>CM069531.1:3800000-5286875 GCA_035773235.1 Eospalax fontanierii
AGGCAAAATTAATACCTCTTGTGGTGAGACTTTGAAAAGCAGTAGCTGTAAGTAGGTGGGTTAATTCTCCCCTTCTCTCTCTTTATCATAGAAAACCCACACTACATGTAGTTGTCCGCCAGTCCTTTGTAATCAGACAGTTGTGACCCACTCAGTGTTATCTCCTTGATTTGCTCTGAAGTGTCCAAGAGTGATCACATGATACTGTACTCCATATCAAATTACTCATACAGAAACACCTCTCTTAGTGTCTGAGTTCTAGGGAAGCTGTGCTAATCAAAGGGGCAATAAGATTATTACATTTTGAGATGATGACAACTTCTCCAGAAAGCTAAAGGGACACCATAACAATGATATAACCAGAACAGTTGTGACAAAGAATCACTATCACTAGAACTAAAAGCTAGAACTAAGTACTTTGAAAAAAATACACAAAATGAACTAGTTGCTCAGTGTGTTAGTAATAACTTCATTAAAATTAGGTTGAGGAAATGTGTCAAATCTAAGGAAGATATTAGGTCATAAAAGACATGAATTAATGGGAAGACATGCTATATAACACAACAGAAAACCTCAATACTATAGATTTGCAATAATTCTACAGAAATTATTCTGAAAATTTAATTAAATTGCAATTAAATGTCAAATTTTGTGAATTAACAACTTAATTCCAAATCTGAGAGAATGAACTCATGAAAATAGCCAGAGATGCTTTGGAAAAGTATAATAGGAGATAAGTAACTATAAGAGAAATACACTAGAAACCTTGTCTTGTCTTTCTATGTGAAAGGTAACTGACCAGTGGGGAATTAGAGGATGAGTTTTTATAGTAATAACACAACTGGCTAATCACTTGGGAAAAAATATACTTTCTCTTCACACTTCACAGAATAAAAAGTTCCAGATGGAATAATACTGTCTTGGTTCGGTGTGTGTTTCTCCATAACTTTATTTTGGCACTTACTTAGATATTTTTTTCACTAAGAATTTTTTGTATATAATGTTCTTCAACTTACTTTATTTGCTGTTAGTTTACCATAGGGAATGAGAAATGGATTGAATCTGAGAGTGATAATGAAAGAGGTGTATCAGATTGGAGATGTAGCTCCGTGGTAGACTGGATTCGATCCCAAACATTGCCAAAGGGGGGCCGGGCTTATCATAAATCAATTAGTTTATTTAGCAAGCAATTATTAAATTTCTGCCAAGTGCCACACTATTTATAGTGTTGGTGAGGCAGCTCTGAACAATATGAACACCATAATTCTGCCTTGCTGGAGTAGATATTATAATAGGCAAGAGAGACCATAAGCAGTATTAAAAAACAAAATGTGCCATGTGGCAAATGGTGGCAAATGATTAAAAGAGATATAAAGCAGAAAGCTGTGTAAGAAGGGCAGGCTTCACTAAGAAGGTGCTGTAGCTGGCTTGTGGTTTGTCCCCAAGGGCTTATGCCTCTTCAGTGGGCAGCACTGAAGTGTTGCAGTCTTTAAGACACAAAGTGTAGAGGGCAGGCTTGCTATTCTGAGAAGACACTAAAGTGGCTTCCGTGGGAACCCCAGACTGTGAGAGTTATAAAGCGGTGACTCTGACCCTTAAAGAGATCCTTTCGTCTTCTGTTTCTATTTGATTCCTTTTCTGTGTGCTTCCATCATGTTATTCCATCCACCACAATCCCTCCATTGAGGCCAAACAAATGACCTTCCTAATCTTGGACTTTCAGCACCCCAAACGATGAGCTAAATACACATATTTTCTTTGTACATTCCAAACCACTGATATTTTATTATAGAAATGGAACTTGGACCAACACAGAAGGTGGCATGTTCCTCAGGTGAGGAAACAGAGCAAGGTTTGGGTATGAATATTTCAGTTTAATTTTGGCAGCATTCCTTTGAGGGGAAGAGAGATGAGACACACACACACACACACACACACACAGAGAGAGAGAGAGAGAGAGAGAGATTGGTAAGACAAGGATCATCTTATAGGACTTTCTCAAAGTATTTGAGAACTACAGTGTTGCCTTTGAATGAGTGAGCTGTTAGAAAATTTTAAGTCAAAAGTCAAATATAATTGTTGATGCTTTATATAGAAATACACAAAGGGAAACCAGACAGGTAGCTGCTTTCTTACAAGAGAAGAGATAGACATGGTGGAGGCCAGGCTGGTGGCAGAGGAGATGGTGTGAAGTGGTTGCTTTCCTTGGGTATTCTGAAGGCATTGCTACTAGGATTTGTTGTCAAGAAGGTAAAGAATGCAAGAGAAAGTGAATCAGAAAAGGCTCTGAAACATTATCATGGTAAACCAAAAAGGCAAGTCTGCCATTACCTGAGCAGGGAGGGTGAGGATGGTAGCTTCGTCCACTTTCTGCCCATTTTTCTGAATATCACAAACAAGGCAGTTTGTAGACTAGAGGTTTCTGTAGTCTGGTTGCTGAGGGCTGGGAAGTACACAAGCAGGACCTGGGCTCTGGTGCTGGATTCTCCCTTCCTGGATGTATCACATGGTACACTCGCATGATCGTGTTATGCTGGCTCATGTCCCTCTCCTTTTCTTACCAAGCCACTAACTCCGTTGTGGGAATCCCATCCTTACGACCTCATCTAATCCTGATTACCTTTCAAAGACTCCACTTCCTACATATTATGAATTTTGGAAGTACATTTCTAGCACCAAAACTTCTGAAATTCATATTCAAACTATTTTACAGATATATCAGTTCTTAGTTCAGGACCTATTAAATTTGAAATACTTATATCTAAGTTTTTTATACCAAATAATTAGATACATAGTTTTGGAATTCACGGAATAGATCAGGAATTGACATATAATTTTAATATCATCAGATCATATATTAAAACCATAAGAGCAAATGAAATGCTCAAAGAACCAACAGTAATTATCAAAGAACCCTTCAACAATTATCATAAATATTTAAAATTTTGTGATAAAATTATATTTGTGTAATTCAAAAGACATATAAAGTACAGATAAAACTGCTAAAATGTATGTATTTACTCACATCTCAGTTTTGGTTCCTGTTGCTGTGATAAGATACCCTAACAAGCAACTTACAGTTCCAGGTTAAAGTGCATTCTGGCTAAAGTCACAGCAGGAGCTTGAAGCAGCTGGTCACATTACATTCGTAGTCAGAAGAGAGCACTGAACATATACCCTGCTAGTGCTCAGCTGACCTCTTACACAACTCAGGGTCTCCTGCCCAGGGAAGATGCCAGCCACAGTGGGAGGTTCTTCCCACTAACCAAGACAATTTTCTCCTTAACACCCCCTCATGCCAACAGGGACACAATCTACACAGTCTCTCCTTGAGAATCATTTCCCAGGTGATTCTAGATTGTGTCAGCTTGACAATGAAAACTATTCACCACAGTCTATAAAATGTTCAAGGCTTAAGACCCAGAATATTGCATCTCCACTCTCTACCACCCTAGCAGCTCCGTTCTCCACAGCCTGCACACTATTGTCCTTCTAGCCTTGGGCACAGACCCACATTTGGTTCTTAGTGGAATGGCCTAGGAAATAGGATAAAAGCTTACATTTTTGCTGTCCAAATAGACTTAAAGTTTACCTGTGCATTCTTAGTCCCTCCCAGGGACACACCTGGAAAGAAGTTAACTCATAAATTCCAGGAACTGGCCCCCGGCCACTAATCCCGAGACACCCTGATCTGGGAGGGAAAGCTGTGAATAACTAACGGCCTAATCTGCTTCTGTGCGATAGGAACAAGAATGTAATAGGGATATTGTAAGCCTGGGAAAATGCTTGATTCTTGTTGGATGTTTCAAACTGTAACCAGTCACCACTGTCAAGACCCTATAAAAGCTTTTTCTGGCCCGATTGGGTGTGCTTACCCCCGTGGCCTGGTTGGGTGAGATGAAATGCCTTGCTAGCTTTTTTCTGGCATGATTGGGTGCGCATAGCCCCGCGGCCTGGTCGGATGAGATGAAATGCCTTGCTACTTCATCCACGTGGTGTGGGACATTTGACTTCAACCTATGACACTTGGTCCCCAGATCTCTGGACTGCCCTCTTACCTCGGCCTGGCTGTGAGCTCTGCCAGTCGCACACTGCCCATCCCCCTACATTGGTACCATTGGCAGCCCCTCCCACTGCTACAGGGCTAGGTTTTGGTGCTCTTTAATAGAGGTCTAGACCTTTTCAGACAACATGACAAACCCTGGATCCAGCCTCTGCCTAGCAATGTTCCCAGACTGTGCTGTTCTTGCTGGCTAGAGGGCCCAGACCTCAAAGAGAGAGCCTGAGAACATCTGATCTCCCCTGACTTGTGCGTGCATGGGAACTACTGAGCAGCTGGACTAGGATAACCTGGTCCCTCCAATATAAAATTGAAAAAGAGAACCTGAAGCCTTAACCAACCAACTTTTCATACCTAATAAGAAACCAAGTCACATCAAGTATACAAACAGAATCAGATTTCAACTCAACAAAGGAAGACTTGAGTCCCACATCAGAATCACAAATGACAAAAGATATCAACATGCCAAGATCACAATGAAAAACTAATAATATGAGAAACCCAAATAATATGACCCCACCAAACATCACCAGTCCTACAGAAGCGTTCTACAGTAAGAATCCCATTGAGATAACCCAGGCCACAGAGTTTAAAAGAACAATCATAAAGGTGATCAAAGAATTCAATGAATTTAAAGAACACACAAACAAATCAAAGAACTAAAAGAAGGAAGGGTTAAACTGACTGAATTCATAAAACAGATAAAAATATTGAAGAAAACTCAGGCTGAAATGAAGGAGGAAGTGAAACACTCAATAAGTCAATTTGAAATGAAAGGAGAAAGCCTCACTATAGAACGGATGGCGTGGAAAACAGCATGTCAAGACTGAACAACAAAGGTGAAGAACCGGAGCACTCAAGCAAAGATTATGATTTTTTTTAAAAAAACACAGGAATGGAATAGTCAGGGAATATGGGATACAATGAAAGAATCAAAATTACACTTCATAGGCATAGAGGAAGGAGAATCTTAGGATAATGGTATTGACCAGAACTTCAACAGGATTGTAAAGAAAATTTCCCCAAATTAAGGAAAGATATACATATACAAATACAAGAAGCACATAGAACATCAAATAGACAGGAGCAGAAAAGAAACTCCCCACCTCATATCATAGTAAAAACTCTAAGTGTACAGAACAAAGGGAGAATATAGAAAGCTGCAAAAGAAAAACAAGTTACAAATAAAGGAAAAGCCATCAGGATTATAGCTGACATTTCAGTGCAAACTATAAAAGCCAGAAGAGCCTGAATCAAAGTATTCCCAGTAATAAATGACCATAGATGCCAACCCAGAATACTTTACCCAGGAAAAATGTCTACTATAGTTGAAGGGGAAAGAAAAATCTTCCACGACATGAATAGTCGGAAAGAATTTGTGTCCAGAAAAACCAGTCCTCCAGAGAATACTTGAAGCAGTACAAAGAGCTGAAGAAAGAAAAGACTGTACCCAAGGGACCACAAAAAGAAACCAAATGAAGGCATGAATGTGGAAACACAGATTTAGACCAAGAATCTAAACAGAAATTAAAATGATGGGAACAAATACCCATATTTCAAAAATGACTTTAAATTTCAATGGACTGAACTCCCCAGTCAAAAGACACAGTTTAGTTAAATGGATCAAGAAGCAAAATTCATCTTTTTGTTGTCTGCAAGAAACCCATCTCACCTTCCAGGACAGGCACTACCATAAGGTGAAAGGATGAAAAAAATATTCCAACTAAATGACAAGCAGGAGTTGCCATTCTAATATCTGACAAAAAAGACTTCAAACTTAACTAATCAAAAAAGATTAAGGGGTGGTCACTTCATTTTTATCAAAGGAATGGATAACCAAAAGGATATTGTAGTCATGAACAAAACTAAGGTATATTCAACTGCATAATAAACAACACTGCAGGACATTAAGATGCAGATTAATCCCAACTCACTAATAGTACGGGACTTCAATACTCTACTGTCCCAATTAGTCAGGTCAACCAGGCAAAGAATAAACAGAGAGATCTCTGAATTAAGCAATACCATACATCAAATGAACCTAATAGATTTCTTCCAAATATTCCACCCAAGCACTAAAGAATGCACATTCTATTCAGCACTCCAGGGAACTTTCACCGAAGTCAACCACATACTGGGACACAAAATAAATCTCAACAAATACAAAAATGTGAAATAAGTTCATGCAGTTTATCAGTCCACAATGAAATAAAGCTTAAAATCAATACCAGAAGAAGTCCTCGTAACTACATGAACTGCATGAACTCATGGAGACTAAGCAACACATTCCTGAATAATGAATGGTTCAAAGGAGAACGTAAGAAAGAAATAAAAGTATTCCTAGAACTAAGCAAAAAGGATAAACAACAAAACAAAACCTCTGGAATACTTTAAAAACAGTTCTAAGAGGGAAGTTTATGCTGTAAGAACCTACATTAAAAAAAAAAATCAGAAAGAACACAAATAAATGAGTTAAAATTGAAACTCAAGAATCTTGAAAGGCAACAACAAATGAAACCCAAACCCAGTAGACAAGAAGAAATAACAAAAATCAGAGCAGAAATTAATGAAATAGAATCAAAGAAAGCAATTCAAAGAATCAATGAATCCAAGAGCCAGTTCTTTGAAAAGAAATCTATACGCTATCAAATTTGAAAACCTTAAAGAAATGGATGTGTGTCTAAAATCATGGGAATCACCAAAGCTAAACAAAGGAGAGAGCAACAGATTCCTAACATAAGAAATTGGAAACAGTAATACAAAACCTCCTGACCAGGCCCAGATGGAATCACAGCAGAATTCTACCAGACATTCAATGAAGATCTCCATCCAATACTACTTGATTTATAAAAAAAGATAGAAACAAAAGAAGAACTCCCGAATTCCTTCTATGAAGCCAGCATCACTTTAATACCAAAACCAGGAAAAGATACAGTCAAAAAAGGAAACTATAAACCTATACCTTTAATGAACATAGATGCAAAATTTCTCACCAAAATACTTGCAAACTACATACAGACACACATCAAAAAGATCATCCAACATGATCAAGTTGGCTATATTCCAGAGATGTAGAGATGGTTCAATATACATAAATCAACAGATATCATAAATCATATAAATGGACTCAAAGACGACAAAATCACATGATAATCTCAATAGATATAAAAAAGGCCTTTAACAAAATTCAGCATGCATTTATGTTAAAAGTCCTAGAGGGAAGTGCACTGGAGGGAACATACCTCAACATAATTAGAGCTATATACAAAAACCCCAAAGTCAACATCATTCTAAATGGAGAAAAACTGAAAGCATTCCCACTAAAATCAGGAACCAGACAAGGCTGTCAACTATCTCCACTCCTTTTTAATATAGTGCTTGAAACTCTTGCTAAAGCAGTAAGACAAGAGAAGGAATTTATAGGAGTACTCATTGGAAAAGAAGAGGTCAAATTATCCTTTTTTGTAGGTGACATGATATTATATCTAAGGGATGCCAAAATTCCACTAGAAAACTCCTAGAAATGATTAATACTTTCAGTAAAGTGGCAGGTTACAAAATTAATCTACAAAAATGAAATCAGTAGATGTTCTGTGTGCCAGTAACAAGCAATTACAAAAAGAGTATAAGGAAACCTCCCATCCACAGTATCCTCAAGACCCATGCAGTCTCAAGCATACAAAAACCCAGTATAGAACTGGGGAAATGGGCAGCAGACCCCAATCTTTGCTGGAGACATATTGGCGGCTGATTACTGTTGGGTGAAAAGCCAGTCTCCTTAAAGCAAGGGGCTTTGGATAGACTGACTAGACCTCAGTGGATGAAATTGCAGTGAGGAACATCTGGGGACAACACTAACTTGAAAAAGAATGTGTGGATTCCAGTTGGGGAGGCTATGGGAGGGGTGCCAGTGAGAAAGGGGTTATAAGGGTGATTACAACTGATTGAGATATTCTGTATGAAATACTGAAAAATTCAATTAAAAGAATTAGTTAAAAAATTACTAGTTGATATTGGTGCTGTATAATATTTTAATATTTTCTGCATCACTTTTAGTGTATATTAAAATGACTCCACAAACTAAAAAAATAGGTCTCAATATGCATAACAAATTATTAATTTAAATATGTAAAGATGTCTAGCAAATCAGTAAGAATAAGATAAATATCTGTTATTAAAATTTCTCTTTAGAAGAGGCAGACCAACTTAACCTGCCTCTCTCTCCCTGCTTGCAACCCAAAGGGTCCCCCACCCCAGGCCTCGCAACAAACACACAAATTTCTCCACTCACAGTTAAACAGGTTCTAGCTAGTTTACTTGGGCTTACTAACAGAGCAATGGGTGAGGGGTTACTTACAGAACACAGGCGCCCACCCTCCCCTCTGCAAGTTCCATTAGTAAGTAAAAGGTTCAATTATGAATTCAGAATTCGTATGAAAAATAGAAACCATCAATATATGTAGAAATGTACTAAGTAAAGCAGTATTTACATCAAAATCAGAAAAGTTATCTTGTGATACTACCTTGTTTGGACAGGGTACTTAAATTGTGTGTTATTTATACCTTTACTATATAAGGATATTAAATTTCTCAAGATGGCCAAGCATGGTGGCTCAGCACCTGAGATGTTGGAGTAGAAGGATTGAGAGCTTTAGGCCAACTTGGGCTGTGGAAGTTGACCTGTCTTAAAAAACCCAAAGAATTAAAAAGCAGAAATATAAGTAAATTTCCTAGGAATTAAAGTCTTTAAGTTTGTGCTCTAAACTGCCATATTCTTTGACTAGAAATTTCACTTTTTATCATTTATCTGAGTGAACATTGGTTTATATTTAATTATTTACTTAAGAGGAAATATAACTGCAACAATTAAAAATAATGGATATTATATCCAAGGGGAGAAACCTAAATAAGAGTAGAGAATCGAGGAACTGATTTTTCTGTATCTAGAGGCTGTCTTGTACTGGGCACAAAAACCCTGTTGTAGAACTACATTATTAAAATATTGGTATGAATCCATGTTTTACTTGTAGAATTAACAAACTGGGTAACAAAATAAAAACTAGAGTATATTTCCATTTGAACAAACTAGTACAGCTATAATCTTGATAAAAAGTCTGAAAGAGGGGCCTGGAGAGATGGCTCAGTGGTCACGAGCACTGACTGCTCTTGCCGAGGACTAGGTTCAGTTCTCAGCACTCACATGATGGCTAGCAACTGTTCATAACTCCAGTTCCTGGGGATCTAACATCTCTTCTGACCTCTGGGGGTCTTGAATGGCACTGATGCAGTCAATACACTCATACACATTAAAAAAAAAACTCTGAAAGAAAATATTTGAAAATATCTACGATTGCTGTATCTGGATAGCAAGATGAAAATCGTTTTATCTTTTTTGCCTAATTGTATTTTCTCAGCCTTTATAAAAAATGTTTTTGTATAGCTTTGTGTGATTGAAAAACGAGACCAATATACTAAGGAATAAAAGAGAAAAATCCAACAGTGCTGGTTACCATCCAACATTATATAATTCTGGGGTGTTTCAAAGCCACTCAGTTATGTGTTGAAAGGTTAACCAGATGTTTGGGAATCACAGAACATCTTCGTCTTGGTAAATCAGGTGGCTGAGCCCACAAAGGACCTGCCCTTTATTTGTTCACCTGCATTTTGATGAGTCGGTATCTCCTGTCATCATCTTTTGTGTTTCTGTTATGATTCAAGGCACTTTAAAACGTCATTGTTTCTGTCTCCAACTTGAAGATCAGTACTTCACTTTACAAAGAAACTGAGGCACAAACAGTTTGAGTGATTTGTCCAGTGCAATTGTCAAGTCATACCTTGGGCTCAATTTTATATCATGGTTTCTCTAGCTCCAAAATCTTGTTCTTTCCACTATAATGTTTCTTCTTAAGAGTAAAAGACAATTTCAGTGGTAGAGGCACATGAATTAAATTACAAAAACAGCTGATTGGAAAGCTGCATTTTTTTTGTTGTCAAGAAAATAGTCTCAGTTTGATGACTTACAATCTATAAAATCTTTTTATCACTTAGTGATCCTCTCTTTCCACTAAGAGAGCAAATCCAGTGCTTAGAAACTACTTAATATGAATATTGCTTTTTCTTACTGCTCTATTTTCTATTTAAAGTAAGAAGGAGATGAGACATGGCTGAGCAGTTAAGAGTACTTACTACTCTTGCAGAGGATCCAGGCTTGGTTCCCAGCAGCCACTGCAGGTGGCTCAAAACTATGTAACTGTAGCTTCAGGTGACCTTACACTTCTTCTGGCATCTATGGGTGTCTGCATTCAGGTGTACATATCTTGCACATGTTCCTCATAACACACATATAATTAAAAATAAAATCTTTAGATCAAGCAGTGATGATTTTGCCATCTATAATTGCAAATTGTATTTAAAATTTTCTGAGGTAAGTTTAAGAAAGAAATTATTAGTCATACAGGTATCAATCATATCAATATTATACACACACCAGTTGAATGCAATGCTTGGAACTTAGGAAATCACTGAACTTAAAACATACGGTTTCTTCCCACCACTTTATTTGTTTGAAAAAGAATACTATTAGGAAATGGTCAGTCAGCATTTGTGAACTCCTCATTGGATCTTAACAGTTTCCCTGTGAGTTTTCACTTAGTTGACACATTTATCTGTAGGAAGTAACATTCCAAGTTTATGTATTTTGAAACCAAAATATGCATCATTACGCAGCCTCAGGGCACCAAGTAGTAAATGTGAACTCAAAGTCTTCGGACTCTATAAAGACTTTTCCCCCCTCTTTTAAATGAATTTTTGTGAATTTCATACAATAATTTTGATCTTATTTAGATCCCCTATATTTGCCACTGGTTACTACCCCACCCCATCGATATAGTATAATTTGTGTCCCTACCAAGAGTCCCATGCTTGAAAGAGGCTGTCTCCGTTCCCCCCAGCAACCCTGTGAGTTGCCGCAATTTCCTTAGCTTGGGTTGAGGTTTCTAACCCTCTTCTTCATGTCTATGCAAGGATGTTTTCTGGTTTGAGCTTGCATGGGACTTGTGCATGCTGTCATCACTGCTGTGAGTTCATACAAACGACTGACTCGGTGTCTAGTTACCCGCTACTTCTGGCTCTTACTGTCTTTCTGCCCCCATTTGCATAATGATCCCTGAGACTTGGGAGAATAGGACACAGAGGTGTCCTAATCAGGCATGAGTAGTCTGCACATTGGCCAGTTGTGAGTTTCTGTGTTAATTGCCATCTGCTGCCTAAGGAAGTTTCTCTGGTGAGAGCTGAGAGATCTGTTAATCTATGGCCATAACAAAAATAATTAAGAGTTGCTTTAATACTATATCTACTTGGCAGCATAATAATATCAGGCTCTCAACTATGGCTTGTAGTTTATCTAGCCACATGCTCCTAGCCTGATATCAATGTCAGGTACAGTTCTGTCTTATAATGTGGACCTTAAACCCAGTCAGAAAGTGATTGGTTTCTCTCCTACCTGTGCCCAGAGCCTTATCTCCTTACTACACCCATGTTGACCACAGCCTAGAAGGCAGGTCACATTTTATCAACTCTCCAGGTAGCCGGGCCTCAGGAGACCTAACCATTTTGTCTCTGAGGTATTTAATAGGCTCCCTCAGTTCTGAAATAATCTCACTGACTGCCTCACCTCCAAGAGGGGCATTGCATTCTACTAAGGATTCCTAAGGAGCAATTAGTATGTAAATAGCACATAGTGCCTGAGAACTGCGTTTCTTTCCTTCTCCAAGCCTCTCTGTCCTCACCTGTGTTGTCACTAAGCCAACCTTATTAGTTCCTGAACAAAAAGCCTGACTCTTAAATTTAAGTTTTGAAAGTGGGTCTGAACTCGGTGGACGCTCATTCCCCCAGATATCTCTTGGGACCATCTGTCCCCTCAAACTGTGCTGATGGAACTCTGTTTCTGGAACTGTGTCCCTGAGTCATGTCCACACTAGTTTTATTCAAAATGGTTCCTCCAGCTTCAACTAGGGGAGTACAAGCTTGACTCCACCCCAATCTTAACAGATCCTCTGGTCTTTTCATCCCTGGTTCCGGAATATCCCATTCATACTGGGTCAGTCATCCTTCCCGTGTGCTGTGGAGATGGGTGCGACTGTCTTGCAGTGCTTTGACACGTCAGTCTCAAGTATACCCACATTTATTCATTTATTGTCTGTTTCAATAGAATACCAAAATGAGGTTGTTGAGGAAATGATATCAGGTGCCCCGGTCACAAGACACAAGGACACATGGTCTTGCTGGGGTTAATTAAAAGTCCTTAATTCAGATTATGTCCGTTTATAAAAATCATTCCCACCCTCACCTGCATAACATACCCTTCACCACACTGGCCATAAGCTATGTCTATTCCCTCTGGGTGTCTTATATCTTCTACCCCAAGCTCCAGCCAATTACTGTTTCCATCTAACTCCAATGAGGAACTCCAATGTCTAGTGTTTATTAAATCCAGTAGGTTTGAAGATCTCTACTTTACAGCCTTTATGCTCCGGGGATGAGAGGGGAGAGAGTGAGTCTGCTATTCCCTCTACTCTCTCCTGCATCACCCTTGGCCCTTCCCTTTACTAAGACTTCTCAGATTTTCATTGTGCCCTCTGAAGTCTCTGGCTCTGGGTGCATTTGGTTAAAAGATGTGATGTACCATTGAGGTCTATATGGTTTTGTGTTTGTTCCTGTGACCTTAAACAGCTGACATGAGTGCATCCTATGTGCTTCCCTGACTTAGGTTTTTTTCATGTCTCCTCAGCATCTACTATGGAGGCGGTGGGGGCTGGAGGAGAATAACCTTTATAGCCTCGTAGTTCTCAGGATGAGCACTGCGACTTCACAGGTTGGGTGCAGTGCTAGCCCAGGCTCTGCCGTTTCCTAGCTGGGTGACCTTGAACATGTAACTTAATTTCTTTGGTATCAGTGCCCTCTCTGTAAGATGGAAAGAAATATTAGCTATAGCATAGTTTATGCCAAAGCTTAGTCAGTGCAAATATGGTTAAAATATTTTCTAGAACACAGTGATATGTCATAGAGACATGCCATTTATAGATAGATTTAGCATGATTTATTTGGTAATTATTTAAATAATGTTATATTATTTATCCCATTCTAAGAATTAAGCTATAAGCATTTGGAGTTAATAAAGGGTCATAATTATTAGTCACTGGCAAGTTGCTTTCATTTTTTATGTGAGAATTTTCAGTTTCTGACAGTAATATGTCCCTTTTTTTGTTTGTTTTGTTTTTTTTTGAGACAGGATCTCCCTGTAGCCCTAACTGGCCTTGATCTCAGATATCTGCCTGGTTCTGCCTCCCACGTGCTGGGATTAAGCCATGTGCACCTTGCTCGGCTGGCATATCTTTTTTGATTGTTAATATTGGGATTGATAGTGCTGCTTATTCAAGTATGTGAATTATTATGATTTGAAGCCAAGCCTGGCACCTCAGTCATTTGGCCCTCAAGGTCTATATGTCTGTGTCGTAACTTAGCTCCTCTTGGCTCAGTTGTTTGTAGAACCCACCCCCTTTTGATACATGCAGAGATGAGGCTCAATATCTGGCATTCTCCCCTGGGTTGAGTAGTCATGAAATACGAAGTCTCTGGGTTATCCCAGTCCTCCATCCTGTGATATTTTTATAGGACCAACCTTCAGTCAGCTTTGATGCCTTGTAATATGAATGTCTTCTGTCCTCTCCATGTTCAAGGGTTGCCCCTTCAGCATGCCTTGGAACAGAGTGATGCTTCACAAGCCCTCCACGGTGTCACTTGCATCTCCCTGCCACTCCAGCCTTCCTCCTGGTGAAGTGGGTTTTATCTGATCTCCTGGACCACACTGTACACGGAGGTGCTCTGTTCCCCTTCTGAGCATCAGAGGGAAAGGTAGCAAGTCCCTTACCTCCATTGTCCATCATTGCAGCCCTAAATGCCTCAGTAAATGCTAAGCACAGCCAAATTAATTCTATATTAAGGAAAATTGACATTATAGTCCACGACAAAATTGTGAAAAAGGGTTTCTTCCTCCTAGGAGAGTTTCCGCTGGATAGTCTCGATTCTGCTGACAAGTCTGCCCTTCTCTTTAAGAATCTCCTGCTACAGATCTCTACAGTGAGACTTCTATTTTACAGAAAACACTGTAACTAACCATTCATGATGGCTTCGGATACATTTCCATCCATTTCTAAAGATTATCCTTGAGCACAGCAATCCCTCAGCAATGTAATTACCAAGTTGTGTACCATGGAAATCTTCACCACGGCAGCGTGATGAGAACTGGCTCTGCACATGCAGTCCAGCGTCGATGCCCCAGGTCTAGCGTCTACACAGAACTCACTAACTTTTCCTCAATGCGGATGAAGATCCTTAGGGACACACACACACACACACACACACACACACACACCCTCTAAAACACAGGTTCATGCTCAAAAACGCAACAATTAATAAACATATTAGTGGAAAACATTCCTAATGGCAACAAAATCTATATCTATTTCCTCCATAATAAGAGGAACACCTTGACCTTACAAAGCAGAGCAGTGCTTGTTATATATTTACTTAGTATTGCAAGCAGGTTAGATAATTTGGTTCAAGTCAAAGAACATCCACATCCAACAATCATATGTCTATGACAGGTACGGGGGATGCCACTGGAACTTGACATAGGGTGTCAGTAATACCACCCTGAACACTGAGGATGAGTCTTGCCTAAGAGCCTCTAAAAAACCTATTCTTTCACTTACAGGCATATCCCAGAACCAGGGAGAATGCCCTTGCAGTTGGTCTTTATAAGCAGAATGAAGCTGAAGACAGGCTAACTTGATGGGACAGAAGGCAGAATGTGTGGCTTTCTGGAGTCAACCTTTTTTTTAACCTACATTTATTTTCGATGTGTTAGTTTTCTATAGCTGTTATTGCAACTTAAAAAAATGCAGTAGCTTGAAACAACAAAAAAAATGGGGCTGCAGAGATGGTTCAGTCTGTAAAGTGCTTGCCATACAAGCATGAGGACCTGAGTTTTGATCCCCAGCAGCCATGTAAAAAGCTGGGCATAGGACAAGCACAGGGAAGGTAGACCCAGGAGGATCCCTGGGGCCTTCTGACCATTTAGCCAAATCAATAAGCTCTGGGTTCTGTGATAGACCCTGTGTCAAAAACGTGGTAGAGAACAATTGTAGAAGACGGCTGATATCAACTTTTGACTTCATGTGTACACACGTATACAGAAACAGGTACCCCCCCACAAGCATACACAGCCCAACCGAACTGAAAGATTATTTTACAATTCTAGAGATCAGGATGTGGGCAGGACTCTGATCTTCTAGAGGTTCTAGAAGAATCTACTTCCTTACCTTTTTTAGCTTCCAGAGCTTGTTACTTTTGAAGTAAGTACTTGACATCTTCTAATGACTCTCCTTCCTCCTCTGCCACGAATTCGCTTTTTGTCTTAGATACCCCTCCTTCCCTTTTTATAAGGACTTTGAGACTATGTCGGGATATCCCCACAATCCAAAATAATCTCCCCATCTCAAAACTTTAATCCTATTTGTAAAGTCTCTCCTATTTTGCAAGATGACATTCTAAGAGTTGTGCCGTGGACATCTCTTTACATGCAAGGTAGCAGGAGGCATTATTCTGCCAAATAACAACTGCTCTCTACAATGCCAAGGTTATCTAAAAACAGCATTTCTGGTGTTGAGAAAAGAACTGTACATAGCCCTAGGGCTGCATGCTTTTCAGTTCCAGCAATAAGAAGAATGGAGACTCCCAGGCTCTTAAAGGACTCGAGGGATACCTCTTGCCCAGCAGCCTCCAGGAAACCTCTTCTCTCACTTGCCTTGACCAGAATTTAATCTCGGATCTTTCCCTGGATGAATAAGAATACCCCCATGAATAGACTTTTGAAGCAAAAGCTGAAGCTGAGCATAGGCGCCATGTCCCTGGATAGGAATGGGAGAAGATCTGTGATGGGGATTCAGACCACTGGTTCCTCGATGCCAGAAAGGATGGGTACCAGGCAACAGCAGAGTCAGCAAAGCCCAGTTCTCAGCACAGCCCTCAGAGGACACTTGAAACTTCCCTAAGAAATGAACAGCTGTATAGTTGTCTGCCCCACAAAGAACCCTGACTACTCTTACAAACATCTGGCAGAAAAACCTCTGTACTTTGGGGACCAAGGGCCAGAGGAGCCTGCAGAGGAGGTATAGGGAGGAACTAAAATCCCAATGTGTAACAACATCCCAGAGTAGAGGATCAGTGAGTGGTTGCTTTTCCAGTGATATTATTTTGAAACATATGTTATCTGTGCTCTTTCCCATGTGGGCATCTCTGGACTGCTCAGATTCAGCTCGTGGGTTGCTCTATGTATACTGAGAGCTGATTTTCCCAGATGTGGTGTAGGTATCCACTGTTCTGGTTGTTGCTTTTTCTACTAAAGAACCTCTGGAAGGTTGATGTTTCCTCTGTTATCTCATTGTTATTCATTTGACTCTAGAGCATGTTTGAAAAATCACCTCTTCTATTTGCCTTCCATGGGAGTAGTTCTGAGAACAGTGTGGAGTTTTCCTGAGTGAGTTTGTTTGGTTGTGAGCTCTCTGATGGAGCTTTCACAGTTTTGTTTACCTGAGGACTGGATGTGGTTATCATCAGGTTTGAAGAGCTGTTAACTAACAACAGCGTTTCACTCAACTTTGCCTTGGAAAATTTTACCACAAAGTATTGTCCTTGTTGCTGTCCCATGTGGCAGGCCTTGGGAAACTGCAGATAAACCTTTTCCCTTCTGGATTGCATATGCCAATTTGTGGGCTCTTTTATCCTTGTTGCTGTCCATAATTAGAGAATCCCTGAGTTTGCAAGAAGAATGGGAGTTGTTTAGTATTATTTAACATATAAGCACCATCCTGGAGTGTTAGTGAGCTTACTTACTTGATGTCAGTCTGTTGTCGGAGTGTATGTTAATAGTTCCTTTTAGTAGTAAGAAGGCTGTTTTGGAAAAACCTCTATTCCTTGATCCCACTTCTGACCTTGAAGCAGCGTCATGAAGAGCTACTTAATCAAACCATAGTTCATTTCTAATGGTGTGACAGATAGCTTTCATTTATGTTATCAGAATTATTTACCCATGAGAGTGATTTATGTTGCATAAAACCATCATGTATAATAACTTATCTAGTTGGCAAAAGCTTATGAAATAAAAATAGCTATTCCCTTTTCCAGATGAGTACACAAGTTCAGATAAGCATATTGCTTCCTTAACGTGTACTTAATGTTAAGGCTTTGTGACAGACAGGGGATAGAGGATGCTGTGTGGAACTAATCTGGTCTCTTGCCTGCATGAATATCTTGCATCTCACAAGCAACTCAAAGAAATTCAAGTCTATGCATATCTACAAGCACTAGATAAAATTTAACAGATCAAACACGATCAAGGAGAGTTTCTAGAGCTTTAAGGCTAGAAACACAGAGTGCTCATGGAAAGGGCCATTGGCATTTCAGTCTAAGTGAGGTTTGGGAGACAGGGAAGACTGAATTAAAGACTGGAGAGAAGGGAGGCAAGCAGGAAGACCTATCGTGCTAGAATGCTTGGCCTGGCGGGGAATCTTGAGGAAGTGCAATCCTTGAGCCCAGTAAAGGGGAGAGTTAGATAAGAAGAGATTAAGAAGTAGGCATGTGGCTGCCATAAGGTGCCACGGAGAGGGTGTGCATCAGTAACAGTGGAAGGTTATGGCAGGGCTTTAAGCGAGGGAGTAACAAGAATTGAACTGACAGACATTTTGAAAAGGTCACTGAGGAAAGTGGGTGCAGTGATTGAATGCAGACTGGTGAGTGATGACTCAGAAATTTGAGAAAGAGTGTTGAACCACAGAGGCTATTGGGATGGAGAAAAGTTGATTAAGAAATATGTGGAATGCAAATTTATGGGTTTTGATACGAATTGATAAAAAGGAATAAAGAACGAAGGATGAGTCTGAAATTTCTAGCCTAAGAAGCTTCTTCGGTAATTGAGTCACATTAAGATGGGGAAAGCCTGGAAGGAGGACAAATTTTATAAATAAAGTAGAACAAGAGTTCAGGCTTTCAAAGAAACATGGCTCACAATCAAATCCATTTTTCCTGTACTCACCCTGAGTGATTTCAGCCTATTGATTCCCATGTTTGCACAAATCAATATGAGCATCCAGTTTGTTCTAGGGACTGCAGGAGTCGTTGGAAACACGGGGATTTAAGATAGGATGCCTCCATATAGGAATCTCTCTACTGAAATGGGCAGCAGGCAGCTATTGGGTGAAGAATGACTCTAGCTAGTGGATGAACTTGCGCTGAGGGATGTCAGGGGACACTAATTTGACTCAATCGGCCTTAACATAAAAAACAGAATAATATTCATCACATTTATCTGATATTTAAAAGTACTTTATCATAAATTAAAATAGAAAATGTATGCATTAAGAAAATCAAGTATGATTTAAAAACAAAGAATCTCTCCACTGTACCCAGTGAAATCAATGATTAGAGAACACTTGTAATTACAATATGTGTTATTATAGAAATACACAGAGAGTCTAAGGGCACTGAGAAAATAATAACTGTAATAGACATGGAAATATATATTTGTTATCATCAAGGCAACCTAGCTCAGGGCCACTGTAAATGGTTTTATGGGAGACTTTGAGTCCCAAATAAAAGCTTGCCGGAAGACAAAAGGTGAAGTGGGATTCTCAAAAAACACACATGCAAAAAAGTCCAAAGGGCTTGTTAAAGGAACACTGGCTGGCCCAGTCCACTAGAATATGCTTTGATAGGAAAAATTAAGGAAGAAAGAAGTGGAATGGGACCTAATCATGGAGAATTGTTCTGGCATATTGGGAACTTTGGATGTATATTCTTCAGACAATGGAAACCCAGGGAAGTATTTTACACAGAGAAATGACATGGTCAGACTTTCATTTAAAAATTAGCAATATCACTGTACATAAAAGATGGGTAAGTTGGGGGGTACATTAGAGGCTGTGCAAAGGGAAGAAGGAGCTAATGAAAGGCAGTCAGGAAGTGGGGCCACTGAAAGTAGAAAAGATAATGAAATTGGAAGGCCTTCAATTCTAAATTATCTGTTAATCACCTAGATATAAAGACTCAGGATGACCAAAGGTGCGCATGCTGCTGCCAGTTTGGCAACCTGGTCCTATGCAATAGCCTTATACAGGAACCCTTGTAACAGCGTACCATGTTTATCTGACCCTGCCACTTGGCACTGTGACTACCGTGATCACGTCTTATATTTTCTGAATTTCTCTGTCCTATTTTGTTTCAACAAAAGAGTTATCTCACTAAGGGATTCTTACTTGATGCCCGACTGCCTACAATTTTTCTTGCATTCAAGACAGGAAAGACACCCGAATTTTAAATTCAGCTTTGAAAAGGCCAGTTCCCACAAAGTAATTTACTGTTTACAAACATTTATTCCAGAATTGTAGATGAGCCCCAACAAAAGCATTTAGCAAAAGCCATCTAAGGTCTTTTTAGTCATGTGCTGGATTCATTAATATGAGATGGAAGGTGACCAGAGCCACACTTGTGGTTGTGTGACCTGGGTAATGGACCTTGTTCCACCTGAGCTTTACATGGCCATCTGCAGAAAAGGTTGGACCATCGTGTTGCAGCCCACAAAGTTTTGCAATGTTCTAAAGATGGGGGACAAGATCATCACCATGTGTTGTTATACAGTTGTTCTGTGAATTCCTAAAAATTTAAAGTGGTATTAGTTGTATATGGGCATTGTCCTGACACATGCTGCCCATAGGTAGTTAGAGAGGTCTTTTCAGTTGAAAAGCTAAGATTTTCCATTCAAGGCAGGTTTTAAGTCTGAGTCTTTGAGCCTTGTTATCTTCAGACAAGTGAACTAATTTCTCTAGACACCTTTCTGTACAAGTATAAAAATACTTATTTTCCTGGGCTATGAAGTTTAAAGAGACAGTCAATATTTTTCTAAGGCTTGACTTCCTTCTAACCCTGTTTCCTGATCAACTCCTCCTTTTGATCGATAATCTGTTTCTCTCTCTGTCTAATAAAGAGATCTAGGGTGTATGTTTTCAGTAATTTTTATGACAGACATTTATTAGGCCATAAAAAAGCAATGTTAACATTTTTACCCACTTGTTGGGACATGAAGTTCTACGATTCCTTTTTATGGGTAAGCTTGTTTTTCTTCATTTTTTTTTTTCTTTCCTGCACTCAAAGTCAGCCCAAATATGGCAACAGTAAATCATTCTGACTGGGTTAATGTATGTCCTTGTGGGTTTAGAGACTCCTCAGTCCCCTTGCCCATCTTTGAGACAGGGAATCAGCCTGCCCATCTTTAGAACCACTGCTTTGCATGTTAAGCCATTCAGGGCGCTGTAATTTGATCTTTATTTTTCTTGCCTTTCAGGTCTTTCCCTCCAGAGAAATTACGGTTCTGCTGGTTTTGTGGAATGGACAGTGACAATGTTTTTCAACTTTGTTTAACTTTCTATCTGCTTTTTCCTCAAATATATACTTGTTTCTCCTTTCATTGAAAGCCAAATTCCCCAGGTTGGTTTCTTCTCTCTTCGTCTGATCTGACCACCACATGTGCTTGTCACTTTGACCTGTCCTGGTGAATGTTTCTTGGTGGACTCAGCACTGTGATTCTATATGGATCACTGAGCTTTTATCACTTCAGTTATGATCATGGAATGACTTCCAAAATGACAGGTGCTTACTGTTTTAAAAAATCACTCACCTTTTGGGATAAATCTCATAAAATACTATAGGAACTGAGACTTCAGTTGCCTAGTTCTTTCTCCTTTCTGCCCTGGTCCACTGAAAGCACAAAAGCAATAGGGGACCTTAGTCAGCGATGTCCTTTAGAGGAAGCATATTTAATTGATACATGTCAAGATCTTGAAAACAAATTCCATCTGAGTGGAGAAATTTCAGGTGGGAGGTATCCCAGTCAGTGGGAAGTGGCTCCCTAACCAGGGGGCATTTGATGCTAAGAGCATGCAAGGTGCCATAAATAGCCATAAATACCATCGGACTGCAGAGTGAAAAAGATATTTCATGTTTTCAGGAATAATAATCTTGGCTTGCCTGTCGGTACAGTACTGGGCTTTAATGCCTGTCTGGCTTGGAGGGATCAAATGGATGCTAGCTAAGCAAGTACTCTGTAACGGAGCTACATCTCTAGTCTCCAACCCCTTCCTGCAAGGAGCAAACAGGCATCAAACTCAGATCCTAAACGGAGGACAAAAGCATATAGTTATCATTCAGTAATGTTTCTTTCTTATTGTCATTTTTATGATTGTCTTTTGCCATTTATGGTTCTTTATGTACACACTAATTTTCTACCCACAAGGGTTATATAAAGTGTTCTTATAAAATATATTTATGTGATTAAGATGATTAGCTGTTTCAAAGGAAAGCATAAAAAGACTGGTATAACTGCTACAAACCTGTATTGTCAAATTCATGAAAGCAATCCATGTATGATTGCATTTGGTGTCAATATAGTTGAATGAGTATGACTCTTTTTACAAATGTTTTTTGAAGGTTTTCCCTCTGTAATTTGTTGTTTGAGGATTTCATATATGCATATAATATGTTTTGATCAGATCTATCCCTAGCCCTTCCCCTCAACTCCTCCTGTATCTCCAAAACCACTTTCTCCGCCCAGCTTCTCATATCCTTTTTGAAAATCCTGAGTCCATTTAGTGCTGCCAGTGTGTGTATGGTGTAGCGCCACCTAGCGGAGTGAGAGCAGTCCACCAGGATCCACATCCCTGAAGAAAACTGACATCTCCCTAACCTAGCAGCTATCAGTTGTCATTAGCTCTCCAAGTTGGGACTCTGTGGCTCCTCCATCCACGCTGGGAAACTTGTTGGCTTGATCTGATGCAGATCTTGTACATGCAGTCACAGCTGCTGTGAATTCATGTGTGCAATCATCCTGTCATGTCTGGAAAACACTGATTTGCAGTAGTCCTCTACTACCTCTGATTCTTACAATCTCTCCAACCCCTCTTCTGTGATGATCCCTGAGTCTTGAAGAGAGTTGATATGATATAGATATTCAATTTAGGGCCAAACATTCCTCAGTCTCTTACTGTCTACACAATGACCAGTTGTGAGTCTGGTCAGCATCATCTACTACAAAAAGAATCAAACTCAGAGCCCAGTACCAGTGTGAGTTAGCCCTTTTTGAGTTGTTGGTCAGTGAGGTCCCATAGACCACCCCCCCAAACATCATAGATTTTGACTATTGCTTTTAGTTACCCTCCATAACTTCATGATAAAACCCTACTGCTGAAGACGCCACATTCTTGAGTCACAGAACACAGAGAAGTCAGCCTGGTAATGATCTTGAAGCTTCCTCCCTACTGAGTGAGTAGCTTTCCTAGTGCTGGAAGGTGCTATGCATGTTGCTGGGGGAGAAAAGTAATCGACAATCTTACCCGGCTGTGAACTCTGTGAACTACGATCACAACTGGCTTGACAAAGTCTGCCTACTGGTGTAGCAGTGGAATGAATGATTAGATTCATGGCCTGCTCCACAGGACAGAATTCACATCTGGTGCTGTTAACTGGGCCATGGCTAGGTGGTCATAGGCCCAACTGAAGAACCTCCTTCTGTTAGTCTCCTAATGAACACAGTACTAAACTATCTGCTAAGTACTTGTCCCTATACTCACAGATCAGTACATTTCTCAACCCTCATGAGTCTGACTCTTGATAGATAAAATGGGATCTGATTAGGAATCCTACTTCTAGCTGAGAATTTTAAATCACTTACTCGTTTACCACAAATGTTACTTTTTAAAAACTTATTTATTTTAAATATATTTAGTCCAAACATCCCAGAAAGTCTCATAAAAAGAAGATAGTACTTTATCTGCATTAAGCTGTTGCCAGTGTTAATGCAAATGTTCTAGATGTCAATATGAGTCACTCTCTGTTGCTATCTTCTACATGATGCGCGTTTCTACCTCTTTCAAAAACAGTAAGAGCATGCATACCTAAAATATTTTTAAAACATCCCTTTGTGGCCAGCTGCTTCCTCCACAAACACATATTTATTATGTTTACTTTTTTCTTTTCTTTAAATAGTGAACAAGATCTACTCCAAAGGATCATTTAAAAATAAAACAATGCATTGCAAATAAGAAGTGCTGGGCATAGTTCCTAAACACAGAGTAAATGCTGAATAATGGGCAGCTTTATTTACTGTTTTTATTATCTTATTTAGTAGTTAAAATGAAAACCATAAGGTAAAGCATTGACCATGAATAAACAGAACCACATATCTTTTCCTAGAGAGTTACTACATATTTTAATGAATTAAAATAATAATTAAACTTAGCTAGTCTATTATTAATTATCAGTTATAACTCTAGAAAGCATAGGAAGCCTTCACATGTGAGTGACTGAGGAAAAGATGATGTTAATGTTTCCTGGCTGAGTCCGCTTGATCCCCTCACCCCAAACTATTAACTGCTCTCTTCAGCAACACCAGGCTGAAGGTGCCTCTTGAATACTTCCTGCCTCTCCCCAACCCCTCCTCCACAGTTCTAACCACATCATTAACCTCCACAGCATCTTTCACAGTGTCTCTCCTTGCCTGTATTTCCCCTTTCCTGCCTTGCCTTTGGGGGTGCTTTAAACATACCACCTTTCTCATGGACTTCACCACCCCACTGTCCGAGGCCTCCCAGCTCTTCAGCTGCCTCACATGGTCTGCTGCCTCCTCCTCCTCAAGCCTTATGACAAATCCCTTTCCCCTTTCTTTCACACACACTTTAGTGTCTTCTTGGCAGTTCTCTGAGCTGTTCCTCTCCCCAGTCTCCTGTTCTAGCTCTCATTTGTCCTTCAAAATGCAGAACAATCTTCCCTGACCCTTGCCCAAACCTTCAATTAGGCCAAGTTTCTTGATTTTACATTTCCTTTCATTTTTTACCATTTATCTGTGGTTTAACTTACCTGATAATAGTCTATTGAAGAAAGAGAATGCCTGGCCAACCTCAACATTTTGTCTCCAGTGCCCAGTCATAGTGAGCACTCACTAAGTGTTTGTTGAATGAATGAAAGAATCTTCTGTCTTCATTACATTAGGGACTGTCTTGTTTGTTGTTTTAATTTTAATATTGTATAAAATGTATACAGCAAAGAAATCAACATTGTTATATTAAGTTTATTCAGAATGTTATACAATCACCACCACTCTCTAGTTCCAGAAAATTTTCATCACCCCCAAAAGAAACTTCATACTCATTACTCAGTCACTCCCTACTCGACACTACTCCCTGACAGCCATTAATCTTTTTTCTGTTTTTATGGGTTTGCTGACTACGGATATTTCATATCTATGGAGTCATTACTACATCATCTTACAACCAATGGGAGTGTATGCCTCTCAGTATAGACCAGTGCTTATCATCTCTCTACTTAATATTTAATGCCATGCCTTTCATACAGGGTGTATGGGAAATTAAAATGTGTCTTTTTTTACTTGACATACCAAATATATAGCCAAGAGAGTATTTTTTAAGTTCCAATATGTTGTATTTTTCCTCATTAGAAATTAAACTGAAGGAATCAGGTACACCTAACCTATTAAATTTTATTGTCATATTACATACTAGCTTAAATATAAAAATGGTTTGGAAGTTAAAAGCATGATTTTGGAAAATACAGTGAGGTCAGAAACCAGACACACACTATTAAGACCAACAATAGAAAAGGGTGAACAAATCCATCAACCACAAAGACTACTAGAAAATTACCCTGATCAGAGAGAGAGCCCTGGGACTCCCTCAAGTCAGGAAAGGGAAACTTTGATCCTGAGAAGAATCACATCTATTTTAAACAGCAATAACTCTTCTTTAATGATTCTAAAGGAAAATTCTAGTTTTTGTATGCATTCCCGCATATTTATGAGTAATGGTTTTGCACTAGCCAGTCCTCTGCAGCATGATACCCCGATGATGTACCACTAGTGTGTGCAGAATTGCCAGACACAGTCCACGCATGGCTATCAAATCTCATTCTGGGAAGCTTGTCAGTCAGGCTGCAACTCAAAGTAATTCCAGAGCAGCAAGTTTGCTGCGTCAAGCAGTTTGGAACCTACCCACCTTTGTCACGGCACTGGGTGCAGTTTGGAAAACCGTTTCTGTAAGGCTAGTTTGAAGTTCAGGTAAAGCGGGAGGGCCTGTGATCATTTACATACAGACCTGTGATCATTCATACCACCTGGTAAAGAGGGAATCCAAAATGGTCCACCTGCTAGACATAATATTTTGAAATCAGATCGCATGGACTGACGGTTCTTGATTGGAAAATTTATCCATGATGCTGCAAAAAATAAAAAATGAAAATAAATTTTCAAATGTTAAAGAAAGAAAGAAAAATGAAGCTATTTTCTGTAGTTGCAAAATGCAGACTTCTCTGTGCCTTGCCAGAATGCAAACTTAATGGCAGGTTCTCGTGGGAAACTTTCAGATTTTTCAGCACTTGATGTTAGCAAAAAACACACTGAGTCAATTGCAAAGAGCCCAGTCTCTGCCCAAATTAGAGTTCCTGGTGTTCTGTGCAACAAATGCAAGGTTATTGTGGGGAAATTGGTCTGTAAGTTTTCTGAAATTTTTGTCGTCAGCACATTATTCCTGCCTCAGGATTGGATTAATTAAGGCATGCGTGCACACTTCCCCACCCATTCTGAGAATGATGGTAAAGGTCATTGCCACTAAAACCACAGAGGACTGAACGACATCCTATTTTAGTGTTATAATTCCAAGAAGGCTTTTGTTAAAATAAGCACCAAAGAGTTTTAAATAAACTACTCTGATTATTAACTGGTGAGCCTTTTCTCTCTTGAGTGTTACCCACTGAAATATAGTTCATGCATAGGAACCGAGCACCTACTACATTTAAGGTACTACATTTGAGAGTGAGATTTAGTGATGAAGCCCAACTTCAAGATGTTTAAAGAGATTATATTTTAGAATAGAGTAGTCACATACTGACTCATTCAAACCATATTCACCAAATATCTACTGTATTTCAGGCACTGCCAAACCACTTAGGTTGTATCACTGAACAAAACAGACCAACTTCTTATAAAGACCACATTCTAGCACGGGGAACAAGAAGAAAAACTATAACCGTAATGAAAAATTACCCTACATTGTATGCTAGAAAAAAAAAAAAGAATCAAGAGAATGAAAATGTGACAATATCGGACACTGTAGTTCAAGTGGAACTCATTGGGAAGATGCACTTTGAGCAAATCCCGGGAGGTGGGGAGAGACCACGGTTATCAAAGAGTGACAGGCACTCCAGAAACTCAGAGCTGCCAACCCTGGCCTCAGGATGGAAACATGCTGGGCACACGGGGGAAGAGGACAGAGGCCAGTGTAACTGGAGTGGAGTGGACAAGGGGCAAAGGGGTGGAAGATAAGATTAGAAAGCAAGTGGGATTGGTCAGGAGTCCGAAAAGGGAGTGGGTAGACTTGTGAGCCACAGAAAGGATTTGGGATTTGTTCTGCATGAAATAAAAACCAGAGGAAATGTGTGATCTGTTTTCGATTTTTAAAGGGCAAAACTATCTTCTACATTGGGAATAGACAGGCTTGGGAGACTATCAAGAATCAACACATGGAGGACTCTCAGGAAGTTATTAGAGAAATCTTGGCTAGGAGATAGGGCAGCCTGAGCCAGAATGATAGCAGTGAAGACAGTGAAGAGAAAGTCAAGTTCTGGGACTGTTGATAATTGAGCCAATAGAGTTTCTGAAGGATCAGAGATGAGATGGGAAACAAAAACACCTTCAAGTACTCAGCCACTCCAGTCCTCCGTTTACCTACTAAGCTACAAAAATGCCTGGCCCTTTTTGTGCAAGGACTGCATTTATACTGATAGTGTGGAGGGACTGTAGTCCTAGCCTCAGCTCTCCACAGATTCTGATGGCAAGCATGAGAAAAGATGCATGGCAGAAGAGAGGGAATGACCAATTCTCCTAGGAAAACTGGAGGTTTAGATGCGGAGGACAGGAGATGTACTCGGGTTGAGTCTTAAAGAAGGAATGGACATTTGTAAATTGAAGCTCAGAAGAGTTTCCTACACAAAGAGCAAAGTAGTCAAAGAGGAAGAGACTGCTTCACGAATCTGAGCAACGATAGCAGTTCTGTGTGGGGGACACAGGGTACTAAGTGCGAATGCTGAGCCAAGAGTCTGAGAGATGGACTGGAGTGATGGCTCTGTGGTTAAGGGCACTGGCTGCTCCTGCAGAAGACCATGGTTTGGTTCCCAGTCACCATATGGCACCTTACAACACTTTACAACTCTAGTTCCAGGGTAGACACACATACACCCTGGCAAAACACCCATATACTAAAAAAATAACTAATCTTTAAAAAAAAGAGAACCTGAAGAGTGACGTTGGCTTTACTTTAGGCCTGTACTCAGGCCTCTCTTTCCCGGGTACAAGTCCTCAGTTCAACATGGCAGCCATTTTGCCTTTCGGTGATGAGGAAACATCGCCAAGGTTCAGATTGCCAATAAAGGGACCCAGCTTTCTCTTTCTAGAAAAATCACATGTTGAAAAATGTCTTGGAAAGGTTTGCATAAAGTCATCGGCAGAGTAAAAAGGGGTGACTTTGTGAGACTCAGTTTGGAGGAAATATGTCATTAAGCTAAACATCAATCATTAATAAATGTAAACATATATCCATCCCTGAGAGATAGAGCTTTCTTCTTCCAAAAGGCTATGACTCAGCAGTCAGTCAAATAAAGAATGCATCTTAATGTCAATGACCTACTGCTATTGACTTTGTAAGATATAGCATTAAGTAAGGTGTTCCTTTCCTCTGAGGACAGACAAACCTGGAAACAAGATGTGCTGGGAGCGCACAGGGCTGGATCGAAGACTCAGGCCTCTTTTTCCTGAGTACAGTGCTCCTCATTTGACAAAATGACATAACAGTCATTTGCAAACAGTCAGTTGAAATCTAACAAAATCAGACTCTGCCTGAAGACCCTGGAACCTATTTATCAAGCAACCATATGAAGATTATGGTTATAAATATCAAACAGTTGTGAAATCTTGGACGTTTTCCTCTATGAGTCCCAGTTTGTCTTTTTTAAAATAGTATTTTTTTTATTTTCTGAAAACTTCATACACTTATACAATGTATTTTCTCACAGACACCCACCATTACCTCCCTCCAGCCCCCTAACCTGAGATCCTTCCAACTCCATGTCCTGTTGTTAATAATCCCTTGAGTCCAGCTGGTGCTGCTCACATGCTCTGGTACAAGGGACTATTCACTGGGATATGGGCAATTTCCCTAAAAGAGAGTCTCTTTCCTTCAGCAACCTTGAGTGGCTGATAGCCTTCCACCCACGGTGGGAACTGTGTGTCACCTCCTCCATGCTGGAACGCTGACCGGCTTCTTCTTGTGCAGGTCTTGCTTAGGGAACCACAGTTGCTGTGAGTCGATGCATGCAGTGACCGTGTCATACCTGGAATTCTGCTTTTCATAGCTCTCCTCCTCGTCTGGCATCTTTCCCCCCATCCTTACATTTCTTTTCCCCCATTCCTCTGAGATGTTTCCTGAGCCTTGGATGCAGGGAGGGTTAATATAGATGATCCATCCACAGCTGAGCACTCACGATTGCTTATACTTGGCCCTTAGATCAGGTACAGCCTCAGAGTTGTCACCTGACAAACGTGTGATAACAGTGTGTTTCCTATCCAGTTTAAGGAAAGACTAAAAAATTTAAATTTTTTGCAAGACTTGGGACAATACCTGGAGCTTACTGAATACTTTCAAGTAGACATTATAATCAAGTAACTAAAGAGCAGGGTTGATTAAATGAGAGGAAATTGAAGAGGGACCATAGAATGTTCCAGTCCTTAGCACATGCATGGGGCATGTGCCAAAAAGAAGGAAAGACGAAGGAAAGAGGAGAAAAGAAATAAGTTCATCTCTGCGTTCTCCTTTCCTATGACATCATCCTCCACTCTCTATACTGTGAATACTTTCAAGCCTTACACTAACTAGTGGTATGCCTTTTAGCAATGCCCTTACTCAGACCAAGCAAGGCATGCCTCTCTTGAGCCGCTCAAGTGCCCCTTGGTGATGGGTGAGGATGTGTTTTCTCTGCCATGTGGGCATACTTTATCCATCGTATCATCTATACTGCGAGATCTTCTCAAGGAGAATTTGCCCTTATCCCTTCATCTTTATGCCCCTAGGGCCCATTATACTATCTGATCCAGGTCTATGCATTCCTTGACTATCTGTTGGCATGAGCTTAGATCAACCTCATCGCAGGCCTGCTGATTCCTGAGGCATCTGAAGAACTTGGCGATAGGACATTCCATGCAGGTTAAGGCAGTGGACAAAGGCATGAAGCAGAGGGAGGGATGTGCAGCAAATGATGTCCAGTAGTGTACGGCCAGAGTTCAGGACAGGCAATGGGGTGGACTATGAGACAGGGGAGGTAGAAGTGATTCCACAGACAATGGTCACCTATTGATGGGTTAGACAAAGGAGTGGCATGGCCAGAGTCATGACTGAAGAAGAACTGGGAGATGGACGGAGACTAGGGCTGCAGACAAACCCACAGGGCATAAATAAGAAACAACTGTTTAAGTTTGCCAACAGACGTCAGATCTGGTGGAATTGGCTGGCTCTTACTGAAAGCTGTTGCAAGAGTAATAAATGAAGACTAAGAATGCTTCCTGGAGTCTGCTACCTCAGTTTCACAATTGCCCCTGTTTGCTGTCCTCTCTAAGAATAGCTGTGCATGACAGAACTGCCTACTGGATTGTTCTCATTCCATCCAGGAACAACAGTTGCATCTGGAGACATCTAAAAGGCTGGAAATTACTCAGGTGTTCTTTTGTATTCCTTTTATAAACAGAAAGATGCTTCCCTTTGTTTCCACCAGAGAAATGTCTTCTGCTGTTAATTCTGTGTGAATAATTTATTTAAGTTTGAGGTTCAGCACTCAGAGATCTGTTTGAGTTACACTGGAGCATCCACATCCTGCCCTGGCTTCTCACCAAAACAAAGAATTCAAGAAATATTTGTTAAAAGAATAAGTGAATAGTTCATTGCGACATTCAATGATACCCTATGCCTGGAAGTGGGGTAAAGAGTCTTGTTTTCCACAGCTAAAATTTTCCATGTTAGGAAGAATCATTTGCTTTCTGGACTCATACTGACTTTGTACCTATCTTTCAGCTGTCTGTGCTGATACAGAAAAGAGCTAGCCCAGACTCATTCAGAGCCCCACGGGCAGGCAGTACAAGGCAGATGGGATTGGGCAGTGAGCAGGTAGAGCTTCTGTGGGTGGTTGGCACCAAGACGTGCCACTGATGCTGGTAATGCTATGAATGCATGGGCAATTGTTGTGAATGCCACCATCCCAGAGGGCACCATATTAGAATAGATTGACAAATTCACTTTATTCTTCATTAGTGTTATTGTATGTTCAGGACTTTTCATAAAGACTTCTGGGAATGCCACTATTGCAACCCCTCCCAGCAAGTTAATTTTTAGTGTTTCCGGCCTGTTGGAAAGCTTGTATGGTGTGTGTGTGTGTGTGTGTGTGTGTTAAAATGGACACATAATATTCACATACAGAGCACATGAAACATCCAAGCAATCTGCTTAAGATCATGTTCTTAACAGTAACAGTCAAACAATGAACAATTCTTGGTAAAAGTCACTAATTCACTAACTCAGTAAGATACTTTAACATAGACTATCAGTATTTCATGGATCAAAGTAGTAACATGCAAAACAAGAGATTTAAACAAAATTAACAAGCTGATTTTTATATGTCATAGGTCTAACAATGCCAAAACTTCAAATGCTGAACACATAAACATCTAGGAAATAGAGCAACCCACAAGTCACCAACCACTTCCCAGCAAACATCAACAAACATTGTAGTGCAGAGGAAGAAAATGTATTAGAAACAAACTGAGAAAAGTGCCCAAGTCTGTAGTCCTGAGAAATGCAAATGAAAATTTCATTAATATTCTGGTTTACCCCAGTCAGAACAGCTATTAAGACAAGCTGCAGCACATGCTGATGAGAAATGGTGAAAACGGATTCTTAGGCACCATGGGCGTGAAGGCAAACTGGCCTGGCCACTGTGGAAATCAGTGGAGGTTTCTCAAAATCAGTCAATCATCAATCAGTCAATCAACCTACCATACCATCCGGTTATTCCCCTCCTGGGTATCTGATTACTTTCACTGGACTTGGAATCACCTTGGAGCACATCTCTGGCCATGTGTGAGGATGTTTCCAGAGAGGTTTAAATGTGGGCCGCATCATTCCATGGCCTGGGCTCCTGAACTGAATAAAAAAGATACAGGCAACTAAGCACCAGCATTCATCTCTCTTTGCCTCCTGACCACAGATGCATTGTGAGCCTCCTGCTTCTGCCCTACAGCCAAGCACTGCTCTCACTGCCAGAACCTTCCCACCATCACAGTCTGTACCCTCAAGCCATGAGCAGAAAAAAAACCCTACTTTCAGTTGCTTCTTGTCAGGTACTTTATCACAAGTGAAGGAACTAATACACGTACTCTCTGGAATTCTCATAGGGTACCTATGTTTCTACAACCAATAGAAGTATTTTGAAAACTCAACACTGCCTATTCAAATGAAAATAAATATAACTTATGAGTCATCAATTCTGTTTCTAATTACACAGATCTGAAATGCATGGTCGTATCAAAAGATCTGTATGAGCGTTTACAGAGATGATTCAGTGGTTAAAGAGTGCTGGCTTCTGGGTTCAGTACTAAAATGTATAGGGCAGCTCACAACCATCAAGTTCCAGGGAATCTGATGCCCTCCCTTGGCCTCATAGGCATTGCACACATGGGTGCACTTAGGATCATTTGTCTCTCATGTTCTTAACAGTAACAGTCAACAATGAACAATTCTTGGTAAAAGTCAATGGTTAAGCATGCTTGCTGTTCTTGTAAAGGACAGAAGTTTGGTTCCAAGCACCAGCATCATGTGGCTCACAACTGCCTGTAACTACAACTCCAGAGGGTCGATCTGGGGCCCTTTTCTGGCCTCCTCAGGTACCCACATGCACACCTAGACATAGAAGATTAAAAAATAACTTTTAAAAATATAGATTAAATGATGGCAGATCAGCACTAATATCTTTTTTTTCAGTTTTCATGTAGGGATTTTTTTTGTTTGATATGCTTTAAAATTTATAGTGACAGTAATTATGTACATGGATGGAGTACGTGTGCTTTTTCAAAACACATAAGCAACATGTAATGATCAGGCCAGGGTAATTGTCACACCCATCATGTCAGACATTTGCCTTTTCTTTATGCTAGGAGCATTCAAAATCCTCCCTAACTGGCTATTCAGACATGGATAAGTGATTGCTGAGGACCGTAGCTGCTCTGCTGTGCTACAGAGCATCAGAAGCTGGGCTTCCTATCCATCTATACCCCTTCCCTTCTCAGCCTCTGATACTAGTCTGTGTTCAGTTTCCTATGAGATCAGCTCTGGAGCTTCCACTATAAGTGAGAATGTATAATAGCTGTCTTTCTGTGCCTGACTTACCAAAGTATCCTTTAGGCTTTTTTGTGTGTTGCAAAAATGATGTGATTTCATTGCTTTCTAATGACCAAATGATATTCTGTTGTATATATGCACAGCACTTTATCTGGTTGTCTTATATTTGCACAGGTTCGTTCCCTATCTGGCTACTGAGAACACTGCTGCAATAAACAGGAATGCAAATGACTGTGACATGCTCACTTCCTCTCCTGTCTACATGTGTGTCTGGGCCTGTGTTTCTGTGTGTGGTGGATTTGCTAGATTAGTTGGAGTTGTATTTCCAGTTTTTAGGAAGGCACCTTCATGCTATTTTCTAAAATGGATATACAGTCCCGGCAACATCGTGTGAGAACTGTATTTTTTTCTGTTTCCTAGTGATGTTTATTATTATTTTGTCTTTGGGAAAATTGGCATTCTAACTAGGTAACAGATAACTCAATGGTTCTTGTTTTGCACTCTCCAAATGATAAATGGCATTGAATATTTTGCGTCTGGGCATTTGTATATCTTCTTTTGAGAAATGTCTGCTCAGATCTTTTGCCCAAGCCAGGCATAGTACTGCATGCATTTAATTCTAGCACTCAGGAGGCAGAGGCAGGCAAATCTCTCTGAGAGATCCAGGCACACCTTGTCTATATAACAAATTCTAGATCACCTGAGGATACAGAAAGATCTGGTCTCAGTCTCAAAACAAACAAACAATAATAGTTCATTTGCCTATTTTAACCAGATTTTTCCATTATGTGTGCTCCTTATAATATTGAATATTAATCCCTTTTAAATATGTAGCTTATACATATTTTCTCCTGTTCTGTAGATGATCTTTAAATCCTTCTAATTGTTTCCCTTGTGTACAGAAACTTTTAATTTTGATGTATCTCATTTGTCATTTGTCAGTTTTTGCTTTTATTGCCGGTAAGATCATAACAAAAATACTGACGTTACCCAAATTAGTGTTGAATCATTTCACCTTTGTTCTTGCTCAGGAAATTCGTACTTTCAGATTTTGTTGAAATCTTGATTCATTTTGTGTTGATTTTTATATTTGTTGAGGTTATGATTTTTATATGGTAATAGTTTCAGTCCTTTGCACCATTTAGTAAAGTGTCTGTTCTGTCTGCACCGTGGAATCTTAGTGTCCTTATTGAAAACTTAGAGGGCTAGTGTGTGTGAGGCACCTGCACTGTTGGAGGCGGGCCTCTTTCTAATTCCCTGTTCCATCTCATTGGATTATGGTTTGATGTCAGGGCCATGCTGGTTCTGTTCTTAAAGGTTTGTAGTCAAATGTTGTGGTGACTCCAGATTTATGATTTCTGCTCAGAATTGCTTTGGCCATTCATAGCTTTTTGTGGTTCTTTATGAACTTTAGGAATGCTTTCCTATTTCTGTGAAGAACATCATTGGTATTTTGATAGGGATGGCATTGAGTTTTTAAATTGCTTTGAGTAATGTGGCTAGTATAACAATATTGATTCTTCCAATACATGAACAAGGAATATCTTTCCATTTATTCATGTCTTCTGCAATTTCTTGCATCAGTATTTTTTAGTTTTCATTGTAAGTTTACTTTATCGCCTTTGTTAAGTTTATTCCTAGGTAATAATTTTTGACTGTGATAAATGAGGCCATTTTCATGATTTCTTTAAAGCCAGTTTGTTATTCAGCACCAACATATTTTAGTTCTAGCTAGTCTTTATTCAAAAACATGATCTTCATGAAAACTACAATCTAAATTGTAACTGGGTTTAGATAGTGTATTAGTCTGATAATCTAGAACAACCCTTAAAATGAAAATGACCCACAATAATGAATTTAATAGTCACACCTTTGCATGTAACTGTAATACTTTTATCTCTGTTGAACTGAAACAAAATCGTTCATTAAGAATAATTATAAAAGATAAATTAATGCAAAAATTATCTCTTGGAAAGGTATTAGAAATTTACTGAAGAAATGAAAACTTGAATGATAAATTTTATTATTAGTTTTTCTATTCTAGATTTTATAAACAATACCTGGAGTTCAACAAAAACTTGCCAAATAGATCTGTATACCTGAAAATAATATATAGAGAAAAATATAATAAAATTTGATGCATATGCAACTAAAACATTGGAGCTAATTAGGAAAGGATGCAATGATCATAAATATCTCTGTAAATCACAGAAAATATACATGAAGGTGATGTGTATGATGCTGATATGATGAAAATTTTACTAAGAGTAAGGATATCCGGTAAAAGTGGATAGACAGTAAAAAATTTGAATTGACCAAACATGAAAGAAAGGAAGAAACTATAGGATACACTTTTCCCCTAAACCAGCTTTCATCACGAAAAAAATCCATCTGTAACATTATGGGTGACTTTAAGTTTCTGATTTGAGAGCTGTGCAATGTAGTGGAATGAGGAATTAAAGTTAATATGTTCTAGAGAATGAATTCTCTCCTCCTCCTTCCAATTTCATATGTTGGACTTGTAACTCCCAATATGGTTTTTATACTATATAGAGATAGGAACCTTACATGATAATTAAGGTAAATTCCTACTCTAAAAAATTGTAAGAGAGATGTCTTTTTATTCTCCCCTCTCTCTCATTTCAAGATACAGTAAGAAAGAACACAATCATCTGAAAGCCAGACAGAAAGATCTCTAGAAACCCATCATATTGGCACCTAATTATCTGACGTTAGCCTTCAGATTTGTGAGAAATAAATGTTTCTTTTTTTATTATTTAATTGTTCTGTATTTGATACAGAATACCTCAATCAATCTTAATCATCTTTATACCCCCTTCCCAGTGGCACCCCCTATAGCCCACAGCTGGATTTCATACGTTCTGATATCTGTGGTAAGGTCTATTGTTTCAAGTTAGTGTCACCAAATGTTCCTGGGTGCAAGTTCATTCATTGAGGTCTAGTCAGTCTAGACCTCACTTTAGGAAGACTAGCTCATCCTTACCCAAGAGAAATCAGTTCCCAATATTTCTTCAGCAAAGACTGGGGTCTGCTACCCATTTCTCCAGTTCCATGCTTTGTTTTTGTCTGCTTGAGTTTGCATGGGTCTTGAGCATGATGACACCATTGCTGTAGGTTCAGATAAACAGGGTCCCAGGAACTTGTAGGATTCTATTTCCATATGGTCACATATCTCCTCACAGACTCTTACAATCTTTCTTCCTCCTCTTCCACAATGGTCTCTGAGCCTTGGGTGAGTGAAACTTAATATGAGTCCTTTCAAGGGACCCAGACTTTGCAGATTCCTAATCTCCATTCATTGACCCTTTGTGACCTTTTGTTACTGGCCCTCTGTTACACAAGGGAGCTTCATTAATGAGAGTTGAGAGATTCATTAGTGTTCTTTTTACCTCTTGTTCCATGTTGTGTGAGCCTTGGGTATAGAGGTTTCATTATAGACATGCTCCTTAGGCATGGGAAATTCATAGACAATGTCTGTGTGTGACCAGTTGTGGTATTCTGTGGTGGTCTCCAGCTGATGCAACAGAGTCTTCTTTGATGAGTGGTGACTGGGATACTTCACTGTAAATGTAAGGGAACATATTTTGCACTTAGTAAGAGGTTACATTAGCCTAAGGATGTGACAGCCTTGGGGATTTCTCTAAGATCTGTGACCTCTTCAGCCATGTGTATTTGGCCGTGATTACAGTAACACACATGAGTTTCTCCCTATTGAGTGGGCTCTAAGACCAATTAGGTAGCCACTGATTGGTCTCAAGATAAAAGTGCCACTACTATACCAGTGTCGAGTGCTATGCTTCTGAAATTCACAAAAGGGTCAGGTTGCTCAGGAAACGTTTAGGACTAATGCGGCTCCTCCACGAGAGATTTCTCAGCCTTAAATAATTGCTTGGAGGAAAGGAAACTCTTCATTGATGTAGTTGCCTCCAATTTGTGCAGTGAACATTACTGATGGAGCTTTAATAAATTATCACCCTTACTGCGGTGTGTTTTTCTGTGATGCAACTGTCTGGGACTCCCATTCTAGTGTGTATGTCCCCAGTAAACTTGGTTTAGCAAGCTGATCTTGTTTTATTGATCTGTTACTGATCCTTTTATCTGTTAACTAAATGTTTATTTCTGTGCACCTCTCCAGTAAAAGTAATGTAACAATGGCATTTTGGTATGGCAACACAGACCAGTATGGAGCATAGACAAACTCTGAAATTCAATAGAATGTCTACATTTAAAGCTAGACCCTCAAGTAATTACACCTTCAGTAGAAGGATAAATGAGAAATAAATAAACTTTCTGATAGAGAAAAGGAAAGATGCTTTCCTGTGTGGACTTGATTCATTAAAAAAAAGGTCAAGAAGTACACTTATTCCAGGGAATGGTCACACGTAGATCATCACATGCATATTTTTAGTGCACATTTTTTGCAACTTTGGTATATAAAGCATCCCATAAGAATAATTGAAAATGGTCTTGAGTTGTAGTAAATAGTGGTATCTGTATATGAATCTCTTGGAAAACTCAATCCATACCACTAAGTACTCCCAGAGATGAAGTTCCAAAGAAAATGTGCTCAAAGTACAAGGTTACAATACCAACAAAGTGCTAAAAAGGAAAACCAGCATGAAAAATAGGAGACTCGGGGCCACAGAGACTTCCTATACTAGAAATATACAGTTTCTATGTCCATAACAATGTTTAAAAATTCACAATATTAACCAAAGCTTGAATCCAAACAAATTAGAAGAATGCGGATATGAAAATTTACTAAGTATATTAATAAAATGTCAAACAACTTGAAGAAATATAGTATCTCCCTAGTCAAATTAAACCATCTTCAAGTGTCTAAAAGATAAATTTCTGCAACTGAGGAAATAATGGAGTAGAAAAGAGAATCACTTACATTACCCAAATGTAATCCTTAGACCAAAAAAAAGAAAAAAGTATTAAAAAGATATATAACACGAAGTCCCAACATTCTAGACAAACAATAGAAAGAAACAAAATTCACTTGTATTATCGTGGAAGTTTTTCAGAATTGGGGAACAATGATGATTATGCCTCTGTATGAATATTTGGCATTAACTAGTAAAGTCAAATATGCTTAATCTTTATAGCTTATCAATTTTATTTCAAGGAAATGTTTTAGAAAAATTCTCCCCTTGAAGATTAGGAGACATGTACAATGAAGTATATAGGGAGGCTATTCATAGCAGTGTGTGATCAATATTCATATAGTGCCATACCATACAGCATGAAAGACACTATCAACACTGAATTACCTTGAAAACCTAAAAATGCAAGTCAGAATAACTCATGACTTATGAGTCCATTCCATATAATGGTAACCAGTCATGGCCTAGGGATCTACAAACAAGATAGCCCCACATCTGGAGAACTCCACTAAGTTAATAGTGCAGGCCTGTTGTCCTAGTTTGCTCTGTTACTATGAGAAATGCTGTGACCAAAGCCGACTTGGGGAGCAAAGGGTTTATTTGGCTCACAGCTCACAGTCCCTCATCAAGGGAAGCCAAAGCAGGAGCTCAGGGCGGGAACCTTGAGCACAGACCAGGAAGGTGCTCTGCTTAACTGGCTTGCTCCCCCAGCCTGTGCTCAGCCTTTCTTATATAACACAGGACCACCTCCCCATGGGTGGCACCTCCACAGTCCACTGGGTTCTCCCACATCTTTCAGCAATCAGAAGGTCAGCCCTACAGACATGGTCACAGGCCAATTCAATAAAGAATCTCCTCCCACCCAAGTGTGTCAAGTTGACAATTGAAGCTGTCCAGGACAGTCATGCCATTTTTGTTCCATACTTTTACAAACATATGTAAAAGTCACTACATACTACACACTACAAAATTTTTAAAGCTGGAAGTCATACTAGATGTATTATTTTATAACCTACTTGTTTCACTTAAAATGAAATGGATTCTGTGTCAAAACAAAATCTGTAAATGATTTTATTGGTCATATAGAATTCTACACACAGCTGTGCCATGCTTAAGCAAATCCTCTACTGGTGAACATAACTGATTCAAACATTTTTCCATAATGAGCAATACTGAAGTGATCCATTTTCTTATGCACAAATCTTTGTGTTATGTCATTGTTTATTTCAGTGGGGTAAATTCCTCTCAATAGAGTGGCTTGCTGAAGGTTTATTGCCGTATGCACTACTAACAGCACTCTAAGAGTAACCATATCTTGATTAGTCTTTCTAGATATCAATGTTCTATTAAGAATTTATCAATTTGATATATGAAAATGACCCTGGATGTTTTAATGCACTCTCATTTTATTCATAATGAGGTTGAAGCTATTTACATATGCCTGGATATTACTGTTTCTTTTTATTTGTATGCAGCTTGTCTGTTTGTTGTGCTAATTTGTATATGTAATGTGTACAACTAGTTATCTTGACCATTTTCCCTCAGAGTAGATTACTTTGCAAAGCATCACTTGCGACATCTCTGTGTGTGCTGTGTAATTGTGCAGCAGGCTTTCCTAGCAGTGCATTGGGCCAGGTTTTCACCACAAGCAAATCATATCTCTTGTGCTGCTCCTGCTTGCGCTGCTGTTGCTAACCTCCTCAGTGCTTCTGAGTTATTCCATATGTTCTCGGACCACAGCACAGAGCTTCCTTTTGTTGATATTGGTTAGCAAATCACTACAGATTGTCCAAGTCTTACCTGTCACCCAATTTTGTGAACTAAGAAAATATTTTAATGGTTGGGAAGAGAATAAAAGAAATATTTCATGACATGATAATGGCATATATAAAGCTTTATTGGAACACAGCCATGCCTGTTCATTAACATATTGCCTAAAATGCTTTTATGCTAAAATGTGTAGTTGGTCCTTCACAGAAAATGTCTGCTGATCTCCACTGTAAATTCAAAGCCTCAAAAGAGAGATCTTAAACAGCACATCCCCCTGCCCTGCTTCCTCTCACCGTTTGCTCTCATCTCTGCAGGGGCTGTTGCTGGGATTTTGCCAGAATCTCTTTCATTTGCTGCTCTAACGCTGGGCAACTTTATCAGCAAGCATGGATTTGAGTCGTAGTTTCATTAGCTCAACTCTAGAAATATCTATAAAATGAATGGCATCCTTCTTTGCATTGGCTTTAATGCATACTTTTATGCCTTTAAAATTCCATTGACCATTTTAATCATGGCTTGTAAAGAGAAAGAGATCTGTACTCAAGTTACCTTCTCATTTCAACTTACAGTTATTTATGGCGCACTTTAAGTGGGGGTTTAAGGGAGTTCACACCCTCAAGCACTGGCACGGACCCCTCGTACCCTAACCAGCACCGTCTGAGAACGTGTTCAGAGACAGAAAATAACTTAGAAAGTGATAACCTAAAGTTTAAGTGAAGGAGAAACAGTGTTGGTGCCTGATTTTCTTTCCTAAAGTTTATCTTATTATTTTTCAAGAGAGGAAAAAGCACCATTTTTCATTGACAGGTGTTTGTACATATTGAGAAAGTACAGTGTGATGTTAGATTACTGTGTAGAACAACTCTTTTCAATCACTGGTAAAAACACTATTATTTCATTAAGTCAATGTTTTTAAAAAGAAATATCAAATAGCATGTTCTATCTCTGTTATGTCTCAGAGAGAAAGAAAGACAGAAACAGAGACAGAGAGACAATTTTTAATGATTCCATAACAAATGAAAGTCCAGCAACCCATTACAGGATTCACAAAAGAGGATTAGAACCATAAAAACTAGAACTCTACAAAAAAGTGACTCCATATTGAACTGGAACAAGAACTGTGCATGTTTTCAGCCATATTGCTCGTGATGGTCAACTGTGCATGAGGAAAAGACAGAGACTGACTTCCACTGAGAGGATACGTACCTAGTGAAAAGGGAAGAAGGAAGAGAGAGAGAGAGAGAGAGAGAGAGAGAGAGAGAGAGAGAGAGAGAGAGAGAGAGAAGGGTTTGTTGAATTATAATGTATTATTTTTTTAAAAAAACTTGTTTGGGGCTCTGGAGAGATGGCTCAGTGGTCAAAAGTGTTGGCTGCTCTAGCAGAGGACCCGGGTTTATTTCCAAGCACCCACATGGTGGCTCACAACCATCCCTAACTTCAGTTCCAAGAGATCTGACACTATCTTCTGACCCTTTCAAGCACTGCATGACATGAGTGCGCTTATATATACAGACAAACATCCATACACATAAAATAATACTAAAAATTAATAAAAGAATTCATCTGGCATTCACTGATCATTCAGAATTAGTGTCACTATTCTCACAGTCACAAGTTAAACAATTCCATAGAAAACACCTGAAGTGTCAACTGGAAAGTCTTGGTTAAACGATGTCTGGTATATTCAGGGTCTAGATCGTGCGTTTTAGATACTGGGATCATAGAACGTTTTAAATTTGCTGTCTTAACGTGACTTCTGGATGCTTGTGCCACCGTATTTGGTGGTCCTACTACTGACATTTCCCTCGCATATTACATAGAGTAAATCCAACTTTTTATTTTTCTTTCTTTTGTATTTTCCATTTTGGTGGCCTTAATATGCTAGATCTTAGTTTTTATACCTACCTCTGCCTTCCACTTCATTTAGTTTCTAATTCTCCGCAGGTTCTAATGAACATGCACCTAAGTCAGCCCTTAACATTTCTGCATCAACCAACTGCACTGGGAAAATCTGAGTGAATTATTTTGATTGCAGAAATCTATGCATCTTATTTTATACTTGCAACACTACATTTTGAATTACTGATATTTAGATTCCTTAACGGGACAGATCATAAAAGCCAAGCTCAATGAAGACACCAGACTCTAATATTTACATCTGCAGAACCTTGGCAAAATTGCTTCCCATCTGGAACTACAGTTTCTCTCATCCTTATAATATGAAGCTCACAGAGTAGTTTGAGGATTCAGTGTGACATTGTGAATGTGATGCCAGCCACAGTGTCTGTTATTACCCTGATAACTCTTCTTCTGAGAATGAAAAAATGATTCCTTCTGACATTCCTGAAATCCCATGTGGAACCTTGAGAATTGGCTGAAAAGAAAAACTACCATTAACTGTGGATTCCATTTCTTCTTCTCTGGTAGAACATGGTCTCCAGAACAAAGGCTATATTTGGTCCTCTTTATATTCCTGTAAAATGACTGTGGAAGATGGCTCAGTCGGTTAATACGTGCCATGTGAACATGAGGACTGCCGTCTCCCACAAAACAAAAAACAAAAAGAAGAGCAAAGCAGGGCACTGCAGTGCGTGAGTGCATTCCACGCTCTGGGACGTGGGCACAAGAGCATCCTCAGGCTTCCTGGCCAGCAAGAGTGGTCTAACCAGCAACCCAGAGGCTCAGTGAGAGACTTTGCCTCAAGAAAACACGGTGCAGTGTGATTTGGGGAGACACCTGATACTGGTCTCTGGCTTCTATGTGCATTCATATAAACATGTGCACACACAGAGGAACACACACATACACACACACATACACACACTCACACATGGGAAAATGGCTATAATACATTAGTAAGTATTAGATGGATAAGTAAATTTTCGCCTTTCTTTTGAAAGATACATAGCACTACCTTCTATTGGAACTAAACAGGCATCTCCCTTGCTCCTCTGAGACACTGAGCTACTGACCAGCTTCTGTAGCTCTAGAGTCAGACGGACTCAATTTCACTGTCCCTCTATTCCATCTCTTCTGTCTTCTCACTAGTTTCATGTTGCTGAGACCCTTGGACACCTTTAAGCTGAGTTTATCTCTTGTGCCCGTCACCGTCCTCTGCCTCGTCATTGTGACATTTCTGTTCACAGTACACCCCAGTACTCAACAGAAAATCGCATGATCTCATGCCTGGGACCTTGTTTAAAGCAGCTTTTCAGTAAATAATTATTGAATTTAGCATTCTTGGCATGGGGTCTTCTCAGAGACATTCTTCCCCCAGGCATCACTTGATAGATTTGTCCAGAAGTGAGAGTTGGTTTGGAGGGACTTAGGTCACATGTGAGTGTTTGGGAAGGAATGAATGTTTTCAAAAAGAAAATTTCACAAACAAAAGAAGCATATTTTCACAGGAAGTTAAACAATAAAAGAAGAAAAATAGAAAAGAAAACAGACTTCTGAGGTCAAGTAAAACACTGGGTTTAAACAAAATGAAACAAGTCCTCAAAGGACATCTCAAATCCTTTATCACAGTATCATGGATTGTGAAACACACAAGGTTTCCTAATATGATTTGGCCATGAAAGTCGTTCCCCTGGGGAGAGTCTAAAGGGATTAATGGAGAGTGCTGTCCTGCATTTCTGTATCGCTCACCAAGATTCCCATGTTTGCTACAGAAGAGTCTATAGATTGTCAATTAGTTCCTTTGAACGGAATCATGTAGTATCTCTGACCTCCAATTCAACAAGTAGTCCTTGTAGCTCACTGGTCTCCTGGTTTTTACCTAACATTTTTATGTCAGATCCCTATATCTAATTCAAGATCTAACGGATGAAAACAAATAATATTATTAAAGACAGCACTGTGGCCACCACTCCTGAGTCTCATAGCTATGCTTCTTAACCGTTACTTAGTCTAGTCTTCCAGCTTTAACCACAAGAGGATAATAAATTCCCAGCATTTTACCTGAAGGACCCTGGGCTATTTTCTTTTCCTCTGTTCATTTATTCAACATGCATTTTTGAGCAGCTACTGTGTGCCAGACAATATTTTAGATGCTTGAGATGCATCAGGGAACAAAGCATGCCTGTTAAACCTTGATATTCTAGTTGAAACAAAGCCAGAAGGTAACAGAGACAAGTGTAGTTAACAAATATTAAGTCAGCTAATAAGTATATATGCTATTGGGGAAAACCAGAAAGAAATGTTTTAAAAGATGGCTTCAGTGAGAAAGAGGCACTTGACAAAAGTCTCTGAGGAACTGAGAGGTATGGCTCCGAATGAGACTCAAATATGTGTTCTGTCTGGAGAGACAGAAAAGCAGTGTAAGAGTGTGTCCATTGACAAGGCCAGGTTTGGTCTTTCACAGCATGTCAGCTCTCCTCAGGCAGTTAACTTTGAGAGAGAAAGGGTTTATTCTGACTTACAGTTTGGAGACCCTAATTTAGGCCTGTTGTGAGGATTGCACACTGTGGCAATTGCATCAGACTCACAAACGTAAGGTGAGCCAAGAAGCAAAGTCAGAGAGAAGGAAAAGACTGAGGTGCCACCAGATCACCCACGAGTGCACCCTCAAGGATCTAAGAACTCCTTCCAGTCCCACCCTACAGCTTGAAGGTTCTTTCTCTCCAGAAAAGCCACCTTTAAACACTTAGGCCTTGGGGGATACTCGTCCAAGCCACAGAACAAGGGGCAGAGGAAAACCCTAGTCTTGAAGTTCAGGGCAATTTTAGGGAAATCGCATTTCCGATATGAATTTTAAAGGGATATATAAAGCTTATGCTTTTCCATTCCTGATAAAATTCCACTTACATGGCAAGTTGAATGGCCACTATTTTAAATGTGACATACTTTGCTCAAGAGTGTGAGTACAAACCTTAGCTATTTTCCACCAATTTCAGCTTTTCCTATTTAGTAATTGGACTGGAGAAAAAGCATTCAAGAAGATAATAATCACAAAAGCTTAAGATCTGGGTCTTATCTGCCAGTTTGTGGGGTGATCAGCAGGTGATGTCTTCATTTGTACATCTTTGGGTCTTGTGTGCTGTCCTTCAGGCAGGCATGTGTGAACAAGGAAGTTGATGGAGAAAGCAGGTTTCGTAATTTTCCACGTAGGTGGCCAACTTACAGACTTTGGTTGCTGCCAGTCATGAAAGAGAAGATAACTGCTTTGTCAATGTCCGCCTGTCAGGACAGCACTGCCCCAGCAACCACAGAGTCCATCACAGATTCCACAAGCTTAGCAGGGAGCCATGGCAGTTCCAGTAGAAAGAAAGAGCAATGTCGAGGTGAGCACAGCAGATGCTGATTTCCCGCTCAGTGTAGGGTCTTGCCCAAACCTGGGTGCTCCATGATGAACAGTGGTGACCCCTCTTGTCCTGAAAGCCTAATCTGCAATTTGAAAATGTTCTCAAAGCTTTCCTCAAAATGAAAATATTTGTTCAAATCCTCAGAATGCAATAGGAAAATATCCTTCTAGCAAAAGCAATGACTTAGCATTTTGGGCTTGGCACAAAAATAGGAAAACAGAGCACAGCGAATCACAGCCTGTCTGGCTATTGGCTGCATCTTGCTTCTAAGGATTGGATCGCCGTATGAACTTGGCTCACCTTCTCTCTGGATGGTTCTTAGAGATTATTTCCAAGACTTTGTGCTTTTCTATGCCCTGATTTACTTGGAGAAACTTAAAGAAATACATTGTATCATACCTCTGAGACCATCTTCAACTCCCTTATTTTTAGAATAGGAAACTGAGGACTAGAGAGGTTTAGTATTCTCTCCATGGCCACAGGGATTAGTACCAGGAGGGAATGAACCCGGGCCTTCTGCCCCTTTCAGTGACCCATATCACCTCTTCCTCTCAGGAGCTAATTTTCTCCCACTGCATCAGGGTTAGTAGTGATGCTTGGAGCTAACTCTTTGGAGAATGTTGCCAAATATGTGTTCTTTGGGGAGCATGAATAAATGAAAGAGAATTTGGGTGCTTGGAGTGATATTACAAGAAATATCACTTCCTGAATTCCCAACTTCACAAAATGATAGGAGTCACCTTGCTCAACTCTAGTTTCATTTTTACAAATTAAGTGGTACCTGTGATTTTTGTTTCTGTTTAATGGTTGCTATGAAATACTTGAAATCAAAGACAGAGGCAAGTAGCATTTTGGGATTAGGGGAAAAGTTTTTGTGTTTTTTCTGATCTGTTCTTTTGCAGCCTTAATTGTGCATGCTTTAGTAGATTCCCATTCTATCCCAGGAAGGGTTCCACTTCCTGTACAATAGAAAAACATTTCTAAGATTCCGCTTTTACATATTTCCTAATACTAATAATCCTGTATATTAATTCAACTGTTCAAAATATTTGCATGTTAGAGCATCACAGTATGTGGCTCTACCACAAACAGTTCATATTCAGTATTCAACCAGCATTGCGCTAAGTGTCTACTGCATAAAAACACTTCCTGTATTGGTTGCTGAGAATTCAAGGTTAAGACAGAAATGCGATCTTGAGAAACGTGTGTCCAGGGAGAGATATGAGGGTGATCAAATATCTAATCTGCTTATTAGACACTGTCATGGCTTTTCCCCTAGTGAAAATTCCATCATTGTTATTTGCCTCTGTTAAGTGTAGTCAACAGATGAGCTTCTGTAGCCTACAATGAAGATAAGAACCTGACATGTTCAGGTGGGCAGTTTGTGTGATTCCTGTTTCTGTAATAAATATCAGAGGACATTTGTTGACTTCATCTGTTCTAGTTTGCTTTCAATTGCTGTGACAAAATGCTCTGACTGAAACCAACTTGGGGAGGAAAGGTTTTATTTTATCTTACATCTCCCAGGTCATAGCTCATCACAGAGGGAGCCCGAGGTAGGAACTCAGGGCAGGAACCTGGAGGCAGGAGCTGGACACAGGTCATGAAAGAACTCTGCTTACTGACTTGCTCCCCTGGCCCATGTTCAGCCTGCTTTCTCATGCAATACAGAACAACCTGCCCAGGGGTGGCCCTGTCCACAGTGGGATGGGCTCTCCATCACTCAACAATAAAGAAAAGAATCCACAGACTGGGCACAGGCCAGCCAATGGAGGCAATTACCCAACCGAGGCTGCCTCAACCAGGTGTGTCAAGTGGACGGCACATCACCTCTACTTTCACAGATGCAGGTACAGAACCCCTGCTTTTATGTAAGGGTTGCCAGGACCCAAGAACAGCCTCAAGCCATAGAGCCCATCTGGTCCCTGCCATTTTGTGATGCTCTCTGTCAGTAAATCCTGAGTAGACTCTCAGTACCTAGATGGATACTTGAATCACTGTCCTGACCTCTGTCAGAAACCATCAGAGAGGATCCCTGCAGGAGAGCAAAGTGTTCTAGACTGGATATAGCTCAGACCAGACTAAACCAACAAAGTCCATGCAAGTTGTTTTTATGGGCAAGGCCTCACATAAGCGCACCGAGATAGGGTGGTGCTCAGTGCCTGGGAGAGTTCCAGGAACTCTGAAGAGGCTTGTGCTCTTTGATTTACATAACATTTCCTGTCTTAAAAAATAATTTTGTTAGGGCTGGGCATGGTGTTATATTAATCCCAGCACTTGGGAGGCAGAAGCAGACGAATGTTTGTGAATTCGAGGTTAGCCTGGTCTACATAGCGAGCTCCAGGCCAGTTGGGAATATATGGAGACACTAACCCAAAAAGAACTCCCCAGTTTTTTTCTTGAGGTTTTGTGCTTTTCATATAATATATTTTAATCAAATTCAGACCCCTCCCTGTATGGCGTAATGCAGTGTGGGCCTTAGCCAGGCCACCTGCCATGAGGAGTGAGGGAGTGGCTTCTGTGGATGTGGCATTCCACTCTGCCGGGTGCGACACCAGCTTCTGCTCTGTGCCTGGATGACCTGCCCGAAAGACGCAACCCTGGTGGCCGCAGTCGGGAACCACCCATAGGAGGACTGGCTAACCAAACTCAAAATCCTTTGCATTCCTTGAATAAACTGTTTGCTGCAGCTTGCCCTCTGCATGCTTCTCACCTAGCTCCTGGGGTCTGGTGTTGACTCTGTGCCTCTCACTCCTCTTGGTGCATCCCTCTCACCCTGCATCCCTCTCGGGCTGGCCCCGAGCAGAGGAACCCCAATATCATCAAGGCAGAGCTTTTCAGACATTGATGCTTCAAATTCTCCAGGCCTCTATCCAGGCCTTGGATCTCCCCACAAATACCAAATATTCCCTTCAGACCTGGATATCCCATTTAACTGGTTGCTTATAACACCACTTCCTGGGCGATACTTAACTACTCTCACTTCTTCCTGAGCCTTTACAGGTCACAAAACATTCTTCGACAAGGACCCTCACACACAACACAGTAGCCTTCCTGCATGAACCTCCCATGCCTCCTAATTATCCTCCCAAATGACTGAGGTCAACCCCTTGGGTTCTTTTACCAGGATGGCGGATAGTCAATGATGGGTAAGACCCCGTCAACTGGGGCAACCTAAGACAGTCACCATCACCTGAGGTGATCCCTAGGGGCCTGGGGTCAACAATGGCTTGGCAAAGAACCATGCCTCCCAGGGTCACTCAATTAATAAAAACAAAAAGGAGGATATGTATGGCGTAATGCAGAGTAGGCCTTAGCCAGGCCACCTGCTATGAGGAATAAGGGAATGGCTTCTGTGTTCCGCTCTGGCCAGGCATGACACCAACTTGGGAACCATCCCATAGGACGATTGGCTAACCAAACTCATAGAACCCTTTGCACTTCCTTGAATAAACTGAGTTTGCTGCGCTCGCCCTCCGCATGCGTACAGCCAGCTCTCAGGGTCTATGTGTTGATTCCATACCTCTCACATCCTCTTGGTGGAGACCCTGCATCCTGCTTGGGCTGGACCTGAGCAGAGGGTCCCCAACACTCCCCCATCTGCACTCCACACAGTCCCCCCACCCAGATTTCATGCATCCTGTCATTTCCAAAAACCATGGTATTTCCTAGACTCAAAATTCTGTCAAGAATCCCATAGTAGAACTAATCATACAGATTCCTCCTGTGTAGGTTTAAAAAAAAAAAAGCTCAAAAAGGCAGAATCACTTATACAACATTTGTCAGAACTTGAATTCCAAATCCACTCCATCCACATGGAAAGTTCCTCTTTTTCACACTATGTTATGGGCTGCCAGCTCAGCACATTCCTGGAGTCGAATTTTCTAAAGTTTTGAGAAGATTCTTCATCATCCCGCTCCATTCGCCTCCTGAATTCATACTCAGAACTCCTACTGCTGCGGTTCCAGCCGACCCTCTGCCGAGCTGGTCGTACCGTCGAGCTGGTCGTACCGTCGAGCTGGTCGTACCGTCGAGCTGGTCGTACCGTCGAGCTGGTCGTACCGTTGGTACTGCTGCTACTGTCTGAAGGAAAGAGGCTGCTGCTTAATCCAAGTACGGCTCAGAAGGGAATCTACGTCTGTTCTGGATGCGGTAGGTTTCACCACTGAAGCTGATCTTGAAATAAGAGACGCCCCTTGCCCTGCAAGCACTTGGCTTTCACCTTTTCTACCTGTGGGCTGCAGGTGTGGAGATGATCGTGGTACCCTCCCCGTATGACCTGATTCTGCCCATTCCGAATTTCTTTTCTTTCAAGAACCACAGAAGATCACATTGTTCTCTATGTCAGGTTGTAAATACCAAGGGATTAAGCTGTACTTCCTGTTAGGGTGGCCAGCCCACTAACACCACTTCCACTCTCTTCCTCCTCCTTTTCCCTATGACTTCCCTACTATTATTTGCATGACCCAGATAATCCATTTGTATTTCAATCCTTACCTCAGGTTTGCTTCCAGAAGAGTCCAAACTTAGAAAGCATCGTAGTCTGTGTTTGAAACTTGTCTAATGTGGACAGACCTAAACTTCACTCAAGTTAAAAAGTTTTTTAAGTTCACATAATATGGCATAATATGGAAAATAACAGCAGAGCTGACCTGTGACGTCTCTGTAGAGAATGTAGAGAACAGGGTGGGCTAGGTTCTTTCAGCCCTACTTGGATACATCAGCCTCCTAAACCTAAAGTCACTTTGTCGTGGCTGATTGCCCACTCCAACACCTCATGGTCACTTGTTTATGCAGATAAGACACCATATGTGTGCCTGAGTCTTTTTTCATATTCCTCCTTTCTTATTCTTTAGCTTAATATTTGTCTTTAGGGAAGAAAAACTCATGAATCTTAAAGGGAGCTACCAGTGGATGTTCCTGAAGTGCATTCACAATATCACCCCATATCCACATCCCTTTGGCGGTGACATCATATCTTAGAATCCTGTTCTACATAGCCTCCTTAACTGCTAGAGCATGGCAGAAGTCAGAAGGGACCCTGCCTGGCAGGTGGAACAGGACATCTACATAAGACACCACAATCATATGTCTACTAGAGCTACAGAATAAATTCAAATATAATATCTTATAAGGGAAAAAGAGAAGCTTTGGTCCCAAACAGAACTGGATTTGCTATTTCCTATGTGGCTAGTTAGCTAATAAACATCCTGCACCTATTTTTAATCTCAATTACTGTACTGGATGCATCATGATCTCAGGAAAGTGCCGGAATTCTCTGGGGTAAAGCAGGAGCAAACACGTAGGCTGCTCCCCTTTGGAATATAAAAAAAGCTGGCTGTCCCAAATCTCAAAGCCACACCTAGCTGACTAAAGAGATGATAAAAGGGGTCAGGGAACCCTGGGTCAGTGTCTTCCCAAATGAACTTTTCAGAGTTGGAAAAGGAGGCCAGGCATCATTATTGAATTGTAGCCTTCAGAGACTTAGAACAGCAGAAATGCAATCCTGAACCCCACCAAGTGATAGTATTTTGACGACTCCCTTCCATATGGATTCCTGTAGAATGTCTCTAGGAATTTCAAAGACAATACATCCGATGCCCACAGGAAGATGTTTGGTAATTTCCAAGAGCTGAGAAATGGCCAGGCTAATGTCAGCATCCGCTCAGCGCCATCCATCTAACTTGGGTGCTTAAGTTGAGGGGGCAGGCAGAGTGTTCTTCTTGTACCCTGAAAACTCACATGCCTTCCCTTGATTCTTGACTCTGAGGTTGACATGACTAGTAAAGACGAGCATTTCCTTACCCTTGATTTCCACCAGTGAGAAGCATTAGTGGGATGCATCCCTCAGCGTGCCTCCCTGAAGCGCTGCCAGGAAAGACTGCATTTCCCCTTCTAAAACTCCTTCATGCTGCTGAGGAACTATCTCTGCGCTCCCTCCTTCACCTTTGGGGCTTGGTCATGACCATAAATCCCATTTGTCAGGACTCTGTTCATTTCCTTCTTGGTTCCCATACATTCTGAACATATAGAGCACATTATAAATAATTTTTCTATTAAACTCTCTTAGATTCTCAGTCTGGTGTCTGTTTCTTGCTCAGATACTGACTGATATAGAGACCAAGTTTAGCAGGAAAGAGAGAAAATGGCATGATCTTTTCCACTCATTAAGCAGTTTTCAGCACAACTACATTGCACTGAAAAGTAGATGTCTTTATTTGGAGGACAAACACGAAGCCATTTTATTCTGATTCTAAATATCTGTCAACTATATTTTGCTCGTTTCCTTTTAGGGGAATGATGCAAATTCTCTGTGAGGGAACTCATGGGCTCTATAGCTGATGATCTCTCTGTTATGAAAGAAGTCACATTCCATTTTGAAAAATGGCCTGCTCATCTTTTGTGCTTGACCTCTTATTTGTCCTATGTAGGCGTGGCTAGTGACTCTTGTCTCTGTGGTCAGAGGCTCACATAAGCTTTCTTCAGCACTCTTTTCTCTGGACCTCCCTTCTGAGATTGGCCTGGGAAGCGAAGGTGAGGACATTTTGTTCCATGCCTAGGGAAGGCTGCTGCCCTCTAGGCTGATCTGAGCATCTATAATGTAGACTGGCTACCAGTTCTCTGAGGAAGGCTTCACTCACAAGTTTATGTTTTTTTTCTTGGGATGCTTTTTTAGATTCTTCAAAGGACTCTGTTATGGCCATCTCCACCAAGCACCCCAAGCTGAAATTACTGGTTTGCATTTGACCACATCTTTTCCCATCAGTTTTTCTCCAAGGGCATCCTGACTGCAGTCTCCTGCTTTAGTCTCTCCTTACCAAGTACCCTTCTTCAAGGGTGTCAACAAACTAGCTCCAGTTCATATACTAGCTGATGAAGGAAAAGTCACCTGTCCTTGTCATGCTTTGCCCCCAGCTCTAATACCTCTTACCTTTCTCTACTTCCTGTCACAGTCGGCAAGCTGCTCATTCACGGTTTAAGCAACTTCAAAAGTAGAAGTCCCAGCTTCAGGAAGGAAATGAAATGAACATCTCTCATCTTTATGAGCATTTTTCTTGGGTCTTTTGCCCCTGAACTTTAATTAAGAACAGGAAGCACAAACGCTTCTGCTAGGAAAAGAATGGATTGTGATCTTGTAGGACTTCTTAAGGTGTTATCTCTGAAATTTGACATTTTTCTACCTTAAAATGTGAGTGTGGGACACATAGAAATTCTTTGTACTTATCTTTATAACAATGCTGAAAATCAAGGAATGCCTTAGTACCTAACACTCATTTTTTAAATAAATGTCAAGAAACTTCTTCCACATATGATTCCCTTTAATTCTCAAAATAAATGTAAGGTTTGTATTAGCTCTGTTTTTCAGACAGATGGAACATTAATGATGGGATGCAGTGTTCAATATAAAAGAACTAGATCTTTTCTGTGGTGGTGGAACTGAAACAAAGTCTCACTCTGTAGCCCAGCCATGTTTAGAATTCACTGTGGATCCCAGACTTACTTCAAATCCTCAAATCCATGGCAATCTTCCTGCCTCTGCCTCCCAGGTACTGAGATGGTACATGTGAGCCACACATGGCTTCAGGCATGCTGTTATCTAGGAGTGGAGACCCACTTCCAAGGATGCATCTTCCCAGTGTAAGTCTTAATACTTCAAGGCTAAGTTCTGCGTGCTCCTGTTCATAAGTCAAGTAACTTCACCTGACATAATGACTCCATGAGGAACATGGTCTGGATTCCTTGGTGGCCTATCTTAGTCATCATCAGCTACAGCATAATTTGCCAAATGCTGTGTTAACTTCTTTAGCCATACTCTCTTCTTTAGTACTTATAAGAAACCTATGGGGAAGGCTTTGTGCTTATTAGCTCTATTTGAGATGAGAAAACTGAAACTTACTAGTTAAATAAATTTTCCAGAATTACACAGCTAGAAATCAATAGTGTCATAGTTTGAACTCATGTCTGAGGTTTTGCACATGCCAACTCTCAAACACAATCCCTTGTTTGTGGTCTCACCAGGACAGTGGATACTGTAGATATCAACCCCTTCATTCTAGAATACTACACTTACATCTGCCTATCATCTAGGAACATTTTTGTCTCTGATGAAAAACAGATCCTTGCTTCTGTGTACTGTTCCAAAAAGAGCCTTGCGGTGGTCTCCGTTTTCCCTAGGCATCCCAGTCCATGAAGACGCTGGTTTTGAGAAACCAACATCCATATCTCTCACTATCAAGACCTAACAAACAGAGTGAAATGTGAGTAAACCAAGTAGCTGGCACGTCTCTGCTGTCAGTAGAGGAAGGCTGCCTCTGAGGCGCTCACTCCCGCTGTCCTGATGGAGCCTCTGAGGCGCTCACTCCTGCTGCCCTGATGGGTGCCGAGACAGGAGACTTCTCTGTGCCTTTCCTAACCTCCACATTTCTAGAGCCACAGAATTCTTCACAGGGTTGCTGCTACTTGGGAGACACTCTGGGGCCTGCAGGCATTCCTCATTTGGCTGGGAGAACTTTAGACATCCTCCAGGCTGGCTCCTCACCACACAGACAAGGACACTGAAACCAGAAGCAGCAGTCACTTTCCCAGTGTCAGCACAGAAACCACAGATGAGCATAGCTAGACTCATTCCCATCCTCAAGCTTGAATTCTCACTACTCAATGATATTGTTCAATCAACAATTTGCCAGTAAGACTGACAGGGCAAAGGAGAGATGAAGAATCTTATTTGTTGAGCACATAATCTACAATAGTTGTGAATTTAAAACTTGCTGGCCATGAACACTACTTTAAAGACAGATATCTTCATGTTATAGATGAGAAAATCAAGACTCAGGAATTTTAAGTAATTTCTCTATATAGAGAGAGCAGGGAAGTAGCAGAAACTGCTTGTTTTACTACTGTGCCTTCTCTCTCTCTCTCTCTCTGTCCTTCCCCCTCCCCTCTTCTCCTTTTCTCTTTTCCTTTTTCTGTCTTTTCTATTCTCTCTTTCCCTTCCTTCTTCTCTTTTTCTTTGTTCTCTTCTCTCTCTCTCTCTCTCTCTCTCTCTCTCACACACACACACACACACACACACATTTCAATAGTCCTTCACCAGTATGTAGACCCACCAAGCACCTATCCTTTACAGGGTCACTTAGAAAAGAAACCTTTTTTTCTTTCCCTTCAAACCCTAATTTTAAAATCTGCCTATTGGGACTGGAGAGATGTCTCAGTGTTTAAGAGCACTGACTACTCTTGTAGAGGATTGGAGTTTGGTTCCCAGTACCTACATGGTTGCTAACAGCTGTCAGCCACTCCAGTTCCATAGGATATGACACCCTCCTCTGACTTCAGAGGGCACCGCACAACATGGGTGCACTTACCCACATGCAGGCAATACACTCATACACATAAAATAAAAACAATGAATTTAAAAATATTTTTAAAATATGCCTGTCTCTCCTCCCTACGTTGTGCCTTCAGTTATGGCGAAACTCCTGACCACACGGACCACTTCAGACACCTCCGAATTTGCATCTGTGGCCTCACTCCTGCATCTAATGGTGCTACTTCTTGGCCTAGAATTCTCTGATTTCTTCTGCACTGCCCTTGGACAAAGTTTAAAATCTGTTTGTGAAACTCTCTGGAGCCTGATGGCTCCGTGCCCCTTTTAGGCTCTCTCTCTAGTTGTTGCCAAGCATTCCCATGTGCTTACAGATATCTTGCCAACCTGGTATTCGGACCTAAGATCGCAACCTAAATTTCACCTGTGCATACGTTCTGGAATCTTCTAAGTTAGCCAGCCTTTCCCTTTCTATAGTCCCTTTCTGTTTTCTTCAACTGTTTGTCCCCTTCAATAACCTGTTAACATACTTGGTGTCCTCACAGACATGGACTCTATGGAGGAGTAGGTTACGACTGTACCATGTACTCTGGTAGCCCCACGACCAAATTCAATGCCCAGTATAGGCAGATGTATGGACAATACATGTTGGATGAGTTAGAGGTTAACACAGCTACTAATAATGTGCACAGAAGAGAAGCTGAGCTTTCTGCTTGAGCAGCCTCAAATCCACCTCCCTAGAGAATGCTACACTTGGGAACTGTATTATTTGCATATCAAGTGTGGTTGGTTTTGTGTCAATACATTTTTTGCCTTCTGCAAATGAATAGTATACTTGAAATTAATAGGCGATGGAGAGTGGGTTTTTGGATTCATTAGCCCTGATCAACATGATTAATCTGATCATTGCTTGCAGCATATTAGCCACAGTTTTTTCCTTTCCATTACCAAATATTAAATGTGTGCTGGCCTTACTTCCTTCTAATGGTCCTCCCTCAGTGATAAATAACCACCAGGCCAGCACATGTGTCTGAGTGTTGGCAGCAATATTTATATATAAACACAATGTGCCTAGATGCAACAACTCAGAGCAGCAAGAGCGCTTGGAGGAACTCTGGGAATCATTAAACACAACACCCTTACCTCACAGATGTGAACTCTGCTCTTTTGGGTCAGTGGGGTAGATTAAGAACATGCTAACGTTATTCCTGCTGCCCTTCAAACTCACAGAAATTCTAGATAAAACAGTTAAAAAACATATAAAACAACTACCGAGCAAGGAGGGGGCTGGAATCCTGGATGCTGGAAATCTAGAGGGAAGCCCATGGAAGCTGAACTGCGCCTGAAGGGTTAGACACACCCACCACCCACTCCTAGCATAAACGACAGGCAGTTTCAGTGCTCATACTGAGAAAGGATTGGGTTCCAAGACTCAGAGCACTGCCGGCAGATGAAGATAGAAGTCTTGCATAGATTCAGCAGTTAGAATAAGCTTTCCAACATTGAAATAGTGGAAAAGATCCCAAAACAAGAGGGTAAGAAATTATCCCACACATGCCCAAGACAGTGTGATGCAGGAATTCCTCCCTTCAGGCTCCTTCTTCCAGGTATCTCTAGTTACTTTGTGTCAAGCTGAAAAACACTAGCCAGCGCAGTGTGCACGAGGAAAGTGAAAAAAAAAGGCAAGCAAATAGATTGATAAATTCAGGTAAGCATTGGATATTGTAAAGTGAATTGATTCTCCGAGGAACAAGCCTGATGAGCTGTGAACAAACACCCTCTCCCAGGGGTGTTTGCCCAGGACCACCTTGTGGGAAGAAAGCTGAGGATCTGGGAAAGTCCTACGCCCCTCCCCACCAGTCCACTGGCCTTGGGTGTGAGAAGGGGAGGGCTAAAAGAATTTAAACAGAGGGGCCAGTTTTGGCCATTTGGATCCGACCACCTGGGAAGTCACAAGATCCAAGGCTCCTTATGGATTTATTAATGTAACTTATGGAAGGGAGGGAGGAACCCATCTCTGTAAGTAACCCCACCCACTGCTCTGTAGTAACCCCCACCCACTGCTCTGTTAGTAAGCCCCACCCATGGCTCTGTTAGTAAGCCCCACCCATGGCTCTGTTAGTAAGCCCCACCCACTGCTCTGTTAGTAAGCCCCACCCACTGTTCTGTTAGTAAGCCCCACCCACTACTCTGTTAGTAAGCCCCACCCATGGCTCTGTTCGTAAGCCCCACCCATGGCTCTGTTAGTAAGCCCCACCCACTGCTCTGTTAGTGAGCCAAAGTAAATTAGCTAGAATTTGCCTAACTGTGAGTTGGGAAATTTGTGTGTGAGTTGTAGGACCTGGGAAGGGAGGGACTAAACTTAGTTGGCCTTTCCCAAGAGGAATTTTAGCAACAGATATGCAATAAGGACAAGAAGAACAGTGATAGTATTGTGAATGTTTTAAGTAAACGTGAACTGTAAAATTAGACAGTGATATCCTGGTGGTTGGAATCAGTACTGACAGACATAGACACTTGCTTCTTAAATGTGCACATTTCTTTTCAAAGTAAATGAGAGATTCACTAACATTAAATTCTATTAGGGAATTTGAAATTTAAGCATAGATATTAAAACTATGTGGATAATCCTAAAATGGTCTCATAGAATTCTAAGTACAGTATCAGAGAAGATGAGGACTATGGTTACTTTTAATTGATTCCATTAGAAGACAAGAAAGGAGAAGCAGCAGAGAATTCAAGGGCTCAAAGTGAATCCTGCTGATGCTAATATTGGCTACCAGTTTAAGAGGGGTCAGGATCAAGTTCAGAAGACACGCCTCCCAGCTGGTTGCTGTGTTGTTTACATCTAGTTGTCTCTCTCCATACACTACTGTTGATTTTTGCAGGAGAACAATCAGAATTGACCAACAGGCAACCAAAGATGCTGGTGGAAGTTTGGATAGAAAGAAGAGAGATGATGCCAGGTACCTGTGTGTCTCCCGCTGTCCTCCCATCGTCGCAGCTCCCTGTGCCTGCCCCTCCCCGACAGTCCCAGTTTCTGCTGGTGCTGCTCCCTCCAGGGTTCCAGAAAGACTCACTTATCCTGACCCATATAGCCTTGGGGGTGGAGGCAGCTTTCTCCAGGCCTCGGTCTCCTCTGTCCTCTCAGCTCTTCTCCGTGGTGTGGTGCTAGTTTACCATGCCGCATTCTTGCTGGATAGGTCATATTTTCCTGCCTGAATTCAGGTAAGCCTTGAAGTAAGTAAAAAGAACTCACATTTGTTTATCCAGGCACCCCTGCCAGGTACCACTGGCTCACAGAGCAAAGAGTAAGCACTTCCACCACGAAACTAAGAATAACAGCAAACACAAACCACTCCGACTTTTCCAACTCCTAGTAATCCTGAATCCATGCAATGAGAATAAAAGTGAGAGTAAAGGGAGGAAAATCCCTAAAAGTGAAAGAGTTGTGCGGCTCCTGCGTCAGGGCTGCCACCCATTGCGGGGCGCAGAACCACCTTCCCACAAGGCTTGGTCTAGACAAGGCGGAGTACGCGCTGAAGCACTGAAGCCGCTCCAGCTTCTGCGGAAGATCAAATTTAGATAAAATATTGGCACTCGAAGAGCCTTGTGGTTCAAATTAAAAGATGGATGGCAGTTACTGGCTTCGTGAGGCTCGGCGGGAGGTCAGGAAGGCCTAAGGAAGGCAGGCGGCTCCTGGTTTCCAGGGTGGGATCCAGTTCTTAAACCCACCAATCTCAGTAATAGTATACATTTGATCAGTCTCTCCGGGACTGTGTTTTGATCAACATTTCTCTCCAAAGTAGCAGGATGCGCTGGCATGAGCGCAGAACTTGAGATCGGAAAACAGGATGCAGATTTTCAGTTTGCTGCATGATGGCCTTGTGTTCTTGGTGAAGACACAGGGATAAGACAAAGACAACAGTGTCTATATCACAAGAGAAAAGGAACATTGAAATAAAATTATTTGGGCCAGAAAAGATAGCTCAGTGGTTAAGAGCACTTGCGTAGAGCAAGAGTTCAAGTCCTAGAACCAACACTGGATGCCTCCAACTCACTGTAACTCCAGCTCCAGGGAATCCAACATCTCCCTCTGGCCTCTGCATTTACCTACACTCATATGTGCATACCACCCTCCATCACACACGCACACACACACACACACACACACACACACAATTCAAAATAAAATAATTCTTTTTCATGAAGGGATAACATTGTTTAATGTTAGTGAAAATCAATGATTTGGTTAAAGAGACAGGCTTTAGGTGTGGCTTCTGTTCTGCCTATTTTAAATTTCTTTAACCTGTAGTTCCTGCACTTGTTAAAGGAGATAATCACAGCCTCTACTTAACACTGTTGTGACCAAAGCTGAAGATAAACAATTGCTTAGCCAAGCACCTGGGCCCTTATAAACACTGGACACCATCAGAAGTTTTTTGTACATGAAGAAATATTTATTATCATCTGTGATGGACTCTGTTGAGGCTCAAGAATCACTTTCTCAAATAAAGTACAGCATTTAACATGGAAAATGGGATTCCATTTTTCTCTAATAAAGAAAATGTTTATTGCTATTAATGTCTAGTGCAGCATCTGATTTAAAGATGCTATGTATTTTGGAGAGACTTTTAGTAAGAGTCATGTGTATATCTGTATAGACAGGAAGCAAGATGGTTTAGAAAAAGCAGCGGACTTAGTCTAGGAGGCAGTAATTTAGGCCCAGCTCTGGGACCTCGGGCTACCCCAGCTCTTCATGGGGCCCCACTTTCTTGATCCACAAGCTGAGAAAGTTGAGGGATACAACTTCTGACATCTCCTTCAGTCCTGAAATATGCATACTGTTTTGCCCACAATGTCAATATCATTTATGATGATGGTGGTAATAGAAGAAACTTGCTTGACTGGGCATCTGAAAGCCTTGATGTGATAGCACTAATGCGGGCTCCGTCATCCAGTGCTTGGCTGGCAACAAAGTGTTGGTCTAAAATTACAGCTCCCTCAAATCCCATTATTCTTGTGTATGAGCCTGAACCCTAATACTTGAAGTTTGAAGTTTTTATGATTTTTGGCAAGAGCAGGCATCCTGTTTTGCAGGGAGAAATAGCTTTAAAAAAAATTCACTTCTCTGCAAATCTACTCTCTCAAAATCATGTTTTGATGGGTTAAGTGCAAATGAATGGAGAACATACGGATTTCATTTTCACTGAATTTCACATGGGCTAAAAGTGGGAGAGAGAAAAGATTAGGTGGACAAAGGTGAGGGACAGCAAGAAAATGAGAGAGAGAGAGAGAGAGAGAGAGAGAGAGAGAGAGAGAGAAAGAGAGAAAGAAAAAGAGAGGCAAGGAAGGAGTCCATGGAAATAATGAATGTAGTAAATGAGAATCACAGCAAGTTCACTACCACTTTCTTAGGGCAACAGAGACTCTTGGGTCCCCAAAGTTTAGGCTCCAGATGCATCGTGGGGAATGGGAAAGATCCATGGCTTTAGCATCAGACACTTTGGAGTGTTTTCTGGTGGCATTGTCTAATGTAAGTACATTATCCTAAGGAGCTTGTATTCTACAGATGAGAGAGAGTGATACCTATAACACATGGTAAACCTGAGTCTCACTGCAATGCATAGAATGATCCCCAAAGCACACCTGGAGCACAGTGATATCTAGTCATATGTCTGCACCATTTGGCACCTGACTTAATCAGCAAGGAAGGACTTCTGGTGGAGCCATCTCATTTCCCGCATCTGTGAATGTACTTCATCAGTTCCTCCTCCCTTCCATCTTTCATTTCTAAGTTCTGCGAAAAGTCTACAACCTGTAAAAGTAATTGTAATGTGTGCTCTAGAATTACTGTGGCTGCAAAATAGTTTGTGCAGAAGTATGTTATATCTGATAATGGGGAAAACGGAGTGAGAGATATCTCTGTTCTCTCTTCAATGTGGTTAGGTGCTTAGGGCCAACTCACACTGATTCCTTCTGAGTTTCTCTGGGCCACTCCACCTGAAATTTGTCCATGTCTCCAGTCAGGTCTATAGCCAGGTATCTTTCTAGCTGTTTCAGGGGGTACTTTTTGTTATTGTGTCTCTCAAGGCCTTTGTGGTTGGCTGGAAGCAAGGTTAAGACCAAGTCTCCACTCCTCCTCCTTCTCTCAGCCTTGGACCTGGATCTGTCCTTTTTATGTGAATATTCAACACCATGGTGTTGCTGCTACTGGATCTGACAGGCTAAGTAGACAGGTGTTCAAAAGCTACTCTTAAATTTTTTTATTGAATCATTGTGTATTTCATAAAGAACATCGTTATACCCCGTCCCCACTGGTGCCCTCCACAGCCCCCGACTGGAATCCATGCATTCTTCATCTGTATTAAGGTCTATTGTGTCCTTAGTGTCCCCACATGACCTCCGTGCATCCACTGAGGTTTATTCAGCCTACCCAGAGTCCTCACTTTAGGAAGACTAACTCAGACTCACCCAACAGTAATCAGTTGACAATATTTCTTAAACAAAGTCTGGGGTCTGCTGCCCATTGCCCCAGATCCATGCTGGGTTTTTTGTCTGCTTGCAGTATTGGAGTTTTTATCTTGGGGCCAATCAATGGCTATCTAAATGATCTTAGAGCCCACTCAATGGGAAGAAACTCATGTGTGGGACTTTAATCATAGCAAGATACACACGGCTGAAGAGGTCATAGATCTTAGAGAAATCCCCAAGGTTGTCACATCCCTAGACTAATGTAACTTCTTATTAAATGTAAAATATGTATCCCTATATTTACAGTCAAGTATCCCGGGCACCATTCAGAAAAAAGTTTCTTTTGCACTACACAGAGACTACTACAGAACACCACAGCTGGTCACACACGCACATTGTCTGTGAATTGCCCATGCCTAAGTGGCACATCTACAATTCAGTCTTTATACCCAAGGCTCACGCAGTATAGAACAAGGGGTAAAGAAGTCACTAATGAATCTTTCAACTCTCATTAATGAAGCTCCCTCATGCAACAGAGGGTCAGTAACACAAATGGTCACAAATGGCTAAATCGTGGAGATTAGGAATCTGCAGAGTGTGGGTCCCTGGACACTAATAACTCCTTTATTAAGTTTCACCCAGGGCTCAGGGATCACTGTGGAAGAGGGGGTGGAAAGATCATAGGAGTCAGTAGGGAGGTGGGTGACCATATGGAAACAGAATCTTACAAGCTCCTGGCACCCTGCTCATATGAACCTACGGCAATCGTTTTAGCATGCTCAAGATCCATGCAAACCCTTAAGCCACTCTTTAAAACACTCCAGGGCCTGAGCACTGAAAGCCAGGAAGAAGGCTGAGCAGTGGGGAAGGTTGCCAGGGATTGGGAGCCTACAGGGTGTGCAGAGAGCAATTCCAAAATTTAGTCCAAGCATCATCCTTACCTAAGCTACCTAAACAGACCAAACAAATCGAAGACTGTGAGCTCTGTTCCAAAACTAGAAGAAGACTCTGTTCCTAGGATGGTTCAGTAGTTCAGTGAATTCTGGCATGGAGCAATAAGACCATGCCAAATGAATCTTCTATATGCACCTGTGCAGTGGGACAGACCAGAAAATGTCTTAGAGGGGTTGAAGAGTTGCACTGTTGTTAAGAAAACTGCCTGCTCTTTTCGAGGACCTGTGTTTGGTTCCCAGGACAGTCATAGCAGTTAACAACCCTCAGTGACTTCAGTTCCGGGGATTTGATGCCCTCTTCTGTCCTCTATGGGCATTGCATGTATGTGATGCACTTACGTTCATTCAGGCAAAGCACTCATAGGCATAAAATAAAAATAAATAAATCTGCTGGGCATGGTGGCACAGACCTTTAATTCCAGTACTCCAGAGGCAGAGGCAGATGGATCTCTGTGAGATTAAAGTTGGTCTGGTCTACATATCCAGTTCCATGCCAGCTGGAGCTACATCTATCTAGCTAGACAGGGAGACTGTATCTAAATCAATCAATCAATCAATCAATAAATCCTCCAAAATTAAATGCATCACTTGAAATATTATCAATAATAAATAATATTACTGTGACTACCACATGCTATGTTCCTAATAGGTAACAAACATAGGACCAGGCACTCTATGTAACTAGTGATAATAAATCATTGTAACAATAAATAAAATCTATTTGTTTCTGCTATCCTCTCAGAGGTTTAGAAAGTAGGGCTCATGTGTCAGACTACTTGGCAAGTAGAAAAACAAGGATTTGAACAGAAAACACTGTATGAAATTGTTGGTTTAAGGAACTAGGTCTTTTGAATCACTGAAAACAAAGAACAAGAAGCTGTGAGGATTTTGCTTTTCTTCATACCCAGAAGGGACAGATTCTTTTAGTGATGACCGTCGATAAAGGTTTAGATCTCAATGCCTTCAGCATAGCAAGTGTGATCCTGAGATTTTCAGGATTTAAGCAGTTAGTTCCAGTTCATTTTATCTAACAATCTGGATTCCTCTCAATCATTTATACATAAAAAGGGATAGAGTGTGAGAGATGAGGGACTTTACTGGGCTTGTTGCTTCTCAGATAGGTTTGAAAACATAGGCCATTGTTGCTTATCTTCTCTCCCTGCAGGGACTGGCCATTTTTTATTGATCCTTAAATACAACTTAGATGTCACTGTTCAGGGACAAGTCCCCCATTTCTTTAACCCTCTCTTAATGCCCCGTAGCACCCCTGGCTCATCTGCCACATGCTGGTTTTGCTATGTGCTCTCTCACTACAGAGGCTATCTTCTCTGTTTAATCTCTGTGCCTAACCTGCTATCCCATGGCTCACTTATCAATGAGTACAGGAATGAGTTATCAGGACTCTGCCTCTACCTCCATTTCCTGTTAATCCAGAATTCTGACCAACACCAGACAAGCTTTTACACCATCTATAATTTCTTTACCACATCTCTGTGCATTCTGTAGAGTAAGGGCTACAAGCATTCTCATCAGGACTGCGAGCTACTGGGCTGGGGAGATGTCTCAGCGGTTAAGAGAACCGCCTGCTTTTGCAAAGGACCTGAGTTCAGTTCCTAGCACCGAATGGCAGCTAATACCCCATACTTAACTCCAGTTCCAGATCTGACATCCTCTTCTGACCTCCATGAACATTGCACTCACATGGTATAGCTACATTCATGTAGGTAGAGTTCTCAAACACACAAAATAAAATTAAATAAATTTAAAATATATATGTGCTAAAAAAAAAAGTGATCAGCTAGCTTTGTATATAAAAAAGTTTCATATCAGAGCCAGATGCTGTAGTAATTGCTTGAATCAATTCCAAAGTTTTGTTATTTTCAGCAAAGTAATGTGTTTAAATTGGTGGTAGGCTTATTTTTATGTCCGTGTTAGAAAGAGTGTGTTTGTGAAATGTGTAAGAATTGGCTGATGCTTTATAGGTTTTACTTCATGTTGAATCTGCACTTCCTCTTTCCTGGCATAACAGGATGAAAGCGTTCAGCAAGCCTTGCAACCTGTGCATTCCAGAATGCCACTGTCGTCCAGAACCCTAAATGCTTCTCAGCACAGTTCTGAGGGAGTCAGGAAGGACTCAGCTTCAGGAACATTGCTACAATTACCTTGCGTCTACTTTTGCTTATAAGCTGTAAATTTTATTTTGCTAATAAGCTTAATACAGAAAAATCTACTTAAATCATTTTTTCCTGAAAATATTTTTCCACATACCATATTTTTATTACTTAATTTATATCTTTAATAGATATGGCTTGTACAAATTAATGGGCTCATTATGATTTTTCCAGACGTGTATTTTATGCAACAATAATGTTCATCCCTGCTTCTACCCATAATCCTCCTCCTGCTTCTACCCATAATCCTCCTCCTCCTCCTCCCTCTGAGCACCCATCCCTATCCCTAAACGTTTCTCCTAATTTCTTTCTGTTCCTACTCTTCCTTCCTCTTCCTCATCTGTGGAGTCCACTACTCCATTCCGTACATATAAGCCAGCTTACTGCTCTCCACACATAAGTCAGAGTATGTGCCATCGGTCCTTCTGTGTCTGACTTGTTTCATTCAATATGACATCTAGTTCCATCTACATTGCTTCAAATGATGGGAGTGCAGTCTTTTTCACAGCTGAGTGATATGCCATTGTGCAGATATACCAAGATTTTTGTTTATTCATTGAAAAATAACTTGCTTAGTTCCATCTTTTGCCGATTGTGGATAGTATACAATAAATATGGGGATGCAATATCTTTATGATAGAACAATTTCAAATCCTTTGCCTACATACTCAGTAGTGGAATAACTGGAATGTCATTGCATGTATTTTCAGTGTTCTGAGGAATCTCTTTAATGTTTTACTTAGATGGGTGCTTAAATTTGCACCCCCATCAACAGTTCATGTGAGACTATTTCTCTGCATCCTTGTATTTATTTAATAATTTTTGATGACAGCCCTTTCTACTGGTGTGAGCTGATTCCTTACTGTGATTTAATTGGTATCTCTCTCATACCTAGTGAAATTAATCATTTCTTTATGGAGTTATTGGCCATTTGCATGCCTTCTTTCCTGAAGTGTCTAGATTTTTAGATGTTTTAATTGGATTGTTCATGTTTTGATGTTCTTTCTTTTAGCTGCTATTTTGCTTTGGATGTCAATCCCTGGTAAGATGTAACTTTTGTCAATGTTTTCTACCTTTGCACAGGCTGCCTCTTAGCCTGTTCTTTCCTTTGCTATGTGGAAATGTCTCCATCAGTTGTTATCTAACTTGTCACTTTTTACTTTTGTTGCCTGTGCTTTCAGAGTCCTATGTTAAAAGTTGCTGATATAACAATGCCTGGAAGTGTTTCCCCTGTGTTTCCTGAAAACTTCATAGCTTCAGATTTAACTTATATCTTGGATCCATACCTGTTTGAATATTGTGCATGGTCAGAGAAAGGGACTTAGTTTCATCTTTTTGCATATAGATATATATCTCCAATCTTGCCAGCACCATTCTTTGAAGAAACTGTCTTTTCTCCACAGTTTGTAAAAAATTAGTTGGCTGTATTATTGTGGCTCAATTTCTGTAGTCTTTCTTCTACTCCATTGGTTTATGTGTTTGATTTAATCCCAGGCCCATTCTGCTTTAATAACTACAGCTTTGTGATATGTTTTTGCTGTGGTCTATGCTGTGTGTATGTGTATGTATGTTGTGTGTGCATATCAGTGTTAGTGTGTTTGAGCACATGCATGTCTGGAGGTCAGAGAACAACCTTAGTTTGGGGCTTCATTTTCTACCTTGTCTGAGACAAGATTTCGTGGTTAGTTGCACCTGCACCCAGGACTGAGGATCTACAAACACGGGTCATTTGACCTCGCCCTTTCCTGGTGCCATCTCTTTTATTCTGTCCCTTGCTTAACGACTCTTGAAAACATACCCTGCATGTGTGAGATAAAAGTAGCAAAGATGGAAAAGCTTTGCTGGCTCCACATCCTTGAGGAACGTTTTTCAGTTTTCCCCATTCAGCATCATATTGGCTGTTGGTTTTTCCTATGCAGCCTTTATTTTTTTGAAGTGTATTGCTTCTATGTCGAATTTGTTGAAAAATTGAGCATTAGTGACAGTGAATCTTATTGAATGCCTCTCTCACATCTACTGAAATAATTGTATTCTTTTGCCTATCATTCTATTGATACATTGTATCACATTTATGGGTGAACTGTCCTTGCCTCTGGAATAAATCCTACCTGATCACACTGTCTAATTGTGCTAGTGAATGTTATTACTGTGACAAAATACCTAATAGAAGCAACCTAAAGGAAGAAACATTTATTTCCCTCATGGTTTCAGAGTGTTCGGCTCATGATTTTTGGCCCTGTGACAGTGCGCAGAATGCCCCCGCAGCAGGTGGGAATGGAGGAAGAGCTTTTCATACTATAGTGAACAATAAGCAGAGAGAAGAGTCATGTAGGAAGCAGCCAGGGGAAGACATGCTTCCGATGAACTGTTTCTGCTGACTCGGCCCCACCTCTTACTTTCCCTAGTGAGAACAGTGCCAAAATATTACGAATCCGTGGAGGGATCAAGCCACTCATAAAGTCAGAGCCCTAATGATCTAGTCAACTGTAGAAAGACTCACTCACACACCAGAAGTGCCCTTTTACAGACCAGTCAAGTTAAACACTAATATATCATCACAATGACTTTCTGATATGCTGTTGAATTTAGTGTGATCTTACCTTACTGAAAACTTTTGCATCTATGTTCATCAGATATAGATCTGTAGTTTTCTTCTTGGCTTTTGCATATGGGTAATTCTGCACTGAGGAAAAAAGTTTGACAAAATTCTTCCATTTCATTTTTTAAACAGTTTAAAAAGATTTGGAGCTAATTACTATGTTTTTTAGAATTCAGTTGTAAAGTTGTCATGTGGGAATACTATATTTTTTCATTTATTTTTTATTGAATTTTTGTGTATTTCATACTGAACATCTCTATAGATCATCTTTATATCTGCTTTCCCACTAGCACCTTCCCATAATCCCCCCACCAATGAAATTCATACAGTCTTTCATTTGTGTTAGGATGTATTGTGTCAAGTTAGTGTCCTGAGATGTTCCTCTGTGCAAGTTCATCTACTGAGATCTAGTCAGCCTATCTAGAGTACCTCGCTCTGAGAAGACCATCTCTTCCTCATTTAGCAGTAATCAATTGTTGCTAATATTCCTTCATCTAAGATTGGGGTCTGCTGTTCACCTCCCCAGTTCTATTGTGGGTTTTGCTTGAGTTTGCATGGGTCTTGTGCATGCTGTCACCATTGCTGTAGGTTCATATGACAGGGTCATAGGAGCTTGTAGGACCCTATTTCCATTTGGTCATGTACCTCCTCTCTGGCTCTTACAGTCTTACCACCCCCTCTTCCACAATGGTTCCTGAGCCTTGGGTGGATGAAGTTTAATATAGGAGTCCTGTCCAAAGACCAGCATTCCGCAGACTCTTAATCTATGATTTGGCCAGTTGTGACCTTTTGTGCTCCTAGCCCTCTGTTGCATGAAGGAGCTTCATTAATGAGAATTGAGAGATTCATTAGTGTCCTCTTTACACTTTGTTCTATGTTCTGTGAGTCTTAGGTGTAGAGGTTGCATTGTAGTTGTGTCACTGAGGCTTGGGTAATTCACAGACAATGTCTGTGTGTGACCAGTTGTGGTACTCTGTAACAGTCTCCATCTGGTGCAAAAAAAGAAGCTTCTTGGATGAGTGGTAACTGGGATACTTGACTGTATATAAAAGGATACATATTTTGCACATAGAAATTACATTAGTCTAGGGATGTGACAGTCTTGGGGTTTTCTCTAAGATCTACAACCTCTCTAGCCATGTGTATTTGGCTATGTTTACAGAAGCATTCATGAGTTTCCTCCCATTGAGTGGGATTTTAGTACAATTAGGTGGCTGCTGGTTGCCCCCAAGATAAAAGTGCCACTACTGCACAAATGTGGGCTGTGCCAGTCACTAATATGGTTATTTGGTCTCAAAGCCAGTGCTGGACCATTGATTGGTATCCTCCCATAGCAACTTGTATAGTCATGACTCTCCAAAGCTATGAGAACTATCTTCAGGGGAAGTGGCTTCCCGGTCACTTTCAGCTCCATTGCTCCAAATCCTCTCTTCAAAGTATGTTCTGTTTTCAGCAATAGGGTCTTATCTTCAAGTTCTGGGAAGTAATCAAGGACTATGGCAATAGCCAGTGTCATTTTGGGAGTCACTTGGACTACTGTGGCCAAACTCTAAGGTCGGTTTTTCCTGTCTGGCACTGGTTCTTGTTATGTAGCCTTCAGCTATACACATGAACTCAATTAGAGATATTGTATGTGGAATTTGTCATTAGGTTGTTAGACTAAAATGATTCCCTCAGGTGTTTTACACTAGCTAGGCCTTTACACTAGCTAGGACTTCTCTCTCTCTCTCTCTCTCTCTCTCTCTCTCTCTCTCTCTCTCTCTCCCTCTCTCCTCTCCCTGTCTAACCCTTCCTCTATGCCATCTCCATTTCCCCCATTTCTCCATTGACAATGCCAGTTTCCTATGGCCCCACCTCTTCTGAGCTTCTTCCTTCATCTCCAAGGTTTCTTGTAACCCTCCCACTCCCACATACACACTCCCATTTTATCCATTCTCCCGTAGTAACACCTGTCTCCTACTATTCTTCTCTCTTGGGTTCTTTCTTTCCCTTTACCTCCCTGGTTCTTTTCTATTATCCTGCTTACTGAAGTTACATCAGGATACATACTCACATATAAGGATTTGATGCTAGGATCCATATATATGTGAGAATATATATCATTTGTTTTTCTGAGTCTGTGTTACTTTACGTTGTATAACAGTTTCTAGTTCCATCCATTTACCTGCAAATGTCATGATTTTGTCTTTCTTTACCACTGAATAGAACTCCATTGTGTAAATATACCACATTTTCATTATCCACTCCTCAGTGGAGGGATATTTAGGCTGCTTCCAACTATTAGTGAAAAGAACAGTTACAAACATATATATACAAGTATGTGTGCAATAGGATGAGTCCTTTGGGTATATGCCAAGGAATGGTAAGTTCATTTTTAGTTTTTTTAAGAGTTCTCCACGTGTCTTTCTACACGGAGAGTATATGAGTTTGCACTTCCACCAGCAGTGAATATGCACTCCTCTCTCCCACACCCTCTCCAGGATTTGATATCATTTGTTCTCTTGATCTTAGCCAGTCTCACTGGGGTAAGATGAAATCTTAAAGTTGTTTTAATTTGCATTTCTCTTATTACTAATGATATTGAATATTTTAAGATGTTTTTTAGCCATCTTTATTTCTTCTTTTGAGAGTTCTGGATTCAGATCCTTAACCCATTTTTTAATTCGGTCATTTCTTTTCTTGATTCTTTGTCTTTTGGATTCTTTATATATTCTGGATATTAAACCTCTGTCAGATGTGTTGCTGGTGACCTTTCTTTGAAGAGTGACCACTGGTAGGTTGCCCAGTGGTTGAACATGTACATGTGAGTGTAGCATTAATTGTACTCAGTAGGCCAGAAAAATAAGAGGAGGAGGAAGAAGAAGAAGACAAAGAGGAGAAGGAGGAGGAAGAGGAGGAGGAGGAGGAGGAGGAGGAATTGGGGTCCCTCTGTTCAGGACCAGCCCAAGTGAGACACAGGGTTTCTTCTGTGAGGGGGTGAGAGGCAGGGAGTCAACACAGACCCCGGGAGCTGGGTGGAAGCATGCAGAGGGTGGGCCACAGCAAACTCAATTTATTCAAGGAAGTGCAAAGGGGTTTATGAGTTTGGTTAGCCAATCATCCTATGGGGTGGTCCCCAAGCTGGTGTCACACCAGGTCAGAGCAGAATGCCACATGTCCACAGAAGTCATTCCCTTATTCCTTATGGCAGGTGGACTGACTAAGGACCACGCTGAAGTACACCATACATATCCTCCTTTTTGGTTTTATTAATTGAGCGACCCTGGGAGACATGGTTCTTTGCCAAGCCATTGTTGACCCCAGGCCCCTAGGGATCACCTCAGGTGATGGTGCCTGTCTTAGGTTGCCCCATTTGTCGGGGTCTTACCCATCATTGACTACCTGTCATCCTGGTGAAAAAAACCTAAGGGGTAATGGGAGGCATGGGAGGTTCATGCAGGAAGGCTCCTGTGGTGTGCGTGAGGGCCCTTGTTAAAAAATGCTTTGGTGACCTGTAGAAGACTCAGGAAGAAGTGAGAATACTTAAGTATTGCAAAGAAAGTGGCATTATTACGTGGCCAGTTAAACAGGATTGTCCTGTATTGCTGATATACAGGTTTGAAGGGAATATTTGGCATTTGGGGGGAGATCCAAGGCCTGGAGAATTTGAAGTATCAATGTCTGAGAAGCTCTGCTTAGATGCAGTGCTTTCCAAAGGCAATGAAAAGTCAGCAGCATTATCAAGAAGGCCACAGCAAAAATACTCCAGATTACCAAGGAGTATTTTTGAGGAGTGAAAAAATGGTTGAGATCCTATATCCTCTTGGCAGATGGCACTGAAATCCCTTGTGTTAAAGGGGCCAGTTGTGCCTGCATTGTTCTGGAGGCAAAGTTGGAAAAATTAGTCTTTTTCAAAGCTATGCATGGGGGGCAGGTCCGCCAAGGGAAAAGCAGAGGGAACCATTGAGGAGCCATTCCCTTATTCCTCATGGCAGGTGGCCTGGCTAAGGCCCAAGAGCCAGGTCCCATTAATTCCCTGTACTGAAGGGATAGCATGAAGGGCAACCCTGTGACAGGGTTGGATGAATACATAGACAAGAAAATGGGGCTCTCTTGAGACACAGGCTTGGTAGGACATTTCTGACCACAAGTCATCAGTCCTAGACAGGAAGGGGAGTGGAGCATGAGCAGTAGAAGGAGGGGGCGTGGTTACAGATCCAGTGATCCCACAGTGGTGAGGGCAGCAGCTGCGCCGCGGGCACATCCACAGCAGGCTTGACATTTCTGGCAGGTATCCAGATGGGGGAGGATGAGGTTTCTGGCAAGATACAAGCATATCCTTGACCCCGTGTTAAGAGTGAGTGAGGTCCCTTCCATTCATTTGTGAGATGGTCTCTCCAGAGGACAAGGGGCAAGGGGATAGTGGCCGGTTGAGATCTCCAATGTTTATAGAATGGAGAGAGTCCTGCTTCATCAAAGGTAAGAAAATTAAGGGTGAAAAGAGCTTCCACCAAGGCCAAATGGGGATCCCTTGGGTGTCATTGCAGTTTTCTGCTTCATATGAGTTCCTTGAGGGTGCTATTAATCCCTGAAGGTTATAGAGGATGCCCATGGACTGTTTAATCCCCCAGGATTCTATGAAAGACTTGAATTTGGCAGATGTATATGCTGGGCCATTATCTGTCTTAATCGTGCAGGGCACACCCATGACCAGCATAGTGGCTTTTGTTGCCTTAATGGCATGGGACTTCTTCTTACCCAAACAAATTTGGAGTAGGTTTCCATGATGACATGGACATATTTAAGGTTGCTAAAAGAGGGTATGTGGGTAACATCCATTTGCCAGATGGCATTTGGCGTAAGGCCTCTAGGGTTAATTCTCTGTGACTGTTGTGGGCTCAAGGGAGCCAAAGGAGCACAGGCTTTACATGTACGGATTAGGTGCTTGGACTGGCTAAAAGAAAGCTCAGGGTAGAGGACGTGTAGGTTAGAGGTTAGAGGGGAGAGAATCGAAACCTTTGGTGTAAGCGTCTAACTTGTTTTAGGAGTGGCAAGGAAGTGACAGCAATAAACTTATCCACCTGTGCATTCCCGTCAGCAATGAAGCCAGGCAGACCTGTGTGTGAGCGTACGTGCTCAGTGAACCAGGATGCTGTCTATTTTCCATTAGCATTTTTAAGGCACTAATGGCAATATCTACTGGTTGATGAGAGAACCTGGGGTTGGCTAAGGGAAGTATCCTTGACATTTGGACAGTGTAACTGCCATAGGAAAAAATATTGACAGGTTCTTATTGACAAGAGCTTTAGGACTCTGAGGATAGCATAAAGTTCACCTAATTGAACTGAATGAGGGTTAGCAAACTTAAGGGCCCTATCTGGCTGGTTGGCTTTCTTAATAATTAGTCAGTAAGAATGCTTATTGGCATCTGTAAAAGCCAAGGCTGCTAGTGGAATACGCTGGCTGGATCACAGTTTATTCAAGGAAGTGCAAAGGGTTCTATGAGTTTGGTTAGCCAATCATCCTATGGGGTAGTTTCCAACTGCAACCAATAGAAATCTGTCCCCGGGCAGATCATCTCTGTGCAGGTTCTCTCCAGACGCTGGTCAGAAGCTGTCTGGAGTGGAACACCGTGTGTGCAGAAGCCATTCCTTTGTTCCTCATGGCAGGTGGCCTGGCTAAGGCCCACACTGCAATATACCATACAAGGAGGAGATGAATTTTGTAGAGAGATATGTTGAGGGCTTTCTAAGGGAAACTGGAGGAAGGAATGGGGTGGTTATGGTCAAGATACTTGTATACTTCAAATATTCAAAGCTATGGATCACATGGAATGGAGATTAGCCGTCAGGGGCAGGACAGCAATGGACTGAAGTAACTTGTGAGCAGGGAAGTGGTTGTTGCCCAAAGCAATGGAGGATGGGCAGTTGGTGGGGTGCATCCAGGGTCGGGCAGGCAGAGCGGTTGAAGTTCTGTCCAAAGACTAAGAAAAGCCTGAGCCTTTTCTTAGCTCACATTGGGGGAGGGTGTTGTTTTATCCTTTTGTTTCACTTTCAAGCAATATTGCAGAAGAAGAGCCTTAAGAGCCTGCAATTGTGGCGCTTCCTGGTGAGGGTGGAGATTTCTCATTATGTTGGGGTGGCGTTTGACAGGGTGTGTGGGGGACTAGATTAAAGTCCCCCTGGGAGTAAAGGCCAATGAAATGGAAACTCAAAGCCACAATGATCACCACACAAACCAAAATGCCTAATATTGGGGCCAACTGAGAGATACAGTCAGAATGTTTAGAACCCAAATGTCTTGTACTTAGTGTGGGACTTCTGTGGGTCATCACACCATGGTTATTTGCCCACACAGTGTCCACAGAAAGGCTTGGCTGATAGCCTTGCCTTGGTTCTGAAATTGGGGGGAGGGGGCATCAGGCCTTCATGTGATTTCGTTGGGATGAACCAAGAGGGGAGGGGCCAGCATGGGCCTTGGGACCATGTGGCGAGGTGTGCTTTCCTATGGGGTAGGGAGTCAAATACAGAAAAGGGGAGAAGGAGGGGGCGACCATCAGCACACAGAACACAGAGGGGCCTACTCGCCAACAACTAGGGTGGGGGCATATCACCAACACCAGGGGTGGAGTCCCTGCTCAGGTACCAGATGTTGGGGTCCCTCTGCTTGGGGCCAGCCCAGGTGAGATGCAGGGTCTCCGCCCTGAAGGGGTGAGAGGCATGGAGTCAACACACAGATCCCAGGAGCTGAGTGGAAGCATGCAGAGGGTGAGCCACAGTAAACTCAGTTTATTCAAGGAAGTGCAAAGGGTTCTATGAGTTTGGTTAGCCAGTCGTCGTGTGGGGTGGTTTCCACCTGCAGCCAATAGAAATCTGTCCCCGGGCAGACCATCTCTGTGCAGGTTCTCTCCAGACGCTGGTCAGAAGATGGCTGGAGTGGAACACCATGTGTGCAGAAGCCATTCCTTTATCCCTCATGGCAGGTGGCCTGGCTAAGGCCCACACTGCAATACACCATACAAAGAGGAGATGAATTTTGTAGAGAGATATGTTGAGGGCTTTCTAGGGGAAACTGAAGGAAGGAGTGGGGTTGTTATGGTCAAGATACATTGTATACTTCAAATATTCAAAGATAGAATCCACATATGCGAGAGAACATGTGGTATTCGACTTTTGGAGCTCAGTTCTCACTCAGTATAATGTTTTCCAGTTATACATCACTGGTCTGTTTAGATTTCCTGTCTCTTCTGGATTCTCTTTTCATAGACTCTGTGTTCAGGAATTTTTGCATTGCTTCTAGATTTCCGAGGCATGGAACTTTTCATAGTGTGTGTGTCTGTTCAATGTGCTGTATTTTTGTTGCACAATCACAGTCTCCTTACATTCCTGCTATTTACTTGGAACTTCCTTCTTTATTAGCTTGGTCACCTAGCTAATCTGAAGATCTGCCAATTTTGCTTCAAATGTGAATAGAAATGGCTTTGTGGCTGGAGAGATGGCTCAGTGGTTAAGAGCACTCACTGTCCAATCCCCCAGTGGACCCAGGTTTTCTTTCCAGAGCCCTCAGGTGGCTAACAACAGAACATAACTCGAGTTCCAGGAGATCTGATACCATCTTCTGGCCTCTGCAGGCTCCACACCATGTTGGGTGCACTTACATAGATGCAGGCAAAACATACACATAAAATAAAAATCAATCAACCAAAAAAAAATTAAATAGGCTTTTTACTCTGATATTTATTGTTTCTTTCTTAATACTCTTTTTTGAGATATCTAGTATTTAACTCTAGCTTTTCTCAAGACTTTCTGTCATTTTTTTCTTTTTTGTTGAACTTTTGCGATTTTCATTCAATGTAATTTGATGGTATTTAGACCCCTCCACTATCTCCACCTCCTCCCATTGTGTCTTACCCAATTTAATGTACTCTTTCATATATATAGTACAGTCTGTAGAGTCTGAGTTGGGTCCCCAAATGCCCATCAGTATGGATTCATCCACTAAGTCCACCAAGTGACCTAAACCTGGGAGACACTGTCTCTCCTCCTCCTGATTGCAGAAAGTTCTTTAGGGTGGGTTAGGATATCTTACCCACCTCTCTGTGACTGTGCTGGATTGAGCTTGCAAGGGACTTGTGCATTTGTCACCATTGCTGAGAGTTTATATGAATAACTAGCCAACTGTCTGAAGACTCCATTTCCTTGTGGTCATTCAACCCCTCTGCCTCTTAAAGTCTTTCCACTCCCTCTTCCACAGTGATCCATGAGCCTCTGGAGGCAGAGGTTTAAAATAGTTATCCCATTCATAGATAAGCATTCTGTGGTCTCTTGTTCTCTGCACATTGGCCAACTGTGGGTTTCTTGCTGATCACTGCTGCATGAGGAAACTGGAAAGGAAGGTGGAAAAATAATACAAAGAACCATGGAGATAAAGGAAAAGAAAGAAAGAAAGCATAAGGGAGATAATGAGAGAGATGCATTATCAAGGGGGAAAAATGGGAGTTTTTACCTGGGGAGGGAGGAAGGAGATCAGAGAAGGAGAGAAAGAGGAAAGCTAAATAAAATTTAGGTGGTGTGAAAAACCAGAGTGAAATGTATTAACTCAACTCTACCCCTAAAAAATACACATGCAGTATCTGAATATGAGTGCATGTTTGTACCTGAAGGCTACATTACAAGAAACACAGTGACAGACAGGAGAAACCTCTCTTTCAGGTTTTCTAAATTAGTGGAGTAGAGCTCTTTTTAACCAGAATATCACAGTAAGGTTAAAATTGACAAGCTTAATTCTTTTTAAAAACATTATCTTACTTATTTTTATTGAATCTTTGTGAGTTTCACACAGTACAGTTTGATGTTATTTAGATTCCCCTCTCCCCGTCTCACCTCCCACACTGCTCCACTCAATTTAATGTCTGATTTGTGTCCCCAACTGTCCTTCAATGGAGGGCCATCTTGTGGGCCCACCATGAGTCCCGTTCCTATAAGACAGTCTCTCCTGCTCTCAGTAGCTATCAATTTCAAAATGTTTCTTAAGTAGGACTGGGATTCCTTACCACTTCCCCAGGCCCATGGTGGAATTTTGTCTGGCCAGAGTTTGCACAGAACTTGTTCCTGCTGTCAGCATTGCTATGAGATCATATGATTATCTGACCAACTGTGTAGAAGACTGTTTTCTTTTTGTTATCCAGCCCCCCTGGTTCTTGTAATTTTTCTGACCCCTCTTCCACAATAGTTCCCGAGCCTTGGGAACCAGAGGATTGGAATGGGTATCGTAATCAGGGATAAGCAGTCTGCAGGTTCCTGTTTTCTCAAGTTCCCAGTTGTGGTTTGTGTGCTAATCACCATCTGACTGTATAAGGAAAATTCTCTGTTGAGAGTTGAGAGATGCATTCATCCTATGTGGAAAGTTGCATTAAAGATGTGTCACTTAGGGTTAAGCATCTCACACTTATTCTCTGCATTTGACTGATTCTGGAACTCTGTAATAATCTCCATCTGTTGCAAAAAGAAGCTTCCTTGATGAGGGGTTAAAAGTACACTTGTCTGTAGATGTGAGACTGCATATTTTAAAAAATGGAAGAAATTATGTTGATCTAAGTATGTGGCAAAAGTGGGTTTTCCTCTAGGATCTATGACCTCTCCAGCCACGTGTATTTTGCCATGTTTACATTACCGCATATGGGTTCCTTCCCATTGAGTGGGCCTTACTCCAAGTTAGACAGCTATTGATTACCCCCAAGATAAAACAGCACCAATAGCCCTAGTTCGCAGGGCTGTTCATTGTTGTTTATTAAGCTTTATATTGGGATAGGACAATTGTTTCGTTTCTTCTTTGGCAGAGTGTATAGTATCCTTTGATACCACAAGAGCTAGTCTTAAGGGAAGAAGCTTCCAGGTTAGTTCTAGCTTGATTGCTCTAAGACCTGTGTCCAAAGCGTAGTCTGTCTTCAGCAATAGGGTCTTACTTCAAGATCCAGGAGGTAATCAAGGGCTGTGGTAATCACCTGTGTTATTTTAAGAGTCTCATTCTAAATCGAGAAAAGTTTAAAGCATCCCCTTTGAGTTTAGGAACTAAACAAAGTTGACCATTATCCCCAACCCTTTTCAATCTAGTGGTTGAAACTCTAGCTAGAACAATAGGACAAGAGAAGGAAATTGAGACATACTAACTGCAAAAGAAGAGGTTGAATTATCCTTATTTGCAGAGGATAGGATACTATATATAAGCAATTTCAAAAATTCAGCATAAAACTTCTAGAAATGGTCAATACCCTTCTTTTACCAAAGTAGCAGGTCAGAAAAATCAATCTACATATATCAGTAACCTTTCTATATACAAATGACAAGCAAGCAGAGATACTTCAGGGAAGACTTCCATTAACAATAGCCTAAAAATTATTAAAATATCTAGGGACAGACCTAATGAAACACACTGAAGAACATTTCAATAAAAGTTTAAATTTTTGAAGAAAATATTGAGGAAGACACAAGATGGGCAGCTCATGCTCATAGACTGGTAGAATCAATATAGTGAAAATGATCATCCTACGAAAAGCAAATTTACATGTTCAATGCATTCCCAGTCAAAATCCCCATGGCATTCTTCACAGAAGTAGAAAAATAGATTCTAAAATTGATTTGGAAACACAAAAGACCCCTGATAGCCAAAGCAATACTAAGCACAAAGAGAAATGTGGAGGTTTACTATGTCAGACTTAAATCTATATTACAGAGCCATAGTCATAAAAACACCATGATATTGGCACAAAACAGTCTTGTAAATCAATGGAACAAAATAGAAGACCCAGACATGAGTGCATGCAATTTCAGCTACCAGATAGTTCACAAAGATGCCAAGAACACACACGGGAAGAAGGGCAGCATCTCCAACAAATGGTGCTGGCAAAATTGAAACTCCACAAGCAGAAGAATGAAATTAGACACTTACCAAGTACCCTGAACCGACATAAACTCCAAATGGATTGAAGGCCTCAATTTGAAGCCTGAAATGCTGAGAAACTACTAAAAGAAAGCATAGACAGTACCATACAAGATATAGGTGCAGGAAAGGAGTTTCTAAATTAGACATCAGTTGCCTTGGAATTAAGGAATTGACAAATAGGACCTCATTAAACTAAAAAGTTTCTGTACAGCAAAGAGAACAAACAATCAAGTAAAGAGGAAGTCTACAGAGTGGGAGAATATCTTCATCTGCTATTCATCTGACAGAGTATTAATGTTCAGAATATACAAAGAACTCAAAAAACAAAGGGGGGGGGAAACAACCCTCAAGTGAGGTAATTAAAAATGCTCTTTATATCTGAAAAGAAATCTCTCAAAAGAAGAAATAACAATGGCTAAGAAACACCTTAAAAAGTGTTCAATATCCTTAGTAATTAGGGAAATGCAAATGAAAACCACTTTAAGATTTCATCTAACCCCAGTCAGGATGACTAAGATCAAGAAAACCAATGATGGCGAATGCTGGCGTAGATGGATAGTAGGAAGTGGGAGCCCTTATCTAATGTTGGTGGGATTAACAACTGTTGCAAACACTGTGGAAATGAGCATGGAGAACTCTTAAAAAACTAAGAATAAACTTGCCATATGAGCTGGTCATATCACTCCTTATTATATACTCATTGGACTCATCCTACTGCAGAGATATTTGCATATCCATGTTTATTGCTTCTCTTTTTACAATAGCTCAGAAACGGATACAACCTAAATGTCACTCAACTGATGGATGAATAATAAAAATCATGTACATTTATAAAATGGAGTTCTAGTCAGTGGTAGAGAGATGAATGAATCTTGGAGGAGTAGGGAACCCAGAGACAAATATGATCCCACCAAAACCCACCAAGAAAAGCACAGAGTGTAAACACTAGTACATTTATACACGCAGGGGCTGTTTGGCAAGGAACACAGTGGCAGGAAGAAGATACTTCTCTTTGTGTGGTTGGTGAGAATGGTCCAAAAGACTCCCCAAATAAGACAGGCTATTGCCAAAGTTCTTGGGTATCACCCAAAACTAGAAGAGCTATCACCTTACTGATGAAGACAAGACAGACTTAGGATAAGAAACTCAGAGCAATGGAGCAGGAACTGACCTGGAAGCCTTCTACCTGAAGTTTAGCTCCCACAATGCAAGATGATAGCATGCAAACTGCTAAGGGGGAAACACAATCAATGGGCCAACCCAACCCTAAGTTCTAGTAGGTGTCACAGCTGCACAGCGCACCTCTACGGGAGCAGCACTGTGGGCCGGGGAAGGGCTGGTCGTCAACAGCTGTCCCACTGGACTTTAAACCCTCTCCGGGGAGTGACTCGTGAGTGGCGCTGAGGACTCAGCCACACATGTGGGGCTGGAGGAGGCGCAGATCCTAGAGAGAACCCCATCTCTGCCGTATCTCTAGAGAAATGAAATTTCTCACCATATGCTAAATATGCATCCTAATATTTACAGACAAGCATACAGTATACCACTCATCAAAGAAACTTCTTTTTGCAACAGATGGAGGCTACAGAAGAATTCCACAACTGGTCAGACACAGAGAACACACGTCTGAGAGATGCCCAGTCCTAGATGCAGTTGAACCTCTACACCTAAGGCTCGTGGAGCACAGCAGAATGAGGGGTAGAGAGAAAACTAAAGCAGCCTCAACTCTCACCCGTGAAGCTTCCTCAGACAACATAGTGCTGTGCACACAGAAGGCCACAATCAGCCAAGTTTTATATAATAAGAGACTGCAGAGTGTGCATCCCTGGATAGGACTCCTATACTGAACCTCACTCACCTATGGATCAGGGATCATTGCTGAAGAGTGGGCAGAAAAATTGTAAGAGCCAGGCTGGCTCATAACCTTAGGAAAGCAGAGTCTTTCAGACTACCAGAAACTTGCACATTTGAATGAATTGTGACAATGATGGTACTGAGCCAAAGACCCACATAAAGTCAAATCAGACAAGGGCCCAGAGTGGAGCATAGAAATTGGTGGCAGGCCAGACCTCAGCTGAGAACTACTGGAATCTAATTACTACTGGGAGAGGGAGAGTATGGTCTTATTTTCAATCTCTAGATAGCCTGACCAACTCGAGTGGATGAATTTGCACTAAAGGACATCTGGGCACTAATGCTTAACTGGATAGGACTTAACGTATATGATGGAATACATGAGGTCTGATAGGAGTCTAAATTCAGTTAAGAACTGTGGTATGAAATGTATAAAACCTACTTTAAAAAAATAAATAAAAATAATATACAACTTCAACTCTAATTGGAAGTAGACAGATCCTTTAAGGAGATTCAAATTAAGAAGAATACCTGTAATTTTATAAAGCTTATTATAACCAAATAGTCATGCACATTTGTATGAGAACTTTCAAATGGCAATCCTATAATTTACTAATTTGTTATTTAAAATATCACTTAGTTCATACAATGACTATAAATATTTATTAACCACTTACTGTTGGAAACACCATAAAATATCACAAATGTAGAATTTACTATACTCTTAAACTATCTGCTCTCTAAAATGATAGTCTCTCTCGTTTAACCTAGATCATTTCACAGCTATAAGATGAAGCTAACTATCTGAAGCACATTTCTGTTTCTTGTTCTCCATATATGTCCTTGTATTAGTTAGTCCATGCCTGGTTCCAGCACCAGAGCCACAACACAAACCATTCTGCTTCATGCTGAAAGATTATTTATGAGGATGAGTAAAAACAAAACTATTCTTCAATTAATTCAAAACGTAATGTTTATGTATTCCTTCACAACTGTAAAAGTTAAAATAAAAATGTTCATGTGCTATTAATCAGATTCTGCAAAGCTTTGTTATGCATTTTATTTAATTTTTAATTTCTACTGTTTGCATTACTTTGGAACTAGCATCATGAAGGCTGGTCACTCTGTGAGTTTCCCTCAGTGTGTGAAGGCCATTTCAGCTCTCTGTAAACTGTGTTTGGTGCCCTTTTCCCTGGTTCCCATTCATTTCTAAGTCACAAATTTTTCCCAAAACTTTAAACAAAAAGTGAACCTTTATTGTCTATCCTAATATCTGATTTAACAGAATATTCAAATGTAGCTGAAGAATGTCAACACCATAGGGCTGGAGAGATGGCTCAGGGATTAAGAGCACTCCCTAATCTTGCAGAAGACCTGGGTTCAGTTCCCAGAACCCACACTAGCTACCTTGCAACCACTTGTAACTCCAGTTCCAGGGACTGATGTCCTCTTCTGGCCTTCATTGGCACCTGAACACACATGATGTACATACATACACTCAGGAACACATGCACACACATACACATGAAATGAAATAAATAAATAAATCCTTAAAAAATGTCAAAAAAATGAAATCATAAAATTTTCAGGTAAATGGATGGAACTAGAAACTCTTATACTAAGCAAAGTCACACAGAATCAGAAAACCAAGCAACATATGCTCTTGCTCATTTGTGAATTTTAGCTCCACATTCCTGGATGTGAGCACCATATCTTGATGTAACCAAAAGAGCAGACATGGAAAGGGACCATTGGGATAAAAAGGAAGAAGGAGTTGAAGAGTTGGGACTAGTAGGAGATAGGTGTTACTAAGTGGGAGTTGGAAGTACTTTATTGTATTTGAGTCTGTTTAGATTTAGCAATAATTACTATGCGCGTTTGGGGAACTCAGGCTGGGTGCGTCTATGCTACAATTCTTACATCCTCTTCTTAGGGTTGTTAGTAAGTATGAACTTCTTCCTGTCATTTTATTAATAGTATTCTGATCATTCAAATATTTCTGTTCCTTTCTACTTTCTTTGGTATTTAGATTTGTGTATGGTGGTTTCTGACATGCCACTTAAATTCTCTTTCATGTGTATGTTCTAGAGAGTTTGGTAGATTTCTGTAAGTTAATCCTTCTTTCACCTCTAATGTAAGACTTCTAAGTGTTTATGTAGGAATATTTCCTTCTATATTTCTCGTGACTTCTTATTGGCGTCTGTGTAGCAGGCTAGCCATTCATTTATTTATTCCAATTTTATGACATGTATTCATGGAGTTCAAGTACTTCATTGTCCCCAAAGACAGGTGTACAATAATTCCCAGACTGTTCTGAGTCAGCATCTGTGTATGGGCACAGAGACCATCTCTAGATCCTGCCAGACATGTACAGGTACTGGTAGGGTTGCCTGGTTGCTGTTTGCCTACAGCTGTAGGCTAGGTCAGGAATCCTCTTTATTTCTGATGCACAAACATATGCTAGACAGTTATTTGATCAGAATGAACTGTTCTTCTTTATCTCTTCTGATTAACTTCCAAAATAGACTTTGAAGTAAGTCTATTTTGTCAGATATTAGAATAACAACATCCGCATGCTTCCTGGTCTCATTTTCTTAGAATATTTTTCTCATCCTTTCACTCCAGGGTGGTGCCTATCTTTATATGTATATATATATAATGCAGTGCCCACTATTTCTGTACTGCAGGGAAGAGAGATCCCTTTCAAACTATATAGATAAATGGCAGACATTGTTGTCTTGAGCCACATAGGATAGTAAGGATTCTCTCAAACTCTGACCAAATAGATCCTGGGACTATCAGGCAGAGTGAAAGGACCACCCACAGATGACACGAAGGGAGATGCAGACACCAGCAGGGCCATTTTGTATTTAAAAGTGTGTTAGCAGTACCTGAGAAGAGACTGCAACTTTATCATAGGAAGCATGAGTAAGTGTTGGGTACCAGATTGTCAATGGTATACTGTAGTTACTTACAAAATTTTTTATTCATTATTTTTATTTTACACATATAACTGTATTGCTTGCATGCATGTAAATGCACCCGTGTCATGAAATGCTTGTGGAGGCCAGAACATGGTGTCAGATTCCCTTGGAACTGGAGTTACAGAAGGTTGTTAGGCAACATGTGGACTGGGAATTGAACCCAAAGCCTCTGCAAGAGCAGCTGGGGCTCTTAAATGTTGAGCAATTTCTCCAGCCCCTGTATTTACTTTAAGAAAAAAGTTTATGTGTATGAAAAACATTGTCTGAGATTAGCTTTCCATGATCTAAACAGGCTAAAAGAATTCATATCCATCAAACTAACCCTGAAGAGAATACTAGAAGCAGTATGACAGGCTGAGGAGGGGAATAAGCTTAGACAAACAGCTACAGAATGAAAACGAATGAAGCTGCAATACTTTACTGAAACATAAACTAGGACAAAGAACACAAACAGCAAGAACAACAACAAAAAGAAACACAAATCAACACATTTCAATAATAATTTTAAGCATTAATGGCCTTAGCTCTCCAGGTGACACAGGCTAGCTCAATGGATTAAGAAATAGATTCCATCTTTTTGTTGTACACAGGAAATTCATCTTACTTTTAAAGATAGGCACCACCCTGGAGTGAAAGGATGAGAAAAATATTCTAAGAAAATGAGACCAGGAAGCATGCGGATGTTGTTATTCTAATATCTGACAAAATAGACTTACTTCAAAGTCTATTTTGGAAGTTAATCAGAAGAGATAAAGAAGAACAGTTCATTCTGATCAAGAGAACAATGAATTCACCGTACTACTAGACTTCAAGGCACAGATAAACCTCAGTTCAATAATAATAGTAGGTGATTTCATTACCCCACTTTATCAAATAGATCATCTGAACAAAATAAATAAGTAAATAAATAAATAAACAGAGAAACATCAGAATTAAATGACATGAAAATCAAATGTACCTAGTGAGCATCTATGGAATATTCCACCCAAACACCAAAGACTACAATTCTGCTCAGCAGCCATGGAAGTTTCTCTAAAATAGACCATGCTGGAGCACAAAAGAAATCTCAACAAATACAGAAAATTTGAAATAACTCCATGTTTCCTGTCTGACCACAAGCAATAAAGTTTAAAGTCAACAACAAAAGAGTCTCCAGTAATTCCACAAAATCATGGAGATTAAACAAAAAATTGTTGAGTGATGAGCGGGTCAAAGGAGAGATCAAAAATAAAACAGAGATTACTGGGGTTAAATTAAAGTGTAGGCACGACATGACGCATTAAAAGCAGTTCTAAGAGAGAAATCTATAGCTCTAAGTACCTACATTAAAAAAAATCAGAAAGAGCACAAATGAGTGGCTTAATGATGCAACTGAAGAATCAAGAAAAAAATAAACCAAACTCAAATCTAGTGTGCAGGAAGAACTAATAAAAACCAGAGCATAAGTGAATGAAATAGAAACAAAAAAACAAAGAATCAACAAATCTAAGAGCTGGTTTTTTTTTGAAAAACAAGATCAACAGACCCTTAGCCCAACTAATGAAAAGAAAAAAAGAGACCCAGAATAACACACCAAAGATAAGTAAGGGACCATTACAACAGACACCAAAGAAACTCAGAACGTTGCAAGGGTGTTTCTTAGCCATTATTATTTCTTTTTTGAGTGTTCTCTGTTCAGATTCATAGCTTATTCTTTTATTTGGGTCTTTTATTTTCTTGCTTCTTAGTTTTTTGAGTTCTTTGTATATTCTGGATATTAATGCTCCTTTGGAAAATAGTGAAGATTTTCTTCCACTCCATAGCCTCTTCTTCACTCAGTTGGTTGTTTCCTTTGCAGTAGAGAAGTTTTTAGTATGACAAAGTCCCATTTCTTGATTGTTGACCTTAATTCTTGAGAGACTGATGCCCGAATTAGAAAGTCCTTTCTTGCACCTATAACTGGTAGGGTACTGCACATGTTTGCCCATGTTTTCTTCTAACAGTTTTAACTTAAGGAAATGTAAATCAAAACTACTTTAAGATTTAATCTAATCCAAGTCAGAATGGCTAAGATAAAGAGAACTAATTAGCCAGGCATGGTGGTACAGGCCTTTAATCCCAGGACTTGGGAGACAGAGGTAGGTGCATCCCTGTAAGATAGAGGCCAGCCTAGCCTACATAGTGAGTTTCAACCCACCTTGTGCTACAGGAAGATCTTGTGTCAAGAGAGAGAGAGACAGAGAGAGAGAGAGAGAGAGAGAGAGAGAGAGACTGATACCAAATGGCAGATGCAGGGAAAGAGGAATCCTTATCTATATGGATGGCATTAAAAACTACTGCAACCACTGTGGAAATCTGTATGGAGAACTCTTAAGAAACAAACTAAATCTACCATATGATCTAGTCATACCTCTCTGCATATACTCAACAGACTCATCTTGCTACCGAGATACTTGCACAGCCATGTTTGTTGCTGCTCTTTTCACAATAGCTAAGAAATGGAAGCTCAGTGATGAATGGACAGTGAAAATACAGCAGCGAAAACTCAGAAATGCAGGCAACATAGATTCTCTTTCAGTTGTGGATCTCTAGATGTGTGCATAAATCCTGAGGTAACTGCAGGAGCCAGGAAAATGGAAAGGAATCACAGTGATAAAGGGGAAGAACGTGCTCAGGAGGGGGATGGTAGGAGACAAGCGTTGTTAAAGGAGAATGGGGGCTATTTTAACTGGAGAGGAGGTAAGGAGAGTTAGACAGGGAGACTGGGAAGAGAAATAAATAACAATTAAGATGATATGAAAAACAAGAGGGAAATGTATTATTTCAAACTCCTACTGAGAAACCATATACAATAAATATGAATGTATGTATATAGTTGAAGGCTCTATTACAAAAACAATGTGCCAGGCAAGAAAAACCACCCTTCAAATTGTTGGTCAGGTTAGCTCAGGAGACTCCCAAAATAACACAGGCTATTGCTGCAACCACTGACTGCCTCTCAGAATTTGAAGGTAATACCCTATTGCTAAAGACAGGGCATACCTCAGACTATACAAGATGCCAAGGGAGAGAACCAATCAATGGTCCTGCCCAGTTGTAAAGCCTAATGAGCAACCACGACTGGAATAGCGATCCGTGGCTATGTGTGCATTGGTGCTGCTCTTACGTTGGGGTAACCAATAACAGTCTAATTGGAGTGAGGCCCACTCAGTGTAAAGGAACTCACGCAAACATGTATAAACACACATGGCTAGAGCAGTCCTAGATCCTAGAGGAAAACCTGCTTTTGGCACATCCTTTGACCAACATGATTTCTTACTTTATTCTAAATATGCACTCTCATATCTATAGACAACTGTACCTTTAACACCTCATCAAAGAAGCTTCTTTTTGCAACAGGTAGAGATTATTACAGAGTTCCAGAACCAATCAAATGCAGAGAATAAGTGTCTACGAATGCTTAAACCTGAGTGACACATCTTCAGTGCAACTCTACACATATGATGAATGCATCTCTCAACTCTCAATAGAGAATTTTCCTTATACAGTCAGATGGTGATTAGTACACAAACCACAACTGACCAATTTGTAGAAAACAGGAACCTGCAGACTGCTTATCCCTGATTAGGATACCCATTTCAATCCTCTGCCTCCCAAGGCTCAGGAATCATTGTGGAATGGGGTGCGGGGGGGGGGTAATAAAAATTACAAGAACCAGAGGGGTTGGATGACCAAAAGAAAACAGTCTTCTAGACAACTGGTCAGAAAATCATATGAACTCACAGCAATGCTGACAGCAGGAACGAGTTCTGTGTAAGCTCAGGTCAGGCAAAATTCCACCACGGGCCTTTGGGAAGTGGTAAGGAATCCCAGTCCTATCTATAACATTTTGTAATTGATGGCTACTGAGAGGGGGAAAGACCGTCTTACAGGAATGGGACTCTTGGTGGGCCCACAAGATGGCCCTACATTGAAGGACAGTTGAGGACACAAATCAGACTCTATAGGTTATGTTATATATATAAGAGAGTGCATTAAATTGAGTGGAGCCGTGGGGAGACGTGAGAAGGAGAGAGGGGATCTGAATAACATCAACCTGGACCGTGTGAAGCTCACCGAGTCCATAAAAAGAACTGTACTCCACTAATTCAGAAAACCTAAAAGAAAGCTTTCTCCTGTCTGGTACTGTGTTCTTGTTATGTAGCCTTCAGGTACAAACATGCGCTCATATTCAGATACTGCATGTGTATTTTTTAGAGGCAGAGTTGAGTCAGTACATTTCACTCTGGTTTATTACCTCACCTCAGTATTATTTCTCCCCCTCTTCCTGTCTAGCTCCCCTCCCCCCGTTAAAGAACTCCCATTCTCCTTTGGATAACATGGTCTCCTGTTCTCCGCCTCTGCTGAGCGCCTCCTCTCCCTTCACCCCCGCGGTTCTTTGTGTGTCTTCCCAGATCCCCTCCCAGCATGATACCCCATTTCCCTTTCTCCACTTGTGACGTTTCCTACTATCCTTCTCTTTCTTTACCTCCCTGCATCCTTTCCAATTTTTCTCATTCCTGCAGTTAAATCAGCATATAGACTCACATGTAAGGATTTGGTGCTAAGATTCACAAATGAGGGAGAATGTACATTGCTTGTGTTTCTGAGTTTGTGTTACTTGACTTAACATAAAAATTTCCAGTTCCATTCATTCACCTGCAAATTTCATGATTTTATTTTTCTTTACTTCTGAACGGAACTCCATTGTATAAATGCACCACATTTTCATTATCCATTCATCAATGGAGGGACATTTGCTTGTTTTCATTTCTTACATACTGTATAAAAAGCAGCAACAGAAAAGGATGTACAGGTATTTCTACAGTAGGATGAGTCCTTTGGGTCTATGCCAAGGAGTGGTATAACAAGATCATATGGTAGATTCATTTTAGATTTTTAGGAGTTCTCCACACTGCTTTCCAAAGTGATTACACGAGTTTACCTTCCCACCAGCAGTGAACGAGTTCCCACCTTTTCTCACATCCTCTCAGCATTTGGAGTCTTTTGTTCTCTTGAACTTAGCCAGTCTGACTAATTCCTAAGGATGCTGAGCACTTCCTAAGGTATTTCTTAGCTGTCTTTATTCTTCTTTTGAGAACTCCTTCTTCAGGTCTTCAAGCCCTGGGTTATTTATTTTCTTATTTCTTTGTTTTTGGAGTTACTTGCATATTGAGTTCTTTATATATTCTGGATATTAATCCTCTATTAGATGTGTTTATCATGTGTATTAATTTTCTTTTCTGTTGCTGTGATAGAAACAGTGACCAAGGGAACTTATAAAAGGAAGAGTTTCTTTAGTTTACAGTTCCAAAGAGCAAGAGTTCATCATGGCGGGGAGGTATGGTGGCAGAGATGGCTGGAGTAGACAGCAGTTAAGTGTTCACATCTTCAAGCAGGTCCAGGAAGCAGAGAGTGATTCGGGATCCGTCAAGGCTTAAGAACTCTCCAAGCCCAACCCAGTCATGTGCTTCCTCCAGCATGGCCACACCTTCTAAGACCTCCAAAACAGCGCCACCAACTGGGGACAAAACGTCCCAATACTTAGAGCCTGTGGGGAACATTCTCATTTAAACCATTGTAGTCCCGGCAGTATAAAAGACTCCCAAAATTACACAGGTTGCTGTCACAACCCCTCATTACTTCCCAGAACTTGAAGGTAAGACCCTATTCTTAAAGACAGGACAGACTTTTGACACAGGACTTGGAGTAGTGGAACTGGAACTGACCTGGAAGCCTCCTCCCTGAAGACTAGCTCTCATAGCTCTAGAGGATAGTAAGCAAGCTGTTAAGGGAGAGAATCGATCAGTGGCCCAACTCCAGCTCCAAATTCTAATAACCACAACCAGGATAGGGACAGCAAAATACAGCTCTGCAGAGCAGTTAGTGACACTAAATGTGGGTAACCAATAGCGATGCTCCCTCTCAGTGGGAGGGAACTCATAGGCGGCAAACACAGTCAAACACACATGACTGGAGAGGACACAGATCCTCGAGACAACTCTAACTCTGTTATGTCTCTAGAAAACTGCAATTCCTTATGGTATGAAAAATATGGATCCTTCTTTACAGACAAGTTTACCGCATAGTACTCATCAAAGAAGCTTCTTTTTGCCCCAGATGGAGCCTATTACAGAATTGCACAAATGGTCAAACACAAAGAATACATATGTCTGAGAGATGCCCAGTCCTAGGTGACATATCTACAGTTGAACCTCTACATCTAAGACTCATGGAGCACAACAGAACAAGGGAGTAGAGAGAATACTAATACATCACTCAACTCTCATCACCAAAGCTTCCTCTTACAACAGTATGATGCACATAGAAGGCCACAGCTGACCAAGGTGTAGCGAATAAGATATTGCAGAGTGCATGTCTCTGGATAAGACTCCTATATTAAACCTCACCCACCCATGCCTAGAGGACTATTGCACACAGGGAATGGAAAGATTGTAATAACCAGAGTAGGTGAATGAACACAGGGAAACAGGCTTTCAAGCCTCTGGAAACTTGCTCATATGAACTTGCAACCATGGTGATAAGCATGCACAAGACCTATGCTAATGTGATCAGACAAAAACCCAGCACAGAAATGGGGAAGTGGGCGGCGGATTATGAACGATCGGAAACCGACGGCTACGGGGTTAGGGGGTTTGATTTTCTTTAAAGGACTGTCTGTAAAGAGGCTAACTAGACTCCAGTGGACGAACATGCACTTAGAGACATCTGTGAGCACATGTTTGACTGGATAGGCCTTAATATATATGAGAGAATGTATGAAATCCAATGTGTGTGTGTCGGGGGGTGCTATGGGGAGTCCAGATGGGGAAGGGGTTTTAAATTAGATTAAGATCTATTTATGAAATGTACAAAATACAACAAAAATATACATAAAAGGAAAAAGAAAACCTAAAAGAAATGGACAAATTTCTATATTCTTCCAAACTACCAATGTTAAAGCAAGAAGATTGAAACATTAGTAAAAAGTCCAGGCTTATATGGATTCACAGCAGAATCCTGCCAGGAAGCCAAAAATACTGTTATACCCAAACTGGGTAACGACAAAGGAAAAATAAATGAATACATAAAAATAAAGATTACTGACCAATATTCCTAATGAGAAGGGATGAAATATTCTCAGTAAAAAGGATCATCCATCACGATCAAGTGCCTTAATTCCAGAGATGCAGGGACGCTCCAATGTATGTAAGTCAATAAATGTAATAAATCACATAAATGGGCTTTAAAACTCACATGATTATTTCAATAGAGCCTGAAAATGTCTTTGATAAAATCCAACATGCCTTCAGGATAAGATCCTAGAGAGAAGAGGAGATGGCGGAACATACCTTCATATAAGGATGTCTGCATATGACAAACACACATTCAACATCATCCTAAACGAAGGAAAGCTCAAAACATCCCCATTAGAGTATGGAACGAGAGAAGGCTGTCCGCCATCCCACCCCTTCTCAGTGTAGTGTTTGAAGTCCCGGCTGGAGACACAAGGGAAAGAAATAAAAGGGGCACAAATGGGGAAAGAAGTCAGACTATTCATATTTGCAGATGATATGATAAAAAGTTCAGGATAACCTTAACGAGGTTATGAGGGAACAACTAACACTTGCCAGTTCACTAAATGAATTCTAAATGTGTCTACTCCAACCTGATTAAGTCAGCTTTTAGCACATCACTTCTGCCTTTGGTGTAACTCACCAAGACAATTTGCACATATGAAATGAGGTTTCTATCTTAAAAAGTGCAGAGAAGAAAGTGTATATCACGTGAAACTTGCCAGATTGTTTTAAATACAATCCCATTCTATCTGTTTGGGCTTTTTAAACTTGCTAATTCAAAGTTCCTTTTGCCTTTATGAACAACAGATTCAAGTGAATGAAAACAGATTTCCTTCCAAACTCTGGCCTCATTATATAACCAGGCTTTTAACTCTCTATTGACTTACAAAACTGTTTCCAAAAGTGTCACGTGATAAATCACCCCTTCTGCTCCCCCCAAAGCTTCTATAGGAAAAACATTCAGTTGAAAATAATAGAATCCATCCTAGCTAATTTGAGAAGAAAGAGTTTTACAAAGATGGTGTTATATAACTGAACACCGAATTCTCAAAGGCAGTCAGGAAAGACTTCTGACCACACTGTAGATATTGCCATAGGACCCTTCCAGTGCAGTGTTTCTCAGAGTTTAATATGTACACAAATGCCCTGGGATCTAGATAATACTGGTTCAGTCCTGGAGGTCTAGAGTGTGGCCTGCACATGTGCATTTCTGACAAGCCCACTTTATGACAACGCTCCTGGTCTCTGAACCTCATGTTAAGTAGTGAGACAGTAGAACCCTCAGTGCCTCTGCGGCCAGTTAGGAAAGAGCATCAGTGATGTCAGAAAACTCCAGATTTCTCCATGCTCCCTCTGCAAAAACTTCAGTCACCCGACTGGGCTGTCTCCTTGCATTGCTCTTCTTTCTAAAATCTACTCAGGTATATTTGCTCAGCATACCCAAGTCATACTCAGTACTGTGGCTCAAGGAGTTTTAGGGAACACTGACCTTCGAATCTCAGCAAGTTTTTGAGAAGGCTCCAGGAAGGGAAGGGTGTGTGGGCTGAGTGACCTAATTCTCGTATTTCCTAATAATACTGAAGCTATTAACGATTTAGATAAACAGAGGTGTTTCTTAGTCATTTGTTTTCTTCATTTGAGGATTCTCTGTTCAGATCCATAGCCAATCTTTTTATTCGGCTGTTTATTTTCTTGTTTGCTTGTTTTTACAGTTCTTTATATGCCTGGATATTAATCTTCTGTTGGATGTATAGTAGGTGAAGGTTTTCTTCCACTCAGTGGAGTTCCTCTTCACTTCCTTGGTTGTTTCTTTTGCTGTACAGAAGCTTTGTAGTTTAATGAGGTAATACTTGTTGATTGCTGACCTTGCTGAGGTCTGATTTAGATATCATAGTATACTGCTTATGTTTCCTTCTACCAGTTTCAGAATTTAAGGTTTTCTATTGAGGTCTTTGATCCTTTTGGAGTTGACTTTTTTGTAGGGTGAAAGATAAGGGTCCAATTGCATTCGTCCACAGGTAGAGATCCAGTTTTGCCAGCACCATTTGTTGAAGATGCTGTCTTTCCTCCAGTGTGTGTTCTTGGAACCTTTGTCAAATATCAGGTGGCTGAAACTTCATGCATTCATGTTTAGGTCTTCTACTGTGTTCCGTTGATCTACGTGCCTGTTTTTGTGCCAGTCTCATGCTGTATTTATGACTATAGCTCCGTAATATAGTTTAGGATCTGGTATGGTGATCCTCCAGCATTGTTCTTTTTGTCCAAGATTGCTTTAGCTATCCAGAATCTTTTTTAATTCCGTGTGAATTTTAGGATATTTTTTTCTAGCTCTGTGGAGAACTGCAGAGGGATTTTTGATTGGCATTGCATTGAATCTATATAGATTGCTTTTGGTAAGATTGTCATTTTCACAATATTAATTCTACCAGTTCATGAGCATGCTAGTTCCTGGTTTCTTCTTCTGTCTCTTTATAGACAAGTTTTTCATTTAGAGATCTTTAATGTATTTGCTTAGGTTTATTCATAAATATTTTTGAGACTATTGTGAATGGGAGTTTCCTTGAATGCTTTTTTTTTTCTGATTGCTTGTTGGTATAAAATTTTCTTTCTGTGAGTCGCAGGTGGTGTCCAGTCAGTCCCACTCTCATCTCTATGTCCAGAATGAATGACAAAGCCAAGTATGAGCTCGCCAAATTACAGTTTGGGAAACCAGAGTTTATTTGGGATCACTTACTGAGCAATTAGCTGGGTTCCTCTACTGAGGCTGTACAGCAAATTCTATATTTCTAAAAGGACCCCGTGAACCACTGCCAGCCATCCAAGATGGCGAAGGGGTTAGTCTCCTCCCAGCTTCCTTTGCTCATACCTTAGTCGCTCCCCCCGATACCACTCAGATCACTTGTTGGTTGGGAGGGATAGCTAATTCTCTCAGCTTGTGAGGAGCACCAGAAGTTGAGCTTATTTGTGCTGTGGCTGGATGTGCAGTCAATTCTGGGGGCTTTGGTGGGTGGAGGACATATCACACCCCACCCTGCTCCTTCCTCTGGCTCATACATTCTATCTGCCATCTTCTTCCACAAGGGTCCCTGAGTCTCAGAAGGGGTGGTATATATGTAAGACAATCTTTCTTCCACTGTCATGAGATACTGAACTCTTGGGCCTTTTCATCATCGGTCTTCAATGGATTGCTGGACCACTTCAACAGAGTCCCTTCTACTATAAAAACATAACAACAACAATAACAAAAAAGTAACATTCACATAAATACTGGCTTCTATAATAACCTACCATATATGCATAAACAGAAATGCTTGGATGGTACCTTAGTAGGTGGGTCACATTTATCTTGCAAAACCATTGCAGTGGCTTCCCCATGTGGGCCTATAACTGCTCCATCATTGGGGGTTGAGCTTTCTTACAGTACCAGATGTGGGTTCCTCCCTGAGAAGTGGATCTTAAATCCAATTGTAAATTTGCTGGTTGTTCATATACTAGAGAAGTCACTACTGCACCATCAGGCACATCTTGCTTGGCATCTGATAGTGAGTGCACAGTATCCATCATCAAGCAGAGCCTTTTGGGGCCATTCTCCCCTAGCGATCTGCATGACACCTTCCAGCAGTATGAAGGCCAGTCATCCATTTGCAGGGAGTTTTCAGCTTGGTCCACTTCTTATGCCCACATCATCCCACATCTTCAGCAACAGGGTCTTACCGTTTGTTTCCAGTATGCAACCAATATTAGTGGCAATGGCTTTTATTGTGGAGGGAGTCTTAATGGCTTCCCTGGCCAACAGCTCACAGGGAGACAACCCATATCTGGTACTGGAATTTTCAGTTAATAATTGTATATGATATCTTTTTACTCTTTGGCATCTATAGACCCAGGTTGTTGTAGACTTTTCTCAACCATTATGGTGGATATTACTTGTACCTTACCTATCCATAAAGCTGCCAAAATTTTACAACTATACCCTGCCCATGTACCCTGTGGAATTTATATTCCACCCTTGTTTCTTCAGGTGTACTTGATACCTCTCAAATGGGTGTCACATCTATAAAACACTCAGAAGTTGACATTATATACTAAATCAAACATAAACAAGGTCTAAAACAGCATGGAAAGACTTTATCCATTTGTATCAACTGTTTTCTGAAATGTTGGGTACAATGGCATGGATAAGAGGTATTAATTTAACTAGTTCTTACCCATCTTTAAGAGCCTCCCTGCATTTTTGTGTCTTTGATGAACTCACTGGGGCTGGCTCACGCTGCCTGACCCACACAGGGCCAGGAGGAACAAGGCCCCTCTTGCCCCTTTACACCTGTTGCTTCCCAGGGACAGGTAGACCTTGGGTCTGACTCCTGGGTCTAGCCACACCTGTTGTCTCTCCATTGACCACACCGGCTGCTGGGAGAGGCCGGTGGGCAAACTGTCCCCACCCCTCAAATAACCTTTCACAAGAGAGAAATGTACCCTGTTTATTCGGGGGAGGGTTATTATCCACCCACCCCAGGATAGTTTTTATCTTTTGTATACCTTTTGTGAACTGTTCCTCTGGTTTTAAAGTCTTCTAGAAGCTCTTTAGCACAGAATTTGACTTTTTGTCAATTTTTTTCTTTAGAACTTGGACTTGACACAAGTCTTGCCATATTTGTCTTCTAGTAACCCAAGCAAACCTCTTTCTATGTTTTGTCTTTTATATTTCTTTTAGGTTGTTTTATTCTTTTACAGACATACTTCACATGCTGGTCTAAATCCCTTAAACATGTCAAAGTCTCTCCTGTCTTATAAAGACCCTACCCCACTAGGGGACTCAGCACAGACACTAAATCTCCATACCAATCTCGAGGTCCTTGCTCAGCCAAGTTCTTCTTAAAACTCTAGTGAACACTGTCCTATCAGGTCTGGTGAACGGGGCACCACACACTGTTTTCCTCACACCTAGTTCTCTCAGCAGCACCTCTCCTCTTTCATTGTCCTCCAGCCCCTGAGGTTCATGGAAACCTCCACCGGTGATAACCAAGTATCTCTAATGGCTTGTACAAGCCTGTCTATCAGAGACTGACTCCCCTGTGCTGCCTCAGGATATGCAGCCTATATCTAAAAGAGGGGTGAGTGGATATATTGCTCAGCTCATCTGCTTCTGAAGAACTTAAACTAATATCATCTGCTCCCATGTTCCATACCCTCACAAGCCAGATGCTGAGGGGTTCCTCCACTGCTTGTTTGAATGTCTTCTCTAGTTCCACAGCTCCAGTGCTGAGCAGTCTCTTATTGCCAAAGTCTCCCTCTTGTTAAGGCCTCCATCAGCATGCTGAAACATGGGTTTCTCCTTTCATGATGTTAACGGTCACACCCAAGGGGCATCTTTAGCTTTTCCTGGGTCACTCTCCTCCTCAGCACTATCTGCCTTCTCTTGTGGGTTCCCAGTTGGAGATCCCAGGATAAACCTTGTATTATTGATCTGCTCTGGGCTTAGTCATTAAAATGATAGGTTAAAACTTCCATCTCTTTCCCCCTTTTATTTACTTTATCAGCAAGACCAGAGGCTACCACCAAAGAGACCAGCCTCATATCCCTTTCTCTGTCTAATTCCTCTATTAAACCTTCATACTCCCTCCAGGCTACTGCCTCTGCTTGGAACATATTTCTTATCATACAAAGCAGTGGCCAGGCTGCCTCTGTAGCAGCCCACTGAATCTTCCACCCTTGTCAAACTACTCCCAGGACTGGTAAAGTCTGCTCTAAGCCCTCTGCCATTCTCAAAGCATTCTCATACTTGTGCTGTAGGCCCCACCAGTCAAGCAGGTGTACCATTCCATACAATCTACAAGTGGATTGCCATCCTGGGATTTCTTCCACAGACCTCATCTGCCTTGGTGGCTTCACTGTAGTTAAGCATTTCACTCTTCATTGCACAAGCCATGCCAAAACTTCCTCTGCCCACACTTTACCCTCACCAGCTTCCCTTTGGATACTGGTCTCTTTCCACATATCAGAGGGAACATAATTGCTCATTGCAAACTCATTCTCCATTTTGTTGTATGTTGCCCAACTACGCCAATTATTGTAAAAAATTTTTCTGTGAGGCACAAGTGGTGTCCAGCCCCACCCTACTCTCTAAATCTGGAATGACAAAGCCAAGTATGATTTCGTCAAATCACACTTTGGGAAACCAGAGTTTATTTGAGCAATTATTGGGGAAGTAGGGATCCTCCATTGAGGCCATACAGCAAATTCCATATTTCTGTAAGGACCCAGTGAGCCACTGCTGGCCACCCAGTGGTGAAGGGGTTAGTCTCCTCCGAGCCTCCTCTGCTCACACCTTAGTCCCAAGCCCATGTACAACTCAGGACACCGGTTGGGTGGGAGGGGTGACTCTTCAGCTTCTCCCTTTGTGAGGAGCACCTGCAGTCAAGTTTGTTGGTGCTACAGTTGGATACATTATGCATTTTGCTGGGGCTGGGGGGACTTTGATGAATGGAGAACAATTTATGCTCCACTTGTTGTTGGTATATAGAAAGGCTACTGATTTTTTAAGGTTGGTTTTGTAACCTGCCACTTTACTGAAAGCATTAATCATTTGTAGCAATTTTCTGGTGGAATTTTTGTGGTCTCTTATATAGAAGATCATATAATCTGCAAGTAGTGATCCTATGACCTCATTGTTCCCAGTTAGTACTCCTTTAACTTCCTTGCCTTGTCTTATTGCTCTAGCAGGGATTTCAAGCACTATACTGAAAGGAGTGGAGAGAGTAGACAGCCTTGTCTGGTTCCTGATTTTAATGCAAATGCTTCCGGTTTTTCTCCATTTAGAATGACGGTGATAGTTGTGGGTTTGTTGTATATGGCTTTAATGATGTTGTGGTATGTTCCCTCCATTCCAGTTCCCTCTAAGACTTTTAACATGAATGTATGTTGGATTATTTTCAAAAGTATTTTCTGCAGCTATTGAGATGACCATGTGATTTTTGCCATTGAGTACATTTATATGCTTTATTACATTTATTTATTTATCACTACATTTCTAGAATAAAACTGATTTGATCATGGTAGATGATTTTTTGATGTATGTGGTTTGTGAGTATTTTGTTGCGAATCTTTACATCTATGTTTATTAAGGGTATGGGACTATAGTTTTCTTTATTTGTTGTATTTTCACCTTATTTGGGGGATATTCAACTGGGAAGGGAGAAGGGAAGGCCAAAAAAGGAACCCTGGGGATATACAGGAAGAAGGAATTCGAGGGAAGGGGGATAACAAGAGACAGGCACCATCAAAGGGAAGGTAGGAAATAGGGGGCCCTTGAACTGGGGAGGGCGGTTAGACAGGGAGGGAGAAAAGAGAGATAAATAAAACCTCTGTGGCATAAAAAGCCAGGAGGAAATCTATTAATTCAAACACCCCCTGTAAAATACACACACACAGTATCTGTACATGAGTACATGTATATACCTGAAGACTATATAACAAAGAACACACTACCAGATAGGAGAAACCTCCCTTCAAGTTGTTGGTCAGAGTAATCCAAGAGATTCCCCAAAATAACCCAGGCTATTGCCACAGCCCTTAGTTACCTCCCAGAATTTGATGATAAGACTCTAATGCTAAAGACAGGACATAGTTCAGACACAGACTTGGAGTAATGGCACTAGAAATCACCTGGAGGCCTTAACCCTGAATACTATTTCTCATAGTTCTGGAGGATAGTTTGCAAGCTGCTAAGGGAGAAAATCAATCAATGGTCCAGCCCAGCTCTAAGCTTAGTAATCACAATGACTGGCACAGCAAACTGCCTCTATTGGTGCAGTGATGACACTGTTAGCTAGGGAGTAATCAACAGCTGCCTGCTTGGATATGGAGCCCTCTTAACGAGAGAGAGCTCCTGGGCAGCACTGTGAACACACTCATACTCAGAGAGGCCCTAAGACCCTAGGGAGAACCTGTCTCCGCTGTATCTCTAGACAAATGCGATTTCTTACCCTCCATATGCTAAATATGGATCCTTATTTTTACAGATAAATGTTCTATAGACAACTAATCAAAGAAATTTCTTTTCACAACAGATAGAGTCTGTTGCAGAGTTCCACAACTGGTAACACACAGAGAATATATGTCTGAGAGATGCTCAACCCTAAGTGACACATCTACAGTGCAACCTGTACACCCGAGGCTCATGGATCATAGAGGAACAGGATGTAGAGAGAATACTAATGCATCCCTTATCTCTCACCAGCAAAGCTTCTTCATACAACAGCATGATGCACACAGAAGGCCACTGCTGACCAAGATGTAGAGAATAAGAGACTGCAGAATGTGTGTTCCTGAAAAAGACTCCTATATTAAACCTCACCACCTATGGCTCAGGGATCATTGTGGAAGAAGAGGTGGAAAGATTGCAAGAGTCAGGGTTGGTGCCAACAACAGAGACTTTCAGGTCACTGGAAACTTGTTCATATGAATTTTCAGCAATATTGACAGCATGCACAAGATGAACGCCAACTCAGTCAGACAAAAAAGCACAGCATGTAGCAGGAGAAATGGGTAGCAGGCTCAGCCCTACCAGAGGAACAGGTGGCAAAAGATTACTGTGGGGTGAAGGAAAGCAGACCATCTTTAAGGGTGTGACTCTATGTAACTTAACTATTCTTCAGTGAATGAACTTGTACTGAGGGTACAACTTGCACCTGGATAGAAATGCTTGCCTGGATAGGACTTAACGTCTAGTACAAAATACCTGGAATCTGGTGGGGGAGGTCTACGGGGAGCAGAGAGGAGGCAAGGGGTCTAAATTTAATTAAGATATTTTATATGAAATATACAAAAACTCAGTAACAATATTAAAAATGAAAAAAAATAAATATATAAAGAACAACACTCATAGGTGCTGACTATGTGCCAGACATTGTGAGAGACTGTTCTTTTTTATTAATTATTTTGATTTTTTGCTTGTAAACAAAAGCATAAAAATGTACGTAGTAGTGGGATACTATATCATATTTCAATTAATGTGCACAGCATATAATGTTTAAATCAGATTAAACATTTCTATGTTCGCAAATATTTATTATTTCTTTATAGTAGGAACATTCAGAATCCTTTCATCCTGCTTTTATTGAGATATACAAGTTACTGGCCTTTGTTTCTCTTTTCTTTATTGTTATTACTGTGACAAATACTTGACAGTAACCACTTCAAAAAAGGAAAGATTTATGTTGGCTGATGGTTTCACAGGTTTTAGCAATGCAAATGAGAAACAATATGGAGGAAGAGCATGCTGCAGGCAGCAACTCACCACCTCACAGCAGGCACCGAGTGAAGGGACCAGGGCCATGACCGTCCCTCAAAGCCATGTACCCAGTCACCCACTTTCTCTAACAAGGCTCCAATTTCCATAGTTTTTCCATCTACCAATAGTTTTGATTCTATCTGTGGATTAAATCATTCATTAAGTCAGAGCCCTTGCAATCTGATCATCTCTAGAAACAGTCTCCCAAAGATGTGCCTTACTAATCTTGCTGTGTTTCAATCCAATCAGGTTGAAAGCCAAAGGAACATCAAGCAAAATGTATCACTGTTATCTCCAGTCACTCCACTGTGCAGTAGTGCACAGAGTGTCTCTTACCCGTCTGTAATATAGTGTTCTAGATCAATCTCTCCATCCTCCCTTTCTCCAAACCCAGTCTCCAGTCTCTTCTAACTCAGCTTCTGTGAGATGAACGTTTTTGTTTGAACTCTCATTAAATCTCCACAAAACTCTATGAAATATGAATTATTATCAGTTTTAAAGGTTAAGAAATTAAGAGACAGAGCTGGTAGCCAACTTATTCAATGATAAAGGACTAGTTACTGATAAAGATGGCATCTGAATACAAGTGATAAAATGCAAAAGCCCACACTCAGAACACTCTCACCCAAACTAGGGGATGAGGTGGTACAGAGCACTTCAAAACCCCAGAAAACCCTTCAGTTGAAAAACTTTTTTTAACTTTGTCCAACACAAAATTTTCCAATGATACTTGGACACTGAACATTTTTGTCAAGTAATATTATTGACATTGAGCAGAAAATGTTCCACAAAACAGTCTTTGGAAAATGTAGTCTTAAACATTTCCTTGTCTATAGAAAGACCTCAGTTTAGGGTTTTAAGCCAGATGGAACTTAGCTTGTCACTCAATATCTTGGATGAGTATGTCTCACATTCTGGTATGAGTCAGAACCTCCTAGATTTCTGTCTAAATAGGCTTGAGATTTTTCCCTTCCTAACAAGCTCTCAAAAGATGCTGATGGTGCTCAGCTAAGTACTGCATTTTGAATACTTCTGACCCAGACATCACATTAAGTTCCTGTCCGGGAGCTTTTATTTCCTTACTTGTAAAGGAAGAATAATAATATCTAGTTCCTAGAGGCATTCATTCTATGTGAGCAAATACTTATGGATGTCTATTCTGTGTAAAAACCTTATCTGGTGCAAGGATTCAGTGATGAGTAGAAAAAGCATCTTCCCTCACAAAACCTATGCTTGGGTGTGGTAAAGACAAGCTCATGGTACGTGAAGTACGTGACGCCGCGATGGCCACCGTGCTATTGAGCATTACTTCTTGCCTTCACTCCCCTCTACTCTACTTGTATCCATCAGTATCATCTTCTCTGTTCTTCCAGGAACCCAGTCACGTTAGATTTTTTATCCACAGTTGAGAAAACATGTCTTTACTGATGCTTTTCTTAGCATCACAGCCAAACGGTTCCTTCCATTATGTTAAACTGTGACAGCCCTGATGCTCTACATTCCCTGGAGCATTTCAAATGCAGTCATTATTTAATATTCCCAAGTACACTGTTAAAGTCCATAGAGAGTCATGCTATACTCATGTTTCCAAATAAGCTTTTAATACATCTAATGTGCGAGACACTGTAGTACAGTTTTTATTCTTCCAGAGTTCACTATTAATGATAGATGCTCAGAATTTGCATTATATAGTGGACTTATGGACTGAAAAAACTGAACCCTTATTATTAGGTTCAAAATGCTAAAGATTCAATACATGTAAACTATCGTCCCCTTTTTTTGCATCTGAATCTTTGCTTTTTTTTCTGTCATTTTTGAGTTTTTAAGATGGAGTCTCATGTATCCCAGGCTGGCCTTCAACTCTGTATGTAAACTAGGATGACATAAACTCCAGATCCCCCTGCGTCCACCTCCCAAGTTCTGGGATTACAAAGGTGTGCAACTGTACCTGCCTGTTCAGATTCCCATCTTAATCCTTAATAGCAATACAATATTTTCACAGTGTATGATTTTAAAATACAGATTAATAAACAGCATTTTAGAGTAGCTCACAAATAAGTAAATGGTAGAAAGAACAATAATAGAAGTCCACCCAGAGTTCTATTAGATCCCAGAGGAGAAAATCTCTCTGTGGAGTGGAGTGCTCATAAGAAAACAAGGAATCTTGAGCAAAAAGAGCAAAGTTGGGGGATCACCATACCAGATCTGAAATTATATTACAGAGCTCTAGTCATAAAAACAGCGTGGTACTGGCACAAAAACAGACACGTAGATCAATGAAACATAACAGAAGACCTAGTCGTGACTGCATACAATTACAGCCACCTGATATATGACAAAGGTGCCAAGAACACACACTGGAGGAAAGACATCATCTTCAACAAATGGTGCTGGCAAAACTGGATCTCCACCTGTAGAAAAATTAAATAGACCCTTATCTATCACCCTGTACAAAAGTCTGGATCAAAGACCTCAATGGGAAACCTGAAACTCTGAAACTATTAAACGGAAACAGAGGCAGTACCCTACAAGATGTAGGTGCACGAAAGAACTTTCTAAATCAGACATCAATTGCTCAGGAATTATGGTCAACCAATTGACAAGTGGAACTTCATTAAACTAAAAAGCTTCTGTACAGCAGAAGAAACAACCAAGGAAATAAAAAAGAAACCTACAGACTGGGAAAAATATTCACCAAGCTATACATGTGACAGAGGATTAATATCCAGGCTATACAAAGAACTTAAAAAAATAAAGAAACAAGAAAATTAATAACCCAATAAAAAGATGGGTAAGGACATGAACAGGGAGTCCCCCAAATGAAGAAATAGAAATGACTAAGAAGCACCTTAAAAATTGCTCATCACTTTAGTAATTAAGGAAACAAAAATCAAAAGCACTTTAAGATTTCATCCTACCCAGTCACCCTGGCTAAGACCAAGAGAACAAAAGATACCAGATGCTGGTGAGAATGTGGAGACGGGGGAGTAGTCATTTACTGCTGGGTGCAAACTCGTGAAACCCCTATAGGAAGCAGTGTGGAGAACTCTTTAAAAAACTAAAACTGAATTTACCATATGATCCAGCTAAACCACTCCTTGACATATACCCAAAGGACTTATCCACTTGTACATTCATTTTTTTTGTTCTTTTCACAATAGCTAAAAAATGTCCTTCAAATGACCAGTGGATAATGAAAATGTAGTACATTTTCACAATGGAGTTCTACTCAATGGTAAAGAAAGATGAAATCATGAAATTTGAAGGTAAATGGATGAAACTAGAAACTGTTATATTATACTGTATAGTATACTGAAACTGTTAAACTATACTATATATTATACTGAAACTGTTACTATACTATACCATACTATAATATACTGTGTTACTAAGTGAAGTAACAGAGTCAGAAAAACAAAGGATGTATGTTCTCCCTCATTTGTGGATCTTAGTACCCTGATGTAATAGCAGGAGCCAGGAAAATGGAAAGGAACCAAGGGGGTTAAGGGAAAAAGAGTCTGAAAGACAGTAGTAGGAAACAGATGTTAGCAAGGGGGGGATGGGGAAAAAGGAGTACTCACCTGGGAAGGAAGGAGGGAAGAACCTACAAGGAGGCACAGATGTGAAGGAGATAAAGGAGCTCAAGAGACTGAGGATAATAAGACAGGCACTGTCAAGGGAAAATGGGGGTCCTTTAGTGGGGGAGGGAAGAGAGACGTTAGATAAGGATAGAAAGAGGAGAGATAAATAAAGTTTAGGGGTATGAAAAACGAGAGGGAAATATATTTGCTCAAAAACCTACTGAAAAATACACAGACAATATTTGAACAGGAGTGCATGTGTATACCTGAAGGCTGTGTAACAAAAACACAGTGCCAGGGAAGAGAAACCTTCCTTTGAGTTGTTAGGCAGGGTAGTCCGAGAGACTCAAAATAACACAGGCTATTGCCACAGTCCTTGATCAGCTCCCAGAACTGGAAGTAAGACCCTGTTACTGAAGACAGAACATACTTTGGATACAGGACTTGGCACAATGAAGCTGGAACTGACCTGGAAGCCTCCTCTCAAGACTAGTCTCATAGTTTTAGAGGATACTATGCAAACTACTAAGGGAGAAAATCAATAGTGATCCAACCTCAGTTTTAAAGCCTAATCACCACAACAATGTCCAGCACAACTATAGTGCAGTGCAGTAGTGGCCTTTTTATCTTGGGGGTAATCAATAGCTATCTAATTTGATCCAAAGCTCGCTCAATGGGAAGGAACTCATGGGTGGCATTGTATACGTAACATGTATACACATGACTAAAGAGATCATAGATCCTATTAGAAACCCAATTTCTTACTGTATACTAAATATGGGTCCTTATATTTACAGACAAGTGTACCATTCAATACTCATCAAAGAAGCTTCTTTCTGCAACAAATAGGAGTTATTACAGAGTTCCACAGCTGGTCACACATAGAGAAAATGTGTTTGACAGATTCCCATCACTAAGTGACACATCCACAATGGAACCCCTGTATCTAAGGCTCATTGAACATAGTGGAGCAGGGGGTAGAGCAAATACTAATGCATACCTGAACTCTCACCAGAGAAGCTTCCTCATGTAACATAGTGTCATGCACACAGAAGTCACAACTGGCCAAGGTATAAAAAGAATAAGAGCCTACAGAGTGCATGTCCCTAGAAAGTACTCCTGTATCAAACCTGACACACTCATAGCTCAGGGACCATTGTGGAAGAGCAGCAGAAAGATTGTAAGAGCCAAGATTGGTGCATGAACAAACAGAGTCTTCCAGGCTTCTGGGAACTTGCTCACAAGAATTTGTAGCAACAGAAGACCCAGCATGCATAAGACACTGCAGACACGATCAGACAAAAACCCAACATAGAACTGGAGAAATGGGTTTTCAGGCCCAAAGTTTAGCCAAAGAACTATTGTTGATTACTGATGGGGGAGGGAGAATGGGTTTTCTTTGAGGGAGTGATTCTAGATAGGTGACTGGACTCCAGTGAATGAATGTGCATTGAGGGAGGTCTAGGTACACGTAAAGCTTGACTCAACAAGCCTTAATATATAGGACAGAATGCATGAGACCCATTGGGATGGCTATGGAGGAGTGTGGATGGGACAGAGTGGGTCTAAAGATAAGATTTAGTGTATGAGATTCACAAAAATTCAATAAAAGCAAACATTAAAAAATAAATAAGCTTCCTCTTTTTAGAAAAAAAAAAGAGAGAAAATAGGTAAGCCATGGGAATCTGGTGTTGAAATTAAAGAGAATTTTTCTTCTTGAATGGTGAAGAAAGCTAACTCCACAAAAGTAAAGGCAGCTTCAGTGGGCTTGCAGAACATGTGAGTTGTTCCTGAAATGTGATAAGAACTGAAACTGTTGGCCAAGAGCAGCTAAAATTAAAGTTAAGCATATAGGTAGGTGGGTACAGGTTTAGAAGGGCATATATTATATACAGAAGTGTGCACTTTTATCCTGCACCAAAAGTTGAACACTGGAAATTTATTCTCTATGTATTTACCAGGCTAGATTTGAAATAATTTTAATAAATGGCAAATATAAAAATTTACAATATTCCAAACTTCGAAGAAAGGCTTTTTCAACTTATCTTGGAAAATGGGATGATCTGTTAACAACAACCCCATGCTTAGTGCTAACGGTGACCCCTTTGTTTGAACAAGCATGCAGATTTTCACGTTTTCTTCCTTCCTTCATTGTTAGTTCTCAGACATTCTCCAGGATCTAACACATGTCAAACACTTTTGTAGGTACTGAGGACATGGGTATTCACTGGGTCAAGGCTCCTGGGTTAGCAATGAAAGTGAGTGTAAAATGAATACTTCAGAGTTAGTTATCAGGTTTTAGTTGTGTTAGTTTGGGGTGGGAGAAGTCATCTGAACATGTCAAAGGTTTGAAAGGTAAATAGATAGACATGAGGAGATTCATAAAAATGTAATAATCAAGGCCTTCCTGAAAGGACAGATGGCGAAATGAGCTTTCCAAAAAGCAAGCAAAGATGAACAGAGCTTTCATGGAAACAGGACTGAAGGAATTCTGCACGGGCTGGCACAGGGTGCGTATGATTGGAGTCTGGACACAGATAAGGAGAGGTGAGACCAAGTCCATAGACAAGGGATAGATCATAAAAAGATGTTAGATCCCAGGGCTGGAGAGATGACTGACTGCTTCTCCAGAGGACCCTGGGTTCAATTCCTGGAACCCACATGACAGCTAACAACCATCCTTAATGCCAGTTCCAGGGAATCTGATGGCCTCTTTTGACCTCTGTGGGCATTGCATGAGATTGGTGAGCTTACATACATGCAAACAATACACTCAAACACATAAAATAAATAAAAACAATAAATAAAAATAAAAATACATGTTAAATCCTTTCTTACCAACAGTACTATAACTTTATAAGCAATGATCTTCAGAGCCCTTCAGTGATGACTTCAAAACCGTAAACATTCTAAAACCTATAAAATATTTCAACTCAGAAAGATTTTCTTAGACATGATCTAGCTTTCAAAATATATTTCAAACTATTTCAGATCAATGGATATCAATAAAGAATAAACTATTTAATTATGTCCCAGAATTCACTCGTGTCATCTAATGATAGAGAGACACTGTAAGAAATGCATGACTGGGTGGTTTCACCATTGTGTGAACATTACGAACCTTTCTTACATAGATCTAGATGCCAACTGCTTAGCTTCTGCTGCACAAAGATTTTTGTTAGTGTGTTGCCAGACTGTATTGCTGAGCCTTGTTTTCTAAAATCATCACTCTCTAACAGCCTTTTACAAAAGTTCTAATAATTCTCACTTAAAAATAGAATTGCAGTACCCATGGGGGGAAAGTTCTAGTTTAAAAACAATATAAAATGGCTTTTAACTTTCTGGTTGAAGTCACCCAATTAGACACACTGTGCTCCTTGAAACAAGTCACAAATCAGAAAATAAATGCTGTTAATTTGTTTTGGATTGTGTTCAGGAGTGGGAAAGTTATAGAGTCAGAAGTGAGGTGGAAGTGTATCACATATTATCCCTGCACAGTGGCCAGGATGGGAACACCAAATGTAGAGGTACTCAAGAAACCTCAGCGGGCCGTGTGCAGGAGCAGCACTCCTAGGCAGGTTTCTGTTTCTGCACATGGCTTTTCTCACTCTTTTCCTCACTCTGTGGCATTTGAATGGCTTTAGAGGAAAGTCATACCAGAGGGTCTGGGACAAATATTTAGAATAAACGTAAACTTCAAGCTACTGAGAAACACTGAGCGAGGACTCAACACAAAACCCTATGTCTTTTAGGATATCCTCCTTCACCCAGCAAACCAAGTGCAGTCGAATCCTATTACTCACTGGTTATTTACTTGGGAACTTGCCTATTTGATAAACTGTCACACCAGAATCTGTCCTTTTGGGTGGAGTATTTCTAACCATTCATGGCTATGTGTCGAGCAGGGCGACATCAGAAGGCCTAGTCTCCACTTCCGACTGTGTTTTTACAAAGCAACACAGATTTCTCATTTCAGCTTCATGGTGTGTGCTTTTTTTGTGTGTGGTCTAAGTGCCATTTTTTGCATTTTTGTATTTTCCATTAGTAATTTTGCTATTTGAAATTTACCAGACAGTGTTGAAGTATTTTTTAATGGTCTTGCATGCAAGAAGCCTGTGATGTGGCCAACAGAGAAAATTTGTGAGTTTGATAAGCTTCTTTCAGGCTTGAGTTAAGTGCAGCTGGCCCTGAGTTCAACAGTAATGAATCTACACTCTGTATTAAACATGTCTTTAGACAGAAACCCATGTAAAACAAGGTTATTAATTAATCAGTTGTTAAAGTTTTGTCACTAGAGAAGCATAGGCGCACAGAAAACTAACTTGGTGTTTCCCCTGGGAAAACTTTTTAGTATTGGATAACTGGTGTTCACAATGACCAAGAGTCGATTTTAATTCATTGACAGCTCAAAAGTCTCCATTCCAAAGAAATTCTTCTCCGACTTCTAAATTTCAGAAGGGTTTGATGGTCCTAAAACACTTCTTTCTAGATGTTTTACTTCATGACACTCATGGTTGCTGTCTCAGCGTCAATTTTACTGTTTTGTGTTTACTATTTGTCTCTCTTCTCTAGAACATAAATTCTGTGATGACAGAGATACTTGTCCACTTAATTTAATGCTCTGAGGTCAATACTGCAACACTAGATAGGTGGAGTAGGCAACTAAAGGAAAGAAGGAAGGGGGAAGGAAGGGAAAAGTAAGTCTTTGTATTTTGTTAGCAGAAACTATCCTTACCTGCTGAAGCTTTAGTGAGGCCCTTATCACACCCATTATCTGTTGTCCACCCAAGACTCCTGTGCTCAGCCCACAGCAGCCAAGATTGGGTGGCTCTCTCCTTTTCTTTTCTGTCATTTATGAGGCATGTAGCAGATGCCAGGACTTCCTCAACTGCTTTCACAGCCGTTGTTTCATTTCTTCCTTTCTTCACTGGTGAAGTTGGGACCCAAAGAGGCAAAGTGATATGTCCAGTGCCACTCATTTTATAGCTGGTAGAGCTGGCATTAAGAATGCAAGATTTCAGACTCAGATCCATTGTCCTTTCCACTACCCCATGCTGTCTTTGTCTCTGCATGTCTACCTTCATCAGACAGGATATATTGGAAGGAAATAGATAAGATGTGGCCTGAAGAAAAATGAAAAGAAGGAATAATCACTTTGTTATACGTGTGTCTCTGTCTAGCATATCTTTAATAAAAAGTATGAATTCATTAACATTGATCTCAGGGTCAGTAGTACTGTAACTCATGTCTGAAAGAAGCTTATCAGAATCACAAATTTTCTCTGTAACCATGAGTCAGAGGTGATGGTCAGATCCCAGGAAACTGTAGCAAGAAAGGACTGAAATGAGATTATACACCAGTAAAAATGAGAGAGGGATCTCACTTCTGAAGCAATGTTGGACTCCCTTTGCTGTATCACTTAGACATCACATCAAAATGTGTATCAACCCTAATATCATTAAAATAACGCATAGTATCTTCATTCTATGAAGACAGAGACTAGAATGTGACGTTGATTTGTTTGAACTCGTGTGGTGAGTGGGCTCCAGGGTGAATGAGACCACAAGCAGCCTTTTCCAGTGCTAATACCACCTTTGTGGTCTAGGTATGGTCTTTATTGCAAGGAGAGCATTCCATTCTGTTCATGGAAAAATCTTTTAGGTTATATTGGGCCAATTGATTTCAAATGCCCTTTTGTAGATGCCTCCACAGCTTCCAGTTTTCAACTTGTTTCTATAGACACCTTCTGATTACATACATCTCCTCACCCCCTCCTTTTATATGAGGACATCTGGATTTCCAACTGGAATTCCTTCTCTGCAAGCCAGTGAATATTGATAGGACAGGAAATTAAGTTCTCTCCCTCTAGTTTGCATGCTTACCAGCTGTCCCTGGGTTTCTCTTTATTGCCTAGAGAGAATGCAAACACAGACTTTCTCTGGTCTAACCAAAGATGTTGCCTGTTATTTGAACCCCAATAGTAGTCTAAGGACATCTCTACAGATGAATCTTCCACACACGCTGCTCCTTGGTTCAGCAATGTCGGTGGCATTTCCCCAGTGGGTTTTTACAATATTTCGTCTTGGTTCATGTTCCCTCATTCAATTTTTTGTTCTAATTTTAAGTCCTTTTGTCCAAAGCTTTAATGCTACTTCTTCCAAATGATGTTCATGGATATCCATAAGATGGTATTCATCTCTATCTTGGATATTGCTCACAACTGTGTCCCATTATTGGAGTCCTATACAGATGGTCCTTGACTTATGATTCAATCTAGTATTTTTTAGTTTTTAAAAAATATTTTATTGACTTTTAAAAATTTTATGCATATGAAAGTATTGCCTGAATATATGTAAGAGCAATTCTCACCGAGGTCTGAAGAGGCATCAGATGCCCTGGAACTGGAGTAATGCACAGATGGTTGTTAGCTGCCATGTAAGTGCTGGGATTCGAACCTGCATCCTCTACAAGTGCAGTCAGTGCCCTTAACTGCTGAGCCATCTCTCCTGCCCATATTTTTAATTTTACAATGGTGTGAGAGTGTTATGTGTTTATTAGAAGCTGTATTTTGATTTTTGAATATCCATATTTTCCTTTGGTACTGATGTGTGGGATGAGACTCTTCTGTGATGCTAGGCTGCTGCAGTGAGCCTCAGCTATAGTAGGCTACTCTATCATGAGAATACAATGTTTTCCAAGGTATTGTGTAGCTAAGCTGCAATGTTCAGTAGGTTAGGTGTATTAAATGCATTTTTCAATTTATATTTTCGACTTACATAGTAAGTCCCTTTGTAAGTGGATAAGCCTCTACAGGACTTTACAATACAGATTCTTGAGCCCCACCGCCTTAAAATGAAGGCATCCTCTGCTACTTGCTATCCTTGTGTCTGTGCAGAACTACTTCTCTATGTCTCCTTATGTCATTTGTGAAATGGGTTTCATTATCGGATCATCTTCCAAAGGTCTGCTGTGAGCATGAAACAAGCTCTGTGAATGACTTGCTTAGGAGAGTGTTCAATAGCTTTCACTTAGTGCATGTTACTGACTCTAAAGTTGAGAACTGCTGGCTCAGAGCAAAGATCTAATCTAAAGATCATTTCAACTGGATTGCTTCACATAGTGCATTTTAAATCAGTTATTATGCATAGCACATTCCAACACAATGAAAACTAGCCAGTAGGAGCAAAGTTTCCAGGCTAGAACCAGCTTGATTTCTCCATGCCTTGTGACTCAAATATGGAGAGTCTTCAGCAATAGGGCCTTACCATCAAGTTCTAGAGGGTAACTAAGAGCAATAGTAATAGGCTGTAATGTGTGAGGAGGGTCTATGGAAACTTAGTGACCAGCAGCTCAAGAAGAAGTGGCCTACACCTGGCACTGGGCTTTTCCCTAGGTAGCCCATGCTATCTCCGTTTACTTCTCACTGTAGGGTAGCTCCATTTAAAGTCTTTTCATATATGTCATATATGATATATATTTAAATGTTTGTATATGAAGTGTATATATATTTATATATCTATGGATTGTTCTAAAGTAGTGGGTTTCCATATGACTCTTTCAAAGGTCTTTAGAGTTAGGTAGCCCCATACCCCTTAGTTTTTGTTTACGTTTCTGTTGCTGTGATAAAACACTGACTAAAAACAACTTGAGGAGGAAAAGGCTTTCTTCATCTATCATGTCCAGGTTGATCCCTGAGGGAAGTGAAGGTAAGAGGTCAAGGCAGAACCCTGGAGGCAGGACCTGAAGCAGAGACCATCGGGGAACACTGCTTGCTGGCTTGCTCTCCCTGGCTTGTTCAGCTACCTTTCTTAGATAGCTCTGGCTCACCTGCTCAGGGATGGCACCCCCCACAGTGGGCTGGGGCCTCCTACATCATCTAGTAATTTAAAAGTACTCCACAGACGTGCCTACAGGTCATTTTGGTGGGGGAAACTCTTCATCTGGGGCCGCCTATTCCCAGGTGACTCTAGTTTATGTCAAGTTGACCAAGACTGACCAGCGCACTTCTCCTCTACCATGCCCTCCCGTCCCCATCCACTGAACCCATTACGGACCCATCCTGTTCCACCACCACCTTTTCCTGTTCATCCATCGTCTTCTCTGCTCCCTCCCCGAAACTCCCCCATGGCTCCTTTTCAGTTTCCCAGCTTCTATGGGTATGACAATTTAAACACGTGTTTAAATATTCAAAGCTAGGATCCACATGAAAAAGAGAAAGTGTAGTCTTTGCCTTTCTGGGTCTGGGTTATCTCACTCAGAATGATTCTTTCCAGATCCATCCAGTTATCTGCCATTTTTATATTTCTTTTCGGCTGAATAAAATCCCCCTGTGTGTGTGTGTACACGATTTCATCGTGCGTTCATCAGCTGACAGACATCTAGGCTGTTTGCCTTTCCTGGCTGCTCTGAGTAGATCAGCAGTGAGCACGGAGGAGCATCTCTGTCGTAATATGTAACATCCTTTGGGTATATGGCCAGGAATACTATATCTGGATCTATTTTTAGACCTTTGAGGAACAGCCACACTGATTTCCATAGTTCTGTGGTAGTTTGTATTCCTGCTAACAATTTATACGTATTCTCCTCCCCCACATCCACGCCATTGACAAGTCAGATGACATCATTTGTTTGCTGTTGTTGCTGTGTTTTTTTTTTATCTTAACCATTCTGACAGGAGTAAGAGGAACTATCAAAGTAGTTTTTATTTGCAGCTTCCTTTATGGCTAAGGATGTTGAACATTTAAAAAATATTTCTTAGTTATTTGTATTTCTTCTTTTGAGAACTCTTTGCTTAGTTCCATGCTCTAATTTTCAGTTGGATTGCTTGTTTCTCTTGCTACCACAGGGAGAAAAATAATCAACAGTACTACCCAGTTGTGAACCCTGATAGGTACAATCACAACTACCCTGACAACGTGAGCCCGCTGGTGCAATCGTGGCGCGGACGTTATGGCAGTAACCAACCACCTTCTCATTGAATTCATGATGTAGTCCACAAGGCAGAACTCATGCCTGGTCTCTTACCTGGCCTAAGAACTGATGGCTGAGCAGGTCACAGGTTCTAGGAAAAAACATACTTCTAGTATTCTGATAAGTGAATATAGTATTAAACTACATTCTTAAGTACTTATCTTTATAACCACAAATTAGTGCAGCTCTCAGTTCTCATCAGTGATGCTTCTTTTTGCTGTAGATGATTATTAATACAGAGATACACAACTGGTCAATGTAAGGAGAATTAGAGACAGTGGAGTGCCCAGTCCTAACTGATATATCTATATCACACCTCTTCCCTCAAGTCTCAGGGATCATCAAGGAAAGAGGTGGTGAATGGGTACTATGAAACAGTGTTGTCTAGATGTGACAGGGCCATAGTACACATGTGTGTTCAGCAGCTGTGACTGCATAAACAAGGCCTATGCAAGGTCAAGCCAGTCAGAATCCCAGGACAGATGGGAAAAAACTTATGAAGTCCCATACCAGGTTGAAGAACTATCAGCACATGATGTTTCCTGGGGCTGGGAGTGTCAGTTTTCTCCAGGGATACAGACTCTGACAGGCTGCCTGTGCTCTGATGGCCCTAGAACATATATATTCTAACAGCACTAAGTGGTATCAGTCAGTTTATAAAAGGAGTGTAGGGAGTTGGGAGGGAAAAGTGGGGGTGGGGTGTGGGAGGAGCTGGATTCTATCAAAACTCATTATATGCATATATAAAATTCTCCAATAACAAAAAATTAAGTTACTTATTGTGGACATTTAAGGTTTTACAGATTATACACACGCGAATGCAGGTGTACACACACAGAGATACAGAGAGAGAGAAAGAAAGAGAGAGAGAGGGAGAGAGAGAGAGAGAGAGAGAGAGAGAGAGAGAATTCTCTGGCTTTGCATAGAAAATTAAAATGTCTAGTTCCCAGTGCTACCTGGCCAGAATTCAGTGGTGCTAAGTAACAGGTGGCTCCATCTAAAGGGACAAGGGCTTCCTGTGCACCGTCAGTGACGGGTGCCTCGTTGCTGGATATTCAAGCACTCCTTTTTAGCTATGCTTCATACTCTTGAATTAATGATTCACCCCTCATAAAACTGTTTTGAACAGTTATCTAATCTAGCACATGCTTCAGTGAGTTATCAAATTTTCCAGTCCAAATACAACTTAAGCAGTGAACTAAGTTGTTAACTGGCTGATGGGGAAACGAGTGCTCAGCTCAATAAAACTGGTAAGCAAGAGAAAGAAAAACCTACGTGAGGTACAGTGTCCCATTGCAATGATGCATCACAGTCAGAGTAAAAATCACAATGCAGCTGCGCAATGTGGTGCCATGTTACATGAGAGTTTATGCCTAAGGAAGACCTTGCCCTCACTCGCTACCCCCAAATATTGTATCTCCTTAGGTCTATTCAAACATTCCAGCTGTGCCCATACATTATACTAAGTCTGGAAGTACATCTTAGTGAGCACAGTTTGAGAACTTCTGTTCTAGTTGACGTCTTCAACTTTCTCCATCAGGCTGTAAGACCCTCAAGCTTGTGGTATTATAGAATTTGCCCAGTGCCCTTTATGGCTAAGCAAATAGCCTTGAAGTTATTTTGTTGTATGTAGTTGAATTAATTTTATTAAGAGAATTTAAAAATCTATTTCCTGGGCCTCTTAAACACAAGACAAAAAACAAAATTTTGACAAATATTTAAATAAAATTCTTAAGAAAAGTGTTCTGTAGTTACAGTATCTATTAGGAAAATTCAATTCTATTATTTTCTCCTAGGATCTACAAATGAGTTGGTGCCCACTTTATTTCTGGGTGATAAGGCAGGGTGCTTAAACTCTAACGAGCTCTCTCATCTTTTGAGTAAGCATTTCAACTTATCTGTCATGTCTTATCAAGGCCCTCTCATCCTATGAGAAGCCTCCTACCACGCTGAAGACTGAGTTTAAGAACTCTTCTTTAAGCACCCATAGCTCGGTCTAGCCATTGCCACATAACCTACAGAACCTCAAAATAACTTAGATTGACTTCTATGAAGGCAAAGATTATGCCCCATTCAACATTAGATCCTTTGCACAGACCTCATGCTCAGAAAACATTTATTGCCCCCAAGTTGGACACAACAAGATGGCTCAGTGTGTAAAACATTTGCTGTGTAAGCCAAAGGACCTGAGTTCAATACCCGGAACCCACATAAAGGGAGATAGAGAGAACTGATTCCACAAAGTTGTCCTCCAACCTCTATGCCCATAATGTGGCACGCACACTCAGACATTATATACATACACACAATAATAATAATAATAAAATTTAAAAACAAATTTTAAAAGAATGAATGGGCATACTTCCAAAATAGGAAACCAAATTGAACTCACCGTCATCACTATCATCAATGTGGGATCTGGGTAACCAGCTAAGAAATCTGTTTTGGCCGTCACTGCTGCCTGTGTGCCCGTCTGGCTGGCTGGGCCCAGCCCCTTTTCCCCTTCTCCCCTTCCACACCCACAGAGCCTTCCAGAAGCTCACCCCATGCTTCCAGGCTGGGGGAGGGGGTGGAAAGTGGGGGGTGGGAGTTGGCGCTTTCCAGCCTCCCCAACTTAATTGTTCCTCATTTCCTGCACATAAATGGTACAAGGTGTGGAGCTGCACCTCTCAGTGTCCCAATTTCAATCATTTGTCTGCATTAATCAACACTAATGGCTTTTACAAATGTAAGTCTTTAAGCTTAGCAAGTTACATATGTTGGAGGAAGCCAGGAAAGCAAGCTCACTGTTCCTATCGCTTCCAGGGAGACTTTTTCTGAATGTCCTGAAGGTAGGAGTAGGGCCCAGCATTCCAAAGCCCTGTGCTTTGCTCTCAGATCTCCCAAGAGACTGGATTGTTATTATTAATAAAGTGTGACTTTCTCCAAATTAAAGAACAAAGTTCTGCATGTTACCAACTGCTGTGGAAAAGACAGGCGCAATGAAATTTGATTACATCAGTTTATTCAACACCAGAAATTGTGTGTTTAACTTATTTGTGATTTATATTATTCTTAAGGACTGTAATAGTATTAGATAAAAATTTAAATATGTTTTTGTCCTCTAGCCCCAAACTAGATTACAGTGATTCTCATCTGACCAATAATTTTTGTAGTTATTATACTCAATGTAGCATAGTATATGTTCTAATTTTCATTCAATGCTAACCTATAAATAAATTTTCATCTAATATTACACTGTAAGTGAATTTTGATACTAATTATAGTTTTAGGACTCAGTATCGTTTATTTTAGTATATCTAGTCTTATAATCATAACTGTTCCTTATCATTAAATATTTAAAGAAATTTTTATTGGGTTTTGTGCATTTCGTATAATAGATCTTAGTCAAATTTAGACCCCTCCTCATCTACACCTCTCCACACACACTGCATTCTGTCACATATGTTGAGCCCTATCCAGTCAAGCTTTTACCCAGCTGTCCCTCAGTGTAAGTTCATACCCTGGAGTTTAGTCAGCTTATGTTAAAGAAGATCTACTCTCCCTCACCTGGCAGTAATCTGTAGCCAATAGTTCTTTGGTTTTCTTCACCTGTCAGTAAATGATACATGGATCCTGAAATGGTCAACTAGAAACACAGTTTGAAGTTTAATGGAAACCTTTCAGTGTCTCTTTGTAGAAGTGTGCCCTACATTGGGAATCAGAACATTTAAGGCAATTTTAAAGCAAACCTTAGGAGTCTAGAAGTCAATACCTCAGAATCTCATCCAAGACATCTTTTGTAACCAACTGCCCTAACCAGGGTTTCCTAAGAGCAGAACCTGAGACAGTCTTAAGTACAGATAGTTAATTTAGGAAGTGAATCCAGGAAGGAAGGATAAAGGACAGGAGGGGAAGAGGAAATGAGGCCAGCATAAGGCTGCTTAATAAGGACATTTAGAGCTGTTGCCTCTAGAGTCAAAGCCTACAGTATTTGTACCAATATGAGGTTAAGTTCTTCTACTGCATAAAGCTAAGTCACTATTGCCAAAATTCTCTTTCTTTAAAACCCTGCATTCTCAACATGCAGTGCAAGCTAATTTTATTTTATTGTCCAGGTCAAAGACATTTTCCTGTATCAGATGTCATTTTTTGTTTTCCTTGCCCTGAACTTCTAAGTTATTCTGCCTTGAAGCTCCAGTATTAGATTTCGCTCCAGTTCCAGGACTTTGACAGTCCTCCTCTCTGTTTAATGTAACTTGCAATGGCTCACATGGTGTCCCAGTTTCCAAAGTGCTTTGCTCACCTTCCTCTACTTTCCACTCCCCACCCTGGCACCATGGACGGCTGTCATGCTCCACCTTCACCTATTAGTGGACAGAACACACTGTGATGATAAAACTCTGTGCCAGGAATTCCTGGCTACGATCACACTGAGCACTGAAGAAACACTTTGTTTTTCAGATAAATTCAAACAAGTGGCAACTATGAATTTTAACTTCGTAGAGAAGGCTTTTCGGTTAAAGAGAACACTGGAGTGAGTCAGGAGGCACAGGCTCAGTCTGTGCCATTTCCTTATACAAGACCTTGAGGAACTGAATCTCTAAGGAGGTAAGATCATTGAATTATCTGCCTGTAAAATGAGTGCAGGAGTCAGTCACATGGTGAGATTGGGGGGGGGGAGAGATTGACAGAGAGAGAGAAAGGGGGGGGGGAGAAAGAGAGAAAGAGATTATCTCTGCTGTCTCTTCATAAGGGAACTGACCCTACCAGATAAGGCCCCTACTCTGTGGCCTCATTTTATGTTAACTGCCTTCTCAAAGACTCTGTCTCCAAATGGAGCCACATTCAAGATTATGAATTTTGAGGGACACAATTTAGTACACAGTAACTTCTGAGCTTACAGCCCATAAACTCAACTTTGATCAAAAGAAATCCTTTGTTCTTTCTCCATTTCAAAGAAGCTTTCTAATCCATCCTTTGAAAAAGGACCCACCTGCCGTCCTACAACATCTCCACTCAAACCCCGGCCTCGGCAGCACCGTGGCCTTCTCCCGTCTCACTTTCCTCCTTGTGCCCTTGTCGCCTCTGAGGACAAGTTGCAGAGCTCTTTCTGAGGTTCTGGCTTGATCTAACTTTCTAACTCTGCTTCTCTGTATCTGGTTTCTAGCTCTGGGCTCTCCTCTGCCTCTTCTCTCCCTCCCTCTCTCCTCTTTTCTTCTGAGTCTCTTCCCAAGCTGCGACTATACTAAAAATAGCTGAAAAATCCAAGGAAAATTGTGTGTCTCTTTGTCCTCTTTAAATTAACAATTATACTTCATGTTTTAAGCATGAGGTACTTTCTCTGAAAAGGCTAGAAACTGAAGAGAAGTAGACTGAACATTCTAGATAAAGCAACTTGTGCACTGTTTAAAAATGTTTCGTTCTTGTCTCTTAGCTCTGGACTTCTCTGTCTATCTTCACCTTTTCTTCTTCATTTCTCTTGTCCTCCTCCTCCTCCTCCTCCTCCTCCTCCTCCTCCTCCTCCTCCTCCTCCTCTTCCTTCTCCTCCTCCTCCTCCTCTTCCTCTCCTTCTCCTCTTCCTCCTCCGTCTTTTTCTTCCTCCTCTTCCTCTTCTACCCTTTCTCCCTTCCTCTCCTCCTCCCACTTCTTCTAATCTACACTGACTCTGCCATCATGTTCCTTCCCATTTCTGTTCTTCATTCCTTCCTCCCTCTTCCTTGCCTCTCCTCCTCCCAGCACAGACACTCTATCTGTGTTAGCAGCTCTATCTGGCTTTATAATTTGAGCACAGCAATCTTGGCCTGAGAATTTTTCCAATTTCCTGCCGTAATAACAATGAGGTTCAGAGGAGAGCATGGAGAAAAGTCTCCCATGAGTCTGAGAGGTGTGACAAGTGCTCTTTACTAATATGATGCAGGAAGCAGGGCCTCTTGTCATCAGCTTTTAGGAACAGTGTGTGTCGAGGCTGGGCATGTGGACCTAATTCCCAGTCAGACAGGGAACATATTTATAGAAGATAGACTGGGTCCTGCAAAGAGCCCTCAACTGAAAGTCAAGGACTTGCATAAGGAACACAGGTCCGATATTCACAAGCTGTAAAATCTCACATAACTTCTCTTGGCTTTAATTTTTTCAATTGTGAAACAAGGCAGTTGGCCTGCAAATTTTTAGAAACCTTTTGCCTTTGATTTTGTGATCACATTTTTTCCTGCAGTACTATACTTCAAATATACAAATGCGTCTGTGGCGAATACAGATGCCAGTTCGTATATACCATAACAAACATTCGTATTGCAAATACAAATGTATGCATGCAGACACTTTTTCTCGGCCCATGCAGGCTACTATGAGGAAATACCTTAGATTCGATAATTTATGAACAATGAAACTTATTGCTCATGGTTTTTAGGCTGGGGTTCCCACAGATACAAGATCAAGGGAGTGCCTGCTTCAGAGACAGCATCTTTTTGCCACACCTTCCTAATGGCAAAAGACAGCAAGGGCACTTTATGAAGGCTCTCAGATCCTATTCCTGAGTATGGGGATGACAGTCTCACGGTTTAATCAATCACCTCCCAAAGGACCTACTTCTTCATACCATCGCATTGGGTATGTCCCAATATATGATTTGGGGTGACATCAACATCCAAATCATAATAGTATATATGCTTTTAGAAGAAAAAAAGGGTGGAAATCCATTATAGAACTTATTTCCTACAAGTTACAATGGTTGCTGGGTGGAGAGGAACACACCGCTAAGAATAAAGAATGAATTTGGAAAACAGATTACATGTTGTATAGGACTGTCTTCCAAGCCAGGTAGACATGATCTTCCCAATTCAGCTGTGCCTGGCTTGCAAAAGATCGTCACAGCTGGGCTTGTTGGCTGTTGACCGCACCTCATTGAAGGGGGGCCAGGGTCTTGAGACTTTCACCTGAGCATCAGCCGCACCTCCCAACCGCTGGTGGCCTCAGGGAGGGCTGGGGTACAGAGGCTGGGGAAGACAAAGTGAGGCGGCCTCCATTTATGCAGCTAGCTTCCCTGTGCCCATTACATCAGCGGATAGTGACTGTAGTAAGAGATGGGTTCTATCATCACTATTCTTTCCCTTTGACCAAAAATGCTCCTGTTTGTAGATTGCATATATTGCACATATAAAGGCTGAGTTTCTAAGGCCCCAGGGAGGTAATGATGCAATTTATTAGCTAATTACTACATGTCCATCACATATCCACGCTTTAAAGAAATCAGACCAGACATGCTCTTGTTCGAGAGATAAACACTAATACAAAACACACAGTATTGTGAAGCACTCTGCAGAAGAAGAAATGAGCTGACATGGTAGCAGAAATGAGTGGGAGAAGCGGGCGGCGCTGAGGAGAGCCAAGTTCCTTCCCCAGCCCTTCCTCTTCTGACCACCAGCAGATACGAAGGCTGAAAGGAAGCTAAGGTAGTAAGAATTCTTCTTTTTCTTTATACAGAGCAGACATGATTTCACTTTTATGCTCCCAACGATTTTGTCAGGTAAGTGTTAATGTTTCATTTTGCCTGTAGGGAGTTTCAGAGTTGCACTGTGATGCACACATGCAAAAATCTATAGTTCTTTTTCTCGGTAACACTCACAACTGTTTGAGTGTTCATGAGGCTCATCCAGCAGGTGGTAGGCTGGGGAAGAATGTGTTCTAATCTAATTTAAAAGGCCTTTTGGGTTACTGTTTGTTTGGCATCCATTAGGTAAGAGTTGACTTAACCTATATTTTGGCAACCTCCTTCTGTATGTTGATGACTGGGTGTTGGGCCTAGATGACTGATGTATTCCTCTGTGATGGCATCAGGTAGAGCTGTTCCCTGGACTGAACATCGCCAGGATTATTGGGTAACTGCTGCTTTAACTGGAAATTGCCCTGTCCCTGCCATTGTAGGCTACAAGTGAGAAGCTCGGGGTCTTGGTCTCTCTCTCTCTCTCTCTCTCTCTCTCTCTCTCTCTCTCTCTCTCTCTGGGATTTCTCTCCATTTTTCCTGCAGCCTATCCCCTCATCTTTAGGATCTGCTTCCTGTCATCTCAGATGCTGCAAAAGCCTTACATCTACTCTCCATCTTGATCTCCATCCTTGACTAGTGCTGCACACTACAGAACGCTTCATGCCAGACTCACTGTCCTTCATCAAAGACTTTCCATGCCTCCGCAGAGTCAGGTGCTTTTATGGCACATATAGTCTGATCCTGCTGGCTGGAAAATATTGGTGAGCTGGGAGAAGCCAATTCTCATCTTCCTTTTGCCTCCCAATTGTCTTGAAGAATTTGATTTGCATCTCTTTCCGCACCACTCACGGGAAAGCCCGCTTCCCCTCCCGGGCAGGGATGAGATACAGAGAGGTGAGGCCACACTGCTGGCCTCCCTGTCTCCACTTCATGTCTTCTCCCAGACCCCCATCAGTCAGAGACAGGCTCTCCTTGGGATTTCCAGTTTCTACATAGATACTCCTTTACCTTGAGTCTGCAAGACTCTCTGTTTTGTTGACAAATATCCAGGAGAAACTATTTTAAAGGTAGAAGGGTTTATTTGGGTTCATGGTTTCAGTCTATGGTTGGCTGGCTTGGTGTTTCTGGATCTCACCACAGGGTGAGATAGACCATCATGACAGAAAGTTCTGGGAGAGCAAGATGCTCCCCTAATGACAGATGGGCAGCAGGGAGCATGTACCTGCACTGACAGGCCTTCTTCATTCCACGCAGGCTCCCAGGCTGTGAGATGATGCCACATCCCTTTGGGGCAGGTTTCCCTCCCTCCTTCCATATCTACCCTTGGTAATTCCTCTTTGGAAATGCCCTCAACCAGACCCAGAAGTATGCTTCCTTAATCTCCTAGGCATCTCTCAATTAAATCAATTAACAATCAAGATTAACCATCACATACCTTCAGACAAAAAGCCTCAGGGCCTAGCTGCCACATATGGAAGGAACAGTTTTTCTGCACTTACAGAAGATAATCTATGATCTAAGATGTTTGGGTCTGAGCTCTCATGGGATACAGGAATTTGGAAAATCTTTTCTCTGGTTTTGAACCAACATCTACTTCCCTCTTGCACCTTACAGATTCTCCCACCTAAGTTGGGGCACAGTGAACCTAATTAAACATGTACTTTTCCCCCTGATTCAAAGGTCAGTTGATGAAATATGAAAGTTGTTGTGTACTTTTCCCTTTTAAAAGAGAGAGCAGAATTAGGACATGTTTGGGATTCTAGTTATTGTTGTAGTTTTGTTTATTTCTCTTCCTTCCTGCCTAGGATGATACTTAGGAGTTCGGTGGCTCTTGCCAGCACTAAAGTTGCTCACAGCAAAAGAGAGGAGGAGTATAGGTTCGTATCATTGTGATTCTACCATGGAAAATGAACCAAGATGAGACAGAGGATGACTACATAGATAGACAGAGACATGATGATAGATAGATAGATAGATAGATAGATAGACAGACAGACAGACAATTAGGGATATAGATGATGGTAGATAGTAGAGCTATGAGAGATGGAGAAAGACAGTAGATAGATGAGAGATAATAAAGAAAGAAAGAAGGAAAGGAAGGAAGGAAGATTGCAAAAGACTGGTTTATGTGATTATGGGGCTGGCAAGATGGCAGTCAGAAGGCTGGCTGGGAGGGCAGGCTGGAAGCCTGAAGTGCAGGATGGAGCTACAGTCAAGATGGAGTGAGGCTCTTTCAGACTCAGTTCTGCTCTTAGGATCTTTGAGTAGATTGGTCCATTTCCACCTAGGCAATTTAGAATAAGATTCTTCAATTAAACTCTATAGGATTCAATGACACCTCCAAAATACTTTTAAGCACAGGTCAGTTCCAAGCTGTTTATCTTCCTAGGGAGGGATTCAAACAAACATCTAATTTTAAAGTCAAAGCATCAGCTCTGTTATTTGAGGAAGGCGCTATGCTTCTTCCCAAAGCTCCCAGATGCCTTGTTTTACAGAATGATAAGGCATAAGACTGCAAGACAAGAAACAATTACAAATGTTTGACAAAAAGTGTGCTGCCTGTAAAACATTTGTAGAGTTTAAGTGCTTTTCAAGAGTGGAACCCAGAACTGCTTGAAACTCATTGCTAATTTCTTTCTCCTGTGCCAAGATTTGAGAAAAAAATGCTTGCTTGGGCATTCATGGGAAAGATATTAGATGCATTTATTGAGAGTCTATATCCAACATTTATTTGTTCTCACTATTTTACTATTTCTACTAAAATTAAAAATCTCTGTCTTTTATCTCAAGCTAATACAGGGCTATATGAAAAATGAAATCACTTTTTCACATTGATCTGTTCCCAGTACAAGCTGTCCAAGACTACCAAGATGCCTTGGTAGTGCGCAAGGACCGGAGCATGTGGGATTTTGGTGTCTGTTCTTGTCCTTACCTAGCAGAGATGGGCTATCAGTTTACTAACTCGATCTTAAGAATGCTGGTACTAAAGCAGCCTGGACCCTTCTTCCCCACCTCTCCGCATCCCCCCGGTTGTAAAGGCTCCTCCTCAGACACTTACAGTTCTTTCTTGTGCTCACAAAGTGCTTTAGGAGGTAAAGAGTTGGGAAATTTTTTATTCTCATTTCGTGTTTGAGGAAGCAGTGTTAAAGACAGAAAGTGACTCACTTGGATTTACATGGCAAACACACCACACCACCCTCTAGGAGTCATGGGAAAGAGGGGGGAAAATAGAGCACATTTCTGCTAAAAAAGTCATGAAAACAGAATAAAACTTGGGTCAGAATGTATTGCTTCTGACAAAACACAGGACTGTGAATGAGCACAGGCCTCTGGTTTCTTTTCAACTGTAGGACAAAAATCTTCAAACTCTGCCTAGAATAATGAATTATTTCAATATCAATTTCTTATGGAGCCACTGGGGGACACTTTGGAGGAGGACCAGTTTGTTGCCTGCTTGGTATCCTTTAAGTGCCATTCAAAATATGACTAAATTGCTCCCAGTTCAGGCATATTTTCAGGCTTCATCACATCTTGGGCCATGTGGAAGATGTGGCAAGACCAAGTCACTAAAGGGACCCCTGCAGTTGGTGAAGTGGTGGGCAGAGGAATTTGAAAAGGGTTGTTTTTCATAAGGCTCAATGAAATTAGACCTAACATGAAGGATTAAAAGCCAAAACATATCTCACTGTTCAAGTTCCTTCTGATCTTGCCCTGGACATACATGATGATTACTAGCATTTGTATGCATTTTACAAATGATTGAACACATCTAGAGCCATAGTTCCAACCACTATAGTAGAGACCCTGACCTGCTGGATCCAGGAAGATTTCCTTAGAGCAGCAAGTTTGGTGCTTGGCTTCTCCCACTTCACCAAGACAGCAGCGAGTGTCTGTACTTGGCTAGTTGTGGGGCATGGCTGTCTCTAGGTGTCTCGAGTGGGTTTGTGTAGAAGTCACATTCGTGAGAATAGTCATTATAGAAACCTTCGCTAATATTCATTTAGGTTACTATTTTCAGCATTCATCTCCTCTCCCATTCTAACTGAGACCGACATCTCAGCCTATGTCTCTCCACAGTGACAAGTGTACATGAGCCTATGGACACTTGGAAAGCAAGCTAAAGAAAGTGAAATCTAAAATTAAAACAAAAATGTTTGTGGCCACTGAAGAGATGGCTCTGTGTGTAAAGTGCTTGCTGCACAAGCATGAGAACCTGAGTTCCTAGCATCCATGCGAAAACTTGGTTAGAGCAGAAATGGGAGGATGCCGGACTTGCTGGGCAGCTAGCTTAGTGGAAAGAAAAAGTTCCAGGTTCAGTGAGAGAGCCTGTCTCAAAAAGAAAGACAGAGAAGCTATTGAGGAAGACATCTTGACATCAATCTTTGGGGCTTCACACTCTCCATACTCATCCACAGAGGCAAATACACACACACACACAGAGAGAGAGAGAGAGAGAGAGTTTAATCCAATCTTGAGACAGACACAGAAGCTGTCTTGAGAGTATATATTCTGTGTGTCTGTACATGAATATATATATGTATATGTATATATATATATATATATATATTTGGATTTAGTTGAGTATATAATTATGGGATTGTTCCCTTTGTTCAAAATCCTGTTTGTGCATCATAAATGTTTGGTAAAGAAAGTTACTTCTTTTTTTTCCAGGACCAAATGCTCCATTTCTGTCACCTTCACACTGAGCACACATATTAAACAGTTTAATAAGAACTTTAGGGGCCACAAAGGACAGTGTGCGTATATATCAAAATTTCATAAAGAATCAGATCATTTTGTATATTTACTAAAGCACAATAGAAATATCTTGATCAACTGAACTGAATTGATCCCTTCAAATTTTGTTTTCTAAGTTCAAAGGGTTTCACTGTCAACACCACTTAGACAACCCAGGCGCTTACCTCCCTACTCCCAGAAAAAGAAGGTAACATGATACAGACCAGCCAGTGTCCGTGTCCCACAGTCCGTGGGAGGGTCTGGTTTCATGGCTGGAGACTGAGCAATCAACTAGAGAAAGGAAAATGGTTGCTGTTGGAAACCCTGAGGCTCTGTAGCTGTCAGAGGGGCACGAAAGGCTGGAAGCTAATCAGACATAATGAGCTTACAGTTCCATAGATCATGTCAGCCAGCATTCTTATTAATTTCCTGCCCAGTATTCATGCACAGAAGGCCAGTTCATCCATCAGCCTTTCCCTCACATGGGATGCTAAGTCACTTTCAAATCACAAATGCTGCGATGAAAATTTGGAAATGACACTGTGGCAAATCCACCATCATCATCCACCATCCTAGTACACCCCACTTTAGAGTCATCCCACCCGACATTCCTCCTAAGTGGGGGAGACCAGGCTCTAAGAATGTCGAGGAAAGAACGTTTCTTTTTAGACTAGTCTAGACTCTGGATAGCAATAATTTCATTGGTTGAAGGAACAACTTTCAGGGATAAAAAGTTTGCCATGTTATCGTCATGTCTCACCACTCAGGGCCAGCCTGAGTGGACTTGGGGGGCCAGCCCAAGGTGTTGGGGGTGAGTAGATTCAGAGTCAAGCTGCAGACTCTGGGAGTTGGATGGGAAGCAGGCCAAGCGCACGGCACTGCCAACTTGTTTATTGAATAGGTGCACAAGCTTTTATAGGCCTGGATAGCCAATGACCTTATGGGGTGGGGTCCCAAATACAGCCAATAGTAAGTTTGTCCCCAGGTAGGCAGGTACTTTCCAGATGCTGGTCTCAGAACTAGCCAGAGCAGAACACCACACCCACAGGAGCCATTCCTCTATTCCTCCTAACAGGTGGCCTGGCTAGGCCCACCTTACATTATGCCCAACACCATGTGCCCAGGATGAAATGGGTAGTTGATTTGCAATGCCTGTCAGGACACAGAAAGGTAAAAGAGGCATACTTGTGTCATACATGTGCCATCCCCAATCTAGCATTAATTACTCTTTCAAATTAGAAAGGTAAGTCAGGGTAACAGCTTATTTTCCCCTTTATTTATTAACTCAATAAACATCTAAGGAAGCATCTACTGTGTACCAGTCCCAGGCCTAGGCTCAAAGAAAAATTTTTTTAAACTATAGTCTCATTCTTAGGAAAACAGTATTATCTGAACTGATACCAGTGATTTGCACAGATAACAACCGGAAGACAAATGAAAGCCATTTTATTCAGGCTAGGGTTCAGGAAAAGTCTTTTAAAAGAGGTAATATCTGATCCTTTGAAAGTTAGTCAAGGTCATGCAGATAATAAACCGCAAAACCAGGACTGTAGCCTCTGCATTATCATATCTAACCCAGTGAAAAAGAAATCGAAAGTTTGGCATTTACATCCTATTCATATGAAATACTTGCTACGTATGGAAATGGTTGAACATGTGTTGAACAGCACATGGCTTTTGTATGATTTTCTTTGCTTGAATGAGGTATAATCATAGACAAATTGTTCATTCTTTGGGTGCCAGTGTCCTCAGTTCAAAATTAAAGGTAAGGCTGACTATACATGCTGTCTCACCTCCATTCCTTCAGGAATGTCACAGACCAGACAGATGGAGCCCAAGAGGTGATGTGCATTGAGCAGGACATCATCATCATTGAGCTCTTGATCAGGGCCTTGGGGTGAGGGTGGTGAAATACGGCTTGAGCAAGGCAAGAATTTTCCTAAAAGTCGAGGCATGATGCAGAACATTCTAGCAGAAGGAACATCCTGAGGCAGGCAGAGAATGAGGAAAGGCACGGCTAGGGAAGCAGAGGCTTCTGGGTGAAAGAGAAAGACAAAGAAAAAGTTGGTTGTAAAACCTTATGAACTGTATGAAAAAGTGGATGCTTTTACTAGCAATGAACAACCAGAGTAATGTCTGAATATGTCTTAAAATATTAAAAATAATATAATAAAATTAAAAAATTAAAAATTATGCCTTAAAATATTGTCTTCTGTTTTGTTTTAATGCACATTTTCTGGCCTTTATGGTTCATCTGGTATTTGCAGTATGTGGGTCCTTCCCTTGTCCTAAAGCAGGAGTTGAGGGAGCCAAAGAATACTTTCACAGTCAGAAGAAAGCAAGTTCAGCTGAGGATCATTCTGATGGAAAGAAATGAATACGTACTGCTTCCTGGGCTGCAAAGGGAACATCCAGGGCCATAGGTGGGGGTTCAGCGCTCAGCTGGTGAAAGGGAGTGTACCTGAATGCTAATGAAGAAGGTTAGAGAGAAGTCAGGGGCAAAAATGCAGACTCTTGAGTGACCAGGAGGGATTAGCCACAGGGGAGGTGTTAGAGGAGAAGAAAACTTCTCAGACGATTGGAAAGCCAGGTACAAATGTACAAAGCTACAGTGTTACCCGAGAGCTGGTAATGCAGCAGCAACGTGAGTTCTTCACGTCACTTCTTGGAGTCTGATGTGTCTCTATTTCACATACGCTAACAGAGCTACTTCAGAAGGAAGGAAATGAGTCCCAGTAAGACTCCAATCCTCACCCGAAGCCACTATCTAGTTGCACAGATGAGAAACAAATCCTAGGTCCCTAGAACAAGGGTCCAGATTTTTTTTCCATGAAATTCTCTTCCTAGATGGAAGAGCTGATTACATCTCATCTTTGGGCAGAGAGTTCCTGAATGAATAGAGAATGATAGAGGAAAGGAGACCACAATCAAGAGGCTGAAAAGACCAGAGGGATAGGAGGCGAGCAGAGGGAGACATTTATGTGAAGTTCAAACACGTCTGCAGTTTAATCTGCATTATCTTGACTGTGCTGTTGCAGAACCACTGTGGCCTCTGAGAATGCTAATAGATATTTCACTCTCTGCCTGTTGACCACAGTACCCCATGAAGGGATTTAGGCACACTTGTGGAAGATGAAGACCAGTATACACCCATTCATTCTCTTGATCTTAAGGATAAACTGAGGGCCCATTACATCAACTGCTGAGTTATGCTATTGAACCAAGGAGCAGGAACGAGGGAGCTCCCCAGTTGGCAACAGTAGGGTAAACCAAGCTCTTGAAAGATGGAGTTTGTGAGACAGAGGTGGAAATGACTAGTGATAGCCAATGGTAGAACTTTATCATCAAAATAAATACATGAAAATTAAAATCCCGTGAACTAAAAAAAGTGCCTTTATCCACGAATTTATATGAATTTGAATGAACAAATGGCAGAGAAAGGAAAGTTCTTTGTGCAGCAGAAAATCAACTGATGAAATTAGATAAAACATTGAGTTAAAAAATCACCATTTGGCAACTGTCATGACTGGAAGTTGTTCCCCAGTACACAGCTTGAAACTTCTGTCAGTGTAATAGTATTAAGATTATCAGCTTTTAGGATATGATTAGGTCATGGGGACCTTAGCTTCACGGATAAGAGTTGTGTCTTTTAGAAAGACTAGTGGCTGATACCTAGGCCCCAGAGTCTTCTGTCATACGAGGACACAATAACAAGACACCATCTCATAAGCAGAGATGTGGCATCATCAGAACCTGATGGCATCTTGACCTTGGATTTCCTAACCTCTGGAACTATGGTAAATAAGTTTCTGTCACTTATAAATTGTTTTTTCTGTAGTTTTTTTTTAAATAGAAACATAAAAAGACTTAGATAGAAACCAAAACAATAGCAATTGATTTGGGCAGGAATTAACCAGAAGTAGCCAGGCCTGCCTATAATCTCAGCACTTAGGGGGTGAAGGCAGAAGGATCAGGAACCAGACCAAAATATCAGGAATGCCACATGGGAGCAAATGAGCTGGACTCCTACCAGCAGGAGTGTGCCTGAGAAAGACCTTCCTCCCCTTTTCTTCGTTCTATGGAAACCTGAGACTCTGAAGTGCAGGGTCCCTGGTCCTCATCACATCTTTAGGCAGAACAGAGGTAATGCACTGAGGTAAAAAATGCAAGACAAAGAAGGTTTGTCTTAAAGGCCTTATAGGGGAGAAGAGTTTCTCAGTGAGCAAATCCACCCCCAGAAGTGCGGCAGCTTCATGGACCCTGATGTGCTACAGTGCCAGGGATACCAGAGCCACTGTGGTCACACAGCTGCCCTACAACAAGCAGTATTCTAAAGTAAGGTGAATGCCTTTACTAAGTATGCCGCAGCAATGGAACTGTGTAGAGGCAGACACATGAAACGTAATGTGTACACACACTATTCAGCCCTTAAAAAGAAGCGTTTGGCATTGGCAATGGCATGGATGAGTCTGGAGGACATTAGACTGATGAAATACCGAGACATAGAAATATAAATACTGCACAACATCACTTACACATAGAATCTAAAAATGTGAACTCACAGAGGTAGAATAGGATGATGTTGCCAGAGACTGACGTGGAAGGGAGGAGAGGAATGGGGGACGGGGGCATGCTCAAAAGGTACAAAGTTTCAGTTAAACAGGAGGATTAATTTCAGAGTCCATTGTATAGCAGGGTGATTCTCTTTTCTAATGCATACTTGAAACTTAGTAAAAGTGACGGATTTTGAATATTTTCACCACAATGAGGTAATAGGTATGTGAATCAATTCGATTTAATCACACTGTAATATATATGTGTACCCAAACGTCACCTTGTACCCCATAAGTGTATACTTATCTGTCAATTGAAAGTAAGTGCCTACAACTCTCATTTCTCAATTTCAAATATAAATTTAAGGCTAGGATCTGCTTATTATGATTAAAAAATGCTAGAGAAACTGGCGCCATTGGCGATCTGTTACGGATGTCTACTTCACTAAAAGCCGGCAGGTGCCCGGCATTCTAAGGGAGCCTGCCACACAGTCGCCATGTACTATTTGTAGCACAGTAGACACAGTATTTTAGTTGGTGTCTGCAACAGTTCTATGAAGTTGTAGTTACAGTTCCTGTTTTGCACATTAGGAAACTAAGATGCAGAGAACATACTATGAGCTCTTAAAAAACATATTCTTTCTACACAGACCTCTGGGATGCATTAGGCCACTGACAGTGAACTGTACACACAGAAAACAAAGCCCAAATAACCAGGAACATTTAAGTTACACACCGAAGCATCACATTGCTTTTGTTTGAAAAGTGTTTGTCCATTCAGAGAGTCATGGCACTTATTAAAGTCTCTGAATAGCAGCTGTATTTTTCTGTGGTAACACACAAAAAAATTATAAAATCCATTCATTATTATTATTTAATGTATTGAATCTGCTTAGAGCAGAATAGATTACGCTATGATAAGAAACAAAATCTGAGTCTTATAAGAGCAAAAGTTTATTTCAGCATTTGCTCCATGCCTGGTAGTGATCTACTCTGATGGTCCCTAACCCAGGACCCACGGTAGCAGAGTGGCCCCTAAGGAAAACATGACCTTCTTCTTGTGACGGGGAGAGAGAATCTGGAGAGTCTTGCACTGGTGACCAATTGTTTCTCTCAAGGCACATTGGCCAGGATGGTCTAGAGGCCCAGCAGAGCCACGGGGGGCTTGGCAGTGCGCTCCCCCGATGTGCTCAGAAGGAGAGAGTATTGTAAATATTTGGTGAAGAGCCCTCATGACTTAAGAAGCTTTATATACTCTAGGCTTGTGGACAAACATTTAGCAAGCTCCAGTCTCGTATCAGGCTGCTATTAGGCACCAAAGATAGGAAATGGTTCTTCAGTTTCACAAAGTTCAGGGGTCCTTCAGATCAAAGTCACACAAAATAGTGTCTTTGATGGAAGCATTTACGAAAAGACGCTTCAGACCAGCTTGCTTTGCTGCAGAAGGCAAGACTACAAGATAGTGATGAACCTGAGATGAACCAGATGGAGGGAGCCTGGTGGCCACACCCCAGAACTTCGTAAGACAAGTGGGAAAGAAAGGGTGCTTGTATCTCCGTGTTTACGGAGCTCTTTTACAAGTTGCATAAATGGGCTGGGCGTTCTGTTTATACAGAAAGACTGAGGAATGTAGACAAGGCAGCCACTTTGAGAGGGCATGACAGGGGCCAGGAAGGCCACGAACTCCAAAAAGGGCCAGAAAAGCTGTGGTCAGCTGCCTTGTCCTGGCCTCAGGCTGTCTATCCAGCTCTTAAGTCAGACGAGTGGAGGCTTCTCACGGATCAGTTCAAGTGCGTGTGGTAAAAACTAAACAAAACCCAGAGTTGTTCATTCAAACAAAGCTTACTGACATACCAACTTATAGAATGCTTTTTTTTGCCCACATTAAGCATCTGTGGAATAGAAAATTGCCTGGGGTGACCAGCGAGGGCAGGGAAGGAACCTTGGACTCCACTTACTTTGCTATGAACTTCAGTTCTCTCACTGCAGCACAAGCCATCCCATCTTTCTTTGCATAGCATCCCTCATTGGTTACACAGGGATCATAAAACCCAAAACTGTGGGTTTCCAAGGTAAGTACTTAGAAGAAACTCGGTGAAACACACCACTTGCCTAATACTGCTTCAGGTTCTTAGAAGGCACACAATGAGTTTCATTGTTCTTTGATCTTCCTCTCAGGAGCTCGGCTGAACAAGTGTTCATGATTTTCTTAACCAAGTATTCTACTAGTTTATGTGTTCTACGCTGTGTTAGGCTAGGTTGTGAGAACTGACAGAATTTCAGTGGCTTAACACAATCTGAAGGTATTTCTTGCTTACATAATAGCCCTGGGTGGGAGTTGGCAGGACCACACTCCTCTGTATTGACGGTGAGGTGATACTTGATACACTTAACTCTCATTCACAAGGTTGCCTTGGGGTCTGGTCATTGCAGGAGGAGATGGGTAAAAGCATGAGGAATGTAGGAGGGTTTGTTTGTCTCGAGGACCAGACTCTGGGGTAGAGCCATGACATATGGTCACATGCATTGGAAGAGTACTGAGTGACACCCAGTTCTCTTCTAATGAAAGCAAACTGAATAAACCTCAACCAGCTGTATTTTACAAATGAAAAATCAAAGTCTTAGTTAACAAAAAGACAGCTTAAATATATGTCAAGGAAGAGAATTTCTTTTTTATTTAATTATTTCTATTTTATGTATATGAGAGTATTGCCTGCATGTGTGTAAGTGCACCCATGTTGTGCAGTGCCCAGGAGGTCAGAAGAAGGTGTCAGCTCCCCTGGATTTGGAGTTGTGGATGGTTGTTAGCTGCCTTGTGGGTGCTGGGAATAAGCAGCCAGTGCTCATAACTGCTAAGCCATCTCTCTAACCCCAGGAAGAGAATTTCTTAATTGAAAGTTAGGAGCCCTGGTTATGATTATTAGTAACAAACTGCTCCCTTTATGGCATTTATCACCATCTTACAAAAAACTATGAAAAAAAGAACAAACAACAATAAAACAAACAAACCAAATCCACAAAACAAACACATAGAAAAACATGGTTAGAACTGCCCTGGGAAAATCCAGCAAGGTGTCCTTCTCAGCAGAGGTAGTCTCAGCCTAGGCTTTGAACTGGAAAGTAAGTATGAGTCTAGCCATGTTGTAGTCGACAATTATTTAACTTTTACTAGGTATCACAGGATGGGGATCCAAAGAGAAAAAGAGAGCCCGGCAGTGTGAACTTGAGATATCAGAAAGCTGTCTACGTGTCAGTTAAGAGATTGTGATGAGACACAATTATTCCATTATATCATGAACGACCTAGAAACCAGGTGTCTAACAAGAAGTATTGTTAGGTGCAAAGGTATTGCCTGCACTATTTTCACACCCCTGTTATTTACTAGGATGCCCAAAAATATTGTGAGATGGTTTTAAATCTTGACTGTTCATTTACTACTCTTTAAAGGAATGTTTCTTACGGAAAGTAATAATTATACCTTTGTTTTCAACCAACTTGACTCCTTCTTTCTGATTTGTGTTTTTTTATATCTTAAGACAGTAACATTTGGGGAGGAAACAAAACCTTATAGTTAAAGAAGAAATTAGAAACTGAGTTTAGCTGAGAGAGCATGAATAATCATTAATTGTATAGGTAAATGATTTAATCATGATGATTATAATGATAGCAAATTACTATTTAGTATTAACTATGCATTAACAGTTTTCAAGGTGATCTTATCTATTTATATATCTATTCATCCATCATTTATGCAATTCTTATAGCCAATAATGAGAGAGGTACCCATCCTAAGTGTGAGGAAACTGAGGCAGAGTGTGATCATCATGGGTTCAAGATCATAGTTACCAAACAATTGAGATGAAGAAAGTTTTTTCAGGGCCTTAACCATTAGCCTACTCAGCATTACTGAGATTCTGAATACTTGGGTTCATGCTCAAGGTCATACAGCAAGGCAGTAGCAGGAACAAAATGGAATTCAGGTATATCTGAACACAAAGCACCTCCTTTCTCTTCTCCTCAGAGTTCCCTGACAGCTGGACAGAGGGTCAAAGCAAAGAGAGAGAGAGAGGACATCTTAGTGAGGAGTCTAGCATAAGCAACACCAAAGAAACAGAAAAGGCCAACGAAACATATACTATAGCATTTTCCTACCTCTGGTGTCTAAACACCAGCGGCCAATTTCATCACTTAACGGAAATTCTTCCTTGGTTACACAGGCCACAGCTCCTGGTCCAAGTTACATATATCCCATCAACATGTTTATTCATGTGGAAAGAGACTCCTCTCCAGTTGGTGCCTGAGCTGTCACAGTAACAAGAAAAGACAAGGAAAGCCCTGGGAAGCAGACAGAGGAGATGCAAAGGGCAGCCGACTGTGAAAGTGGTGGTCCCAGAGAAAATGAGGCCCACTGTGGATCTCAGGAACATCAGAGCCAGGAGGATCCCATGACTCACCTGGAGGAGAGGGATCTGAGCTTCAGGAAAGAGTCAAGCACTCTGTTAACAGCACAATGAGGTTTCATGATTACTGTCTAGCAGGAGTCCAGCAGGAAGTGAGCCCCATTTACAGATGAGGAAAACAGGGTTGCAGAGACAAGATGCGACCTGCCCAGGGTGGGCCTAAGACTCGAGCCTTAACTGTCCAATTCCAAAATGATGTTCTTAGGTGAAAGTCCTATTTCCTAAGGATTAGGACTTTGCTGTAAGCTACACCAAGGAACTGAGAATTGTTTGTCTATCAGAGAGCCAGACCATTATCCGACAGAAATCAACTGTGGGCTTCATGAGTGCCTCTGAACGTTCCCCTTCATTTCCCTGGGATGGGCTTTGTTCAAGCCTTCCTTCCAGAGCTCAAGAAACAAGCACGCAAAGATAAAGCACCTCACTTTCCATGAAGAGGCTGTGTAAAACGTTTGACAGACTTCCTGGGTCTCAGCTTCCTCTGGCGGAGTCTCGGAGTGCAACGTGAATGTATTTGGATTTCAGCAGAGGAGGCTTTGCTAGACATTACTCACCCCTGCAAAAGCAAACGAACCCCAAACTGAGCGATGGAAACACAAGTGCTCTTGTTTGTTGACCAAAAACTAAACAAATCATTTGAGGTTTGGGGTTCAAAAATCTTTCAAAGATGCAGTTCCCACATGTTCAGCTTGAATGTGTGTGTATGGGCACGCATGTGCATATGTGTGTGCCTTTGAGTGTGTGTGTGTGTGTTTACTTAAATTTTGACTGGAATAAAGGAGAGTACAAATCTAATTAGGTGCAAATAATCTAAAATGACTGAACTTAGATAGAAAATTGCTTTTTAGAAACATTTTTAAGAAAGAAAGAGATGAGCCAAGCTAGTTCTCCAATTTGACAATATCAGTGTGCTGATCGAGTTTTCAATGTTACCTGGGTAACTTAGGAATCAATTAAGTAATCAATTTCTCATTTTCAAAATGACTATAATATTAGGATCATGCAAACTTTCCTGAGGATGAGTTTAAAAAATGATGTAGGAACTTTATAAACTGTGAGTGCTACACAAAGGCAGGAGGGTTGTTTGTTTTTATTTTCCCTGGCAGGCATTAGGTCCTATGGTGGCACCTTGTCTTCCAAGACTCCTCAGATCCAATGGTCTCATGCAGCTCCTTGGTAGTTCAGGGACCCCAGGAAGTTCTTCCTTCCACTGTCATGTCTTCCCCCTAAGTACCAGAACTTTGTTAAATATATAGATATTAGATGGATTTGGTTTCACACAAGGGAACAAAGAAAAGTGAGATAATCAAATCCAAGTTCAAGAGCTGCTCAGAGTATTAACTAGGTCAATACCTTCTGCAGAAGAGAAGCAACAGGACGAGGAGTCCTTCCGAAGCAGCATCTTTAAGGTCATGGGAAGAGGGCGTCTGCAGCCAGCAGGTATATGGTAGGTAGCACAGGAGGCAAGGGCTGGAGGAATGACATGAGCAAGTCTTAATCAACACTGGGCTCTCTAATAGCAGTCAACGAAACTTGGTCTTAGGACATTGCTAAAAGAGGAGTGTCTAGTCAATGCTTAAGTACATTAATCAACGATTGAAGGGCTTCAGTGGGACAAACTAATTCTAGTGAACTTATCCTGGATGTTTTAATCAATGAGTAAGGGAAGAACTAACTAATTTCTACCTGCCTGCCAGTTTCATGTTTTATGGAGTAATTGAATTTTACTTTGAATTCACACGTGGAAGGTATACCATGATCTCTTCAGTGATGTGGACATCTCAAGACTCCAGTCCTGTTGACATCAAGAGACCATTGAGCACTAAGTTGTCAACAAGAGCCCCAGAAGGCAGGATGATACCTCACAACTGGCACTAGATGTGCCCATGGAAGAGAGGAGCTGTGTGGGGAATGGTGGGGACCAATGAGAATACAGAGAACAGCAGGGGAGGGGCAGCTCTGCAGAGGGGACCAGAGGCAGGTCACAAATCCAGCGGGATTCCTGAAAACACGGAGCATCAAAAAACAGGATGGAAGTTGAGCTTAGGATTCCAGAGAAAGTAAGTGAAGCAACAGTATCAAGCTTAGCTAGGACTGAAGGTGACAGTCCCCCTAACCTTTCCTGAGACCCTGAGTGGGCAGAAAAAGTCCAGTTGTCCGTACCTTGGAATCTTAATCAGGGAAGCTGGCCTACTGTCTGGGAGCATGAGAATCTTTACATCGTTGAGCTTAAGGGGGAGAGAGAGTGCAGTTACCCAAAGAGACCTGGAAGGGAAAGGCCAGCAGGTAAACACATGCCAGATCTTTGACCAATGACAGAGAGGAAAAGAGTTGATCAAGCCAAAGGATCCAGAGCCACATGGACACTTGGATGAGGAAAAAATTGTAAGGGTCAAAAATAAGAGGGACAGAGCAAAATAAGAGGCCCTACTCTTAAAATCTTTTTTGGTTTATTTAGTTTTGTTTTATGTTTATGAGTGTCTTGACCGAATATATTTAAGTGCACCACATGTGTGCAATGCTTATGGAGGCCAGAAGAAACATTGGCTCCCCTGCCTGCGCTTGAATTCAGAGACTGTTGTCACCATGTTTGTGCTGGGAATCAAAACCTGGGTGCTCTGTAAATGCAGCCAGTGCTCTTAATCACTAAGCCATATCTCTAGCCCCGATGTGACATTTTTTAATGGCATATCAGCCATATCAATATGAAACTAATCAAAACTATTGCTTAAATAAAGGCAGAACAGCCAAACTTGGCTGTCCCTTGAAAATACTGCTAAAAATTCTCCCACAAGCAGCCAAGTCTGACATCAGGGATGGAGGGCAGTGGCTGGACCAGATGATAGATATGCAAAATATGTTATTGGTTTAATAGGTAACACAAGAATTACCCCTGGTGAGCATTTCTTTCTGATTATTAAAATTCTTTAAAGCATTTTGAAATGAAAACAGCACTCTGGACTGTGGCCAGACAGAAGCTATGTCATCCAAAGGAGGGAAATAATATATACTGCATCCAAACTAGGTACTTGGAAGTGCAAGATAAACAGAGGTTTGGTGCAAAGTGGGGGATGGAACAGTTAGTGAAATGGTTGAAGACTTCTACTGAAGTGAAAACTACCAATACCAAATATGTAAAGAAATGTTGAAGAACAATAAGATTTTTATATTAGTCTGATAATGCTGTAAAACAAATGGCCCTAAAACTCAAAACACCAATAAACACTCTTTCATATTTATGCATTTGTAGTTCTGCTGAAACATGACTAATTTAAGTTGGGTATGGCTGTGGGCCAAGTATGTATTCTAGGTCTATGACACAAGGTCTCATCCTTCTGGGATAAATGTGAAGACAAGAGTTAGAATCTATCCCCAAAGCACATTTCTAGCCTTTGCTGTGTTCCCCCTGATAACATTCCATTGACCAAAACAAGGGTGGTCAGAAGTAGATACTTGCTAAGTAATGACAGTGACCTGATCAACTAAGTTTCACGATAAATTTGAAGTTTTTTGCAATTCTGCAATGTAAATTTCCTCTCTGGTACTCTCTGTAAATGTATGCAGATATAAACATGTGAGCTGCTTACATATGGAAATCAAAAGACCAACACAACACTGACCAGAAAACAGACCAAAGAACCATGATGCTTGCCAGAAAGATTGTCGCCAGGATTCCTAAAAATCACAGGCATACTGGGATGAGCTGGGTGAGAGCTGGAGCTTTAGACCTTAGGGCAAACCCAGCTATCAACTGTTCCTAAAGGCTGTCAGGAAGTGGAGCTAAACTAGGGTCCCATTGTTTGGCAGGAAGCTGTGGCTGAATAGCCTGTGGAACCTTCGGGGCCTTTTCTCAGACCAGAAAGAGGAAAGCTGCCATGTCAAGCCAGGAAACCGGGAGAGACTCAAAGGCTCTCATCTGAACACAACATCTTTTAAAAACCCTCAAATACTTAAAAATTGTGTGTGCCCAGCTAGAGAAATGGCTCATCAGTTAAGAACACTGACTGCTCTTGCAGAGGACACAAGTTCAATTCCCAGCACCCACATGGCATCTAGCAACTGTCTGTAACTCCAGTTTCAGGGAATCCAACACCATCTGCTGACCAAAATGGGTACTCCATGACACGGGTGGGTGCACTTACAATGTACTTATAGATATAACATTTTAAATATAATTAACAAATATTGTTAAAAATTTGTGTGCTCTCATTGCAGATTTATCAAGTAGGTAAGCTAACCAGAAGATTAGTCATTTCATACACTTCAAATTATTCCCAAAGTTGATAGACTTGAGTATTAAATTTCAGAATAAAGGAAATGGAGAAGGCAAAAATGATTATATCATGTTGAAAACTTGTTCAGTATTAAGAAGTATATATATGCTATTATCTGATTCTTACAAAATCCCTTCTCTCCAAAGTTAGGAATTATTCCTATTTTATGAACAAAGAAATAGAATCATGTTAAACTTCACCCATTCATGGTTTGGGGATCATTGTGGAGGAGGGAGTGGAAAGATTGTAAGAGCCAGGGTTGGTGCATGAACAAATGGAAACAGAGGCCTTCAGGCCTCTGGAAACTTGCTCATATGAACTTGCAACAATGGTGACCCAGTGTGGAACTGGGGAAATGCACAGCTTTAGCCAAGGAACCATTGGTAACTGATTACCGCAACGTGAGGGAGACTGGTCTCTTGAAGGAAGTAACTCTAGGTAAGCTGACTAGACTCCAGTGGATGGACTTTATGAAGGGACATCTGGGCACAAATGCTGAACCGGATAGTCCTTAACATACATGACAGAATGCATGAAATCTGGTGAGGAGGAACATGGAGGGTGATGTGCAGGGTCTAAATTTGATTAAGATCTATTATATGAAATTCACAAAAACTCAATAAAATATACATTAAAATTAAATTAAAAAGAAATAGGATCAGTGTCTAGTCTTTTTCTCCAGTGTAAAAAGCAGACTAAATGCAAGAGGTGGCATTTAGTTGTGATGAGACCATTTAGATGAGACCAACAGCAAGAGGAGAAGCACGTGCGTGAAGGGGTCAGCAACTGCGTGCCCCACCGTGATGGGGACACTTATGAGGATTCTTGTTATGAAGCAAGAGCCGCAAGGGAGATGTGAAGGGGCTTTTGTAATCTGAGTCGTGTAATGTGGAGAATCACAGAGCAGACAGTGTAATCCCCTTGACCTGAACAGAAGGCAATATACTGAAAGGTATGCATTTAAGTCACTCTACGTCTGTCTTTACAGATTTTTCACCCATTCTAACTGCTGCTAAGAAGTGAAGAAAGCTGGGCCTGGGAGAGGGCTAAGACTTAAAAAGAACGACTTTGTTCCACCCTTAAGTAAGTACCTGTACAGTATAACTTGACTATAGGCTTACTAGACTTAGAAAGAGAGGTAAAGTCTTAGGAAAACTATAGGTACTCGAGTTCGCCTTGTTTGGACAAATACTTAGACTCTTTGTAACTACTAAATATCTCACTGGATGAATATCATGTTCACCTTCAGTTGTATGCTTCAGCCTACTTTTTAGAGTGAAGTTTGTTAATAAGTTGAGAAAATAATACTTGTTCTTCTCCTCTAGTAGTACTTCCTAGACTAGACCCCTTCTCTCAGCGGGAGCAGAGGGATAAGATCTTAGGTTAAAGCCTGGGGTCCTGATGTATTAAGGACCTAGGCTAATTATTGGTAAAAAAAACAGACCCCTCCTTCTTATTGAAGAAAGAAGTTACTTTAGATTATCAGTCTATTTCAGAGTTTTCCCCAGTGACACTTTGACAAGTACCCGGAACCTGCACACTCTGAGACATTTATTATGATTTTCACAGACCTGGCTGCATGTGGTGATGCACATCTTTATTCCCAGCTCTCGGGGGCAGGGGTGCAGAGACAGGTGGATCTCTGTGAGATCAAGACCAGCCTGATCTACATAGTGAGTGGGGCTACAGAGAGACCCAGTCTCAAAAACCAAATCAAAACAAAACTAATACCAATCATCAAATGAGATTAAGCATGTGAATACAAAGAACACACAGGAGAATCCCAACAGGCCTGAGTTTAATCAAGTGGTCTCTGAATTTTCGGGGTGGACTACCACGTGCAAAATTTGGTTTGATTTGGTTTGCTCACGATCATTAGTGTCTGTTTTTTTATCAAGGAAGCTCTATGAATGATCAGGTTTTTATAGAAAAGACTGTTTCTTAGACTAAGAATTTTGTAATGCTAAAATGTCCTTTACTCTCAGTTTCAAAACCTTTTAAAAGGAAGCACTCTTACGGTTCCATGGGGCTTTCCCACTGTGATGGATGAGGGGCCAGAAGAACCTGTGGGCTGAGACTGTGTCTGTGGAATGGAATGGTGGATGGTGGTGGGATTGGTAACGGAAGCTATTTATTTACCACCAGCTGCCTCCAGCTGTGACACCCTGCGAGGCTTTGGAGTAAATAAACACCCTGAGGAGCCATGCTGAAGCAGAGCACACACGGAAATTCATCTCCTCACAAATCCTAGAAAAATATGTACTTAGTGATGAGCACGTCCAAAATAAACCATCCCAGGCCAATGATTTGGAATGACTTCCATGTTTTTGTTATAATAATGATTCATTGGAATAAACCAAGATAGGTCTTCCCTCCCCTGAAGAACCAACTCCTAGAGACACATCAGGTCTCAACACAGGCTTCACTGCAGGGAAATCTTGCCTGGCATCTCCTGCAAGCTCGCTTCCTCAGTGTTCCACCAGCACCTGGATGTCTACATTATAGAACTTGCCACATTATTCTTAAAGTGTCACATACAGTCTCTGTCTGTTCCATTAGACTATAGGACTCAGTGGAGCCATGGACAATATTCTAGAAATCTTTATATCCCTGTGGTGGTTTGAATGAGAATGTCCCCCATGGGCTCTAAGTATCTGGACATTTTGTCCCCAGTTGGTGGTGCTGTTTTGGGAGGTCTTGGAAGGTGTGGCCATGCTGGAGGAAAACTGTCACTGAGGGCGAGCTTAGAGAGTTCTTAAGTCTTGCTGGATCTCCATTCTCTGCTTCCTGTGCCTGCTTGAAGATGTGAGCGCTAAGCTGCTGTGTCACCTCTGCCGCCATACCTCCCCGCCATGATGGACTCTTGTCCCTTTGGAACCATAAGCTGAATAAGCTCTTCCTTTTATAAGTCCCCTTGGTCAGTGTTTCTGTCACAGCCACAGAGAAGTGACCAATACAATCCCTAACATTTAGGAGAGCAAACAACTGTTCATAGCTGTTCTGTCAATGTTTGTTGAGATGAGTCAATTCCTCTTGAAGACTTCATTATTTGTTGACCTTAATTTTATGAGAAAATAATGAAAAATAAGAAATAGAAAGAAAGGAAAAGTGCTGGAAGGGTCCTTAAGCTTACTATCCATCTATGGACCATGGGCATAAAACTCAGGACCTTCTACTGCTCCTTCCTGTGACTTGGCAATAGTCATTATATTCTATTTCCTCTATTCTCTATTTTTCTTATCTCCATTGATCTTGGGTCTCATGAGGAAAATATTAATGACTTGTCAGTTGTCAGCCCCTCCTTACAGAGCCTTAGCTCCGTCTCATCTATTCATCTTACAAATGGAGACGCTGAGATCCAGAGTGGCAGTGCTCTTCATTCTGCGGTCCCTCCTCACCCAGTGAGTCCTTATTTTCATTAAAGCCCACTCTTAGCCCTCACTGTATACCTTCCCATACCTTATGGCTCCCTCTGCTATACTCCATCAATGAAGAACGTGATCTAGATCTTTACATGTAAGACATGGTAATGGAACACACCTATAATAGCTAAAGTTTTTAGATAGGCTAAAAGGTAAAGTGATTTATTTCTGAAACTATATTATTATAGCTTTTTCTTCTTTCTTGGGGCTTATTAATCAGATTTAAAGGTAATTCTCCTCACTCTCCATGTTAAAATGATCAAAGTTAATTTATAATAAATACCTGCTTTCTAATAATGACAAAACATATGTAATGGAGTTGCCTTTGTTGTTGAACACCTACTAAGTATGCTGTACTCTGCTAAATTTCTGCATCCAGGATCTCTTTCCGTTACCAAAAAAACTTTGTAAGACAGCTGCCATTTCCATTTTATAAATGAGAAAAGTAAGATTAAAGAGGTTAATTAGTAGGTCCCAGTTAAAAAACCAAATGATGGGTGAGCCCAGATTAAAATACAGCTCTTTGGTTCCAAAGCACACTTTTTAAAAATACTTTTTGACAATGAAGACATTTAATTGAAGGATAAGTTTTATTTAGATGCAGCATCTGATTTTGGTGCTCCTTTCTGGAAGGTATCTCCTTCACCTCTTTTAACCTTCCAGGGGTCTCTAGAAAGAGTCAGTTTCTGAATTCATAGGTTGCCCTAAACCATAGGAGGCACACAGCACACAAAGTCAGGCATAAGAAAGTATACCTTAGTCAAGAGTGCAGAAGCCAGTCAGCTCATTCTATAAACTTGGCATGCTTTCCCAAAGTCAAGGAGGCTTTCGACGAACTTATCCCAGCACTTCGATCTTGCCGATTGGCATCTTAAAGAAGAGCACCGCCATGGTGCGCTTGTCCCACAGGCTCTGCGATGGTTATCGAAACTGGGAACTCAGATACTTCCTAGAACTTGTAGGATGAGCCATAAAGAAGAGTTCATGTAGCTGAATCAAAGAACTTTTCTAAAAGTACAACTAGCCAATTCCAAAAAGTATTCCACTAGCCCAGAATATTTTATTTCTTCCAGGACATTTTCTGTTTCCGAAGTCTAGATTAATGCTCAACATTTATTCTTTGATTTTACTTTTTCAGGGCCGTAATTTAGAATTAAATTGGTGGCTGATTCTGAGACAAGAAGGCAGAGTTATACAATGATTCAGCAGAGAGGCTGATTCCAGCAACTTGCAGCATGGAAAACTGTGTCAAGTAATTCTCCTTCGTTTCTCATGTAGCCTGGAGCAGCCTCACTGGTACAGTTTTGCCCCCACGTTTTAGATGAAAGGTCAACTTTAATTTCACAAGATTGAGAAAACGCTGAGAAAAACAAAAACCAATGATTTTCAACAACCTCCAGGGTAATAAGGCACAACCACGTAGCAGTGGCCAGCTCAGGAAGAAGATGCTTTTGTTGAGGATTGAGACCTGCCACATTAGAGGATGCATAATTCAGTGCTCTTTAAACAAGCAATTGTGGGGCAGGAGAGATGGCTCAGTGGTTAAGAGCACTGACTGCTCTTGCTGAAGATCCAGATTTGAATCATAGCAACCCCATGGCGGCTAACAACCATCCATAACTCCAGTTCCAGAGGATCTGATACGCTCTTCTGTCCTCCCCAAGCATTGCACAATGCTGGTGCACTAACATACCTGCAGGCGTAACACTCATAGACATAAAATAAAAATAAATAAATAAATTTTTTAAATTAAAAATTGGGAGTCAGAAACAAGAGTAAAGAACTGGACAGAAGCCAGGGCCAAAACCTCCAAAATCATTCTAAAGCATCTGAGCACTAAGCAAGGCTATTGAATGTAATTAATTCATTATTTCCTCAACAAATATTTTACATAATACCAACTATGTGTTAAGCCCTGGGGACAAAACTATAAACAGAACAGTTGTTTCCTGTACTTTCTGAACCCACAACCCAATAGAGATGACCTGGCATTTCCATATAATATGAAAAATACTCTGATAGGGGATGAACAGGTCTTAAAGAAATATTAGAGGACCCAAGGAAGAAAAGGCTTAATGCAAGGCATGTGCAAGAAGGTTGTCAAGTAGAATGTCACCAGCAGTGCAAGAAGCACAGACAAGGCCAACGATGAGAGGAAGATTAGTAAATCAGAACAATAAGAAGATAGAAGAGTGGCTTGTGTGCATGGCTGAAGATGCAACTTGAAGGAGGGTAGGAGCCAGATCAAAAGGAGGGAATGTTACAAATAGTTTTGGTTTTAAAATAATGCACTAAAAATGGAGGCAGATGTACACATTAATCCATTCAACACAAAGTTAATATCCTCTATCTCTGAAAATGTCACAGGGACATGGTTTATGGAATTGATAGACCTCCTGGGAAGTAAATTTTGTTACCAGTATGTACCAATGTGTTAGGATGTTTTGCCTGCAAGCAATGGAAACCCAACTTGGCTTAATAATAAGGAAATGTGGGATCCTCTTAAGAGGAAGTCCTGGGACAGGGAAAGTAGAACACACTCAGAGCTTTGATAATCAAGCACAACTTTAGACTTTTTCCATCTCTCCCATCAGCCGTCCTCAGTATGAGCCTTATCCGAAATCTGGTCCCCTTTAACTCTGAAGAATGGAAGCCAATATTAGTTGTGATGATATGATTCTTTGCCACCACTGACTGGGACATGGAACATAAGACGCATCCTTTGTCTTCTTGTGCTCCCAGGTTGCTCCTGGCCATGACTCCAGGCCATGAGGGGAAAGGCCATGCTGGAACTGAAATGACATCAAATTTCCCCGAGACTCATGGTCTTGCAAGATATATGCATAACTGAAGGAAATAATGGTTGTGTCAAGGAAAAGAATTTAAGGGAGGGATGGAGTGTCTACTGTGCTCCATCAGTATAAATGGGGTACAGACTTTTGAAAATATGGCTATAGCCTTGACACTTTGTGAGCTCTGGTGTTAAAGAGCAAACAACCTACCCATCAAACCCCCTCCTAAATATTCATTCAACAATAACAACAAAAGATAACTCTTACTCCCATACCTGATATGTTTGGAAATATGGACTTATGTGCCTAGAGAGCGTACACGTTTAACATAAGAAATACTGGACAGAAGTACATTAAAACCAACTTCATAGTCACATAAATATTTTTAAAAGACACCATCCAGGCCAAGACCTGTTTTTTTCTTTTTGCTTCATAGAATAATGTCGAGGATCAATTTCTCCAGCTTAGCATTACCAGTCTTGGCAGCGGCTCATATTTGGAGCATAAATGATGTCATCTGGTTGGCCTTTTCCCATCACAAACAGTAAATCTCCAGATCTGGAGAGATCTTTTATTTGGTTACACATATTGTACAGCATCAAGGGTTAGAACACATGTGTTGGAGATTATTAAAATCATCTGGAGGAGAAAAGCTTATTATCGGAAAGCCCGGAACTTCCAACCTTTCACTCCCGGTGTCTCCATCAGCTTTTCTTTTACTTCTGCCTTTTCGAAGCAGCATTTGTGGCCTATTGGTCACGACACTTGGCAGAATAAGGTTTCTCTGGTATACCATGCCTCTTCTCCAGAAAAGACCTTCCCAGCAGAGTGTAGAGGAAGCAGGAGACGCTGGAAGTCAGAATCCAATTGCAGCTTAGCAACATGCCAAGCATCTGTCTTTGGATAAGACATTTAAACTTTCTTAGCTTCAGGTTCTCATTCACAGGTGGGTTTCAGATGACTAGCTTTCAAGTCACTGGACATTTGCACATCACTTTATGCTTTGCTAAAATCTTACAAATGCATTAGCAAATGGGAGACAGTAGATACTTGTTCATGGTGTGCATGTAGGCAGCACTCTGGTTGAATGGACCTGAGCCATTAAGCTAGCTCATCCCTCTGAACTTAGCTTCTTTAACACAAAGTGCATTCAGTTTTGCCTTTTTTAAAAAGGTTGTTGTAAATACAGAAACCCACAATAGGGCAATTTACAGGGAATAAAAGAGGGATTATCCCTAAATAGAACACCTATATCAAGCTTCTGCCTCCCAAGGCTCAGGGATCATTACAGAAGAGGGGACAGAAAGACTAAGAACCAGAGGTGGTGGATGAGCACCAGGAAATAGAACTTTTCAGACAGCTGGTCAGTTACTCATATGAACTCACAGCAATGGTGACAGCATGGACGAGTCCCATGTAAAATCAAACCAGACAAAATCCAAGCATAGACATGGGGAAGTGGGTGAACAACCTCAACCCCACCTGAGGAGCTAATGGAAGCAGGAGGCCGCCAGGAAGGGAGAGGCCATCTTATGTAAGGGTGGGACTCTTGGTCGGTTAGCCAGGCTCCAACGGGTGAGCCACTCTAAAGAGCCTTTAAGGACACAAATTAGACTCTGTAGGCATATATATATATATATATGTGTGTGTGTGTGTGTGTGTGTGTGTGTATATAATATCTTTATATGTATATTTATATTTATATATTTACATATATATAAACCACTAAATTGGACAGGGGTAGTGGGGGGATGCAGGTAGGGGAGATCTAAATAAGAAAAAATATTGTATGAAAATCACAAGAATTCATAAAAATATCTTGGAATAAATCTTTTTTAAAAAGATGCTGTGAATATACAGAATAAGACACATGGAGCATTAGTGGCTGGTACACCCGAGCACTTGAGAAAGAGTTCACTTCAGCTTTTCCCATTCCACAGAATTAGTGTTGACACTGATTTTTAACTGCCAGACCAGGCAGCTTTGGAGGAGAGAAAGTGGTGAGCACAAGTCCTGCTCTTAGCTTTTCAACTCGCAAGTTTCCTGAGCTTTGACAGTTTTCTTGGGGATCCCTGCTCCCCTATCTGAAAATGAGAGGGCTAGTCTGAATGTGAAGTTCTTCAGCTTTTAAAGTTCATAAATCGAATAAACAAAATAGGAGCCTACCATAATATGGTCAACTTTTTGATCTGATAAGTAGATTTTCTTAAATAATTGCAACTTCCTATTATAGTAATTATAAATAAAAGGCAAAGAATATCCAAAGAGGAGGCCACAAGGCACTTCTTAAATTATGTAAATTGATTTTGTAAAAAATTAGCAATTTCCCCTCATTTTTTCTCATTTTTCCAAACTTATAAAAATTTGGCCAGTAAGCCACGCTGGGGACCCAATGGACAAAGTCACCTCTAGATTTGTGAATCCATTGCAATTCAACCATGGTGAAAAGCTATGGGGCTTGATCAAGTTTGTTTAGTAAAAATTAGTAAAGCTGTGAGCCAATTCAGAGAGAAAACCAATCCAAAAATCAATCTAATTTTGATAAGTAAATTACTCTAGGTCTAAACAAGGAATTAGAGTTAGTCAAAACAATTTAAGTTACTGTGTGTGGACTGACAGGTACAAATTCTGACAGGGGTCCCAAAATACTTCCCTCTTCTTAATATGAATCTTCCTGACCCTGGCTTTACTCTCTGCCAGCTGTAAGTTGTGAGGGTCACGCTGTTCCACCTGCATCAGAATGGGAGAGTAAATGGAGTCTAAATCCAACACCACGTGCTCACCAACCTAAGGTCAAGTTTCTAACACTTTCGTCTGTCTGATCTCAAATCATGACTCTTCCACGGTGCTGTCAGAGTCTCCATGCTTAGGAGGGCACAGCTCAGCTACCGAGAAATTCATATAAAGTGGGCAGATGCTGATTCTCCTTTGGCCCTAGGTAAATGAAGTGGTCACACAGCTGGAGCTGCACCGCAGCGATGACTGGCTACTGTGCTGTACTTTCACCTTCAGGAGTTCTCTCTACATCCATTTTCTCATTTAATACTCGGGTAGACACTGTGGGGAAGGAATGACAGTTCTAATCATCCGTTCCTGTCTCCAAGTGAGGAAAACTGAAACTCAGCTTGGATAGAAGGCAACCCGAGACGTCAGCGCTAGAAAGTGGCAGGGTTAGATTGCAGAGCTTAGTCCTTCGACTTCAAGCCCAGGGCTTTTACCACCCTTTGTGCCTCTCTAGTCCTTATAAATAGCTGGACGACTAAGAGCTTCAAAGGAACTTCCTTTTGGTTCTCAGGCCCATTATAAATGCCACTTGCCCTGGGAAGGAAAACAAAGTCCGTCCTCTTTGTTGGCCTATGTGCTAAGTCATTGGCGCCCAGAAATAACATCTTGGAGACTATGGGCCTTGTATTTACCGCAAAGCAGTGGGTAAATAACTAGTTGGTGTTTTAGTGTTTTGTGGTCACTTAATCTGTTGTGTTCCTTCCCAAGACTCTGAAGGTTTCCTTTTTCAGTTAATTTTTATTTACGTTTCTGAGGTCTGTGTTGTTTGGGGTTTGGTTCATTGGATGTTTTTCTTGGAATGTGTTGCCATTGGCTTCAGGATGTTCCTGCCTTGCTATTTCACGGAATTTTCCCGAGTATGGATTGCTATGTATTTCCTCGAGGCAGTGGGCCAAGGCAGTGCTGGTGTGTAATCTGCTCCTCTGGCTGGAGGCTTCTTGTCACCTATCCACATGGTGCTTGGTAGTGTTTCTCCACTGATAAATCCCCTGCCATCTGTTAATGTGCAGCAACCTTGGACTAGAGCCATCCTGTGTGCATGCCTTGTTGGCTCTGGATAAGACAAGTCCAGTTGCTTCTGATAGAGATTTTGACAACTGATTCAACCAGTTTGTTCTATCCACAGTTGGGGACAGAGATACTTGCCAAGTGTCATGGAAAGAGTGGAGGAGATGCATCAGCCTAACGCTGTAGACAAAACCCTGAACGTGTGATTGAAAATGTCCAGTCCTTCGGAACAGTGCTGAGGCCCAGTAGGAGACAGAGCCAGGAATGCCAGGTGCATTGCAAGCACACCATGCTCCCATGGCCCTCAGCAAGCCTTGCTTCCTTTGTCTTTGACAATCCATAAAATTATGTGCCAGAAAAAAAAATAAGAATTTGTTCCATATCAGAAAGTTCTGTTCTTTGGATATTTTCTTTGTGGGTAGAACAAATATCAGAAAGGTCAGGTTGTGTTTGGCCAGCTTCTCCCAAGGCTTTTGGCCTAATTAAGATGCAAGTGCACAATGGCAGAGCATGGCTCCAGATGCAAGCCCCTCTCCGGCTGCTTGCTTATTGTACCTCATTTCGTTGTTTTGTTTGTGCGTTCAGTACCCCTTCTCTTTCCACAAAAAATTTGGAATAGCTTACAAAAATGCATCAATCAAAAATAAATATCCCTATGTCATTAGAAGAAGCATATCCAAGTTTCTCCAAAGCAGAGGGAAGAAGGCTGGAGAAAAGCTGTATTTTTATTCTGGGTGGGGATCCAGTCCCACTAATCAGAAAAGGAATGACTGTTGCTGTTTTTTTTCTACCTTTCAGTCAGACCAATAAATAACATCAGAAATTCTCCCCAAAGCTTCCATCTCTGAGCTTCTCAAGCACCATCTTTTCCATGACTATCCTCTGTGGAAAGCTTCTACTTATCCCACAATTTCTTAAATATCATTTCTGCAGTCTTTCCTGCTCCATGCACATACAAAGCCTTAAGGAACTCTATTTTCTAAGCAAATACTATGTATATTCACATGTTAAAACCTTATTTGCTATAATTTTTGTAGGCTTCTGGAACTTCCCACTGAATAGTGTCAATAGAAAACCTTTTTCATCTTCTAGTTTTTAATTCATTCAGTTAATCTTCAGAACAACCTTTTAAAATGGATATGTTTGCTAGTCTCATTTTGAGGATGAGAGGAAATGAGCCACAGAGGTATGAATGCTCAGTGTTAGATAGAGTGAGAGGCAGAGGTAGGACTTGAACCCAAGCAAATGGTTCCAGCATCCTTGCCATGTCAATATCCATCCGAAGTGTACAAAACCCCAAACCTCTTGTTCTTTATTCTGTTCCAGAAAAAGTTGTTCTCGTCCTCTGTGGCTCTTATCTGTATTTTCACAATTGATATCTTTCTCCTATAAACTACATCACCTCCCCTTAATTATGTAGAGAAAAATGTAGAATTAGCTGGAATCCTGTCCTGGCTCAAAACCTTTCTCTTACAACCCCCAGCCTGTTCTGCATATGAGGGCCCACCTATGATAGCAGGGAGTAAACTATTACAAATACTAAGTATTAATAAAACATCTGCTTCAGGTTGAATTCGGCAGAACTCAGTCTCTGAATTGAAAATAAAGATACATCTAGGACTTCGTTCAACAGGACTGGAATGCTTCGTGGAGACGGCGCTTATGGAAAGGGGACGAGGTTGGAGGGTTAAGCAGGGTGAGATGCTGAGCTTTGTCACAGGCCCCAGAGGTCTCAGCTGATCCCATGGAAAGGCATAGGCTTGATATGGTCTTTCTGAGCAGCACTGAGTTGGGGATGTTGTGAGGCCATCACTGGAAGCAGGCTACCCTGGAGAAGAGGCGTGATCTGGACAAGGAAGGCTGACACTGAGGGCTACCTTTACATCTCTCCCTATAGCTACTGACGTTCTTCGTTCTTGAGGTGAGGGGTCATCTGGCCCCTCACAGCATCTGTACAGTGTCCCAGTCTTTAAATGCCTAGCATCGTCATGTTCTAAACACTAGACCTTCATGTTCCAGGGAGAATATCTAAGGCTCAGCAAGGTGGAGTACCATGATAAAGCTCACACAGACAGTGTCCGCCGGGCTGGTAACTGACCCCAAGCTTCTCTGGCGGCAAGCCTGTTTCTTAGCTGCAGTAAGCCACCTCCCTCAGGCACATTATAAATTGTATGACAGCATGTATGTGGTAATCTTTTGAAGACCAGAAATACACACTCATAGAACTGAACTCCTTCCAGAACTGCATATTCTCATCATCTCTCCCAAACAAGCAGCTCCCTCTGAGCCGACACACCCGCCTGCTCTCATTTGCCTCATGTTTACTTGGATGTAGTCACCAATTACGTACTGGGCAGATGTCATCTGGAAAAGAAGTCACGGTCATTGTCCAAAAAAAAAGTGAGAACTGCTCTCAAATTGGGATTGATATGTAGCTAACAGTGGGGCCTACATCATTTTTTAAAACAAAAATAATATTGGCAATAGTTTCCTTAAAATGTGGGCCACTGACCTTCGGGGAACCGGTCAGGGGGTATGTAAGGTAATGTTTACTTTCATAATGATGTGAAGAAGTTATTTGTTTTGCTCACTTTGTCAACATTTCTGTGGAGAGCATATGGGCCAGATTAATGATGCAAAGTCACAATGAATACAATTCCTGGTGCCTTGGTAGGAATCTAGGCAAGGGCACCAAACGCATTGGGAATTGTTGGTGTTGTACTGTCTGACATCATGTATACACAGGTTAAAGCAAAGATGAAAATCAACTTCTCATGTCTTTGATGGAACAGTGAAAAGTCTTAATTTCACTACTTGAATAACTGCAAATTGGCAGTTTGTACTTGAGCGTGGGCCATGTATTTTCCTCAAAAATTCTGTCATTTCCAGGTAAACAGCTCATGGAATATGTTGCCAATGATTCAATTCAAGCCTCGAGGTAAATGCAAAAGTTTGGAAAGACACACATCTGCCATCATGAATTCTACATCATAGAAACACACTTTTCTGACGAGATTGATGGTGATAATAAGGAATGCGATGCTTGTGACACTGTTAATGAAAGAATTCAACATTTGGAAGATCTGCATAACCCAGTGAACTGGGACTTTCCACATGCCAGTTCATGCTGTTACAAACTATGCATGAGCGATGCAATCTTTTCCAAAGGAAAAAGATACCAACCTAAAAATCTCCATGTGTCTTCAGATTTCAGACAGCAGCTGACCTGTGAGAAATTACCACTTGTCAAATCTGGGGTCATATCAAAGAATACTCATAATTATCTGAATAACATTTAAAAACATTAATTCTGTATCTAACTTCATATCTGTGTGAGTTAGATTTTCATCATAGACTTCAAACAACACACTGCAGAATCAGACTGCAGAACTAGATAGGGGAATCTATATAACTTTGATTAAATCAGACATTAGAGATTTGAAAAATGTAAAACAATGTCATAATTCTAACTGGTTTAGTTTTAGAAAATTCACTATTGCTCATTAAAACGTCATTTCTGTAAGCATTTGGTAGATTTACTACCTTAAAATTTTTAATGAATACTTTAATGATTTCTCAGTCCTAATCTAATCTCTGTAGCTATAACTAGTACAAAAAAAAATATTTGGGGCTCCTTAATGATTTTCAAGAGCTCAGTGAGTTCTTGACAACAAAATAATTTGAGGGTGCCCCTCCACTTGGGGCTCACCTAGTTAAAACTGAAAGAGTAAGGTTTCTTCCCAAGTGAATTCTTTAGTTTTAAATAACGAATGAAGGCTAGAGAGATGGCTCAGCGGTTAGGAGCCCTGGCTGCTCTTGCAAAGGACCTTCGTTTGATTCTCAGCTCCCACATGGTCGCTAACAACCGCCCATAACTCCAGTTCCAGTGGATCCTACCCCATCTTCTGACCTCCCTGGGCACTGCATGACGTGGGTGCATCTACTTACCTGTAAGCAATACACTCATACACATAAAATAAAAATAATATAAAATACTTAATATAATGAATGAATTCATAACATGAATATTTTAAATGAATAAATCAGGAAAAGAAAAGAAATGAAATATCTGAATGAGTGTATGGGAAAAGTCAAAGAGCGTGTTCAGAAACTGCATGTACAATGCAAAAAGCTAACACTAGAAAATCCCTTGAGGCAGAGAGGGAGAATCCAGTGTTTAATAGCAGCCATAAGCCAGGTACTTCACGCCTGTCTCTCCACATCCTTGAAAGAGTTACAGAGGCAGTCCTCATCATTTTGTTTTCACACAGTTCTAGGAAACATGCCTTGAGGCCTCGGGTTGGTATCTGTCCCATCATCCCATTCCTTAGAATGGAAGAGCATTTTCAGTGTGGGCTGCATGGTTCCCACCCCTGAGAGCATGGGCTGTCACAACAAGCCCAAGGAGAAAACAGTTCTGGGAAGGAAAGTTTAAGTGTCTATTGAATGAGGTGAATGGGTCTTCCTCAATAATGGGAAGAAAAAGAACAAAAACAAAAGAAACCAAGTGAAGCCTGGAATCCTAGTGAAGTGCTCCTGCTCTTCCTCTGACTATAACCTCAGTAAACAAATGTTCACAGAGCATTTCCTACCTGCTGAATATCATGTGCGAAGGACATGGTTCTTGAGTTTTGAGGTGAGGACAAGCTCCAGTACTCACTAGAGGGTCTTATACTCTGTGGAAGGTATGAGAAGAAATGGAGAGCTAAAGCAGTACGGGAGATGAGAACTTTGGTGAGGGAAGTGCATGGCGGTATAGGAATCTAGAAGACAAACTGAAGCTTGCCTCGAGCTGATCCCAGCACCTGAGTGAAGTCTTTATGGACTCAGTACAGTTGCCTCACAGAAGGGAAGGTGAGGCGTGGTGTGTGAGGCTTCTCAGAGAAAACACACCGGAATGACCAGAGAGGGCATGCACACTTACGAGTTACTAGCAGCCTTCTCCGACCAGACCACCCCAACACCTTCACTTCAGACGTTAACTACGTCCAACGACCCACCATGACAGTCTTCTCGGACCTTTAAAAGTCCCAACTTTCAGAGTTTCGGACTGGTCTAGACACCGTGCAGCTTTGCACCTCTCTGCATTGCGCAGTTCTGCCCGACCTGTGTCCCGGAGGGGCCTCGCATGGCCAGTGGCGTGGGTGGCATTCCGCCACTATTTTTGTTTTATTTTTTTTCTTCCACTCTTTTTCTTAGAAATTTGCTTTATTGAGCTTTTGTGAATCTCCTACAATATATCTTGGGGATATTTGGCACCCCTCCTCTCCGTCTACCCACCCGGTACCTCACCGCAGGACTTCATGAGTTTTGTCATACATGCTAAGGCCTAATAAGTGATGTTTGTGTATCCAGATGTCCCTCAGTGAGTCACCCGCTGGAGCGTGTTCAGCCTGTCCCGCCCTTAAAGAAGATCAGCTCTCTCTCACCCAGCAATGATCAGTTGCTAATAGTTCCTCATGAAAGTTGTGGCCTCCTGTTCATTCCCACAGTTCTAAGGTGTTTTCTGTCTGATTGAGTTTGCATGGGTCTTGTGCATTCTGTCACCATTGCCGTAAGTTCATATGAGTAAGGTGCCAGGAGCCTGAAAAAGTATATTTTCATATACTCATGCACTTCTTCCCCTGGCTCTTAGAATCTTACCACAATGATCCCTGAGCTCTGGGTGGGTGAAGTTAATATAGAAGTCCTGTAACCACACTCTGCAGTCTCTTAGTCTCTGCACTTTGGTTACTTGTAGCTTTTTGTGTTCATTGCCCTCTGTTGCATGAGAAAGCTTGGCTGATGGGAGTTGAGAGATGTATTAGTGTTCTTGTCCATTATGTTCTCTTGAGCCTTAGATGCAGAGGTTCCATTGTAGATATGTCACCTAGGGCTGGGCATCTCAAAGAAACTTATTCTCTGTGTATGACCAGTTGTCAAACTCTGGAATAGTCTCCAACCTGTTGCAAAAGACACTTCTTGGATAAGTGGCATACTTATCTGTAAATATGAGGACCCCTATTTAGCACATAGTAAGAAACTACATTTGTCTAGGGATGTGACAGCCTTAGGACTTTCTCCAGGATCTATGACCTCCTCTCCAGCCACGTGTATTTAGCTATGTTTACAGTACCACACAAAAGTTCCCTTCTATTGAGTGGACTTTTAGTTCAATTAGGAAGCTGCTGATTACCTCCGAAGATAAAAGTGCCACTACTGCACCTCTATAGTTTGCTGTGATGTTTGTTGTTATGGTTATTAAGTTTTAAATCTGGGATTGGACCACTGATTGATTTTCTCCCATAGCAGCTTGTAGAGTATCCTCCCAAACTATAGGAGTCAGTCTTCAGGAAGCTTCCAGGACAGTTCCAACTCCATTAGTCCAAGTCCTGTGTCCAGAGTATGTCTTGTCTTCGGCAGAAGGGTCTTACCATCAATTCTGGGAGGCAATCAAGGGCTGTGGCAATAACCTGTGTAATTCTGGGAGTCTCTTGGACTACCCTCACCAACAACTCGAAGGCAGGTTTCTCCAGTCTGGCTGTGCTTCCTATTACACAGACTTGAGCTATACACATGCCCTCATGTACAGATACTGGATGTGTATTTTTCAGTAGACTTTTGAGCTAATACAGTTCCCTCCAGTTTTTCACACAACCTAGGCATTATTTGTCTATCCTCTCTGTCTGTTTGTCTAACCCCCTCTCCCTCCTCCCCAGTTAAAGTACCTCATTTTCCCCTTGATAACGCCTGTCTTCTATGATCCCTCCTCTCTTGAGTTCCTTCTTCTCCTTTACTCCCAAGCTTCCTTGTATAAGCCTCTCGGTTTAATACCCGCATTTTACTGATTTCACTCTTGATAACTTACTATCCCTCTCTCTCTTGGGCCCCTTTTTTCCCTTTACCTCCATGATTTCTTTCCATTTTCCTGGTTCTACAGTTACAGCAGGATATATGCTCATATATTTGGTGCTAAGATCCACAAATGAGAGAATAAGTGTCGTTTGTTTTTCTGAGTCTGTGTTACTTCACTTAGTATAATAGTTTCTAGTTCCATCCATTTACCTGCAAATGTCATGATTTCATCATTCTTTACTGCTGAGCAGAACTCCACCACATTTTCATTATCCACTCATCAGTTGAGGAACACTTCTATTGATACTCATTTGTCTCTGACATTCTCAGTTCCTAGACCTGGAAGACACAAAACAGAATCAAAAGATTCTGCAGAGGGGTCTTTGGCCTTGGTACAGCTCTAACCAATTAACATAATTCTGTAAAGGTCAAGGAACATGACTTTTTCATCTCTGAATGTCCACCTTATACCAAAGAAACTATTTATTACCTGAGGAAAGAAAAATTATAAAATAAAAAGAAAGATAAGGTTTTTTTAGTTTTTAACCAAGTTTTCTGTTGTAACTACTTCCCAGATGTTCAGCTAAAATCACAGAGACATCTTTTCTTTCCACATGGATAAGTTTGTCATGATTCTTAAGTTTTTATTTCCCAGCCCACTCTGATTCAGAGAAAAACATGCAGAGGACCTCATGGGAAAGTCAGAATCAGCAATAGAGGAGCCGGTGTGGGAAAGATGCTGGGAGTGAGTCAGCTCCCTGAGCAGTGCGTTCTTCCCACCAGACTGTCCCCTGCCCCGCTTCCCTGTATCAACCAAGATGCATCGTGATCTGTGGTGGTCGAGAGGAACCAGGCACTGAAACCCACAGAAAGTTTCCAAAGTTTCCAGAGTGGGCATGATTCTAGAGGCAGATTCCTCAAAACTCAAAATGAGCATGACTGAGGGGGACTCCCAGCTGATGGGAATGTGATCCTTACGGCTGCTTCTTCCAGCTGGATAAGGCTTCTCTAGAATCTTCTCTTCTTTGGGAGCTAATTCCACTTCTCCAGTACCAGAGAAACTTGCTCAATTTTCTTTCATTCAAAAAGAATTTTTTTTTGCAAATCTTTTAAAAATTTTGCTTTGTTATTTTATTTTATGTATATGAGTATATTGCCTACATGTGTGTAAGTGCACGCAGGTTGTACAATGCCTAAGGAGATCAGAAAGGGCATCATATCCCCTGAAACTGGAGTTACGGACAGTTGTTAGCTTCCATGTGGGTGCTGGGAATTGAACCCAAGTCCTCTGAAAGAACAGCCAGAGCTCTTAACTGCTGAGTCATCTCTCCAGCCTCCAAAAGGAATTTTTTTAAAATACTAGGACCAACATAAAAAATAATGAACAAGTAAAACCTGTGCCCTGTTCTATGTTTATTTTTTATCTAATTTATTTTCTTGTTCCATTTTTTTGACAACTATCTAGACTTTTCTAGACTTTTTGACTCCGTTCCCATTCTCATATGCACTTCAGCCTGCTGCAGCCTGGTCCGTCTTTCTCTTGGCCCCCAGTTCCACTCACTCACCATTGACTTTATCATACTTGACATCTTGGCAATATTTGATCCTCTCGGGCCACTCCCTCCTTCCCATTGTTCAACCTTGACTCTTGAAGCACTGTTCTCTCTCTCTCTCTCTCTCTCTCTCTCTCTCTTCTGTCTCTGCACTGTTCTCTCTCTCTCTTCTGTGTCTGCACTGTTCTCTCTCTTCTCTCTGTGTACTGTTCTCTCTCTTTTCTGTCTCTGCACTGTTCTCTCTCTTCTCTCTGTACTGTTCTCTCTCTCTCTTTTCTGTCTGTGCTCATTAATGCAGAACTCTCTCTCTCTCTGATTACTTTCTTCTGCTTTTTTCCTTACATTTCATTCAGATCATTCTTGGTCTAGTTGATTTCTTTCTTACTCTTGATTTAGAAATGTTTTTAGTACTTGAAGTACCAAGCTTTAGCCTGGGTAACTAAGGATTAGCAGTAAGTTCAGTGGCCTGTGGAATACAGAGTGCAGAGAACACAGTGTTCTCACTCTGCCAGTTATCAGAAAACGTCCTCCTCATCCGTCTTGGTACCTGCTCCTCCCCTCCCCCCCGTTCTGACTGGTAATCTATGGCTTTCAGAACTTTGTTCTGCGTTCTCTACTCAACCAATACCTACAAATTCTTTGAAATATAGAAACTCATCCAATAGAAGATATTATTTCCATGACATAATGGAATTGAGTTAGATTATTTGAAGCAAATTTAATTTATTTTTCCATATAACACATTCTCCTTTATTTCCTAGTTCTACAAATTGCATCATCACTCAACTACCCATGTAAGCACCAAACTTAGGAGACATTTAAGAGTCTGCCTTTATTCCTCACCTTCCACCCGCCCTGTTTCTGAGCTGTGAGGCCACGCCGTCCTAAATACCCTGCTTCCATATGTTTCATGCGGTACTTGCGAATACCCAAATCAAGCACCCATCATTGCTTTCTTCACTCAATATTTAATTTCTATTATAAGCTGCCTCAAATCTTTTCAATGGTTCCTATTGATTGGCAAAGGTAAAATGCTAACCAGATTGCAAAGTTTTTCCATAGTCTAAACTTTCCCACAGCCTACTGCTATAACCAAACCAAAATTCTTCGAGTTATTAGAATGGGAGGTGAGTCATGCCTCACTAGTACAGTAAAACCCTTTCCCTCTTCCTGAAATCTCATACTTTTCCTCATCTTCTTGAGGATTGTCTCATTACTTTTATTATTTATGTCTTTTACTTGTCTTCCCTTAATCTATCAGGCAACATTAATTTCTTTCTTATAATACTTTGTGCATATCTAGTTTGTAGCACTATCACATTTTTAGAAACTGCTTACTTTCTTAATTCTTTAAAGTTATAGCTTATAGAGTTCCCTTTCATTCCCTTGCCTACAAACAGTACTTACCACAGAGTTGACGCAAAGAGAAGTATATTAGTTGGGCATGGTGGATCTCTGTAAGAGTGAGTCAGCCTGATCTACATAGTGAGTTCCAGGCCTGGTGGGGCAACAAGGAGATCCTGTCTCCAAAAAAGTGTTTAATAAACCCCAGTGCTGGGCATGGTGGCACATTCGTTTAATCCCAGCATTCAGGAGACAGGCAGATCTCTGTGAGTTCAAGGCCAGCCTGGCCAGCTGGGGCTTCAGGGAGACCCTGTCTCAAAAGAAAATTAAAATAAATAAACCCTAGTGACCTCATTTCCTACCTAAGTTCATTTGAATTTGTTATTATTTTCACAGTCATTTATTCTTTCATCTGGAGAGCAATATTCTTGGAATGTGTATAATTTCTGGATGAATGATTTCCCTAAAGACTAATCTGTCACTGATGAGTCTCCAGTCTGGTAACAGCAGCCGTTGCTGAGCTACTATGTCTAGGGGAGACACTGGTCATTCAATAGCAAACTGATTAATTTGAATCCATCTCATTACAGTGGGAACTTTACTTATTCTCTAAGGTAAACATACATAGTAGGTAAAGATTATCTTTCTCTGTCTTCTCTTATTTTTGTGTCATTTATATTTATGTCATCATCTTTTACCTGACAAGGACAAGAGAGGGTGCAAAAGACAAAACTGGCAGATGATATCAACTTTGTTTTCAATTGGACCTTTATAGCCATTGCTTTTCTCAGGTTTTATACAGCTGGATACTGACCACTGTAACCCACCAATGTCTCCCATGTTCAATGGCTTCCTTAGGTTCAGCGAAGGAAGAAAGGCACTGGGGAACGAAGGGGTGGGTGGGTGGACATTATTATTTGAACCATTTCAGCTTGGCTCTGTCCATCATTTGAAGGTCACACATCCTTTCAGGTGCATTTACCTATCTATGGCTATCCTTTGAGTTTTGAAAACTTCTCCTTGTCCTAAACCAGCCTAGTTTAATCCTATAACCACTTCCTGCTGTTACTAGCCATGGTGAGCTTTGTCATCTTTTGTTTTCTCGATCTGTGGCCATGCTGTGGTTGTGAATAGTTCCTTTATAAAATTATTCTCCAGCCTTCCAGTTTGAGAGTGTCATCTGTTTCTAGCTGGGATATTAATTGACACAGCTGGTGTCTCTTGTATCTTGGGGAAATGGTTTTGGTTGCCTGAGACTCTTAAAATGACTGCTGTTACAAATTTACACTCAGCTGAAGGTCCCAGATTTCTGGATGAAGCAGTTCTTGAGAAACAGTTGTTTGTGTTGTTTTATTTTTGATGGGACTGTTAGTAGAGCCTTTGAATACCCTTCTTCAAAGCAAAACAAAACACTCCAGGATATATTGCACGGAGGTTTGGATATGCTACATTTACTGTAACAGTGAATTCCAGAGCTGTGGGCACTGAACTGTTGCGGCTCTCAGAGCTAAGGACTGACCACAGCTGTCTTCATCTGGCTCGGGACAGTGCTACTTCAGCACAGCAAACAGAGAATGCGTGCTCCTCTTTCACACTACTTAGGGCATTTCTGAGTCAGTGCCCACCCCATACGTTAATACAGAATATCTATTCATCTGTAAACCAGACTAAGAGAGAAGGAACATGTCAAAATTCAAGCCTATGCTCTCCAAACCTCCCACAGGCTCTCTGGTCTTCCCTATTCTGCCAGCAGTGCCCCGGTGCACTCGACTGTTAAAGACAGAAACCCAGGGACACTGTTTGCCTCTGCAAGTACTCACTTCAAGTTCTGAGGGGCCTGCAACAGTTCAGACAGACCTGAGGTCTACATTGTCACTCCAATCACTTAGAGTTGTGACCTTGGGCGACATAAGTTCATTCCCTGCTCTCAGTTTCTTCTTTCATAAAGTAGAAGGTCTGGTCTAACAGCCCTCAGTGAAAGCCAGCGTGGAAATGATTAGTGTGCTGACCAGGCGTGATTTACAAAACAATCCAAACGCAGCTGCTGTTTTCCTGTCGCAGCTCCCAAAGATTTGAGCAGAAGTCATCTTCTCATTCTTCTGGACGGAGAAAATGTGCAGCTCCCACAAGATCTGCTCATTCTTCTTCTCTCGGGCATGTTATCATCACGTAGTTCTTGAAAACATGGCTTCTGGGGCTGGAGAGATGGTTCGGTGGTTAAGAGCACTGGCTGCTCCTGCAGAGGACCTGTGTTCCATTCCCAGCACGCACACAGCAGCTAACGCTACCTCTAATTCCAGTTTCAGGGGAATCTGACACCCTTTTTGACCTCTGTGGGCACTTATATACATGCAGGCAATACACTTATACACATAAAATAAAAATAATAATTTTTAAAAATATGGCTTCCTAGAGACATTTGACAAGAGAAGAAACAAAATAATTAGACCTACAGAAAAAAAATCATACCTGAAAATATAGAACTCTAGAAAGCCTAAAATCCCAGAAAAATTTAAATATAGTTGTTTATGGAAGCAATATATAAAGTGTAAAGGTAAATTTGGTTCCTATTAAACTCCAGAACATTTAATAAACTCCAGAATTTTAATAAAAATAAAATGTCAAAAATCTAAAAATGTAATTTAAAAGTATGAACTTTAAAGGAGACATATGTTATAACCATAGAAAGAGACTATCATAAATGTATGAATTTTCTTCAGTTTTAAGCATCATAATCCCATTAGCGTCTTCTGACTCAAATAGGTACGGAAAGGTTGGAGAGATGGCGCAGTGGTTGAGAGCACCCACAAGGCAGTTAGTAGCCACCAGTTTCATTTCACACATTCAGACATAACACTCATATACATAAAATAAAAATAAATAAATAAATAAAAGCAAAAAGACCAAAAAACACTCAAGAAACTTCAAAGAGAAAGGTTATTATGACCTGCCAGACATCAAGACTGATTCGAGAGGGCCGACTAAGATAGACTGGCAGATACAGAACTACCAACGGGAAGAGTAAAACAGAGGTTTCTTAAGTAGACTTCCACTAAAACCTTGTCTGAGTGTGAGGTATTGCAGATTATTTGTGAAAGGAAAATTTATCAGTGATGCTAGAATCCAAATGCACAAAAGTCATATTAGATCCTTCATACATATCAATAAAGTTATATACATCAAGAAGAATTTAAAATGTCTAGTAGATTACAGGGAAGCTATCTTTGTGACGATGAGATAAAGTCATTTAAGACATCAAAGATGGCAACATTTAGAAAGTGATCTAGAATGCATAAGGAAATCAAAAATAAAACCTTAACAAGTATAAAAACTATAAAAACACCCACAGTGTAGTCTAAATACACAGTACAAATGCTCTCAATAGACACTTCCTAAAAGAAGAAATACAAATGGCCAACAAATGCATGGAAAATATTTAATATCAATATCCACCAGGAAAATGCAAATCTAGGCTCCTCTGAGATATCATCTTATTCCAATTGGAACAACTATTGCCAAACACTAAAACTGTTGTCAAGATTGTGGAGAATAAAGAACTCTTATATACTATTGTCAAATATGTAAACTAGTACAGTCATTACAGAATGGCTACTCCCCCAAAATGCTAAAAAATAGGTCTACCTTACAACCCAGTTAGCTCACTTACAGATACACTGCCAAAAGAAATGAATTTAGCATATAAAAGAAGTATTTGCACACCTTTGTTTATTGTGGAACTATTCTTAATACCTAGGGTATGAATTATCATAGGTGTCCACCAACAGATGAGCAGGTAAATAAAATGTGGTATGTATATACAATTAAATAGTATTTAATAGTAAAATTGAAATTCTGTCATTTATACTAAAACTGAACTGGTAGAAATTATAGTACGTGAACTCAAATACACAAGTACAACATGTGTTCTCATATGTGAAAGATAAAACATTAGTCCTGACCTATGTGTAGAGTCAGTGATTCTTAGAAGTTGATAAGGGAGGAGGACAGGGAAAAGGAGGCTTAATTTGACCCGTGCCTGCTATACCTATGTATGGAACGGGCACACTGAACCGTATTAACCTGTACAATGAATATGTTTATCAAAATTAAAATTACTACTAAAACCTACATCACTTCCTAAAGGTAATGCATTCACTACTTGAAACTGAAGACTTCTAGTTATAAGAGAGAAATATTTGGGAGAAACTATTTGTAACATTTTAGATGACAAGGGATTAGTCAGAATATCAGAAAAAATGATATGTTAGTAGAAAAAAGTCAAACCAATAAAAAGAAAAATGTGGACAACATGAATATGAATTTCACAAGAGGTCACCAAATCTATGTAAGACAAACATTCAACAATATACTCAACTAATAGAATTGAAAACTGAATATTCACATGACCTATGACCTAGAAGTACCATTCTTAGTGAGTTCTAATACAGATGGGTATCAAGAGACACACATAAAAATTTGTCATTGTTTACCTTTAATCCCAGCAAAGGGAGGCAAAGGCAGGCAGATTTCCGTGAGAATGAGGCTAGCCTGGTCTACATAGTAAGACCCTGTCTCAAAACAAAACATAACAAAATAAAACAAAAACAAACAAACAAAGTGTTCTTATAGTTCTGGGGAGATGGCTCCATGATTAAGCTCACTGGAGCTTACTCTTATAGAGGACCAGGATTTGATTTCCAGCATTCACATCACAACCCACAACCATCCTTAACTCTAGTCCCAGGGGATCTGACGCTCTCTGCTGACCTCCACAGGCATTGTGAATACAGTGCACTTACATACAAACAGGCAAAACATTCTTACATATAAAAAATGCCATTTTGGGGTTGAAGAGATGGTTCAGTGGTTAAGAGCTCTGGCTTCTCTTGCAGAGGACCTGGGTGTGATTCCCAGCACTCACATGGTAACTAACAAACATCCAGTAACAACCTTCTTCCAACTCCACAGACATTACACAACACAGGTACACTTACACACTTGCAGACAATACACTCATATACATAAAATAAAAATAATAAGACATTTTTTAAAGTCATTGCTTGTCATAGCTAAATAAATAAACAACAGTAGAAATAACCTCATTTCAAGATACAGGAAAATGGCATAATGTGGCATAATTGTACAAATATTGCAGGACAATGGAAGATTTACTCTGTACTACATAGATAAGTCACAGGTATTTTGTTAGGTGGCGCATTTTAAATGTTCTATTCAGCAGCATAACAAAAATAATTTTGACCTGTGTAGTTTGGATGACAGATGTCTGAGTGAAAAACTATTTCAGAAGAGAGTGATAAATACAAAGCTGGGGGAGCTTTACCTCTGAGGGGCTGGCAGGACTCAGGCAGGGGAGCGTGGGGCCCGATGCTTGGTGGCATTGCCCTTCTTCCCTTGGTGTTGGCTTCTCGGAAGCTCAGGGCCTTATTTTGCTTCATAGCTCAGGTGTATATTCTTTGTGTCCTGCAGATGTTTGGTCATTCCACTTTGAGTTTTTCTTTGTAGTTCTGACTGAACAGTTTCTATTAATTTACTTTCAAATCCACCGACTCCTCTGTTCACTCCTTGCTCTTGAGACTACTATGATCTCAATGATTAAGCATTTTAGTTCCTATATTTAAAATTTGATTGATTTTTATCACTTTTATCTCATAAAGAAAAACACTAATACCTCCTGTAACGTTGAGGTCTGATCATTCCCATATCTGTGTTATCTCAGCTTGATATCTATTATCTTTTCTCTTAAAAATAAGAATGTTTTCCTGACCCTTTGAGTGTAAAGTCATTTTGGATTATATCCTAAACAGTTTGTTGCGAGGCTCTAGATCTTGCTAAAGTTGTTGAACATGGCTTTGTTGGTATGGGCTGAAGCCCGGCTCAGGTTCTTACTGGCTCTCCCATTCTGTGGATAAAGGGCCAGTGTCAGCTCAGTCTTCTAAACCTAGGCTGTGTTCCTTTAGATCTACACTTCAGGAATGAGTTAGAGATGCATTAATTCAGATTCAGACTTAGGATTCTCCTCTTCCAGAATTCCCTTTAAGATTTTTCACATTTCTGATTTCTCATAGAAACTAGAGAACCCCTTTCCTAAGTCATCTGGCTAGAGAGTAAGGATTCCTATCGAATCCACAGAACCCACCCTTTAACTGAAGTACTTTGAGAATAGAATGAAAACAGATATTTCACCTGCATTTTTTAGGCCAACAGGGTACTTTTCCCGACTCATGTGGCCAGAAAAACATGATGTCTCTTGGGGACTAGATATTCACTCCACTGCCACACAGCTCCCGGGATGATTGTAGCTCCAAGGAAGGCCAGGATAGAGAGACAGCAACACCCAGCCACCATGCTCTCCAGCTTTTAGGGCCTTTGCTTCCAGTCTTCCTGATAATGAGCTTGGATTAGACCAGGGTGGTGGCGGTATCTTTGAGTTGAGGTTTTTGTCTGTTTGGCATTGTCTGCAGTTCTGGAGTTCTCCGTATCCATGTCAAAGCCAGAGGAAAAAAATGAGAAAAAGTGAAACTCAGTCTTGCTATGTGCTTTATTCAGGAGTGGCCGTCCCTCTGCAGTCAGTCTGTTGTTAAATTTTGGAGTCCTTAAGTAGTTACCTTTCATATTTTGCTGGAAATCTTTGCAGTCAGTGGAAGAGTTATATAAACTGGACTGAGCGTCCTCCATCCTGGCTATGCAAAGTCCATTAATTCTTTTTTAAAATATGTCAAATACTGTATAGCACAATAGATGACAGTAAACACAGGTCCATCCTCAGAGACTCTCATCCTCCATGAGGTGAGGTGAGATACATTATGAGGTGAGATACACTAAACACTTTTGTTTGAGAGTATTTGGGCCTGACAAGAAGAAAATAGAGATAACAATGGAGATAAAGGGGTGCAAACAGTAAGGCCGGAGGGGAATTGCTTTTGTTAATTAGGATTAGTCACGCTGGGTTCATAGGCCTCCAACCCTACACGGCACATTTTAATTATTTTGTGTTTGTTTCAGCCCTACTACCTGGATAACGAGCCACAGGGAAGTTCATATCTGCACGGTGCTGCCGTTCATTCATCCTATGCAGCTGGTGGTCAGGCTACGATTGCTGGTAGATTCCATTATATTTCACTATACTGTCCCTGCCAGAGCTCCACTCTCATCCCCCTGCCCTTTCTGCCATTTCACACCAATGCAAGCTTTAGTTGCAAGCTCTGGGGTCTCTCTGCTTGAGGCAATTAAAGCATGTCCTCCCAGCTTGGGTGGCAGGGTGTAGTGATAGGAAATTAATTTCTGCTGGATTAATTTCCCAATCGTTGACTGGCTTGTGAACCCACTAGCTGCTTCTCCCTAGGGAGAGGGCAATGTCCTCAGCAGGATTGGCTTCAGCCGTCTGCAGTGGTCATGGGACCGACTACCAAAGTACAAATCATGCTCAACTTTCTATTCTCTGGTCCATTGATTTCTCCTGCCATTATCCTCTTAAGTCAAGTTCTTTCACAGGAATCCTCATTTAAAGATCTACTTCTAGGGTGACCCAAACGGGACAGGTACATACATATGAAGGAGACTTGTAGTAAGAAGTTTCTGGGCTTCAGCAGTGACTCAGTAGTTGAGTATCATCTGGACAATTTTAAGGACCACAGTTCAGATCGCAGCACCCAAGACAGGTGTCCTTCAAATATCTGCAGCTTCAGCTCCACGGGATTCTATGCCCTATCCTCACATTTGCACATGCACCTCACATACAAGTGTATCCTTCCCCACGTGCAGATACACTCACACACATAGAGATAGAAAGATGTTGAGAGATGATGAGAGATAGATGATTGATTGATAGATATAAGATAAATAGATAGATGATAAATAGATGATGATAGATAAGTAGATGATTGATTGATAGATGAATGGTAGATAAATAGATTATAAATAGATGATGCTGATAGATACATAGATAGGTACATAGATATAGATAGATGATAGATAGATAGATAGATAGATGATAGAGAGGGAGAGATGATAAATAGGTGACAGATAGACAGATAGATGCATAGATAGATACATAAATGCATAGACAAATAGTTACATAGATGATGGAAAAGCTCTTTTCAAAAAATACTTTTTCCAGCTAATAGAGTGGAATGCTGGACTTCACACGGGGGCTCTGGTTTATCCCCTGACCAGCAAGGCAGCTTTAAACAAGTCACCTGGTTTTACAAAAGTCCAGATTTTCTCATTTGTAGCATGTGGTTAACAACAATTTACCTTAAAGTTTAATAACGTATGTGAATGCCTCTTAGGGAGGCCAGCATAATGAAAGCACAGTGAGCGGATATGTGCTAGATGCCTATGTTCTCACTGCGACTGGTCACGGCCACTTCATCCTGCTCTTCTCAGTGGAAACTGGGGTTTGTATTAACATATCGCTGGAACTGCTAATGATGGGCAAATGCTGGGGGACTGCATTGTTTCATATTAAGGAACATGCTTCTAATTAGCAAGAGCCTGTTTTATTTCAGCATAAATGGACAAAGGCTTAGCAGATGGCCCTCCTGAGTCCCCGTGTGCTCCAGAGGAAATGGACAACAAATACTTCAGAGTCAGAACATTGTCTTTTAATTTATATGGAGTTCACTTTGATTTGAGAATTATTCTGTGAACTTTTCGTGGCTTTGTCAACTTTCAGATCAGAAAGATAGCCTAGAGATATGTAGTGATCCAAGCCCACTATTTTATAGCTAGTATAACAGGGGCTCCATAACCTACCCTCCCAGATGACGTTCAGGAGCAGTGACAATAGCCTTCAGCCGTTCAAAAGATATATGAAAAAGATAGCAAGACATCTTTTTACAGTAAGTTCAAAAATTAAAGGAGAAGGTTTTTTTTTAATTCAATTTAAGAAGAAAAATTATATCAACTAAAGCAACCAAAGTGATGGAGATAGGTTTGCTATCTCTGGATGTACAGAAGGATACTGAGCCCAGATGGGTGATCTAGAAGCGTCTTCTGCTCTGTGAGACAAATACTTGACTGAGCTTAAGTCTTGCCTTGTTTTATGACTCTGCAGTGCTAGGTGTTCTACAGCTCAGAGCATATGGTTCAAGGTCAGTGGGAACACCATGTGTGGCTACTACCCACCAGCACTCGAAGTCTGCTCCAAGGGTGCTATCAAGGTCCCTCATTTGTACCTCATCTGAGTCCCTTCTTTCTTTGGTTTGGCATGTCATTCTTTTGAGGTCAGAAGAAACAACAGTGGGTTTAGGTATCTTGAAGAAAATGTCCTGGGAGAAAGGGATGTTTCCATAAGGACTCACAGCTGCACACTGAGGTCAATGGTCCTGAGAAAGAAGCCTACTAAGGCTGTGTATTTATGAGGACCAGGGAAAGGGAGCTATGTTTTATCCACTGGCCCTGTGTACTCCATAGCACAATAAAGGAATATTTGCAGTGAGCTCCACAGATGTGGAAGTGGCAGCTTATAGGTACAAATTATAGGACTATTTTATGGTCAGTTCTTATTAAGCAGTTCCTATTGGTCAGGATTCTGTGAAAGCTTGCTGGTTTGGCATTTTCATTTGGTTATAGACAAGCTGACAGTCAAGGGTGTGGCCACTTTCAAAGGAGAATTTCCATCCAATATCTCTGATGTGGCTATTGCTTGGCCTCGGTTCCTCACCTTGTAGACCTCTCCACAGAGCTGCTTGACTCAGTGGCACATGAGCAAACACTGGGAGAGTACCACAGGTGAGGTCACAGTCCATCATCTAATCTCAGCAGCAACTTGCCTTTCTATACCTCAAAAAACTGATAGAATGCAAGAAAGTAACTAGGCAATCCTGACCACCCCTGGCGCAGTTTGAGCAAACATCACTTTAAAAGGTGAATACAAGAGTGGCACAGCATGAAGGAGATACTTTGTCAAGTAGGAAACTGAGACACAAAGTGCAATAGCGCAAAAACCACACTCAAGATTTTAACCGAGTTCATGGTTCTTAACCATGGTGCTACAATGACTCCCAAACACAAGAGTGCAAGGCTCAGGGCAAAAGGAAACCTATGTTAAATTTTACTGATTATTTTTAGTAAATTTACAAAGTAATGGGTTTTATTACGAAATTTTCACATACACATATCAAGTGTTTTGTTCGTATTCACCCTCCCATTCCCCTCCCTCCTGGTCCACTTTCTTCCCCAAATAGATCCCCTTCTGTTTTCCTATAGAGCTACATTTTTCATATACATATTTATATGTGAATTCTGCAGGTGGAAAAACATGCAATATTTCATCATTGCAGGTAGCTAAGCAAAGAATGTTGCAAGTGGCATTTATTTGTGTAGAAGTACAGAGCTTAAAAGAACAACCCCTCACTAGCAAAGGTATTCTTTACACCAAATCTGAAGAGATTATTTCCCCATTTTGTAGATGCCAGAAGAAAATCAAGAAAGACTAATGCTTTTCCATAGCCATGCACTGGATGAACAGTAGAGCCAGATGCAGGTCTTCATTTGTTCAGTGCAGGCCTCTAGCCTGCACCTCAGCTGTTCATAAGACTAAAACACTGAGAACAGATTGGTGCTTCAAAATCTCTGACAATAGCGATTAAGATGAACAAAGTCTGGAACAGTACTAGAAATCTGCTAGTTAGGTATGGCGTGAAGGCTGAACTATGTGTCATGTAAAAGATATCATCTTGTTAAATTTCCATAACCTGAACAAATGAAGTAAAAATCACTCTTTACCTTGGAGTCCACTTTGTTTCCCCTTTCTGACATACCCTCTCCTCCCCGAAGGAACCAAATGATGAATTCTAAAAGCATCAATTAATTCTTCCTGGTTTTGTAGGTTATATGAATGGAATCTGACAATTTTTGTACCTGGCTTCTTTCTCTGGATATTATGACCATAAAATTTACCCATGTGGCTGTGAACATTTGTTTTTTGTTCTCATTGTTGTATACTATTCCAATGTGATGTACCATTTATCTATCCATTACCCAAGGACTTAGCAAACAGCCACCTTAGGTCAAATTTGGCTGATCTCCTATTTTTGCAGAGCCTGCAAGCTAAGAATTTTTTGCACATTTTAAATATTTATGAAAATTGAAAGAATAGTATTTCATGAAAATTATATGAAATTTAGATTTCAGTGTCCATAAATAACATTTTATTGGAACTAGCACACATTCATTTCCCTGTTATCTATGGTTGCCGTCATATTACAAGGGCAGAGGAGCAGTTCTGGGACAGACCATAGGCAGGATTCTGTTGCTTTGCACTAGTGCTTGGGAAACTAGAAAAGAGCAGTCATGCAATTATGACCCATTCTTTGCTTCTTGGCCTGCAAAGTCTAGACAGTATTTGTTCTCCGACTTTTTACAGAAAATGTTGGCTGACATTTGCACTATGCTATCAGTGTACATCTGGGGAGCTTCCAGTTACATGCTATGCTGTTGTGAAGAATGTTTCTTAGAAAAGTCTAGTGCATCTTTTCAGGAAACATATGCAAGCAGTTATGTTGAGCGCATACTTAGGAGCAGACTTGCTAAATGTGAGGATGTATTCAGTTTAGTAGGTGCTGCCAAGTGGGCTGTGCGGATTCCACATTCTAACCAGCAGTATATGACAACTCCAGTTGCTCCACAACCTTATTAACAACAAGGCGCTTCTCTCTCTCTCTCTCTCTCTCTCTCTCTCTCTCTCTCTCTCTCTCTCGTATATTTCCTATTTCATCTAACCATATGGTGAATGTGTGGTGGTACCATGGAAATGGATTTGTACTGACAATTACAAGCTCTTCTCATGCTGTGCCAATAGGTGCAACAACACGAGCATTTGTAGACAAGTTCATTTCACAGGTGTTAAAATAGTGCTCACTGAGATTAAGAAGTGTTGGACTCAAACAGTCATGAAGTGGTGGGATGAAAACTCAGACTTGTGATATGTTCTACCCGCCATGAACTCAGACTCATGATATGTTCTACCCGCCATGCGCCTCTTCATGTGGTAATTTAATAAGTCTTCCACCAGTAAGGAAAATCAGCAATTAGAGCATCTTAATTAGCATCCAAGTATTTATTAAGTAAGAAAAGGAGGGGGTGGGTTATGAACAGTAGGTGTGGGGAGTGAGGGCAAACTTCTCCTCCTTTCTGCAGCATCCTGCCATAGTGGTTAGCTGCTGTCTGCTTCTCTCCAGCCTCTGACTGGTTATGTTTATTACATGTTCTGACAGTGGAGTACTGTGGTGAAAAATGATAACAGATTTGTATTCTCAAGATCATCTCCAGATGCTGGCCAGAAGTACCTCTGGATTCATGAAATATTTGTCTTTAGTATTTCTTGAAGATAGATGATAAAAAAAATGTTCTAGGAACACTTCAGTATAAATCATAGGGAATTCCTTTCTTTGGCAATCTGGAATGCATTTCTCTATTTCTTTAAAAAGAATAATGGGTGTGTTACTAACTTGGTTGGAATGGGGTCTGGGCCAAAGGAGATGATTATGGAAATAGTTATTGATGGTTTCTTGTCGCCAGGCAAATCTGTTGCTGCAAACCTGGAGTTTGTCGTCTGACGTGAATGACTGTTGAACGGTCTCATCCAAGTCATTCACATGAGTCCCTGCCTCCCCCTTCATCCCAACAGCTACTTCCCTCTCCTGGTTTCTTTATTTTATGCTTTGGCATGACTCACAAAAGCCTTAGAGCAAGCTTCACTTTCTTTCCTGCCTCCTCATAAGCATGCACATTCGCACTCGAATTTTTCTGCTACTCAGTTTATACTGCTGCCTTGAGGTTCTTCTGAAGGCTCACTGCTGTCTGGAGTGTGTGCTCCCACCTGCATGATTCCACCCACAGCCTCAGTATGAATACACTGGTGGGGCTCTCCGTAAAGGATTTTCACCTATAAAATGACCCAGTTTGGCCTCTGGTGCATGGTTTGCAGATGGCTTCTCTGCATCTTGGGAAAATTAGGACACCCAGGATCTAATGCTATGGAGTGCAGATGTGCCTAGCTATCTTCTCCCAGCTGAGTCTGGCTTGTACTTTGTGCTCCTGTAACTTCAAGGTGGTTTCTGCTCTAAAGACCACTGCACAGTAAAGCTGACAAGCCTCATGTCCTGACTCTAGACTATTTTGCTCAATTCTAGGCTAAAGTAATTGTTCTAAGTATGTTTGATATAGTCTAGACTAAGCTATGGTGCCCAGTCAATCAGCTTTATTAAATGCATTTTCAACTCATGATATTTCAACTTACAATGATTTAATTGATATAAGACCCCATATAAAGAAATATCAGTATATGTATTGTAAATTCATTCTCACATTTTACATTTGTATTTTTATGTCCTTAACAGAGTCTTTAAAAAAAGTTAGGGCTGGAGAGATGGCTTCACAGTTAAGAACACTGGCTGCTCTTGCAGAGGACCAGGGCTCAATTTCTAGTATTCATATGGTGGCTAACAACCGTACCTAACTCCACTTCCAGGGGATCTGATGCCCTCTTCTGACTCTCGCAGAATTTCACAAGACATATGTACTTACACACATGCAGACAATATACTCATACACAAAAATTAAAATAGTAAGATATTTTTAAAAGTTATTAATTTTTGTAACATGAGTTTTGTTACCACTTTTTTTCTTTTTATAGCTTGTATTTTAGACCATGTATAAGAAATCTTTTTGAAAGCTTGCTAAGATTTTCTTCTAGAACTTTTATAGTTTTACTTTTAAAATGAAGCCTATGAACCATATCAAGTTGTGGTTTTTTTTTCTGTGTATGAGATTAAAAAATCAATGTCATTTCTTTCTACTTGGATGGCCAGTTTCTCTGGGATTATCTTTAGGAATTGTAATCCTTGTTGAATTACTGTGATATCTTTCTCAAAAAAACAATTGGTCATGTATGTGTAAAACTAATTTTGAAGTATCTGATCTCTTATTTTTTATTTCTATATTTTATTCTTTCATAAACACCATACTTTCATGATTACTATGTTTTAATCAGGATTATCTAGAGACATGAAACTGATGACATATATATATATATATATGTATATATATATACAGAGAACTGAGAAAAGGTTCATTAAGGATGATAACTTAATTATAGCAGTGAGAAGTCCCATTTGAAAAGTAGAAAACTGCCAGTGAGGCTTATCCCTACTCAAGGCTTCAGGAACAAGGAAGTCTACTATCAATTTTCAGCCAAAGGCCAAAGACTAATAACCCAGGAGCTACAGGTTTAAGTCTTAGAGTTTAAAAATCAGAGAACCCAGGATTCTGAACTATAAGGACATCTGGTCTCCTGAAGAGAGAACAAGAATTTACCCTTGCCCCAAATTTCTTCCATTCCGGGTCAAACTGATTGTACAGTGCTCACCCACTTCCAGGACAACTCTTCTTACTCAATCCTGACACATACCAAGTTCTTGTGGAAACATATATCTCAGATACACTGGGCCAGCTTGATCATTCTGATTAACAGCAAAGTGACTGAATTTCCCTTCCAACAGAGAAGGGATAAGTCCAAGCTTACCAAGCATTAAGGCTAGATGATGCTTACCACTTGCCTTGGTATTCCTCAGTCCAGGCAAATTGATGTTCATAGCAACTACTACATGATAACTTAATAGTGTTTCTAGAAAACAGGTAATACAGTGTCTCTAATTGTGTTTTTCTATTTTAAAATTCATTTTGATTATCCTAGGTCATTTGAACTTACTTTAAATTTTAGAATCAGCCTATGAATTTCTACCAAAAAGTCTTGTTGGAAATTTTGTGAAGAAAATTTATGTATCATAAAATCTCCCCATTTGAAGATTCAATGATCTTTGGTACATTGTTCTCATCTTTGTGCAAACCATTCCACAGAACATCCATTACCTCAGAGAAGAAGCTCTGTATGTTAACAGCCACATCTTACTTCTCCCTATTGCAAAGCAACCACTACCCTGCTTGGTCTCTCTGGATGCACCTTTTCTTGATATTGAACATAAATGCAGTCAGACAGCAGCTGTCCCAGGTTTGTTCATGCTGTGGCATATGTCAGTTTCTCATTTACTTCTGTTGCAAAATAATAGTTCACATTTTTTAAATTTAAGAAAAATTTTATTGATTCAAGAATTTTATACACTGGGACTGGAGGGATGGGAGAAATGACTGAGTGGTTAAGAGAAGAGGCTGCTCTTGCAGAGGACCAAGGTTCCGTTCCCAGTACCCACATAGTAGCTAACAACTGTTCGTAACTTCAGTTCCAGGGGATCTGACGAACCTCTTCTGACCTCCATGAGCATTATACAACATAGGTACACTTACATATATGGAGGCATAACACTCATACACATAAAATAAAAAAAAATAAAAATAATTTCATACAATTAATTTTTGTTATATTCGCTCACCCCTAGTTTGTGTCTTTTATTTGCAAATGAAAACTGTGTTGCTCTTACATAACTCATCTGAGCTGAGTGCTGGAGAAATGGTATCTCATTAGTGGGTCAGCAATCTATAATTCTTACAAACAGATGAGCCAAAGGAAGGGCCCGCTCCCTTTCCTTTGAAGTTTCACGGCTTCATGGGATAGCTTTACGCCAGTGTCCTCTAGTTTATTTTCGGAAATCTGTAGCCTTCTCAGATTCCTAATGTTGTTGAGTACGGTAGCCAAGACTGATAGTCAGCAGGTGGTGGTTATGGTCCCCCTGGAGCACGTGAAGGGGCAGTACATCTCCCCTCTGCCCTGTGATCTATGTGGGTGGCCTTGCTGACACAGTTCTGCTGGTGTGCATGTACAGCCACATTTTCTTTATTTATACATTTTATCTTATTTACTGGTGGAAGATATTTCCCTCATTTGGTTATTCTGGGGAATGTTGCTGTGAACATTTTCACTCTCTGTATTGACATTGCTTTTTCTACACTTGGTACAGTTGCTAGACCATGCAGCTCCTTTATGTTTAACTTTTTAAAGAACTGGTAAACTATTTTCCAGGGCAGCTAAACAATTTTGCTTGTCTACCATGAGTGTATGAAGGATCCATTAGTCCAACTCTTTGTAATACCTCACATCAGTCACTTGGGGTTAGAGAGATGATGCTGCTGTTTGGAGTTTGCACTGCCCTTAGGACCAGGGTTGGATTCCCAGCATCCATGTCAGGCAATTCACAGCTACCTATAACTCCAGCTCCAGGGAATCCAACCTCCTCTTTTAGACTCCACATGCTCTAATATGTGCATAGAGTCACATGTAAGTATATATATATATATATATACATATATATATATATAATTAAAAAATACACTTAAAATTTTTAAAAAGATAATCTTGTATTTTTATCTATGTATGCAGTGGAAACTCATTGTGGTTTGACCTTCCCATGAGGGCTAGAAATATTAGGCATCTTTACATGTGCCTATTGATTAGAAGCACATTTTCTTCCTTTTTAAATAATATTTCTTGTTAATTCTTTAAAATTTTCATATGCTATATTTGAATTATATTCACCCCAACCCTCCCATCTCCTCTCAGATCCATGCCCACATCCATTACCTCCTCCCCAAGTTTGTGTCCTCTTTTTTTAATGCCCATCAAGTCTAATTTGTGTTGTCCAAGTACTCCTGAGTGTTGATCCAGCCCCTGGAGCAAGACCAGCCTATCAAGGGTCACATCTTTAAGAAAACCAACTCTCCTTCTCCCAGGAGCTATCGATGGCCAATAGCTCCTCAGCTAAGGAGGACATGAAGCCCACCTCCCCTCATGGTTTGAACTTGAGCAGGTCTTGTGCATGCTGTCACAATCGCTGTGTGCTCGTATGCACAACTGCAGGGTTGTGTCTGGTAAACACTGCCTCTGTGTAGTTGTCCACCATCCTCTGGCTCTTACAGTGTTCTACTCCCACTTACGCAACAGTCTTGAAGCCTTGAGGGGAAGGGTGAAACATATTTTCTTTGGAGAAAGGTTTATCTAACTCTTTTAACCATTACTATATTATTTGGCTTTTTACTGCTGAACTGTGAGAGCTTTGTAATTGTAGGCATGAGTCCATCAACAGGGTTTGTGAACTTATGCTGCAGATGGACATTTACTTTCTTCATGGTGTCACTTGAAATACAGATGTTTTTATTTTTGTCAAAGTCTAATTTATCTGTTTCATTTGTGTCATTTGTGTATTTTGTCTTGTATTTAAGAAATATTTGCCTAAATATAGGTTGTGAAAGTTTAGTCCTGTATTTTCTTTGTCTTATAATTTTATTTTTATACTTTGTCCTTTTGAGATAATTTTGTGAATATGTGATGTGTCCAGCTTCATTCTTTTGCATGAGTTTGTCCAATTGTCTTGGCATCATTGGTTGAAAGGCTTCTCTTTTATCTCTGAATAACCATAGGACATTTACTAAAAATCAATTGAAATATGCTCAAGAGTTTATTTATAACCCTCCTCTCTGCAGTTCTATCCTGTTAATCAGCTCTGTCTATCTTTAAGCCAGAACCACATTTCATTTCCTTTCAAAATCGTTTTGGCTATAGCATTAATGTTACCAGGGTAACCAACCACCTTCTGATTGATTTGAGGCCTACTCCACAAGAGGATACACATATACTTAATTCTGGCCAAGAACCCATGGATGGGGAGCTCATAGGCCTCAGGGGAGAACCCACAAATATTATCCTGCAAAGTGGACACAGTATCTGTTGCATAGAAAAGTGGTTTTCTCTGTCTGCTATGAGGGATGGGCTTCCAAATGTGACTGACATCCAACTAACCAATGACGTAAGTGGGGAGGTTTAGCAGAAACACAGGAAGGCTGGGAAGGAGTAGCAGGCGCAGAGCGAGGGCGCCATTCTCACCGCCGTGTTCCAGGAGTCTGGGGAGGTCCTTATGAGAATGCAGCCACCTGCCATACAACACCTCCATCTCCCTCTTTCCCTGGGGACTGGGGTGGGGCTGAAGGCGGAGCCTCACCATGAGAAATTCATAAAACAGTATCAAACTGCCTAGTAAACACATAACTCTGTACCCATAGATTAGTGTAGCACTCAGTCCTCATCAGAGACACTTCTTTGAGCAATGGACAAAGTGGTTAATTCATAAACTCACGCTGATCAAAGTGTAGAGAATAAGTGTCTGTGGACTGTTCAGTTATAAACTGGACATCAGTTTCACACTCTCTGCTTGCAAGGCTCCAGGAACATCATGAAAGAACAGGTAGAAGAACAGTAAGAGCAGGAGGTCACGCATGACTAGGCACAGTAGTGCCTTCTGGACTTCAGAGGACTGCCACATTCCTGAACTGACAGCAACTCTGGCTGCTGCATGAGATCACGTCACTCAGCTCTCCAGCATGGAGGTAGGAAGGGCTCAAGAGCCCTCACCCGACAGCTGAGGAGATATTGACAGCTGATGGTTGCTAAGGGAGAGTCAGTTTTCTTTAGGTGTAGCTTCTGAAAGATTGCTGTGCTGCAGTGATAGCCCCACACTCACATATGTGTGTGTGTATATATATATACACACATATATACTATATACACATATATATTTCTGCATCTACACACATATATGTATATATACACATATATATTCACTACAAACTGGACTCGGTAGATTATTGAAAACAAATGTTTTTAAAAAGACATAAAATTGGGTGAGGAGTTAAGGGAGTGAAGTTCAGATCCAGGATGAGTTAGGAGTGAATATGATCGAAATACATTATGTGCTTGATGAAATTCTCAAAGAATGTACAAAATGTATTGTATTAAATTTGAAAATTATCTTGGCTAGAGCATCCAGTGTGATCATGAACAGAAGAACACACATTGATATCCATGTCCTGCTCTTGGTCTTCAAACAAAACACTCAGTCTTTGATCACCTGGTGTGCTGTTAGCTGTGGGTCTTTCATAAATATGCTTCTTTTGGCTGTTTTCAATCTCAGTGCTTGTAGTCATGAAAAGATGCTGGCTTTTGTTAAATGATGTATCTTCTTCTACTGGGATGATATACAATTTTGGTCGTTTATTCTTTTGTTACACCATATTATGTTCATTGAGTTTAGGAGGTTAAACTAACATTGAGTTCCTAGGATATTTCTCACTTGATCATACCATTTAATCTTTTTATATGTAACTGGATTCAGTTTGTTATTATGTTAAAGATCCTTGATGAACTTTATGAGACTTTATTTGGAGAATATTTGCATTGTAACAATATTGAGTTTTCCAGCATATAAAAACATTATATACCCTCTGTTTATCTAGGTTTTCTTTAATTTACTTCAGCAATATCATTTTCAGCATAGAGGTTTTACATGATTGTTATGAAATTTGTTTCTATTTCATTGTATTATTGTGACTAGACATTTACTTTCAAGCAAACTGTGTATGTGTTTTTAGTTTGAAGTATTTATGACAGAGTATAATGTTGCTTTTCTTATTCTGAGAAGCCTACCTTTTAGTCTTTAACTTGTTATATTTAGTGTAATTTTGGACATGTGTGGGTTTGTAACTTTTTATTCTCTCTGTACCTTTCCTTTTCTTTCATATCCCTTTTTGCCTCCCATGTTAGTTGTTTTCAAAATTTTGGAATTCTATTTAAAACCGTGTATTGATTATTTAGTCATAGTTTTTGTTTTATTTTTAAGTGATTTTTTTTAGTACTCAAAACATTAATTCCTCACCCCACCTAGAGTTAACATTGCAAGAAAGTTTGCAACCATGTAAGTCTATTGCTGCCTGACTATGCTTTGTGTTTCAGCTTCTACATAAATCTATCTGCGTCCATTACAACAGTATAGTATACTTTTACATTATATAACTATGTGTACTTTAAACATAAGAAGAGAGAGCAGGCTCTCCACTGGCCCAGCTGTGCCTCCCTCTCCAGGGACCTGAGCTCCTTCCTATTCCATTTCCTCCCCCTGAAGCGCTTCCCTTGTCATCTCTGGGGCAGCATGGTCTCTTGGTCCTTCTTAACCTGAAAAATGTCTTTATTTCACCTGGAAACCTGAAACTGTGCGTTCATTGACGTTAGAGTTCGTAGCTGCATTTTCTTCTGATACTTTGCAGACTTTTCTTTCCCGCTGTACTCAGGCCTGTCTGACTGTAGTGAAAAATCTGGTCTGTTCATGTTGCGTGTCAGTTTTGCTTTGGCTGTGTTCATGGGTTTCATTTTATCTGGGGTTTTCATCAGTTTAACCACAATATGTTAAGCATGGTTATTATCAAATTTTAGTCTCTTTGGGTCTTCAGAAGCTTCGTGAATCTGTTTACTTCTCTCAAAAATAAAACACTTTCATATGTTTTTAGTCATTACTCCTTTAAATATTTCTGTTTCTTTCTCATGCTCCTTTTCTCTCTCAGAACCACAATTACCTACGTGTTTGATCTTTTGAAACTCTGCGCATGACTTTAATATTCTCTCAAGTTTTAGAATCTCTATATTTTTCTCTTCTTCAGATTGGATAATTTCTAATGATCTATCTTCAAAGGCATCAACTATTTCCTCTCCCATCTCTACTCTGCTGCTGAAATTCACCCAGTTTCAGATATTGGATTCTTAATTTCTAGTTTCCCATTTAGATTTTTAAATGTATCTTTATTTTCTACTGAGAATGTCTTTTATTTATTATGAGCATAGTTAATAACTTTATCTCATGCCACTGTTAAGTGATTTTTAAAAATCACTGATCTCATCATTCAAGCACCTGGGTCATCTCAAGATTTGGTAGTTTTGAAGACAGGTCCACAGTTTTCTGATTCTTGGTATGCTGAGTAATTCTGAGTAATATTCTATTCATTGTATATGTTTTCTTATGTTTTTCAATTTTCTTTTATGTTGCCAAAGAATATTTGTATTCCTTTGTTTTTGTATTTATGTTTTCCTGACTATTGAGATTTTTAGCAGAAAATTGGCTAGACTGAAATTACGGATTGTGGTACCTGGATGGAAACTTCTATCCCAGATCAGCCTTTGGTCTGAGCTGCTTTCACATGTCTCCCAATGTACTATGTAGGGCTCCTCTAGAAGCTTGAGCTGACTTTAAACAATGAGTTAAGGGTTCTTAAACTTTGACTCTCTGCTATTCAGTATTTTCCTCCATTTCTTTAGTAGCTTTGATCACCCCCAGGGTTCCTTACCGTGTTCATTTAGAGGTGGGAAAGAATCTCTCTATACACTTTAATCACAAGACATCAGGTGGTGATTGTGGATGCCTCCAAAGTAAATCTCATATTAAAAAGATTTTTTAAAAAGACGTAAGATGAAACAACAACAAAAACGTGCCTCTTACAAAACCAGGACCTCACTCCATTTGGTTTCCTCATCTTCTCTAAAGCTACTGGTTTTATTCAATCTATGAAACCTTTATATTTTTTTAGATTCCTTTATATATTTTTCAGAGTTCTATTCCCTGCAACAATAGTTCATTGTTGCATATTTGTAAATAAACTATTAACTCCGTTTTAAATTTAACATTTTCATATATTATGTGGTCAAGTTTACAAATTTAAAGTTTCATGAAATCATTAACTGAGAGAGATAGTAAAGACCTGCTGAGCCCATGAAGTCTGAAATAAGGTTTATGGTCTCTAAGCTGCCATCGTATTTCAGCCTCTGAATTCTGTTAAACTTACCACTTTGTTTTAGCGCACAGTATGGAGAAATCTTAATTTATATGAGTATATATTTGAAAAAGAGTTATGCGAGTCAAACTGAAGATCTAGGATAATTTGTCTCTGATTTATTTTTTGTATTTTATATTGGTCATTAAAGACAATGACTTTTATTCATTTATCTTTGAATTACTATTAAAACATTCACATTTATTTTTCAATTTTTGTTTATTTATTTGTTTTATGTGTATGAATGCCATTTTATTGAATTTTTACGATTTTCATACGATATAATTTTCTGGTATTTCGATCTTCCCTTATCTACATTTCCCCTTACTGTCCCTCTCAACACCCAATTCAATGTGTTCTATTTTATAGGTATTCCAAGTATTGGCAAAACAAAAACAAACAAAATGATAATCTCAAAGGAAAGAAGAAAAGTGGAGACATCTAGATGATTCTTCTAGGTGGTATGGACCATACTGAATGCTCACACACATCACTTTGTTTAGTTTCTATAGCAACCAGATTTTGAAGATTTTATTTTCAGATATTGATATGAGAATTTGGTACAAAAAGATATTTTCAAACATAGAAAACAAAGTCTCACATCTCCAGGGCTTAGAGTGGCTATCCTGAGCCAAAGCCTGTTGCTTCATCCCTACCAAAGGGTGAATGTTGACTTGGAGGGATGGAGCTACGCAGAGGTTCAGGAATCCAAGTGTGTCCTCAAGAGAATAGAATAGCCAGGGAGGACAACCAGGCCTGTGTGGAAAAGAGCCACAGTAGTGACCAGGGCAATGGTCTGAATTACAGAAAGAAAGGAGTTGGAAAATTGAGAAGTTCGTTAGTTATATGAATACTTGAGATCAGGAATAAGACAGATTTCAGGACAGAGGTGGGAGCAACAGTCATCTTACAATGGCATTAGAGCCTTTTGTAATAAGATGTAATCACTTTAATAAATTAATAAAAGATAATGAATTTTCAATGAGCTCACAAGGAAAATGCTAGTAGATGTCAAAAGGACAAAAGTCACATATTAGAAGAGTTCCAGAGGCTTCCTTGAAGAGGTAGATAGTTTCAGTCAACCCTTGAACTCAAGAGAAGAATCACACATCCAAGGAGAGAAGGGGGAAGGAGGTATACAGTTGTTGAACATTGTTCCTAACCTGCCATGTGAAACAACAGAATAAGAGGACATAAAGAGTCCAGGAAGGGGCTGGCCGGAGGCGCAGAAGGCAAAGCACGTGCTGGCCAAAGCCTGGTAACATGAGTTTGCTTCCCCAGACCCACATAAAGGCGGAAGGAGAGAACTTGATATATAAGATTCACCTCTGCCACCCTGGCATCCCCACGCCATGCCATACACACACACACATGCACACACATTTTTTTTAACTAAGCAAGTTCTAGGAAAATAATTTGTTAGTTTCAGATTTTATCAAGGGTCTATTTTGTGGAAATTCTCAAGGAAATGTAATTAGTACTTACACATTTTAAAGTGTAAAACAGGAGAAATAGGTGGCAGGCCAGCCCTGGCCTGGGAATTGCTTGTGACTGACTATTGCTGGGTGAAGGAGAGTAGATCTTCCTTTTGATCTCTAGATAGGGTGACTAGACTCCAGTGGATGAACTTGCACCAAAGGACATCTGGGTACAAATTCTGGATTGGAAAGGACGTAACATGTATGACTGAATGCATGAGGTTCAGTGAGGGGCAGGTAGTATGTGGGAGCATGGATGGGGAGGGGTCTAAATTTGATTAAGAACTATTGTATGAAATGCACAAAAGCTCAATAAAAATATTTTTAAAAATAAAAAGATAAAAATACTCTTTAGGTTCAAAAAAAGGTATACCAATCAATTTTGCTTTCCTAATCCAAGTAATTTTGGCAAAATTACATTTTGATTTTCAGTTCTCTCTCTCTCTCTCTCTCTTTCTCTCTCTCTCTCTCTCTCTCTCTATTTTCCCCCATATATGAATATATGGAGTAGAAAAGAAATCACACATTCTATATAAACCATCACGTGGCTTTCTGCTTTCAGGGCCATGTTACATTCTGAAATTATCTATGCAAAACAACAAAACAAGTGATGATTTATCACACTATAATTCTTTAAAAGTGGAAAGTTAATTTTTCCAACATTTTTCGACCTCTGTTGAAATCTTTTCCAGTTTGAATTTCTATAACCTGTGGCCTACGTGATGCTATGAATTTCTGTAAGCTCCTCAGAGACAAGGACAGTATCTTTACATCTGCTTATTTCTATTTTTAAAAAGATCATTTTCCATTATAAAAGTGATTGAATTTAAAACAAAATTGGTAAAAATATAATACAGTCCTAGTGAGATCTGTTGAGTTTATATTTCTTTTTTAAAAAAATGATCTTGCAGCTTGTTTCTCCTGTACAAAATTTTAGAAAATGGTGACTAGGTATCACAAATAAAATATTCAGGGTTCAAAAATATTATGTTTTCTGATTATCATGCTATTAAATAGTAACATTAGGCAATTTAGGATTTTTAAGAGTATAAAAAGAGGGGCTGGAGAGATGCTCAGCAGTTAAGAGCACTGGCTGCTCTTGCAGATGACCCAGGTTCAGTTCCCCAAAACCACATGGAGGCTAACAACTGTACATAACTCCAGTTCTAGGGGATCCAACTCCCTGTTCCGGCCTTTGCATGGCTGCTTACATACATGCAGGCAAACACTCGTACACATAAAATAAAAATAAATAAATACATTTTTAAAAGTTATAAAAAGAAAGTATAGTGATAAAATCCATTTACTCAAAATTAAAGAATTTTGGGAGCATATTTTAAAAATCATCTTATTTTTTAATTTATTCTGTGTTGTACAGATTTTAAAGTATAATAAACACTTATCAGAATGTGTGATTGTTTAGAAAGGGAGTTGGAGACTGGTTATATTTGTAGCAGGCTGGTTTCTCAGTAGTTTCCAATTTTAAAAAAGTCAAAATTAATGTGGTGGCTCTAATTATAGAATAAAATGGCCCTAACAGTGAATTAAGATCTCTATTCTTCTACTAATCAGCACTGGACCATTTACTGTGTATCTTCCTTGTTTATATGTAGGAGGGAAACGATTTCCTTCTTCATAATTTGCTTATCTCACAGCATAGCTGACTTGCAATAGCTTACTGGGATTAATAAAAGCAGAATCGCTTTGTGCAGTAATGTAGGAAATCCCATCCAGTGCTGGAGCGTTGGTGAAGGCCATAATGTGAAGGGGAAAGCTCTCCTAATACTAGGGGACAGTAAGTACTGTTACGATGACAGTAACAGTGTGGTCATACTTCTGAGGAGTTTAGTTTGCCAAGTACTGTGTTAACCACTGCATATACATTTGCCACTTGGATCATTCGTGCTTTCAGTGTACACAGGGCTGTCTGTCGGTTGCTGGGAATGCACAATGTGAGGGAAACCTTCTGAAAACGATGTTGCTTTGCTCTCATGGCAGTTGGAGATTGGTGACTTGATCCAGTGGTTATGATAAGAACTGAATAGTTACAAACCAAAGGCATAGAAAGAAAATCCCACTGTCTTGGAGTGTCAATAGCAAATAAACCTTAAGCCTCAGAGTGTATGAAATGTTCCCTGAGGAATAAGTCTGATCAGGGTCTCATGCTGACAGGTAAATGTGGCAACAAAAGAGGAGAGCCACAAAAGCCACTATGTATGCAGAGGTTCAGATCAGGCTAAGTCTAGAAAGATTTCTGCTTTTATGATACAAGCAACGTGACTTCCCTGGGCAGATTCAAACATGAACACAGTTGAGTACAGACCTGTGTGTGTGAACATTATGCTAGATTCAGTGTGGTGGTGAGACTGAGAAAAGACCAAGTACGGACAACGCAGACTGACCTAGGGCGGCAGCAGTGATGCTGAGCATTCTACAGGCTCTGGGGCCATAAATGTGATAGCTGTTGGAATTTGCCATGAGCTGGACCCTGGAGGTGTGGCAAGCAGCTACAAAAGTCCAGCCCTTCTTCTGAGCCTTTTGTTACATGTCAATAATTCTCTGTTTAATTAAAGACAAAAGTTGCTTTGAGATGCATTTACATTGGAACTCCTATCACTTGCCTGCAGAGGCCTGAGAGAGATACAGGTCTTTCCCATCGAGCTACTTCCTAAAAGGAGCATTTGGCTCCTCTGATGCAGATGAAGAAGAAAAGGTAATGAGTTAATCCAGAATACAAATTTGTCTATGAGAGTAGAGGAAGGAGGAAGGGATTTCCAGGGTGTTGGTGGGAGTATCATCGGTTGAGAGACTATCCAAGTCAAACTAGATAAGGAGTAAAGGAAAAGAAAATAATTAAAAGTAGATTGGAAATTATGATGGATCAGTCCACTGAGGCTGCAGCAAAGTTAAAGAACGTTCGCATTAGTAATCAGCAACAGTGAAGCTAGAAGGGCACAGGTGATGGAGAGAATGGAGTAGAGAGGCAGTGTGGAGTTGGGGGTGTGGAATGGTGGTGACATACAGAATAGCACTAGTAGAGTAGATAACTGAAATGCAACCCAGAGAAAGGGTGGCCCACGTGAGAGGTCCAGGCATTGGCTCTGCCCTCAGGAGCATCACCAGAGGTGGGATGAGAACTCTCTGATACAGTCTGAGATGAGCACTGAGAGAGACTCAGAGAAGGCAATAATGGTGCTGAGGAAGGGTTAATCACAGTAGAAACGGCTAGATGGCAGGGCAAAAGGAATCCAGAGCAGAAACAGAGCAGAAGGCTCAGTAAACTCTATGCCAGTCCCGAAGTTCATCCAAGCGATTAAAGACCCGGCTTTAGAGGACTGCCTGTGAAGTGGTGGTGGGGGCGGTGGGGGCGATGGCGGTGGTTTTCTTACTGGTTTTGTTATTAATCCATAATCTGCAAATGTAAAACTGAGAATTCCATTAAAAAAAAAAACAGTGAAAAGGGTTATTTTCATTTGTTCTTTTGCCTGTAAGTCTGTGGAAAATTCATTTGGCAGCAAACCCTCACCCCATTTATGAGACAAGCTTTTGACGTGACATATACCACTTTCTGTGGCAATTCAAACATTTTGCTTCAGAAAAAATATTATTTCTTTTCCCTAGGCTTTGTTTGTGGCATTTCATAATACAATATTGAAAATGCTAAAGTATCTGAATTCTGATGCACATGTGGCCCTAAGGGCTTGCAGATGTCCATTATATCTGTCAACTTGGCGTGTAGTTTTCTTGGTAACAGTTGGGCTTAGTTCTGTTGTTCTTCACATATGACAAATAAGAATTATCCGAAATGTTATTATCAGAAGGAAAATTTGGAACTGAGGGCGGAATCTTAATACAGATCCATGTGCTTCTGGAGCGTAAGTGTGTAGAGGAAGAAGCTGACGCATTAGTGGCCTTTCTCTGTTCTCTTGGGCGCTGGCAAGATTACCTTGCTACACCTCGTTTCTAAAGGTTACTCATGGCTCACAGACCAGGAACATTTTGAGAAAGTTGAAATGTAGCCTCCTTCTTCTCTGTAGCCCTGGTTCTGGTACAAACTGGTATTTACCTATAGGTGTAGAACTGGGAGAACTTCAGCTCCCAGGATGCACTGCTCCTGTAGCTCATCCGTCTTTGTGTGTTCTGGAAGGATACATTTTGTCACCCCCAGCAATCAGTCATTCGCTTCTTCCCCAGCCACCGCTGTCAGAGCGAAGATCTCTAAAACAAATAGGAGACGGGGTTCCAAATTTCTGGCCAAGAGTAGGAGGATCTCAACCTTTACCTTTTGTGAGTTTTTGCCTTTTCTCTATCTCTTACGTATTTTATTGTGCGGTAGCGCGGAAAGCTGTGTCTGCTGCTCGCCAGATGAACCGACAAAGCAACAGCCTCGGTCAGTGGTTGCTGATACCTTCCCAAAGTCTCAGCAGTGTCTGGTATAGTTTACCGCAAGTTAGTGCTAGTTAATCAACTATTTGATTTATTAAGGAGCAGACTCTCCTGAAAGTCCCAGTCCCAGTCTGCAGTTGTCTTTAGCCTCTGCAGTCCTGAGTTCTAAGTAAAAATGAAACTGAAAACAAAACAAAGCAAATAAACGACTAACCAGAAATTTCCAGGGCCAGCTTTCACCCTGAAGCAGTGTGATTCCAAGCATGTCCAGCATGTCCACAGAACAGGATCATGGGAAAAGCACAGGGTTTATTGATAGACAGAAGTTGAAATGGAAAGGCAGATGGTTGAGTGTTGACCCTGGAGTCCACCCAGTAGTTCAGTTCCATCCAGTCATTACCACTATGACCATAGACAGGTTATCTGAACTCTGTATTGTTTGAACTGGGCTTCCTTATTAACAATATGGTAGTAATAATATTACCTAGCTTGTTGGGTTTAAGATTAAATTGAGCTAATGCACATAAAACCATTAGCTAGCACTGTGAACTGACGTCACCATTCATGTTATACTATAATACTGATTTATCGCTTACAGTAATTTTTATACATTTAGAGAAGTGTTTTCAAAATTTTCTGAGGCATGGGTTACCAATCTATGAAGTAAGAACAACTCTCACTCTTAAAGAGGTTCTGTTCCTCACTGTCAGTATCTTCAAAAGTTGTTTCACGGCATTGTTGTAAGTTACCAAGTGCATAGTTTTCCTGGCTCCCTTTGACTTTTGACTACACAAAGGCAAGAGTGTGACCTGAAGCAATAGGTTTCTTCTTTCCAGGCAGACTGGGGCAGGGCCGAAGGGAGTGGTTCTGGCTTAAAACTCCCTTACCTAGGATGGCCTCCAACGTGTGATCCTCCTTCAGTCTCTCTCCTGAGTGCTTTGGTGACAGTTGTGTGTGCTACCATGCCTGGCCCAGGGTCTCTCCTTTTAGCCAAAGTTTCTGAGATAGGGGAGGGGAAAATTGCCTCACAGGACTGTGTGAAGAGTTAAATGAAGTAGCTCAACATAGTGTTCACCCACGCTAGGCCCTCCTCACAAGCCCAGTGCTTTCGGTTTCTTATGCCCTTGCCCATCTGGGTAAAAAGGAATTGGAGGAGCTGGAAATATGGCTCAGTGGTTAAGAGCGCTGGCTGCTCTTGCAGAAGATTCAGGTTCGAATCCCAGCACCCACATATCAGCTAACAACTGTCCGTAACTCCTGTTCCAGGGAATCCAAAGTCTACTTCTGACCTCTATGGGCATTGCACCACATGGGTGCACTTACATACATGCAGGCATAGCACTCATACACATAAAATAAACAAATAAATTAATGAGTAAATAAATAAAGGAATTGGAATTCCAGTTTGTAAAGTCCTTGGAATGTCTATGATCCCATGGCTGCGGAAGACACTCGGTGATGAGTCTCCTTTCTAAGAAACCACTTCCTCCACCTTGGAAAAATCACAGTCCCGGAGGCTCAGATGTGCACAGCAGTCCCTCCACTCTTGTTTCTGACTCCATAGTGACAAAACCCTGTGTGTACGCTGAGCTTAAATAGGATATCTGCTCAACCAAATACACTGCCATCATATATTCATTATGTGATTCACATAAAGCAGGACAGGGTTTCTTAGCAATTAAAAATAAGGCATTTGTGGAGTATGAGAAGGATTTTTTTTCAGGCTCTGCATGAAGTGAGGCATCTGTTGCATTATGAAGTGGATCATTCTGTAGTCCCTGAGCCTCATATTGAGTTCCCTGTTTTAGGAGCCCCAAGAGACCTCTGCACAACTCCAGTGCTCCTTCCAATTCCTAAAGAGCTTTGCCTTTCAGTCAAACAAGTTTTCTAAGTATTTCCCTTTTATAACCTGTGTGGTTTCTTCTCTTTTTTTTTAGAATTTTGATTACAGATCATAGTTTTTCATTCTAATTCTAAGATAATTAAGGTTCTATGAAACAAAGGCTAAAATAATTTTCCCAATTTCTTTTTACTTTTCAGCTGGCATTGGGGATTGAACCTAGGGCACACATAATGTATTTTTAATAATCAATATTCTAATTATATTTCAAACTATTTTCCCTTTTTACTGACAAATTACCTTATTTTCTTGTCATTTAATCATCGTATACACAAGTGACATCCCTGCTATTAAGACACTTGTGTTGTTTCCAGTGTCTATGAGACCAGAGGGGTCAGCATTGTGCTGATACAGGCTTTCAAGTCTGACTTTGACAACCCACAATCCCCTGTGCTTTTTTTATGATGGATTTGCCAACTGGTTCTCCCAGAAGGAGACACACACAGTGAGGATATGGCCAATGTCTCGTATTTCCCCAAGACTTAGTGTACTTCATATCCTCTCAAAATATCTGCCGAGGAATAAGCGAAAGTTCTTTTACCAAGCATTTTTACAAATAGCATTGCGATCAGCACATCAGTTCTCATTACCCTCTCAGTAGAGATAAAGGAATAGATGTACAGAGAGCTAAGCAATGACGTCAGAGTCCCACCGCTGGTCAGAGGTAATGAATAGGGTTCTTCCCAATGGGCCATATTGAATTTTAGAGTATAGCCATGTCTTAGAGATTAATAAGCATCTTAGCTAACATTGTCGACAGGAATGAAGAAATACCCCACAGGCAAGGGAGGGTAGACAGAGACTCTGAGAAGCCTAAAAGAGCTACCCAGTACTAGCAGGAAGAGACTACTGTGCCCTTGGAAACAGCAAACAGAAGCAAGGACATGACAGTGGGTTCTTGTCGCATCTGAATGACTCACTAAACACAAGAAGAAGCACGTTGCGTCTTAACGACCAACTCTAAAAAGTCAAAACCAGCCCACTAAACCACGCAGACCACAGGTGGGTTCTTCTCTGGGCCACAGTGGGAAAGCAGTGCTGCCTATTTACTGAGTGCACCTGTTTGTTCATTGCTTCAGAGAGGAGTGGGGAGTGTGGTCCTAGAGAACTGAATGTTCATGAGAAAGAGACCTAATCACTCAAAAGACCAGAAACCACATGATTTCTACAGTGAAGATAATCTTCTCCCTCCCTCTCTGCACCCCTAAGAGAAGGATGAGGCTGTGAACAAGATTAGAGTCATTATGGACAAAGAAGCCAGATGCATATCTTATCACACAGAGTTATAAAGTTCAGACATCCTGCTTAAAGGGAGCTTTCCAAAATTCATTATAACTTACTGGTTAATCCCTCTACAGTGGGAAGGCAGAAAGGAAAGTATTTCTTTAGAAGACCTGGGTAATTATTTATTGCCCGTTACTGCAAAGCCCATTCAAATAATATTTTTCTGTTTTTTTTTTATTATTTTCATTTGTTTGTGTTTATTTTTGGTGTATATGAATACTGCATCCACACATTTGTATGTGACTGTGCATGCCTATGTGTGAGTGGGTGCAGAGGCCAGAGGAAGACATGGGTGTCTTGCCGTAGCATTCTCTGCCTCATTCCCTTGAGACAAGATTCCTCACTGAAACCAGAAGCCTGCTGGTTCAGCTAGCCTGGCTGACCTTCAGCCTCAACCGTTCTATCTACCCACTGTCAGTGCTGGATTTACAAACATACTTGGCCCTGCTGGGTGCTGAGGATCCTAACTTGGCTCCTCGTGCTTGCACAGCAAGTGCTCTTATTCCCTGACCCGTCTCCTCAGCCCTTCACAGAGCACGTTTGATTGCTTACTGTAAGTTAGGCATTGGAGATAGCACAGTGAGCCCCATAGAAAAGAGCAGTGAATTCAGGATATAAAGTGAAGTTGAGGAGTATGATAACTGGTCTGAGTTCAAGCAAGAGCTGAAGTACAGAACCAGGACTGAACTTGGGTTATATCTGATTCCAAAGTCGATGCTTTTTCTATCTCACTATACTGGTTAGATGTAAACTATGAAAATATAACATTCTGTGCATATAGATTTACTACTCTCTCTTTTGAAAGACAAGCTATATGCAATTTATCCTATTAAATGAATCTCTCTCTAATCACCCTGAAGGAAGTTTAGATGACCCAACAAGATAGCTCAGTAGGCAAAGGCTGATAACCCAAGTTCAATCATCAGAAGCAATGTAAAGATGGAAGAAGAGAGACAACTCCACAAGTTATCCTCTGACTTCTGCATATCACTATGGGGCAGATGACATCACATACATTATACATCCATATAGATAAAAGTACACACAATGATAATAACAGATAAATTATCAAAAAGAAGTTTGGAGCCTATGCATTTGTATCAGCTGGCTAGGGATGAGGTTGACAGTGTTTCAAGTTCTAAGCAATTAAGTACTACAGCAGTAGTTCAAGGGATGGTCTCCAGATGACAGTATCTGTCTATCTGAGGATCTACTGTACAGCATCAGAAGCTCTGGGTGTGAGCCCAGCAATACATGTTTGAATAAGCTTCCTAGGCAATTTGATTGACAATACAGTTCAAGAACCATCAACAGAGAAGTGAGGAGGTGGTTAATTCTCCTAAGCCTCAATCTACCTCAGAGTCCTTCTTAACAGAGAGGACCAGACAGATATTACTAGGATCCTGATTTGTTGCTTCCAAATAGACCTATTATTAGCTAAAGAAATTGATTCCAAAGATGAGGGAATAAGCTCTAAAGAGAGAAAATGATACATAGACAAGATCACAGAGCACGACGGTATCAGAAACAAAGCGGAATCCATATACACCACGATGGTGTGCCCGAAGCAGTGGTTCCTGATGAACAGATCTAGAAGAGTGTGGCAGGGGAAGCAACTAATAACTTTTATAGGCCAAGATGTGGGATCTGGTTTAGGAACCAGCATACAACCAGGGGATGAGATGGAATCTGACACCAAGGTTGGAACTAGTACAGGCCAGCCTGCAGCAAGAGAAACAAAGGAGAAATCCGAGCTGGAACTGGGAGGCCAACCCTCCTGATGCCTCTCCCCCAGATCCAACTCTGCTATGCCATTTGGATGAATTACCTTGCTCTTCGTCTGCTTCCTGGACCTTTCTCTACCTACATCTGCTGGATCTGATCTCCATCCATCTTCACCCAGGCCAGGAGCCCCAGAGAGTTCTGGGGAGGCTCCAGCCCACTGCAGTAATGAAAAGCGAGGCTTCTGGAAGCCTGCTGCTGGTGAGAGGACAGGGAACCTGATCATGTAAAATTACTGGGAAATTACAATGTGTGACTGAGCAGGTAAGGAATGCCTTGCTTGTGCCTAGGGAACCTCCATGATCCTCATCTACCATCTTTCCTGAGAGCAGTCCTGCCATGTTCTGTTTTGTCAAACCAATTCCTCGTAGAATACCACTATGCAGACAACACCAGAGTATCTCTGTTGGTAGAAATGACTGGACTTGTTTCACCTTTGATCCTAATGTTAGTGCTTTTATACCAATTGGAATTTTCATCACTTTACCAGCCCGTGAAGATGCTAAATATCTTCAAACCTCCATTGTCTTTGTTAAATTAGGGTAGTAATTGAGCTAATTTCTGAACTATCCATCATAGTCTGTGATAAAGTGTGAAAATGCTTTGCAATGTATAAATTATCCCACTGACAAAAATTATATTATTATTCTTCAAATTTCCTTGAACACCTTCTGTACCTCCAATTTAATAGTACATTTCATGGTTAGAGCATGGAGCTGATCATTAAAAGCAAACTACATCCTACCCAGACATTTCAAATTTTCGTAGACAAATCTCTGACTGCAGTTTCCTGTCAGCCCAGCTTTCGCTTCTTGCTACCGCCACACACGTTTTCTAATCTTATCAAGACTTGCTAGCTCTTTGATCTCCCGCCACACACAGTTCATCTCTGTCCATTTCCTTCTCTGACCGCTGGAACTCTGTGGTCCATCACTTCAGGCATTTTGTTCTCGGTGCCTTCATCCTCTCTGTATTCTCTATCAAAGCCTCACCTTGTATCTTGCAACTACCTGTCATCTCTTCTCCCTTTCCAAACACTACTGAAAGAAATTGCACACTTGGACGAACTGAAGCCACTACAAATGTCTGATCTCCAAGTTCATTTGGACCCATTGCCAAAGCAATGTTTAGGTCATCTTCTCAATTTCTCTTCTTTTCTTAGGGGGTAAACTGGCTAAGACTGTAGGGAGAAAATGAGGCTGGCTGATAAGTACCCAAAAGCTCTGCTTGCAAAATCACAAAGGAGCATCTACAACAGCATCTCGCCCTCCCTCCTGAGACCCTGGGTTAGACACTGGCCATCCTTCTTGCAGTCAAGGCAAATCACTCTTGGCCTTCTCCCAGACCTTCTTCATCTACCTCCTCTGAAGAGTTCATTGTCCCTGAATGAACCTCTGCCAGGTTATGGAGAAAGGAAAGTTACCCTATGTCTTCCACTAGCATCTCTTCTCCTTTTCCCATTCCTCCAACTGAATTCCATCTATTATCTATCTATCTATCTATCTATCTATCTATCTATCTATCATCTATTTATCTATCTATCTGTCTATCTACCTATCATCTATCTATCTTTCTATCTAATCATTGCCTCCACTTATCCAATTCCCATTCAGTTCTTAGCTCATGAATATCTAGTACTATTCACTGCCCACTGAAACCATTTTGGCTTTATTTATCTACCACTTGTTAGCTCAGTGGACTATATTGCTGCCTCTCACTGATACTCTGAATCCATCTTCCTAAACCTCTCTTAGTAGCTTCTGAAAAGTGGGTTTGCTTCCTCCTCTGACCCACCTTAACACTTCTTCCTGAATATATACATATGCATATACATATATATATGTACATTCAGTACCTTCACCTAAAATCTGATTTATCCAGAGCACTTCAGACTGATAAAAGACATCACCAGACACCTCACTCACACAGGGTAATTTTGACTTCCCTCTTTTTCTCACTCCGTATTAAAAGAGCCTTCAAATCCTGGCCATATTTCTTGCCTCTGTCGCCTCCTATGTTCAGGCTTCATGGTCCTTTCTATAGGTTGCCGCCATCAACATTAGATCCTTTTCATTCATTTATCATGTCACAGTCATCTTTTGAAGCAAAAAGCTGTTTTCCTGCCATTTATTAAGGCTTCGCTGTATGTCAGTATCCCATCAAATTTTTCATGTCACTCCAATGTCGCAACAGACCTAAAACATCCCTGGTTCTATGTCTGAAATCTTTCCTCTTCACATTTTCGCACCTGAAGAATTTCCTGTTCTTTCTTCTGTGACCTCTTTGTACTCTGTGGAGACTTCATTCAGAGCACAAAGACAATTTCATCTTTTTCTTGTACTATGAGACTGTGTGTGAATTTCTAGAGAGCATCTTGTTCCAGGACCTAACATCACTTTTTGGCATATAGTACATGAGTTAGTAAACAACAGTTCCTTTTGTAAATAAGGTTTTATTGGGGCAATGCCATTTCTGGTTGCTTTTATACTATAACAACCGAGTTGAGTAGATGCCACCAAGACTATGCAGTCCATAATCCTACAATATTTATAGTCCTGCCTTTTACAGAAAATGTCTGTTGACTCCTGACATAATAAATGTTAAGTTAATGTTGAGGAAATGAGCAATTTTATGCAGGATTGTCTGAATGGAATTATGAATGAATGAATCATTATTAAGTAAGCACAATCTCTTTTCCCAATGGGAAATAAGAATTTCTTAAAATTACATGTAAGCAGACATTTAGTATTAAGCAAGCTACTAGCTCTTTGAAACTAAGTATTCTGATACATAAAATGGACATAATAACTCCCACTGATGAAGTGCAAATGAATCTGAAAAAGGTTTTGAGAGCCAGCAAATAACAAATGTAGAAGATTATATGTAAGGATGTGCTGGGATTGGCAACCAGAGTTCAACCCCCATCTCTGTGCCTTCCGCTGATTGGCTATGTGGCACTGTGCAGAATTCTTAGCCTCTTGGCTCATGAGTCTCTTCCATGTATGTTAGGTATGACATTCTCTCCATAAAGTTATTGCAGTGATTAGAGATAATATTTTTGAAATTAGATCATCTAGGGTGAAACTCCAGCAACAACGCTTATTAGCTATATGATCTTAGGCAAATCATTAACTTCAGTACATTTCTTTTTTTGTAGAATTGGAGCAATTCCAAACTCATACGCTTCTCATGGGCACTAAATGAAATGACACACTTAAGTACTTAGCACAAACTTGGATACACAGATAATATTTGTTATAGGCTGACACCCTGAGCCTGGTGTAGATCTGGAGGCAGAGAGCCTAAGGAAGGAATGCTAAGTGAGGTCATGAGGACAGAATAACCTAAGAGATCAGTGTCCTTCAAAGAAGGGGCAGGGAGCACTGTCTCTTTCTTCTTCCCTTCTTGCTTTCCTGTCTTCTGTATCTCGCTCTTCCATACCTAGTTTGAAAGTGTAGAGTAAGAAAAGGTCATATGAAGATGCAGCCTAAACATGGCCATCTGCAGCCTAAGAGGAGAGCCCATAACCTGGATAGCACCCAATCTTTACAATTGTGAGAACATAAATTCATGCTGTTTAAACCATCCAGTCTATTGTATATTGTTCTGCCAGCCCAAATAGAATAATATGATATTCAAAGACTGTTATGTTCTGTCATCATCATCATGGGTCAGCACAAGCATCATTACAGTCATCATGGGTTATTATCATCATTATGACTGGCATAGTATATCTCCTGACATATTGGAAATGTGCTACCTATATCTATTGTTATTTAAAGTGATATTAAAATTAAACATTATCTGCACTACTTAAGCTAAAAAGAATTTTCCAAGCTTTATGCCACCACCAATCTATTTGAGACAAATATCAACTTTTATTAATCACAACTCCCTCAACCCCACACTTAAAAAAAAAATAATGAGAGGCTGGCAAGATGGCTTAGCAGTTAAGAGCACTTGCAGCTCTTGCAGAGAACCAGAGTTCGAGTCCCAGCACCCATATGTCAGCTAACAACCTTTTGTCACTCCAGTTCCAGAGAATCCAATACCCTCTTCTGACCTTCACAGGCATTGCACAACATGGGTACACCTATCTATAGGCAAGCAATACACTTGTACACATAAAATAAAAGTACTAAAGTATTTTTTCAATTGAAAAGTAATGAAAGTAAAGGATTATGGAAGTAAATCCATTTGCTCATGGCCAACTGTCTGCATGTGCTGGAGCCAGGCCTTGAACACTGTCATTTAAATCTTGGACAAACTAAGGGCTCAACAGCATCACCACCACTGAGTTTCAAAACTAATATCAGAGGACTCAGATTTAAAAAGAAACTCTGCCAGTTACTAAGATGTGACATTGATCTAGATCTTTCCCTTGTCCTACCTGATTACTTGCGAATCAATTGGGAGTTGTGACTGTGAAGGTCCTAGTGATGATGAGTAAGGAAAAGATGGATGATGTACGTCTACACGTCATGGGCAAAGTGGAAGCCAAGGTGACCTGAAGCATCCGGGTCAGGGCAGCTGCTGCAGCAGAGAACCACGAGCATCCTCAGGCTCACAGAGCCGGCAGCTGGACTGAAGAGCTCTACAAGGAACCTGACAAGCAGGGCCTGGTGGGAGGACTATGACCCCTGGAGGGGACTGAGTCAGCAGACAGTCCAGCAGCCTGGAGACCAAAAAAATCAATTCTTAGATCTTATTCTTTTTATCCTGTGACTAACTGTTGGTGTCCTTCTCCACGTTTAACCAAAGAAATGTTCACTTGGAAGGCATGGTAGACCATGTGTCTTTAGAGTTCACTCTTCTAGAACAGAGTGGGCTCACAGGCCAGGAGACCTGCGCAGGGGCAAAGGAAAACACACTATTCATGTTCACTACTCTGTTCAGCCCTGCATTGTTGTGATGGGCATTACTATTCATAGTGCATTTAGCATTGTGTGTGTTCCAGAGATGACAGGGCTTTTCTCGTCCACCTTATGTTCTCTTTCCAACCTGTAAGATGGAAACTCTCATCTTCTGTTTAGCCAGTGAGGAAGAAAAGAATGAAGCTCAGAAATGCAAAGTTTCAGCCAATTGACTCGTATTTTAATACGAGCTGATTTCTACAGCTCTAAAATCTTCACTGTCTATTTGTGAATGAGGCCACTCTTAGCTTACTCATCCATCCCTTTGCAGCCTGCTGTCCTCTCAGTGTGAGCCCATGCACAGCAAATTTCCCTGGGCCTCTAATGACTTTCAGTTCTTTTATTTACCCCAGCAGACTTTCCAGGGATACATGGTGAATTTGTTTTTGAAGCACTCTCAGTGGCTAGAGCTAGCCTGACTATTTGGATAAGGGGTGTGGCGGCTGCCCTGGCTACATCACACCCACCTAGATAAGAGAGACAGGATGCTATATAACCTTCTGACATTCGGTACAACCTAGCAGAGCAGGGGAACGGAGAACACGTGGGTGCGCCTGGTTAATCGGGCAGAGCAGACTAAACAATCTGACTGTTTCCTTCCTTTGGCTTTTTAATGAAAGTACTCTCCACCAGAAAGTGAAAACAGTCATTTATTCATTCATGTGGCCTACATGGACCTATCCCAGGACAGGCCTTATGCTGTGGGAGAGGTGAGGAGGTGAATACAGCACAATTCTCTTCCTCAAGGAATTCAGGCAAGACAAGCACATAGATATTGGAATACCAGGCAGTGGACACTGTGCTATACCAACGCTGAATAACACTCTAAGAATGAGCCACAGAGTCTCAGAGAGGAGTCCCTACAAGGCTTGGGTTGTAAAAGACAGACAGGAATTTGTCAAAAGGATAATAATTATAAGAAGTCTATCATGTCACTGATTATCTTTCAGGAGCCTAAGCTTATGCTGAGTACATTGTACTTTTCATCATGAATTTGTACTCAAGTCACATTTCAGAAACAGAACAGGAACTCAGAGAGTATAGCATGCCCAAGTCCACAAAGGTGGTGCAGGCAAGACAGGGGAGAGATACGTTCAGGGGAAGGTGAGGCGTCTGAGAAGCAGAAGCTCACACCATGGAACACAAAAGCCTCCACAGCTGGAAGACGACGGGCCGCTGAAAGGCCACATGTGTGCAGCCCATTTAGTGCTTCTCCCTTGCCATTCCTGGGAAGCCATAATCACACTTCTACTTTAGAAATGTCATTCTGGCAGAAGTGAGGAGAAAAATTAGAAGCAGATGGAAGGAAAGGAGATGAACCAAGAAGCTCTTCCCTTCAGGTAAGAGGCATCGGACACTGGAATGAAGATGATGTCTGATGCACTCGGGGATTGCAAAATCAGAGTGAGCTGGAACAACATTCTGGGATGGCTTCTTGCATAAAACATGTCTTCATTCAAATGCTCATTGACATTATCTGAATTTTCAGCTGGGAAGTTGAAGTCAAGAAAAATGAGGAAGAGTCAGAGGTGTGAGCCCTACAACTGCCCCTCTCAACCCAGAGCCAGAGTGAGTAAGAGATACTCTGCTCTTCTCCTGACAACCTCTCATGGTGCTGTAGGCAGAGTTCTTCTTACCACATCACTGGACACCCATCCTATGGATATAGCCCTCTTTGCTTTCCAACAAGTCGTTATGGAATATCTCTCCAAACATGGATGAGATCCAGCTGTTTGGGAAGGCTGATGGAGGAAGCCCCTAACAATGAGCAATGCTCAGGGGAAACCCCTAGTGACTCCTTGAAGGAACTCAGGCAAAGCTAGCGCCCCAAGCTCCTGTTTCATTGAGCAGGCAGATGATGTGAGCAGAAACAAGTGATGAGGAAAAGCAGGATGCTTCAGCCTGGGTTCCCGAGACAGGCTTCGAAGAGGAAGCCGGAGCGTAGCCATTATGAGTAATAAGGCCCATCTTCCTCTGTGGGCCAGCAGTGGGTGAGAAGAGTGAAGGGACATGCTCAAAAGAGACACTGTGCAGATACGTTCTCTAAATGGAGGCCCGTAGCTTATTAATGATCCCATTGTGTTAACAAACCACATCAGCTCTGACAGCTCCTGTGGCCACCGGTCCAGGGTCCCCAGAGACTCTGGAGGCCCCTAGCCCAAATCTAGGGTGCCTTCTTCAACTGGGCAGAGCCTTGTTCTTGGGCCTTTCCTCAGCCTCTAGGCAAGCACAGGCTGAAGGTAAGGCTACAACCTGTCCCTCAGTTTATAGGGACCCAACCACCAACAGGCAGTATCCCAAGCACCTCTTACTCCTCACAAGAGGGATAGAGTCTTTGCTCAGGGACCAAGCGGGTGGCAAGAAGAAAAACAAAACAAAAAGAATGAAATATGACATAAGGAAAAGATCTAAAAGGAGGCAGGCAACTTCAAAGACAGGCAGTGAATGAATCTGGGAGACTCAGAATTGAGATGTGGGCTCCTGAGGCAGGACACATTCTTGCGCAGCTTATTCAGATGAGGCAAGGAGACAAGGCTCCCTTGTAGCTTACACCTAGAACCTTCCATGAGTATCGGCCTATTATAGTACCGCTTGGAAATGTCCTAGCCAGGGCTGCCTCCCTGTCTTGGGTCATCGATTTTCTCCGCTTGGCATGCCTTCGACCTTTTCCTTAACTCTTAGCCACAACTAATGTTCCAGCTCAGTTCACACCTCCTTTCCCATAAAACTCTGTGTCTTAGTTTGAGTTACCCCCAGCCCTCCAAAAAGACTGAGTCAGAGACTAGGATGCTGGAAGTGTATTTGAAACCAGTCTCTGGAAGCAGGTGAGAAAGAATGTGATGAGTGAAAGGAGCAATGTAAGCAGTGTAAGGTACATCACTAAGATTGCCATGAGGCGGGATCCGGAGATGTGTGCAACACACCTCTGGGAATTATCTATCAGCTGCATGAAGACTAGGTGTTTGATACATAGGCTTCTACCTCCCCAGATCCTTGTCCTCACTCCCTGATGAAGACTGTCCCCCTAGCACTGTCTTCGTTTATTTAGGGTAGCTCAGACGCCTGTGCCTAAGACAGGATCAAAATTGTGTAAGAGGAAATACAAGGAAGTGTGTCCTGGGGAGCAGTGACTGGATCCTGGCGGGGATAAAACCACTCAGATATGTGCTGCCAGCTAAGTTGCCCAGGTGCTTACCCCTCCTGCGTAGCTGAGGGAACCTGTGTAGAAACAATCCCCACAGCAGTCCCCGCAGAGAGGAGAGGGGCTAGAAGGTCAGAAAGCACCAGCACCATCAGGCGCCGTCAGAGGTTTAAGCCTGTCCCTGAGTCTGGAGTTGGGAATTTCATTCTTTTGTCCTTCCAGCATTCCCAACATACAGCATACAATGAAAGTGAGGTTTAACTGGTGGAGAACGCCAGAAAGCATGGCATTGTGACCACTGGCTTTCATAAGCTAAAGATCAATGGTATGACACCACTCCAGGGTGTGTTTGCTAGCAGGTGAAAAAAATATCCAGTGACTAAAAGACCCCACAACAAATAGCTGGGAAACAAGGACTGTGGTGAGTCTGAGCTGCCCATCGGAGATGTGGTGGAAGTTAGAACTGAACAGGAGCGACCGGAAGCAGAGTATTCCCAGCTCTAGAACTCAGTGAGTCAGGCCTGCCGGCCTCTCCTGATTGAGCGCCTGCATTCTTAGCAATCATTGTTCTGCATGTGCAGAAAAGCTGAGTGCTTGAATGTAGATGACAAACTCTTGGGACTCAGGATCTGCAACTTAGTTATTTTAGCATTTGGCACAGAGCTTTGTATCTATGATTTTATCTTTTGCAAAAAAATATTGGAGTATTCACGGGTGAACTTCTTTCCTTACCTGTCTATAAATTTATCTTCATCTATCTATCTCTATTGTCTATCAATCACCTAAGTATGTATCTATCTAAATCCTTTTGTATCTGTCTATCATCTACTCATCTATTCATCTATCATCTATCCATCTGTTTCAGGTCTTACATCTGTTATGTCTTAGAAATAACAAGAATGCAGACTCTCCTTTCCCTAAGCTTTGATAGTGTTGACTTCACATGTCTCCCAGGAATCTTCCCTCCACAGCCTCCCTTTCTGTCAATTTATCTATATACCACATATTTGGGCCAGATAGAGTCCTGCAACCTGGGTCATCTTCCATTTCTACTCTGTTTGGAGCATCAGCTTACCAGTGAGAACTTAGGATAGAGAGCAGAATCTGGGGTGAGTTATCAGTTCTGACTCAGGGCAGCCAAAAGGTCTGGCTCCTGTCTGGTTTGGTAAGGGACGCTATTCTGCATGATCAATTGTGTAACATTAGCCTGGGAACAGGGGCACCTGCTCTCTCATTCTCTTCAGTCCTGATGGATGAGGACATACAGGAGGGGTTTGCAGGACTGGAATGAGGTGTGGAAATGCCCTAGTCATGCCCAACACACGCTCCAACTTCACGTTCTTCCTCGAATTCCAAGGGCCGCCATTTTCCCAAGCCTTCAGAAAATGAATTGCTCTTTCTAAAAATCGTTTGGATTCCTTCATAAGGAACATTTCTGTCAGTCTCCATGAAATCCCATAAAGAAAACATCTTAAGGATGTGAAGCATGGACTGGAGGGATGGCTTAGTAGTTAAGAGCACTAGCTGCTCTTGCAGGGGACCTGGGATGGATTCCCAGAATCCATATCATGGTTAACTTCTGCCTGTGACTCCAGTTTTGGGGGAACTGACACTCTCGTTTGACCTCTGCTGGCATTGCATGACGTGGGTGCGCTTGCACACATGCGGACAAAACAGTCATACACATAAAATACAAATAATGAAATCTTTTTAAAGATGTGGAGCATGGATCTGAACTGTACAGTGACTTTTCCACCTTTTCTACCATCTCGAAAGTTTTTCAGAAGAAGCTGGAGTTAATGAGGAACCTGCATTGTTTTAAAACAAGGTCACCAAAGTGGCCTTTCTGCCCCATTCCCCTTTCTCTCCCAGTCAAATTTCTATTCCTCTTCTTGCCACAGGCCTTCATGTTTGGGTGTGTACGTACCTTTGTAGAAACCACTTGGTATTTGAAAATCTCATTCTGCATTTTCTTTGGTTAATCAACACAGGAATTTTAGGGTGTGGAAGGAAGGAGTATAATTTTCTGGTTTAATCTTTTGTTTTTGACATTTGAAACACATCAAAAGAATGCATAGATAGCCCTCACTAATATTAATTCCTCTCTCCTCTACAGATATCTTCTAAACTAAGCTTAGATGTTTCTTTGTTCTTTGTGGCTTTATCCCTGCCAGTTTACTTTCCTTGGTTTGAGTCTTTTTGAAAGTGACTCATATAGAATATATTCCTCTGTGATTTGCTCTTTTAACTCAAAATTACTGCTTTTTTAGATTTATCTATGTGAATGGTGAAGTTATAGTTGATCCAACTAAATTGTTGCATGTGGCTGTTGGATTACTTTGTAATTCATTTATCTATCTGCGTGGGTGGACATCTGCATTTGTGACTGGTGTTGATATTCTGAAGAAAGCTGTGATGAGCACCGTGACTCTGCTTCTATGTGTCACTGGGTAGGAAATGAAACACTGAGGAGTCAGAATGGCTGAGTCATAGATATTTGTGTTCTTAGCAATGCCAGCCTGTTTTCCAAGGCTAGTATGTTCATTCTTCTTCTCCCAGTGGCTATGAGAGTTTCCTTCTCCACATCCTTGGTAACACTAACACTGTCATACTTTTAATCGCTGTCAAGCTAATGGCCATGAGAGAGTATTCACTGGGTTTTAGTGTGCAAATCCTTGACTACCAAGAGCTTGAGTCATCTTTTCATAATTTATGGGACATTCATATATATTTTCTTGAATAACGTTTCTATGTGTCTTTTTCTTCATTCGCCTTTTGAGAACTGGCTTGTTAACATGCCTCCACGGGAGGACTGGGAGTTTGGAGTACGGTCACTGAAGCCTCGCCTGAAACTCCAGCCACTCCTTCCTTCCCGTTTCCTCCCTATGGTGGCACATGATCCAACTCAACTGTCCATGTTCTGAGCAAGTGTTAGAGGACATGTTAGTGGATGGATAACTCAAAGGAGGACTAACTTTTCTGTGATGACTAACTTTTCTTTTTGGGGGTCACCCATGCTCCTGTAAATAAATAACTGCTCATTCACATTCCTATAAACAATTCAAACAAACTCATCTATTCAGGAAGTTACAGATGTATGGAATTGTTCTTTTAGTCTATTGGTGACTTACTTCGGGAGAATAGACATTCGTTCATGTCTCCCCAGAAAAAGATCACAAAGTAATTTACACATATGTCCGTCTGTATATGCACTGTAAATTCCAGTACTGGTCCTTTGTTATGTATATGTATTTCAGATACGTTTTTCTGAGGCTTGGGGAGTAGTTCAGTTGGTAGAGTGCTTGCCTAGCATGCAGGTTGTCCTAGGTTCGGTCCCCAGCACCACGTAAAAGTAGGTATACTGGTGCATCCTGTCATCCCAGCACTCAGGAGGTTAAAGCAGAAGATCAGAAATTCAAGGTCATATTCAGCTGAATAGCAAGACTAAGGTTAGGCTGAGCTATATATATGTATTATGAAATAGATGTACCTGATTTTGATGAGGTAAAGGGCCAATTGTGTAAGTGCTGTGTCTTTTGTAATAAATTCTTCTTTTCCTTATTGTCATTGAAATGTTCTTCTAAGGCCAGGCATGGTGGTGCACATCTTTAAGTAGTCTAGAGGTCGAGTTAGGAAGATTGTTATGAGTTAGAGGCCTGTCTGGGCTAGAATATATATAGAGAAATATATAATGGTAAAATGATATCTAATGGTTTTACTTATATTACTTACCTTCTCTGAAACTTGATTTATGAAATATTGTGTCTTGAGGGCTTTATAATACTTGTGATAAATGTGTAGGAATCTAGCAAAGCACTTCATGATTAGTCCTTGCTAAGTATTGGTTCATCCACAGCAGCACAGTCTAGGTTCTGTGTTTCAAGGTTTTTAGATTTTTGCAAGTAACTTCATTTTATACTCAGTTTGCGATAGTTACATGCTGAACATTTTGCTAAATATTTTATGGTTTGCAGTAGCCCTGTAAGGTAATGTTATCAATGTACATATGAAGTGATTGAGACTCAGAGGAATAAATGATTATTAGTCTTTGTGTACAAAGCTACTGAACAGTAGTCATTGTACTCCAAGTCTGCCTTCCTAGGAGATGATTTATGAGAGGATCTGTGTCCAGGAAATGGTGTGAGCTGAGCAGTGTTGGGAAATCAATTATATCTATGCTCATGATTTATGTCTGGGGATACTTCAGAAGGAAGAAGATATGGACAAGTTTCACAGCTGACCTCTTTTAATTTTAAGAACGTGGTTTGCTCTGACCCACATCCTCCTCTTTCCCTCAAACCTGACTCCAAATCTCTTAAAACCACCCTCTCACCTCTGCAGCTGCCTTCGGCCAACAGCTCTCTGATTTGCATCCTAAAAAAGTGCCCATAATTTAACCAACCACATTGCTCCTCTAGGAGGAATTCCACATCGAGTAGGATATTGCCCCAGCTGTGTAACTGGACCCCAGTGATTATCTTCCTGTCAGAACCTTGAGTCACCTAGGTTACACATGTCAACAGACTTTAAAGCTCTGTTTATTTGCCTCCCCAGACAGAGGTAGAAACAGGATCCCCCACCACCAGTCAAACTGCCCAGACAGCCATGCTACTCAGTAACCACTTGCTAAAGCTAACACTCTCTTGGCATTCAGTTCCCACTAGATGAATTATAACACAGTGTACACTGGGTCCATTCAAACCACTGAATGTTAGATCTAGAGGGACCTAAGCAATCATCTAGACACCTCCCACACTATATAGGAAAGGAATAGAATCCAAAGCTGCATGTATGGGAGTAAATCCCTTTCCTGTGACTGTATACCATTGACTGGGGACATTATATGATTGGGTTTCCTTCACCAACAAAATGAATATTTAAAAACAATGCTTACATTTTCCACATTATAGAATTTTGTGGGAAATTAAGAATTCCAATTATAAAATTATATACACCCGAAAAGAAAGTGAAATGCAAGCAATTCTTTGCAATCAAGGATTTAAATGTTGATTTTGAATATCTCTTCTTTTAAATGCATAATATAGAGTTGAGGGTATAATTTAGTGATAGAGCACGTGCTCAGCATGCAGAAGACTTTGGGTTCAACTCCAGAACTTCAAAAATTAAGTAAACAGAATGTATACTACACAATTAGAACACTTTTAACATGCAGAAGACTTTGGGTTCAACTCCAGAACTGCAAAAATTAAGTAAACAGAATGTATACTACACAACTAGAACACTAGCAATGTGGACATTTTTTCTTTGTGCTTCATGTACATTATGAGACGTATAGCAGATTCCACCAGGGAGAAAAGACAGGAAGAAAACAAAGAGATGGAAGAAAATGTAAATGGCGTTAGTCTACACTCACAAGGCCTAGGGAAGACATATTAATCACTAATAATTCTTTTTCTAAATAAACTACTATCTGGTTTCAAACTAATCTATCTCAACAATTATTTCTTGAAAATTTTTAATGTTGTTGGGAAACAGTGAATTCAAGGCTATACTCCATGCTAAGTTCCTTTAGGAACATGGCACAGTTCTCTCTGGCAGTATAACTTAGGCTTCCCAACAACAGCCACTGGAGTTGGATTGGGGGTTCTATGGTTGGCTTTGCCTAGAATTGCTTCCGCAGCTTCATTCCCCTAGAGCCCAGCCTGGAAGTTCCAAGAGAGCTTCACTCATAAGTCTGGTCCTGTTGGCTGTCAGCTGAGTGTCCCTGCTCCACAAGGCCTCACATCTTTAAAAAGCCAAGGTTAATCCCCTGCTATGGCATGTGAGGGCAGCATTTCAAGTGGGTACCAGCAGAAGCCTCAAGGCTTTGGAAGGCTGAGCCTCAAGAGCCTCAGAAGTGAAGTGGCATGACAATTGTATTGGTTAGACTGAGTCATTAGGATGCCCAGATATGAAAACACACTGAAAATATTCCATTTCTGAATGGGAGGAACAAGAGAGGCACATTAGAGAAGCAATAGGCACATGGGGATAGGAAGAGTTTGGGACTATGAAACAATCTATAGCATTTCCCTTCTTACTACAACTTCCATCCTTAGACCTACAAACCCATCATGATGGTTTCAATGATCCATTGATGTGTAACACAATATTCTAAAAACTTAACTAGCAGAGACAATGGTCAGTATTTCTTTTCTCAAACAGTTCTGCTGATTAAAATTTCAGAGAGTCAGTCAGGTGTTTTTCTCTCAGAGATATCTTTGTCTTATGATGTCAGACAAAATATTATCCAGAACTGTGGTCATCTGTAGGCTTAATTGGTGCTGGAGGATCTACATTCAGGGTAGTTCATTCATATAACGGTGGACAAGAGGCTGTGGTTCCTCATTCCATGGACCTCCCTATAAAGCTGCTTAAGTGTTCTCACAATGTGGATGCCGAAATACCCAGAGTGAGGGATATAAGAAGCAAGGGAAAATCTGAAGCAAAAGTTCCTTAACTTAGTCAAGCCCAGCCCATTGACCCCAGCCCACTTGCCCAGCTGCCCATTAGTCCAATTCATTAGCCTAGTCTAGCCCAGCATGTTAGTTAGACCAGCCCAACCAATTAGTCCAGTCAATTAGCTTAATGTAGCCCAGACCAGCTCATCCCAGCCTATTAGCTTAGCCTAGCCCAGCCCATTTGCCAGACCATTATTCCCAAACATTAGCTTAGTATAGCTCATACCATTAGCTTAACAAAGCCCAGCCCATTAGTTTAGCCCTACCCAGCTCATTAGCCCAACCCATTAGCTTAGTCCACTCCAGCCCACTTGCCTAGTAGTGCATTAGCCTAGTTCATTAGCTTAGCCTACCTCAGCCCATTTTCCCAAACCACTAGCTTAGTCTACCCCAGTCTATTAACCCAGACAATTAGCTTAGCTTAGCCTAGCATAGCTCATTAGCCCAGCCCATTAGCCCAGCCAATTAACTTAGCCCAATCCAGCCATTAGCCTACTACATTAGCTTAACCCAGTCTAGTTAATTATCCCAGTCCATTGGCTTAGCAAATCCCATTCCATTAGCCTAATCCATTAATTTAACTCACTGCAGCCCATTGACTGAGCTCATTAACTTAACCCAACCCAGCCCCTTAGCTTAAGCCATCCAAACCCATTAGCCCAGTCCATTAGGCAAGACCATAAGCCTAACCCATCCCTGCCCATTAGCCCAGCCCATCAGACCAACCAATTAGTCCAATCCATAAGCCTACCTTAGCCTTGCCCATTAGCCAGGGCAAGCTAATTGGCCCAGCCCACTAGCCCAGGCATTTAGCTTAGTCAACCCCAGTCCATTGTCATAGCCCATTAGTCCATTTCAACAGCTTAGTCCATCTCAGTTCATTAGCTTAGCCCAACCCAGCCCATTAGCTTAACACAGCCCAGGCCATTAGCCCACCCATTAGTTTAGAGTAGTCCAGCCCAATAGACCAGTCCATTAGCTTAGCTCAGCTCAGCCCATTTAGCCCAACCCACTAGGTTAGCCTTGCCCAGCCCATTAGCACAACAGTCCATTAATACAGCCCATTAATACAGCCCATTAGCTTACAGTAGCCTGACCCTTGGGGCCACCCATTAACTCATCCCAGCCCAGTCCATTAGCCCAACCCAGCCCAACTCATTTAGCCCAAGCCTAGTTCATTAGTCCATCCCATTAGTTTCTTTCATTAGCTTAGCCCAGAGCTGCCCATTAGCCCAACCCATTAGCTTAGCCCAGTCCAGACCATTACTCAAGCTCATTAGCTTAGCCTAACCCAGACCCCAGTCCATTAGTTTAGCCCAGCCCATTACCCCAAGAACCCCTTAGTACAGCCCATTAGCCTGCTGAAGCCTAATTCATTAACCCAGAACATTAACTTAGACAAGCCCATTAGTTTACCCTCGTCTAGCCCATTAGCCCAACCAATTAGCTTAGCAATGCCCAGTTAATCCCAGTCAATTAGTCCAGCACATTGGCTTAGCCTAGCCTAGACTATTAGGCCAATCCATTGCCTTAGCTCAGCCTAACCTGTTAGCACAGCCCATTAGTTTAGCCCAGCCCAGCCTGTTAGCTGAGCCTTTTAGCATAGTCCAGCCCAGCCTATTAGCTTAGCCCAGCCCATTAGTTTAGTCAAGCCCAGTCCTTTATCTTAGTCCATTAGCTTAGCATAGCCATTGGCTTAGCACAGCTCAGTCCATTATCCCAGACCATTAGTTCAGTCCATTACATTACCCAGCTCAGTGGATTAGCCCAGTCCAATAGTTTAGTCCAGCCAGCACAGCATAGTCAACTAGCCCAGCAAATTAGTTTAGCCCAGCCCAGCCCATTAGCCTAGCCCAGCTTGACCAATTTGCCCAGCCATTAACCCAGTTTATTAACTTACCCTAGCCCATCCTGTTAGTCCAGCCCAACCAAATCCTTGCCATTAGCCCAACCCTTTTGCTTAGCCCAGTTAGTACATTAGCCCATCCATAAGCTTAGCCCAGCCCAGCCCAGACCATTAAACCAAGCCCAGTAGCTAAGTCCAATCCAGCCAATTAGCTTAGCCCAGGACAGCCCATTTGCTTAGCCCAGCCCATTAGCACAACCCATTAGTCCAGTCCTTTGGCACTTGTGACCTCATCTCAAATATGTATATACCTATTTTATATTTTTGGATTTCCTAGGCTAGCTATATTTGATTATGAGGAGACTATAAAATATCTTAAGGAGCCATTTTGGTTGTTGACTACAACAGAAATCATGGTGTCAAGCCTGAAATTCAGAATCATTATCAGCTTCAGTTCTGAATGGGAATGAGGCTCCTTAAAATGTGGTTTTCAGGAGAGCATCTGTTGAACAGTAACTCCAGAGACTACATACAGCATCGAGATAAAGCGTGTCTACAAAACACAGTCCCAATCACCATGAGATAAAAGGGAAGGGAACAATGTACAGGTCACAGATTAATAGCTGTACTGAGAGCCAGACGCTCACTTGTCAGGCTCTCAACCCCGAGGCCAGGGTTGAGAAGAACTGCAGGCCAGTTCTTCTCAGGAGAGGACTCTGTGTTCTTCTTGCTCCTCACACTGCCATCTGAGTTCTTGTGCAGCTTTCTAGAAGGCCCTCCATTCTCCACAGGAAATGGTTCCTGCTATGTCTGAGACTATTTCTCTAAAAGCTATGCTGCCTCAGGAAATAATCCCAAGAACTGACAAATGGGATTACATGAAATTAAAAAGTTTCTGCACAGCAAAAGAAATAATCAGCAGAGTGATAAAACAGACTACAAAATGGGGAAAAAAATCTTTTCCAGCTATACACCAGACAGGAGGTTATAACTACCTAGGATATATAAAAATCTGCAAAAATCCAAATCATCCTATGAAAAAACAGGCAAATGAGATGAATAGACAGTTCTCAAAAGAAGATATACAACTGACCAATAAATACTTGAAAAAAATGTTCATCATCCTTAGGCACTGGAAAAATACAGATAAAACTGCTCTGGGATTCCATCTCATCCCTGTCAATGGCTGTCATCAAGAAAACCAGTGACAGCAAATGCTGGTGACGACCTGAGGAAAGAGGAACCCTTATTTATTGCTTGTTGGAAAATAAATCTGTGCAGCCACTATAGGAAGTATGGGGTTCCTCAACGAACAACAACAAAGAAAACGAGAACCACCATATGACCCAGACACACCGCTTGGGTACATACCCAAAGGACTCTCAGTCAACACACCACAAAGATACCTGTATATTTGTGTTTATTACTGCACTATTCACACTTCCAGGAAATGCCATCAGCCTACATTAATATAGTAACATATGAATGGATAAAGGAAATGAGATACACGCGTACAATAGAATTTTAAGTAGAAATAAAAGCTGAAATCATGACATTTGCAGGAAAATGAATAGAACTAAAAATCATTGTTAAGTGAAATAAGTCAATTCAGAAAGACAAATGCTGCATGTTTTCTCTTCTACATAGAGCCTAAAGTTAAGGCATATATCTATATGTACATACTTATATATACATATATGTATGCATATATGTGTATTTACATATGTATGTTTTCAGGTCATGGTCTCAGAAAGGGGATCATGAGGGAGGAGGGAGAGAGAGCAACAATACTGAATACACACGTGAAGAAAGCAGCAGGGGGTAACTGGGATGGACGGAACACGGTGAGGACAGCAAAGAGCAGGATGACAGAGAACAGCGTAGACTGACACGTGCATGAGGATGCCGTGATGAAAACCGTTACAGTGTCTCACAAGCTTATGCTTTAGGTAGAGTTCTTTTAGTGGTTTTTGGAGAGCTCACTCAACATCTACATTCTGCTAGGGAACTGGCAAGACCAGGAAGTCTCAGATGACCCTGCTTGCATACTCAGTCTTTGGCTCCAGTTGGCTGAGAATAAGTCAGGTTTACTCAATGAGAAGAAATTGTGTCTCTAAGAGACATTTGGCAATATATATAGTTTTGATTGTCACAACTGATAGAGACTCTTGTATGTGATTATCAGTGGTCCGAAATGTTGAAGAGTGTGCCATAATCCAGATGAGCCTCCCTCTGCAAAGTTATCTGCCCTAAAATGTCAGTAGTGCTGAGACTGAGAAGTCTAGAGCAAGTGTGTTTAGACCAATCTTTAATCTTCACAATAACCTTTGCAGATGAGTGAGAGCTTCATTATTTACCAGCGAGAAAGTGAGACTCTGTGGAGTTAAGTCACTGACACAAGGTCAGACACTAGACGAGGCTCTTCACTATTACACTGGAGATGTACATTCCGCTTAGAACAGTGATCTTCACAGGAGATTTGATTTTCTAAACATTAAAATCACACCAAGGCAACAGTCTAAATTTTCCACCAACTGTTTCTTTAATCATTTTCCTGAGAACTAGCCCAAGGCAGTGATTCAGAGTTAATACTTTATGTAGGACAAGTAATCATGTGGCTACAAAACTGAGCAGAAGGAAAAGTGAGGCCAAGAAGGATGGGAATCAGCGCAAGCTGATGTGCTTCAACAGGGACGTCTGCATAGTTGGTGTCAAAATGGGCCATTCCAGGTGGATGATGTTGTCTGATTTACATTGTCGGAAGGAGGAAGGAAGAATAAATGGTTCACCAGATCCCTCACATCTTGTGAGTCGCACTAGGTAGTGCTTACCTTCCAGAAATTTGCTTCCCCACACTCCTGGACTGTATCACTCAGTCCCTGTAGCAGGGGCTGAAGGAAACCGGACTTCAGCTGCAGCTTGGTCTTCACCTGAATCTGGAAGTGCTGTAGGATACTCATGACTTTGGGATGATTTTGGTTGCCCTCAAAAGCCCCATGGGTTATCCTCAGGTCAGATAGCCACAGGAGATGAGGTAAAGCTGGAAACTGGACGAATTACAGAGACCTGAGACAAGAAAGCAGAGGCGTCAGCTGTATGCTTCCGCACATGCACATCCACTGCTCTTCAATAGGAGGGACCTTTCTGATTTGCATGAGCTACCGTTATCAGTTGATATTCACTGTACTTCAAGACGCAAAAATCCCTGTATGGATGGAAGTTATTGTATCACAGTCTTAGAAGTCTAGACATCAGCACATTTCAGATTTGACTCAGTTCTGTGGTCCTAGCTCTACTGGCCTTGAGATCTCAACTCAGACTTCCTCCATATGCCAACTCTGCCTCTAGTCAGGTATCCACTGCAGTAGCCATGGCATCCAGGTCTCTCATTGGTCCATGGCCACATCCTGCTATCCAGAGGCAGAAATGTGCTTCCTTTCCTTCACTTCTCCATTCTAAATGGAAAATACTTTTTCTCAGGGCACTCTCCTCAGCAGACTTCTCTTTGAAATTCGTGTTTGCCCTTTGCCTGGCCCTCCTCAAGAGGTGCCAGTATTAGAAAAGATCTCTTTACTTTCTGCCTGAGTCCTCTATTCTCCAGAATCAACAGCTCCAGGATCGTCAGATCTCACGTATGTGAAGAGATTCCAAGTCATCTCACGAACCCATTATCCGATTCTTCATTAAAGTCACACTTCAAGTGGAGTGCCAAGAAACAAACAGGATGATTCAGAAGCATGTGCGCATCAGAGCACACAGGACTGGCCCATGCCCCATCAGGTCATTATACTCCTAATTGAGCTGGGGACCACATTGGCTACTTGGCAGGCACAAAGCCCCATTGCCTCATACTGTCCATTAAACCTCTTTAAATGGTTTCATAAGCTGCTACAAAGGCTTTTCTCTCTATCCTGTCCTCTTCCCCTTGATTACTTGGCCTCAATTGCAACATTCAACATTGATTTAATTTAGCCTGAGATTGCACAATTCTAAATGTTCATTACATGCATTTCTGGTCATTCTGTGCATATACTGATGATTCTAGAACACAAACAAGAAATGCAAATAGCTAGAGAGTCAGGGGGATAGACAAGGTAGGTCACTTAAGTAAACTAAAGTGGCCAGATAAAAGGCAAATCTGGGAGGCAGAAACTTTGGTGGTGGAGAATTCAAAAGAAAACTTTCCTTAACTTGAGCCAACCATTGCCATACAAGAATTAGGTCAAAAAAAAAAAAAAAGGCTGGAAATATGTGCGTTTACTGAATGTGTTCAGTCTTTTAAACTTTGGCCACTAATTCACAAAGTTCTAACAAAAGACATCTGCAGTCCACAGATTTCAAGTTTGTAACCTTTACCCTTTGGGGATAAGAAGTTTGTCTGCACTGATTTTAATTGAGATGAAAATGCAAAATGGCTTGTGTTCTTTTGGATTTAATACCATAACATTTATTTTTCAATGCTCTCCTGTTAATCACAGCATTTTAAAGCTGAAAAGAATCTTTGGGATTATACTGTTTAATCTTTTTGTTTTGCAAAGGGGAATTGCATGATTCAGAAATGAGAAGTTGCTTGGATTTAAAATAAATTTCTGAAAAATGCATTTAAAAACTCCGATGAGTAGAAAGGGAATAAGTCATATTGGCCACTAGTCCACAAGCCCCCTCCATCAGCACCATGGATGTTGTAGATAGGACAGTTCCTCCCTAGGGCTGTGTATTAGTTATTTTTCTCATCACTGTGACCAAACATTGACAAGAAAGATTTACTGGACTCACAGTGTGCAAGACTCCAGGCCACCACTGCAGAGAAGGCAAGGCGGCGGCAGATCCATGGTGGCAGGAGCGTGGAGCTGGGCCTCCTCATCTCCGCGCACATCAGTGGGAAAAGACAGCGAAGAGAACGCCAGTGCTCAACTGGCTCTCTCCCTTTCCTTTTTATAAAGTCCCGGAGGCCAGCCCTAACCGATGGGATGGTGCTGCCCACATTCAGGTAGGTTCTCCCTGCTCAACTAATCCTCTCTGGAAATGCTCTCGCAGACATTCCCAAAGGTGGGCCTCACTAATGCCCTGTGTTCTGTAATCCAATCCAGGTGGCAGTTGAATTTAACCATCACGGGGTGGCTGTCGATCTTTTAAATAATATTCAGTTGCATCCCTATTCAGTTGCATCCCTGGCCTCGGCCCACTAGATGCCTAAAACAGCCCTGAGATCATGAGTGCTCCTGAAGGACAGAATCACCACTGCTCTACAGTGCCACTGACTTCACCCAACCTTCATCTGATAGATGAGGAAAATCACAGAATGTTGCCCAAGGTCAAGTTAATGCTAAGACGAAGGTCTCTTAATTTTCAGTAGAGTGTTTTCTACTAAGCAGAAAGACTTTTTGATTACTCTTTCTATTGTTATGTACATGTGTTCTTTTTGTGTGTGTGTGCATGCACATGTGTGCATGAGTGTGTGCGTATGCTTGCAAGTGTGGGCATACCACAGCACACATGTGCAGCTCAGAGAACAACTTATGGGGATTAGTTCTCTCCTTCCACATGTAGATTCTAGAGAACGAACTGGGGTCATCAGGTTTGCATGGCAAGTACTTTCACACACTGAGCCATCTCACCAGAGCCCAAGCCTGGGGCTCTTCACCATGATTTATCTCAAACTGCATACTTCAGATGAAGAAGCAGCTTGGTACAATGGGGAGAAACACAGCATCTCAGACTGACAGACTATGGACTGAGTGTCAACTCATTGACTTACTAGTGTTGTAACACTGACCAAATGAACTTTCTAAGTGTTAGTTCACCACTTTACTTGAAAACTAGATAGCAACATGTGTATAGTACTTGCTACATAATAGTAAATTATGGTTTTTGTTATTATTGCTATAGTTATTAACTGGACTTGGGATCCAATAAACTACATACAGCACACAGAGCACATCTGCTCTAACTATTTGCATAACCAGGGAGATGAGAATGAGTTTTAGAGTTTTAAATGATTAAAAGAACAATACTGTTTGTGACACCTGGAAATCTTGTAAAATCCAAAAATTGATGTCAATAAATAAAAATTTATTAGAACAGTCATATTAACATAAAGAACCCCTGGCTACTTTCACGCTGTAATAACAGGACTGATGGCTGCAACAGACAGAGAGTGGGCAAAGACTGAACTATGTATTGTCTGTGTCTAGGAAAAAATTGCTATTACCTTAACCAGACCTTTGGTCTCTGTAAAGAAAAAGACAGTCATAATTTGCACAGAGCCCTCTAGTGTGCAGGAGGTACCATAGCAAAGTAGTTCTTCATTTGTTTCCAAATCTCCCCCACCCCAGTGCTAGCACCTGTAACCATTGCCTTTGAGACACTTCTCAGCATCTGTGTATACCAAGGTTTTTCAGAAAGCATAGGCTTCCTGAGTCATCCAGGGTACATGAAAATCTTAACTTTTTATAGACATCCTTTCTTAAATAAATCTCATTGTAAAATTGGTACTTATAGATGTTCTTTTAAAATCTGGAATATTTATCAAAAAGAAAGGAAATGGCTTGCTCAGTGTTAAGCCAACCACCATATTTTAAGTGTTCCATGATTTAGACAGGACAATAAAGAGGGATATCCGGGAAAAAAGAAAACTAGATAAGAACTAGCTGCCAAGCCTAAAATTTAAGGGATGTTGTCATGCCGCCCTTTTTAATGCTTTGAGCATCTTAGTTATGATTTAATCTTACCATAGGCTGAAAGTTTAAATGCCCTGATACCTGTCTACACCTTTGCCTCTCTGCTGTTAGCTAGATGCATGATCTCTAGAATTATTTTCAATTCAATGCAATCTATATATTGATTGTCTAGCACATGTCAGGGACTCCTCTGAGCATCAGAAGCCAAGGTACACATCATCTTTGTCATAAAATATTTCTTTAAAGTTCTAGTTAAGTCACTGAAATTCTTGAGTGAACTTGAAAACAAAACTAGGGCACTAAATTAAACATCCTATCCATCAGAAAGCTTTTTTTATTATTATTTTGATGATAATGATTATGATAATGATTTCTATGTGCATGAGTGTATTGCCTGTGTGTATGTAAGTGCATTTATATTGTGCAATGCACATGGTGGTCAGAAGAGGGCATCACCTGGAACTGGAGTTAGGAAAGTTGTGAACTTCCCATGTGGGAACCAAACTTGAGTTCTCTGCAAGAACAACTAGTGCTCTTAACCATTGAGCTATCTCTCCAGCTCCATGCAAGAAATATTTATTGAGGGCTTTTGTCTTTCCATGCTCACTTCTCATGAGATCCAAGTTTCCCATATACATTAATAGATAACCACAAAATGGAGTATACCACTGCAATCATTTAGTTATAGAGCGTACCCCATCTCTGCCATTTGAAGTACTTCATAGGTAATTTATAATACAATAAAATAAATGTCATGTAGATGTGTGAAAGGAATTCACTAATGTTTCCTGAATGAGAGACAGACTCCATAGGAGAAGCAACAATAGGAAAAATTTTAAATGATGAGTTCATTGATTACATGGTATGCTGGAAAAGGCATAAAGCCAGACTCAAACAAATTTAAGAACTAGAGAAGAAGATTAAAGGCAACAGAGCCAGGGCCTTCCAAAGTGGAACTGGCAGTTCAAAACCAAGCCCAAGACAGATGGACACTCTCAGTCAAATACAGTCTAAAGTCAGGGAGAATCTGGCCAATGGGAATAAGGTAGGAATGTCTTTTACTGTTGCTAGTGCCACAAGTAAACTACAAAAAAATCATTTAGAAGATGATAGAAAGTCAGCACCAGGCTCCCCACGGGAAAGGGCTGATGAATACTCAGATGGAGTCTGGCCAACAGCCAACTGTTATATTTTAGGAATTTACTCTCAACTAGTAGGACAGAAGGATCGTTCCTAGTCCTCATGCACCTATGGTAGAGGAGCTTTGTATGGCATGTCAGTCCTGGGGTATCATGAGCTTGTAAGCTTGGGTCTCATGGCCAGGAACTCAGGCAGTGAAAGCACATCACACGTGACAGCAGAGGTATATTTGTAACCCTCCAACAATCCCTCCTTCTCCTTCCTCGTCTGTAAATTGCCATCTGCACATATGGCTATAAGGACAATGAGTCCTCAATAATCTGGCAAAGTAGAATTCACATCCATTCCTTAAGGTTGTTCTGATTAAACAAATTGAGTGCCAAACTTTCAATCCCACAGCACAAGACACAGGACAGAATTAGACCTGACTTTCTCAGGAAGGATTCCCTCAACATCCAGACCCTCGAGGAAGTAAATTTAAATGACTCTTCCCTGTTTCCTATTATAACACCACTCTGTACACACTTAGATCCAAGCATCCTCTGAAAAGGTCTATCCCACAGCGGCTGCCTTAAAGCACACCTGACCATAGTTACTGTTCTCTTGCCCTTACTCACCACTTCTCATGAAACCCTTATTTCACTGAGCTCCCTGGTCTGCTGTGCCAAAGCCTCCCCTTGTCCCTGCCTCCCACACCCAGCCTCACTTGGGGGAAATTCAATCCATATGTTTCCTCTTGTTTCTACAGAGAGCATCCAGTCATGGTTTAAAGAGGGAGGCTGCAGCCAAGAAGAGCCATGTGAGGCCTTTCTTGGCCTTCAGTTCTTCATTTGGGAGCAGGGAAAAGAGGACTCTGCCAAGAGCAAACCTGAAACATTCCTTTGGGTTCAGTTCAATGCCTGCAAGTCACGTTCATACTCAAATGTTTCTCCAGGACTGAGGATGCAGAGTGTCCTGGATGAAGAGGTGGTCAGAGCTACCATCACCATGCCCATCTTGGTGCTAGTCTCCAGGAATCAGGAAACTGGTTCCCACTCTTACATTCCAGAGTCATATATAATCTCTCTGAGAGTTTAAACTGTCCCCATGCACGGGTACACACTAGCAGAAAGTCAGTAGCTTCAGAACTTGAATAGGACCTAAGATATGTCTTATTCGTGTCATTTTAAAAGACGAGACATCTTAGAGTTGAAGAGAGCAAGAGTGTTGACCAAGGTCAAAGAGATTATCTGAGTTTTATATTGAAACCAGGAGTTCTGGTTTTAAATTCACAAGCATTTATCACTGTACATTGTACCTAGACCTTGTGCAGATACTAAGTCCCTAAAATAGACCTTCTGGCTTATTCTACACCAATCATTTGCATATTCTTTTTTATCTACTCTACTAGCATTTAGAAATAAACATGGTAGGGGCTTGAGAGATGAAGTTTAAGAGCACTGACTGTTCTTGCAGAAGACCTAAGTTCGAATCCCAGCTCCCACATGACAACTAACAGCTGCCTGTAACTCCAGTTCCAATGCCCTTTTATTTCCTCCATGGGCACTGCATGATACAGGCCTTCTTACATACATGCAGGCTTAACACTCATACACATGAAAAGAAATAAATCAAATAAACATGGTAGCTGAGGACCCAAGATTCTATTACTAAAATACAACTAGGAAATCTTAACTGTAATATCTCACACCAGGATCTCAAAAGCACTAATAAGAATTATAGTAAAAATTTTAATTTTTGATATTGATTTATTAAATCACTAAAACTTTTCTTAAAAGCAAGGTCCTGGTGTGTATTTCTAAAGATATTTTTTTTAGTGCACATGTATTTGACACTTTCTTATATACTACATATTCTATAAGGATTTTTCAAAAGCCAGCAAGATTCACTAGCTCTTGGTCTTGTGGATTCCTTTTCAGGGACCCTTTTGTCTTTAATTGACCTTAGCTTTAAGGAAAGCTCAGATAGCAGGCAAGTTTCTGCTGGGAGAGGGTGTGAGAAAAGGGCAGTTGAGAGCAACAGAGTAAATGTGATGCTGCAGGCTGGAGTAAGAGGGAAGATGGCAGCCGAAGACAGTGTTCAGGAGCCTGCCTGGTTACGCTGCCTGTGGAACATGCTGATCTCAGAGTCCAACAGTGCGGCCCAAGTTCCAAACTCCCCACTGCTAGTTGGAGAAGTGGTTGAACTTTTGACTGTAAATTGTTCTCGGCCAGTGCATCCTCATTTACAAATGAGGCTAAGCATGGCCACTCCCAAGGGCATACTTAGTCACAGTAGACTTGGGCAACATACAGAAAACTCCATTCTCTACCCATGGAACAAAGACTACCAAAGCAGACTGTCAGTGTGACCTCGGTTTGTCTATTTTGACACAATATGACCTTTTTTCCTGAAGCAAGAATTATGGAAATTGAAAGAACAGATGCATTAAATCTACGGGCTCAAGAGCCTTTGGGTGGTTCAGGGGAAAAGCTCCTCCTCCTCTCATCCCACACGCCTGGGTCCACACTGCTTACATGCATCTTGCCTTGAGCACAGGCCAAGCAAACTCAGGTATCAAGATGTCATGGAGGTGGGACGCCAGTCTCCTCAGTGCTCTGGTCTGTGTACACAGCTGCTGTCCATTAGGAAAAACCAAATTCGTTTTATCCTTTTGTTCCTGGAGAAAGAAGAATGGATGGTTGGTTTTCCTCTTTCATCTTTAAGTATTTTTGTTTTGTTTTTATTTCTCATCATAATATTTAGATAGTCTTTGTGGAAGGGAAGGTAATCAAACAGAGAGGTCTAAGGTATGGTCGCCAAAATCTTCACCTCAGAAATGTTCCATGCAGAGCGCGCGGTGAGGAGCGTGGGAAAGTGTGTGCTCGGGAAAGGGAAGCGAGTGTGCCGGTGTGCCGCTCTTCCGGAGCTCGCAAAACTCCCCGTGTGTTTTACGCTCTCCTGATCATAGCCAATCTGACTGCAGTAAGATGAAATCTTAAAAGTGATTTTGATCTGCATTTCCCTAGTTACTAAGGATGTTGAACACTTTTTAAACATATTTTTATTGAGCTTTTGCACATCCTATACAGCACTTCTTAATCCGATTTAGGCCCCTCTCCCCCATCCCTGCCTCAGCAACTGCCCCTAAACAGGCCTCATTTATTCTGCCGCACATGTTAAGACCCATCGGGTCAAGCATTTGTACCAGATATCCTTTGGTGCAAGTCCATTCACTGGGGTGTCGTCAGCTTATCTAGGGGTCTTAAGTAAGTTCTGCTCTCCCTCCCGAGCAGTGATAGGTTTCCAACAGTTCCCAGACTAGGGCTGACTTTCCGCCCATCTCCCTCACTCCATTCTAGGCTCTTGTCTGACTGAGTCTCTCTGAGTCTGGTGCTGGACACCACCATCGCCACAAGTTCACATGAGCAAGCTTCCAGTGGCCCAAAAGCCTATGCTTCCCTATGTTCATGGACCAAGCCTGGCTCTTACAATCTTCCCGCCCCCTTTTCTGCAATGGTCCCCGAGCCATGCGTGAGTGAGGTTTAATATAAGAGTCCTATCCAAGGACACACACTCTGCCTTCTCGTATTCCCTAAAACTCAGTCAGTTGTGGTCTTCTGTGTGCTTTGCCCTCTGTTGCAGAGGGAAGCTTTGCTGGTGAGAGTTGAGAGATGCACCTCTCCACCCCTGTTCTTCTGCAATATTTAATTTATTAATTAAATATTAGTAACCCAATTTTAAAAGAGTTAATTGGGTCCTGAGCTCAAAAACCTTAAGGTCATATGCATTCTAAAAAATTAGAGGTTAAAGATTCAGTTTAAAAACTTAAGTGCCTCAGATTATTTCCTTTTTATTTTGCCAAGCTGTATCACAAAAAGCAGCAACTTCTTCATCCCAATGTTGAATCATCACGTATGCACCCTGTAGGTGGAGCTCAGCATGAGCCCTAAGTGTAGAGGTTTCACTGTAGATATGTTACCTGGAAGCAGGCATCTCTCAGACGTATATTATCTGTGTATGAGCAGTAGTCCCCATGTGTTGCAAAAAGAGGTTTCTGTGATGAGTGGTGCACATTATACTTGTCTGTAAATATAAGGATCCATATTTAGTATCAGGCAAGAAATTTCGTTTGTCTAGAGAAATGACAGAGAGGGTTTCCTCTAGGGTCTGTGACCCCTCCAGTCACGTATATTTGGTGATAATAACAGTACCACCCATGGTTTCACTCCCCTTGAGAGGGCTCTAAGTCCATTTAGACAGCTGCTGATTATCCCCCAGGATAACAGTGCCTCTGCTGCACCCACAGAGGTCCTTTGCTGTGTTAGTCATTACGGTTATTCTGCTTTAGATTGGGGTCCAACCGATCACTGATTTTCGCCCTTAGCAGCTTACATAATATCCTCTAGAGGTATGAAAGGTAGTCTTCAGGGAGAAAGCTTCCAGATCACTTCCTGCTCCATTGCTCCAAGTTCTGTGTCAGAATTCTATCCCATCTTCAGCAGTATGGTCTTACCTTCAAGTCCTGGGAGATAACCAAGGGTTCTGGCAATAATCTGTGTCATTTTGGAGTCTCTTGGACTACTCTGGCAAAGCACTTAAAGGGAAGTCTCTCCTGCCTGGCCCCATACTCCTGGTACACACATGTGCTGATGTACCCTTTGTGGGTTTCTCAGGGGATTCCCAAGCCAACACATCTCCCCGTCTTCCAGTGCACTCGTTTCCCGTTCACCTCTCCTCTCTCTCCCACCTCCAGCCTCCCTCCCAACTCCCCAGCCCAAGTGCCCCTCCTACCCTTACCTCCCCCACACAACTCCCCCCTCTCCTCCTCGCCCTCTCCTGAGCTCCCTTCTTCCCCATCCCCGTGGTCCCGTGTGTGTCCCTTTCTCCCTCCCAGCCAAACACTCCCCTTTCCCACCTTCCCCGCGGTCACATCTGTCCCCTGACATCCTTTTCTTTTCCTTGACCTCAGTGTTTCCTTTCCATTTTTCTGGCTCTTGCTGTTACATCAAAATATAGAGCTACACATAAGGGACTAGTGTTACAATTCACAACTGAGGGAGAACATATGTCGCTTGCTTTTCTGAGTCTGTGTTACTTCACTTAGTATAACAGTCTCTAGTTCCGATAATTTACCTGAAAAATTCACAATTTCACCTTTTCTAACTGCTGAGTAGAGCACCGTTGTGTAAATGCACCACATTTTCATATCCACTCATCAGCTGAGGGACATTCAGGTTGTTTCCACTTCTTAGCTATTGTGAAGAGAGCAGCAACAAACATGGATGTACAGCATTTCTACAGTGTGATGAGCCCTTTGGAGATAAGCCAAGGAGCGATATAACCAGATCATATGGTGGATTCATTTTCAGTTTTTTAAGAGTTCTCTACACACTGCTTTCCATAGTGGTTGCATGAATTTGCAATCCCATTAGCAGTGAATGTTCCCGTTCTCCATGTCCTCTCTAGCATTTGATATGTTTTGTTCTTGATCTTAGCCGGTCTGACTAGGGTAAGATGGAATCTGAAAGTGGTTTTTATCTGCATTTCTCTAATTACTAAGGATATTGAGCTCTTTTTAAGGTGTTTCTTAGCCATTTTTATTTCTTTATTTGAGAACTCTCTGTTTAGATCTATAGCCCATCTTTTTACTGGGTTATTTTTGTCTTCTTTCTTTGTTTTTTGAGTTCTTTGTATATCTTGGATATTAATCCTCTTCCAGATGTGTAGTTAAAGAAGATTTTTCTCACACTCAGTGGATTCCTCTTCACTTCCTTGGTTGTTTCTTTTGCTGAACCTAAACTTTGTAGCTTAATGAGGTAGCACAGTTGATTTCTGACCTTAATACCTGGGCAACTGAGGTCCTATTTAGAAAGTCTTTTCCTTTACCTACATTTTGTAGGACACTGCCTATGCTTTCTTCTAGCAGAGTTTTGGGTTTTATGTTGAGGTATTTGATCCATTTGGAGTTGACTTTTGTGTACAGTGAAATATAGGGGTCCATAAATAAGCAATAACAGAAAAAGAAATCTTATAATCATTCAGGGTCAAGGAAGCAGCACTAAGAAGAGACACTCAGGGAAACAAAGAGATACTTTAAATGACATTCTCAGAGCCAGCCTCTGGGAAGGTGGTCTGGAACTCATGTCACAGGTGGATTGGATGGAATCATGGTTGGAACCATGAAATAAACAGAACAAATGTTGGAATGAATTATCTCATAGTCTTTAGGAGCAGTGAAAGGTGTCTGCTTTGACTTCTCAGGGACTATCTTCTGTATAACCTGCAGAAGCAAGCAGATGATGGGGCGGGTAGAGGGACACATCCCTTCAGCTTTGATGATGCTTCTCTTAAAGTCTAACAAATACTCTCATCAGAAAGGGCAGATTGGCACCCTAGGCATGAAGTGGAAGTGGGTCTTGGTGATAGTCCTGTCCTAGACATGGGGGATGGTGTCCATGTATACAAAAAGGGTCTTACACCATGTAGTAAGACTGCCTATGGCTATCAACATTTCAAGCCCAGAAAGAACAACAGCCCAGAACCCTGGTAGTGTTTCCTAGAGAGTATGGGAGTTCCAGTGAGGACAGCTCTGGAAGGTCTCTCCGTTTTCTTGTTTCCTGTATGGGCCAAGCCAGCCTGCATTAATGCTTCTCTGTGCTCTTAACACCCGAGTCACAACAGCGTCCTTAGTGTCTCTACCACATTAAAAACTCCTGGAAGTGTGAAAACTCACTTTAATCCAGCAGATGAATGAGTAAAGGAAAATTATTTTTAAATCCCCTCAAAATGAAAACATGTCAGAGGTGGACAGAAACATAAGAAAGAAAGCATGCCGTGGAGGTAATGCATGGGCGGAAAACGTGCACACACCCGTGTGTGCGAGTGTGCGAGTGTGTGCACGCGAGTGTGCAAGTGTGTGTGTGTGCGTGTGTTCATTCGACTTGGTTTGGTTCAAGCACACATGCTGTTTTTGGAACATGCTATTCTGAGTGAGAATTTCTCTCTTGCACTGAGTTGGCAGTGTCTGAGCTTCCTTCCCAGACCTTCAGGGCACTTCAAACCCAAGACAGGATGTTAAGCATGCTTATCCACAATGAACCCTGCTCAGCCTTGACTGGCCTGTGGTTTGAATTCCTTCTCAACTGACTTGGCTAGTTCATGTGTGTTCTTTGATGGGTGGCAATCCACTCTCCACCCGACTCCATTTCTGTGATAGTAAATTAGGCTGCAATGGCTTGTAAAACAGTTCTCACCAAAGTGAGGGGACAAGTGCTCACAGCATAGAGCTGAGAATTCGGAGTGAACCACTTACGAGTTGTGGACAGGGAGTGGGACATCTCAGGTTCTCATGAATGGGGTCATTAGCACCTTGCAATGCTTTGAGCTAGAAGTTGAAAATCAAAGAGAATTTAAAACCTATCTAAATGTAAATGATCCAATTGTAGAAACACACACACACACACACACACACACACACACACATAGACTGCCCCCTAAATGCACAAATTGTTTTCCTCTACTAAGAAAATATACTAAACCAGAACATGTGTTGATATTGTAAATCATACTTGAATAATTTCGTTTTTTCTATTTTTCATTTAAACTTTCATAAACGCCTTCTGCATCCCCAGGTGTGCATTTGGTACTGTATACATAACAGTGAGAATACCAAAGGATATAATTTCGCTTGGGGAGTCATATTGCAGTGAAGAAAACATGCATTAAACAAATCAGTCAGCCAATACAAACTCCAATAGATAATGCAAAGGAAAAGAACAGACTTTCTGAAAAGGCCATGGAGCCCTAGGAAAGCATTTTGAGAATGTGATGTTGGAGCTGGTATCTGAAGACTGAGTAGCTGGATGATGGGAGCATTCCTGGCAGAGTAGACAACACGAGGCAGAAAAACACTTGACAAAGAAGATGCTCTTTTCAATGAAGGGCTGGGAGCGAGGGCACAGGCAGAGATGTAGACCTGAAAGGAGCCACACCATGCAGGGCTCTGTCGGTGATCTGAGGGTCTCGGTTTTATTTCAGCCCCACTGGATCTTTACAGAATTCTGAGCAGGAAAAATATATGCCTGTGAGAATGGAAACAGTGGAGCCCTTTTGTACCATTGTTATCACCCTGTCCTCACACGACTGTGTGGATACAAGTCTCTTCACTGGTCAGTGGAGAAGGAATTTATGTCTCCTCTGTCTCCCTGCCTCTTCCTCATGTTCCCGAGCTAGATAGGAAACGATCCACACTTGTTTCCTGTTGACAACAAAGGAGCGGCCTCATTAGGCTGCCTGCTCTTGCCTTTGCTTTTTTCCACTGTATTTCTTCAAGATCTGAAGTAAAGTCGGATTTGAAGATTCCCAATCCCAGTTGTCTCTGTACCTCCTCCCGCATCCAGCATGGCCTGGCACAAGGAACTGCTTAACCAGAAAGTCACTAAAGACTATGACTGAGCAGAGGGTTGATGGGAGCCTCCTGTTTTTCAGAGTCTGCCTTAGATCAGGGGACACACAGATAAAGAAAGCCAAGGTTCTGTCCTCAAGAAAATCATAGGCATAAATCTAAAGGAACTTTAGATTATGTACGTGTAAGTGCATGTACTTACATGCTGTGATAGATGTGTCCAAACAAATAATATAGAAGCCCCTCCCCTAAATCAGAAGTTCACAGACTCAGCAAAACCTAAATATTTTTCAATCTATAGGCATTTACAGGCTTGAAATCTCCAAAGTAGAAACTTGAGGGTACAAAAGCGGATTCGAGTACAGTCAGTGGAATCCTTGAAGTTACTCATAAATACTTGCCAAGCCTCCCCCCCCGTCCTATACCTAGTCATAAATTCCCATTTCCTTTCAAGAACTTTTACATTTGATCAACGGTGCAGGGTGATGTTTAAACCAGGCCATTTGGAATATTCGATTTTCATACATAGTTTTTAAGATTTTAATTTCCACTCTGCAAGCAGGCTCAGATTTTCCCCGTCCTGAAATAAATCAGGATTTCTCTGACATGAAAGCAGGCTCCAAACTCAGAGGGGCTTTCTGAGTGTTCAGCCTGGTTGCACTGCCTGAGGTGAGTCAGACTCACAAACTACTTACCTCTCTCCTCATCTTGGCCCCAGGAAAGGCCTGAAAAACTGGCAGCTAAGGTGGCGAGAGGAGAATGCCCAGCACTCAAGACCAATCTTCTGGAACCGCTCAAGGGATAGGGGAATAAATGCAAAGATGCTATGAAGCATTTGCTTAGCCAGTCTGAAATTGATTGGACCCTCTACTCAGGCTTTCCCCTCCATGTCTTTCCAGAGATCACAGAACTCCAAGGGGTAACCAGCTCTCAGAAGTAAAAATAGATATGTATACAGGCTATATTGTATATTGTGATTTAGAACACGTTAGAACAGAGCCTTTGGAGTTCCTTTGGCTGAGCACTTGGTTTAAAAGAGTAGCAGTGTGGGAACAGGAAAGAGAGCTGAGTATATCAGTATATCTTCAGAGTGGAACAGTTCTAGTCTCTACGTTATCACTCTCAAACTACAACCCATCTGAAAATTATATTCCTCATCTGTAGAAGTGGAGCACATCTGTTCACTGGGATTCCATGAGAGTATTGTGCTGTAAGTAATCACCTTGAGGTTGTGAGTGAACATGCACATAGGTAAGAACTTATTCCTGTAAGGAACTCAAGAAGGGCCACCTAAACAAATAGAGTGAGCTCTCTCTTAGCAGAACCTCCCTTCACCTAACTTACTAGATGGAATCCCAAGAGCTCTGATTCATTTCGTAAAAGCCAGTGAGCCCTGGCTCTGTGTTCTACACCATAGACAGGAGTTGAGCACACCAGGAACTCGCCTCACACCATTTCTTGTTATTTTCATCAAAAGTCCATTGTATTGATTACTATCCCCTCTCTCATTATATTTCTGAAGGTAATTATAAATTTCAATTAAATATGTAATATAATAAATTGTTTTTATGGAGACATTTGTAACTGACATGAAAATACAATCAATAGAACTAACTATAGTAACTATTTAAACACAACGTGGTTAAAAGACATTCTTAGTCAAATTAGTGTACAGTCATCTAAAAATTAGAGTAAAATTTATGTAAATTTATAAGAGTGATGCCTTCAATTTTTTTCCTAAATGTCTTTTCTATCTTGCTTCATTTTGGAGAAATTAAGCACAGAATAGCTTACGAGTTCTACTACTCAAGAGAGACACTGGTACACTGGTATTTGACCTTCAAAAAAGAAAGAACTCCTACAACATGCAACAATGTGGATAATCTTGGAGGACATTGTGCTAAATGATGTATGCTAGCAGACGGACAAATGCTGTATGACTACATTTGCATTAGTGCCTAAAACAGTCAGTACAGGGGCCTGATAAGAAGGTTCTGCAATTAAGGGTCTGTACTGCTTTGGTTCCCAGTACCTACATCTGTCTGGCTCACAAACACCTGTAATTCCAGCTCCAGAGGATCCAACACTTGTAGGCTTTGTGGACACCTGCACACACACACACACACACACACACACACACACACACACACACAGAGGCACACAGGCAGACACATGTAATTTTAAAAATCCTTATCACTGTTGAGTGAAGAAGAGCCAATCTTCTTAAAGTGAGGATCTCTAGATAGGCTGACTAGACCTCAGTGAGTGAACTTGCATTGAAGAATGTGTGGGGATAATAACTTGACACAATAGGCCTTAACACAAAAGACAGAGAGTGTATGAATTCCAGGGTGGGCACTGTAGGATAGAGATCTAAAAGTGTTTAAGATTGGTTGAGATGTTCTATATGAAATACACAAAAATTCAATTAAAAATTTAATAAAAAATTAGAGAATGAAAATAAGTAAATAAATAAATCTTTAAACAGACTGAAAAATAAGAGTGTAATGGTATCTGCCAGGAGCTGGTGAGGGCACGGGGATGGGGTCTGCTCCATGAACATGCAATCTCAGTACACAAGATACAAAGGTTTAAAAGAGGTGCTGTGCAATACTGTCTCTAATATTAACAATATTATACGTTGAAAAATCTGAGAGACTATATCTTGTGGCAAATATTCTTACTACAATAAAATAAAGTTTAGAGAAATGTAGAAATTTGAAAAAATGAGAAGAGTCAGTTGGGTCTCCAGTCAGTGTATCTGTGACAAAGCCAAGACTACAGCCTTATGCTGGAAATCCTCACATACTCTCCTAACTTAATTTAGTACTAACCAGCCATTAATCCTAATTAACTTGAAGGTGGCTATTGGTTGATATTTATATACCTGGTTAGTTGCTGACCTACAGGAAACCTGAAAGCAAATCATGTTTAATGCTGATTCCTTGCCATTACGAAACCCACAATCGAGTTAGACACTAACAGACTGCAAAACACGTAGACCTCATGTACGGACACGCCATCTGACATTCAAGTATCCCCTGATACAGTAAAACACAAAGAGAGATAGTTGGGGGATTTTTCCAAATAGCTTCTATTGGTACCACTGCCATAAACTAACTAGCTTTGTCCGCCTTCCCACCCCACGCCAATAATGATCTGCCTTCCCACCCCACGTCAATAATGATCTGCCTTCCCACCCCACGTCAATAATGATCTGCCTTCCCACCCCACGTCAATAATGATCTGCCTTCCCACCCCACGTCAATAATGATCTGCCTTCCCACCCCACACCAATAATGATCTGCCTTCCCACCCCACACCAATAATGATCTGCCTTCCCACCCCACGTCAATAATGATCTGCCTTCCCACCCCACGTCAATAATGATCTGCCTTCCCACCCCACGTCAATAATGATCTGCCTTCCCACCCCACGTCAATAATGATCTGCCTTCCCACCCCACGTCAATAATGATCTGCCTTCCCACCCCACGTCAATAGTGATCAAATATCCTTCTGTGCTTAATGCAGAGTAGACTCTTGATTGGTTTGAAAGGTCTCAATGAAGTGATATATACACAGGACTTTGGAGATGGGACTAAGGGGAAAATTCAGGGCACAGGGAGAGACTGAGGGAGAATGAGTCTGGATCCTGTTATTCTCACAAATATTTCTTGAACACCTTCTCAGACATCTTAACCTCTCTGCTGGTGGACAGATAGTAGCAGTACTAGTAGTACTGATAATGTTAATTTAAAAAATTATAGCAACCCAAAGAATAAGATCTTTGTGTCAGATGCTGTCTAAAATTCTTTCATTGTAATCGACTTGTTTTTTACAACATATCAGTGAGATAGGTATTTTATAACATCTTCTTTTAAAGATGAAAAACTTAAAATCAAGAGGTTACTTTCTCGAGGATTCACAGCTGGTAGGTACTAACACTGAACGTTCACCTAGGTAGGTCTCAGTCAGCAGTCAGCAAGTTAAACATTGAGCCATCAGGGTCCACCCACACTCATTAACAAGCACTGCGCTTGGCATCAAATGACTCAAAAGGTCTCAGAGCTTGAGGTCTTTTAGGAGTGACAGACATATACGCAGACACAGACCAAGACTCAAATGTCATCTCAGAGACAGGTGAGAACCATGGAAGGAGTGACCAACCGATGGGACAGGCAAGCAAACCTCAGAAAGGATGCAGCTTGAGGTCGCTCATTCTGGAGAGATAAACACAAATTTCCTAGACAAGGAGGAGAGAGAAACATGTAGAAATAATATACAGATCCCGCATGAGGAGCATTAAGTTCCCACGTTCCGTGCATGGCTGGGAATCTGCACGGTGGAAGAGGACGGAGTGTGGAGCTGGGGCAGCCACACTGTGCGGGTGACAGGGTCGGGCCCAGGAAGGGAGGGATGTGGAGAGCTGGCGCTCCTTGTGATCACCGGCCTGGAGAAGGTGTGCACTGAGGTGTGGGGGGGACAGGTTGTGGGAGAAGGTGAAAGAGAGGAACATGTTCAGGCCTGTGTCAGAAAACGCTCCTCTGGCAACAAGTGGAGATTAGATTGTGAAGAGTGTGAAACTTGTCAGGGAAACTGCCCGACTCTGCCTGGAGAGCAAGGATCCCAAAACCCAGTGGAGGAAGAAGATTAGAGAGACGTCATCTTGTGGAGACTCAGCTTTGCAAGGGAGCAGTCCATGTATCTGCAGATGAATCACTCAGACGACAACTAGTGGGGTCGCCTCCATGTCTGATTTCTCTCGGCTATGCTGAGCAGATTGTTCTAGTCGATTGAGAGGAAAGCGGCTATTTTTATTCCTTATATTTATAGCCATGAACTGTGTCTTTCCATGAAGGATTTGAGGTGCCTGGAAAATCACCAAATAAAATGCAGCACCTGATGACAAGGGGCTTACTGAAGAAACTCTTAGAGCCATAAATCAGCAGTTCCTGTCAAGTGAGACAAGTTCAAGTACAAGATAGCAAGAAACATCCTCTGCGTCAGCTCCAGACTCCAACTTGCTGTCTCTTCCGCTCTCTGAAGAAAGAAATTGTGAGAGCACGTCCAGTTTGCTGGGCTGCTACCTCGTACCTTTCTCTGGGAAAAGGAGAGATATTGAAGCCAGCAAAGAGTTTCAAACAGCCCACACACCCTTTCCTGGAGATACTGAAATGAGATAAAATGTGAAAATAAATCAAAACTTCCAACAAGACAACATCATAATCTTAAAATACATAAACCTTACGGAAGTTGAAACTCTCAAAAAGATCTGCATGATGTATTTGTACACAAAGATTATTTTTCTATTTTTAATCTCATTTAATTCATCCTGTCTACAAATGGAGCTGGAAAAGTGTGGTCTCCATTTCACAGAGGAAAAAACTGAACTTCAGAGGTTAAAGGCACTTTAAAAAAATATTTTATTTATTATTTTTATTTTATGTGTGTGAGTATTATGCCTGCATGTGTGTTAAGTGCACCCATGTCGTGCAGTGCCCACACAGGTCAGAAGAGGGTGTCCAATCTCCTGGAACTGGAATTATGCTGTACAGTTGTTAGCTGCCATGTGAGTCCTGGGATTTGAACCTGGGTCCTCTGCAAGAGCAGCCAGTGCTCTTAACTGCTGAACTATCTCTCCAGCTCTTAAAGTCACCTCTTGAAAGTCATCAATTAAGAAAGAATTAAATCTGCCTGGTTTGGTGGGCCATGCATTTGATCCAAGCATTTGGGAACCAGAGGCAGGTGGATCTCTATGAGTTCAAGGCCAACCTGGTCTACATATCAAGTCCCAGGCCAGCTGGAACTACAGGGAGCCCTTGTCTCAAAGAGACTTTGAAAAAAAAAAAAAGAAAGAAGAGAAAAAATTAAATCTAAACTTGAATTTTAGGAATTCTCACATCAAGAAAAGTATTATGAAACTAGTAAGATCTTCCAGAGTCACTCCTGGTATACACTATGCTACATCACTCTCTGAACTATCACATTTAATTCAGAAACCATCCTAAGACAGAGTCACTTTCATTGTTTCCATTTGACAGATGAGGAAGTTGAGGCCAGAGATGGTGAGTATATCAAGGCCATAATAATAATTATGGTGGAGATGGGATACAAACCTAGCAATAGATGTCAAGTCTAGCTCTTACTCAAAAACTTATTTCAATTCTGCCATTGCAAGTTAATAGCTGTCTTCCCTGAGGCAAATTGTACCTTTGTAGTCATTTAAAATGATATATGCATATCTATGGGTTCTGAGTCATGTATATGTGCATGTGTGTATATGTAAATATGCATGTAAATAGATGCATGTATGTACATAGTAGCCATCAATGAAAACTAGTTTCCCCTACCATCAAATTTTCTAGCAATTTTTAATTTTAATTTTTGTGATTTCCACGCAGTATAGTTTGATGGTACTTAGATCTCCCACTGTCCCTGTACCTCTCCCTCTGCCCCCCACCAAATTTAATGTACTCTTATGTATAATATCACTGTAAGTCTGAATTGTGTCTCCAAATGCCCCTCAGTGCGGGTCCATTCCCAGGGCCCATGAAGCAATGTTAATGATTGAAATAACATTTTGATTAATGCTGAAGTAATAACCCTTGGATTGAAGTATCTTTTAATGTTTTTATTTTATGTGTATGTGTTTTTAATACTTTATTATTTTTATTTTTATGGGTATGAATATAATGTCTGTCTGTAGGAAGGACTCCTGTCATATAGTGCCTGTGGAGGTCAGAAAAGGGCATCAGATCCCTGGAACTGGAGTTAAGGCTGCTTGTTAGCTGCTATGTAGGTGCTGTGAATCACACCCCAGTCCTCTGCAAGAGCAGCCAGTGCATCTCTCCAGTGCCTTGTATGAGTATCTTACTTGTATATATTTAACTGCGGCGTGTGCATACAATGCCTGTGGAGGCCAGAGGAGGGCATCAAGTACACTTAACCCTGGAGCCATCTCTCCAGCCCCATATTGATGGTTTGCAAAAGATAAAAACAAAGGCTTTCATCAGCTTATCTCAGGGCTACATTTCACTGCCGTTCTTAGACTTTTTGATCAAGATTCATGGAACAAAATTAAAATTTCCTTTAGAGGAAGAATCACAACTACACATATTCATAAAATTAATTATTGCTAACAGAAGCCCATTTGTTATAGACTTCCCAGATGAACTAAGCATATGAAATCTGAATTTAGAGTTTAAATAAGAAAATCTTGTTAATTGAAGATCAGTCCCAGAAAATCATCTTCCAAACCTTGCAGCTGTTAGAACTTTGAAACTGAGTCACTACATGTAGTCTCCTAGGCATTTCCCTTTTATTTTTGATAGTTTCATACATGAACATTCTGTTTTTATTACCTCCAGCCTGTCCTCTTCCCGCTCCAGCTCATTCCACATCTTCTCTACTCCCTTTTAACTTTGTGACCTCTTCCTTATTATTATTCCATATACATGTACACACATATTTACATATATGTGTATAACATTCTGAGCCCATTTATGCACGTGTGTTTGTGGTTGAGCACGTGGGATTGGATAACCCATCAGTCAGCCTGTCCTTAGAGTAAACTGACCCTCCTTCCCTCAGCAGCCAGTGATACCCTGTAGCTCTTCATCTAGAGGTGGGACCCTTTGGCATTCCCCATCCTCATTGGCATATCAGCTGGTGATGTCTAGCCATAGACTAGTACTGCTCTCTGTCTGAGGCACAGAAGTTTCTTTTTGCAGTGGGTAACAGTCAATGTAGAGACTCATAACTGATCAAAGTGTTGAGAATAGGTCACTGTTGCATGCTCAGCCCTAAATGGGACATCGATGTCACCCCCTCAAAGGCCCAAGGAACTTTACAGAAGAGGAATGGGAAGATTGTAAGAGCCGGGGGCTAGAAAGGAGCACTAAGAAATGCTGTCTTCTGGATAAGGCTTGTCCTCTCTCTCTCTCTCTCTCTCTCTCTCTCTCTCTCTCTCTCTCACACACACACACACACACACAAAGAAGATGTGGGGTAGGAGGGGCACTAATTGGGTAGAAGAGAGTTAGCAGGAGTGGGAGAAAGGTAAGCCTAACAGGTGAATACGATCACAGTAAATTCCATACATGTGTTAAATTGTCCAAAATAAAATTTAAGAAGAAATTGAGTCATTTCAGTTTGAAAGTATACCAACATGCAAGCTCTAGAATAGGTTCTCAATCCTGTAAAAGTAAATGTGTTCTTTTAAAATATAAAAATAAAAATAAAATCTGTTGCTAACATGTTAAGAAAAATATTAGTAGTTCCTGTTGATTTTTCAAATTTAAGATTTCATAATTAAACTTGTTCATATGGACTTACAGTAATGGCATCATCGTGCACAAGATCCATGCCAACTCAGTCAGCCAAAACCAGACTAGGACTGGGGAAATGGGCAGGAGGTCACAACTTTAGTGAGGAACTACTGAGAGCTGATCACTGCTGGGTGAGGGGGAGCTGATCTTAAAGGGTGTAATGTTAGACAGGCTGAACGGGCTCTGTGGATGACATCTGGGTGCACATATTTGACTCAATAGGCCTTGACATATATGACAAAATGCATGAAGTCTTATGGGTGGGCCTTTGGGGGCGCAGTTAGGGAAGGAGGTTAAATATGATTATGATGTATTGTATGAAATCCACAAAATTCAATAAAGAAACATTTTACTAAAAATAATAATAATCACAATTTTGGACTGCTCCAGAACATGTATGCAACAAGATATCCATAGAAGCACAAGTCAAGCCAGAGAACCACTGACCTCAGATTGCAGCTTCTGTTCCGTTATTGGCTTGAGAACTTGGCTTTTTCTAAAGTCCGATTTCTTATTCCTACAAAAGGAATGAATGAATGAGTGAGTAGTATTTTACTAACTTAATTTACAACACTGACAAGAGATATAGTCTGTACATCTGAAATTCTCCAGAAGCAGGATCTTCATCTGGTCCTCATCCTTTCACATAGGGGACACTCCAACCCATATATACCAATACAGGTGCAAACTGTTGTTGACAGAAATAATGCTGTGGTTGGTGAATGAAAGAATGTAAATATTTTTCTTTTAAAAAAGATTTCTAAAACTACTAAAAAGTGTTTCTTTTCATTTATGCATAAATTAATTTCTATTTTTGCTATGAGTATCTGCATATATTTATGTAAAAATGAAAATACTTTGAAGGACTAGATATTTTCAGTATGCAGATGCTTGTGCCTATGTAGACTTATAGATTTCTTTAAGAAGATGAAAACTATAACATTCCACAGTGATCTTCTGGGTAGAAACCAATGTTCTAGAACATTAGAAGGAGAGGGGCATTTAAAGACTCATAAAGCTCGGTACCTAAGAACGTCACTACTTTAACGTTCAAATGTGATACTTATTTGAACACAAAGACCTCGGAGTTGGAAGAACTGACTGAGCATGCTGAGACAGGGTCGTGTGAAGCACCTCGCTTGGTGATATCTTCTGCTGTGGAGACATGAGGAGCTCCTTCAGAAAGAGCCGGCATCTGCTTAACTGTCTTGTATTCTTTGTACCAGGCAGGGTTTTGATAGGAAAGCCAAGCCTACACTCGTTATCTCCAGTGGGGTTGGGGAGGATTTCATACAGGCTCCTAATTGGTTAAGTGAGGCCAAACCGGGATGCGGAGCAATGCCAGAGATTAGGAGCCTGGGAACTTGCTGTCACTTTTCGGGCTGGAGGAGAGGAACGTCATGGGGGCCTGGAAGTTCTCAGTGCCAATCCTGTAGCAGCTCAGTGGGAACAGTGGCTCCTGGGTCTAGGGCTGTGGCCACAGCTACCCACCTTTGGGACGGCACTGAAGCCTAGCAGAACTCACTGTCACTGGCAATCACGCACCAGCCTATGTCTACTGGGCCTGATGATGGCAGCTGGCTCACCATCTCCACTGTTTCCGCCAAAGTTAGCGGCAAAAGGAGAAATGATTCTCCCTTCTCCCTGCATCTTTTTCTTTGTTCTACCTCAGCTTTACAGGCTGTTGCTGTTAACCTCCCACTGGTTAAATTAAAAGGGAAGCCAGACGGCAAGGGAATTTGGAAAAATCTGGACCCTGTGATAGAGATCAGGTCATGGAAAACTGGAAGGGAGCTGACAACAAAAGACAAATACCGGCTTAGGCCAGCACTCTGAAAACCTGGACTAGCCACCCTGGTGAATCACAATTATCCAGCCTACATGCTCTGTAACCACAAACCTAAATAAAAATATCAGGGCTACTCCCATCTAAGCTCAAACAAAAAAGGAGAGGAAAGGGCAGAAAATGAACTTATCACCACCCAAACAAGTATATACACGATACAATAAAGAACACAGACGTCATTGCTTGGGTCGTTGTTTGTATAGCTCATTGACTCCACAGTTAACTTTTTGCCATTTTCCTTTGCCTTTGGCTGGCATATTGTGGCAGGACTTGGAGCTGGTCTACTGTCATTTCTCATCACTCAGCCTTCCGAATTCTGGGTGTTGCTTGCTAACAGACCACCCAAACCCAGCCCTGGAAAATGAAATGCATTCAGTGGACATTACCCTAATTTATAACAGGCAACAGTTCTCAATCTTTGACATTCAATGAATATATAATTTTAGGAAATGATAATAATTTGTTAGGTTTTTTTTGGATTATTGATATATTTAGACCTCTTCATTTACATATGCAAATATTCTTATGATTGCACCTGTCAATATGGCTGTGTCTCAGTCAATATCTGGTTAGTTTTCTGCTTTTCCATTTGTCCTATCTGGTTTCTTTTATCTAATTTTCTTGATTTCTTTGATTAATTGTGTATTTTCTCATGTTCTGTCTTGTCTTATCTATTGATTTATTAATCACAGTGGTTTGTTCTCTTTGTTTAGTGCTTGCCTTAGCACTCAGAGTTCATGTTTAACTCAAAACAGTGTATAATACATGTGTTTACTACTTCACATAGAATTTAAAATGTTTTTTTCATTTCTTCCTCTACTCTGTGACATTCACCACACATTTCCTCTGCTTATTGTTGACTCCACATACAAAGTAAATATTTGTTATTTAAAGAATTTTCTCCAAAAGATACTTTTTAACAAGAAAAATAAGTATTCAGTACTTACTTGTGAACTTCCTTTTATGCAGACCTCAGTTTTCATTCGGTGTCACTTGCCTTCAACACTCAAGAACGATTCTGCGCGTCCGTTAGCATCGCTGCAAAGTGGCTTCCTCTGTCCCTTTCTGCTGTCTGCATGTTCTCTACTCTGCATTCCGTTCGTGCAGATTGCCCACTTTTCCCATTAGAGCTTTGGGCAATTTGGACTTAGATTTTTTTTTAAGTTACATTTACTTATTTGTGTATGGAGGGCATGTGTGTCCCACAGTGCGCATGTGCAGGTCAGGGGACAGCTTGCAGAAACGGTTCTCTCCTTCCACCACATGGGTTCTGGGGATTGAACTCAGGTCGTCAGGCATGGTGCAAATGCCTTTATCCACTGAGCCACCTAGCAAGCCAATCATAGATATTTTAAATTTCTGGTTTGTTTTTATCCAAAAATTGTCTGTGTCGTGTTTAGATGTTTGCTTTCTCTCATTGGGTTGTGTTTTTACCCTTTCATATGGCTTCCAATGTTTAGTGGTAGTCTGACAGGACTTGTCAAAAAACATGAAACAGAATACATAGCCCTTTAGTGTGAGGTCTGACATCTATCTGGCTGGGAGTTAGGATGTACTTGCAATTTTATGGGCACGAATTCCTCCAGAGTGAGGGTTGGGCAGGGATGGAGGTCTGTTTCCATCTTCCCTGTTGTCTTTGGGTTTCTATTCATAAGTGGAGTCTGTGGTTTATACTTCTTGTAGCTGCAGTTCCCTGATATTAAATAGTGTCCCGGCTGATGTGCTGGTGAGGTGGTTTGGGCTCCAGCCACAGGCTTCTGCTCCTGGCCTTCTTCTCCCAGGAATCGTTTTTTCTTGTGTGCTCCCAGTTCTCTGAGGACCAAGGCATGGATTTCTAAGGAGAATTGCTGATTTCTAGTTTGTTCAGCATTTTCTGGCTGTGGCAATGAAAATGACAAGCTCCAATGAGCTTGTATGGACCAGAAAACAGAAGCCTCAGTCCTTCATTGTTTTATTTCTGTTTGCCTTTTCTTATCTTTTTTGCTTTGTTGAGACAGTCTCATTACGTAGCTCGGGTTGTCCTAGAACTCAAGGCAATCCTACCTCAGCCTCCCAATTTCAATTACTAAGATTATAGGTGAAAGATAAAGGTGTAGGTATGAGACCTGGCTTGTCTTCCATTTTTAAGGTATTTTTTCTTGCAAAGGAAATTAAGTTTGACTTCTATGTGCACATTTAAAGCTCTCTCATTACTTCCAGTAAGAACGCAGTACTCATTTATATAGATGCACATATGAATGAATATTTATAAATCTTTGTATATTCACACACATACACACAATAGCTGATGTATCTTTTTCTCTAGCTCCCTTTAAGATTTTCTCCTTTATGTAGATTTTAGCAATTTGTGTATAGTGGGCCTTGGTATTATTTCCTTTATATTTATTTGTTGAGATTTCTGGGGTTGGGGAGGAAATTGGCAAGTATTTTCTTTGTTAAAATACTTTTTATTGAGCTTTTGTACATTTCATACAACAGTTCTTAATTAAACTTAGATCCTCTGCCCACTCTAGGGTACTCCCCCACAGGCCTCATACACTCTGCCATATATCCAAAGTTCCGTTCAGTAAAATGTCTTACCAAGATGTCCTTCGTACACATTGGTACAAGTTCATCCACTGGAGACTCTTCAACCTATCCAGGGATCTTAAGGAAGGTCTACTCTCCCTCATCCAGATGTAATCAGTGTTCAACAGTTCTCAGGCTAAGGCCATCTGCCAGCCATTTCCCTGTACCACTCTGGGCCTTGTCTGATTGAGTCAGCATGGGTCTTGTGCTCCACATCACCATTGTCACAAGTTCACATGAGCAAGCTTCCAGTGGCCTGAAAGCCTCTGTCTCCCTGTGTCCCTGAACTGTGTTTGGTGATGAGGTTTAATATAGGATCCTATCCAAGGACACAAACTCTGAAGCCTCTTATTCTCTAAAACTCAGCCAGTTGTGGCCTTCTGTGTGCATCCCACTCTGCTGTAAAAGGAGGTTCACTGGTGAAAGTTGATGGATAGATGCGCTAGTATTCTCTCCACCCCCTGTTCCACTATGCTCTGGGAATTGGCAACTATCATTTACATTGGTACTTGAGTGCTTTCTGGTTTCTAGAGGTTACTCAGGCCCAACCTCACTGGACAGTTTCAGCATATTAATCTTTTGTGATACTGAGTCTCTCAGCAAATATTTCATTTCAGATACTGTGTTCTCTATTTCTCAAATTTCCACTTAGTTTTCTTCATAGTTTTTTCCCCTTTGGATGGTTTGGCTTGCATTAAACATTTCAGAGTCCTTGTCTGACAGTTCCACCATCTCTCTGACTTCTGGGTTTACTTCTAATGACTGACTTCTTCATTCTAGTTATGATGGCATTTTTCTGTTCATTAGTGATTTTCATAAGCTAACGAACATTGTAAGATTTGTAATCCTAAATATCTGGATTCTATTATATTCCTTTAGAAAGGATGAAATTTTATTTTGCTAGGAATTTAATTTGCTTGTGAATCAGTTTGATGCCTTTATAACTTGTTCTGAAATTTTTTCTTAGGATAAAACTGGTTGTACTTTTGCTCTCTCTGCTGCAATGGAAGGAGGCTTCTTCAGTCTCTACAGGACACTCTGCATGGTCAGAACTCCTAGCCCTTTGCTGGTTCTAGGAAGTAGTTGCTTGTACACCCCTGATGAATTTTTCACCAGACCCTTATTGCTTGCTTGGTCCACAGCATCCCTGTCTAGACAAGCTGTTGGCTGCGGGGACCCTTCGTATTTCTGGATCTCCTTCTGGACCCGCCTCTCTCCATCCTGATGCTCTACACTATGTTGAAGCCACTTGGGCCTCTCTACACTTCTGCCTCTGCTGCCTCAACCTGGGACGGCACCAAGATTTGTTCCAATTCCCTCTCCATGTGCCGTATCCAGAAAGCATCTGGACGCCAAGAGCTGGGTTTATACTAGAGCTCACCTCAGTGGCTCAGCCTCTCATCCAGAACACAGCCCTGTCTTGTGTAGGAATGGAAACAGGTGGATCGTCTATATTTCTCAATTTTCTTTGTTGGCTATGGCTAGTGAGCAGGTCCATTACTGATTACCAGTTACACTTTTAACACTTTAGTAAAAATTATAGAGGAGATTCTCTATGTTCATTGATGCATTAGTTTGACAAACAGCTATGAAATCTGTAAGTTTCTGGCACTGCGCCTTAAGGAAAAGGAAGATGGAAGTTCATTGCCTCTCCCCCATTTGCTCACTGTACAGCAGTTCTGTAACATCTCTTCATGTCAGCCCCCTTACTGTTAACCCATAAGATGCCTCCTTCAAGGGATTATTGTCAGTGTTAAGTATATTACCTATAAAACAATTAGGGAACCCATGGCTTATAGCCTGATTCTGATTAATTGCAATTATTATTTTTTATCAAATGTCCCTCTGGAAAGAATTGAAGGGACAATAAATCATTGGGCTGAGGTGAAAGTCCCTCCACTGGAGTCTATGCTTCACAGTAAAGGGATGAACTGGGACACATCCAAGAGAACGGAAGAACAATGAAAGTCGAGAGTTTAAAGAAATAAACGTTTCTCCCCTGATTAAGTAAGGGAGCGTCTCATAATGTGTAACCTGAGATTTCAGAGTAAGTAACGCAGTCACGCTCGAGCACCAAAGGACAGACCAGCTGCTACCGATGGGGCAGTCAGATTCCTTAGAGACGGAAGGGTACAGGCATTGTAGGGTCTATCCCTGAGGAGGTGAGGAGGTCACTGCCACACTAGAGAAAGATGCCCTCTGTTGGCTCCATAAACCAGGGGGACCTCCAACTAAAGCTGAGACTTCACCACGCCTAGAAGGAAGATTGTGCCAGTCTATGCCAGACTTGAGAATCAAGGGTGTAGCTAATTAAACTTAGTAACAAAAGACTCTGCTGATGTATCTGCTTAGCCTCCCAGAAATACTCAAGAGAGTTGAAAGAACAGACCAAGGCAACTGGTAACTCATAAATAATCCATGATACTAATTAAGTGGGGATTGAGATGCAAGGATGAAGTCGGTGCTGAACTTTGTATCAGGCAAATTACCAAGCCCTCCAAATTCAAATTTTGGCTCCAATATCACTTTCCAAAATAACCCTGACAGTAATGTGTTTAAGTCAGTTAGCAGTGTTAATATTCTTGCTTTCAAATTTATTCCTGACATAAAATGAAGGGGCCTTGATTTCAATGTTAGTTTATTTTTTGTACCACGTTAATAAGCACAATACTACAGGTAATATGACATAAAATACATACCAGATTCACTGATAATGCACATGGTAGGTGCTCAATCAAAATTTAAGCATAAAATTTTGAATGAATTAAGGAATATCATCCATCTTTTTGATGGAAATGGAAAGAAAAAAACATAAAAGAGTGGCTTTTTCCTTTGACACTTATGACTGACTGATCAGAATAGCCATGTTTATTAGACTGCCTTTGGGGGAACTAGTTCACCTCCCTTCAGTTTTTTGTTTTGTTTTTGTTGTTGTTTGTTTGTGTGTTGTTTCTTTTTCTGAAGGATCTTTCTATACCCCAGCTGGCCTAGAACTTGTTATGGAGACCAGGCCGGCCTCGATCTCACAGAGATCTGCCTACCTCTAATTCCCAAGAGCTGTGATTAAAGGTGTGTGTCATCATGCTACTTCAGTTATTTTTTGTTGTTGTTTTGTTTCTTTTTTCTTTTCTTTTTTTTTTAGTTTCATTCTGTAGCCTACACTGGCCTGGAACTCACAGCAGTCCTCCTGTCTCAACTTCCTTAGTGTTGGGATTATAGCCATGAGCCACCAAACTTTTCAATAAACCTTGTCCTTCTTCATCCTCCAGCTCAATTTAGCCATAAAAAAAGTACAAATAGTCATGGTTACTTTGGGAAAAATTCACAGAGGCACCAACAGTGGTAAGTAGATCAGAATAATTTGTGGGATGAGAACTTAATGAAATTTGGGAAATTTCGTATAATATTTTCATTTTGGTTGGTTACTATTTTATTACATTAAAAACCTTTTAAAACAACAAAAAAAACCCTATGCAAACAAATAGATTCTGACACAGAAAAGGTGATCTTTCAATATTCTTTAATGGAAACTACCTGTGTGGATGCTTTTCTCCATTTTTAGTTGATCTGCTTCCTTAGTGACACCCTGGTAATATTCCTTAAAATGTGTTTCTTGAGAGTGACCAAATCACACTACAGAGTATGACAGTACATTATTTCTTACGTGGTTAATTTAAGAGTATTTATATAGGACAACACAGAAATAATTGGGATAATTCAATTGGTATAAAAACTACAGAACTTAGGGCCAAAAGTCTGCCAGCTAGCCTGTTCTGATTGGTACACATTGTCCAGAGTGCATAGCGATGAAACCATTGCAGCAAGATGTCCCCTTTGACAGCAAGGCCACTCTTTGAGCAGACTTCTGATTTCCACAGCAATCTATAAAGGCTCGAAGTTTGTCTGGATGGTACTTGAAGTGATTAGAATTGTACAGAGACAGCTCCAACATTCCGGCCACTCGTTCCTTATTATCCCAGCACAAAATCTTTCCTCGTTCTATTAGTCCTAAATATGTGCTCTTCTACTTTACAAGTCCCATCCTCTCTGTAATTTACTCCTTTTTTATGCAAAACTGTAGCCTATGCATGGTGACTACTTCCCATACCCGAGAGATGCTCAAACTTCTTTCAATGTGTGTACTTATCTCTTCCCTGCAATCTAAACTTTAAAGATTGGCATTTTCAAAAGTAGACAAAAATAAATGAGTGCTTTTTCCCACGGTTAGATTTCAACTTAGTAAAATGCATGTTAAATATATAATGGAATGAACTCTGACAACTGTATGCATCTCTGCTCTTAACATTTCCATCAAAACAGAGAGGCCCCATTACCCAGAAAGTTTTCTTATCTCTTTTAGTAGGCCCTAAGTGAAAGAAGGCTACTCTAAAGATTGTTTTCAGTCATAAACTAATTTTGCCTACTTAGGAATGTCATATAAATTGAATTATGTAGACAATATTTAAAAATTTTTTATTTATTATTTTTATTTTATGTGTATGAGTGTATTGCCTGCATGTATGCAGTGCACTCATGTGGTACAATGCCTGCAGAGGACAGAAGAGGGCCTCAGCTCCCTTGGAACTGAAGTTACAGACAGTTGCAGCCAACATGTGGGTGCTGGGATCCAAACCCTGATCTTCTGCAAGAATATCCACTGTTCTTAACTGCTAAGCCATCTCTCCAGCTCTTAGATATTATTTTTCTCTAGCTTTATTTTAGCTTGCCGTAGTGCTTGGGAGACTGGCCCATGAAAACGCTTCACTCCTGAATAGCGCTGAAATGCACAAACAGACTGCGATTGTGCTTTCCTGTTCACTTACTGCTGGACAAAACTGTGGTTTGTCATTTGCTGTAGATACGTTTTTGCAATCATTTATGTGGGTTTTGCTTTCAGTTCTCTTAGGACTATATTTAAAGATGGGTAAAGGACCTGGTAAGATGGCTCAATGGGTAGAAGCTCTTGCAGCCTTGCAGCCAAGCCTGGAGACCTGAGTTTGATCCCCAGAACCAACATGGTGGAAGGACAGAAGTGATTCCCACAAGTTGTCCTTTTACCTATGCATGGGTGCTGTGGTGTGCACATGTGCACACATGTGCATGAACACATCACACACAAACACACAGAGTAAACAAATGTAAAATTAAAAGCACAAAGAATGGGTGCTACAGGTCATGGGGTAGCTGTATTTTAACTTTGTGGCTGGCCAGATTTCCCCACAGTGACATTACGTGTGGCAATGTGTCATCCAGATCTCTCTTTCTCAAAAGAAAACACCACCCCCCTCACCTTGGAAATACTAACAAGAAACACCTCTTAGCTAAAACCCTCTCTGAGGCTTGCTCTTAGGTGCGGAGTGTCCTTTGATGCATGATAACTCAGGAATGGAGCAAAAGCATGAGGCCACAGAGGTACATGGACGTAAATATCAGGCATGCTCTGAGCTTTGAGCAAGTGTATCTTCTTCTTCTCTGATGCCAGTCTGTATTCACAGACAACTTCAGAAACTCTCTTCTTTACCAACCTCAGAGCTGGGCACACTGTCAGAACACTGTTGCAACTTTTAATGTTTGCCATCAACACTAAATTTTATAAACTGTGGAAGATGAACATTACAAGTAATTTCCTCTATAATCCTTTTTATAATGTAGGACGTTTGATGGATAGAAAGAGACTTTACAGGTAATGATAATGGTTTGTGACATGAAATGCCATTGCTAAAAGCACAGTCAGAATTTAAGTCCAAGTGCTAGTATGTCCAAAGTGCCAGTCCTAGACACAATTGCCTTCCCAACATACGATAGGATCCTCCAGGACAATATGGTTTTTGAAAAGAGTGAGGGGATGGAAAATGCAGGCCCACGACGGTGTAAACTTTCCTTTTGCCAAAATGCAAGCCAGTGACAGAGCACATGGGCGCTACATTAGCTAAACAGCTCTGGACGCTGGGAATTTTCCAGCATGTGAACATTACTTCTCTCATCGTGTGTGATTCGTTTCCTTACTTGGCACCAAACCATTCATCAGTAAGTCCAGGCTTGACTCTTGGGCCTTAAATAGTGGATAAGTCGTTTTAGGAAAGCCATATTACTTCTCTTTCATTTTCCCCATCTGAAAAACTGGTTCCCAGAACTTCAGATCTCAAAGGGGTGTGTGTGTGTGCGTGTGCGTGAGTGCATGCATGTGTGTGTGTGTGTGTGTGTAAACCACCATGCTATTTTTCATCATCAATCAATACTTTCATGAAAAATAGAACAAAAATATTTCTTCAAAATAAACATATTTGATCAATGAAATTCATTTATGACCAAACTTAAGCTGAGGGCTGGCTTTGGGGAACCATAATCCTGGGTGATCCTTAAGGTTTTTAATTTATGAAGTCACAAGCCTCTTTAAAGGCAATGCAAGAGTTTCTGTGAAAAGAAAGATGTCTTGGTAGTGGCAGTTTTCAATGTTTCTGGATTTCTGGGGGAATTTCATTAAGTGGCTTTCCTTTGGGAGCAGCACATGACGGGAGCCTCCTGACCTAGGGAGAGCTGCAGAGTGAAGACCATGTCTGATTGCCAGCTGGTTCTGCTAGACAGCATCCACGTCCAGCTGTGGTTAGGGTTGTAGGAGTCCCACAAAGGACGCGCTCCGACGCGACGCACTGCGAGCTCCGGTAGTATCAGTTCACTAGCGGCAACTGGACAAGCCCCTCTGAAAGCTCAAATGTGAGAGCTAGCAGTTTTCAAACCCTATTTGACAGCAAAATGATTCAACTTTATGCTTTACATTCATTATTTTCTAGTCAACTATTTTTAAATATAGGATATAACTTACTGGAGGAATAAATAAATCTGATAGTTAGTGTGTAAACAATATTTTATATTGTATTCTCATAACAATCCACTAAAATATATGCAGTATTCCCACCCCAAGTACGGAGAGCCTGCAGCATAAACCAGAAAATAATACACGTGAAACCATATAGCCACACATTGAAGATTTGGGGACACAAACTTGACTCGATAGGCCTTGACATGTCTTATGGAATGCATGAAATCTGGAAGGGGCCTATGGAGGAGTGCAGATGGGGAGGGGTCTAAATATGATCACGATGTATGAAATGCACAAAAATGCTCTAAAAAGTTTTTAACCTGGAAAAAAGAAAAACCACATAGCCAAGGCCTGGTAGAATCTGATCACCTGCCTTAGTCACAGGCTGTGGGCAGAGACCAGAGCTGCATCCACACCAGCAACATGCCCTGTAGTGCAGAACAACAGCAAGTATGTTTGAGTGAAGGAGTTAGTCAATAAATAACCAAAACACCAGACTCAGTCTTCTGTTTAGGCATCTATGAACAGCCATCATGAGCTTCCTGAAATCTGCTGGAATCATAAACAATTCTAGATATGTTCGTGGACGTTATTACTTTCTGTTTTTGCTTATTCAACACATAGACAGTGAATAACTAATGTGAGGTGTCTAGTAATAACATGGAAAGACTATGTCGATATACCCAGTTTATCTATGTACGACCGGACAACACAGCAGAGAACACTCCTCCTGGCCGCGCATCCTCCCACTCTCCTCCCGCTCTATCTCTATTTGCTTCTTCATCTGTAAGTGGGGAAATGCGAGTATTAGCCTATGGATTCAAGACTAAGACTTCCTATTACTCATTCCAGATTTCCATGGCAGTCAGATAAACAAGGAAATCATACAAAGGCATGTGAACTTTTCCACCATGACTATGTACCTGGTAAACCAAGTACATCTTCTACAGAAAATGCTTTATGATCCTGACTTCAAGGAAAATTGAAAAATTTAATTATCATCTTCAGTTATTAATAGTTCTAACCTGTAGTCTTAAATTAATAGTTCTCAGTCCTGAACCCATTCACCAAGGGAGTCCTATAAACATATAATGCAATTTCCTGACCTCACTCAAGATCCTCTAAAACCGAATATCTTGGTTTCATTTTCAAATTGCTTTTCCAAAAAAGAGAACATTAGGAGAAAACACTCAGTTTTGCTACATAGGGAACAAGAAAATGAAGGCATGGGTGCCCAGGGTGAGGGCTAGAGAGAGAGTTATTTTGGAAAATGAAATATTCAACACCATGCTTATCTCTTCATGGGAAATGTCCAGAAAGGAAGAGATATATCAATGATACAAGAGAAAATGTAGTCACCAGGGACAAAGGGACAAATCTTGTGGGGGGTGAAGGAAGAGGACCCAGTGACGAGGACAGGAGCTGTCTGTGGATGGAATGGTGCATGTCGTCTGTATTAAAGGAAGAAAGGCAGAGTGTGTGAGCTGGTAGATGCCATAGTAAGAGTATGTTATCATACCAACAGAAGTAACAGAGCTCTTCTGTTAATGACATGGGAAGCAAGATCCTGAAGAAAGCCATAGGAGAAGAGGGAGAGAAGAAGTGTGAGAAAAAAAAGATTCAGACAGGAAATTTCCTGGTAAAGTATCATAGTGGCTGAATCAGAAAATACAAGGAACATGGGCACACGTAAAAGCAAAGACCAGCCTCATGGTGTTTGGACTGCAATGACAGCAAACAATCCACCCATGTCACGTAAAGGCCAAGAAGAAAATTAGAACAGGGGAAGGGCATGAACAGGACAGGATAGTCTACAGGTGCCTCAAAGGAGGTAATGACTGGATGACATTTGGATAAGATTTGAATAAATGGTGGAATAAGGGTAGTTGTTTTCAGCAAAGGCAACCCTAAGTGCCAAACCTATGCCACAACATGTGTAATATGTTCAAAGAGCCTAAAAATGGGTATGCCTGGCAAGGGATGAGCCACTGTAACACAAGGAGGACAGAAAGGTAGGAGGCCAAGGCACAGGCTGGCATAGGCCTTGGAGGGCATAGTCAAGAATTTCAGTTTATTCTACATATTTGAGAATCCATTGAGGGGGAGGACGACATTAAGCAGAGATTTAATTGTTTATTTCTCTTTTAAGAGAGTCCCTTCTCTGGTCTACTAAGAATTCCAATTGGCAAGTGTATAAATGGTTGTGAATGACTTCAGGTGTTCACAGGCAAGAGAAAAGACAGTGGCCTGAAAGCAGCTGCGGAAGAGCAATGGGATGCGGGCAGACTTGGTGCGTTTGAAGAGGGAATGGCAGCAGAATTGGTGGCTGGCAAGAAAGTACAAAAGAGAAAATCAAAGATGACTCCATGTAATTTCCTAACAAAAAACAATGGGCAAGACCACTTCCTGAGCTAAGAACGGTGGGAAAAGAGAGACTCAGACTTCTGCTTTCAACATGGCCCACGTTATAATAGCAGTAGTATATGTAACTACAATCCCATTAGATAATCAGTTATCAAAAAAAGAACTGTGAATTCCCACCAAACCAAAACCTAGCTAAATCTTTTAATTAATATATGGACAGTTATTAAAATATTACTTAAAATTGACTTGGAAAAACTAGATTTCCTTTAATACCAAATATAGAGCATTAAAATTGGTTATAATAAAAACGAACATAATAAAAATAAGCTGTGTCTATTTCATAGGTGACTCCTATCAATTTTTTAAAAAATAGATAAGATCTATTTTATAGGATACTCCTGAGAACATAAAACTTGGAAAGACCACCAACTCACTTTTGAAGACACAAACTTTTGATCCAAAATTTAAGAGCATATAAGAAAAAAAAATTATAGGTCATGCTCAATTCTCAAAAAGACTTAAAAATTAGATATATGGAAAATATTACCAAATGAATTTCAATGAGGCATTAAAACAGCACAGTAACTAATTTTTGTTAAGATATATGTTATATTTGTATAAGATACACATACATGTTTAAATATATGCATAGGTTGACTTATAAGATAAAAAATAGGACATCACAGTGAGCTGCAGATAGTCTTTCCTTTGCTGGCTTTGTCTTCTCCCAGCCAGTTCTGAAAATGTCAGACCTGGGTTACAACACAGAGAATTGTTTTAAAGAGAAATTTGATGAGGAAAATCTGATTTTCACATTGGCCCCTATTTTAAAGGACCCTATCATAGGACATATAACGGAATCAAATGTTTCTTCAATGAGCGATGTCAAACCTAAGAATCCTGGGAAAACAACAAAGTTCACCTTCCACCAAATCAAACCTTCTTGAAGATTCAGCCTTAAGGAACCAGCCTTTCCTGTGCCGGACATCCTGCCACCTATTAATAATAATGTGTCCCAGAACACTGCGGGACTAGTGTCAAAACTTTAACGTGAGTACCGATGGTGAGAAAATAGAGGTTGATTTGCGATTCCAGAGGCGTGCACATCCTGAACAGAAGTCTGATATTCCAGCACGTCACATGAGGCCAGAAAGAAGCCATGTTCCAGGAAATGCAAGAAAGTGATCAAGGAACTCGGGCCTCAAAAAAGTAGTAACAGGAAAGAAAAAGGGTGACTAAGGTCGCTGAAGTGATAACGCCCCTCAGGTGTCCGTTAGCAACTTGGAGCAGAACAGCTCGAGAACTGCCCAGCCTGGGCCATGAATTGCTGTCCTTTTTCCACTAATGAGGAGGCTTTTTAATTTCAAACCTCTGGTGTAAGGTCCATGGCAAATTTCTCTCTGCAGATATGGCAGGGTGGGTTGCCTGAAGTTTCAGGAGGGTCAGACCAGGATCCCAGACACTCCCAAGAGGATTTATCTCTTCCTGGTGCCAGCCTGTGTTTTTCCATCTCTAGGAATAGAAGATGGCATGCTACACCCTGAATATATTGAAAAAAATAAGATCATAAGAAGATCACGAAAAACCTAAATGCCACAGGAAAGAACGAGTACAGGAGACCACAGTGTGCTTCATCCAAACATGCCACCTTAGACAATGAGTGTGAGCTAGTGTTCTGACTGAAGGCAGTTGAGAAGAAGCAGAGACATTTCGCCTCCAGTGAACCTGGGCCGCAGTTTCAGTCTTTCCCACAGCCCCTGCCCTGAGGTCCCAGGTTGTGCATGGTAGAGGTTTTCTCTCTTATGCTAGGGACAGGGGAGGCCTCTGCTGTGCAGATTCTGGTCTTGGGAGGACTGCTTCTCTGGAAAGGACCTCCCAGCTCCTTTGAGGGCCGGCTGCGGTCCTCACTCCATACGCGATCCTGGGCATCCAGGCTTTGATGATGGACCTCTCCCAGTACGAGGCACTAGGAGGTTTTCCGTTGTTTTCCATTGCTCTTCTACAGCCGCAGCGCACCTTCTCCTGTGCCCTAATGAACTCATAGAGATGAAAACCCCAGTCTGGAAAGTTCAAAAAGAAAAAAATAGAAAATCCTATAATAACTTAAAATATGTAATTAGGTCTTAGGATATGAATTCAAAATTCTATTTCTACTACAATTTTTGAATATTGGTTATTCACAAAACTGTAATACCAAGCTTTCAATAATGTGAAATTTGTCATTGTTCCCTATAATGTTAGTACCAAATCACTATATAGATAACAAAATTATTTCTAATTTTTATCCAAAAACAATTAGAAAAATAAGCTTTTCTAATACTGCCACAACAGTAAAAAAATGACATAAATACCTAAAATACACTAACCAGACATAGTTGATATCTTTTAGAAGAGTCCTTACAAAAGTAAGATGAATTAGGAAATTCTGTGTCCATTGTTGAGAAAATTCTACATACAAATTGTACTTTTCATTTTAAATAATTTAATCTACATTTTCATTCATAAATCATGTTATTATCAAAATTTAAGCAATAATTTAAAAAGAATAATTGACTTAATTTAAAACAAAAAATAAAAGAATAAAGCTAAAGAAGTAGAATTTACTGCATATCAAACTTGGACAATGTCTTTATGAATTTTGGCAGGGTAAAGATTTCTTAAGTAAAACACAAAATACAAATTATTTATAAGAACATTAAGCCATTTCATGCTGTTACATAGACCAGAGGTAGAGATTACCCAGGCCCTCCAATGCTGGGTTCAATCCACAGCATCATAGAAATTACTTAATTATACATAGTATAATTAAGAACTATATTGTAGTGAAAACATTTCACTGCTTTTACATTAAAAAGTCTGTCAAAAAAAAACAAGACTTCAAACTATAAATTTGAAAAAATATAATCATAATTCATATGAGTGAGCAGGTATTACCCATGACATATGAAATCTCTTATGAATTTGTAGACTAAAAATAATTCAATAGGAAAATGATAGGAATTGTTGGTTCATGGGAATCAAGGAGACTAACAAATTTATGAGAAGACACTCAAATATTATTTTCCAGATTTTAGAATTAAAATCAAAAACATTTAAGTTTTTAAGATGAGATACTAATTTTCAGGATTACGTTTAAACAACATTAATAAATCTAGAAACACCTGATTTGGGCAAGGATGTAGAAAGAAATACTGATACCTCACTGGAAGGATCATTAAGTGCTCCCATCACTTTGAAGAGTGTTTTGACAATAAAACATCACGTTGGAGTTTCACATACTCCTACAACCCACTTTTAGATATCTGCCACTCAAATTAAAACCATCAACACAAGAAAAATGTGTAAAGAGATTTTTACAAAAGTATTTATCTGTAACATTTTAGAATCGTCAAAAATCAGAAACCCAAACCTGCCTCAGTGATAGTGGTGAGAGAATGGATAAACTGAAGACCATGCATACAACATAAAGCAATGGAAAAATCAAATTTGTGATGGACTGAATTGTGACCCTACAGAATTCATACATTGAAGTTTTAACCCCAGATGCCTCAGAAAATGTCTCTCTATCTTGAAGGTAGCATCTTTCCTCCAGTGTTGCAGATGTAACTCAGGTCCTTGTGCATGTGGGCGTGGCACTTGACCACTGAGCTACATGCTCAATCTAGAGACAACAATTTCAAAGAGGCAATGAAACAAGTTAAAACAAGGCCATCAGAGGGAACCCTAATCCACTGGGTTTTCTTGTAGGAAGAGGAAGTTTGAACACACAAAGAGATACCAAGCATCTGTATAGAAAGAGAGAACACCAGAACACCGTGTGAGGACAGAACAAGAAGGCAGCTATCTACAAACCAAGGAAAATGGCTTTAAACTCTCACAGTTGTTAGTGCTTTAACCATCATCTTCCAAACTCCATAACCGAGAAAATAAATGTATATTGTGTGACCACTCAGTAGATACATTATTTCCTTTAATCTTTACAACTCAGTAATTTTGGTGTTAGGGTCATTCCCATTTCATGATGAGGACGCCAAGGCTCAAGGACAGGAAGGAAATTTTCCCAGTTTTTCTCATTTAGTTAACAACAGACTCAGATTTTAAAACTAGAAAATTTAATGACTGTGTTCAGTTCCTAACATGATATTTAACCACGTAAAATCAACAAGCTATGTAAAAATATAACAATAAAGACAAATGCCCAAAAGGTAAAGTAGACTGCAGAAAGTATTTAGCAAGTTAACATTTCTAATAGGAGATCCTTTCTGATAATTTTTTAAACACACAAAGTAGAAGTTACCCTTTTGAAAGAGAGGAGGTGTGGAGCTAGACTTAACTGTTATTTTCCTTTTCTTGTCCTCCTCTTCCTACTCAAAAAATACAGAAAAAATAAGACAAAATATTAAAATCATTCTCCTCTTTGCTATGGTTGCTGGATGTCTGCTAGATTCTTTTTTGGGTTCTTTTCTATATGTGAAATATTTCATATTAATAATCAAAAGTTTTTCTAGCATGCGTATTTGGCTATTTTTACCTCACAAGTTCTCTCCCATTGAGCAATTAGACCCCCAAGATAAAAGCATCACACTACACTAATAGTGGTAGTTTTCTGGACCAGTCATTATTGGTTTTTAGGCTTTAAGACTACTGATTGGTTTTCTTCCATGGCAACTTGTATAGTATCCTCTGATACCATGAGAGCTAGTCTTCAGGAAGGAAGTATTCTAGTCAATTCCAGATCAATGGCTCCAAGTCTTGTGTCCACAGACAGTATGGCTTGTCTTCAGCAATAGAGTCTTACCTTTAAGTTCTGGGAGGCAGTCAAGGACTGTGGCAATAACTTGTGTTGCTTTGGGAGTCGCTTGGACTACTCTGACCAACAAGTCAAAAGGAGGCTTCTCTTGCCTAGCACTGTTTTTTGTTGTTGTTGTTGTTGTTATATATCCTTCAGCTATAATATATATGTTATATGAAACATATAACATATGTAGGCATATATTTATTGTATGTGTATATTTCAGTAGGACTTGAACTAATACAAGAAAAATATATTGTTTAAATAACTTTCTTTGTGATTAATTTGAACAGTAAATCTCCTGTTCATGTAAAGGTAGTTAATCCTTTTTGTCTCAAGTATAAGCTGTGAAGAAATCTTTTATCATGTGTCTGTTTTCCAATTGGAATGTTAAATAAGCAATTATCTTTAACATATATGTTGGTTGTTTTCAAAATATTCTAGACCTCTTACAACTTAGGTTGCCAAATTGATCATAGAGAGAGACCAGAGTCAGTGATTAGAAACAGATGTTACTTATTTATTTTTATTTTTAGGGTCTCACTCTGCAGCCCTGGCTGACCTAGAACTCTGTAGTCCAGGCTGACCCAGAACTCTCAGCACTCCTCCTGTCTCAGCTTCACAGACGCTGTTCTTAAAGAGCAGAAGTGAGACAGGGAGGTTATAAGGGCATAGCTGGCGCCAGAGTGTTCTCCACAGGCATCCTTCTGCCCTTACTGAAGAGAAGCGTGGTCAGCATCTTCCCCATTTTAATTGTACAGCTGTAGAGAGAAAGCAGCTTTCTCCACGTGGATGAGAAAGAACGTTGTCAGAAGCCAGAATTGGTGCTTAGTTAGAAGGAAAAAACATTAATGTAGGATTTATATGCCATTATGCTCTACAGAAGCTTATAAGAAACCAGAAGTAGTCATGGAATTAACTGTATAAAAATGTCTGTCTGTTCCTTGGAACCTAGTAAAAATCTTATAGGTAATTTGGTCTTTTTAAAACATTTATTTATTTATTTGTGTGTGTGTGTGTGTGTGTGTGTGTGTGTGTGTGTGTGTGTGCATTTTATGTGCACCACATGCCTGCAAAGTCTAGAGGTGTCAAATTCCCTGGAACTGGAATAGTGAACAGTATGGGCGCTGGGAACTGAACCCAGGTCCTCCACAAGAACAGAGCAGGCACTCTTAACCACCGAACCATCTCTCCAGCACCATACTTTGTTCTTTTTAAAAGAAAGCCATTAAATACCACTCGTTGTTGGGGAACTATTCTCCCTGGCTTGTTTTATCATTTGAGCTGAAGCAAGGACATCTTTTGTTTTGGTCTGTTTTTCCGGGTATATTTATATAAGAAACAACTTCAGAAGCCATAGCTTCCCTCCAGAGCAGAGAAAAGAATTTTGCATTCCAGAATAAAAGATAAAGCTTAAGATTCCTTGGCTGGGAAATAAATCACCATAGCTTTGAACTGGAACCCTGGGCATCAGCCTATGGGATTCAGAAGGCCAGAGAAACCAGTGATAACCTGGCATGCCACTGGCTGCACAAGAAAGAACAAAGTCCTCTGTCTCTGAATCTTGTGACTTCTGTCAGCCTTCATGAAACTGTGATAGAGTCCTGTATTTATAAGCTTACAAGGAAGTTCTTACACTTCTTAACAAGTATTGGCTAATGATTGAAAATGTCAAGTTCAGATTCAGCAAATATTCATTGATCACTTACTAGGCATTAGCTGAGTAACTATTTATGGTTATCTCATTTTATCCTTATGTTGACTCTATGACGTATATCACATAACATAACCTATCAGAAGCTACAGTTGATGGCTTTGACTTTAGAATGGCCACTCCCGGAAATCTAACTAAGAGTCTTTGGTGTTTTGTTTTTGAGGGAGGGTCTCACTCCATAACCCCTGAGTGAAGAATCTACTCTTAATGCTGTTTTTCCAACAGCAAATATCCCCATTAAAATAAGGAAACTGAGATCTCAGATGGTTAGTGCTTGTCCCAAGTCATAAAACTCACTCATGTGAAGTTAGGCTATCAATTCCAATTGGAAAATCAGACTACTGATAATTAACTTTAAAAGTAGACATCAGTGATGGAGATGCAGCTTGGTGGCAGTGCTTGTCTAGGACGCATGAGGCTCCGCGTCGGGTCTCCAGTATGGAGAAGTGTGGAAGGGGAATGGCTTTCAGACATTTTTCATTAAAATCTGTGAATCTTGCTAAAACATTTCAGTATTTTCTATTTATTCTGTGATCCTTTTACTGAAACCAAAAGAAGCTTCATACTGACTGAGATAAGATTAACTAAAGAGTGCTGAACTTAGGAGACAAAAGCTTGAAGATAGATAAGATGCACATAATTTCAAAATTGTCTTCCTCAAGAAATTTTCAATTGTTGAGGCAAAAAATAACCTTAAAGAAGCCCAGCAGGTCAGCTTAATACAGTGACAAAGTTCTGATAACATATCACTAAGAACACAAGAGCCTTTTTAAAAATTCGGGCTGAGAAAGTATAGCACCTCATTTGAATCCTGAGATGTTACACCCAGACAGTCGACAAAATATCTAATCATCAGAAGTGTCAAGAACATGAAAGGATGGTTCAATCCATAAAGTACTTACCACTCCTGAGGACCCAGGTTCAATCCTCAGCACCCATGTAAAAGCAGGGCAGAGTAGTGCGTGCTTGTAGTCACAGCACTGAGGAAGCAGAGACAGGATGACCCCGGAACTTGCTGCCTAGGCCAGATAGCTGAATCGGTGAGCTCTGGCTTCAGTGAGAAGAACTGTCTCAAAAGTGAAGTGGAGAAGCATTGAGGAAGACACGGGACATCAACCCCTGACCGCCATACATGTGCATGCACACACAAGCAAATACACATGCAAATAAGTAAATAGCAAGAGCATGAAAGTCAAAGAAAAATGTAAAACCTCTAGTGACTAGAAAGTCCAGGGGGAAGCAACAGGTAGACGCAATGCAAAATCTTGAGTGGATTCTGGAACAAAGAGAAAATCATCCATGTAAAAATGGGCAGAAATGAGGAAGCAGACCAAGGTAATGATCATACCTTTCCTAGTTCGCTTTTCTGTTGCTGTGATAAACGCCATTATAAAAAGCACATGTTCTCCCTCATTAGTAGATCCTAGTACCAAATCCTTACATATGAGTGTGTATCCTATAACTGCAGGAACCAGGAAAATGGAAAGGAACCAGAGAGGTAAAAGGAAAGAAGGAACCTGAGAGAGATCTCTACATGAGTCCAAGTGCAGTGTTGAAGGCTATATAACAAGAAACTGACAGACAGGAGGAACTTCCCTTTGAGTTGTTGGCCTGGGTTGACCTGTAGACTCCCAAAATTACACAGGGTATTGCCACAGCCCTTGATTGCTTCATAGAACTTGAAGTTAAGACCCTGTTGTGAAGGCAGAACATACTTTAGACACAGGATTTGGAGCAATGGAGCTGGAACTGACCTGGAAGCCACTTCCCCTGAAGGCTAACTCTCATAGCTCTGGAGAGCACTATGCAAGTAGCCAAGGGAGAATATCAATTGAGCCCAACACCAGTTTCATGACCAAATAACCACATCAAAGACCAGCACAGCACTTGACATTGGTGCAGAGTGGCACTTTTATCTTGGAGACAGTCAACAGCTGCCTAAATGGTCTTAAAGCCCACTCAGTGTGAGGAAACTCTTTTCTGGTACTGTAATCATAGCCCAAATACACATCATAGATCTTAGAGAAATCCCTAAGGTTATAACATTCCTAGGCTAATATAACTTCTTACTAGGTGTAAAATATGTATCCTTATATTTACAGTCAAGTATCCCAGTCACTATTCATCAAAAAAGCTTTTTTTTTACACCAGAGACTACTACAGCTGGTCACACACAGAAATTGTCTGGGAACTGCCCATGCCTAAGTGGCACATCTGCAATGCCACTCTACACCCAAGGCTCACACAATATGGAACAAGAGGTAAAGAGAACACTAATGAATCTCTCAACTCTCATGAATGAAGCTCCCTCACGCAACAGAGGACCAGTAACACAAAACGTCACAAATGGCTAAAGTATGGAGATTAGGAGTCTGCAGAGTGTGGGTTCCTGGACAGGACTCCTACATTAAGTTTCACACACCCAGGGCTCAGGGACCATTGAAGAAGAGGGGTTGGAAAGATCGTAAGAGCCAGTGAGGAGGTGAGTGACCACAAGGAAACAGAATCCTACAGGCTCCTGGGACCTTTCTCATAGGAACCTACAGCAATTATTTCAGCCTGCTCAAGACCCATGCAAACTCGAGCAGACAAAAACCCAGCTTTGAACTAGAGGAAATAGGCAGCAGACCTCAATCTTTGCTTAAGAAATATTGGCGGCTGATTACTGTTGGGTGAGGATGAGTTAATCTTCCTAAAGTGAGGAGCCCTGGATAGGCTGACTAGGCCTTAGTTGATGAACTTGCACTGAGGAACATTTGGGGACACTACCTTGACACAATACCCTTAAAACAGATAAAAGAATGTGTGGATTCCAGTTGGGGGTGTGGGAGGTGCCAGCGGGGAAGGGATTAAAAGATGATTAGGATTGGTTGAGATGCTCTGTATGAAACGCACAATGATTCCATTTTAAAAAGCAGTTTGGGGAGGAGAAGGATCATTTTTGTTGGCAGGTTACACACATCTGTCACTGAGGGAAGCCGATGCAGGAACTCGAGATAGGAAAATGGAGGCAGACACTCAAGCAGAGACTGTGGAGGAGAACCATCGCTGACTCGATACTCCTGACTTGCTCAGCTACCTTTCTTATATACCCTGGCAAGAAATAACACTGCTCACAGTGGGCTGGGCCCTCCCACATCAGCTAGCAATTAAGAAAATGCCTTACACCTCAGCAACCCTGGAGCTGGAGCTGCTGGTGGCTGTGACTTGCCCAACCTGCCAGAGCAGTATGCTCTCTTAACTGCTGAGCCCTAGAATTTGTATTTTAGTCTTTAACTAAAGCATAATTGTACATTTAAATTAAATGTAGCTGTTTTGAGATGCTCTGCAGAAGAGAGGGAACTTATTTTAGGGGGAACGATCTTTGATAGGATAAACCATTCTCTATCTTTGTAGAATTAAAATGCAGGAAGCCAGAGAAGCATAGTAATGAAACTGAGGCTCTGGCATGAAACTCTCACAGCCATTTTAGAACAATGTATTAGTGTTTTTAAAGGGTTTTAAGCTTTATAGGGAACTGCTACAAATAATCATAAAATTTGCCCTGCTTCATTTCATCAGAAAATAAGCATGGGCTTTCGGAACTCCTTAGAAGTGAAAAAGACCTAAACTTGTTCTGTGGGCTCGTAATACCCGTATTAAAAACACTCGTTAAAGCATTCTCTGTAGCTCTCTCAAAACAATAAAAAGAGAAACTGCTTCACGGACACTCAGACAAGGCAGTCTGGTCGTATCTGGGGAATTCTCCAGCTGAGAATCACCAGCTAACCCTAGTTTGTGTCAGGTTTTGAAAAACTAATGAGCACACTATCCATGTCAATTTCCTAGAGTTGGCAATCGCACTACATTTATTTAAGATGTTGACATGGGGAGCGGGATGAGGAAATTATTTGTATTATTTTTTAATTCTCTATATGTCTAAAATAAGTTCAAAATTGAACATTTGAAGCTAAATTGTCATGCTGATTAAATAAAATAGCGTGTAGGAAATGCAGTGCAGCAGCTAAGAGCCTCTCTGTATTGAACCCTCAGTTCTGTGACTTATTAATCATAGAATTGGGGCAAGTTGCAGTCAGCATGCTGTGCTTCCACTTCTTCATTCCAAAATGGAGTGTCATTATCATGTCCACTCTATAAGGATGCTGCAAAGATTAAATAAAGGAACCTTTGTAAAATAGAAGAACACAGGGTGACATGGAATAAGCACTCTGTTTGCTCCCTCTTCTATTGTTTATCTGCAATGGTTCTTCTATGCTGGGCAGCCCCTGGAGTTTCACTTGTCAAAAGATGCTGTAATGAAAGACATCAGTCACCAATGAATGGAAAACAAGACCATACTGGGGCAAAGGTACTGCCTATCCTGTGCTCTCAATCAGTGCTCAAGTGTGCTGTGTGGGAACCTTACTTATCTTCTCCTGGTATATTAAATGCTCATAGACATAAAGATGATGTATGCAAGTACATGGCTCAAGTCTTCCTTTAAACACACACACACACGTGCACAGATACATATGCAATGGGCAGACCAAATGCCTACTCTAGGGTCCCTGCCGTTCTGTTGGTTAAGCGTGTTGTTTTCTTTAACCGTGCTTGTTTGCCAGTGTATTCTGATCTTACAACAGTGAGCTATCTCTTCTGCTGGAGACCCAGTTCCTTGTCACTGAAAGAAGCCGTTTGCTAAAATAAACTCCACAGCCTTCTTTGTTTGCTTTTTCCTTGGTAAGTAATCAAAACCACCTGGCGCAGACTGGGAGCTTGTTCAGCCCCGTGTTTTACTCCTCTTTGTTTTTCTCGTCCTCAGTTAATGTGCAGACAGGACTGTGAGCCTCAGACTGTGGGAGGCTCTGAATTCTGGATGGGATTTACCTGAGTCTACCAGGTACAAAGCTCTGTAAGGAAAGGGGAGAAGGTCACTATGATCGGCTCCAGAGCGAGGAGGCCGGGGGAGGAGGAGCACCAGACATCGCCTGTCCCAGTCCACTCAGGGTCTTCACAGAATGCTTGTTTCATGGGTAGTTCCTCAGAAAATGGCCCAGTGGAACCTAGGATTAGGTGAGAGTACAGCATAGCTTTAATCTGCATTGATTACTATGTTATCATGTTATATTAATATATTAATTTTATTATTATAAAACTGAGTTTATAAAAACTTCTGAGACTTGCAGTTTAAACTTATGTTTAATTTCCCATCTGAGTTTCCCAAACGTATGGCATATTTGCTTACATGAGTGCATGTGTAAGCATGCTGAGTGTCAGATATGTTAATTAACATCACAGTAAGTTTGTGACAAGGTGTTTGGACTTCAGAGCCCTGCCTACTTACTACTCCATCAATGATACCCACCAGGAAGGCAGCCACTTTGGGTAGGGGGTCACCAGCTTGTCTCACTCACTCACATGTAGTTTGGTTTTTATAGCCTTGCCTCAGGGTGTTTTACAGTTTTCAATCACTGACCAACATTCAGAAATTTATACAAAGCCAAGATGCTTGCTTTTCTTGAAAAAAAAAAAATGTTGTGTTAATATTGGACCAGCTGCCATGGCTTCAGCAGGAGCCCGGGTACTGCTCACAGACAAGGCACCTGCTCTCCAGCCCAGCATGGGACTGATTCCATTTGCTTTGTCACAGGATGGGCTCTTGTGACAGCTGTGCAGGTGAAGACTAGTTAATGCGCAAGTCCCACAGCGGCTCAGCTCCACGCCTGCGGCCCATGTCTCCGTTCCTTTCTCCCTTCTGTTCTCCCCATGGGACACTGCCTCTTAAAGCACAGAAGCAGTAAGAAAAGGTTGATGAAGCCACAACTCCAAATAATAAATTCCAGCAGCAGTGAAATGACCACAGAACATAGGGAGGATCAAGCAGAGGAGCTGAGTGTTAGACAAAGTGAAGAGTTAAATTCTAAATCAATAAAATTGCATCCACAGCCAAATCAAGGGCAAAATAGAATCATGTTACTGGGAGACATTAGAAACTACAACGGTAAGGATAACTCTGCTGAACACATATTCACCGAAGTTCCACCCAGTGAGACTGCCCTCCATCAGTCTCACACTTACTCTCTGCAGGAAAGATGACACCATCATGATTCACACAGGAGAGAACAGATGGTAGGTGCCCTCAATCAGTATTTGTCATACAATTCAGAATTAGAAATGTTGGGATTTGAATCTAGATTTCTGATTCCTTGAGTTGTTCACCACTCCAAAGGGCATCCCTTAGACAAGGCCACATGGGTATTACAATGCATAACAGGATAAATCTGACATTTTTGCATAGCCAAAAAAATGTATATTCCATGTCTCCTGTATTTCCAGAAACATCAGCCACTTGGAGCCATGCTGAAAATGGATGAATAATACCCTGCCTTGGGTTCCTCAGGTGAGACATGGAACAGATCAATAGTATGCGCGCCAAGACGCACAGAGGACCACTGCACTCAGGAGGCCATAGAAGGATTTAAGGTGATCCTGGAAGATCAGACAGGGCCCTGCACAGGGGAGAAGACAGAAAGCACCATCAGATACAAATGGAAGGGCTGGAAAGCAAGAACAGATGTGAAAGGAAAAGCATCCACTGGAACATGGTGTAACTGAGAGGCAGAAGAAATGACTCTAGAAAACTGGAGGATCTTGAACTTGAGGCTGAGCAAGTAGAACTTCCCATTGTGGGTTATGAGGATAGGGTAGAGTAAGTTAAATTTAAGACATGACTCAATAGAAATTACCACAATGAAAGAAATTAGCACAGGAGGAACATAAGTTAGTGGGAAAGTCTGTGTGGGAATTCCAGCTGTGCCAGCCTCTAGTTGTCTAGCCTTAGATGAGCCTCAGTTCTCTGAGCCTCAGTCTTCTTATTTGTAAATGGGAATAAAAACAATACTCTAGGGAACTTGACAACTTTGGGCTGAGTGTTGTTTGCTCCCGAGCTGAAGGGACCCTGAATGATGGCAGCTCTTTAGCCGACTTCACCCACGTCTTGTTTTCCAACCGAGGGCCGATGAAGTTATTTTGTGGAAAAGAAGAAGAGCTTCTGCAGGATAAGGGGCTGTAGGGAGAAAGGTTTTGTGGTGGACACGGTGGAGCCATGAAGGAAGATAATATTTGGAAAAAAATCCCATGTCCTTTACATCCAAAACACACAGTAAATAAAGACCAACTGACAAAACATTTGAAAAAATGTAATTCAAAGAGAAGCCAAAGTCTAGTTTCTTTATTCAAGATGAAACAGAAATACCTGAACAATTAGTTCCAATCTCTCCTCTATCTAAAGAACACTTGGAAAACTGTTAAGAAATTGAGAAAAACGAGTGAAGGTTTGAATTCTACCCTTGAATGCCACATTATGTCCTATCCAGCATTACACGAGGCCCTTGATGACCCTAAAAACCAAGTCCCTGAAACAGCAGGCTTCTCTTTTAGGTAACATTGAAAATTAAAAATGGAAGCTACTTTGTCCAAGAAGATGCTTTGTTGAGTTTGGAGCAGGAAAGGGAAAATTTTCTTATTGGGTTGATATTGCCTTAAAAGATGCTGAAAAAGTTCACTTCATCCTGGTAGAAAGTGACCACAAGATTCAAGGTCAATGGTAAACACAGAAAAAAGAATTCAGTGTTTCAAAGACTTCAAATTGATATCCAGAACTTGTGTTTGAACAAGATTCCTGTGTTAAGAGAAGGAAAACCACCTGAGGTGGGAATTGGAAAGCACCTGTGTGGTGTGGTCTCACGTTATGGTGTGTGCTTGAAATCTATGCTACAAAATGCATGAAGAATGGTCAGACAGAGAAAGAAATGAGCACTGGCCAGGGAAGAAGATGAAATGTCCCAGAGAAGTGGACCCCAGGGAGGACATTGTTATCACACTCTGTGGTTGCCACAGGTGGCTAGGGAACCGATGTGGGCAAAGAGTATCTCAGGGCTTCAAGCCTCAGATATTACTGCAAAGAGAAATATTAAAATGTGCCAATGACAAGCTGGATGCAGTGGGTTCAGAAGCACAATGAGAGTACACCTGGGCTTCTTACTGTTAAGAAAAGAAGAAAAGGGACACGTTTGCAAACCGTTGACTGACCAAGGCCACATCCAGTACTCACAGCGGAAAGAGTTCAGTCTCTGAAGTTCAAATAGCAGTGAGGACAATGCAGAATACTCATACACAGGGGAGCAGGGCGGTCAGCACAGCCAAGTTCAGTCTTCTGCAATCTGGAGTTCCTGGAGCCAAGATGAGTTAACAGATGAAGTGGGCACATGAGCTCTAAGGAGGAATAACAATGCAACTCTCCTCTCCTGGCCCCAAAATAATGAAAAAAGGTTTACCTTTATGGGCCAATTCATTGCTACCCTGTGAGAACACAGCTAAGGCTATAAAACAAGGCCAGTTAAATCCACACAAGCCTGTGTCCCGCCCCTTCCCCTGTACCTCTTTCTCCACCCATGTAATCAATAGCTTCTCTCCTTTCCCTTTCCTCGGGGCAAAGTTTTACAGCTGTGAATATCATAAAATCTACAATATACATGGGAAAGAATCATCCCAGTATACAAACACACACAGACACACACAGAGCAGAGCTCACCAGCACAACCCTGCCTGCACACCCCAGACACACACACACCCCAGACACACACAGCAGAGCACACCAGCACACCCCTGCCTGCACACCCCAGCCATACCACTATGAAGTAACCGCTTAGGGAGTGTGGCTGTGAAGTGCCTGAGCAGCACCAGTGACAAAAGCAAGCCGTGCATGGCTCCTCCGCATAGGAGCTTAGTCGAGAATCATCCCTGCATGGACACTCACAATCTAGAAGCCCTTGGACTAAAGCAAGTCCCAGGGTATTTGCTCCAGGGGTCTGTGAGTGCCCCTGACCAGAAGACTTCTTTGGGTTTCTTTTCCTGTCATCGGAAACTGAAAATCCCCCCAACCCCACCCCATCCCCAGCATATCACCCATAGATGCTTACTTCCCTGATTTGGAAGTAATGTGGTTCTGTCTTGATTTTCACTCCTGCTTCTTTAGGACAGAAAAAAGAAAGACCCAAGCTATGCTGAGAAGAATATGGGACTTGAGTGAAGTCACCAAAGCAGAAATGTTTGTTGCGCCACCTAAACGATGACAGCTATCTCTGCCTCAGGAGTGTTGGAATTAAAGGCATTCGCTACTATACCAGGCTAGAATTCACTTTTGGAGGCAGGCTCAGTCTTTTCACAGTTTACAAAAAATATTTCCAAAACCTTGATCATGTGTTAATCACACAGAAAGGACTGATAGTGGGGCTGGAGAATCAGCATAGTGGTCAGGAGCATGTGCTGTCTCATAGAGGACCCAAGTTTGGTTCCTTAGCACCCATGTCAAACAGTTTCCCGCCATCTGTAACTGCAGAACCAAGGAATCCAACGCCCTCTTCTGGCCTATGAAGGTATTTACACTCACATGATATACAAAATATATATATTAAAAAATATATATTAAAAATAAAGTAAAAAAAATTAAATTACTTCTTTCTTTTTGCTCCATGTGTGTGAGTACACTCTTGTATGCAATGCATGTGGAGGCAGAAGAGGGCATCAGATCCTCTGGAACTGGAGTTAGCTGCCCTGTGTGTGCTGGGAACTAACCCCCGGTCTTCTGTCAGGGCAGCCAGTGCTCTTACCTGCTGAACCATCGCTCCAGTTTACTCATGGCGGATTATACAAGTTACACAGTTTCACCCTTTCCCTCCAGTGCTCTCCCTCATAGTGTCCTTGACTAAACTATATCGTTCCCCGAAACAGCAGCCTTACGTTCCTCAGGTTCTTACTAGTACACGTTTCTAATTTCTACTTTGCTATTTTAGAAGAATCATGCATGGTAAACATCTACAAAACCTTTGTTGGATAGAATATAATAATGAAATATGCAAAAAAATGAAAAATTGAAGCAAAGGAATTTTCAGGATTTAAGTGTCCTTTTTTTCATCTGAGTAAATCTGATCTCCAGTCTCTCCTCACTGACTTTGAAGCCAGCACGGCATGAGGATTAACACAGGGACATAACTGCGCCTATGGGGCTCGATGCTACTCCTCCGGGAAGGTTTCTATAACTTGTACACTCTGTCAGAAACGTTAGCAGCAGTTTTTCTGATAACTGGTTTTGAAATGGGAAGAAAGAGTTGAAATTAAAAAAGCACATATCAGGGCTGGAGAGATTACTAGGAAGTTAAGAGCAGTGACTGCTCTTGCAGAGGACCCAGGTTTGATTCTCAGCACCCACATGGTGTCTAACAACCATCTTTAATTCTAGTTCCAGGGAATACCACATCGTCTTCTGACCTCCACAGGCACTGCACAACATGGGTGCACTTACCTACATACAGGCAATACACCCCTACACATAAAATAAAAATACTAAATAAAATATTTTAAAATAAGCACACTATCAGGGCTGAAGAGATGGCTCAGCAGTTAAGAGACTGGCTACTCTTGCAAAAGACCTGAGTCTGGTGGCCAGCATTCACACCAGAAAGCTCACAGCAACCTATAACTCCAGCTCCAAGGAATGCAATGCCGTCTTCTGGCCTCTGCAGTCACTGTATTCATGTGCACATACCGCATAGAGACGCCACTCATATGCACAATTCTATGAAGTCTAATACCACAGGCCTGGGTGGAGAGAGGACAAACGGGGAAGCACGGCTGAGATCAGGGGACCCAGCTTTGTGGAACACCCCACATATCCGACATTACAGTGCTTTGTGGCTGCTGTAACAAGTAGAGCCTCCCATGCCTGTAATAGAGATAGTATCATCTTCTCTGTACAACTTGCATGAGGCCATGTGACTAGAATTCAGCCCAAACCATTTGACTAGGTTTTCTCCACCTTCCCACCCCACCATAAGGATCTCCCTTACACTCCTTCTTTAGTGAGTGCTAAGAATGCCTCAGATTGGAAAGCCCTCGCTGCTCTCCCAAGATGCCTCTGAAACAGATGTGAGAGGCAGATGCAGAAAGGCCAGTCAGTTCATCCTTCTCCTCCCTTTCCACACGACTCCCGGGTCATAGCTATCCTCCAGGTCCACAAACAGGACAAAGAAGACTCAGTAAAGCCTCAGGGTGTTCTCTCTGTGGGATGAGGGAGAGAAGATTGCTGGTAGCATGTAGGATGAATTCTACTCTTCCTTGAACATTTGCATTATATGAAATTAAGAAAGGAGAATAGAACTTGGAAGTAAAGACATTTATTGAAATGCAGGCTGAGTAACAGCAGAACTTCCCAGGTAGATGGGCATGTTCTCTGCTCTGTCCATAAAAGCAGTCACTAGGACTGTGTGACATCAGAGCCGTTAAAATGTGGCTAGTGCAGCTGAGTTTTTCACTTTATATAGTTTGAAATAAACCAGCTTTAAATTGCCAGTGGCTTCTGTGCTCCTATTCGACAGCAAACCTTTAAGTCTTTCCTGGCTTCGTGACCTTGAACGAGTCACTTCATTCTTCTGATCACTCTTCTGATCACTCACAGCCCTGCCTCTTCACAGTTCTACTGGATTGACAAGTGAGAGAAAGAAACTACGGTGGTTTGGATGGGAAAGGTCCCTTGAGGGCTCATGTGTTTGAACAACTGGTCCCCTGTTGGTGGCGCTATTTGGGGTGTTATGGAACTTTTAGGCCGAGGGACCTTGCTGGAGGAAGCTGGTCATGGGAGGTGGGCTTTGAGAGTTTATAGTCCTGTCCTACTTCTAGTTCACTCTGCGGTTTCCTGTGTTATAAAATGTGATCAGCTTCCTGATCTGGCTGCCTGCTGTCATTACTTCCCCACTGTTATGGAGTCCCACCCCAACACCCAGAGCCATAAGCCCAAATAAACCTCCTTCTATAAGTGTTCTTGGTCATGGTATTTTATCACAGCAACAGAAAAGTAACTGATACAGTACTTTGGACTAACAAATGTCAGCCCCAAACTTTGCACTCTGTAAGGACCAAAGAGACTTTAGTCAAATGTAAAAATGTAACTCATATAACAGTCTGAAAGAAATGAATATTAAAGGTCTATGCCTGCACTTTTCTCCAGAACTGATTCCTTATGATTGCTATATTCACTCAGACATCATTACCTGATGAGTGTCCTGGAAATAAACGAGAACTGAAGAGGATCATGCTAATTGTCTAATTACAGGACTACAGGTACCCCACCTGTCCCTCACCACCCTGCTCTTCCTGTCATTTTTTTTTCCAATGATGGGAGTAGCTGATATTAAGGAAAACTGAGGCCAATTGATAATAGCGGAAGAGCTTTGTGAGTTTTGTCACATCTTCTCTATTCTTTTTAAACATGTTGGTGTCAGGAAATGTTTATCATCTGGTACTCAACTCATCCATTTGCACGTAACTCATCAACATGATGCTGCAATATCAGGCTGACTTGCCAAAAGTTCACATTCACATCTCTCTCAGCTTCTTTCATCAGAACAAGGGGATGGGTTTAGACAGAAGATGGAGAAATCCTCCTCAAGGTAAGAAGGAGGATACAAATGGCAGCTGCAGCTTCTAAAATTTCCGCATAACCGTTGAGCATAGCCCTACTGTCAGGGCTCTGAGCCTTCTCCCTGGAAAGCTCGGGTTCCAGAGGAGTGGCAGCTCAGTTCACTCACTCCATCCAAACTATCGTTAGTTCTCTGAAGCAGAAAAGCTTAGTCTTTTTTCAGAGCATTGTTATTACTAAAACCTCATATAAAATTGTATAGCTTGATGGGAAAAGTCTAGATGTTTTGAAATGACAAAAAGGAAATATGGTTATCATAAATTTGCCCACTTGATCAGAAGATGCTGGAGCAAGCGACACCAAGTTCAGCCACTCTGAGCGCCTCAGGTTTCTGTGGAACTCACCCTGTGAACCCTGGGGATTGGGATATTTTCTTGTCATTTATGTCTCATTCATTGACTGTGACAATAATTAAGACTATGTTTTCTATGGGCTAAGTGTTGTCAAGTAAAGAACCTTGCAGAAGAGTCATTTTTTTCCTTAGACTGTGACGGCAATGGAGGACCAAGAGTGTACTCACTTAGTGTACGACTAAGTGACAGAAGCCCTGAATTCATAGCTCATCTGCAGTCGCTCTGCCTTCACCGGACGTGAATACATAAACTGGGACCATATTTCTTCCTCTTCACTAGACTGAAAACTATCGCTTCAACTCTTCATTCTTAGCACCAGGCTCACAGCCTGATGCACAAGAAGTATCAAGACACTGCAAACGGAGGAAGAGATAATAGAGTAAAATAGTGAGTAAAGACCAAAAAACAAAACAAGTGATATAGTTCTCCTTTGCTTGGCAGCCCTGGAAAGCCCTGAGTGAGCCGCCACCAGCAGAAGTCTAAGCAAATTCTCTCGCCCATCTTACAACCCAGGCAAGTCTCAGCAAGAAACTTGAGAAGTAGCCATTAATATTGAGCGGGAACTTCTCATCAACAATCAACGGCGTTTGACTTTTATAATTCTCTCTCCAACAGTCAACAACCCCCCTTTAGGCGTCTTCCCTCCTCCCGCCTTATCCACTATTTCAGTAATTACTTCAAACACCAAGTCTCACTATTCAAGGCTCTGTGGAAATGTGCTTTTCCCATCAGTTCCAATGAAATAGTTTCCACTGTCTGTTTCCCTTGCAGATAGCAATCACAATCCGGACACACAATAAAAAAGAAAGCCCAAACTCTTGACCGATATAGAATCTTAAACTTGTCCTTGGAAAGCGACACTCCAGGGAATTCTGTCATAAACGCTCTTGATTTGGCCTGATTGTTGCTTTTGAACACAAAGGATTTGGAATGATCTGCCTGTGAGCTGACTTCCCGATTCTTCCATCAGTCTTCCCAGAAGGCCAGAAGAAGAGGCCTTTGAAAATGTTATCTCTTATGACCTCCAGTAGGAGCTCCACAGACTAATACTAGGATTTACATGTCGCTGTCCGCTTTTAGTACCTCCTCCGGCCCCTCATCTCTGCATTGCTGTCCGAGCTCTTGGGTCTCTCTGACCACACCACTCAAGCTCTCTCTGACCACACCACTCACTGGCCGTGCAGCCTTATCTACCTCTTTTACCTCCCACCTTCGGTATTCCCATTCACAAAACAAGAGTACTAACCTACGCTTCATCAGGTACCTGTGAGATTAAGTTTTGTAACATACCAGAAGTGACATCAGAAATGGTTGGAGGAGTGTGAGTTCTGCATCCTTCTTACCAGTGTTTGGCTTCTCTGAGCTCTTGCCACACTGGCACATTGTAGCATAGAATTTATAGTTGGGATGGCTTTGAGAGATTGTCAACTGAATAGACCCATCTCAAATGCTTAGTGTACACACCACACACACACACACGCACGCACACACTCCCCACACAGAGAACTAAGTATTTGGGTGTTTGCCATTTCAAATTCCAAGGATGGCTTGTCCCCATTGCCCTTTGTTGTGATTTGGCCTTCATAAGAAGGAAAGCAGTTCCAGTGCTCAGGTCAAAGGGGTGAAAAGGAAATGCTTTGGGAATCATAAAGAAAGAGGATGTGCTGATCTTTGAAAACTTTTTTTTTGTTTTCATTGAGACCCTGTTTTCCATTCTCTCTGATAATTATCAGCAGCAACATAACTGGAGTGCTCACACAAGTTCAGGTTCCATTTGGCACTTTATTTGTAGGATGAATTCGAGCCACATAGTACACCTCTGTGCGTGCAGCAGGTAAGCAGTGTGGGGCAGCGGAGCGGCCTCTCCAGCCTCCACCGCCAGCTTTGTTCTCTAGCACTGACTTGTAGCTGAGAGAGGAACACTGGATCCATCTTGCTGTACTTTGCCAATGTCTCCAAAACGCAACTGGTGAGTCTAAATGGATCTGGGTCATGGATTTCACTGTCATTTCATCCACCTGTAAATGTGGTTAACTGTCTCTGGTGCTCAGCTTTGACACCTCCTAGAAATCTATTACCATTCCAAGATCTGTGTTATACTTGATGCTCTTGGTTCCAAACCAATATCTATAACATAGCTTGTGATTCAAAAGGCACAGTGATTTCTATGGAAACAAAACCAATTGTTTCCTTCCAGCCTGTCTGGTCATCTTATTACAGAATCTAGCAATTTCCCCACAATTCTATGTACCATTAGAGTAGTGTACAGCCATTCCAACTCCAGAGATGTATAGACGTGATGGGTTCTCCATGATTTCATTTAGAAAGGAGGCTGTCTCCTATGGTATGACTTAGATATCTAGGCAATAATAATTTTAAAATATGGCTCTTAGTGCTTTACATATCATGAATGGAACACATACATTAATAGCATAGACAAGATTCCAGGATTTCAAATCAAGTTAAGACTTTGAAAGGACAAACTGTGTGTGGAGTCTTTATCTTCTAGTCCCCATTCCATCTCCATTCTGGACCATACGTCCTATGACCAGCTTCCTTCCCATAGTTCATGCACTTAGCAGTTTCCAAATGCTTTCACATCTCATTAGTCATTCACAACGGGCTTCAAGGGTATCATTGCTGTTTCCTAAATATGGAAATTATGGATCAGATAGCATAAGTGACTTACTGAATGTCCCACAGCCTACAATGGCAAACACAGAACAACGGGACTGCTCAGCGTTCACACCACCCCATCTGCCAGCCTCCAACCATCCCAGCATGTCTATGATTCATAATGATAGACTTTCTGGATATGGCTTGAGGCTTTCTGCTCCATGTGACAGGAAAGAACAAGGAAGCCTTTTCTAGGCAAAGGCTTGACTCTGAAACTTTCCATATGTTGAACCCTGCTGGTCTTTGACTCCAGCTCATCTTTAAGTCCCAAGTAAGTGTCATCATCTCAAGGAAACCTTCCTTGACACCCCTAACTTGGGTGTTCTGCCGTTACATATCACCATAGCCTCTTATTCTTATTTTTTCTTAATAACATACTTAATGTTGCTCAGGCCCAGGAGGGCAAAGTTTACAGCTCTCTTCAGGGCTTTAGTCATGGCAAATGACTCCAAACATGACAAATACTTTCCTTCTTGCACATCAACCATTTCATGTAAAAGGTGATAAGGAGCTACAGATAGGTCCAGTAATAGAACAGGTCAGGAGGGTACATGAGAAGGGATACTCTGCTGGGATTCTGTTGCAAGATTTTCTCCCTGGAGAAGGGATGTGTAATGTCTACCTCTTTCCTCAATGACAAACCAAAGTTCAGTTCTACAGAGGCTTACCCTGGGGAACCAATGAGTTTATTAGTGTTACTTACAAAGCATGGGTGAGGAGTTACAAGCAGAAGTGTGGATGACCTTAAAGCAGCTGCACTGGAAGGTCTGCACACAGCATGAGTAATGACTTCCCCAGGCTGCATATGTGGGTCCCTTCTCCCCAAGTCTTCCCAGTCTATACACTCTAGCCCCTCCCTGAGACCACATATAATTCAGACAGAATTTCATACAACTGGTTGGAAGAATTGGCTCATGACCCTTCCCACTCCGACCTTGTCTGAGGGAAGTCAAGACGCCCAGGGAGGATGGTGTTTTGCAAGCAGGCACAGCTGAACTCATGAAGATAGTGGTTGTTTGGGTCTGAGGACAACAAATGTATGGGAAAGCCATGAGAGAATGAGGAAGGACTGCTGAGAGGCTTCCAGGCAGAAGTGAAGCCATGAGAATATGAATTCAAATGTGATAGCTGGACAGAATGAACAAAACTGAAGCCGACTCTGTGGACACATTTTGCTGTGTCGAAGGGGCATGTGTGCAGCTGTGCCCTTGGCTTCCTTTGAGTCTCACAGGAAGGCATGTTAGATGAGTTAAGAAACAAGCTCAGAGGTTATCAGTCATACATCTTGTAGCAGCTAGCCTAGCCTGGACCTGGAGCTTACATCTCTTGATGGGTAAATTCTCTACACCATGGCAGGCTATTGTGGCCTTGGGTTGGCTTCAGCAGTGGCCCAACTCTGAACCAAGCTGTCTTGATCTAGTTTACATATTCATTCAACAAACATTTATAGTTGTATATTTTCCAGAAAAGGGATCTAGACATTTGGTTAGCTGTAGGAGACTGATAACAGTGTTGGCAGCTGTGACACACAGGCAGGGGCTGTGTCACAACAGGGTCTGTTGCCACAGGGCAGACTTGTCAACTTTACAGTTTTTTCCTGAGAAGGAAAGAAATTCCAAGGTCATTGTAAAATGCCAAAATAGGAAATACTGAAAAAAGCTAAACTTCTGTGCTTTGCTGTAACATATTTTTTCTCCAGTGACAGGATGAATAGAGTACCTGTGTTAATTATCAGGCACAGAGCAATATATTTCCAGATAGAACCTCATTTAATCTTTATAATAATCCAATCAAATACTATCACTGTCTCCATTCTACAGCTGAGGAAACTGAGTCTCCCATACAGTAGCAGCTGACGATCATTGAACTAGGGCCTGGAAGTGGAAGGATTCTGGCCAGGCCGGAGAGTCCAGAACCTAACCACACTGTGCATCAGGGATCTCTTTCCCAAAACACATATTTTTAATCCTGTTCTTAAGGATGAGTTGCTGTCTCTCTCTCTTCTCCAGATCTATTTGGGGTTTGTTAGCAAAAATGAAAACCTGGAGTCTCCGTTGATTCTCTCCTGGATACTTGCTAGGCCGGAGGTCTTCCAGGTTAACAGCCCTTCATCTGTGATGAAGACAGCACTTAGTCAAAGTCAGGAAACCTGAACCTTGAGTCAGAACCTTGGAAGTAGATGTGCTGCCTACACACCAAGGGTCCTGGGCAAGCACCCTGGCTCTTTGTATCTGTTCCCTCATCTCCACACTCTAAGAGTTGGATGATCTCCGAGGGTCTTTATATATGACCCAGATGGTCCCTCTCATGACACCCTAGGATATAGATGGACTTATTTTGTAAGACCATTTGTTAAAAATAAAGCTAAAGCGTTTTCAGTGATGCTGGGAGAGTGGCGTTTTGGAGAAGGAGGCAGAGGGCAGCTTCCTGTGGCTATAGTACAAATGCTCAACCACATGGTGACTTAAAATGACAGAAATGAGGCGGGGACAAGAAGCCAGAAACCGAGGCATCCTCAGGGCTGGGCTTTGCTTCTTTTGAGCTGCCTCTGGCGGCTGCTGGGATTTTGGCATGTGCTGTGTCACTGCAATTGCTTTCCGGTCTCTGTGGCCACATTGCTTTCCCTTCTCCTCTGTGCTCATCATCTGTCTGCTGCTCCCTATTTATTTGTATTGTGTATAGTACTTGTGTATGTTCATGTATGTGTGGATCTGTGTGCCCTGCATGGTTCTGTGGAGTCCAGAGGAAGATCCCTGGCGTCTTCCTCTATAGCTCCTCCCTTGTTTCCTGAGACAGGGTCTCTCACTGAACCTGAAATTCATGCTTTTGGCCAGGCCGGGGAACTCCAGGATCCTCCAGTCTCTGCCTCGCAATGCTAGCATTACAGGAATGTACAATCATACCTGCCTTCCCTGCAGGTGTTAGGGATTAGAACTCAGGCCTTCATGCTTATACAATAAGCACTTTTACCCACTGAACTATCTCCCTAGTTCCTCTGTTGCTCTCTTCTAAGGACATCTGCAATTGTATATGTGGCTCACACAGATAATGGTCATTTTCCATATATGGTAGCATTTACAGGCTCCAGGAATAAGGATGTGCTGTCCTTGAAGATGTATTCAGCCTATCAAGGAGTGTCATTGTAAACCCCATTTCACTTGCTTGCCAATGATGCTCAAAGTGATCCTTCAAGGACACCATTATGCATGGCAAAAGTGAAACAGGAGTAGACACAAAGATACTGTAAGTCTTGATGTGGTGATGCATATGTTATCAAGCACTTGGGAGGCTGAGGTAGGAGGACTGAAAGTATAAGGACAACCTAGGCCACGCAGTAAGTTCAGACCCAACCTGGGCTATACAGTGAGATGTCTCAGAAAAAAAAAAAGCACAGTGTATTTTTGGTAGGGGTGAAGAAAGAAAGCAGAAAGAACCAGTCAGAGGATGATCAAAGTGACTGGATGTAATGGAGGGGATGTTTTCTGTCTGAAAGAACACACTACTGTATGATGCTGAGAGGTAGGAGCTACACACCTGCAGTCTACGACCAGCCCACCAACACCCACAGAGAGGCCGACAGATGAACCATTTCATGACATTAACTATTGGTCATAAAATCCAGCTCCCTGATGCCAGAACCTTCCTCTCTGACACATCAAATCCCTGGAATGCTTTTCATTATTTCATTTGAGGAAAAAGAAAAACACTCTGTTCCCATCACACCATCAGTGTGCTCTCTCCACTAACAGGGACCTTCCCACCTTCTCCTTAGTTTTGAGAATTCACCATCAAGACATTTCTGAAAATCAAGAGCTTAGTAAGTCTAAAAGTTCTACCTTTGTAGAACTCAGTGATAGAGTGCTTGCCTAACAGTCCTGAGGTCCTAGGTTTGATACCCGGCCCTGAGGAGAAAAACAAAAAGCTTTCTACCTTCTTAGACATTTCCTAGGAATCCTAGAGTTAAGACTTAATTTTGTGCACCAGTTGTGTCTTGGTTATACTTTGCCTTGCTCAGGCATTGAGGTTAGCCCCTCCCAGACATTTAATCTCTCCCCCAATTTAGAGTAATCTTGAAAAATGTCTTACTTTTACTTCTAAACTGTGAGTTCTTACATGGCTGGAAAAATGTCCTGAAGAGAATAGCTGATTTATTGAGGCACACATTCCCTCCAGTACTCAGCAAAGTTCCTATAAATCATGGGAGTTATTCCTGAGAAATGCAATGCTTAGTGAAGTTGACTGTCCCGAATTTGTACAGTCAGGACTCCTATCCTGTTGAAATCCAACACCCATGCTCTTTCCAAAAATCACCCTTCAGGTTCATCTGTAGCAAGGAGAGCAGAATCTGGACCGTGGGGGACTGGGGGAAGTAGTTGATGCGTTTAAAAAAATGGAAGAATGGGAAGGCCAATAAAAGACGTGTTGCACACTGTGTGAGCTGTCGCCTCTAACAGGCCGGAAAAGTGGCGGGGGCTGACTGAGAGACCAGCGGCACCAAGAACACAGCGTCACAGATGAGCAAAGCTTTACAGCACCCAAAACAATGCTCCTAAATATGGTTGCGTTTGACCCTCACAAAATATCTGAGAGGCATGAAGTACAAAGATTCTCAACTGCAGTAGCAGAAGTGCAGTTAAGATGCTACGTGACCCCAGTGCCTAAGTAGTAAGGCTAGGATTGAAGGCCAGGTCAGTAGGCTTTGCCTGGGGCTTTCCCACCACCTAGCCATCCCCTCCCGCCATGAACTGTCTCTGTAGACTGATAATGCCTTATCCATAGCTTGCTCACAAGCTCTGAAGACAGCATCACTGCAAACATAAGAGAGAGAAAGAGAGAGAGAGAGAGAGTTCTGCTATATTTACAGTTCCGTATGGTGAAGAAACAATGGGGAATGTGTGCATAAACTCTAAGAAGACACTGGAAGAAGTCTGATGTGGTTAATGCCCATGATATATGAGAGGCTGTATGTCATATGATGTCTTTGAAATGCCAGAGCTGCTGAACTCCCCAGTCCTCTCGTGGTAGGGTAGTGAGCCAATTGTCCTACAGGTAGTTTTAAAGATGAAGGTGGAAATCAGAAAATTGACTTCTGTAGATCTCAGAAAATAGTGTTTCTCGGTTTATTATGTCGATGAGTGTGAAGGTTTGTTCTTTAAAACTTTCGCAGCTCTCTTGTGCACGTTCAACCACTGTAGACTGTCAAGTCATGAGTTAATTAGATGCATCTCAGAGCTCCTGTATGATATAAGCTGTATAGAGTCAGGGGTATTTCTTTTATTTAGTGTGCTATTTCCAGCATAAGTTACATTATCTGTACAGAGTAAGCAGTCTATGAATTGCAGAGATGGCTGAAAGTCACCAACACATCAGATTGAATAAAATACAATGGTAGATGACTGGAAGAATCCTTTAAAATGCATCTTTTATTTCAAAATTCATCTTCTGCTCTAATTGTAGAAACTTAAGAATAATGTTCCTTTTATCTAACCCCACAACATCAAACTTACAAAGCTGCATATCAAATTTGTCATTCCTGAGTTATGCTATACTGTGTCAAGCATAGGGTGGTCAAACTTTGTTTTGCTTGCTGGTTTTCTTGCCCTCATCTGGCCTGGTCAGTCACATGTTCTGTAGGGACTTCTCCCCTAGAGTCAGGCTATGCCCTGCAGTGTGGCTCATCCAGTTTGTAGGTGTCCAGACTGGGCCTGTGATCCTGATCCACCAATGAGAGTTCAACAGTACCCTGGCTGTATGATTGATCCCGAGAGTGCTTGACGAGAAGTCCCAAAAGTTGGATTGACTATTGCAGAAGTAGATTTGTCTTCCCACGGAGATGCTTAAACTGGTAAGACACTTTCATGAAGATGCCAGTGGCCCTCTTGCTGCCACAAGACCTCCTTTGAAAACAAAGTCAGAGGAAAACAGTGTTCCTCAAACTCGAAAACATAGAAGGGAAAGAATACCACCATCGTCCTTCTGCGACACCAGCATTAGCCAGTTACGCAAACAAGATAAAGACACAGCAATGAAAGACAGCCGTCAATGGGGCAGTCTCTTTGATGAGTATATATGGGAAAGTTCTCAAAAACATTCTTGCAGATAGAATTCAAGTAGAAAAAATCATACATGTAGCAATACAAGGTTGGTTCACTGGGTGGAAATAAATCAGTGTGATTCAGTACATAGGATTAAGGACAGAAATCACACAATAATTTCAATTTTTGCAGAAAATGTCCTTGATACATTTCCATGCCCCTTTAGGATAAAAGCTCCAGGGAATGCAGAAACAGGAGAAATATAACTCAATATAATGAAGACTGCCTGCGGGAAACAACGCAGTAAGACAAGAGAAAGAAGGAAAGGGGTAGAAACGGCGAGGGAGGAAGCCGAGTCACCCCTCTGTACACGACATTTCCCTGTGCGCAAAAGACCCCAAACTCCACCAGAAAACCCGGACTTCACAAGCACTTTTAGCAAAGTAAGAAGATAAAAATTAACACAGAGAAAGCATTATCTTTTTTACATACCAATAGCAAAGTCACCTGGAAAGAGACAATTTCACAATAGTTTTAAAAACTAATCAATTACCTAGGAATAAGCCTAGTCAGGGAGGAGAATGATTTCTATAATGAAAAATTTAACCACTGAAGAAAGAAACTGAAGAAGATATTTGAAGATAGAAGTATTTTTCATGCTCATGGATAAGTAAAATTAATGATTACATTACCAAAAGCAACCCACAGACTTAATGTAATCCCCATCAAAATTCCAATGACCTTCTCCACAGAATGAGATAAAACAATGCTGAATTTCAAACAGATATTCAATAAAACAATGCTGAATTTCATACAGATGTGCAAATGACTCCAATAACGTAAGTAGTTCTCAGTACAGAGAGCAATTCTGGAGATACCACACTATCTAATTTAAATTATATTACAGAGCCATAGTAACAAAAACAACATGGTACTCACACATAAACAGACACATAGACTAACGGAATGGAAGGGAGAACAGAGAAATGAGCATCTAATATTTATCAAAGCTGTCACAAACAAAAATTGCAGAAAAGGCAGACTTTAACAAATGGTGCTGAGAAAACTGAGATTTTACATATAGAAGAATGAAACTAGATCCCCATCTTTCACCCTGCACAGAAATCAATTTAAAATGAACTGACAACCTTAAGACCTGAAACATTAAAACTGCTGTAGAAAAAAGAGAAAGCTCTTCAGAAGACAAGAATAAGCAAGGATGTTCTTTAGCAGAGGAAGTAGTCACAAGAACTGACAAGTGCGGCTACGTGAACCTGAGACGCTTCCACACAGGAAAAGAAGCAACTGCCAGAGTGAAGAGACAGCATGAGAATGGGAAGAAAATCGCTGCCAACTATTCTAGACGGGATTAATATTCTGGGCTTAGAAGTAACTACAATAACTAAAAATCAGGGAAAACCAAGTCATCCAATTAATAAATAGCTATCAAACTGAACACACAACTCTCAAAAGAAATACAAATGGAAAAAAAAAAACTTGGAAAAGAGCTCAGCATCCTCAATTATCAGGGAAATCTGAACTCAGACTCCTCTGAGATCCCCTCTCACCTCAGTCAGAAGGGCAATCACAGAAAATAATGAGAACAAAGGCTGACCAGAATGTGTAGAAAACAGGCCCATATTCGGAGCAGCCACAATAGAAATCACCATGACGGCCCCTCAGAAGACCGAAACCAGAATGACCACATAACCCAGATACTCCACCTACCAGAGGATACCCAAAGGAATGTAAGTCAACATACAACAGGAGACTTTACACACCCATCTTCACAGCTCCACTATTCATCATAACCATGAAATGGAATGAGCCTAGATGTCCATTAACAGGTGAGTGGATAAAGAAACTGTGATACGTGGCTACAGTGAGATTTCATGAAGCTGTGAAGAAAAATGAAATCATGACATTTTCTGGAAAATGGATGCAAGCAGAAATCATGATACTAGGCAACATAAGCCAGCCTTGGAAAGACAAATATGTTTTCCCTAATATATAAGACTTAAGTGTGTGTGCGCTCGCGGAAGTGCGCCACGAGTCATGAAACTACAAAAGAGATCAAGAGGTGAAGAAGAGAACTAGGGAGCTAGAAAGTAACAGAACACTGGGAAAGCAGAAGGACCAATCAGAAGAAGGAAGAGGATCGGGTTTCGGGAAGGCACAGGGTAGAGCAGTGGGGAGAGGGATGAAAGAAAATAACGACTGTGAGTGATACATGTGTCTGAAAATGCACGCCAAAACCCAGGTCTTGTATACTAACCTACAAAAATTTTTAAATGAGCTTAATCATTGTTTTGTCTGGTTCACAATGTTGTTGAGAAGTTAATTGGATAATTAATTTACAATGTTTTGCAAACAAATGTGTGTCTTACATACTCACATACATAAGTGAGTGTATATGAATATTCCATTACACATGAATCCTCATAAATTTCCAGTCATCATAGCAGACTCACTGTCAGTGACGTAACTGCTTTATAGAAAACTATGACTGAGTGAAATAAACAATTGAAGCTATCCATAAAACTGCCAAGATAATATGGAATACTATGACATGATGACAGGTTCTCCCAAAGTATGACACTTATTTACTTTAGCTTTTGATAATTCTTGTCCCTGTCTCTACTAAAGAATGTTTTCTCTTCAAATTAAAAACCTGATAAATTCTACTTAAAGAACAAAAGTAACAACATTTATTTCAACTCTGAAGCTCAGTCAGCAGAAAAACTTGAAAACACTGGTAATTAATTTTCTATTGCTAAATCACAATGTGTTTATAATTTTTAGTTTGCTTATATCAATCAGATATTCTTTTTTATGATATTGTTGCAGATTTCAAAACTTAAATGAGGACATATTGCTGAAAAAAATAGTTTGCTAATTGGTAAAATTTGACGTGTATGAATTATGTTAGTGAGAATCTGGCTTGTTAAAAAAAAAAAAACTGTTCTAAGTGCTAAAACATAAAAATAGAGGAGAGTGGAGGCAAAGGTGATGAGGGCTGAGAAGTCAAACAGCGAACAGTGACGCAGCCCAGAGGGCAGCCAGGAGGAAGCCGTGCTAGGCCAGGAGCCATGGTTAGGGTTAGCAAGCAGGGGTGAGTCACCCTTAGCCAGAGGCCGTGCAAGGGTCGGCCTTGGATCCGCCCAAGGCACGGAGAACTTCCGGAGCTCCCCTCTTCCCGACCTCCAGTGTCTCATGTGCATCTTGCCAGGGAGCCTTGCTTGAAAGTTTCAAGCCTCCAGCCTCCTGCAAAATTAAGGGAAGCAGGGGAGAGGGAGGAATGCTGAGAGGGGCCAGGGTAGGTCCCTGCACAGAGGCCAACTACTTATTGCAGATTGGTTACACTAGCATATGAATTACAGACACGTAGTAATTTATATTTAGTCTTTGTTCTCAAGGATCGACTTTGGTAAATAGATCATGTAATAATTTGTGTATTAGTGTATAGTTTACTCAAGAATATTTCCACAGAAAACAAAAAGAATAGCTCCTTACAAAGCATTTTCACATATTTTAAAAATTTTGAGATGAAATTAAATCTTGGGAAGATGTCATTAACTTGAGATTGCATGATCTTTGATTCTTTTACTCTCCATCAAATCTCAGTTCACACCATCATGAATCCTTTCTGATTTTCAAATTGTTTCTCAGATCCATCCATTTTTCCGCTGGACACCCTTTACTTCAAGGCTACTTAGTCTCCTACTCAGACCACTGCAATTTATTTGTGATCACTCAGAGTACTCCAATTTGTTTTTCACAAAGTAACAGGATTGCCTTTTTAAGTAACTTCAACATTATGGATATTGAAGTAGCAATAACCATAAAATAATAATAAATACAGTGACAGAGTAATTGACAGTGAAAACGCAAAGCCCTCAGTGAAGCTCCTTTGTTTCAGAAGCACCCTTCTGTCTAGAAAGTCACCAAGGTGCAGAGTTTGGGACTGACATGTTTGAGTGGCTCCCTTAAACCAGTTGTGTGGTGTTTTCATTTCAAATGAGCTTATTAAGAAAAAGAAAACCAAGGCTCAGGAAGCAAAGTAGTCAATGTAAGATATTACGGCTACTGCATATTAAGATGAAATTCACAGTATTCCTTGCTTCAAGGGTGCAACCCTTCTACTCTGTTGTTACTCCGTGTATGTATGTTACCACAGCGAATACCCATAATGCCCTACAACATAGGTATTATAAGTCCTATCTTTAAAATCGGAGTAAAACGGTTTAAACAGAATCAATAATATAATCAGTAAAATGTGGAGATCCAGCTTTTGAGACAGATAAATCTAAGATTCAAATCCCCGTTTCACACATACCAAAGAAGTGACTTGTGTAATTCAGTCCTCTTCTGTAACATAGGGACAATAACATGGGCTTTATGAGAATCCTACGATCAAGCATCTGAAGTGCCTGGTGCAGTGTGACTCGAGTCCTCAGCAAACAGGTACTGCCCACTTTATCATCATCCTCCAAGTCATACTTCTAAGAAATGAAATAAATGAGTAAGCAGTACAGTCCATCACCTGCTAGAGAGTAAGTATTCATAAACAATAGCTATTAATCTTATCGTTAGCTGTTAGACACGGCCTCTATGCTTTTATCTGCTCACTCAAAAAGTCATGAGAAGCCTATCTACAGGCAGAGATTCCTCAATAATAAAACCTTCTTGGCCTACTCTGACTCCGCCTGCCCTCTCCTGAACTCCTGTAGGCCCTGGAATTCTGCCTCCCTCTGCTGCCACTCCCTCAGGCTCAGGGCAGAATAATATCCTCTCCTTCCTCTGAGGGATGTAAAGCAGCTTAAATAATTAGCTATTGTAAGGTGCTTTGAAAAAAGCACAAAACACTCTAAGTCCCAAGAATTAATTCATGAAATCAGTGGTGTTCTTGACAATTATATATGTCATATTTACTCAGCTGTGAGAATGGTATGGAATGTCAGAGTTAGGAGTGTGGTCCAAATCTCTCAAGACCAAGGATTTCCTGCAACTGCAGATGACTGTGTTCTCCAAGGCAAAGACCGTAAAGTTCCAATCTCTTAAATACTGTGTTAGGAACTTGTTTTTATGCCTCTCTGCTCTCAGACCTAACTGCATTGTACCCTTTTGGGGACGCAAAAGGCGGAGTAAACAGCGCACAAGACTTCAGTTAGCAAAGTTGGGTGGGAATTCTAATTCTGCCACTTCCCAGCTGGTTATCACACTTCTCTGCTTCTCCATAAGAGAATGGTGATGCAAGCAACTCAGGTTGTACTGATGAACTAATGAGATAATGCTTATGAATTTTTCCACAGGAAGTTTACTGAGTATCTTATTCCTTGCCAGATTTGCATTATATAGTAGAAATGTTAAGAAATTCCTTGGTCTTAAAGTAGTCAGAACCAAAAAGAAAACTCATGACCTCCGTTAGATAACCTAAGACCTTACGGCATGTGCCCCACAACAGCAGACAAGGCATCCAGGAGCCAAATAATTATGCAGAATCACAGAGCTACTAAACACGAAGCTGCACTTTTAACAGGGACCTGGGGCATTCCTGGGCACACTGAGAGTGGGTGCACTAACTAGGCTTGAAGAAGTCCTGGGGAACATAAGGCTGCTAGTAGGGGTTTTGTGATTCAAGCATCGTCTGGAAGCGTGGGCTGGTTGGCCGCGAAGGGCAGCTGCTGTTAACTATTAGACCTTCAATCCCAGGGGAAGAATTTATACAAATACATAGAGGCATGAGCATGCCACGTTCAAGACACTCAAGTAGTTCAGTATTTCAGCCCTGGATTCTCGATACAATTCCATGGATAGTCAGTTGCCTCTACTGTTCAGACACAGCTCCTCAGCACGATCTGAGACCTTTCCTTATTGGTTTCTACATAAATATCAATGGGCCTCTGGTTCAGCTTTAACTACAACTGCTTCTGTCTATCATGTAAACTACAAATGTTCTATCTGGCAGGGAATTTCTAAATATAAGCAGTCAGGCATAAAACTCAAATTTGTGACCCCTTTCAAGTGAATGGGAGAAGAGGGGAATGACTGAATTCCTTGAGATCAGTTTCTCCTGTACATTGTATAAAAATTATCAGAGCTGTCAGGCTTGAAGATTCTGCATGTGTAAGACTCTGCCCTGTGTGCACATTTTCTTCACTTCAATTTGACTCCTTTTCCTCTCTTGGCTCTTTATCAGCTTCCATTTTGTTATTTTCAACACGGGTTTCTGAGGATGTCTGTGTTTGTTCAAATTGCCCAGTCTCCTCGGGTGTGGCTTGTGAAGCCTCATAGTCCATACCTGAATTCTCTCCAGCTTTACTTAATGCTCAGTCTGCTAGTGGAAATAGCTTCCCTCCCAAGACTCCGTCCACAGCTTCACACTGAGCGCTTTTGAAATGCCCTTTCCTCTGCACAGCACTCCGCTACACTCCGGAAGATCCACACTCTCCAGCAGAAACATGCCAGATGGGTACCGTCTACCAGAACCTACAACATACATATATTCACCAAGGCTTATGCACTATCTCCTAATCACTCTTATATACCTGAGTCATTGTTTCAAACTTTGTTTTCTGGGGAACCCAATTTGTGACACAATTTGCAAAATACCTTCATGTTGAAAACCTCATTCTGGTTTCAAACTCTCTAGGGTTATATCTATGAGTCATATTCAACTAATGTATATTCCACATCAATGATAATTCATTATTAAATTATTAAAATGCATTTAGTGGCTATGCATTTAATAGCAATTATAATTTCTGCTATGAGCTATCAAACTGCTTCTGACCCTTCGGCAAGGTCTGGGTCTTACCCTTGCCTTTCATAGTCATGGATTCTTCGACTTCTTTGGCCTTTCCAGTCATCACATCCAGCCTTTGCTGCAAGCTGGAGAAACTCAGGGAGACCTCTTACCCACGGCCAGCCTTTCTCTGCTGGTGTACTTCTGTGAAGTAGAGAATTCCCTCACAAGGACATGCTTTAGAACATACTTCATCATATTTGTGTGTGATGTATGCACATGTACATGTTTGTACATGTTGTGTTCATTTATCTGTCAGTAGAGGCCACAGACTGACATAAATGTCTTTAGTTATCACTCTCCATTTTACTTTAGGAGACTCTCGGGTCTCACTTAAGGTTCTCTAACTGAACCTGGAGCTCACTTATCAGCAAGACTGACTGACTAGCAACCTGTCTCAACCTCCCCAGGACTGGGATTATATCTTTTTAAATGGGTACTTGGGATTTAAACTCTGGTCCTCCTGTTTACCTGCAAGCACTTGACTGGCTGAGCCATCTGCCAACCCCACTTTGTCACACTGAGCACAGTTATTCCTCTGTGGACTTCCTGCTGCTCTGCTTCTGCTCTGTTCCTCCACAGAACGTCATTTATCCCTTTCATGCAAGTTTAGAGAACTTGCAGTAATAAATGCATTACACTAATGAATGAAACACAAATACCATCTTCTACAACTGCTCCATTTCAAAAATAATTTTAGAGAATTGATTTGTCAATGATGAACTAGTATTAATGAAAAATACCTGTGATGAAAATCACCTTGATTCTAGGTCATTACTCTCTCTGTATAAGCAGGTGCTTCTCAGTCACCCAGTCCACTAACTAGGCACTTCTGCATGGCCCCTGCTTGTGTGTGTTTCAGTTCTTCCTGTCATCTAACTAGTGATTCCTGCTTTGCCAAAATATTAGACAAAAAATTAAAGATTAGAGACCTTAAAATGCCTTATTAATTACTCAGTTGCTCTAGTCAAGTTACTAAATTATTAAATTATTTTAGTAGCTTCTATTTTTATAATGCCTGATTTAATAGAAGATGAACAGGCCATTCATCAAGCTCACATTCAATATACTCTATGTGTCTGGCTTTATGAGGAACTTGGTGGGTGTCACAAACTTGATGAAGTCATAGTCTCTGCTCTAGAGAGGCTCCCAGAACTCCATTTGAGAAGAGACATAAAGTAGCCCAGAGGTGAGGCATGTGTCCGTGTTAGAAGTTGCTGGGAGAGAATCACACCTCTCTCACTTATTAGTTATGGAACCCTGGATAACTTGTATAGCTTTAGTCAATCTTTATTTCATTACTGGTAAAATGAGATTATATGACTCTGTATTCCACTGATCATTAGTAGTTCAATGAGTTATAGCTATTACTATAATTATTAAATATTCTTTTAATTTAGCAAATGGTTATTGTGTTTACCCCAAGAGGAAATCTATTATATATGGCTGATATAAATATGAGCCCTCCAGGTTATTAAGAAGGAAGGACAATCTGGCCAGCTATGAAAGGGATGGTGACTATGAACTCCAAATGTCAACAACATTGGGGTATGCATCTGCCTGAACTGTCCTGCCTATGGTCAAGGAAGCTCTGCTCCATAGACTAGGCAAGGTTAAATCAACTCTAAGGACAATGCTTACCCCAGTACACCCTCCACCTGCTCTTGGTTCCTCACAGATGTTAATCACCAGTAAACTCTATTTCCATATGTGCCTCCAGAAAACCCAACCTCTGATAATTTGCACCCACACCAGCCAAGTCTGAATTCTTCCCTCCTTTTACTGGGCCCAGTTTCTGACATACGGTTCTGGTTTCCTCACCTATAAAATGAAACCACTGATAGCCTCTACCTCTTAGAGGTGTTATAAAGTTCAAAGAAGGAAACCCATGTCCAGCCCTTAGAAGAGTACACACATTTGGGAAGTGTCAATTATCAGCATACCATACTCTTGAGAAAGATACATATGGTCTTCACTGTATTAGTCACTCTTCTGTTGCTCTGGTAAAACACCGCTATCAAGACAACTTATAGAGGGAGAGTGATTGGGCTTATGGTTCCAGAGAGATGAGTCCCTCGTGGCAGGGAAGGCATGGTAGGAGGTGGAGCAGAAATCTGAGTGCTCATATCCTCAGACTGGCACAGCAAGCAGTGAGGGTAAGCTGGGAATGGGGCAAATCTACGAGCTCTCCAAGCCCACCCCAGTCATCTGTTTCCTCAGGCCACACCTCCTAAACCTCCACAAACAATGCCACCAACTTAGAGCCTAGGGAGAACATTTCTAACTCAAACCACTGCACTCACCTTCTGGTAAGTACTAGGGCAGATGTGTGTCAACAAGAAAGACCCACATGGCTGTGGGAAGAATCACCTAATAGTCATCATGAAATCCTCCTGATGCTGGGACAGATAGGGAGAGAGCCAGACAGGGACTCTCCTAAAGTAGCTGACACTCATGTGACAACACTAATGAAATGAGAGTCAGGTTAGGCTCCCATGCCCAGCCTGCCTCATCTGCTCCTCTGATCAACAGTAGACAGCAACAGTAACTCATGCCGTCATTCTGACATGGAAGAGGCTTGGCTTTCACTGCTTCTTTTTAACATGCATTTTCTTTCTTTCTTTCTTTCTTTCTTTCTTTCTTTCTTTCCTTTCCTTCTTTCTTTATTTTAGTTTAATCTGTGTCAAGTGTAGGGAAAACACACGTTCTTTTGTATAGAACATACACACGCAATGTCACACCATGGCGCCCACGGGATATTTATATTTATGTACATGAGTGTTTTGCCTGCATGTATGTAAGAGCACCCATGTCATGCAATGCCCATGAAGGCCAGAAGAGGGTGTTGGATCCCCTGGAACTGGAGTTACAGACAGTTGTCAATTATGATGTAGGTACTAGGAACGGAACCCGGTCTGGAAGAGCATCCAGTGCTCTTAACCCACTGAGCCATTACTCCAACCCTTTTACTCAGTTTCTAATGTTCACTGAAAGTCCTTTAAAAGCCCAACAATTCACTTATGTCCAAGGCCAGGTGAAACTTTACCAACAAGCTTGCCTCTCACCAAGCTCACCAAGATTGCACTAAGCCAATTGAATTTCTGATTTTTGCTCAAGAAATTCAGGAACCTTTTTCCCTGAACTAACCACAAGGCTTCTGTGCATCTTAAAATCTGCAGGAGTTTTTCCCATTCACACATTTTACCCAGCAGGGACAGCTAACAACTGAATATATTACAGCATTGGTCCCTCTGGGCTATTTGTCTCATAAATTTCATTCATAATGCAAATAAAAAGACAAAGTTTGTTACTTGTGCTTATAATCCACTCAAAGACAGCAGAGTGATTGTTACTTCTGATTACCACCCACTTGACTTACGTATTTTAATAAAACAGCCAATGTGCACATATTCTCCTAACCTTCACAAGATATCATGGGAACTATAAATTATATTAAACATTACCTCCTTAGGATTGACACTGTTGCATAAAAACAAATGACATATTCAACTCTGAGGAGTTATTTTAGTTTAAAGAATTGAATAGGGACAAAAATATGAGGAAGGAAGAAAAATGGTTCATTTTTTTCACATGACAACTTCCACAAAATAGAGAAATTATTATTCCCATTTTGCATATGAGAAATAATGAGAGTCATACCCTAGAGCATGGCAGATATGCAGTATTCAACAATCATGGCAAAAACCAATGAAAAAAGAACCCTTTTATGACAGCCATATTTAATGGGAAGAGTTCAAATCACAGGACTGTCATCTTTGAGTAACTTTATACATATTTTTGCCTTGTTTATACCTCAGGCACCTTGACCATAAAATGTTAGGTAAAGTAACACCTACTCCATACCAGCATTATCATCAGCTCTGGGTACCCCAATATCCCTGTGTATATGAGGCCAACTCAACAGACCTTCTGTACAGTCACAGTCAAACTTTGTTTTCTCCATCCTGTCCAAGTACTGTCTGCAATTCCTTTATTGTGAGAATCTGCTGATATTTTATGGGATCAGTGCTCTACAAAACACAATTTCAGAAATATGACATCAACAGAGGAAACAACCTAGATTTTAATTCATTCAACTAGTGCTCAAATCATGATTTATAAAACTCTGGAAGTTCCAGGTACTGACCATCATCTAGATCACCTAGATCAACTCTTTCTTGTGATCCTAAGTAGTACGGGACTTGAAGAGTACATGAGACTGAGGAGAAGTCAACCAGTAAGGTGGTGGTGAAAGTGGGACCTGGGCCACTTCTCAAGTTGTGTAACATTATCATCTGCACAGCTACGGGGTTTTCTGTGCTCAGCCTGGACTCCAGCAGAAACAAGAGAGTTTGTCTGGTACTCACTGAGTCGTTTGCTCACTAACAAGTGCTCATTATACATGTCCTTTGTGTGATTAAATCAACTAAGGCATAGTCTTTCAATGTTCTGGTGTGAAGCAAGAAATAAATACTACATAGAACTTTCCATTTCTGTTCTCAGAAATGTAGGTACAGCAAAGTAAGAAAATACAGAGATAAAAGAGTCTCCTGGAAGAGAATTCTGGAAGGAAAAGAGGCATGTGCCATCTACCATGTGTGAGGACTGCGGAGGAAGAGAGACGGGACACCTGCACAGTGTCCAAGACTACTCAGAGCCCTGGAGACGGGCCAGGACAGCGAGGGGAAGAGCTGTCAGTGTGGCTCCCTCGGAGCTAAGTGGGCACAGAGAGAAGTCTGTGGGGGCCCCTAACGCTTGTGATCTGTTGCTTCCCTTCCTGCCTTGTTTATTCATTAGCTCATTCACTCATTCCACAAATATGGGTATTTCCAGTGAGGTCTGGATTGTGGAATACAGCAGCAGGTCATATCCAAGAGCCCTGTCTGCAAACCCCTGCTCATCTCGCAAGAGATAGATTTTGCTGTTCATTTAACAAGCACAGTAGAAGACAATAACTTCTGAGTTTAAGAAAGTCTCTACAAGCTAGAACTCTCCATGGCCTGACAAAACTATCCACTGGCTTTTTAAATTACCTGCCCCTGATTCCAGGCAGTTCTCACAGTTCCTAACTCCCCCACAGCCACCAGCCCCTTCCCAGGGCTTTTGCAGGGTCATAGTTCCCTTTCAGATGGTTTCTGTTCTTCTGCTCTTGTGAGAGGATCCTGAGTGCTCAATGGGTCGCACAGTATCCCAGATCTTTCTGGGAACTGTAGAAACAACCTCCTAGTTCAGGCCTAATTCTTCCACGGACATCCTGCCTCTAAGACTTAAGGAAATGCCAGGTCCCTTTAGGCAACAGATCTCCATTGTTTTCCTATGAATTTGCTCTGGGGACCCAGAAGATGAAGTGCCAGCAAAACCCTGAGCTCGAAATCAGAGAAGCTGGACTGTGACTCTGGCACTTTCTTCCCCTTTCCCTTCCTAGTACTCTACTGTCTGCATCAGTGACATAGAGCGAGGAGTCTCCCTGACCTGTCCAGTGACTGGGGCCTCATCTAATGGGCCCTTTACTCTCTCCCTGTTGTATAAACTTCCTGACAGGTGTTCCAAATCTCTAAAGGCAACCAAGGACAAAATTCCCCTTAAAAGAGCACTTAATGATTGGCTTCTTGACTATCTCCTTGACCTAGTCATTCATTAATGTACCTGCAAGTTACATGTTACACTTCTTTGTGGACCAAATTATAAATGATGTTCACCTATGGAAAATTTCACATTTAATTCCCAACTTATTAATGAACACGGGGTTTTTTCGGTAGTCATTCATTGGAAAGCTTCATTTCTCACAAATAGTCATATGTTCAAGACTCTCAATTTCCCCATCATAATGACTATGTATGACATAGAAATATCACAAATACATGAGACATATGTACACAAAACACAACTTTTATCGATGTTATAGTAATTAAAAACGAGAGAAAAAAATTTAATCCCTACCATGAGTTGGATAATGTACAGGAAAAACAAAGTGGGGGGAAAGAGGAGAAAACAAACATAAGAAGTAAAATAAAGAAACATTCATTATGAATTTAATTACTCCAACTACTGTAAACTGTGTAGGAATCTGAGCTGCAAAGCTGCCCATTAAACTGTCTGCTCTTTCCTGTTTAAACAAGGCCCCTCTTGGGTCATAGGAGCCTGAGCCTTCGTGGATCTGCATCCAGGAAGGAAGACGTTACTACGGTAACTGGTGAGGCCTTCTCCGGAGAGCCTCTGAGAAAGGCCAGATTCTGGTGCAAGTGACAGATTCCAGCTCCCTTGATAATGTACAGAAAGGTGGCAGCCGATGGCCAGGCAGGAGCAGAATGAACGTATTCAGGCGTGAAATCCCTTCAACCAGTCATTTATTTCTTGATGGAGAATTCACTTTGAGCCACTCTTTTGAAAAATGGCCAGTGGAGGCTCAGTGGTGAATAAATAATGAATGTTTCAGAAGGAACTATATTTTTTGTGATTTGGGAAGGGAGGGTGGCTGGCATCTTATCATAATTTGGCTCAAGTTTTTAAAAGGCTTGAAGTTGCAGAAAAACAGCCCAGTAACTTCATTTTCCCATCTGGGAAGCAGTCATGAGAAGGAAGCTGGGAGAAGACTGGTCAGAGTCGTAGGGGAAGGTGGATGGTGCAGCAGCACATCCTGCACTCCTGCTCAACAAGGCTTCAAGTGTATGATGGCGACTGTTACAAGAGCACACGGCAAGTGCTCTCGAGGAGAGCTGGACAAGTGGAAATATTAAAGGGCCATGAGTTAGAAAGAAAAGACAGAGCCTTATCAGAAAACCACGAGTGAGAAAACGTGGCTGTCGTTTTCTCAGCAATGGACTGTGTCGAACACCGTGCTGCATTGTCTGTCAATGCTCCACATCCAGTCTCTTAGATGAAAGCCAATATTAGCCACTATATTTTGGATGGGGAAATAGGCTAAGAGAGGTAGCTTTTCTACTCAGCTAATAGATGGTGAGGTAGGGTGACAGCTCCTGTGTGTAATGACAAGAGACTAACTTTAATTCTGTCAGTCAGAATTGATCGTTGTAAGCAGGAAAGGGTTTAACACTCAGGCATAAGAGGAGTGCAAATCCATCTGGCCCTCCACGCTTCAGATCCTGCTAAGACCTTCAGTCTAGAATTCTTGTCTAGATCTAGCCAGTGGGCTGTGCTCTTTCTTCCTCCAGAAGGAAGCCCCAGTGGGAGCTTGGTAATCCACAGTTCTGGAGCCGCACATCTTACCCTCCATTACTGTGGAAGACGCTACTCTACAGCTCACATTTTAAGTCCAAGATCTGATCGGTTTAATGTGGCTCAGGTGTTTACAAAGAGGCATAGCCATGTGGAACTGGGGTCTCTACTCCATCCCTTCAGACTGAAGATCAGGTTCCAAAACGCTGTGACCCAAATATCCCCTCAAGAGAGCATCTACTAAGTGAAAAGCAGCGGTTGCCTCTGATAGGAGTCTGCACCACGCTGTGCGTGGAGGAAGGTTCTTCCTTATCTCACGTGATTGCCTCAGGCTGGGAGGTGGGGGTCACCCCCAGTACTGAGACAAGGAAACTGAGAGCCAGACAGGCCAGCTGACTTGTCCAAGGTCACACCCCTAGTGAGTAGCACAATCCTGAACCCTACACTTCATTTCTGCAGCCACCACTCTCCATCACCTGGGACTAGGCTGGTTGCACACCAAAACCATGCCATATGCAACCCAGAAGCCTATGATCCACTTCTTCACTGTCTTGTGTACCCCTAATCTCCCTGTGCCTCTGTTCTACTCTGTGTCAAATGGAAACAGCAATTCCTGCCTCCTCTACTTTTATGCTAACAAAAGAGACTACAAGTAAACACGCTTAGAAACAAGTAAGTATAGCAAAGGTGCGCTGCAGTGATCTGGTTTGTCAAAATCCTGGAACACCACAGTTGTGAAACTTCCATCTATAACACATCTGTCCTCTGAAATAAAAGTATGCTTGTGAAGAGCCAGTCAGCAGGAAGACTCGGGTTGCGTGTATGTCTCTCTCTCTCTTTTTTTAAACTCCAGAGTGACAGAAGTTAACGAAGGAGAGAGGAATAGAGCTAATTTTTTCTGACTCCAAACATTGGTCTCTTCTTGGTTTCCTTAAGCAGATGTAAACACTGCTGCTCTGGGTTCCACACCACCTGCTCTCCGCTTATTTTTTCATTCCCCCCACTCTTTGGTATTGAATTATAATCAGTTTCTGCTGGACATTCTCATGCTGTGAAGCACAGAAAAATGAGATTTTTTTTTTTTCATTTGGCCACTGAGTTTTGCTGTGCTGCTGTGTTCTCATGTGTTACTGTGCTGTGTTCTCGTGTGGTGCTCCTTAGGAGTTACGACACCATGGAATATTCTCCATCTTTAGGAAACAACTACAAGATGCTTGTGAGGACCCTTTCTCAGTCCACATCAAGTTCGCCCAGACAAACAATTGCGGCATGAACCTTCCAACCCATACATACAACTAGGCAGGAGGTTGAGGGTTTCCCTGAACTCTCCGTTCTGAGTGTTCTTCAGCACCATAGCCTTAGGACAGGCCTTTGCCTGTCCGCCCTCAGCCTGCTCAAATAACCTTCCAACCAGGTCCCCCATTCCACAGTGATGCTGGAAGGATCATCTTACAGCACAGACCTGACTGAATCGTCTCTGCTTATTAACTTTCTGTGGCTCCTTCTTCCCTCAACAATAAAGTCTAAATTCCTCAGTGGCGCTCTCCAGCTTTTGTCTTCTGCGTCTCCTTCTAGCACCATCACATGACCATCTCCATCTATTGCATCACTAATATCCATCCTCTCCCATCATCCTAGCACTGGTACTTGCTAGTAAAAACCATCATGCACAGAGGACCCAATGAGTATCTAACTCTGTGTACCACTTGCCCACCAATTCTCAGAAACCTCTAGGAGGTATCCTATACCTTTATTTTTCTGAGATTCAAAATGCTAAGAGAACTGGCCAGACCACACAAGTGACAGAGCTGAGACCCAAACTCAAGTGTGCAGGACCCACCAAACTTCTTTCACCCTACCCCATGACACTGTGAAATCCTGTTCCCCTGAACAGCCAAACTCTTCTCGCTCCTCCATTGCCTTGCCAATTGCTCTTCTTGTGATATTTAAGACCCTCCATGCCTTTGACTACTACCTAGCTGCTACCTAGACCTAAAGATTGGCTTAGATACGACCTGCTTTATGAGGTTTCCCAACATTCATCATAAGTAACCTGCACTCTCTCTTATCTGTACATCTCTATCCCCACAGAAAGAATTTGAGTACAGACTCTTGATAGGCGTGTCAATGAGCTTTGGCACAAGTGGTACACATGCCAGGAAGCAGGGCAGACAAGGAGATCAGGCCGGGTTGTCCACACTAAGTGAAGAGGTGCTTTTGAAGCATGATTTTGTTCTAGAAGAGGAAATAGAACAACAGCAGAAAGATTTGAAGAAAGCTGTTGTAATTGGTCAGATGTAAGACACTGACAGAGCTTGAGCGGGACTCATAGGAGATGGGGCAAGAGAATCCAGCTCTGTGGCTGAGCAGCAAGGTCAGTGAGGGAAAGGACTCTGTCCAAGAGAACACCAAAACTCAAACCTAGCATTGAAAGACTGGTGGAGCTATTGACAGAGTAGAATGAACAAGTTCAAGGGTAAAAACAAGCGTTAAGATGTGCAGTGGTGTCTGAGAGTCTCTAAACAGCCTTCCTTGGTCAAGAACAAGGGGGAAATATTGGGGCTGCCTGTTTAGAAGGCATCCTCACAGGAGTAAGAGCAGAAGCCAGAAGAAAATATAAGATGAGGGACCTTCCTAGGAAAAGGAGGACAGGACCATGGGCAGATCCTTTGAGTTCTATTTGGAGAGAAGGGTCAGGAAAAGAAAGAAAAGAAAGGACACACAAGGGAGCTAATTGAAGATTAACCATGCTTTATGCTGGATGAATCTAAGAAGTTACCTGCAGGTTGGTGTGGCAGCGCACACCTTTGATTCCAGCACATGGGAGACAGAGGCAAGCAGGTCCTGAGTCTCAGGCCTGTCTGGTCTATACAGCAGGACTGAAGGCGACCAGAACTCTATAGTGAACTCCTGTCTCAGAAAAAATAAAAAAGAACTTTCTTGCCTTCACTGGACTTCCATATTCCAAATATTAAATTAATAGCTACCTTGTATTAGCTTGACAGGATTAGAAATGTGTTATATTTAGCAACCTGAACTTTGTTTAGCATTCATGGGCCCTCAGTCAACAGCCACCTTAATAATCAACAGTGATACATTTGCCGGTGAAGAAGGCTCAGGGTCTCAGGCCTCAGATGACCAGTTCTGAGACATGTGCTGGAAACACAAGATTATCAGTCAGGGTTACCAGCCACATCTATTTCAGCACAGATAAAAGGAAAAACTCAAAGGGTCAAAACTGCTGTCATCAGCATCTACAAGAGTTCAAAAGACCAGAAGAGTCTATCAGGTGCTGGACAAGACTAAATTATGTTAAACTAGTATCTACACTCAGCCCACTTCATAGGCATCTGGAAAAACTCACCAGGGAGAAAAAAGCCCAAGAGAGGTGACTGGGATCAAGTTACACAGGACTGACTGGAGCCAGGAGATAAGAGGCCACTGGCCGCAGTATACTCCAGGTCCCCCAGGACTCTGCTTCATGTAGCAGAGGCAGGAAGTTGTATCAGTGTTGCATTAGGAAAAGCAAAGCTTCAAGAGCCAGAGAAGCTTCAGGAACCATCCTGGTACTCCAGTAGAGCCACTTACAATGTTTTTGTAATGTTAAAGAAATCACTGAGTCTTAGCCTACTTCTCCGATATGCAAAATGGAGTGAACATCTTTTCCACATGATCTCTTTCTGTGGGATAAGTAATACATACAAAATACCTGGATTGCATACACAATTGTCAACACAGGGTGGTATCTGCCCTTCTGTGTGGCTCAGTCACCTACCAAAGCGTGCTTATACATGAGGATCTTTGTGGCTTTTCTTCTCAACACAGTAATGCCTGAAACAGGCATGCATAGTGTGTCAAACACAAAGCATCCATACAGAAAACATAGTGGGACAAGGGATAAAAGGAATGTTAATGGATCTCTCAACTCTCATCAACAAAGCCTCCTCATATAACAGGGTGTGAACACAAAAATCATAACTGACCAAAGTGTAGAGAATGAGAGACTGCAGAGTGTGGGCTCCTGGACAGGACCTCTGTCTCAAACTTCACCCATTCAGGGCTCAGGAACCATTGTGGAAGAGGAGGGGGCAGAAATTGTAAGATCCAGGGAGGAGGTGCGTGAATGTAAGGAAACAGAGCCTTAAAGGTTCCTGGGAACTTGCTCATATGAACTTACAGCAATGGGGGCAGCATACACAAGATCCATGCAAAGTCAGCCAGACAGGAGCCAGCATAGTACTGAAGAAATTTGCAGGAGGCCACAACTTCGGCAAGGAACTATTGACAGCTCATCACTGCTCGGTGAGGGAGAGCTGATGCTACATAGGATCCAGTGGATGAACTCACCTGGAGGGACATCTGGGTTCACAAACTTTACTCAATAGGCTTTAACATATTTGATAAAATGCATGAAGTCTTGTTGGTGGCCCATTGTGGAATTGTACAGATAAGGGAAAGGAGGGTGAAATTAAGATGTATGAAATCCACAAAAATTCAATTAAAATATATTTTTTTTTAAATGAAAGAAAACACCACTTTAAGTTTATTCAAGCCAGGCTCCAGGCTGCTCTTAGCCCAGAATATGGCCTCCATCTTTTTGCTTGATACCCTCCCACTATATTTGTAAACTTTAAAAGGAGGGCAGTTAGTTCTACATGAGATCCCCTTCATTGTTGTTAACGTCAAGATGCACAGGAGACAGTGACGATTGTTGCCCTTTACTGAGCAGTATTTTAAAATATACTATCTACATATTTTGGCACTGTGCAAAGTAGATGCCACAATTTTCTTTATCAGAAGTGGAAATTATGGTTCAGAGGCATTAAGTGTTTGCTCAGAGCAGACTTGGAGCCCAACTAGGAGCCTGGCCTGTGCTTTTCCTTTAGGCCATGCCATATCTTCTCGCTACACAATGAATGAGAGAGACATGTCACCCAGGCAGAAGTCTGCCGCTTCTGGTGAAACTCTGAGCAGGTGCAGGTGGAGAGGTGAACTAAACTGGGAGGCAGGACACTGAATGGATTCTAGCAGCTCTCTATCGGAGCCTCCTGATATAAATGGAATCAGAACCCACAGCCTGCTACAACCTAGAGTTTCGGGGTGGATCTCATGGTAGTTTATAATTGAAACCACTTTGCAAACTATCAAGTCTCACATAAATATAAGTTATTATTAATTGTTATATCCATTAAATAATTAAATCCCAGCTATAATAATGAAACAGAAATTATTGTTAATGGCTATTAATCAAAATGTATGCTAATAGTAATTATACCAATTAAAATTCTCAGTAATAATGATAATTAGCACTGATGCTGAAAAGTGGCCCATCGGGTGTGGACTAGAATGAAACTGTAAGTGTAAACGTTCCAAATGAAAGTTGGCCAAAGGAGCCAGAACCAAGCTAATAAAGACAGCTGGCCTTGAACAAGACCTGCCAGCCCCATTCTACTTGATGAGCATTCTCCTGTGCTGAGGGGACCGAGAAACGCCCACAGCATCATTGCTGGCAAGCATTTGAGTCACACCTGGGGCTGTGCGATTATGCACCTCTCTGTATTAGCTCAGTTTCAGATGGACTGTCAAACTGCTCACAATCCCATGACCTTGCTGTCCTCTGTATGCTACCTGCCTGCCATATTGCTGGTGTCTTCTGACATGCCAAGATCCTTTGTGTTCTAGTCTATACAGGTTTTTTTCAGTGAGGTTTTCCTGGATTGTTTTTTCTTAGTGTCCTTTCACCTACCAGTGTCTACTGTGGGGCTTATTAGCCCAGCTTAAAGGCTGTGTTAAAGAAGTCACTGAAGAGGCCAGAGAGGTAGCTCAGCAGTTAAGAGCACTGACTGCTCTTGCAGAGGACCCAGGTTTGGTTCCCAGCACCCACATGGTGGCTAACAATCTTCTATAACTCCTGTTCCAGGGGACCCAATAACCTCTTCTGACCTCCACGGTGTACCTACCAACATGCAAGCGATCCACTCATACACATAAAATAAAAATAATAACTAAAACACTTTTTAAAAGAAGTTACTTAGCCTTATGTTTCAGTTGCCTTGTTAAAATGGAGACGTTAGCTGCAGAGACCTGATAGGATTGTTTTGAGAATTAAGTAATGTATGCTAAGACTTCCAGGACAGAGTTTGACATGTAGTGGCCCAATTAATGTCCATCTCCACTCTTGCTCTGAGGGTGCTCCTGCACATTAGCCACACTGAGCTATTCCTCATTCCCTGTAGTGTATGACTATCACATAATAGCTGCTCCTTTTATTGTTAAAATGAAAATGAATAGAAAGCATTCTATATCAATGGACAAGAATAAAGGGAATGGTGTAGAATACTTACTGACCATTGGCTGTGGTTTAAATCTTGACTTTTCTGTTTTCTTAGTAATTGGTTTTCTATCAGTCACTTTGTCTTCCTAGAACTCAGTTTCCCCATCTAGAAAATGGAACTTCTGACTTCTGGCCTGCCTTCTGGACAAGCTCAACTATGAAGCTGGAATGAGGGCACAGATGTGAAGTGCTTTGTAAGCTAATCAAACACGAGATACTTTCACTGTTATTAGAAGCATCTGGAAGTTGTTCGGACTTACAAATTGATAGAATCAGTCAACACTTACCTGACTTACACAGAAAGCAGTTGTTAGACTGAGGCATATTTCTGAGCCATTTACTTCACACATGTTGCAAGTCTTTCCTTCATATTCTCCCCAGTCTACACATTTTCAAGTTTCTCTTCCCAGAACCTGAGCGACAATAGGAATGACAACCATAGCTCAAGTTGACACTTCCCTAAAGATTTTTAGTTTCTATTTCCCTTAAGGAGTTTCTAGAGCTGCAGCTAATAGCTAAGTTATTACAGGCAGTTCAGTTCATAGGGTGTTTTGAGGTTTCAGGAAGCCTCAGAGGTCACTCTAGGATAATAGGAAGTTTAAGTAAGATGGCTCATAAATCTGAGAAAGCAAAAGGATTCCATGGATGAAAAGAAACTCAAAATATCCTCAGAGTTCTGCAGGCTTTTACTTGGATTTCTCCCTATCAGCACCTTAGTTTTTCCGTGTGGGAAATGTATACATCCTTCTCCCATTTCACTAGCTTTGTAGCACAGTAGGTCACCCCAAGGTCAAGCATCACAGTTTCTACGAGCTGGTTGAGCAGTTCTGCTGTTCTTGCCTGCGCCTCCTCAGAGCAGCATTGGGCTGGCAGGTCATTGAGAAACAGGTTCAGGGGACTCATCTGGGACTCTGAGACTCAGTTTCTGTGGAAGGTCTTTCCCCCTCCAGGAACCAGCCCGGGTCTCAGCACATGCTAAGAGTGTTCCAAGAGAAAAAAAGCAGGAAGTACATGACCTCTCAAGGCGCAGACTTGAAAGTTTCTATACAAGAAAGAGAAGTAAAAGATAGCAAAATTGAAAAGGAAGAAGTCAAACTGATTTTACCCACCAATGATATATTGGTAGAAAAATCTAAAGTAGAAGAGGTACTGAACTTAGTGAGTTTAGCAGGGCCGCAAGAGAAATAAGATCTAGAATAAGACAGAGAGCAAGTGCATTTCCAATACTGCCAAATAAAAATCAGAAATTAATTTTTAAATAAGCTCCCATGACATCGAACTGTAAAATATATAGGAAAAAATTAAAACTCTACAAAATTCTTATACACTGAGACTTGCGAAACATTTCGGAGAATTGTTAAGGAGATCACAGTGATCACATATCAGATAACTCAATATTGCTAAAGATTCGTTCACAAACGGATCCAGGTAATCTCAATACAAATTGCAGCAAGTTTTTCAAAATAAACTGGCAATGTGATTATATAATTTATGCAGAAATACAAAGAATCTAATCTAGATAGACAAAAGAATGTTTAAAAAGAGAAAAATAAGGAGTTGAAGAGATGGTTTATTTGATAAGAGTCCTTGTTATGTAAATGTGAGGACCTGGAGTTCAAATTCCCAGTACATTTGTGAAAACCCAGTTCCAGCATGCATGTACCTGTCACCCCAGTGCTGGGGTCAGAGGCGGAGGCAAAAGGGTCTCTTGCTTGTCACTAACCTAGCTCCAAGTTCAGTGAGAGACTGTCTCAAGGGAATAAGGTGGGGAGTTATAAAGGACACATGACATCCTCCTCTAGTCTCCATGTGACCCCACAGATGTGCCCACATGCCAACACATGTGCACATACCACACACACACACACACACACACACACACACACACTCTAAAAAACAGTTTTATAAAAGAAGTTTGACAAGACTTATAAATCTACATTGATCCAACGAATGTTATTAACATTAAGGTAACTCAGTAACTATATATTTTTTCAATAAATGTGGAAAAGTTATACAATCAAGATACTTAGTCTTTTCTTTCATTCTTGTTTGTTTGTTTGTTTGTTTATTTATTTTGATGCAGGGTCTCCTGTTCCCCAGCTGGCCTGGAACTTGCTGTGTAGACCAGGCTGGCTTTGATGTACCTGCATCTGCCCCCTGAGTGCTGGGATTAAAGGTGTGCTCTACCATGCCGGGTGTTAGCCTTTGTAATTAATGGCACTGGAAAATTTGGATGTGTAGCTAGAAAATAACAACAAATGTCTTCAATCTATATACCAAATTAGCTCAAGATAGACCATCAACCTAAATGTATATTAAACTTTGTAGAAGAAAATATAGGAGGATCAAAGCCTTTGTAACCTTGAGCTGAGGGAATGACCTGGGGTCCCAACAGCACAAGCAGAGTCTGTAGAGCACGGGGACTTCACCACAGGAGTCGCTTGCTGGTGAAGTAATTGCAAATGGTCACTTGGGTCTTGGAGAAAAAGAAAGACTAATGAAAATTCCTATGTAAAATCTTTACAGCTCTCTGAAGCCAACCAGATTCATGTGGGTTCTCTGTTATTCCACGGAACCGGAAAGGCCGTATCTGAATAAACAGTTACTTTTTAGTTCCTTTTCTTTTAGGCCCCAATCCAAAATTTGCTGTTGTTTTAACATTTACCACCAACACACACTCCCAACCACCACCTAGCAGAGTTATTTCTCTGCCTTTGAGAGCTGAAGAACTATTATTCAGCCTTTGAAAACTGCTTCTCACACCAATACCCCTACCTCACTAAACCTGCATAAACAGATTTTTAAACAGAGACAAATTTAATAAGGGTTACGGAATTGATTTCCACACGCCTCTCCCACTCTGATATCTTCTGAATCTCTGAGTGACTTTGGAAAAGAGCTTGAAGGAGAGTGGACATAATCAACCAAGTAACTATAGTTTGTTACACACACACACACACACACACACACACACAGCACATTTCTTCCTTTTGACCCCACATCTTACCCAAGAGTAGGGGTGAAGCTATCATTTGAATGGTAATTGCCCACAAAGAACCAAGTGCAAAACATCCAGCCCCTAAGGGTACGATGGGGAAATGGGAGAACCTTGATGAAGCGGATGTGGAGAAGGCCTGGGCCTTTAGGAGTACGCCTCCAAGGGGACTGCAAGGCCAGGCCTCTCCCTTCTCCTTGCTCTGTTTACTGGCTCATGACGCAGCAGCTTGTTTTGCCCTGGACTCCTAACACAGAGTCCCGTTCTCACCAATGGCCAAAGCAATGAAGCCACTGATCTTGGACAAAACAACCCTTTTCACTTTATTAATTAATCATTATTATGATGTAAATTTGAATGATGTACTTGGCCTTTCTTATTGGTCAGTGATTCAGTTAAACACAATATATACTGGACTTAGATTCTGAATGTTAAAGAGCCAATCATTTTTACAGTTGGCTTATGCCTTGATTTATTCATTAAACTAAGGTTGACTAGGACTCATCCTATACCTGTTGCTCTATGGGGAGCTAAAGCTGAGAGCTCACATTCCAACTGGAGAAACAGACAAAATACCCCATACCACAGTGCCTTTCCACATGAATCCTTTCTTCCGGGGTAGTTTGGTGGTCAACTCCTAGTCTTCATTCAAAGACTATAAATATGACTTCCTCCCAGAGAAGTTCCCTGACCCTGAATCAAGATAAGTTCCCTTGGTATGTATTTTCTTAGATCTGTCTGTTCTTCTGTTCCCCATCAGGTGTCTGTTTTGTTGATCCTGGCATTATTGGTACAGTTACATTATCAGTACAGTGATTAAGGAAGGTAGATGCTGACCATTTGTAAAGTAAAGATGAAGGTGCAAATGAATTGGTCAATGCCGTAAAATAAACTGTGGGTGCAGAAGGCCTCTTGGAAGAACTTCAAGACAAAAGGGGTGCTTACGATTTAGGAAGGTGAAAGATAAAGAAAATGGGCCCAAACCTGCCAATTACTCTCTACAATTTGCTTTCTGAAAATAGCCTCCACCTTGGTCTCAAAGTTTCTATACTCTTCAGTATTAAAAACTAATAGTTGTTATGCTACCACGTCAAGTCTCTCAATGCCCCTAGGATGTTATGGGTTGGCTATTGGAAAGTAGTTAAATTCTTCAGCATGCTACCAGTATTCTGCATTTTAAAGTGTTGAGAGAGTATAGAGGGAAAACAAAAGCACAGAGAGCCATTAGTGCAAAAGTCCAAGCAGAAAACAAAGATAGCCTAAGATGGAGTAGAAGCTGTTATAGCGTAAGAGATGGGCAAATTCTTGATGCATTTTGAAAGCAATTGCTAAAAGATTTCATGTAGAGTGTAAGTAAAAGAGAATCAAGAATGCCAACTCACTTTGGAGGTGAGTGATTTGATGAAAAGGATTGTTGCTTACTAAAACAGGGAAGATTAGAAGAGAAAGATCTTATTGAGGGTCAAGAGAATCTGGAAGTTCAGTCATGGAAAATTGCAGTCAGAGATTGTTTCAGCATCCAAGAAACACTGCATTGGCAATTAGCAAAAAAGACACTGAGATTTACATGAGAGACACAGAAATAAAAACAAAAATTGGGAATTTGTCAGCATTATCAACAACATTCCAGCCCATGAGACTGGATGGCATAGAGGGGGGTCTGGGCTGAACGCGGGTGTACTCGATCTTAAGAAATCAGAGAGTTTATGTAGAACTAATACAAAGTAGTATCCAGTGGACTGGGAGGTTGTATGGCCAGGGTTGTGTGGCATACAGCAGACAAAAAGATCACTTGTGTCAACAGATGAACTAAATAAATGTAGACAATGGACCTTGGATTTAACAGTGGGGAAACTGGTGGCCTGCACAGGAAAAGCTTTGTGAATAATGGGTGGCAACCTGACTGGAAGAAGGCTTTAGAAAGAACAAAAGAAATAGCATAGATGGCAAAGTATAGACAGGCCCGCCGGGCGGGTTTAGTATAGACAGGCCCGCCATGTGCGTTTAGTATAGACAGGCCCGCCATGTGCGTTTAGTATAGACAGGCCCGCCATGTGCGTTTAGTATAGACAGGCCCGCCGGGCGGGTTTAGTATAGACAGGCCCGCCATGCGTGTTTTTTCACCCATGGCAATCCTAATTTGTACTCATAATCTATAGCTATACTGCCCTGGTAACTTATATAAAACATTCTAAGTGCAGATATCTCATTCCAGGCATCTATGAGCTTACTGAACTCATCCATCTGCATATCTGTGAATTGTCTCCCTATCTAGCTTTCTTGGCGCTAGTAACAGTAGTCGGATTTCCCTCGGTCCAAACAGCCAAAGCCTGGAGAACTCTGCTAGGATGATCATCCTCAACCAGGCTGCAAAGAAGAATCACCTGAAAATGCAACCCTGTTCCCCAACAATCAATTCACAAATCTCTGTCTTATCCAGGAGAGTCTAAATGCAGGGCAAGGGACTGGGCCCTGCCCTGATTAATGAGGCAGCAACAGGTCAGTCTCACGGAGATGATTACAGACTTCACATTGGTAGTCTCTCAGAATTTTCCTCCCTCTACATCCTTCTTGTCAATACCCCAGTTTACATAACTGTTGTCTCCATCTTGGGCAGTTGAAACTGCTTCCAGTACAGCTCCTCTGTATCTGAGCCCACCTCTCCCCATCCATTTTCTCTCATGTTATCAATGTATTCTTCTCAACTAACTATCCTGCCATTAAATACTTCTGATGCAGCCTCATTGACTTCAGGTTAAAATTCAAATTCCAAGTTACACTGGTACTCAAGAACTGCTGTGTGAATGAATGAAGGACTCCAGTCCCCGGGGCAGACAGACAAAATGGAGCAAAACGTGCTATACGGTAGTATTTTAAGTTTCATCAGAACTTGAGGAATTTTCAAATCCAGAGGTGTGACAAATTCCCAGTTGGCACATACCTCCTTTAACACATTCTGCTCGTGCATGAACTAGAGTAAGGGAGATGGGGACAGCAGAGCCTGAGACTTCATCTCTCACCTGTCTTCAGGGTCTATACCTAGAGCCCAGTCCCACTCCAAAACTCTCTTTGATTCTCGTAGTTGGTTTCTCTTCATGCCTTAAATCTGTAACCAGGCTTTCCCCCCACACAGGTCACTTCCATCTTCATCAGCCCATCCAGCACAGCTCGGGCCCACTATACAGCTTGTAACTCCCTTACCAGAGTCTTTATCCTGCAATTGTCACTTAACATGTGACGATTTCTGTTCCTAACAGACGATGTCTGTTTCTAACCAGCCTGCCAGGACTATCAATTTCTTTGTTTTAAGGTCATTTTAGTAATTTTTATTAAATAATTAGTACTGTTGATTCATTCTGAAAAGCAGGTTAAATTGTCTTTAAAAGTGCTAAAATTTCACAGCGACAGAGTTCTCTCGTGAGATGTGACCGCCCAAGGACACGACACATAATTCTTATCTTGCTGTGCCCCACCCCCACTGCTAGACATGTGCTTTGTTTGGCCTTGGTGCCTGTAACTTATGATTCATACTGAAAGCACATCTGAATCCCTCATCTTTATAGCCCTTTTCTGAGAAAATTACCCAATCTGGCAGTTCTTTTGGCCCCAAAGCTACTTGACAGATCACAATGAACCAGGCCAGATGGGAGGAGAGAATGAACTCCACCATCAAATTGTCCAATGCCTGAAAAATGTTGGCTTTGAAATAGTGCAGGTCCTGTGCATTGCCTATAATCAGAGGAAGGTGCTCTCTCCTGAGCCAAGGCAGCAAGGTCTCAGTGTTCCTGGCTGAGCTCTGTCAGTGTCCCATAGTGGGGCTCCCTGCCAGGAGCGTTGTCACAGCTGTGGAATCAGAGAAATTGTGCAAGGGAAGAAAGCACTTTTCCAACTCAGCAAAAGGACAAGTCTTAGAGAACAAGCTCAGGGAGAGAGGGAGTCCAAAGCAGGCCAAGAATCACGAAATAAAGTCCACGTGGCAAGAACTAAGTGTCTCAGTAAATGCAAACTGTAGAGGGAAGTAAATGAGAGAAAGCTGGGACAGGGAACGGACGTGTTCAGGGAAGGACACACGAGGAATTCCATTTCTTGCCGTAGCCTGTCATTAGTCACAAAGGCTTCTGCACAGTCAAACTGAGTGTTGAATTGTTCACTCAACCTTTGTATTAAACATAACTCTACTTGTTTGTGTGTGTTTGTTTTATCTTTGTGTATGAACGATGTGTGCATGTATATGTGTGTGTTTGTGTGTGTGAGAGAGAGAGAGAGTTTGTACCTTCACACATTCATGTATGTGAATCTGGACACATACGGAGCATGGTGCTTGTGTGAGGGTCAGAGGACAATCTCAGAGTTGGTACTCACCTTCCACCTTGAGATGGGTCTCTTGTTTTTTTCTACTGCACATCTGACTAACTGGCTACAAGCACTTTCCTGTCTACCTCCTCTCTCCCCTTAGGAATTTTGGGATCCACATCCAGCTTTATGGGGGTTCTGATTATTAGAATTCAGGTCCTTACACTAGTGTGGCAAGCACTTTACCTACTGAGCCATCTCCCGTAACCTTTAAACATAACTAACTTGCTTGATCAGGACAACTACCCTAAGTTCTACTGAATCTCATAGAAACCAAGTGATCCGGGCAGGTACCTCACACTGGATGTGCACTGGCAGTCTGTGGAGCTGCAGAATGTCCCGGGTGCTAGTGAAAGCTGTAGAGGGGAGGAGGTTGACCAGAACTAAAATAACCCCCAGGTTCTGCTCAGCATGCCCCCACTCTGGAATACACTGAACATGCTAGAGCCTTCTGAAGTCAAGAGTTCCCTTCCTTGGTCAGAATATTGGCTTTTCCAGTTGTTTCTTTGAATCAGACAATGCAGCCATGTCTTGCCTTCAGCATACCTTTCTTCACTTATAAGGCAGGAGAAGCTGCCCAACGCTTCAGTGTTATGCCTGATTCGTTATTTCCTGGGAAGCATACTGTTTGCCCAGGCCCTAGGTTCTAGAGTAAAAGGATCCCATTTTCAAAGCCTGGCTGTGCCTCTTCCTTACTGTATAACCTTGGACAAATCTTCTGATACCTCAGTTTCCTCATCTGTAAAAACTGGATACTAATAGCACCTACCATGTAATAGCAGTGAGACACTTAAATGAAATAATACAGCTTCAGAGATGGCTAAGTGGTTAAGAACACTTGCTGTGCAAACATGAGGACCTGAATTCAAATCCCTAACACTCATGTAAACACACACACACACACACACACACACACACACACACGAGATAATACATATAAAGAACTTAGAACAATGCCTTATACATAGAAATTATTCAGAGAGAATTGTTATTGTTACTGTGATTGCATAGACATCAGCTTTGAGACCTTCTCACACTTAATTTTTCATTTTAGCCATTTGATGGTAAATTTGCATAGTTTGAGAATGAGTCAACTTGTAATCCCAACACTTGGGAGACTAAGGCAAGAGGAGCATGTTCAAGGCTAGCCTGAACTACATAGTGAGACCCTGCCTCACATAATAATAATGATAATGTAATAATAAATAACATTTAAAAAAAGAAACCAAGAGTAAGAGCGAGAGAATCTGTCCCTACAGATCATTGGTTAATAGGAGGTGAGAACACAGGACACAAAAACCCAGACCCCCAAGTCTTACCTGATAGCCACAGTAAGAGTTTCAAGTTTGATTTCCAGTTTCCTGGCGGCCAAAGCATAAAGGACTGCCAATCTTTAATCGTTCCCTCAAGACAGCTCTCAATGGATGTACGCTACGCCCTCAGCCATTCGCAGGAGACACCATGGGATCTAGTAAATGACACTCACAGTGGTCCCTCCACAGCCAGAGGGTGAAGGCATGCCCAGCTAAGTTTCACATGGGGCCCTGATGATGCAGGCCACTGATCTTCTCATGGCTCAGTCTCATTCCAAAAGATCCAGCAGCATCTGAAAAGTGAATGGCCTGTGGACCCAAAGATCCCTTGGGAGAACTATGCTCCTCACCCAGTGCTGGGTGTAAGGGTAGACTGGAGAGATGGAAACTGTTTTTCCTGGTGCAGGTCTGGAGTGGGGTAGTTTTCGATAGTAGGTGAGTTTTGAAACTGTGTATTATTGGAAGAATCATTGCTGTAGCAGCAGTGTGTGACCAGGACTAACAAGGAGTGCAGTTAAAAACACGCTGTGATTACCCAAGTAGACGATACAGATCTAAACTTGCCACATTTGCCACATTGGTGGATGCCTGCGGTCATGGCTACCGTAGGCATCCAGCTGCATAAGTGACAGCCTGTGAAGCCCTTACTGAGCTTCCTCTTGGAAAGGGCTAGTGAAGACAGTGCGTAGGCAGGCTGAGGAAAGATTCTAGCTTTCAGTCAAAAGCTGGGATTAAAGCTTCTGGACACTCAAGCACGGCCTGCTGGTGATTTGCTGTGTGACTCTGCCCACATGATGTGGGCAGCTGCCTGATATGACAGGATAGGTCCCCTTATTGATTGTCAGGTGCAATCATTCACAGCCTTGGGATTTCATTTCATTCCCCAAAGGCCTGAGTAGTTTGATGTTAATATTTATATTTAGAGATAGGAAAACGGAAGATCCTCAGAATAAACTGAACTACCTACTTTCAAATATGTTGTGAGAAAGGCAGAACCCAAACCGAGGTCCGATGGCTTCAGTGCCTGCGATCTCAGCAGGTAAGTGCAGTAGCTGCTCCACTCTCCTCACTGTGGCACTTTGGAGTCCACTGAAATTGCAAAGTTGACAGTGTGTAGGACAAGTGACCCCAGTGTCAGTTACTGACAGAAAAGTGTGCTGCTGTCAAGGAACTAACAAAAACTGCAGCACATTTCTTAATTTTATTTTTTATTGAACTTTTTGCCAGTTTCATATAATATAGTTTGATGGTATTTAGACCCCCTCCCTATCCACACCTCCCCGACTGCCTCCCTGCCCAATTCAATCAATTCAATGTGTCATATATATATATATATATATATATATATATATATATATATATATATAAAACAGTCTGTTTTGTGTCCTCAGTGTCATTCAACGTGGATCCATCCACTGGGCCCACCATAGACATCTATTCTCTGTGCTTGACCACTTCTGAAACTCTGTAATGGTCTCCAGACCTAGAGATTTGGAACTAAGATTCACAAAAGAGAGAGAACATGTGCTGCTTGTTTTTCTGAGTCTGTGTTATTTCATGTAGTGTAACAGTTTCTGGTTCCATCCATTTACCGCCAAATGCAGATGCAGGCAAGGGGAACCCACCTCCACTTCCGGTGGGAGTGCACGCTGGTGCAGCCACTATGGAAATCAGTGTGGGAACTCTTCAAAAACTAAAACCAAATCTACCATATGATCAGGTCATACCGGTAATTCCTTGAGGGACACAAACAGACTCATCAGACTACAAAGGAACTTGTAAGCGTGCTTGTCACTGCCCTTTTCACAATAGCTAAGAAGTGGAAAGATCCAAATATCCCTCGACGGTAAATGGGTAATGAAAATGTGGTACACGTACATAGAGGAGTTTGCTTAGCAGAAAAGAAAACTGAAATCATGAAGTTTTCAGGTAAATGAAATCTATATTTAGGTTTCTCCACAGCTATTCACACAAAGTGGTTCTTGCCTCCTCAGTGACTAAAATCCTCTAAAACTGTTACCCTGAATGGGAGCATCAGTTCTAAGTCTGATTATCTTTCCATGAATAAAGGAGACAGAAGATAACAGTGCTCCATGAAACATGAGGCCTTACAACCTCCCTTTCTTATGGGCCTTTAGTTGGCCTTCTTAAAAAAGACCCAAGTTCTGAAGAAGAATCGAGTCATTACTCATGTTGGAAAACACCATAAGGATCCAGAACCAAATCCCAGGAGACAACAGACCCATACCGTCTGCAACCTGGTCCATCCTCAGAATTCTCACTCCCTGTTGCATAAATCCACTCTCCACGCCTTAGCGGGTGGGATCTGGTTAATCCAGCTGGATAAATGGAAAAGTGATCTTCCATTTAGAATGATTAAAGTTATAAAGTCTCTGGGGACGCGCGCCCTGCTCACCCGCGAAAGTTTGGTACTGCCGGCAACCAGCCCAATTATGTTTGCAACCGCTGCATGCTGGGCGCAGGTCTCTCAGTTCATTTCACTCACGAGATTCTTTGGTGGGTGGGGGCGTGGTGCTGCCTCCTGGGTTCGTGGGCCGGGACCGGGTGTTTCTCTTCCCACAGCGATCTTAGCAACCTCCCCTTCTCTCCCCAGCTCGGGGCCATGATGATTCCCTGTCCTCTCCCCCCTCCCCCCTCCCTTATTGGTCAGAGGGCGGGACTTGCCATAGAATGAACCAATAAGAAACAAAAACTGCAGAGAGACAGTTTCTATGGCTCTACACTCCCGGAGGAGCATGTCTTTCACTTTTACCTTACATGGCAAAAGAGACTTTGATCCTGTACAAATTCATGAGGTCCACTGGAGCACAGCATCTGCCAGCTGCCTTCCTCATGAAATAAGAAGAGAGGGAGAGGGTAAAAATGTCTCCTTCGTTCGCTCAACACCTGTGTACTGGGTCACTCAGTAAATATCCTGAGCGTCTCAGAGTAGGAGAAGCAAGGACATCAAAACTAGGCTAAATTTCATTCAAGTCATGTGCTCTCTCTGAATCTCAGATTCATATCAAAAACTAAAACTAACCATACTGGAAGAGAGTGACCAGTCTGGGAAAGTCAGGATAGCTAGACCTAATAAGGAAAGGTAAACCAGAGAGTCTGCATGCTAAGGTAGCAAGAGGCAGAACAACTGATTTGGGTTCCAGTCTCCACTTCACTACCTATGAGCTCCAAGTCCTTGAGCTTTTAATTAATTCCTCTGACCTTCCATTCAGCAGGTGTAAAATGGGTAGATGGTCTTTGTTTTGAAGCATTGTTATGGGAGTGAGAGACATTTCTGCAAAGTATCCAAGGTATGACAGATGCACAGAGAGAACTGATGTTTCCCAGATGCTTTGTTATGTGCTAGTGATGCATCCAGATATCAGGGCTGACAAGCTGTTCATCTCTCTCTATGCCCCTGCCTGTCCTATATCCATTAAGTAAGATAATGCTCCCTTCCTGACATTGTGGTCATAGTGAAATTATTAACACAAAAACTGTAATACATAACATGTAGTGAATGATTGAAATATAGTCAAGCATATTATTAAGTGTATTATGTATATTACTTGATATAATCTTTATTGTTGACAGAATACATCTTTATTTTTGGCAAATTGTAACTGCCAACAAAATGTCATCTCTTGATACCTAGAACTTACAAATGTTACCTTACGTGGCAAAAGAAACTTGGCAATGTGAATCAGGTAAGAGCTTTGGAAAGGGATAACTCTGAATTAACTGAGCATACTCAATCTTACTGCTAAAGACCTCAAAAGTCAGAAGCTACTTTGAAGGGAGGTCGAAGAGATGAGTCAGAAAGCAAAGGCAGGGAACCAAACGTATAGGAGGGCTGTGACACGGGGCTGACTTTGAGATGGAAGAAGGGAGCCGTGGTCCAGAGAAGTGGCTTCTGGAAGTTGAGAAGGAAAACATGCTGGAAAACAGTAAAAAAGAAAGCAGACACCTCAGTCCTAGACCACGTGGAACTGAATTCCATCAACAACTTGAACAAGCATAGAATCAGACTCTTTCCCAGAGGCCCTGAAGAGGAACACAGAGCTTATAACACTTAGATTTTAGCCATGTAAACGTGGAGGTGAGACACAGCTGAGCCATGTTGTGCCTGGACTTCTGCCCTATGAAAGAATGAAATTAAAATAGGTGTTCATTTTAAGGTACTAAATTTGAGTTGTTAATTTCCAACAGTAGTAGATAAAAGAAAATCCTTAATAAAGAAAGCACTGTGAAATAATAGTCATTATAATTCTCATTTTGTTTAAGAGAAACTAAGGCAATAAGTGGTTATGTTCACCCAAGACCATAGAGCTAGAAACTGGCAGAGGGACTTGAGTCTGTTCCTGAAAACAGTTCCTGACTCACAGCAAATGCTGAATAAGTATCTGTGAAATCACTTGATGGATAGATGGAGAGACGTGCTGGATATGCAAAATGTGAAGTCAGGACATAAAACTGTCACTTGTGTTACATTTGACAGGTCAATGCGCCACATATATGAACTTACGCTATTACCCATGCCCCTACCAGACACCACAGGCTAGAAAACATACAGCCCTATGCTAGCAATGAACTGCTTCTTTGGGAGTAGCTGGCCAGAGAGTTACTACATGCCCTCAGATTGTACTGGCTATTACCATTGTTCTTGGCTGTCCTCCAGAACTTGATGATAAGACCCTATTGATGAAGACAGCACATATATGAGTCATAGAACAAACATGGAGAAACTGTCTGGCACTGATCTCAGAGCTTCATGCCTCCTGGCTATTTTTCATAGTAATAGATGGTGCTATACTTACTACCAAAGGAAAAAAGTGGTCATCAGTCTTACCCATCTGTGAACCCTGAAGCTACAATAACAACTGGCCTGGCCATCATGGTATGAATGTCATGGCAGCAACTAACTGCTTTGTGCTTGGATTTAAGACTCACTTCATAAGATGGAGCCCATTCTTGGCCCCGTTATTGGATCAAAGAACCTTTTGCTAGAGAGATAACAAGCTCTAGTGAGGAACTTACTACTGTTATTCTACTAAGCAGACATAGTAAACTGACTCTTAATGCCCATAGATTAGTCCATCTCTCAACTCTCACAAGAGAAGCTTCTTCTTACATTGATGGCAATTAACATAGAGACCAACAACTGATGAACCCTCAGAAAATAAGAAATTGTAAAGTGCTCTGCCCTAAATAAGATACCTCTATCATTCCCTCTCCTCCTGAAGCTCAGAGATCATTGCAGAGGAGGGGACAGAAATATTGCAACATCTAGAGGAAGTGGATGAATATAAGGAAAACTGTGTCTTCTAGACACAAGGGGACAGTTGCACATATGAACCTACAGTGCTGGTGACAACATGTATGAGACCTGCTCAAGCCCAAGTTAGACAAAATCTCAGCACAAATGAAGAGGTTGTCAAGAAACCCCAGTCCCAGCTGAGGAACTATTATCAATTGATAGCTGCTAGGAGAGGAGAGATAGATTTTTTCTTGAGTGTGATTTCAGGGTGACCAGGCTCCAGGGGATGGACCCCCACACAAGAGCATTTGGAGAACACAAATAAGACATGGTGGGCCTTTAAAAATAATAATAGAGGACAAGGAGTGAGGTGGGGTGAAGTGGGTGAAGAGGCGGGACTGGGCTTGAGGTAGAGACACGGGACGGGCCTGAGTTCAAGCAAATTACTTTCTGTGAAAGTCTCAAAGAATCATTTTGTTCCGAAAGAATGGTTTGAGCCACAGGGCAGAAATCCCAAAACTCAGGAGGCAAAGGCAGGAAGATCTTGCAAAACTGAGGCCCATCTCCTCTAGCTAGCTAGTTCCAAGCCAGCTAATGAGATCCTGTTTCAAAAAAAAATTCTAAGAAATCAGGGAGGCTTGAGCAACACTGGTGTATGAAGAGCCAGGCAGCCTGTGAATCCTGGCTTTTATATGGCGATGTGTTTTCTTGTGTGCAAAATAGAAATAATCCACCCGGTGCAGCCTCCTTTCTTGAGTCAGGAGACGCACCTAGGACCCGAAGATGGATCAAGACAGTGAAGAGACGACATAGTCCACTGCGTGGGCGCTTCCTGAATGCACCTTGCCAGGTTAGTGTGAGAGGCGCTGGCCACCCAGTAACAACCAAGGTGTGGGACTGTCATGGACACGTGGGAATGCCGAGGATCTGTGTGAGGTGCTCAAGGTCAAATTAGGACAAGAAAATAGTGTGATGAGATCTACAGCCCGTGCATGTTGGCTCCCCAGTGGCAGTCTGGGAAAACTTCCCAGTGAAAGTTACATGTGAGCCTCCTCCGGCAGGAGAAATAGGAGGAGAAGGAGCTTCCCAAGGAAAACTGCCTAAGGGTCTTGTCTATCAATGTGCCCTGCTCAGAGAAGCACTAAGAACTCGGTGTAGTCGTCGGCAACCAACAGTCACCAACAGTCCACAACTCTCCACAGCACTGTCCTACCTCTTTAAAGTGAGATGGGGCCTGTAGCTGGCACTGGCTAATGAAATGTGAGAAGTGACTGCTGTCATTTCTGCAAGGAAGATTTTCAACTCAGAATTCGTCCTCTGTGTGACCAGAGATGCTGTAGACTAGCACTGTCCTAAAGAAATAAACTGCAATTCACACACATAATTTCAAATGTCCTAATAGGCATATTAAATTGAAAAGTAAGTGGAATAGACAAATCAATTTTTTAGTAATGGATAAAACATAGTCACTCAATATGTAATCAATATAGCAATTATTAATGAGACAGTTGGAGTTGACTTTTGGACTAGATCCAAGATGTATTCCAAGGGTGCATTTTATACTCATTGACCATCTCAGTTTGGAATGACTTCAAGTTCTCAGTGACCACATGTGGCTGCAGTTACGAACTTGAACAGCACAAACGTAATGGCAGAGATCCCAAGGCGTTTGGCCTGCGAATGGCGGGGGAGCTAGCCAATACAGTGAACATAACACAAGCAAGGGAGTCACTTCCCCCCAAGCCACTATGCTTCTGTTTGTTATTGCAGCCTAACTTTCCTCAATTCTATAGACTACATGGACTATAAAGCAAAACCCAGAGAGCCTGGAAAGCAAGGCAGGAGCCAGTTAATGAAAAGCCTTTTATGAGATACCCAGCCATTTGGATTTCATCCTGAAGGAATGTTAATGGGTTTTATGCCATGGTCAGGTTTAACAGCCCACACTGGAGGCAGGAAAATCAGAAGGGAACTGGTGCAATGGCCGCACGATGAGGCTTGCTGCACGGAAAGCGCAAGTAGAAAGCAAGTCTCCATCACCCTGCTCAGGAGGCATGTGCTCCCTGACGGGAATTTCACAGTATGGCGAAGGTCCATGTGGCCTCCTTCCATCCTCTGGGACACTGTCCTCATTGCCACCATCATTGACTACAAAGAACTGTTGCACAGATCCATTGTGATATAAGGTTTTGCCCTCACAAAGTATATTGGCTCCACGTCAAGATCATTTTCACATTTCAAGGTCCTTTTCCTCTCGTGTTTCCTCCATCCCAGGCAAGACTGCAAACCTTGTGGCTTTTCAAAGCCCTCCAGTTTGGATGGAGATTTTTTTTTTCTCTTCCTGCATTTTCCCCCCAAAATAATGTACCATAAAGAAAAGATGAATAGGAAAAGCCAATGAATGTTTGAGATAATCCTATACTGTCCCCGAAAGATGATCAGAGTGGACCGGTAGGGAAGGCCGACACATTTGTATTGACTTGAAGTCACTGCATTCAAACACATTCTATGGAACTGATCTATTGTACTTTGATAATTCCAGTTGTTTATGTTTTTAGTACCTGGGGATGGAGGTGGGGTCACTTTGAGCCTGTGATGGACTTTCCCATGAAGAAATCTGTAAGAAGTATTTCAATAAAATGAGTCTTATTCAAAAAACTGCCTTGTACCTTTTCTTTAAACTGTTTGAGAATACTTTTTGCTGTAGTGGTTTTCACATTATGTAATCCGCCTTGGCCAACAGCAAGTCTCAGGAGCATGGAAGCAGTCCTTGCACAGCAGGAAGCATCCAGAAGGGAATATTAACTGCTATGCTATGATGCAGACCACAGGCTGGTCCAAGTTCTACCATTAGCTTGCTGTATGATTTTGGGAAAATCCAATAAGTTCCAGAGTCTTGGCTTCCTCAACTGTAGACTGAGGGTGATAATCCCTATGCCACGGGGTAGTTGTAAATTGAATGAGGAAGCTGACACATAACTGATGTTATGCACTTCAGTTCAGTACCAAGGAATGAACTCCACGGATTTGGAGCCTGTAGCCTTGGGATGAGGGTCTAGCCCCTCGCACAGCGTTGGATAACTCATGCACATCATATTACTGGTCTAACGTCTGTAAAACAGGATGATATCACTTGCCCAGATTAAACTCGATGACTTATTTGACATTTAATCTAGAATCCATGCTCTAGGCATCAGTTTGAGTCAAGGATGAAGCACTGATAATTCATTTTAGAGGTGACTCCACATGAGGAAGAAGAAAAACCCAGGACCTCCTGTGGTGAGCACCTTGCTGACAGGGTGCTCTTCATGGTGGCTTACAAAGAAACTTTCATTCTGCAATGTTACATTCATTCCTTCAATATTATCTGATCTTCCAGAAGTTTTTCCCACAGATGTTACAACTCAGCGCATACCACAGAAGCAAGAAAAGAAAACAGAACTGGATCCGCCATGCTCATCCCTCCCTCATCTTACGCATCAGTGTTCACCCAACAGAAAGCTAACTATTCTGAGATCTGTGCTCCTCAGACTCAACTGTGCTCCTCGATCTTACCTGATGATCTTGCCAACAGGGAGATCCTGCTGCCCCAGTAAGTCTGAGGTAAATGGGAGAGAGAGTCAGTGAAGCAGCTTGGAGTGGGATGGCCCCCTTGAGTATCTACTTTGAGCATCATGTAAAAGGGATGGTGGTGTGTATTTTCCTTTTGTCCATCACCTGAGTGCATCCCTTTGTTCAACACATGCACACCTGATTCCACCTGATGCCTGAACTACTTATCGTCTCCTTGTGTCTCATTGTGCTCTCCTAAACAAGACTGCTCTTTCTTCTTGACTAATATTTTTGTCTACCCGGAGAAATCTCATTATCATGTGTCCTTTACCACCTTGAGCTGTTTTCAATAAACATGCTCCCTCTATATGCTGGAGCTAAAATCTCCCAGGCCTAGGGCAGTCGTGTGTTCAGTACCTCAAGTAAACTTTCTCCAGTTTCTTATATGTGAAAATTAAATCAAAGACTGCCCATCTAGTGCCAAGATATTACTGGTGGTAAGTTGCTGCCTTCTTCTTCTTTCCACTAAAACACCAGCCTCAACTCATTTAATGAAGATGAAAGAGATTAATAGGGCAACAGAACATTTTCAGGTTGGAATATGCTCTTGTTCTCAAAAACACAAAACTTTGGTCTTCTTCAAGGGAGTGATGCAAGACAGGTTGACCAGTCTCCAGTGGATGAACTCATACTGAGGACACAAACTTGACTCAATAGGCCTTAACATATGTGACAGAATTCGTGGAATAGACTGTGGAGAATATGGATAGGAAAGGGGTCTAAATATGATTAAGATGTATTATATGAAATACCCAAAAATTCAATAAAAATATATATTGGAAAAAAATACAAAGCCAATGCTGAAACAAGAATACTCCATTTTCCTAAAAACAAACAATAGACCATCCTTCCTGTTTAGCCCACATGTGAATCAGGATGTGCTTCAAAGTTTACTGGATGACTCCAGATGTCTGATAATATCATTTAAGACTTTTTCTTCAACAGTAAAACATAGGAAACAAAATGGAGCAGAGGAGATCAGCACTGAGGGAGATGGAAACTTGGCTGGACAAGCTGGACCTGCCCTCCTTCCTTTTCTACTATAACTTTGCGCAGCGGATTTCCTTTTGAAAGCATTTCTCCACGATTCGGAGTAGAAGCTCTGTGGCCTACTATACACTGTTGAAAGTCTAGCTTTCCCATTTGCTGTCTGTGTGATCTTGAGAGAGTTATTAAATTTCATGGTTGAATGACTTTCCCCACTGTGTTATGAGGGTAATAATAGGACCCATCTCATCAGTTTAGTGAGGATTAAGTAAGTCCAGCACTTAAGCATAAGCCATTTACATCTTAATTGCTTAATGAGCACCTGACAACCATTAGTGAGCATCATAGCCAGCTGAAACTTCACCTCTGACACCCACTCATGAAATTACATAGGAATGTAGTAAGAGAAGAGAGCAGAAATATCTTATGGATAGAGAAAATAAGTACTTAGGCTAATTTTATCAGGATCCGGAGTTTCAGTTTAGCAGCAAAGAGATAGTAGTGTAAATTCAATCATTTTAAATCGAACCCTCCACTGCTGTGTTGGATTAAACATGGAAAGTGTAAGACAACGTATTTGTTTTTTAGAAAATAAGTTTTCTGTAGCTCTGCCCACAAAAATGACCTAGAAGCAATTACAACCCTATGCTGAATACACCTAGCACCTAAGCTATCGCTGATACAGTTCATTCTCCACAAAAGAAGCAGGGACTCTTCCTGGAAGTAGTTGATGAGTTAGGTCTGGAGCACAAAAGTTTCAGGGACTTCTTATACCAAAACAGAAACAGAGGCGATCAAAGCCGATTGAAGGAGCAGTAATAGAAGTCAGGCCGAGGACAAGGATGGCTGCACGGTCACACTGGTATGAAATCCACGCACGCATGACACCCAATAAGAAAATTCATTGCAATGTGCTCACTGACCCCAATTCCTTCTGAATCACCAGCTGTGGAAATGGCACCTGAAAGGGAAGAAGCATGTGGTCTCTTTTTTCCACAATGAAATATGTTTCAAGATAATCAGTTATCTATATCTTGTGAGCATAATTTCTTGCCAGAGAATTCCTGCCAATAAACAGAGATGAGAGAATTAAGGAAAGGGCTGAGTTTCAAGTCTTAATGAAGCAATTGACTCAAGAAAAGACAGCTGCAGAGGAAGCCATTAGATGAAAGGTTAAAGGAAACTTGTAAATTAGAGATATTGGCTGGCTGCACCTGACCCTTTCCCAAATTACTCTCATTAAAAATGGGAGATGCAGGTTTTATGTGCCCTGAATTATCATGCCATGGAGACAAGGAAACACTTAGAAAAAGAAACTTGGCCTTGAATGTATTTAGACCTGAAGTTCACTTTAAACAGAGCAGATCGTAGCTGTGACTAAGAGAGTTAGAAAAACCAGTTAAATGACACAACAAAGAAGCAGCAGACAAACACAGAGTGGGAGACTCAATATGACCTAATTTCATTAATAAGAAAATGGGGGGCAAAGAGAGGGCTCAGTGAAAGGCAGCAGAGAGGAAAGTCTGTTCTAGACTACAAGACACTTAAGAAACACAATATCCAGATGCAATATAGGTTATTCAGATTTTAATTTGAACAAACCAACGATAATATCATATCATCAAGGTAACTGGAGGAATTTGCATATGAAACCAAGGCATTAGAGGGGATTTCCTCATGTGTGATGATAACCCCCTGGTTAGCTAAGACAATGTCCATATTCCTGTGAGTGAAATGACATGAAACCTGGGATTTGAGAAAGCAAACTCCAGGACAGAATTGGGTGTGGAGATGTTGCTGAAGCAAAGGGAGACCAAGTCCCGATGTGTGTATCACAAATGTGGAGTCCACCATAATTATTGCATCAGAGTCATATTTGCAATACAATGCACATGTCTGAAAGTTTTAATAATCTATCTATATATATTTATTTAAATAATTTTAAAACTTTTATTTTTAATAGTATCAAAGTTCCTATTTCATCAGTCACCACCAACCATGCCAGGGAACCATACTGGTTAACCTAACACCTGTGCTCATCCCTGAAATGATCAGTGTGCTAATCTGTCACTCATGAGAACATGACTTGGGAGAGGGAACAAAGTTATCTCAGTCGAGTTGGACACTGGCAGGTAGTATTCAATGTTGATATAGAAGTCTGATTGGGGTATGGGAAGCCTTCATTTTCTGATAAAGTGTCAAGTGGTTCCGATGTGCATAGTCTGGAACCTGCACCTAGAAAAACATTTGGACCATGTGAAAGCATCATTGCACTAAGGCATAAGTAAAGCCTACAGACATGGGTGGCACACAGGCAGCCACATTCTTCAGTTTCAGAGGCCCTGACTTCGGAGGTCAAGTAATGAAAAAGGCTGATTCACAAACGGCGAAGGAGCTGAACCGCTCAAAACGCAGCATTTGATTTCAATTGTATTTTTATTTAAATGAAAACTTCAGGAGTCAAAAGTAAAGCTTCTTGATTACAGACAGTACAGCCATGGATAAATATAAATCCTAATGTTCCAGGCAGCTTTGTGACTGGGATAAGGAGCACATGGCACTAAGTAGCCTGATTATGCAAGACATGTGTTTATGATAAGATTTAAACCAACATGGGCTCCCTCAGAGTCCACTGTAAAAATAGCTCTTTCTCTTCCATCAGCTCCAGAGGAATCTGTTTGATTCTGCAGATGATTTGACGGGGCAATATTGTTTCCATGCAGTTTCTCATCCTGTGCCAGTATTTTACTGGTGACAAGTTGCTGCTTCATGAGCCCAGATTTGCCCATCACCCGAGGAGAGATCCACGATGAACAGGCGGAGCTCCGCTAAGAATATACCACCCAAGAGGTCCCGCACTGCATCTTGGGGAGAAAGGTCAACTCCCACCAATTCAGTTCCCCAATTGCTTATTTAATCCTCCTTCGCCTCCACAAAAATGTTGCCCTGACTATGCCTAAAACACCCAGCACTGATATCGCTGCCTACACAAGTCTCACCTACTGATGAAGGACCAGCTCCTCCAGGACACAGCCGATTCAGGAAACCCTTCACTACTGTCTCTTGAGCAACCTGAGCTTATGTCCCATGTAATATAATCAGCATCTAATTTTCTTATCCATACCATTACCTACCCACTCACGGCCCTATCACAAGCATTTTCCACAAACCCCAACATACTGTATGTGTTCAATAAGGCAGGAAACTAAGTGAATGGACAGATGAATGAATAAATGAGTTCTTAGATAGTGGATCTAAGTTACTCAGATCATCTAATCCAAGTGAAATATGTTTCTGAGTTGACCTACTAGAACAAGAGATGTATTTCAAAGTTAGTTTAAAAATAAGCAACTAATGGTGAATTTAAGAAACTCTGGACAAATTAACTTGAAACCGATTACTATACAATTTAGGAGTATTTTTTTAAATAATGAGTTAAACCGGATATACAGTTTTTCAAATCACAGATGCTACCAAACCCTCCAACTCAAGCGTTTAATGAATTTTGCATAATATTCAGGATAAAAAGACAGAGGAGCATTAGCGGAAGACATTACCACCTAGACACATGTGAGTTGATTAGGTCTGGGTGTGATAAATAGATCCAATGAATGGGTAAAGATCCACTGCTGCTGCTCCTTGCCTTTCCTCTTCAACAACTGAACAAGCTGATCAGTAAAGCTTAGACACTAATCTTACCAACACATTCACTCATTTAACAAACACCTACTGAAGGCCTTCTTTCAAGGGAAGGGTGCTGCCTGGAAAAGAGCTAATTACAATGCAAGAAGGTCAACCTATGGACAGGTTATAAAGCAGAATCTTCAACAGGCCTAGAAGACACTGGCTTTGGTAAGCCTTGTCATCAGATGACATTTTGGAAAGTATGGTAGATGACAAATCAAGTTGAAAATATCTCTATAAAAAATAAATATAATTAAGGAAAAAAATGAAGAGCAGTCTTTTAAATACCCCCACTGCTAAGAAAAATGTGTTGGAACTCAATAGAAGAAATATAATTATCAGGGCTGTTAACATTCTTCAAAATGGGCTGGACATGTAGCTTAGTGACTTGCCTAACAGGCATAAAGCCTTGGGCTTGATTCTCACATTGCAAAAGAAATTTGAAACAATGGACTTTACCAATCCTATAATGAGACAATATATGTGACCTGGTTTAATAGGTCTCCCAGAAGGAAGACATATCGGTAGACATTCTACCACTTACTATCTTTACGACAGAGTATGACAGTATCAGTAAGAATTTCTCTTTGAGCCTCGACATCCACATCTGTTCAATGCACATGATAGGACCTGCCAGGGAGAGTCATGGGGGCGGGAGGGAGGGGGTCTCTAGGTATGAACGTACAGCAGAAAGTCAAACAAGATCATGTGTTCATCAAGTACTTATTGAATGATTACCATATTCCCGTGACAGACTCTGGTCTATAAAACACCCTGAACCATGCTTAACATAGAGTATATACACCAAAAGACAGTCTCTATTATTATTTAACCTGATGGTAATTATCCTAGTGATACATCGTACCTCCAGAGACAGAAACTGCACCTGCTTTTTAAAGCCTTACAAGAGGAGGTCTGAGCATAGGCTATTGTAGCTAGCATGCTGTAAAGCACTTCAGAACCCTTTCCTTATCAAGTGTTATTGAAAGTTCCAACAAGAGATAAATACTCAGGATTGGGTCTGGAGACCCATGGGACTTAGGAGAGTCTACTGGTTTCAACATCAAGTCACATTAGTCTTGACTACATTCCTCCTCTCTGAACTTCTAAGTGTTGTTTGTAACACACAACATAGCACTTAGTTTAGCAATGCCAGAGTTGAAAGAATACTTAAGATTATCTCAATGTACTGGTGAAGGGAATGGGCTTTTTGGAGTCAGAGAGCCGTGTGTTTAAAGCCATAATTGTCTGGCTTTGGGAAAGTTATTCTGTTTTCTCATAAATTAAATGAAATATCGTGATGACTTAATGAGCTTGTGCACGACTAACTGGTCATGATCAACAGTGTCTGCAAGAAGAGCATCTTCTTGACTCAAATCTGGTTTTCACATCTCTTTGTTGTCCGCATGCTGAGGTGAACTGTTCCTTCTCCTCCTCCCCTTTCTCTCCAGTGTTCTGAAGTCTGCGCTCTGGAGGTGAGAAAGGTCTGTTTACATCCTCTCTCTTTCTGTCAAATCTCTTCAGCTAGCTGAAGACACTAATTAGGGCTCCTCATCTATCAACCATCATGCCCAGGGTTGAGGATGTGGAGCCCTAAAATTGAGAAAGTTCCAGGCAAACCAAAAGAGTTGTTGACCTTATCTCCATCTCTGTTTCTGGAATATTCCCCAAGGTCCTCAAATATTGCTTTTCTAACACACTGAATGACCTCCTTGTCATTCTATTTTCTTTCCTCATAGACATTGCGAGTGGCACAGAAAGTTGATGCTGTTACAGATGTGCAGAAGAGGAAATATTCTACTCTGAGATGCGTGACCCTGGCTCTTCGCACATCCTGCATCTCAAATGGTTTGGTAATGCTGCTAAGCTGGTAAGACTCTCCCTGAGGCTCACTTGTTTATCAGTCTTCATTTCTGCACTCTCTGCTTTTATTGTTCTCTCCCAACTAGAGACTTATTCTAATGAAGAAAAAATTAAATATGGATTAATAGCATTGTTAATCATGTAGCTCTTTTCATGCATGTACTCTTAAATTTGCATAAAGGATATTAAGCAGTAAACTTTATAATGCCCTCTCTTTTAAATTTAATGTTACTATTGAGATCTGCTGTAACACTGTGTTTCTAAATGCTGTGCAGTGTATGCCTAAGTTTACATCTACCCCGTTTTATAAACCCATCTTCTCGATGATGGCAAACAGGTGATTTTTAATCTCCAGCTGCTGCACAGAACAACAGGCTGAAGATCCTCGCTTGTATCCCCTTTGTGAAAAATTATCTCAGTTCACTGGAAGTTGCCTAACTTTTGGAACAAGTTAGGTAAGAAATGTACCTAATGAATTTGTTCTTCTTAAATGATTAGAAAGAAGGATCTAGATTGCAGCATTTTGAGTCTTTAAGATCATGCACAGAAGCGCACCAGCAGAGGCAGCAAAGGAAAGCAGTGCCATGCTAATTACTTCTGTCTTCCAAAGACTGCCTACATGCATTTCCTAGGACAAAGTTAGGGCATCTGGAGACACGGTGTTTTACTTTTATCTCCTGTTGTGCAGTGAGACAGAAAGACATTGGATTAATTTGTTGCTTCAGTTTACGACAAACCAAGATGAAGATCCTGAGATCTGGAAATATACAAACATACCTGGCCCAAGTAACATCAGATTGTTCCTCTGAATTACTGAGCAAGTCAATTCTCCCACTTCCTGCTCCCCACTCCCCCTGCCCTGGCCATTTCCCTGACAACTTAGATACTACAGTTGTGTAAATCATTCCGAGTCCCCAGAGTGCCATCAGGTGGTGGGGAAACCTGCAAGAAGTGGAGCCTGGTGAGAGCCCCCAGAGAATGTGCCCTTGAAGAGGGTTGTGGGACACTGGCCCCATCCTTAATCCATTTCTGCTTCCTGACTGATTTGGTGAGCAGTTTTGCTCTACTAGATGTTTTCACTATGATGTACTGCCTCACCACAAGCACAAAGCAAAGAGGCCGACCAGTTGTGCTCTAGAGCCTCCAAAACTCTGGCCAAAAACTGTTCTCTTTATAACTTAATTATCTCAGGTATTTCGTTTTGGTGATAGAAATCTGACTGATACAGAACAGTACTATGTAGCTTTCTAAATTTTGCCAGCTTAGTTACAACATTAAAGTGAAAAGCATGTTTTACTAACTTCAAATGTCTTTTTCTGGAGTTTCCAACATGATCTTTCCTGCCAAACCAATTCTCTTCAAGACAGTATTTCCATTACATATGTGAATTCTGGACTTGATGGTTCCCTCTTTCCTAGGTCACCCAATGTTCAGTCCTCCAGATAATTTTTAAATCTTTATTGTGCTTACTTTTCCTTTGAACTTTGAGAGGGCAGAAGCAAAAGAAAAAAGCCTATTAACTTTCTAGGTCACATGTGGGAAACTGAAACTTAACGCACATGGTAAGTGGCTTGCTCAAAGGCACCAGCATAGGTAGAAAAGGCACAATTTGAAGGTACATCTGAAGCCAAAGCTTTTTCCACACAGGCTCATTTCATAGTTTTCAAACTTGTGGAGTGTGTGGAGCATCATATCTAATCCAGGCTCCTTTCAATTTAATAATAATATTCTCAGAATCAGAACTGACACTTTTCTGGCCATCATAAACAAAGCCTGATGAAGAGGGACCAGTTGTGATTTGCTAAAGAATATTTCAGTATCTCCGCAGATATCACTACAAAGATGATTCTGTCATTAAGAATGGTTTGAAGAACTGGGAAGATGGTTCAGTGGATAAAGCCTTCCCATGCAAGCATGAAGATCAAAGTTCAGATCCCTGGAACCCACTAGAAGTCAGGTAGGTGTCCTAGTCTGCCTATAATCCCAGCATGCAGGAAGCAGAGACAGTTTGCCTGGAGTAAACTGGCTAACCATTCTAGCCCAATTGGCCATATCCAGGTTCAGCAAGAGACCCCGCTTCAATACATAAGGTGGAGCGCAATCTAGTACACCCACATACACATATGCGCCCATGCGCACGGGCATGCACACACATACCACATATCCATATAAGCACATAAATAAATAAGAGAATGTCAAAAGGAAGAAACTGTGCTGCTATGTAATTTTTATAGCTTTGTACCTGCTGCTCACTGCAAACCTCCACCTACTGGGCCATAAATGTCCGTCATCCAGCTTTCCAACTTCCTTCCTATCAGTGTGTTTTGTCCTACAAAGAGAAATCCCAGCTTATGCTCTGTGTCTTCTTTTGACCTCTGTATACATAGACTAGTGTGGGAAGAAGCACATAAACAAACACATAAAATTATCAATATGATCATCTTATAATGAATGTGTCACAAAGGTGCAAAGGAAACTTGACAGAAGAAATGCCTGATGTAACCGGAAGTGTCAGGAAAGGTTTGCTGAAGAAGGGTTTCTGGAAGTGACTCTAAGCAAAGGAGCATAGCTTGGGGGTTGGGGTGGGGAGAGGACAATTCGGAGAAATTTTCCAGTAGAGGAAGTAGAAAGGGCAAAAGTAGGCATGGACAGCCTCTTTCTCCTGAAAACATGACTCATTGTTCCAGATATCAGTCAATTAAAAGGTTTGTTTAAATAAATTAGGGTCTGTGAGATCACATTGCAGTATATTATTTTACCCTTATAGAGAGAACCCAGTTTGTATCACTAAGCATTCAGTACTACCGCAATGATTAACCAATGTTTCTTCAAATTCCATGGTGATAAGACTTGTCTGGGCATTTGTTAAAAGCACAGGTCCCTGTGAACTTCTCATTCAGTGGAACCTGTGGGGATGGAGGGGGGCAGAAACTCTTATTATTTAATAAAGGCCCCAGGAGATTCTGATCTTTGAAAAAGTTTGGCAAAGCTGTACTAGCTTGGACCCTGAAGTCCAGCCCTCCTCCCACAACCCTTTGCAGAGGAGGTAGATTCCAGCCCCTGGTCAGCCTCCTGAACAGTTAAACAATTCAACCATGCAAACTGCTACCCTGGATTATGCAGGAAGGCCTTTCCTGAGAGAATGTGACTTTGACTGTGCTTCCTTTACAGGCCCCTGCTCCAGGAACCTTCCCTGTAGCTCCCATCAGCCCTCTCAACAATCCAGAAACTAGAAACAATCCTACATACTAGAGATATGGAAATTGACAAACAAGCAGTTTAGAAAATTTGTAGACAATCAGTTTCTAAGTTTCTGGATTGGAATTTGAAAAACAAAAACCAAAAAACCTTCTGGAATCCAAGCTCTTGATAGCTTCCTGTCTTCTGAAAAGGTCTCTGTCCTTCCAGAACTGTCTGTACAATGGCTAGCTGCAGTTGAACTCTAAAAGCCTCTACCCAAGAGCGATCCATTTTACTTTGACTTTTCACTGACCTCTAGTCCCCCACCTGCTTTACCCCGAGCAGCCATCCTGTTTGGGCCTTGCCACCCTGTTGCAATTTTCCACCCGGATTATTTGTGGCTATAACAAGCAAGGCCACGCCAACGTCTGGCATTAAAAGAAGCATGAGCCTTCATTCCTGAGGTAATGAGACCATTTTTTCCAGGTTCCTTCCTCTAAAGTTCATGAACTTAATAAAAAATAAAATAAGACCGTCTCTATTACAGCCCCGATCGCTGTGGCAGGAAACCGGTGCTGATGGGCAAAAGGCAGCGCCTGAAAGAGAAAGCAAAGGTGCTCAGACTGCAGGCCTGCCTTTACCTTCTACCCAACCCATAGGAAGGTTTCATGGGAGAACCGCGGGTGGCCTCCAAGCTCCCTCAATGCCCATCAGGGTGATCAACCGTAGATAAGGTCATAGGAATAAGTTGATAGAAAGCCATTTACATTTCTTCCCTCTTGGAAATGGAATTCTGCAGAAAACTGACAGTTGGCTCTTCAAAACAATGGGGAATTTAAATCTGCCCAACTCCTCAATACCCAGAACCACCCTGAGTTAAGCAAATGACCCAGGAGATGAAAGGAAGGGGTCAGGCCTGGCTCGGCCTCATCTTTCTCTTGTTTCCAAACACCAAGATCACTGTCAAGGCTTTCACAGCAGCCCACGGTATAACCCCAAGTGGTCCTTGTCCTGACTCCAAATGATTTCTCCTATGAGACAAAGTCCACTTCCATTTTTGGCAGATCACTACTGATGTAAGGCTTATTTTAAAAAACACACTCGATGGTACTTCATTGTCAAGAGTATAGTGACTACTGGGATGAGGTTCTGCAGACAGGGGAACAGAATGAACTCAGCTACAAATATAGGAAAGGTTCCTGGGGATTTATAGCCAAAGAGCATAGTGGGAGTTGGTGGATGGGTAATTACTAGGCACAAACATAAAGGGTGATGGAGGAGTCCAGAGGAACTGAAAAAAAGGCTTACTGGAGACACCTTGAACAACCAGATGTTACCTGGGGGCTCGGGGAGGGTGAGAAATTGACAAGATACCAAAGGTGATCAGACATGGAAGAGGTGGAGTCTTCTTAGTAAACTGACTCAGCAAGATTCCTACCAAAACTGGATTTACAAGGAGGTGAACAGACAGGCTTAGAGAAAGTTCAGGAGTCTGATAGAAATTTATTCAAGCAAAGAGTCTTTGTCAAGCCTTATGGAATCCTCCAGCAGCACGACTTCCCCACTATTGGCTGCCTACTGGAATTGTGTTTACTCAGAGGCCATGTTCAGAGTTCCAATTAAGCTAACGTTAAGACTCAGCCCTGTGTTCAGAGACTGGTCTCTTCTCTTTGCCCATAGTCTGCACTGTCCTCTCAGAAACCATCATTTGTCTTCTCTACTTTGGTGTTCATACTGTTAGAGAAAAAAAATTTTTTTTTTAAATTAACAGCCTTTCTCAGCTTCAGTCACAAAGTCAGGATGAGGAATCAAAGCCAAAGAATCTTTACCACCTAGAGCACCAAGTAACACACTTGATGATTCCAACCTAATGTTGACGGTCAGGCAGGCTGGCATTTGAATTCCAGCAGTGCTTTCCGTTGCTGTGTGCTGTGGGCCAAGCCCCTCACCCACAAAATAAAGACACAAAAACAGTGGACTCTTCAGGTCATAGAGGAGACTTAGAAACAAACACGTGAGCAGTTGGTCAGGGCCATTGAGCTTTCCCTAAGTGAGGACAACACGGCCAGACCTCAGCCTCCTCCTGTCGCCCATAGGGGACGTGGCTTTGAATCAGCAACTTCACTCAGTGCATCGGAGGAGCCCACTGATGACAGCTTTAAGACCTGTTACACTCCCAGGACCTGTGCAATTGCCTTCTAATTCTCAGCTAAGACCACTGAAAAGACTGCAAAGAGATCAGGAAATCACAGTTAGGAGCTCCTGAAGTCTGGGAGTTTTTGTGCAAGGGTGAGACGACATGTTGAAGCTCAGACACAGCAATCCCACACCCTCAGACCCCATCCCAGATGTGGTAGGCCATGATGATAAGAGGCAAGCTGCATTTCATATGAATTCAACCATGTGGCCAGAAGAACAATGCCCTCATTGATGGAGAAAGGTCACTGAAATTCCAAGGACACTTGAGGCCTTTCACTGGACTGAGCAGAGATGCCTAATATTAATCCTACATATCTGAGCCGATGACACCCCTCTTTCCAATGAGCCTCCTGTGGGCTCAACTGGCTGTTCACTGTGATTCAGTGCATCCTCAAAGGAGTACTGAGGAGAGAAAAAAGCTCTCTCTCTGTCTCTCTGATGTTCTCTCTTTCTCTCTCTCTCTCTCAGTGTGGTATGTGTGTGTGTGTGTGTGTGTGTGTGTTTATGTACATGAGAGAGAGAGAGAGTTCCCAGGTTACATTAGCACAGGTTATTATGAACCTGAGGCGAAGATTCTTTACACTATTGAAAGCTTACTTAAAATTTGAGGACTTCAGACCTAAGCCTTGGACCCAGTGAAATCCTTCTTTATGAAACACACATGTATGGAGAGCAGAACATAAGAACGAGCATAGACCATTTCTGCTGCCCTACTGTCGGCAGTTCCCATCGGTGCGTGGAGTACCCACACCTTTTCACTCTCAGCTCACAGTGGGGCTCTGGAGTTCATTCCTGACTCAGCAGACAGTGACTGCTAGGTGAGCATTTCCCCTATTCCAGTTGCTGAGATGAGGGACGAAAATACAGAGCCTCTGGACAGGAGGTGGACTAATGAGAAAGCAAAGCTGCGATGGAATTCCTTTCCACTGGGTAAGGAAAGCTCTGCTCTGGGAGGTTGGCACCTTGTGAAGACACAGCCAGTCTAATGTGTTAGAATGCCAAGTACCTCTTTGGAGAGACTGGACAGAAGGCACAGTTAGAGCGGAGGTGTGGAAGGAACCTAAAAAGACCCTCTCCAAGTGGATCGCAGAGGAAAGGAGAAGGAGCGATGTGGCTGACCCCGAACTGGGCTAAGGAGGGAAGGACCACCCGCTCCGCATACTTCTGCCTTCCTTGTGCACAGTATCCAAACCCATCGGACTTCCTGCTTTGCCACCGGCGGTTCTCAGGGAGATGCCTGTCCCCGTCCTAGCTCCCGGAGTCCAAGCCTGGCTTCCCATGGGGCCTCTCATCGGGAAGAGAGGCCACACCAATTCACTCACTGCGGTCTGCTCATTGTGATCAAAGGAGTCACTGTGAGTGGGGAGGCCAATGGTGGACCATGGTCTGATTCCATGATGGAACACCTAGGAAGTGGCCAGGGGAAGGCATCTTCGTCAGAGTACTATGAGCACCTCGTGTTTCCTTAAAGCTCTCATTTCAGCTTCAACTGAACCCTGGTGAGAATTTCCTCAGATTAAATTTGGAGAAAACCTGGAGAGTGAGAGCAGCAGCAGAGGCTGGAGTTCAGCCAACACCACTTATATTTCTAAAAATGAGAAACAAGCAGAAGTCAGTGTAAGTCTCGACCAGCCAGGAACAGAGGAAGTGATGAAGAGGAAATCAGAGACGGCAGCGGCGGCAGGGACACGGGGCTGGGCGAGTGTGCCTAGAGCTTACCGCGGTGGACTTGCTCATTCATTCACCTAGGTGCTCAGTGTGGGAAGCTGTGCGTTATCAGCTGAATGAAATCCATACCTTCCCTGGGGTCCAACAAAATATGCACCAGCCTTCCTTGGTAATGGTTTAACACACATCCATGTGCTGTCTGCAGAGCTGAAGGACTGGATGTCAGGAGCATACAGAGGAGAGGTGCCTGCATTAGCCTATGGCAAGTCTGAGAGGCTTGGTCCTCTCAGGGCCAAGAAGAAGGAAGGCTAAGCAAGTACTGTACACATTCACATGTGTTATAGTTTGTACCTTGGGTATCCCCGAGAGGTCCGGGAAAGCCTTCATCCCCGTGGTGGTGCTGGTGGGAGCAGTGGAACTTTGAGGGATGGGGCTTAGTAAGAGGTCCTTCAGTCATTTGGAGTGTGTCATCAAAAGGACTATGGGATCCCAGTCCCTCCCTATGTCCATTTTACCTCCTGACCATAAGGTCAGATATATTTGCTCTGTTCTGTGCTCCTGCCATTGGTGGCATTGCCTCACCACAGGCCCAAAGTAACAGGGTCAAAGGAATGGAGACTGGAACCTCCAAACTGTGAGTTGAAAACAACCCTTCTCTCTGCATGGGCTGTCTCGGGTATCTGTTACAGCAACAGAAAGTTGACCAGCACAGCACAACAGAAGAGCGCACAGCATGGTGTAAACACTGGAACCAAGCTGCTTAGGACAAGTCAGGCCCTGCTGTTATGAGCTGTGTGAATCTGGGCCTCTGCCGGACTTTGTGAACGTCATTCCCTTGTCCGTAATAGTAATATGAGTATAATAATAGTACTGAGGTCACAAGTTTGATTTGAGAATATTTGTAGTGAGTTAATAACACAAAGTGCTTGGAATAGTATCTGGTATGTAGCAAATGCTATATAAATGTTAGCCATGATAAAGGAAATGTTTCTTTTGTATATAAATAGACTTTTTGTTTTTCTTTTTGAGTTTTAGGTCCACTGATAAAATTATCAAAAGCTACGGAGATCCTAGAGACTTCAGCCCTTTGCATTTAACTTCCCTATATTAACATCTTGCATTAATGCAGGACATCTGTTATAATTAATGAGCCAATATTTATACACACTTATTGATTAAGGCCCATACCTCACCTTAGGATTCATTCTTTGTATTAAATAGTATATGGATTTTGACAAATGTGTACTATGTGTCAGTCAATACGGTGGCATATACAATAGGTTTCTGCCCCTCACTCTGCCTTCTGATCCCCTCCCACGCCACCACATTCAAGCACTGATGTTTTTACCAACTTTACTGTGTATGTTAGTTAGTGAAGATGTATGTCATTTAGTGAGATCACATAGGGTGTAGCCATTCAGATTGGCTTCTTAGCAAGATGCATTCAAGTGTCCTCCTTCTCTTCCATTGGTTAAGTTTTGATAAGGAGCAGGCATATTCGTGCAAGATTGAATGAGGAAGAGCGCCCAAAGGAAGCTGAACAGAGGGGCTTCGGGTCCTTCGCTCTTGCGCTCTGGAGAGAGCTCTCTGCACCTTTACCTTTAAAACCCTATTTTATCCTCCAGAAAAAGTCTCACCCCTCCTGTCTCTATGTATGACCCCCTTCAAAACGCAGACATCCCCAGGAGCCCAGTAGATGTTTCAAACTTGAACCCAGGGCATTTTCCAGCTGGAGCAAGCCTTAGCAGCACTTGTGCAAGCCTGAGAGCTAGGAATCTAGAGAGCTAGGGTTGTCATAAGCAATGATGGGCGACTACTCTCCCATGTCAGTCAACCGCAGGCTCAGAAAGGTGCAGAGGGTTTGCTTCATAAAACAGCAACAACGTAAAACACAGGTTTTAACAAAAGAGGTTGCAAAGTCTGTCTTTGAACGTATACAGTATGAGCATATTTAATTATTTAATGATAGCCTCTATTAAAGATAGCAATTAACGAATGTCAGAACTATTCACTTAGCAACATGTTTTTACTGAGAACCTGGGAAATGTAGAGTCATATGCAAGTAAAAATACTAAGATCTTGATGTAAGTTAGGCATGTATGACTGCTGGATGCAGTCAAGGAAGGCTTCCCCGAATGGGCAGCATTAGATCAGGTCTCCGAAGGGTGAATAGAGATGGGGCAACGAGGGCACTAAGGAGGAACTGGAATGGTGACAACGAGGCTTCGTTTTGGTAAGAGTGACCAGCTCTTCCTGGCTTCAGTGTGGCTGGGAAAGCTGGACACTCCCACGTTCATGGTCAGGAGTCACAGCCTTCCAGGACACTGGGTGGAGCACTCGTAGGACAGACTTGGCTGTGCACTCTTCCCGGGGCCCAGCTATCGGAGCCTTTCCTATAACGTAGGCCCGGAATGTTGGCCCCAAAGCCACCATGGCAAGTTCTTAGAGAACACATGGGTTTCCTGCTTTCACTCAGTCCGTGGCTGCTGCTATTCTCATTATGCCCCTCAAGGAACAAGTTTCCTCTCGTTCCCGAGGGTCAGACAATAGAATTCTCGTGAGAGGTCCTTCTCTGGAATGAGACCTCAAGGCAGCCTTACCGCACCCTGGGGACCGGAAGGAAGGGTGAGCTTTCCTTCCTGGAAGTATAACTTCCCCACAGAGTGCCCTGCTATCTGCCTGTGCTGCCAGCTCCCTTTCTCTGATCACCCAGCAGCTTCTCCACAGCCCTGGCAGCCATCATGAACTGTTAGGATTTTCCACACGCTTGGCTGATGCAGTCATTTTTCAACCAGTCTCCCCACGGTTGCCAGAGCAAGCTCTACAGATGACTGAATTCAATAAACACTCAGCACAAGCAGGTGCTCCGAATCCATCCTCCATTTCTTCCTTCTATGAGTCGATCTCCCTTCCTCCATGCGAGACCTCTTCAAATGTGGGACTCTCGTCTTCCATGCACACTGCAGCCTGGATTTCCCAGCCTCCCCTGCATCTAGGAGCGGTCATACAATGGGACATAAATGAAGGAGGTAAAGGCAATTCCCATGTCACCTTCTAAAGAGGAAAGAGGACAGGAACGAGGAGAAGGAGGAGGAGGAAAAGGAAGAGGATGAAGAGGAAGAGGTAGAGGGAAAGAAGAAAGATTGTCTCCCTTGCTTTCTTTTTCTCTTCCCTTTGGCTAAAAAAGAAAACAGTGTGTCAGTGATTACTTTGAACCAAGACACAGAAGCCACATGGTTCAGATGGCAAACTTCCGCAGTATCACCTGAGTGAAAAACGAATATCTGTTTTATTTGTTACCCTTTGCTGAGGAGTCTGTTACAGCAGCATAGCCTCCACTTTATGAACACAATTCCATTCAGGTGAGACTCGCTCCTGTAGTTTCTAACAATGTCAACACAGATTGAACATCTTTCATTGTATCTGGCCTGCCTCTGACAGCATCTATCTTAGTCTAAGGTTCTAACTGCTCTCCTTGCCCACCTGGCCCCTATTTCCCAAATCTACCCTCACCCCACTCCCAAAACAACTTCAGGAGCAGTTAAAAAAAATCTATATTAGATACACAACTCAAATCACCTCTCCTAGCAGAGAGCCATTATTTGTATTAGCACTGAAAATTGCCAATAGAGAAACAAAAAGACAGCAAAATAGCAAACAAATTTGAACGGTGGAATATAAGGAACGAAAGGATGAAACTGGGGAGTGGAAGGTGATGTGGCTGTCTTAATCACACTGAATTTCCAAAGCCTATGAAATAGCCTGGTTGATCCAGGGATCATACAAAGGCCTCTGGTCAAGGGTCAGGATTAGGGTGAGACAAACTGTCACAGAGCCAGCAAAACTTAAGGATCCTCTCCGGATCCTGTAGGTCCAGGGTCAGTACATGAGACTGTGTCTTCTTACTTTGTACCCTAGGAGGCCTGCTTACTTCTCTACTCTCAGCCCTGTCTAGCTCAACAGACAGTGTTTCTCGCTAAGGTTACAAGTCTGAATGCCAGCAGCATAGGTGATAGAGTGGACATTTGCTATTGTTTAACTTCCTAGTATTGATTTCTACTTCCTGATGGCACTTAATTTCATTGTAGAGAACTGGCTTACTTCATTGTCCATTTTGGTGGGACACTCTGTGCAAATTAGGCACCCTGCCTCTCATAATAGATCCTGAAAAAGCCCTGGGAAAACACACTCTGGATATTTGAGCTTAAATCTGAAGCCCAAGGTTGGACTCAGTGGCTCTAGCTAAATGAGACATTCAAATCAGGTGTCTTCTTCAATCAATTTACTCTTTTTTTTTTTTTTTGGTCTGTTTGAGGCAGGGTCTCCCTGTAGCCCCAGCTGGTCTAGGGCACAGTATGTAGACCAGGCTGACCTTGAACTCCTAGAGATCCGTGTGCCTCTGCCTTCCAAGTGCTGAGATTAAAGGCATGGGCTACCATGCCTGGCCAAACTTTATTTTTTTATTTTATTTAATGTGTGTGAAGGTTATGCCTGCATGTGTGTAAGTGCACCCATGTCCTGTAGTGCCCTCAGAAACCAGAAGAGGGCATCAGATCCCCTGAAACTGGAGTTACAGTTGTTAGCTGCCATGTGGGTGCTGGGATTCAAACCTGGGTTTTCTGCAGGAGCAGCCAGTGCTCTTCACTCCAGTCCCTGGAGACCATCTTTGACATGGCCCTGCCTCTCTCTGTGTGTTCCACCCACTCGGCAGCATATCATTTTCACAACCTGCCCACTTCTCCAATCTCGACCACCCAGACATTAAGTCACCATCACCTTTCCTTAGACATCAGCCACAGTGCCTGATTTCTCTTCTAGTCTTAGTCTTTCTTCCCTTCAGTGCCTTATCCTTAACATAACCAGAGTGAACTTTCCAACTTGGCTCACAACACAGTCTTCCATGTTCGGTGAGGCTTTGGTTGTTACCACAGGGCTGTCTGCCACACTCCAGCTGTAGTGATTGTCTCACGGTCACTTCCAGACCTTCTCAATATGCTGTTCCTCCTCCCACCCCCAAAACTGATTTACTCTTCAGGTAGTCATTCACACTTCGTGTCCTTAAAGGAGAGCCCATTGTCCATGTTCCCACGGCCCACCACTCTACTTCACAGTGCACAACATGGGATAAGAATCTACCCTACAGTGCCTCCAAACCACCTCTCTATTATTCATTTATCCATCTGCCATCTATTAAGCGTCCAGAATGTGCCAAGCTCTGACAGGCCTTGCAGCTGCAGAGACCAGATAGGCAGGGCCTCAGAGTCCAGCATCATACGTAAGAACTCGTGTGCTTCAGACAGACCCTGAGTCCCTCACCTGTGAAAGTGGCTGTCTGCTATGGCCAGTATCTCTGGTAGCTTCATCCCACCTTGCCGACCCATCCTGCTCTTGACTACAGCTTGAGTGCATCCTCCGCATGAGCTCAGAATCCCCCATACCGCGGTCAGCCCGCATTCCAATCAAGCAGGTCCTCTCTTTCAGTATCCTGCCCAAGACTTTCTCTAATGCTGCCAGAATATGTTTATCACATGTAGTATGCTCAGCTGGGACTTTTTTGAGGCACTAACAGCCCCCAGCCTCAGGACAGCTCATTAGCTACCAGGGCATGGTAGCTAATGGAGAAATGCTCAGCTTCCAAGCATACGCCAAATGTATGCTTGTCTTTCCTCCTCATTTCAGCTGTCCATTGGAAATGAATCCAAATTAAGGCACCAAATTCACAAGGTTATTGCAAAGACTATGTCAGCATCGGTATAATTCTGAACACATTTTCTAGTCTACACTCAGTGATTAATATAGTAGAGTTAGTAATGTTAGCTACTGTGTTCTTGATAGACGTGACTGACAAGAATAACCCAGAAAAATAAAGACTATCATGGGAGTGTGTGAGAGTGAAAGTGCAGAATGACAAGTGACGGAGGAGCCCTTACATTTAGGATGCTTCGAGAATGCTTTGCAAAGGAAGTCACTCTGAAACTGAGCTTTCTCAAAGGCCTACAGCTCAGGAGAGAATATTATTCCCAACAAGAGACATAGCAAGGACAAAAGTACGAGCTCATGGCAGAACGTTGTAGCCATGGGAATCAGAAGCAGGTCTATGTTACAGAGAAAGAGTCGGGCAGACAGAGGCAAGAGTTTCAGGCACCTCACCAAGAAGAGAGGCAGTGTGGGCTCCTGTTGAGGAGCCTCAGAAGGCTGTCCCCCAGCAGAGAGCCAAGCGGGACAGGCTCCTCTGCATCTGCACAGGCGCTTTCTCTCCTTGTTTATTTGCTCTCTGCCTGGTCTTGAAGAATCAAGATCTACTTCGTGACCCACCCCCTTCGGCACCCTGTAGAGAGCGGGAAGCAGAGAACATCCCTGTCAAGTGCCAGATGTTTCACAGGAGCCTAAGAGCTGCGGGTGCCTTCGGAGATGAAACAGGAAACTCCTGTGGGACAGAAACCCTGGAGGTGCAGGTTTGTGGAATAAAAGACAAGCAGCTTCAGGAAAGTACTAGATGACAAGGTGGAGTGGAGTTAGCAGGCCTGTGTGGCCCTCGGCATCTCACTTCTCCTCTGAGCCTTCATTCTTCAGCTTTCTTGTGTGTGGTACTGAGGTTCAAGGATTCTGAGGCAGTACATGTATCTCACTGGGAAGGCTGAGAGAGGTTTCCTTAACCCAACAGCTCCTCTATGTTTGGAAAGGAGAAGGAGACAACAAAAGGAAAGGGATGACAGGAAGGAGGTGGTGAAAGGAGAGGAAGGGGAGGAAGAAAAAGGAAAGAGGGAGTGCTCCAGCCTCATGTCCATGTCCTCCAGCCACAGTGAGTGACCACTCTGGGCACTCTCCCTTCTCTTGTGTCTTTGTTCATCCGCTCAGAAAGCCCTTACTTAGCCCCTTCTCCGCCCTGGGCTCTGGTTAAGGAATGGAAAGACACAGCTCTGCTCATTACATAGTCTGGCATTACCTGTTCTCACTTCACTGACATGAACTAGAGGATTGGAGAAAGACATGGAGACTTGGAGGCTGTCCCTGCCGCTTGGAGAAACGATTGCTCAGGAGAGCAATAGGACAAAGAACAGATAACGCTCTAGGGTTGGAGGGGCCTCGGAGTGAGGAATGCTTTTATGTCCTTCTCTTTAAGAAGAACTTTCCGAAGGAACCCGGTAGCTGTGCAGGTAGCTACCTCTTGACAAGCAAGTCGGCCATTCTTTCAGCTACTATCCGTAGATACTGCACCATGGAGATGAACAGCTCTAAGGAAAACCATTGATTTTAAGTGTATGGATTCTGATTTGTCTTCCCACAAACAGAGAGACCCTGAATTTTAGGATGCCTGTTACTTATTTCTGTGGATCCAAGGCTGTGCTGGATACAAAAGAGGTTCAGGGTACTTGACTGAATTCAAATATAATCTGCTCCAAAACTCAAGACTATTTTAAGTGTGAGCTGGGAGTGGTGACCCACATCTGTAATCCTAGCACTCCCAAGTCTGAGGCATATGGATGGCCCTGAATGCAAGGGCAGCCTGGGCCACATAGTGAGTTTAAGACCACTCTGAGCTACAAGACCAGCCTGGGCTAGAGTGATGAGATCTTGGTCATCTGTGGTTACGGATCACACCCATGCTTCAGCCCCAGCCCCCATTACCAGCTGAGATTAGTGTCACACCCAGATTTCATCAGAGAAGACTCTCACTGCAGTCCGTGGTCATTAGTATGGAAACCAATGACTGGCCAAAGCGCCAAGAAGTGCCAGTGGCATTTCAGCCCTACATGGGACCACTATCCCACCCCCTCCGAAGCTCAGGAAACACCTCAGGAGACGTAGTGAGAATGTAAGAGCCGGGGATGGGGAGACGTGCTGCAAAAGGCTGTCTTCTGGCTATGACATGCCCTTTCCACTCATGAGCTTGCTACAGCTGTGGCTGTCTGCATGTGGCCTGCACAGCACTGGGTCTCTCAACATTCCACCGCGGATATGCAGGGACCTGTGAGGCATCGCCTCTCTGCAGAGGTCTGTTGGCATTAGCAGTTGCCCAGGGAAGAGACTATAATTTTCCTCAGTGGTATAGCCACTGATAAACGGCCTTTGCTCCAGTAAACAAACTTCTTCCCTTGCTCAGGCAAGAAACTCTGATCAAACACAGAAAGACACAAAATCAAAGGAAGACTTGTTGGGAAGAGGCATCACAATAGGGGAGGAGGATGAGAGAGAGAAATAGGGGATAAAAATGACTAAATTCGTCATATAATTGTATGAAACTGCCAAATAATAATAATAATAATAATTAATGAGGTCTTAACAACAATTTAAATAAACAAAATTTGTACACCATATTTGATAATTAGTAATCTAAATATGTTCTGGCTCTTGCTGTTTTCTTAAGTAATTATTTCTCTAGTTAGTTTGCATGGATATGTTATATAATTAGTAAAAATAAACCCGTATGAAGATTCCAGACCTGCCATTCAAGTAACGGATCATAAAAAGCCTTCACTGGATTTTAAGACCTTCATCTGTAATTTCTCTATAAGCTCAAAGTCAGGCTGTCAAAGTGACTGAGGCAGTGCAGTTTCTCATTTCAAATACTCATTTTTACGATGTGGTCTACCTATGTGGGCAGGAACACTTAGGAGATGGCAGGTGGGTTCTGAATATTGAAACAGGAATAGAAAGAACCTGGTGAAACTCCATCTCTCCAATAAACACGTCTGTTGCCCTTTCTACTCCCAAAGTCAACTTGTAATAAAACGGAGCCAGAACTAAGACTTATCTGGCTTTGGGAGTGGGAAAGGACCTTGAGCTCTCCCTGTGGAGTTGCCTCTACCTAGAATACCTTCTTCCCCTATTCATCGTAGGTGAAGGGCTTTATGAATACATGTTCATACAAGAGTGTGATACGCTTTGACACCATCACTCCCCTCTCCTCCCCTCCTTCTCCTTTATACCCCTGCCCTTGCCAGTCCCCTGCGTTCCTCCAGAGACTTACTTCTACTTTCATGTCAGAGAGTTTATGTATCAATAGAAAATCTTGGATTCATAATGAAAGAAAACGTGTGATCTTTGTCTTTCTGAGATTCTTGCTTAATATGATGATCTCCAGTTACATCCATTTTCTGCAAGTGCATCATTTCATCCTTCTTTATGGCTCAATAAAACTCCATTGTACATGTACCACATGTTCTTTAGTCATTCATCTGATGTTGAACAGCAAAGTTGATTTGAGATTTAGCTATTGTGAATAGTTCAGCAGTAAATATCGATGTACAAGTATCCCTGGTGTGTTGACTTAGAGCCCTTCTGGTAAAGACTCAGTTGCTGGGCGGTATGGTGATTCTAGTGTTCCTATCCAACCTCTGTGCATCAACTAAGCCCCACCTCAAACATATCCTCATTTATTTGGTTGGATGACTAAACATTGCCAAAGGCATAAGACACGTCAGTGGCAAACCAAGAAAAGAACAGGCCTCTCATAATTGCTTTCTTCCACATCATGGTGGACCAGAGTGCATGGAGCCTGGGTTTCTAGAAAACATTCTCTCCTGCTTTGAAGAGAAATCTTAACCAAAAGGCTGTAGAAAATCCTATAATCCAACTGTGATTTAGAAACCAATGTACTTTTTTGTGTGCATTTCATTTCCAAATACTTTGAGCCTTTTGTCCTGAACATCCATGTTTTACACACTTCTTTTTATGACAAAGTACCTGACAAAAGCAAGCTGAAGAAGAAGGCATTCACGTTGGTTCACAGTCTGAGGTGGGTACAGTCCATCATGGCAGGGAAAGCACGGTGCCAGGAGCGCAAAGAATCCTGGTCCTCTCGTCTCCACAATCAGGAAGCATAGGGAGATAGTGCCCCTGCTCCACTTGCTCTCTCCTTTGTATCCAGTCAGGAAATCCAGTCCAATGAACAGTGCCGCCACCTCAGCTAGGCTTCTCTGGTTCATCTCTGGCTTATCTCTGGCTCACAGGCATACCCAGAGATTTATCTCCTGAGTAATTTCAGATCCTCTCAAATTGACAGTCCAGCTTCACGGTTACAGCCCGCAACACTTCCTTGGTCCTCACTGTGGTTACTTATACCATTCTCTTGCCATCATTTTATGTGAGCGAGCCAGAAGAAAGACAGTAACTGCCCCAAAGAGATGGAGGTACTTGGATTGCCCTTTTTTTCGTTGTTTGTTAGAGAGCTCTATTTTCACCTACAGGAGAAGAATACTATTTTTAAAAAGAGGAAGGATAAATGAAAGGATAAGTTATCAGAAAAGAAACATAGGGTCAGTTAGTACATGAGAGGTGTGGGGTCACCACAGAGCTATGCAAAGACTATGAACATCAAAGGCACTGTAGTTAGAGAATCATGGTAAAACTTCTTGAGATTCTTTGTCCTATACTATTTTTTGCATTTTCCCGATGTTGGTCAATTAACAGGTACCCATTTTTTTAATTCAAAAAACATTTTGAAATCATGACAATTTTTTTCACAAGGCCCAGCATATCTTGCTAAATGGTTGCATGTTGAAAGCAGAACATGTGCAGCTGGAGAGACGACACTGTTGTTAAGAGCACTGGCTGCTCATGCACAGGACTGGGGTTTGGTTTTCAGCACCCACATAAAAACTCCAATTCCAGGGGCTCCCATACCCTCATCTGGCCCTTGCAAGCATTACATATATGTAGTGCACTTACATACACGTAGGCAAAACACTCATACACATTAAAATAAAGGAAAGAAGGAAAGAAACTCAGAGCATTTCTTCATGCCTGAAAGGTCTCAACAAATATTTATTATTTACGTTTACTAGAAATGTTTACTGCGTTTTCCATGACCGCCCCTCCAGATCACAGGACTTTGTCCCAATTGAGTCACTTTCTTCAAATGGTGTCAATAAAGCATTTTCAAGAAGATGTACCATTTTGGCCATAAGCTCTTTATTGTTAAAGCTTTTAGTTGATCATGTATAACTGAAGATTATGACATGAAAATACATATATATGTGTATATATATATATATATATATTCCCACCCCAACTCCAAAGCTCACTTGCAATGTGATCTTGGACAAGTTACTTGAACTCTCTTAAATTTGGCTTATGATTAAAAATAAAATATGGAAAGGATTGAGAAAATTGATTGGATAAAAAATAAAATATTGAAAGAATTAAGAGATAGAACATGTAAGGGGAAGCAGCACATGTCTAATACACAATACATGTTCAGTAAATTCACTGGTGATGGGGATAAACAGCCTAAGACAAATACTTAAATGGCAGGCATCCCATTAAACATTTTTCATTCATTAGTCCTTACAGTATCCAGTCATACTGCCAAATCCCAAGTATGTGTAAATGATCTCTGGAACAGTCTAACCATTTCAATCACCCAGAAACTTACTGATAGAAAAAAACATGAATAAGATTTGGACGTTTATATTTAGTTCATGTTATTGTATGTCATTGAGATCACTTCTGTATAGGGTATTTAATATGTATAGAGTATATTATTGTTTATGTCATTGAGATCACTTCTGTATAAGGTATTTATATATGTATAGGGTATATTATTGTATGTCATTGAGATCACTTCTGTATTGGGTATTTTCTACCCCACTTTTCCATTTGCCATGATATTGCAAGTGTGTTCTCACACACTTAACAGTTTTATGCTTCAGCAACCACATAATATTCTGTTGTAAAAGTTTGCTATAATTTATTTAACCACCCTCTTTATATTGGGCATTTAGCTTATTTCCAATTCTTGGTTATTATAAGTAACACAGTAATGAATGTTTTTGTCCAAAAGGTTTTGTCCTCATTTTGGATTATTTCCTTGAGCTAAATTCCTAGACATGAAAACTGGGCCAAAAACTATGAGCTCACAATATGTATTGCCATGTTGCTGTCCAGCTCCATCACATACTTGAAGGTGATCATCACACTCCCAAATCTTTTCTCCAAGCTGATTAGCTTCAGATCCTCTCAGCCCTCCTCACATGATCACTTCTCCAGGGCTGACACTGTCCTCTAGCACCAACACAAACTAGTAACCTGGTATCTAAGTTCCAACCTAACCCAACCTCACCTCTTCAGCTGCCCTCCCTCCCCTGGCGGGCTGCTTGCTACTGCAGTCTGCCACTTGTTCAGCCACTCAGCTACTTGACTCCATCAAGCCATTCTGCAAAATACCTGAGCCAAGCATCTCTGAAAAGAAGAAACATTTATTTTGGTTCATGATTTGGGAGGCTTTGGTCCATAATCAGTTGGCCCATTGCTTTTGGGCTTGTGACAAGGCAACACCTCATGGAAGACACTTGTGACAGAGGAAGCTGGCAAGCAACGAGGAAAGAAGGACTGAGCACAATCTCTCTTTCTAGGGCAGATGACCACTGACCTAACTTCCTCCTTCTAGGACAGACTTCCTAAGGGTCCCATCACTTCTCAATAGCATCATAGACTGGCATCCTAATTTTTAACATGGCCTTTGAGGGGTATTCCAGATCCAAGCTATCACAATGTCTTGTACATCCTTGGTCCTGAGAAGCCATCTGAATACAGGCCTCGAACGTCATTTCCTGCAGCTTTCTCAGTTGCTTTCTTCCTGCCCAAGACAGACTGAGAAGGAATTTATTTGGCCAATGTGCCTCCTTGTACAGTAGCAGTTGGGTTACCACAGAATGCTGACTGACTCACATTTGAATAACGCAAGGGGGATTGAATAAAAGATGACATGTGAAGGTGTGGTCAGAGCCTAGAGGAGCTCCAGGGAATAGTACAGTGCCCAAGGCCTTCATCAGGCTTCTGCCCAAGGGAGAAAGGACAGAAGAGTTTGCTTGAACTCAAAAAGAAAGAGTCTAACTGATAAAGTCCACCTTGAGAGGAGCTGTGACCCCTGTCAAGTGACTCAATGAGCCGGAGTATCCCAGTAGGGAAGAACCCAGGAAAATAAACACCCACGCATCATACTCTTCTCTCTCTCCATCTTTTACTAAGCTTCCATTAGAACCCAATAAAGTGTAGGGAGCCACTAGTATCTTCTGCTTGGATCAGCTTCATAAAGACAAAGGTTGGAGGAGAAGGGTGACCAGCAGAGTGAAGGGACAGAGGAATACCCACTTAGCATACTCAAGCTCACTAGCTTTGGCTCTTGGCAGTCGGTGGGGCCTTGTTGTCTAGGCTGAATACTGCCTCACTCCCTGCAAGTTATCCGTACCGAAGCATGGCCATGACATCCTCCTGCTCTGCCCCTTCCACCCCAAAGGCAGATATAATGTATTAAAAATGCTGCCGTGCCCTCCTGAGCCTCTCGCCCTTTCTCATAGCTGCCTTAACCCTTCCACTATACGAACAATTCGTCACCCCCCAAACAGCACATTCTCTTAAAAGAGTCTGTGCTTTCGCCCTGAGCACACTTCCTTCTTTCATTCTTTAAGACTTAGGCTGCTTCCACTATGAAACTTTCTCTGCTTCTCCCAGACAGACCCTGGCCTCTTTCTTCAAAGCTCCTTTTGTGGCTTATATTTTATGGCATTTTATATTACAGATGTTTATAACTCTGTCTCCACAAATAAACCATAAGCGTCTTTACAACAGAGACTGTCTTACTTCATCTATTTCCCCAGAGCCCAGCAGTCTTTGGCACATTAGAGAAACTCAGTGTTAAATGAAAAGATGAAACACTGAATCGAATGACGATACACGCAGTGAATGTGGATTTCTTGTGTGCATAGTTTTGCTTTTTAGTTTTTGATTTTGCACTTCAAGTTCATGATTTTATAACCGAGAATAGAAGCTTGCAGCCTGAGTATCTCAGCACAAGCCAGCACTGGGCGCCATCTTCCTGTGGCCAAACTTTCGCATGAAGGCAGACATCTTAGAGAGATCAAGCAGGAGATGATCCACCCAGAGCCCACCCATCGTACATCCACTTGACAGATGGACCCTATTAACAGGTAACTTGCCAACAAGCCCTTAGGAGCTCATGTGCCTGTTTCCTAAATCCATTCTGGAGCAAAATTCTATTTTATTAGCTGAAGACAGAATAGACCAATTCCAAATATTTAGAAAAGTTTAATCTTGCAAATTAGCTAGCTGTCCTCTGGCCACATGGTGGCCACTTGTGTGGGAGGGAACCGGGCCCATTTCAGGACAGACCCTTCTCTGTTTCTTGAAAAAACACAATAAAACACCCTTCCTCTTTCATCCACATCTGGCGGCTGCGAAAACAGTGACCCGTGGAATTCACATTTTCATACTTGACTATGGCAGGCCAGCATCCAGAGGTTACTCTTGCTGTGTTCATGAAAGAGTAAAGCCTGTCAGGATAAGCAGGATTCTGATGGAGTGCTTATTGAGAAAACATACAGGGATTTCTGTTGCCCCACATTAGAAAGGGAGCTTATGATGAGAACTCTTTTCACTGATTTCTCTTCCCTGCTGTCTTATGGTATAATTAATAGTCCTGACGTTTCAATTCGTGAAGAAAGTTACATAGATCAAGGGGGTCCCAACTCTCAAACTTTCACACTTTCTAGGGAACTATACTGTACCCCAGTAAGACCACTGTGCTGACTAAACTGACAAAGGAATGTTCTTGTTTTAGGCTGGAGACTTCTTGGTTCATCTCATTCATATTGCAGACTGTGTGCTGCTAAGTGTCTGATTGTCCTTAAATACATGGGAATGGCCCAGGAAGGGGAAGGGCATCTTCCAAGACTGTCAGATTGGAGGCAGATGATTCCCACGCTTAAAACATGGATATTAGCTTAAATCGAGATCATCAAAGAAGTTATGAGCACAAATGAAACAGAGACTAGGGGGAAGTAATGAGAAAGACATTCACAGTCAGTCGACTGTGAAAGAGACTATAGGAGCAACAATTTCTTAGAGACACCGACATCTTGGTGAAGAACTGAAGCCTAGCAAGAAACTGGCCAGAACACCAGGAAGGCGCCACAGCGGGCCCAGGAAAAGGCCTAAGGAAAGACCTAGCGGCAGAGAGCTGTAGGTGGGGTGGAACAGAAAAGGCACAACAAGACTGAGAGACAGAAAAAAAAGGGGTCTTTGTACCAGATGAGGAGTTGACTTATTCTCTTTTCATAGGGAAGACACATTGCAGGGTTCAATCCAGGGATGACCTGCTTGCCTTGTAGACTTTGTAGCTAAGTGAGGCCCAGATACCAGAAATCAGTCTGAACATCCAGTGATTTTTCTGACCCACGAGCCCTTGAGGACACAGAGAATGTTTTATTAACCTTTACAAATTCAAGTCCCCAGACAGTGCCTATTATGGAACTCGATAAAACATTTGTTGTTGAATAGATCAAGTAAGACATCTGTTGAATGAGTTCATGACTCAACAAACTAATTTCCCCCAATTTTATATTAACTCAGGCTAAAATTAGTTCTGAACATAGTCTCTGATCAACACCCACTCTGTGCTTACCTCTTCTGTAAACACAACAGACAGAAACGATCCAGACCCAGCTACCTGATGAAGCACTTCCCTCAGCTAACTCTTGTTGAATGATAAACTCACATAGCAACTGTATCCAACACTTATCCAGAAGAAATGACTGTCTCTTCCTCTGTGTATTAGGGAAAGTCTATTTTTATTGTTACACAGCATTTAACAAGAACGTCCTGCCTTCTTGGAAGACATGAGCTTAATACATCTGGTGTCAAATTTAGTCAATTATTGGCAAATGACTAAAGTCACATTTAAAGAAGGTGTTTTCTGGAACGAAGTTTTATGGACTGGTTTTATGTATATGGAATTGAGGAAATTTTAGTGTCAGCCATTGGGTGCATCCATTTTTGACCTTCTTTTTCTTTGAGGAAGAATGGCTTGGCCAGCACACACACAGGGACTGAACACATTGCAAGCCTGAATTCACTCTGCATTTACTATTAATAGGATTGAGAAAAAGACCTTTATAATTCCAGAGAATAGTCAAGGATGAGTTAGATGCTGCCTGTCAAATGGTACATCCTCTAGGATGATCCCCCCAAAAAGTCTCCCCTGCACCACTGTATTGAACTAAGGAAGAGAAACCTTGAGAATTTACTGGATGTTCTATCCAGTCTATGCCAAAAGAAATGTTATTTACTTATTCATGGATGCAGATACTGGAATTACTATTGCACTGTGGGTAATTTGGCTTATATTCTCTATGTTCACTTTTCTCCCACTTTAAGTTCCTCAGGATGAAATTGTCTTCATTTCAATCATCTAGAGACTTGATGTGCTGATTGGTTTAATGCCTCATCCTGTTTTATTTATTTATTTATGTATAAATAATGTAACCATTATTTATACAAAATCTAATTTCTCATATCAAACAGTGTGGATGCAATTTAACAGGAGACTTGATTATTTCACCATATTTTGGCAGAAGTGTAGTGACTTCTTCACTCGATGGGTTGATCCCTCAGCGGAGTCATGGTAAGATGGTATTATTAGGAGGCAGAAACAAGTAGGAAGTGGGGTCTGTTTAGAGGACAGAGTTTACTAGGGGTGTACCCTAGAAAGATGTGTCTTGTCCCCAGTACCTTTCTCTTTCTCTTTTCACCATGAGGTCTGCTAACTTGTTCCAACACTTGCTCCTGCCATGATGTTTAGCTTAGCTCAGCCTACAGCAATGGAACCAGCTGACCATGGGCTGAAATTTCTAAAACCAGGAGCCAAAGAAAATCTTTCTTTTCAAATTGTTTCTCTTAGCTATTTGTCCCAGCAACAAAAAGTCTAGTGTAGGCCTGTAGGCCCAGTGCGTGGGAGGTGGAGGCAGGATTGGGAGCTCAAGCAGTCCGGGCGACGTGGCGTTGGCGCAGTAGTGAGTGTGGCTGCCTTCCAGGAGTTCAAGGCCAATCTTGGTTGTTAAGGCCAGCCTGGGTGACATGAGTTCTTGTTTCAAAAAAAAAAAAAAGTTTGACTACCCACATTGCTACCTAAGTTTTAATCTTGTAGTGTTCCTCTTGCACTGTGCTGACAGCCCAGGTTTTAGATAAAGAATCAAAACCTGGGGCCAAGGAGGCATGCGTTCACGTTGACAATTACAAGAATCCGCAGGCACTTCTCATCCCTTTACCCTCTTCCTGCTCTCTTGGATTTCTCTGGAAATAAGATTTCCTCTTATTATCATCAGCAGTTTCCAGCAATCACCACTGGCTTTTTCCTGGGAACAGAGGTACTCTGAGGTCATCTGTTTTGGACTCCCAAGTGAGATGCATTTGAACTGCTTCCAAAAGTGTACAAATCTAGCTCTTCTGCGGTGTTTTTAACCCCGCTTCAGCCCAGCCCTGGAGCCCTAGACCTGCCTCATAAAGACCCTCTCATTCCTCCTTTCACCATCTGCTCTCCGCCATTCCCCCACTCTCTTAGCCAGATTTGCGACACCAGGGCTTTGGACACCTGGCTCAGGTTGGGACCATAGCTTTGCACTCAATAGTTTAGCATCTTTGAGGATACAAATTAGACTTGATAGGTCTTAAAAAAACAATAGAGGACATGAAATTTGGCAAGGGGGGGCATGATAAGGAGGTCTGAATATGATCAAAATATGTTGTATGAAATTCTCAAAAATTCAATAAAAATATTTTTTCAGTTACTACATTCTTAGTTTATCTGGGTTCAGTTTCTACATCTACAGAATAGGCTTGTTCCTCAAAGACCTCAGTGAAGATTCAATGAAATATCCTAAACAAGAGGCAGTGTTTGTACATTCTCTACATGGGCCACTTTTCCTTCTTGTTATAAGTCCAGGAAGTGCTTCTCCTCAGTCAAAGCGAAGACCCAGAAGAACAAAGATGTTACCTTATCTTCTTATGGTGCTTGAAGTTTACAAATTACCTTTGCTTGACATCATCACTTTCAGTTCTATTTACTAACAGTTTTGTGGCATTTCATTCCCCAAGTACTTATTAAAACTATGCCAATAACCACATAGTATGCCCTAAGGACTAAGTAAATTAAGACATTCACATGTTTAGAAGAGAGTCGTTTGTTATGACCTGTACTGTTAACATTCTTTCAAGTCTGATGGGTGTTAAGAATATAGATATGAAAAAGAAACACATTCTGTTTCCAAGATGGGTACAGACATCATGTTAACTTATCTGACAGAAACAAGGCTCAAATGTAGGTCTTCTGACTCGTCTCCAAGCTCTGTGAATCATGATTCCAACATGGATGTATATCCTTAATCTTTGCACTTAAACCCTTTTCTAAGGTTCCTGTTCCCAGATGCCACTTGGCTTTCAAGTATGGAAAATAAAGATGAAAAAGTGAAAACATATATGAATATATACAAATGTATCTATTTTAATCTTTTTCATATATACACATATGTGTATGTGTGTATAGAGAAAAAGCAAGAGAGAAAAGAGAAGAATGAAAGAAAAAAGAAACAAATAAGCAAAATGAAATGAAGGAAGAAACTGAACAGAGGTGCTTCTAGAAACTGTGATTCACAGAGGTTTCCTTCTTTTTAATGTATGTATGTGTGTGGTATTCATGTATGCATGCTTGCATGTGTGTAGACAGTTGTGTGCAAGTGTGAGCGAAGGCCCAGGGCTGGCATCAGGAGTCTTCCTCAGCTGCTTTCCACCCTGTCCTTTGAGGCAGGGTCTCTCAGCTGAACCCAGAGCTCTCTAATACAACTCATCTAGGCAGATTACCTCAGAGATCTGTCTCTGCCTTCCTAGCAAGAAGTAGAAGTGGATTGCCATACCCACGCAACTTTGATGGACATTCTGGGGACCCAAAGTCTGACTTTAACTGCTAAGTTTTCTCCCCAGCCCTAATATATAAGATTTTTGTGAATATTATGGACCTCATTATTAATCTCCAAAAAAACTAAATCTTACCCAAGAAAAATCATATGTTTCCTAAGTAGCTTTAGGATCTGGGATATAGGCTCCTTATCCATAGCTCCTAATCTAAAAATCTTTTAGATTAGATAAAGGAAGGTTTCTTTTATCTGTGCTAATCTCTTCAGCAAGCAGTGGCTTGATCATGCATCTGTATGCTTTTTTTCCCTCATTCCCCTGGTCAGGCTGCAAATGTTTCGAAGCTTCCCACCATGCTCTCTTTTCATTGAAAATTTCCAACTTGAGGTCCTGTCCTTGCTCATAAATGCTACAATCTATAGTCAGAAGTAACCAAGGGCCAGCCTGAATGCTGTTCAGATGTCTGCCCTACCACATACTCCACTTGGTCACTTTTAAATGAGCCCTCCTTAAAGCCCTAGGGGATGGACACAGTTCGGCCAGGTGCTTTGTAACGGTCTAACAATGGTGGTGGTTGCTCCCGTTTCTGAATAGAGTATTCCTCATTTGTCAATATCCTGACCCAACAACTTACGCAGCCTCCACGTCTAGGTCTTTCCTAGTCTTCTTGTCTCCTTGTGAGCCCTCACCAAACTGTTCACAGCATTCTAGGCATTTTCTAGCTTCCTCCTCCAGAGTCTTCCTCTGCCTGCTGCCCAGTTCCAAAGTCACCGACAAATCTTCAAGCATTCATTAGCAGCTGCCTCACTTCTTCATTCCAATTTTCTGAATGAAGTCTGCTTTTCATTCTACAATAAAACATCAGCAGTGGATAGGTATTTATAAAGAAAATAAGTTTGTTTAACTTCCATTTTTGAAGATGGAAAGTCTAAAACAGCAGGGCACTGTCTTGAGCAGAGGCCTTACCGGCTGCCACCACACGGTGGGTGGCGATGTGACAGGAGTGCATGGGACAGGGAAGAGACTGCATGTCAGGACTGAGAAGGCAGAAGGAGAGGCTGTTTTTGTGTCTCTACAACCCACTCATGTGATAGTCCCCTCGAGTCCTACTAGAGTGCCTCATCCTTTCCTATGACTTAAAGGCCTCCAACTTGCTCCACCTCTTAGAGTTCTACCAGCAACAACATTGTCACATCAGAACCAAGCTTCCAACGCAAGAAGCTTTGAGGAACACTTTTGCCATATTCAAACCACAGTAGAGACTCGTGGTTTGATTATAACCAAAATAGCAGTTGTAATGTAAATTGGTATAACCATTAATTAATTGTGGAAAACAGTATTAAAGTTCAGTAAAAATTCAAAAATATGACTACCGTATTAAACAGCAATCTACTACTGGATACATACCCTTAGGACATGAGATCAACACGTTGGCCACCTCCATGTTTGTTACAGCATTATTCACAGTAGTCAAGATATTCAATCTGAGAGCTGGAGAGATGGCTCAGTGGTTAAGGGCATTGGCTGCTCTTCCAAAGGACCCAGGCTCGATTCCCAGCACTCACGTGGTGACCAACAGCTGTTTGTAACTCCAGTTCCAGGGAATCCAATGTCCTCTTTTGGCCTCCACAGGCTTTGCACTATGTGGGTGCACTTACAAAACACTCATACACATAAAATAAAAATAAATAAACCTCAAAAATAAGTTTTAAGATATTGAATCTGGGAGCTGGAGAGATGGCTCAGCGGTTGAGAGCACACACTTCTTTGGTAGAAGAGCTGACTTTGGCTCACAGCCATCTGTTAGTTCCAGTTCCAAGGAATCCAACGCCCTCGGATCCCCACAGGCACCTGCACTCACATGCACATATCCTTTACATACTGTCACATACTTCACATACATACAGACACACATGCACACGAATAATTTAAAATAAATAAATAAAATTAAAATATTGCTTTATTTGGGGATCCTTTCAACAAATAAATAGATAAAGAAATATTATTTTGTATGTATGTAATATGTATACATATATAGTTGTGTGTGTATACACCCATGATGGAATACTATTCAGCCTTAAAAGGAAAGGAAATCCTTATAGTGAGATGGGTCAGCAGGTAAGAGCAGCAGTTGCTCTTGCAGAAGACCAGGTTCAATTCCCAGCACCCACACGGCAGCTAACAACTATCCGTAACTTCAGTTCCAGTGGATCCAATGCCCTCTTCTGACCTTCATGGGCATTGCATTACATAGGTGCACTTACATACATACCTACAAGCAATACACTCAGACACATAAAGTAAAAATCAATCAATCAATCAAAAAATTTTTAAAGGGAAGGAAATCCTGCTATTTCCCACAATCTGTATAAAGCTGATGACATTCTTAAGTTTAAAATATATGCAGAGAGGTAAATACTGCATGACCTCACTTAGGTCATTCCACTTTGTGGAATCTACAAAAGTCAAACTCAAATGGCAGTTACCAGAAGCTAGAGGGCAGGAGGTTGGAAAATCCCATGTTAAGACTGTTATGTTGTGTTTCTCCCTGTTCGTTTAGTCTGTCAGTGGAGGACAGTCCTTTGTGTATTCTTGGATGGAAGCTCAGATATACTGAATTCCTCATTTACTCTTAGATAATCCAAAATTTGGCAATGACATAGAATCCTTAAGAATAATCTCTATTTAGGGATCCGAATGTCAAGTCTTCATACTAACCAAAGCTTATGACTTCATTTAAGATGACTTGCTCCTCCCTCTGACTTACTATGATTTCTTTTCTTTGTCCCCAGACCTCCCTTTCACAGTGACTAACTACTCTGTGGATACACCCTATGGTTGAACTGGTAGAGAGACAAAGTCAGGAGAGAAGCAAGGTCAAAAGTTTGATTTCATTGATCCTGTCATCAACAACAATCAATGCTTTGGCCCAGGTACCTGAATAAAAGACGACTGACCCTGGGACAGGGGATGGGATCTGTGGGATTTGCAAAAGACTTCAGTGGAGTATGTGATGTGTCTTCTGGGGGACTGAGGCATGGGTCTCCTTTGCTGGCTGCCCCCTCTCTACCTAGACCCATTTTCCCAGCAGTTCAGTCCACACAGGCTTGTGCACTTTCAGGGGAACTTTCAGCAGTTCCAGACTCCTAACTGATCCATAGCTGTTCTTCCTGAAACACACACACATAAGCCTAGGCCCTGACAGTCGAGGAGGCTAGTCCAGCACTATTGACTCCTTTAGCACAGTCTCCTAGCCTGGCTCCATCTACTGGATGCTCACCCAGGCAGGAGTCAGAGCCAGTTCACCATGTTACCCTCACTTCAGAGGTCCCTTACCCCCTGACCCCGTGGAGGCCCTAATACCCCCCCGACCCCATGGAGGCCCTAATAACCCCCCGACCCCGTGGAGGCCCTTGCTCTTGTTTTAAATCCTACTCTTAAGAGCAGGCTTCTCAGTAAAGCTCATACCAAACTTCCCTCACAAATTCTTTCTTTAAAAAGTTCATTCTCCCCGCCGCCCCATGTGTGTGTGTGTATGTGTGTGTATGTGTGTATGTGTGTTTGTATGTGTGTAATGTGTGTAATGTGTGTATGTGTGTGTATGTGTGTATATATGTGTGCGTATGTGTGTATGTGTGTATATATGTGTATGTGTGTATGTGTGTATATATGTGTATGTGTGTATATATGTGTATGTGTGTATGTGTGTGTATGTGTATGTGTATGTGTGTATGTGTGTGTATGTGTATGTGTGTGTTATATGTGTGTATATGTGTGTGTATGTGTGTGTATGTGTGTGTGTGTTATATGTGTGTATATGTGTGTGTGTATGTGCATGTGTGTGTATGTGTGTGGGCACCTGTGGAGGTCAGAGAACATCTTTTCGGAGTCAGTTCTCTCCTTCTATCATGTGGGTCCTGGAACTAACTTCAGTCAGTCACACTTGGTACCTTTACCCATTGAGTCATGTCACCAGTTTAAAAATCCTCTTTCATCCCCTGTTTCTTGACCAATCTCCAATCTTTTATCTCCTCAATGTGGATATAGGACCCAAGAGCTAATATCAATCAATAAAAGTCATCTCTTCTGAAAATATGAAGTCTTGATCAGCACTTAAATTTAAACATCCTGTCGCAAGGATCAGTGTGCTCCTAATGTCCACATTTGCCCATATATGATGCAGAGATTATTTCTGAAATGGTCTTTCCCAGATCTCTCCTCTGAAAAAGACTCTTTCCAATTCTAGTCCTACTTTATTCAGATTCCCTTCCCCATGGTCCTCAGTGGAAGATGACTTCACTATGCTCTGCCCCTTTGCATTTCTTGCAGTCTGACCCATGTAGATGGCACAAAGTCTACCTTGCATGTAATAGGTCCTTTGTGATTGATGATTGATTTGTGGGTCATTTATTTGAAGAGGCTGCCAACTGCAGTTGCATCCAGTGCCCACCTTCCCCAAGAGCCTCCAGCATGCGTTTATGCATGAGTTAGGGCATATGTGTTCTGAGTCATTGCTATGGACGTTAAGGCTCTCAATAAGTGGAGAAATTAATCTTCCCAGTCCCGGTGTAGATCCGCACTGCATCACTTTTCCAAAACAGCCCTAAGGAATTTGTATTATTTTGCCACTTTTCAATTTTAAAAAATCTGAGTTTAAAGCAGGTTAAGTAGGATCTGAAGACACTCAGTATCTCAGTGGTGAAGTTAGGCTTAAGTCCTTCTGATTCCCAAACCTGTGGCCTATCATGAAAGGAGACGTCAATTACAGGATAGGAGACATGGGTTTTATCTAGCTCTGCCATAATTTGACTGTGACCTTAGATAATTTCCTGTCCCTACCTGAGACTCCTCATCTGTCCATGAAGGATTTGGATTCAGTGACCACGCCTACCCTTTGTCTGCAGAGCTTGGAGCTACTGAAAGGTGCTTGTGTTGAGCCTGCTTCACATCGGCCTGCCCAGATGTTTTAATTCCAAATCTCCTGTGTGGTAATCAGGCCCATCATGTTATTTCCTGTCTGCACTTCTAACCTCCCTCATTTGGGATCATTTATATCGCCCTTTTGTGCTGCTTGTGTTTACCAAGGGCCTGATTTAGAAGCATCTGCAAATTTCATCAAAAGGCAGTCATTCACCACCTACCCAGGGAAGCATCACAGGCCAAGGAAAATACCAATGGCAGAGCCTGCCATTACCGTCTTCCTTCTCCAAATAACTGTCCCCAAAGTGTCAGCACTGTCCTGAGGACCCAAGCCTCCGGGTCTGGCAGACCCAGGTAGAAAGCTCTATAATAAGATCATACTCCTCATTTGGAAAGCAGGGGTAGCTCAACCGACCCTGAAACACTGGTTGACATGTCAGCTGCATACGGCTTGTCACGTAGGGCCTGGATCAACTTCCTCTACTTTCTTAGCAGCCACCTTCACAGGCTACGTAAGCAGACATGAAGTAAGCAGAGGTTTTTGCTCCTCCCTTAAAGCTCTCTCCTTCTTTACCTATAGCATTATGGAAGTTTTTCTACAAATGATCTATATTTCCCATGAACTTCTTAGCATGCTCTTACAAGTTTAATGAAAGATATAAAAAAGGAAAAAGAACTACAGGGATCTCTGATGAGTGTTTTGAGGAAGTTATTTCATCTTGCTAAGCTTCTTCTTTATTCTTTCTAAGCCTTTGCTTAGAAAACTGTGAGAAATGAGGCAGGAATAGCATCAGGCCATAGTAGATACTCAACACATCACACAGGTCTGGATTCAACACATCACACGAGTCTGGACTTGAATCCACCTCTTCCTTTTACTACCTTAGAGACACTTTTGGAAACTAACTTCCAAATGTGTCAAACAGAGGTAGTGATTCGTGTCTATAGTGTGATGATGAGGGTCCAGGCAGTGACGCTAGCAGAAATGCCTAACACAGAGAAGATCCTCGGCATAAGAAAGACACAGTCCTACTATCCCGTGTGCGTGTGTGTGCGTGTGTGTGTGTGTGTGGTCCTCGGCATAAGAAAGACACAGTCCTACTATCCCGTGTGCGTGTGTGCGTGTGTGTGTGTGTGTGTGGTCGCACTGTGTTATCGTACTTAGGAACAGGAAGGGGGCATGATAACAATGTATAAAAGCACAAATCAAAGTAGGTGGAGCGAGTGCTTTTCCCTGGAAGGTTTCTAACAGTTAAAGTTGCAATGGTTCTGTGTAAGTCAAGACTTCACACAATCACATTTGGTTCAGATCAGAATCACTCATATCCAAAGGTGCATTCCTAAGAGTTGACATCCATTTCAGTTGGCTGCTAATCCAATTTTTAAAAATTAATCCAAACTTGACTAGAAGCTGATCTCACGTATCTTTCCAGAACATCCTACTCCCAGTTGATTTCCAGAGAAGGAAGTGGAGAGCGCAGCTCTATGAGACAGAACCGAAGCTCAGCCTCCGCTTCTCCAGGCTGGAGCTGCAGCCTTGGGAAGGCTTGAAGCAGCCTGGACGAACTTTGCAAATCACTCCTGCCACAGCCTTTCTTTCCTCTGAGATTACTAAGATGGAGGAAGGAAGGAAAGAAAGCAAGGAGGGGAGGAGGGCGACAGGGAGGGAGGGAGGGAGGGACTGCACGTCCATCCTTTCCTGCGTTCACTACCCAGCACTGGAAGGAGCCTCAGCAAACATCCCTTTCCTCTTCAGGGAGCAGCCACCACACCCCGTCCATTCTCCCTTTTTGCCGTTCGCCGAGACCGTTCCTTTCCACCGCAGCTTTTGCTCCTCCTACTGAACCTTCATCATATCAGCTTAGAATATTGCATTCATGTCCTAAATCAGAACTCTACTTGTCTACACTCTATAGTGCATTCGAATCTTTAGATTGTCTGTAGGATCATACTCAATGCTTATAAGCTTCCAGTAATCCCTCTGAGAATGAAACACAAAGTGCTAACTAAGCTGCCGGCGCTCTCCTTGTGCTCTGGCCCCGCCTTTCCCACAGAACTGATCTTCCACCACCGTCACCAGAATACTTCAAGGCCTATCATACTGAGCTTTCAACTACTCTTTCCTTCCTGGCGGGCCTTACATTTTCCAAGAGCCCTTATATGCCTTTCAAAACTGACATACATATAATCTCCTCTTCGACACAGCTTCCCCATCCTCTTGTACCCTCTAGATACACCTTTCTAGACATATCTAGTTACATGTCTGTTTACAACACTATGTTTGAATTCCTAGAAAGATAAATGTCATCACATGACCTTGGATTCCTTGTTCTCTGAGTTGGTGTGTGGAGTGGTCACAGACCATGTGTGTGGCTCAAAGGCCTGGGAGTTAAGAAGTTAAACAGAGTGGCAAATCATGGTATTGGTGTGAAAGCCTCATGCTGGAGTTCCCAGGAGAGCCTCTGACCAATCCGGTGGGCAGAGAAGAGAAAAACAAGCTTCCAAACAAAGGAGGTACATAATATTTCCTTTAAAGTTAAACTGTGTTTAGAGTCAAAACTTCAGAGGTTTTGGTGGCTATGGAAGACTGGGCATTCCATCCAGATAGGTTCCCAGTATAGACTACATAAATCTTTTGTGTTTTTGTTTTCAAGAAGAGAGTGGTCTCAAAACACCAAAGAGTTACACAATTTCTGAAGGGTAGAAAGCAAACTTGAAATGCTGAGGCATAGGTAGGGTGCAATGAATTAGTGTGGGACATCAACCAAAGACAGTGTGTCTTTAGTATCACTTGATTAAGTGGTAGCCTGGAAAAGCTGCTGGATGGTAGGACAGAGAAGACTCAGTATGGCCATGGTGAGGGAATCAAGACTAGCCAGGAGGGTTCTATAACCTGGGAGGGGGCTGAGGACAGATACAGAAAGATTTCAAGGTAAATCTGCAAGCCAACCTTGACCTGCAGAAAATGAGGAAAGATGCTTGGATTTAGAGGGGAATATGCTTCAATATCCCAATCTACAGTTCCCTCACTGCAGAAACTGGGCACTCAAGCAAACTGGCCTCCTCCTACTGGGCATAATAAAGGCAAGCTTGCCATTCAACAAGAAGCACTCCACACAGAGTTCCCAAGCCTGGAAAACAGGCTTGCTGGGAAAATCAGTCTGCTAGGTTACCAAGGAAGCCCATGACTGCCGCCTATGCTATTGCACAAGAGAGTCATGAATAAAAGTAACATTTGGTCATCATTTGAGGAAAACTGAAGAGAAAGAAAAAGACAAATATTAAAAGCCAACTAAGGCTAATAAACAACAAAGATTAAAAAGAAATAGAAATAAGCAAGGAACAGAATTTTCAAATCATATTTCATCAGCTACCTCTGTGAAATTCAAGAAAGTGTAGCTGCTGTGAGAAACAAGCAGTCAAGGGTCCTTGGAAATTTAAACTACATTTGTCAACATTTTTTACAAGCCAATAGAAAGGACAAATCATAGATTGGTCGTAGGGAAAGATCAAGTCTCTACCCTGAAAGATGAAAGCAAGGAAATCTCACGACTTTCAGTAAAAGGGAAAGGGGATGCTGAATAGCTTTCTTTGTTCTTGAGGTATTGTGTAGGCTCTTGGAAAAAAAGTCATCAAGTCTTCAAGTCTTACCCAGACACGAGCCCTATGAACTACAATAATGACCCATGTGGCAAGATAGGCCACGGGTGTAGTAGTGCCACCAATATTACAGAAGCAACCAATCATCTTCTGATTGGATTTCTCCTGCTTCACAGAAGAAAAAACATGCCTGATACTATAAATCTGCCTAAGAACCCATGGTTCAAATGCTCACACACCTAGAGATGCCATAGGAATCAACTGTCCCCTAAATTCATATATCTATATTCATAGATTAGTGCAGCTCTTAGACCTCACTAGGGAAGTTTCTTTGTGCAGTGGATTATAGTTAACATATAAATTCACAGTTCATCAATGATCAATGTGCAGAGAATAAGTAGAGAGCCACATGAGACACCTAGATCACATACACACCCAAGGCTCAGGGATCTTCATGGAAGAAGGGCCAGAAAGATTATAAAAGTCAGAGGCCATGGAGGACTGGAGCAAAATAGTGCCCTCTAGATATGACAGGATTATTATATTCATGACCTCACGGCACCTGTATTTGCCTATATAAAGCCTGCATAAGTTCAAGCCAGTCAATATTCAGACATGGAGTAAGGAGGGTTTTATGTGCTCTGCCCTTAACTAAGGAGATGTTGACATTTGATGACTTCTGGGGGAGGGAGAGTTAGTTTTCTTTAAGGGTTTGGCCCCTAATAGATCTATCATGCTCCAGTGAATGGCCAATACTCATGAATATATGGGCAACACAAATTGGACTGGGTGGATTATTTAAAAGATGACAGCTGGGTGTGGTGGTGCACGTCTTTAATCCCAGCACTTGAGAGGCAGAGGCAGGCAGATCTCTGGGAGTTCAAGGCCAGCCTGGTCTTCATAGTGAGTTCCAGGACAACTGGGGCTACAGGGAGACCCTATATCAAAAAGACATAAATAAATAAATAAATGACATAAAGTTGGTTGAGGAAAGTAGGGAGTGAATATAGGAAAAATAGAGAGAGGGGCAGAAGTAATTATGATCAAAATTGAAAGTATGGAAATCAAAGAATTAATACAAAACATTAATTTTTAAAGGCAAAGGGAAGAAAATATGGAAAAACTCAAAGTTTAACAATGTGGAGAATACAAGCAGATATAATTGAAAAGGAAAGAGAAGGAAACATTCTTACCTGGAATCGAAATACTGTTATGTAGGCTGGCAGAGTCATTTCAGCATGACACATCAGATATAAACAAGTAAATGAAACAAAAACTGGTGAAATGACAAGGAATTTTAAAAGTGCCCAAAGAATATGACAGTGCTACAAAGACAACTCAGCTTGCACTTGACTCTTGGGTCAGCAATGCTAGACTCCAAGCAGCAGTGGAAGAATGGCTCCAAGCTTGTGGAAGAGCATGGCTTGGAGTCTACACTTCTATGAGCAAAGAGAAGCTAAGTAAAGAAGTTCTGGAACCCATTTTTGTACTTGATAGGCATAATATCGATACTTCCCATACAGTGCCCACCAAAAATGTCTACATTCTAATTCCAGAAAATTCCAAGTATGTTATTTGCCATGATGAAAGAGACTTTGCAGATAGGATCAAATCAAGAACCTTGACATGGATCACTTAGAGTAAGAGATCTTAATATGTGTACAAATCAAGGATCTTGACATGGATCACTTAGAGTAAGAAAGAGATCTTAATATGTGTACGTACATGGCATGATTTAGTGAGCAATTCTACAATGGATATACATTTCAAAATGTGCTATGTAACACAAATATACACAAATTAAATACGTTTTTTCCTTTGGTCTTTTTGAAACAGGGTTTTCCTGTTGTAGCCCCAGCTGGCCTGGAACTTACTACATAGACTAGGCTGTCCTTTAACTGAGAGCGATCTGCCTGCCTTTGCCTCCTGAATGCTGGGAACTTGGGACTGGAGCTGCATCAGCTGTTAAGAGCATCGGTTGCTCTTGCGGAGGACCCAGGTTTGGTTCCCAGCACCCACATGATAGTTAACAACCATCTATAACTCCAGTTCCAGGGGATCCAACACCCTCTTCTGGCCTCAGCTGGCATTGGATGACACAGGTACACTTATAAACATTCAGGTAAAACATTCATACACATAAAAATGAAAACAAATAAATCAAAGTGTTTTTCATTAATTAACTAAAAAGTAAAGTCTCCTCCACCTCCACCCCTACCCCCACAATCTACTGTTAGCTGTTTCTACAAAGGACCAGTCAGAGTCAAATGCTTCAGGATTTGAAGATAAAGAAATGAGAGCAATCTCCGGACGCTAAAAGAAATAGAGTAAATATTTTCCTAAAAGCCCCTAGAAAAGAAGTCGGCTCTGCTAGTAGCCTGATTTTAACCTGGGTAGAACATTTTAACTACAGAACCTTAAGATGATAAATTTGCATTATTCTAAGCTACTAAGTTGGTGGTGATACATTATAGACTGGACAGTGGCCTCCTCTACTCTTAAAGTGACTACCTGAGGATAAGACCTAAAAAAATGAAGACAGATGCTAAGAAAGAGAAACATCTAGGATCTGAGACACCAGGGAAGCCATCCACAAACAAATGTAAAGGCAAGTTGGCCACTGTGCCAAACACCCAGCAAGCACCCTATTGAGATGAGGCTAGAAGTCTCTGAACAAAAACAACAACATCTTAAAGGAGAAAGTAAATAAGTCCTGTTGCAAAAATTATAGGATTAAAGAAGCATGGGGATCTTAAATATTTGCTGAAGGCATTGCCTCTGTACAGTTTTAAGAACTTGAGGAAAATTAGAAGCTGTATACAAAAAGTCACAGTCTCTCTCTCTCTCTCTCTCTCTCTCTCTCTCTCTATATATATATATATATATATATATATATATACATATACATATATCTGGGTTTAAGCACTTGATAGAGGATGAAAGAAGAGAATTCATTTGTTGCTAATAAAAGAATTATTTCCCTTCATGACCCAGGCTTAGACCCACCGTCTTTTCCCTATGTTCAGTCATAATCCTAGGTCCTATAAGAAATATTGTTTTCTCAATTACAATATTTGAAATGCCTTCTTATGGGGGAGTTGACCACATTTGAGTTAACTTATAGACAGAATAATTAAACTTTGGTAATAATTACAGTACAAAATATAACTGGTATCAACTCTGACAACATGAAATTGATATTGATCACAAGGAAAAGGTCGGCACAAGGAAGGAAACCGCAGAGCAATACCTCGGCTCAGGTGGCGGGAGGTCAGTAGACTCTCCCAACAAACGACAGAGTGAAGCATTAAATATGCATTTTTAACTCAGAAAGATACCCAGCCATTCATTTAGAAAATAGTAATGGCTTGACTAGGTCTTGGAATTTAAAGTGAAGAAAATAGACAAAGCCCTTTTTAATCACAGAATCTTACATTCTAGAAAGGCAAAACTGACTGCAAAGAAGTGAGCACCTTTCTTTCATAGTAAGTTAGGTGATGATCAGTGGTACGTTGTCCCTGTAAAAGGCAGACAGTACACATTTTAGATTTTGCAGGCCATGGGCTTCTGTTTTAGCATTTAACTAAGCCATCGTAATCCATATGTAGCCATAAGGAAAGCTGGAAAAAGAATATATGACTTTGTTCCAATAAAACTTTATTTACAGGCAGTAAACAGGCAGTGGGCCCAACCTGCCCCAGGGCTTTGCTAAACAAAGACAGGGAGACTCAAAGGAGAAGAGTCTAAAACAGGAAGAAGACAGAAGGCTTCAGGAGAAGCTGACCCTGGAGAGATTGTTGAACAAGCAAGGGGAATGAGCTTTGGGGCCTTCTATCAGAGGGGAGCAGGAAGCCAGAGGAGCAGAGTAAGGAGTGGACCCCAGGAAAGGCAGAGTACGGATCTGGAGAGGAGGTCCTGCAATTTTGCAAATAACTTGATTCTCCAGGGAGGTTTTTCCGCCATATCATTTGGTCAAAATAACTGTATTGCTTCTCCAGGATGTATACCATCTAGTCAGTTTCTCATACGAACCTAAACTGAAGACATATGATTTGATAGTTGATGGAGGAAAAAAAAAGGATTTGGGCCTCTTTGAAGTTATCAAAATGCTATCGGAACACAATACAGTGTATGCTGTTTTTATTACTGTTCAGGTAATACTCCACCTCAGACAGGTTGAGCTCATTCAGACTCCCTGTGTGGGGCTGTGGAAGTCTCAGATCCATTGTAGGACATTTCTAGAGAAGTTTGGGGCTTTGCCAAAAGAGGCTGGGAAGTGCAGAGCTAGGAAAGGAGCCGCTAGAAAAACCTTAAAACCTGGTCAAGTGGAAGCCATCATTTTCCCCATACCGAATGAAGCCAGGAACTTCAAAAACTTTGAAAGTGATAGATTTTCAAATGCATGAATAGTCTTTTTAGATTCTAGAGGGAGAGATGTAACGGCATCCTCGCTGTTCTCACTGGCTGCAGATGACGAGGCATCGCAAATTTAGGCTGATGGTTTGTAGACCTTACCGTGTTACAGATATAGTGTATTTGTCAGAGAATTTCTCAACACGTTGGTAATTCATGAAAAAATCATTAATCATTAATTATATATTAAAATTCATCATTTCAAAAGTTATGTTTATTTGAGTAATGAAATAAAAGCTGGCATCTTGTTATCCAGAAAAAAAAAAAAAGTGTTTTTCTAGCCAGTAACATTAGAGGCCTTGGGGTCAGAATCTGTACTTTAACAAGATCTCAAAGTGGTGACAGCAGGCACAGACCCATGCAAACTCAATCAGACAAAAATTCAGCACAGTACTAGGGAAATGGACAGGAGGCCTGAGTCTTAGCAGAACTTTTGGCAGCTGATTACTGCTGGATGAGAGCTGATCTTCTTGGAGAGACCAAGGAGAAACCCTCTTGGAGCAGAGAAATGGTTCAGTTATTAAGAGCACTGGGTGCTCTTGCAGAGGACCTAGGCTTGGTTCCCAACAACCACATGGCAACTAACAACTATCTGTAACACCAGTTCCAGAGGATTCGGATGCCCTCTTCTGACTTTCATGGGCATTGCACGACATGGGTACACCAACACACATGCAGACAATACACTCATACACATAAAATAAAAATAATAACTTTTCTTTTAAAAGGTGGGAGGGGAACTCTAGATAGACTGACTAGACTCCAGTGGATGAACCTACACCAAGGGACATCTGAGTATCCTCTTGACTTGATAGACCTTAACATATTTGACAAAATGCATGAAATCTGGTGAGGAGAAATGCGATTGATTCAGATTGGGGAGGGAGGTCTAAATATAATTAAGATGTTTGTATAAAATGCAAACAAAATGCATTAGAAAAAAAACTGCCTACTTGTTCCATTAAAACATATGAAATTAATTTTGGCTGGGGATTAAGACAGATTTTCCAGTGATCTATGGCTCTAAGCATACTTCTGCCATTTTATAATGTATATTTAGGTGAAATGGTAGTCTCGGTATTGACAATTACAAATCAAAGTATCAATCAACTATAAAATATACTGAAGATGCTCTACATTCTGTAATATAAAATAGTCACCCAGGATTTAGTTATTTAAAAATAAGTAAGTATGTTTCATTAGTATATAGACTTGTTTTCTTATTTAATAATTGGTAACACTGCATGTGAAGAAGAAGAAGAAGAAGAAGAAGAAGAAGAAGAAAAAGAAGAAAGAAAGAAAGAAAAAGGAGATTTAGCACAGAGTTTGAAAAACACAGATATGGAGTTTCCTGGGCCATCTGAAGCCCTTTGACTTTCATTTTGAAGCAGATAGACTGTCACTGGCTGACTGTGATTTGAAAGAATTGTTTGGCTGGCTATCTTATAGCTAGTCTGTGGGAGGGCAAGGTACGTGCAAGGAGAGAGGGAGGAAACCTCTAATAATCCAAGTGAGAGGTGGCGCTGACTCAGCAGACAGCAAGTTAGCACAACGTGGCCACATCTGGGTATGTTGCTGTAGGTCCAGCAGGAGTTTCCGTCAGTTTAGATGGGATGTTGAGGACGCCAAAAAGGGCAAGAGGATGATTACAAGTGTGAGACCAGACCAAGGTTGAAAACTGCTGAGCAAGGAAATTTGTACAGGAGAAGATGAGGGGGTGGGACTGCTGAAGGCCGTGAAGTTACTTTGGAATGCTCTAAGTCTGAGAAATGTGACAAATAACAAGTGGAGATATTATGCAGGTAACTGGGACATGGGTCTGGAGTTTAGTGGGAAGGAACAATTACTAAAAATATCTTTTAAAAATGGGGAATGGAGAGACTGCTCAGTCATTAAGAGCACTTGCTGCTCTTCCAGAGGACCTGGATTCAGTTACCAGAACTTACACAGCAGCTAACAAACATCTGTCACTCCAGTTCCAGGAGATCTGTCACACTCTTCTGACCTCCACAGGCATAGTATGACATGGGTATACTTACATACATGTAGGCAAAACACTTATAAACATAAAATAAAAACAATCTTTTAAAAATCTAAAAATAATAAGTCATGTGCACAATGGAAAAGATAAAGAGACCACAGAAGCAGGTAAATTATGCCAAGCTTTCACTGCCAGAAATAAATAGAAGTTATTCTTTTGAGAGATTAAATAATCCATATGAGCCTATAAATTGCTCCTATAGTAGTAAGTCACCTAAAATGAGAAAGGTCAAAACAATTATCTTAAATGAAACAAGTCAGACATGAAAGTACAAATATTTTATGATTTAACTTTTATGCAGTATCTAAAATAATCACATTCACAGAAATTAGAGTGTTGGTAGCAGATGGGAAGATGAGAAGTTCTAGAAATGGAAGACTGGTTGCAGAGCAACGGCCGATATCCTGAACACCACTGAATCACACCTTTAAAAATGTTTAAATAGTCAATTTTAGGCTATGGCATATTACCATAAGAAAGTTTATTTCAGTATTTTATTAATTATATGTGTGTGTGTGTGTGTGTGTGTGCGTGTGTACATACATGTGCCATGGGGCATATGTGGAAGTCAGAAAAGGACTTTGTGGGGTGGATCTTGTCTTTTACTGTGTTGACATGGGGTCTGACTCTTGAGCTGCTGACAGATTCTTAGGTCTCTGCCTTCTGTCTTGGTGTAGGAGTGCTGGGGCTGTAGATGCACTCCACTGCACCCGTCTTTTCACATGGGTTCCAGGGACTGAACTCAAGTGGCCAGACTTGCATGGTTAGTTCTTTTACCCACTGAGCCATCTCCCTAGCCCACAAGAACTTAAAAAAAAAAAATTTAAGCTGACCTTGTAATCATAACACACATATAAATTGTTCTTAGAGGGAACTAGGGATGAGAAAGGGAGGGCAAAGCAAGACATACTTTTATACTTCTCTGTATTGTTTGCATTCTTTAGCCATATGCACACATTATTTTTGCATTTAAAAATAAAATGTTTTGAAAGAGAAAGTATGAAAAACGAGAGTGCTAGCCCATGTTTCTGCTTGACTTGCACTCAAATTCTCAAAACATTATTTTATAGAAACTTATTTCCAAGAAGCCTCAAAGCCCCTTTTATCATTATTACTAGAAGCTGCTCCCTTGGAATCAGACACTTGTGTTTTTCCGATGGAGCCTGAACTCAAAGCCTGGAGGGTGAGTATATTTGGAAAGCCACTCAGCACAGGCCTGTGCTTTGAACTGCTGTGCCTTCCAGCACTCTATGCATCCCCATCCAACTGGCCTCTCATCCAATGTACCTGTCAGGCAGCCGGGATTTATGGAGCTGCCTGTAGGAGTGCCCAGGGCCTGCTGGAGGATGCCCATTAAGTAAAGTGACCTACAGGAAAACAGACCTAGAAGAATCTCAGACTGCAACTGTTCATTGCCTGGACTGCAACCAACCAACATACTAAAAGATACCAATACAAAGGCCTTGAATAAAATAAGGCCTTCGCAACTTACAGGATTTGCCAGAAATTTCAGATTCCAAGAAGAAGATTCTAGCCTGTCAGAGTGGAGAGGACCTCAGAAATCATATTGATAGATGTTCCTCTCTTATGTTGCGGACAATGAGGCCCACGTAGGCATAATCACAGCAAGAGTGAGAGGCTGAGTGTGAGACTGAAGTCTGCGTGAATATAAGGAAACACACCAAGCTCTCCACTTGTCTGATGCATCTTCCAGAGTGGGAGGCTCTGTTCTTGTGGGGGTAGCTTGGGGAAAGAGGAGGTGAAGGGAGTGAAGGAAGAGAAGAAGCAGAGATTACTCATAGTCTTAGTTAACTTGGCAGACATTAGAGCATACTAAGTAAGCCAGGATTTAGTCAGATCACTTACGTTGACTATGAAGTCATTCAGCTGATGTTTCTTTGCTGATCTTTGTTTTCGTGTTCTAAGCCAGACATGGTTGTATGTGGTATGGATGTGGAATTGAATCAGACATGCCCTGCCCTTGAAACACTCAGTCCAGGAGAGCAGATGGTAACGCTGCTGACAGAGGCAGCTACAATGCAGGGATAGCATGAGACCCAGCACTATGTCTAAGCTTTTCTGCACATTAGAGTACTCCCCCCGAGCTTGATGAGTTATATTATTCTGGGGAAGGCCTTGAGGATCTGCATTTTCAGTAAAAGACCAAAATGATTCTCATAAGCCTAACTTTGAGATTATTCAGCATTGGACTCCATCATGTCTCAGGCCAATAGTGATACCCCACCTTACATATCAGGAGAGCCATATTTGACTGTTCCCAGATTCCTCAAGATTATACCCTGCCTTCCCACAAGGCCCTAGGATAACTCTGACACTGTACAGGTTCTGTACTGCACATTATCACCCAGGGGTTGAATGCTCTCTGAGATCATAATTCCCCACCCAAGGGAAAAGGCTACATTACTCTTTGATCCAAACACTCTTTAGCTCTGATTCTTTTGAGCTATGTCCTCCCAAAGGGAGCACTTTGCTTCTAAGTTATATTAAAGTACTATACAGACTATCAGGTCCTGCCTCAACATAGATACTTGATGATGTTGGGACCTAGTGCTCACTCCCTTATCACCCCACCATGCTGGGCTCCTCTTTGGTGGAACTCCAGGCTCATAGATGAATTTGTCTCTGACCTGGGTCCTTGCCCAGGTCTCCTCAGTCCTGCAATAAATAGCACACCATCACAAGTACTTTTGATTCCGTGCCTGGAACCCTAGCTACGTAGCTTGAAATGGAAAACATAAGCATGGAGTCAGGTCTCAACTCAGCTCTCAGTGTTACCCTTTACTGTGGTCTGTCTGGCTTGAACAAATTGATCATGTTCTATGTAACGCATATTTAAGTTTCTTGTACACAATTCTTTTGTATGGCTGAGTAAGAGAATGTACATAAAATGTGTGGCACTGAGCTTCTGTTTCTTGTATGTTACTTCATTTGATTTAAGCTGAGCCTCAACACTCTTGAACAGCTACTGCTATTATTTAATTTGACAGACAAAGAAAATGAGTGTTGGGGGTAAGACAGAGACATGACAGGGAGCTGGGCTCTAAACCCAGCTACAATCATCTAATCCATGTTCTTTCTACCTTCGTTCTTATGCCCAGACTTTAACTAGAGTTCCAGTTCAATGAGTAGAAAGGATAAGATTCCACTTTCAATTTATAAATGTACCTGGGTCAAGCCTGGTAACATCAGTACAATGGCAAATGGTCTTCTGATCTTAGTACCAGTTCAGATCTATTTGTAATTACTACCCAGAGGGTTGTCTTATAAAGGACTGCAAGGTCAAGTCAGGGTTCGCAGGGTATCTTGACTGATTAATTACATCAGCCATGGGAAAAGGATCCAGGAATGACAGCAGGTCCTATGAGCACAAGCCACCTTGAGGACTCAAAGTCTTTTCAAAGTCAAGAAGACCTGATTTTTAAAAAGAGATCCGATCCAAGGGAACTAAATAAAGTTATTAAGGACTGTTACCACCTTATTAAGATCTTTTCCCAGATGCACCCTGAAACAGCCAAAGAATACAGAATGGAGGAACAGCTTGGAGAGAAAGCATGGATCTGTTGAATGGCATTATATTTTAAGAAGAAGAAAAATAGTTGTACCTGCTCCCAAAGCTTCATGCCTGATTCCCTCTGCCCGAAACTCCAGGGAGGTGGAAGGAAGTCATTATGGAATTCTGAACCCTCCTCATGAGGTCCAGGAGGAGCTGATTGACCTTGGGAAATAATTCAGATTCTTCAAACCAAAGATGTTTTCACCTGTGAAGGGTAAAATAACTTCTGACACATTGTGCTTTGCAGGTATGAACTAAGGCAAAGTTTGAAAAGGAGTCACAGAGAACCTCACCCAAGGTAGGTGTTTGAAAATGTTCATTCCTACCTACCGTTTCCCTAAGGGCACATTGTAGAATGTTGATGATACATCAAGATTGCTGAGGTATGATGTACAAACAGTAATATTCATTGATTTAGAGTAAATAATTTTATGTTTTGACCAATATATACAGCCATGTAAGTAAGTACAACAATGATAGTTATAAAACTGCCCCATTATCCCCAAAAGTGCCACCATGCTCCTCTCTATGCCATCCCTTAGCCCTACCTCCAGTCCTTGGCAAACACTGATCTTATTTCTACCCTTATAGTTTTACTTTTTATTGCAGCCTATTTCAAATGCATAAAATCCAAAGAGCAAATAATTCTCTTGACTTTTTCCTTCACATCCTACTCAAAAATAGCTCAGCTCTGATGGTAAGCTCTCTGTTCCAGGAAAATTCTTCATTAAATAAATGAATTCCATGTGCATATTAAAAAGACATTCTGCTTCATATTCCTTCTATTTATAGCCACCAGAGGCCTGGGGGGCCTGTCAGGGTCTCCATGTCTTCTTCAGCTCACACCATCTTTCCTGCCCAAAAGCAGATCTAGCTATAGCAGGTAAGGTTGTGAAAGGACTCTGTGGAAACGTTTCCTGAGGAAGTACGTACCCAACCTGTCTGGGCAAATTCTGGATTTTCCTGCAATTCCTGGGGAAGTCCTGACTGTATCATAATTAATAACAGCCTGAGTAGTCAAGAGAGAAGGACTTCAAGCAAAGCTGAATAGACTTAGGTGGTTTCAAAAGTCCTTTCCTGCAGAGAAGTCCCATGATCCAGACAGACCGTGCAACAATTCATATTTGCCCCCTGTCTGCCCCTTGCCTGCTTCCACATTCCAGGTCTTGGGGGTGGCATAAGACTTATAGTTGAGCAGATAGAAGAGAAAAATTATACCTAGTTTCTGCCCACAGAAAATTGACTGTATAATAGAGAGAAACAACAGGGTGATGAAATTAGGGGAAATTAGGTTTCAATCTGACTGTCACTTGCCGATTGTGTGACCTTAGGAATGCCATTTCACCCCTCTGAGCTTCTGCATTCCACCTGTGACCTAGAAATTACATTCACCCTCATTCCAGAGGACTGGAATCAAAGAAGCATTGAGTATAAATTGACCAACCCAACTCCTGTCATGATCAGACTTAGAGAAAGGAATTTCCTCTTTACAATCTGTGTTGGTTAGGTTTTTCCAGAGCAACCAAGCTCACTGGAAGCAGATAGATAACAGGCACATAGATAGATAGATGATAGATAGATAGATAGATAGATAGATAGATAGATAGATAGATATCGATAGATAGATTAATGATTAATAGATGATAGATAGATTGATTGATAGATGATAGATGGATGGATAGATAGATTCTTTATTGGACACATACCTGATTAAGTGTAACTCAGTGGCTGAAAGCAAACAGCTTCAGTTATTCGTAGCTCTGAAGGCCATGTCCCCTTGGGCTGTAACTGCTAAATCTAGGAGTGCTAGAAGATAGGGGATTCTATTCTGCTACTATGAAGACTTTTTGGACCCATGGCCTTTTGTTTCAGCCAATCATTATTCCCCATTTAATGTGAACTCATGCTTTTAAGGGCCATAGGCATGGAAAGTTAACTTCTTCCTTGCTCTGTTATCATAATAAAAATATTCTTGTTCAAGCTTAGGTTTCTCAGTTAGTAATCCCTCTTTTGATGGACAGCTTACTGTCTTCCAGGTAGCATACCCAGCATGCAACTTATAGTCAATCTTCATTATACTCAAGAGATATAGAATTGCTAGAATTCTCATGTTATAGATGTGGAAATCAAGGCCTAGGAATAATAAACTGATTTGTTCAGTCACATGGGCAGGATCAAAATGTGGTCCAGAGCCCACCAAGCTCAACTCTTCATTCTCTACCAACCGGCTTCTATAATCAGAAGTAAATACTATGAGATGGGCATGGTGGCATACACCCTTAATCCCAACACTGAGAGACAGAGGCAGACGAATTTCTGTGAGTCCCAAGTCCAGCCTGGTCTATATAAGAAGTTCCAGGCCAGTCAGGGATCCATAGTGAGATGATGTCTCAAAGTAGGAAACAAACAAAAGGAACTAAATACTATTTAACTGCAAAAAAAGTGGAGGCCCTGTCAGTGAAGACAGAGGCCCAGTGAGTAATAGCATAAATTCTACATTCAGAGAAACCTACCTACCTACCAGCAGTGGGGCCTTGGCTTTGGATGCCACCCCTCTGTGACTGGTTTCCTCAGAGAGTGATGCATGATGGTGATAGATACCTGATTTGAAGTTTTATTGGAGTAACATGCATTCAGAATATGTAATAGTGGTTGTTAGGTAACAATTCTTAAATATGACAGTATCATTTTAGCTGATTCTTGCTTGTGCAATATTAGTTGACTGATTAATGAAGGAAAAGATAAAACAGTGTTGTATCTCTTAAAGCTGTGTAGCTTCGGTTGTCAACTTGACACAGCTGGGAAGAAGAAACCTTTGTCAAGGCATTGCCTCCATCAACCTGTGGCCATGTCTGTGAGGCATTTTCTTCTTTCTTTTCTTTGCTTTTTAGGGTTTGTTGTTGTTTGTTTGTGGGGTTTGAGTCTGGTTTTTTATTTTTTATTTTTTTGAGACAAGGTCAACCTGTACTCCCATCTGGCCTGGTATATAGACCAGGCTGACTTTGATCTCACAGATCCCTTGTCTCTGCCTCCTGAGTGCTGGGATTAAAGGTGGGTACCACCATGCCAGGTCAAGGCATTTTCTTAACTGCTAATTGGCATGGGAGGGCCCAATCCACTGTGGGCATACCACTTCTAGTCAGGCAGTCCTAGGTTGTATAAGAAAGCAGGCTGGGCACAGGCTAGAGGAGTAAGCCAGTAAGCAATATTCCACTCTTCTTCTGCTCCGGCCTCCAGGTTCCAGCCCTTGAGTTCCTGCCTGGCTTCTCTCAGTGATGAACTGTGAAGGGAACATGGAAGTCAGATAAACACTTTCCTTCTCAGAGCTGCTCAGTGTCCTGTCACAGAAGTAGAGACTAGGCTGAGACACACCCTGATGCAGCCCATCAGACAGTGATTAAGTTCTTGGTTCCTATATGATTCAGAACACAAGCTGTCACCAAACAAAATCTACCATCTGTGTCCTAACAAATCTAATAAATTCTGCTTTCATCAAGGATCTTTCTGGAAAACCCAGAAACCCACATGGCCCCATGGATGAGTCTGGACCTGAGGTCATTTTGTCTTCATAGACAGACCTCCACATGGCTGCTGGCTTTCTATCTGCCACTTCTGCTCATAACACGTTCCTTCTATCTTGTGTTCTTAACATCTTAGGAGAGATGGCTCAGAGCCGTTCATGTTTTATTTTCCTTTTTAGATGGATAGGATTATAAAATATTGGCTTGAAATTCACTAGGCTAGCTCTGAGTACCAGTTCTAAGACCCTAGACAAGACGCTTAATTCTCTAACAACTTATATATGTGCTAGATGATGATAACTTGTGGTATAATTTCAAAAGGAAATGAAAAAATATAAATTACTTAACATAGTACTTTGATAAGAATTTATTTATTTATCGTTTATTTATTATTTTTGCTGATGGGCCTTCTGCATGCTAAGCATGCACTCTACAACTGAGCTACATCCCCAGTCAAGGAGAAAATTCTTAACAAACTTTGGCCATGCTTTTGGCTGCTGATAGCATTATGGGTACTTGCTAGTTTATAGTCCTTCTACGCTTGATCTCCATTTGGACACATCCCAATCAAGGGCAGGCTCATTTCTGTTGGAGTGTTGAGGACTGGACTTTGGGGAAGGACATGGTTTAGTTCAGGTCACAATAGGTAGAGTCAAGGCCTGATCCTGAATTCTCAGACCATAGTGAGTATTTTTGCTATGGTATTGTTGTTTCTTCCAACATTCAGTTCTATTGTTCCATGGAGTAGAGTAAGAAGCTACTTCTGTGAAGGCTTCAGTTCCTTCTACAAACTCGTACCAAAGTCAGCTAAGTATTCAGAAAAGTAGTAGCCCTCAGAGACGCAGTCAGCACAGAATACTCCAACTGGCAGTATCAGATGGTTAAATCCTCTGTCTCTGAAATGAGACCTGACTTGAAGTTAGTTCTCTGCCACTGGCTGGCTATGTATTGCTGACAGTCCCTTAATCGATAAGGTTCAGCTTCTTCATGTATGAATTGGGGACAGCAAGAGAACCTACTTCTAAAGCACTTCCTATAACTCAAGCACATCAAAATCTTGAACAAATATTAACTAGTATTAGTACCTATTTTTACTCTTTAACTGGTGCCCGCTGTTCTTGAGCTTCCAGAAAAGAGGCAAAGTTCCTTCCTATGATCCACAAACTCAGAGTCTATCCCTAGCTTTCCTTTTAACCAAGCATTCCTCTGTGTTTACAATATACAATATAGTGAGACAATTGTATAATTTCTCATCTAGTGGCAACACTTTATTGAGTCCTTGAAGACTGTGTCTGGCAAATAAGGGAACATGGTCACCTAGCCACTAACCTCTTCCCAGTCATAGTTTGTACCAAACTCCTTTCAAACGTCATGCATACTGCTTTACTTAGCCAAAATGACTTTCCTGTTCCTCTTCCTAATCATTAACTCACCCTTCAAGTCTCATCTTCAGGCCACTTGAAGACATAGATTCTAACAGCACCGTATTCATATCTAATAACACTACTCATAATTTTTCCTTAAACAACTCTCTCTGTCCAGGTTGATCAGTGTCTGTCTCTCCCACTATGCATGACCCATGTCTCTAATCTTGTTCATCGCTGTATCTCAAGTGTCTCACAAGTACTGAATGAATGAAATTATTCCAGAGCTGCACAGTAATGCTGCATCTGTTTAATGGGTGGAAACATGAAAATGGGGGTGTTAAGAAGCATGCTGGATGTTTTACAGAGGTCTTTGAGCATAAGGGACTTTGACCAGAATAAGACTGTAGCTCAGAGTGCTTTGGACTGCTTCATCCTGCCTCTTAACATTGCATCCCCGTGGCTTCTGGATCCGAACCTCAGTCTTTATAACTAAGCAGCATGAGATAAATTTCTGTTAACACAGAAGTTTTTCCTCCTCTTTCAGTTGTGGACTTTTGGAAAGGAAGTTTACCTTCACATAGGTACAAGAGGTAAACCTTTTCTCCGAGTTGGATGCTAACCATTCCAGCGGTAATTTGGATTAAACCCCCCAGGGCGTTGTCCAGGCTGAACCCATCTCTCGAGCAGCGGGAGAGTGCCACAGGTTCAGCTGTGCTCCAGAGTCTCAGCCCGGGAGAAACACCAAAGGAAGTAGCTTGGTATGGCCCTGCTCCCAGGCCGCCTAGATGACTGAAACCTGAGAGGCCTCCTGAAATTGCAGGAGAGGTCAGTCACCAAATGCTGCATTGTCCACTGAGCATTAACCCAACGTCCTCTGCACTTCCAGAGGACTCAGAAAGAATGCTGGTCTCTTACAGCAGAGTATTCAAAGTGCTCTATAACAGCTTTATCTTCTTTATATCCTATCAAGTGTTAAAAAAATAAAATAGATTAAATTAAAAGCTATGGAAACAGGAAATACAGCAAAAATGGTTAAGACCGTGGGATTTGACAGCAGCTAGGTTTGAATTCTGTTTCCATTGCTACAGATCGTGAATAAGTCACTGAGCCCATCTGTGCCTCATTTTTTCATCTGTAGAATAAAGATGGCAGAATTACATACAGTTAATAGCCCAGTGATGTATGTGAAATACCTGACTTATGTCCAATGGTCAGTCAATATGAACAGACTGAAAAGAAAAAATATGAACGGACTGTAAGCCAGAATTCCTAAATTCCATTTTATTATTTGTTGGAGTGGTGAGACCCACCAACAAAGGTCCTCTCCTCAGGTCGTTTCCACAGTTAAACAGCAGCCTGAATAAACATATGTGGAATGAGCTGATAAACCAGTGGACATCTGTCCCATTATAACACCAGGAAACCTTTCTCACTCTCCTAGTTCTGAATCTAAATGCTTGTGGACTAACAGGCTGTCATGGATTGCCAAATCGTGAACCCGTGGACTTAGAGTACCTTCGATTGGATTTAAAGGAAAATCCTTTCTGACACACTGACGTGAACGAGGAGGAGACAGGCTGGGTCCTGATGAATCCCACACGCAGCCTGACAGGGTGAATGGCAGCCTCATCAAACCTGCCCTTGGCAGGGCACTCAGGGAGTTCTTACTTACCAGCCTCTGTAGCCCTGTCTGTCTGCCCGCAGCAGGTTTGGCCTCTGATTGGGGAGCCCGGAGTCAGGCAACCAGGGGGCCCTGCAGATTGGAGTCAGCTTGCAAACTGTCAGCCGGAGAGAGGGGGATATTGAATTCATCAGTCATGCTGACAGGGGGCGTGGGTGGGGCGGGAGCGCCCAGAGTGTGGGAGAAACCACTACACGCCTCACAGAGAAGCTGTGGAGAATCACGGTTTGGATTCGAGCAGGGTGACCCTTGAGCCAGATTAGCAATCCACAGATTCCTGGATTTTGTTTCAAATTGCGCTAAATGATGAATGGAAGATGTTGGCCTTTGATCTTTCCCTCAAATATTCTAAAAAAAGCTGTAGGCAATTATATAGATTTTTCATAGTATTTTTATATATTTTTTATGCCTTATAAGATTTTGCTTTTCAATAACTGAATGTGCTACTGCTCTCTGGGAAGGGGAAGAAATTCAGATTCATCACACACCTGCTCTGTGCCGTGCATGTGTGTGCAGCTACCATTTCATGTACTTCCCTGAGAAGAGGACATAAATATTTCCCAGATTATAGACAAGAAAGAGGAAAGTGAGGAGACTAAATTGTCAAGTCACCTCACAAGACAGAGTCAGAACCAGAATTTCCATTGAAAGCCGTAGGACACTGGAGTGGAATGGAATCTGCCAAGGCTCCACCCCTGGACCTCTGCTCCACAAAGCAGAAGCAAGAAGTGGTTTGGCCCATTCTTGTTGACATGATTGATAAGGTTTTCACTGGTTAAATTTTGAACTGAATTGTTTCTCTTAATGTTTTTTGTCCAGAGCTCTGTTAAGCTACCTAGCTAACTTTTTGGGTCAGTTACTTTGAGTCCTTGATGATGGAAGGGGTCCCAGTCCAGTCAGCCTCTGTGAGAGTCCCTCAGAAAGCTTATTCAGGTCTGGTTCACACACTCGGGGCTTGTGTGATTCTCAGAACCAGAAAAGTCCCGGAGCTTCTTCTTTCTCCAATACTGGCTCTTCCCATTTGGCTTGAAGGAAGAGGCGAGGAGGTGTTTAATGGGTGCAGGACCTGGCTCCTCTGGCTCTGGCTCTTTGGGACTCTGTGAATTGGCAAGTCTCCTCTGGGTCAGAGTCTGTGTCCCTTCTGCTGTCCCGGCCTGGCTCCCATGTCCTTTGACGTTAATGACCCTGAATCACAGATTTGGAAGGGTCTTTGAGTCCAAGCTCCTATTCAGTGGGTAGAACTCATCTACATTATCCTCAAATCCCCTTGCTGGAGACCAGCTGTCCAACATGCGAGCCTTTGGAAGACACCCTCAAACCATAACTAAGCCATAGTGCATACATTTGTAGTGTAGGCATTAGTATCTTCGATGGTTACTTAGAGTTTTTCCACTTTTAATGAAAAGGAACCAAAGCATTCACTTTTGTTTTCTCTTCTTCTGTTGCTGTTTGCAAGGTAAGAGATTTGACATTGTCGTCGAATCCAGAGGTAGCTCTTGCCCAGGTTTTGCCATTTAGTTCAACCAGAGTATTTCATATGGAATGGCTTTTCACCCCCAAATCCCCTTCTTGATCCAGGAGTATTCTCCATGCTTCCCTGGAGAGAAGGCTAACACTTGTACTGATTTGCACTCAAGCAGCCTAGGGGTTGCATTGACAGAGACAGATGTCAGCAGGGTGAAACCAACAAATTAATTTTGCCTGATTACTTAAGCCAGATGTGGACAGAAGTCTCCAGAGGAAAAAGAGAAGAGAAAACATTTGTCAACTCCCTGATGTACCACAACCCACTCTGTCTTTCTATGGTTATCTATAGGTCTCCTGGAATCTTTATGAAATAAGATCTTCAGGTTCTTCAGATTTGAATATCCCTGAATAATTGTGTCTTACTTTGGGGGCAACACTTACTTACCAAGTTATAATGCAAATGTTCTTGATCTAAAAGCTGTGTCATTTCCCCCCTTTTTTGTATATGGAAAGTGAAACTGAAAGAGCTGAAGGTTGATTATTCACCTTCACAAGGTTAGCAGAGGCCAAAGTACAACCAAGATGAAGTTAACATAGGCAGCCTCTGTTAAACACACATTTCATTCATTAAGCCCCTTCTTTGAGGCTCTAGCATTGGAGATTGGAGAGCGTGAAGAGGAATGCTTCATACTACTAAAGGAGAGTTTGGGTAGGAATTTCTTCTCACAAACTGAACTTTGTGTTTCACAGGAATGCCCATTTGACAGATATTCAATGATGTATGCTAGGTGTCAATCAGTTCTTAGGTATGGAAAATGCTGATATGAATGATACATATTCATCCCTCAAGATTAAAACCATACATTAGAGTGAAATCTCTGGTGGTTAAGTAAATGCACCTTATGCAAGGTCTTACCTATGCAAGATACACAAGAACATAGACAAGTGTGAACAAGAGGATTTGGAAATGCAGTGAAGGAGAGATAAAAGGCTTCTGGAAGGAGCTGTCATGAATTATCTCAGGTCAGGTATGTTGGGCCTGGAGAGGTGGCTCAGCAGTTAAGAGCACTGATTGCCCTTGCAGAGGACCAGAGTTTGAATCCCAGCACTCACATGGCAGCTAATAACCATCTGTAACTCCAGTTCCAGGGGATCCAAAGCCCTCTTCTGACCACTGTGGGCATTGCACTTACATTTAGGCAGGCAATACACTTGTACACATAAAATAAAAATAGTAAATAAAATATTTTTAAAAGTCAGGTGTGGCATAGCCAGACTACATGAAGAAGAAGAGAGTCCAGAGCAGGAAAGGAAGAGTGTCAGGTGACAGGAAAACAAAACTCCTAAGCCAGGGGTCAAATCATTTCATCTGAGAGGTGGATATTTTCATTATCCTGGTTCTCATATAGACAAGGACTTGAAAACCCACAGTGATTTAATGTGAGGAAGTTTTCTTCTCCAGATAGAAGGTGTTTCTGAAGATTCTTTTGATATTTATGATGGATCCCAAGATTACAAATGTTTTGTTGAAGAGGGAGTTTTGGAAAGTCTATGAATTAAAGCCAAAACAAAGGACAGTTTCCAAAAGGACAGTTAAAACTAATGGTTCTTAGTATTATTTTTAATTCGATGGTGTATCCTGAGCACCTACAGTGAGGCCTATACCAGCCGGAGCTGTGCATACAGTCCTGGTGTCATCTTAGCCTCTGGAAAAAATTCAGGTCTTGAATGTCGAGGAAGAGGAGCTGGAAATGCAAAATACTAAATCCCACCTATCTCCCTTGTCACCTGCTCATTATGCAATTAACTACTTACAGCCTAGATTAGGCATTTATCTTCTAAGCCTAACCCTACCCAGCCCCCACCGCATGCCATTGCCATGGAACATTGATGTCCCTTCCCTCTGTCGGGACGAATGGGAATGATACAGTATGTATGCTGCATATTTTGGAGTGCTTTTAGATTTGTCCATGTAGTTGAATACCTCAGTAGTTCATTACTTTGTATTGCTGACCAGATCTCCATTGTACTACTGTACCACGATTCCTTTAGCTGTTCACCTGCTGTTAACTTCTTGGTGGGGATATTATGATAAAGTTTTGGTGGATGTTTGTATTCATTTGACTTTGTGTGTTCATGTGACTTCACTTACAGTAAACACAGGAATGGAATCGCCTGGGCAATATGCATGGGAAGCATGTTTAACTTCGTAGGAAACCATCACAGTGCTTTTCAGCATGTTTCATTTGGCATTCCCATAAGTGATACACAACAGTTCCCATGCTCAACTAACTTGACGTTGTCAATCTGTTCGATTTTAATCATTTAATAAATGTATAGTGGACTCTAACTGAGTTTTATTTTATCTTTCCCTAATTACTAATGATTTTTATTTTTTAATCAACATGTGGTACTACAAAATAATCCTTATTCTTTACAACCTGAACAAGAAAAGTCCAGTACTGTGTCCCAATAACCAAATGTATTCCTTTGCACAGTTTTATGAACTGAAAACACAAGATGATTTGGGAAAAAAATTTGGCATTAAAACGGGAGGATAATATGAAAAGTCACTTTGAGGCAAAGTACCTGTTCGTGTGCTTCTGACTCATCTGCTTCTTTTATAGAAAGCTGGCTTTAATCTTTTGTATCTCTTCTCACTAAACTGGTAGTAACCGGATTGAATTGCACTGATTCTCATTCCAGACACAAGACCTTTGTTAAATATGTATTCCCCAATGATTTTCTTTCAGTCTATGCTTACCTCATCATTCTAGTAGTATTTATAGAATAGAAATTTCAATTTTATGAAATTGAATTTATTAATTTTTCCACCTAAATCTCATGATTTTGTGTCCTAAGAAACCATTGCCTACCCTATTGTAAAGATTTCTTCTTTGTTTCTTCTCATTTTATAATTTTAGATTCTATATTTGGGCTTTTAATCCATTTCAGTTACTGTATACGTTATAATGAAAGATCAAGATTAATTTTTTCCTACATGAACATGCACTTATTTGTTGAATAAGACCACATTTGTTGAAAAGACTACTGTCCTTTGAATTTCCTTGGCATCTTTACAAGGCATCAGTTGACCATATCAATTCCAGAACTTTGTGCTCCCTTCCATTGAAATATGAGTTTTTCTTTATCCCAAAACCACACAGCTGATTCAGTCATAAAATTATATGAAGTTGCCCAATATAATTAAAAAAAAACATTTTGGCTTTTCTAGGTTCCCTATATTTCCATACACAATTTAAAATCAGGTTGTCAGTTTCCACAAAAGTTCTGCAAAGATATTGGCTGCAATTATACTGTAGATACGGATAAACTGAAGCAAATTCATATCTTATAGTTTGAAGTTTTTCATCTAATAAGGCTGGTATAATTCTCTTTCTTTACATCTTCTTAGTTTCATGAATATTTTGTGATTTGATTGTTTCAGTCAATCTACACCTACATTTGTGCTGTCTACGCGTACCTGCTTTAAGATAGATGCATTCACCTGTAGTCATTTTGATTTCTAACTACTCTTTGACAGCATATGGAAAAATACTAATTTCAATTAATCTTTTATTCTGTGCTATCCTAAATTTACTTTTCTAGTTCTTCTGGAGACTCCTTAAGATTTTTAGAAAGATTTTTTCCAATATAATCACATACTGTAGGAATAGTAATGGTTTTACTTTTTATTGTATAGCACTTTTTATTTCTTTTCCTTGCCTTATTGCTTTGGATAGACACTCCAATATAAGGTTAAATAGAAGTGGTAAGAGTTGGTATTGGCTGCTCACAATCTTAGTAGGAAAACATCAATATCCTACCTCTACATGTGTTAACTACAAATTTGTCACATATATCCTATCTTATAGTGTTTGAGACACTATAAAAAGTTGAGAGTGAGTGGTTTATTTCCCACAGTACTGAAGGCTGACATGATGAGAACAGAGCACCAGCATGGTGAGGTTCTAATAAGGTCCTTCTTCTAATCTATTAGCTACTGACTTCCCACTGTGTCTTCACACAGTGCAAAGAAATTGAGCTAGCTCTCTGGCCTTTTCTTTCTCCAGTAATAGTATTTGTTCTGCAGTTTCCTTAATTTTATTCTGAATAGTGACTTCAGCTTGCTTAGGCTTACTGTTTGCCTGGTTTAACTTTCTTTAACTACAGCTCTATATTTCAAATGGAGTTTTGTTACAGCATGTAGGTATGTCTTACATTTTTCCTGATCTGGCAATCTCTGCCTTCCGTTGTACTGTTTAAATCACTTACATTTAATGTAATTATCGATACAGCACAGTTTAAATCTATGGTCTCATTACTTGTTTTCAACTTGAACTCTGTTCTTTGTTCATCTTTTCCTTTTTTTGTTTATTTTGTTTGTGGGATTTTAGCTTTCTTTCAATATTTCAATATTTTTTCAGTATTCCATTTCATTTCCACTTTTGATGTTTTTGCTAAATTAGAGTTTCCAGTGTGTATCTTTAATATATTCTACCTAAAATGTTATCCCACTTATGTATGATATAAGATGTTTACATCTTTAAGTTTCTTCTCCCAGCCTTGATCCTTTAGATTCATTGTCACGTGTTCATCTTTTCATATAAGTTCATACATAAAACAGGGTGGTTTTTTAATATATATACCTTTATTTATTCTCTTGGCATCCTTCTTTATTTGTGTAGACAACTGTTACTACCTGAAAATGTTATATTTTTATTTTTGCCTGATAAACTCCCTCAGTTTGTTATAGTGCTTAGTCACCAATAGTAAATTCTCACTTCTATCCTTGAATCATTTCAAATTTTTATTTTCATATTTTAGAGGTGTTTCTACCTTCAACATAGAAATCTAAGTTAACTTTTTTCTCTCTTAGCACTTGAAAACATCATTTGGCATTTTAAAAATATAACAGATATAACAGGGGACTAGAGAGATGGCTCAGTGGTTAAGGGCACTGGCTGCTCTTGCAGAGAACTTGGGTTCAATCACCAGCACTCACACGATGGCAAAAATCATCCTTAACTCTCTTCTGGGCTCTGCAGGCATTGTATGACACAGGTGCACTTATATGCGTGCAGGCAAAACACTCCTATCATAAAATTGAAATAAATAAATAAAGACTATACTTTGAAGGATCATTTCTATAGTTTGTTAGGAAGAATCTCTCTAAAATATTTTCTGCTTTCTGTGATGTTCAATGCTTTCCTATGCCATATTTACCAGAAACACAATATGTGAATATTTCTTTAATGTTAGAATGCACAAGGTTATAGTAATTAGTAAATGTATATAATGCCTTTTAAAAATAAATAAAATAAAATAAATAATAAATACAGTGCTCTATTGTGTAGTTATTGGGAGCATGCTGCCATTCTCATCTCTGTCTGTACATTCATGCAGTCATTTTTCTTGGTACCTTTAAGGTTTTTATTCTTTATCCCTGGTTTTTTGAGCAGTATGATAATGATGTAATTTGGTGTGATTGTGTGTGTTTATGTGTTTATACATGTATATGTGTGTGATATGTTGTGTGTGATTATGTATGTGTGTGTTTGTGGTGTGGTATATATGTGTGCAGTGTGGTGTGTGTGCATGTGTGTAATGTGGTATGTGTATATGTGTGTGTGTGTTTGTGATGTGGTATACATGTGTGTGGTGTGGTGTGGTGTGTGTATATCTGTGTATATGTGTATTGTGTACGTGTATACATGTTTGTGTATATGTTTGTGGTGTGGTATGTATGTCTGTGTATATTTTTACCCAGATTCTTTGACCTTCTTGGATTTGGATGTTTAGATTTTCTTTTATGAAATTTGGGAGGAAATGGCCTATTTTCAAAATATTTATTTCTGTACCTCTTCCTGGGTACTGGGACTGTAGTACATTTCTCTGAGACTATAGTTTCCATGTGTTCATCAGCTCAACATTTCTCCACACTCAGAACAACATGGTTTTATTCCTGGACAGCCTTCTCTCTGTGCTTCATCTTTGTCTCCATTGCTGTCTTCAATGCATTTCTTTTCAATTTGCATTGTTCTTCTGTCATGTTCAGTTTGTGTTCATTGAAGTTTATTCTATTTAACTTTTAGAACTTTCATTTGGGTCTTGATTTCTATCTCCCATTTCTCTCCATACTCCGCTTTCTTCTAATACCTATATATAGTTACAATGGCTATTTTAATGTCACTTTCTGCTAGACAGATTTAAATCATCTGTTTTGGAAAAGACTTTTACAATATGGACATACCATAGACAAATAATGTTTAACTAACCTTGCAACCAAAATGTTAACCTTATCTTAGCTTCTTTATAATGTAGACAATTTGCTAAGCCTTATGTTCCTCTTGTGACTGAGGCATTTGGCCTTAATCATTCAATGACCCTTCCTTCCCCCTAACAAAAAAAAAAAAAAACAGTACATAAATATTTGTGTGTGAATGTTTGCCTATCAAGAAATATTGCTGCAAGCAGTACAGATATTCATTGACAGCAGAGCTATGAAGATGATCCCATTTGTGTTGTAAACAACTGATGGGATTAAATGGATAACAGCTGTTTGTGGCTGTGTGCAGGCTGGCCTAGGTCTAGGGCTCAAAAAGGACAAAATTCCTCGCTCCTAGGATAAAGTTCTGTTTTTACTTCCTTATTTCATATGGCATATACTATTTCAATAAAATAAAGAGTGAGTCCTTGTTGAGGAGAACAGTTCCCAGAGCAATCTGCAGGAACAGCAGCACAGCTTGAAATGGATGCTAAGCATTGGGCTGTTTTTATTTGTGCATCATTGTACTGTGGCTTTGTATCGTAAATGCTACAGTCTGTCATTTCTTGGTCTGTTTCTACTTATGAATTATTGTCTGTTTGTGTGTTTGACTTCATTGTAGATCAAAGTCATATTTTCTTCCATTTCTTGTAATATCTCATCAGATTCTGGACATTTTGAAATTATGCCATTCATGCTCAAGAATTTGCCATTTTCCTTGAGAGCCTGCTGGGGGCTTTGTTTGGTAGTTAAATTAACTGTGGATGGTTTTGATTGTGATACATTTTTTAAGCTTTTCTAGGGCAGTTGTGCAATAAGCACCATGGCAAGGATATTGAGATTTATTCCCTTGGGGTTTCACCAACTGCAAAACTGATCAATCAGGGCTTTTCCAACTTTTCTAGTTGGAATCTGAATATCCTCCACCATCCGTGAGCTGAGAATGCATGGACTACAACTCCTGATTATTCTTTGCCTATCTTGTGCAGTTTTATTCAATGAACGCACGATTTTTACTGGGTCAAGATGTAACCTATGCACATTGCTGAAGATCTTTTCTCATTGCTCCCTGGTTTCTGTGGCTCTGTCCTGATGATCCCCACCTTCTAATCTCAGCCTTGCTCACTTCCTCAGCAAGTGAGGCCAGGCGTCTGGGCTCCATTTAGATTCCCACTTTCTGAGCCCCAGCACGGAAGCTGCCCTCAAGCAGAATGCTCTCTTGGCCCTAGACTCCCTCATGCCCAATGCTGGAAACAGTTTTCCATATAACATGTCCTGTTTGCTGTTTATGAGGAGAAGTTACTTCCTTGTCATTTAATCATGGTTGAAAGAGGAAATATTCCCAGGAATTTTTGGTTTTGTTTTTGTCTTTCTGAGACAGGGTCTCCCTGTAGGACCAACTGGCCTAGAACTCACTGCATAGACCAGGCTGGCCTTGAACTCATAGAGATCCTCCTGCCTCTGCCTGCCGAGTGCTGGGATTAAGGCGTGTGCCACCACGCAGGGCTCCTCCCTGGTTCTTTACTCATATCTTCCCAGGTTTCTCTGTCCTCACACAAATGAAGTTTCTGATTCTACCTCCTCTTCTGAGTTTCCTCCTGACCCAAACTTCTAGTTATCATTTTCCTAGGGGTAGTTCTTCCTCCTTTAGAGAACGTTCTATGCACCTTGGGGTTTGGTGCTGCTGCTGCTGCTGCTGGCTGCCATTCAGTTGAGTTTGGTTCGGTTTGGTTTGCTTCTTTGTTCTTGTTGGTTTTTGCTTGTTTGCTTTGTGGCTTTTCCCACCTCTAGGATGGAAATCACTTGTGGAAGCTCTTCCCCATTTTGTTTATTATTTATTTATTCCTAAGCTGGCCTGAAATTCAGCTGAGGGTGTCCTTGAGCTCCAGATCCTCTTTGCTCCATCTTCCAAGTGCTGAGATCACAGGCAGGTGCTATCAGACCCAGTTTTAAGTAGTGCTGGGAAACTCAGAGCTTTCTGCCTGCTAGGCAAACACTCTACCAACTGAACATCATTCCCACCGTAACTTCGTTTCTCTGTAACATTTGATGTTGCAACTCTTTCCTCCTCAAAAATTGCTTGAGAGAGAGAATAACAATGTTTATATGTGGTTAAGAGCACAGATTTTTAGTCAGAGATTTTGTTCTACCCTGAGTTCTACCACTTATATAAATATCAGACCTTAGACTATTATGTGGCTTCCCTGAACCTCATTTTTCACATAGGTTAAAAGAACCCAATAATGTCTGCTTCTTACTACTGTTGAGAGGTGAAATGGCGTATACTCACAATGCTCTTCCTAAGGGCCAGCACATGGAAGTTACTTCCCAAATGCCAATCTTGGTAGTTATTGCTGATTTCCAGGATATCTCCTGCCTGTCTCTGGCCATTAAGTGACCTCCCTTAAGGATTCCTTGTCCCCTAACTATTAAACCTTTTAAAAAATATATTTGTTTACTCTTTTTATTTTATGTTTATGAGTGTACTGCCTGCATGCATGTAAGTACTATAAAATCTTTCAAAGTGTATTATGTTCTATGTTCAAGTCTTCTTTATTTATTTTTTTTTTTTTTTAGGTTTTTCACTAAAAGAAAAAAAGTATTTGAGCCTGGAGAGATAGGTCAGTCAGTAAAGTGCTTGTCAAGCAAGCATGAGAATGCGAATTCAGTCCTCAGAAGCCTCATGAAAAAATCAGGCATGGTGGGGGCGGGTGCCGCCTCTCCAGCACGGGGAGGCAGAGGAGGAAGTCTTCAGGGTTGCTGGCCAGTGACTCCGCCTAATCAGCCAGGCCCAGGTTACTGAGAGACCCTGTGTCAGAAAAACAAGATGGATAGGGGACTGAGGAACAATGCCTGAGGTTGACGTAGGCCTCCACATGTACACATGCATATATACATGTAATCCCACACACGTGATCATGTTCAGACATGTACCTAGACACAGGAAAAAGTATTAAGTATTATGAGTAGTCCATGTGTTGTGAAATAGTCATCAAAAGGAGTAAGTGTGGCCTGCGCCTCTCTTTCCACCCCATGGGAAATGATCCGTTCCAGTTTGTCCTTGAATCCCATGTGTGCTGCTGGGATCCGAGCCCCCGATCTTTCCCTGAAGACAACTGCTCTTCTGATTTTTGTGTTCATTGTTTCCTTACTGACTTTTTAAGTTTTGCCACATGCAGCTTTGCAAGCCTGTGAACTTCATATAAAAAGAATGGTACTGAACGTTCTCCTCTGTAGTTTCTTTCTCCACTTAACATTGTGTGCTTGAGGTTCATCCACGTTCCATGAGCTCTGCTTCATTACACTTTCATTGTAGCATCAATCCATTGTATGAGTATTCCACAGCTGATCTGGCCTCTCTAGCTTTTATGGATATTTGAGCTGTTTCCAGTGTCTGGCAACAGTATGGCAGTGCCCGCTAGGAGCGTCTTCCTTGAATCCTCTCTGACTTTTCCTGGGATAATTCCAGGGTGAAAGCATTTGCACATCTTTGCCAGGTAACTGAAAATGATATTTCAAAGTAATTGCATCAATTTCTACTTAATAATTGTTGTGTAAATATTCGAGCTTAATAGCCTTCCGTAGACTTGATAGAGTCACACTTCCCTAATTGCCTTTTTCCCCTGCCCACTTTCCCTTAGCTTGAACCACCGCCCCTGTTGACGCCCACTGCATGCTAACCTCTGGTCCCGATCCCCCTCCTAAACTCCAGCTCTGTATAATCAACTGCTCGTTTAATAACCCCTCATGGCTGTCTTAGGGAGGCATACATGTAATATGCCACTAACTGGACACACCTTCTTCAGTGGATTGAGCCATCCTCACCCCATCACCAAACAAGAAAGCAAAGAATGAAGTGCTCCCTTGCATTTCCCCTCCCCTTTAGTCTTCTGACAGAACCCGAATTCTGGCGGTTCCACTCCCCGACACTCTTGAAATCCATATGGCTCACTGATATTTCTAGTGCTGTTTCTGGTTTTACAGTTTCATGTCCTCATTCCATGAAGTTGTTTAAGCCATGCAGATTGTTTGGATAATTGCACGTGTACACATGTGACCTGTGTCTCTTTCAGGCAGGAGTGCCTGAGTGGCCCTGGCCGGTTCCCCCTGACAGAATGACTGGCAGCTTTATACGGGTGGCGGCTCAAGCTTTGGCTGCTGAGTGAGGAGAACACAGTGCAGGCACACTGCTCACACAGTGAATGAGGAGTATAAACACAAAGTGAGCCTTTGCTATTTCGCGTCTTTAGAAATACGGAGCTATTTGTGACACAGCATTACTTAGCTGCTCTGATAAATGTCCCCTTCTTTCCATCTCCATGGCTGTTGAACACAGGCAAGCAGCAGGACTAGAGAACTTTCCAGTTCCCTTGTCCAGTTCATTGCTATGGATTTGGATTTGATTTTTTTTCTTTTTTGTGACTTCCTGAATAAATTCTACATTGGCATAATAATAATAGCATTTGAATATCCAACTTCAGGGTACGCTGAGTTCTTTCCAAATGGCATTAGTTGAGGTTTTGGCACTTTCTTCCAGAACACAAGCATTCTCTATCTGCACAAAACTCAGCTGTTATCTTCTTTCCAAAGCCATCAAATCTTAAAATAGCATCCCCTGTGAGAAGCCCAGTCTTCTTGGCATGGCCCAGTGTCAGGTTTCAAGGGCACCATTTCACATCCAGTCGACTGGAGGACATAACTGGCACTTACTTGTCTATAACGCTCAAAGACCTACAGAATTTTGTTTTTAAGGAACAAATCGAACTGATGCCATGTTATGACACTAACCAAGTGAAAGGAAATTAATACTGGAGGAACACCTTTCAGCACCAAGCATTTCTGTATACTGTCTTATTTAATCTTCAGAACTACCTTGTGAATTGGGTATTTTTAGTCTAGTAGACAAGTCATTCGCGGAAAGTAGATTCGCTTTGAGTAGTGGCTGACCAAGGTCACAGTAAAGAGTCTTGGTTTAAGCCTAGGCCTTAGGACTTCCTGTAATGTCTTCTTTTAACTCTGTCATAGACACTTCGTTGTGTCACTTTTCTTGGTTTAAAAAAAAAAGCAAGTGCAGACAATAGTGTTTTCTGAGTCTGGATTCAACTATACAATCCTTGTCTCCTACTTTAGTGTGAACGGCAGTGCTGAAGTGAGAAACTGGAAAAGACACACAGAATAAACAAGGAGAACAAATGCTCGTCCCCAGAGGGGCTTGTGGGACAGTGTGGCAGGTGGGGGTACACTGACAGCTTATTCGCAGTGTGATGTGATTAGTACACACATCTATTTATCTCCCACATACTAAGTAGGGGCTCAGGATTTGGAGCTACAGTCAGTCACTGGCTTCAAGGGTCGTACAGTCCAGCCGTAGTAGAAACAAGGATGGCTATCAAGCAAAGGCCTCTGGGAGAACATATCCAGTGCCTTCTGAGTCAGCAAAGACTCCATATTTGGGGTGATTCTGGAGATGGGTTTTGAAAAAGCAATGTGTGACAGGCAGCCGAAGAGCATTTCCAGTTAGAGCACGGTAAGCAAAGGCCAAAGGGCAGAGCTGTAAATTCTGCCCTGAAGAAGAGATCGACCCGTGATCTAGAAGGATGACTAACAGCCCAGCCAACCAGATGGGAAGACACCACCCGCACAGGAGACCCCATGGCATCACAGCTCCTTGAGTGATCTCCTCTCCACGAGCCACTGTGTGAGCACAAAGGGGTGGCTTGAAAACTAGACTACATCACGGAAACCCATGAGTGGTTTGCAAAGAAGACCGAGCTATCTCTTGTAAGCAAGAGAAAGCTACTGATGTAATTATAATGCTTTCACACACACAAATAATAATAATAACACCAGCAGCAACTAAAACAGAATTTGGCACACAGTAAGTCCTCAGTCAGTGTTAGCTATTAGTTTTTTGAATTATTGTAGCTTTTTAATTACTGTAACAAATACCGGTCAGCTTAAACAACACAAATTTATTTCTCACAGTTCTGGAGCCCCGAGGCCTGAGACGAAGGTGGTGGCTCAGCTGGGGTCGGCTGAGGGCTCTAGAGCGCCCCTTTCCTCACTGTGTCGTCACCGCACACCGCCTCACCATGCGGCACAGACAGAGAGAAAGCAAGTCCTTACTCCTTCTTAGGAGAACACCAACTCCATCCTTCACCAGGGCTTGACCTCATCCTAATCACTCCTCAAGGGTCCTCCCTAGCCCCTTTGGGGGACTTTGAGGAGACATAAGCATTTAGTACACAGGAATTATCTCTTATTATAACCAGAAGCATTATAACTAGAGGTGATATGGCACATTTGCAGGCAGGTAGGGGTATCACTAATGAAGGCAGTGGTGGGTGGTAGCCACCAGGTACCATGCTGTTGGCTGGGGCTGCTACTCCCAGCCTGAGCAGCATTGAGGTGCCACTGGCCTCCCTCACACTTCCCTACCTTCTGGGAATTATCTGCTAATGAGCTGGTTTCTCACATTGCGTTTGGAGTTTCTTGAGCCCAGTGGTTATATTGATCTCTGTTCAGAGAGTATACAATGAAAGACTACTTAGACTTATGCCACTCCACGGCAGGGAGACTCCCTACTGCCACGTTCCAAAGCTGAGTGTCTTACCATTGCAGCCTGACCAAGTCCCAGGTTTATGGCGTCATTCTTCAAGAGTCCCTGCTGAGAGCATGAGTGGTAAATACTGTGGTAGCTTCCCAGAACCATCCACATCCCAATTTCCAGCTTATTCACCCTTGTCAGGAGGCTGATGATGAATGAAATTTGCACATCCATCTAGGGAATTACCTCAGTTCCTCCAAGTCATTGCCTTGGAGCTATTTACATTTTTAAAAGACAGAGGCTCTGAGGTACTTTTCTTTTCATATTCCCTACACTGCTGATAAATCATTCTCATCCTCACAGCACAGTGCAAGCTTTTGCAGCCTCAGCCCTCTCCTGACTCCTGACTCCAGGTTCTCTGACGTGGCTTATTCTCAGAGGCTGACGTGTTGGATCGCCACAGCTCATCTTGGACTTTCTGCCTGCACTGAGAGCTCATTGCAGAAGCTGATGATTTTTCATCCTCATAGTGCTGAGTTTCACATCTGCTGACACATCCCAGGCAGGTCCCTTACCATTCATTAATTCAAGCACATTTTGATGTAGCTCTTGCAGTGGACACACCTGTACTAAGGTGAACTCAGAGGCTTGCTCTCTTACTTTCTGAGATGCTCTGGTCTGAACCTAAGGCTTTGCACGTGTTTGAAACGTGGTCTGTCACTGAACTACATCCCCAACCCTTGACAGAAACAATTCTGGCAAATCCTTGAGTTGGGTCTTCTGAGACTGCTCACAGAGCATGGCAAATAGTGTGGTTTGGTCAGAAAACATGAAAACATGCTTGTCTTCTGCTCTGAGAAAGTGTTATACCAAAAGGAGTACACACTCTGGAGAGCATCGTGAAAGCCAGTTAGTACAGGCGCACAGAAGGCACAGGCACACAGACACTGGCTGGTGGTATATCAGCCAGGACTGCACAGGAATGACATCATCTGACCCTTTTCACCTGGCCTGGCCTGGTTCCCTGTTCTGGCCAGTCCATTCATCTTGGTGGTAAGGGGCATGGACTCTGGGATCCCAGTAAGATAACTTGCTCCACCCAGTGATGTTGGAAGTTGAGCAGCATCCTCTCCTGTGTGAATGACCATTAGAACTCAACCCCCACCATATAGGTGCTGAGTACCTGTTCTGGGTGTTCGCTGTTTTAAAATAAAGCATCTAAAGTTGATAGCACAAAATAACAACAACTTCATTTTGCTCACATCTGCCAGGCCTGGAACCAGGATGTACAAGTGTATACCTTGGGGGTTCAGATGGAAGAGTCTTAGACTGAAGTGATCAAGGTAGGATCAGCCATCCTCTGAAGGCTCCTTTACTCACACATCCGAAATCGATGTTATCTATGGGTAAGACCTTCAGCTGATCTGCTGATTACAACACCTACATGAAGCCATCCCCCAGGGCTGCCCGTGTTTCCTCACCGTATGTGACTACTGACTAGGTTCCAAGAGTTACCATCCCAGGAGTGGTGACTGGGATACTTGAATATAAGGGTTTGATGCTAGGATCCACAAATGAGACATACATCATCTGTTTTTCTGAGTCTGTGTTACTTCTCTTAGCATAACAGTTTCTAGTTCCAACCACTTACCTGCAAATGTCATGATTTCATCTTTCTTTATTGCTGAGTAGAACACCATTGTGTAAATGTACCACATTTTCATTATTCATTCATCAATTGAAGGACACTTAGGTTGGTTCCATCCCTTATCTATTGTGAAAAGATGGATGTACAGGTATCTCTGCAGTAGGATGAGTCCTCTGGGTGTATGCCGAGGAGTGGTAAAACCGGGTCAAATGGTAGATTCACTTTTAGTTTTTTAAGAGAGTCAAAGATTATTCATATACGATGTGACCTCAAGCCAGGTGTGGTAGCATATACTTGCAATTCCACCACTGGAGAGGGTGAGGCAGAAGGACAATGAATTGGAGTCCAGCCTCAGCTACTTAATGAGACACTATTTTAATTTTAAAAGTGACCTCAAAACAAGGTGTCTACTAAGTCCCTCTTCAGTAATTCCATACCAGGTCCTGCCCTGCTTTGTTTCTTTTCCTGGGATCTTTGCAAGGCTGTTTCTCCTGTTTCTCCAAGCAAATGTCCCTTTCTGGAGATGGGTGAAGGTAGTGTATTATCTGCTGCTCTCTCCCTAATGTTCCCATGACCTGTTTGTCTATTTCTGTTTCTTATCCCCACTTTACTCTGTGTGCATGACAAGAACCATCAGAACACAGGCCTTGTTTCTGTTGTCTGGCACCCAGCCTGGTGTCTGGCACATAAATCCATTAATATGTCCATTAAATGGTCGCTGGGCGAATAAGCAGAGCACAGTGCCAAGTGCAGAGACTTGTTTGCAGAGTCTTCAGTAAGGACAATCAAGATAGCAACCTACTTTGCTGAAATGTAAAATGTTTCTCCCTCATCTCTGCTTTCTGAATCCTTTCCCAATTTTTATTCTGAAAAGAAAAATCATAGAGAAGAGTACTGTGCAGGATTTTGCAAAAATCTAGAAAAGAAAAATGTAATGACTACTTTTTAAAATACTCCTCCCTAGGATTTCATGTAGCTCAATATATTTCATTGTAAGTTCACCCATGAAATTGTTTTCTTTATCATAAGCTAAAAATACATAATTAGAATATATAATAAAACACAACATAAGATATTTATACTTTATTATGTATTTATCATTATATATAAATATATGGCATATAATATTTATTTAAAATATAAATATATTTTATAATATTTACATAAGGCATAAATGTTTATAGTATATTTACTATATTTATACTAAACATAAATGATTTATAACATTAATTTAAAACATCTATAAATATAATCTTTTCATGATTATAAATTTTGTATAAATATATTTATAACATGTATATAAAGTATAAAATTGTAATAGCACCTTGACGTATTTGATCTTTCTTTTGAAATATTTGATTTTTACTAACTTATTTTGTGGAAAAAAAAACTACAATGTATATCTCAGAGATACAGAACCATGCATAAAGGAAAATATAAGTATCAAAAACCCTGAAAATGGCTCATCTGAATGAAATGAAAGCCATCAGTTTGAAAAACGTCAAATAGGAAAAAATGAAAAGTCAAAAAATATGGAATTTTATCTTCATCTATTCCTTCTTGTTCTTTGTAGAGCAGTCAGAAACACAGCTTTTTGAGACAGATAACATGCATGCAATCTTTCTCTTCTGGGATTATTATAAATCATAATCACAAAGGAAAGGGATCTCTCTTCTGACATATGCTCCTGCAGTCTTGTCTTCCCATATTGACCCTAATACACACACACACACACACACACACACACACACACACACACACACACTGTCCATTATGGCAGTGTGGCATGTGGCCTGCTCATTAGCCACCCGCAGGGGCACCACCTTAGGTATATCAGGTTTGACCTAGCAGCTAGAATTTTTCATGGAAGTTAAATTATACTCACTCCCACAGCAAAAGAGAGGTCTGCTAAAAGTCTTTTAAAAAACGGGTGCTTAATTTATATGAGATGGTGTCTAGACATTTATTTTCTGGAAATATTTAACTTGGATAAGACACGTGGCCCCCAAGATGAATGCAGGATTGAAATATGTCATTTGAAAATTTGTTCAAGGAAACGTCTGGTTAAGTGCAATAAGCTTAAACATCAAAATATTTTCCTAGGAGGCAAAGGTCATCCTGTTGGCTATGCACTGCAAGGACATCACATCTGAACACCTCTGGCTTCCTAAGCAGCTATTGCTTTTGTTATAACTACATTTCTGCAATTATATGTGTATTTACCTAAGTCTGTATTCTGTACAACATAGACGGTTCCTGGGATACAAAAACTAGAGATGGAAATTCTAAAGATTATCTTCAATGCAAGCTTTATGTGACTTTAACATTAAAACTTTTACATCAGTATCCTAGACCACAGGAGATGGCAATTTTTCTATAAAGACCAAATAATAAAAAACTTAGGCTTTATTATCCACGCAGTATGTTGCAGCTAGTGAACTCTGCCATTCTATTGTGGAAGTGATCCAAGACAATACAAATGGGTGTAGCTATGTTCAAATAACCTACTCACAAAAATAGGCCTTTGTCAACCCATTTCAGATCAGTGTCTTTTTAATTGCTTTAACTGTGATGCACAGTAAGAAATGAATTGTACACTCTCACCCAAAACAAGCACATATGTATATCACTGTGTGTTCACAAAATAATACCTATCTTTATAATGACCTTACACTCTAACATTTTCTATTACCCAATTTGATTCTGAATCACTTCATACATACAGCTACCATCTAAGTTGATTTCAAGACCAACAAATGGGTCATAACTCCTCAGGACAGAGAACACTGTAAGGTTAACTCTATGGTTGGGTATAGAGTGAATAGCATGCCAACAGCTAAAAGCATACAAAGAGGCTCTGTCCCTCAGTTAATGAATGGGAACACTTGGGCTGAGTCCGCAGCCTCAACTGTCTGCTTGGGTTTTCACATCACTGAAATCTGATAAAGTTGCGACCCAGTAACCACAAAGAACGAACATTGCTGAGAATAATGAGTATCCAAGGTCTGAGAAAAGGCCGGAGGACAAGAAGCTGGATGCTCATCTTTTCCAAAGGAATGGGGAAACAGAACATTTCTCTTCAGAAGGAGTCATAGTAGAGCTGGCAGAAGTCTTCCCTTTAAATGGAGTCCATCTGGGCAAGAAAACAGTGAGGAAAATCCTCACAGACACAAATGGGTAGTGCTCAGGGGAGAGAACCTGAGACCTGGGTCCCACCCTGCGAGGCCATTCCATCTGATACCCTTCAGTAGACACTCCCCTCTCAACCCAGTTCCCTGCTCAGGAAGTTATGTAAACGTAAATGAGTGTTTGCTCTTCTGTGAGTCTCAGAATCCTTTGCCACAAAATGGGGTGACTGTGTTGTTGCCTGTCCCAATAAACTGGGGTGTCCATTAAACAAGTTAATGTACTACAGTATCTCACACATAAAGCCAGTGCTTGATATATAATACATGGGATGATGTGTGATGCTTGCGACTATTTCAGTCATCTTTTTATTTTGAAAAATTCCAAACAACATCCTCAACAGAAAAGCTGGATGATCCTATTATTTTCCCCAAACTTAGATTTTGCCAACTGTTAATAATTTACCCTAACTGTAAACATTTCTTTCTCCATACCCACATACATGTGTAACTAAGAGTAATTTACCTGCCAGGAGTAGTACCTGACACCTGTAATCCCAGCACTCAGGACGAAGAGGCAGTAAGACTGAAAGTTTTAAGCCAACCTGGGCTATACTTGAGACCTGTTCAAAGGAGGAAAAAAAGCAATCAAGTGATTCCTCTGCATCAGAACTCTGTATCCCAGTGACTCTACGTGTACTTATCATGTCTTATGAAAATTATAATAGTCAATGTATCACTTTCAAACCCCAGAAATTGAAATTTATAGAATATTACCTAATATACAATCCATATTCAAAGTATCCCAACAATGTCTAGAATTCACTGTATTACACAGTGTATCTGTCAGGTCTCTTTAGTTTTATATGTAAGGGTCATTTCTCATGCCTTTTTATTTTCTTTCATGATGATGACCTTTTTAAAAATCCCAAGATAGTTTTCTTTTTATGAGTGCTTGGGTGAGAACAAGTGAGTAAATATGGCAATTTTTTTTTTTATGGAAACCGTGATTCCCACTGCAGATCTTGAAAGACACGAATATGAATAAAATCATTGAAAGTTCTATGGTATTTAGTTTTGGTAGAAGGCTATCTGTATGAATCCAGGTTCTCCAAAGATGCAGAACCAATATGATATGCGGATTAGTGAGGGGATACTGTATGTATATGTTCACATGTATGTAAATCTGGAGACAGACAGGAAGAGAAAGGAGCTTATTTATTTTAACTCTGTATTGGAAGGGCCCAGAAGCAGAAGAACCCCAGTAACAAGCAAGCGTCCTGCCTAAGTCTTGCTTTCTAAATACCACTCTCCACTAAAAAAGAGCCAGTGTTTTGTGGAGTTCTTTCTAACTCTAAGACAACAAAAAAACAAGGAAAGGGTGGACTTTCTTGTGCCAGAGAACAGGAGGTGCTCAGAGACGGACGGAGATCTGTCAGAGACAGATGGAGATCTGTCAAGGAGACACAGCAGTTCACTGGAAGGAACTCTCACCACTCAAACCAACTGGAAAGTCAAAAAGAATTACTCTTAACCCTAAATCATCATACAGCACACACGACAATAATAAAAAGAACCCATATGCCATGATAATACTATAAAAGAATTATAAAAAGCTGCAAGGTTCAGGTCGCTGGCACTGTTCTTTGGAATAGTTGCTACAAGGAAAAAGAGAAGGAAGAATACTGCGTTCAAATCTGTGTCTTCAATATCATGGGACCCTTGAAAGGAATCACAATGGAGCAGTCTCTACTACACACAAGTAAGAGAGACTTTAGTCCCACCAGAGCACCAAGACACCGCTTGCTACCTTGGTTTTCCCTCCTTTCTCTGATCAAGTGTGGAAATCCACTGTACAGAATGGGCAAAGGCAATCCTTTAACTGTAAATTGTCTACAGTGACAGAAATTTTCCTTGCTGGGTCAGTAAGGATGTGCTGTTTGACGACCCCTAGAAGTAAGAATGCGATCTTTCTGCCCAGCTCAGGCCTTGGTAGGCTTCTCTGGAAAGCTCAGAGGTCAGTTCCTGGACAAATAAGCTGACCTTTGGCCACAGAAAGCTGCCCTGCTTTGGACTGTGTGGGTCAGGGAAGGAGAGAGGAGGGGTCAAACACATCACTGGAGGGCAGCTACAGCAAAGGAATGACCTTGCTGTTTTGATAATCATTACAGAATAAAAACCAAGAGTGGGCAGGCCCGCCAGTCCCTTTATACACGTTATGTTTCCTTTCTCCCACTGACATATTTAAAAGCACCAGAGACCCAAGCCCAGAGAGTTAGGTGGGCCTCCCTGAAGCCACACAGTCAGGCTTGGCCTGTCCAAGGCCAGTGCCCCTGTTCCTGTCTGTTCCACACCTTTGTGCTTGATGTGAATATGGGGTTAAACATATCAGGTCTGTGAGGCTTCTTCCCCGGAGCCTCAACTCTGCCCCATCATAGCTCAGACCCTTTCTTAAGGAAAAATCTATTGGCCTTCTTTCCACCTGAGCAAGGTCAGCTCAAGGCAGAGCACTGACAGGAGAGAGGACTGAACCAGCAGTGGAGCTCAGCTTCTCCCTCTCCCGCCTCCAGGGCCTCAGGACGGTCCAGTTAGACAGTTTAGGGAGGAATCTCTGGGCTCTTAGGTGTCTGTTTGGTAAACTACCCAAACACACAGACAAGTTCAAGGCAGTCTGAACCTGCCTCCTGGGTCTGATGATGTTCATGCTTTACAGCACTTGTGTCCAGTATTTCTAATTAAAATGTCCAGTGGAAGATTCAGTAACAGTCCTCCTTTCACGTTATCTAAGCCCTCCTCCTCCAGGAATAATCACTACCATCAAGTCATGCTCATTCTTCCCGACCAGGCCCATGAAACAGGAAGTTCATGGCAAACATGAACTGGTTTGCATGTTTTTTTTTAAGTGTCCATAAATAATTTCTGGGTTGTACCTTTCGGATCTCATTTATTCAACAGTGTGTTTCCATAATTTATTCACAATACTAAATAGAACTCTGCTCTGTTCTTTCAGCTGTTATTTCAAAGATCATCTCCAAATGATCCATTAATTAATTTACCCATACTTTGTTGTATGATAGTACTGTCAGCTTAAAAGACTCTAAAACCACCTAGAAGTTGGGCTTCTGGGCATACCTGTAGGGGATTATCTTGATTATATTAATTGATATAGGAAGACTTATCTTAATTTTTAGGAGGGACCACTTCCTGGAATTCTGGACTGTATAAATGGAGATGGTGAGCCCAGCAGAGCTGAATGAAGCCAAGCACTATGAAGCATTTATTCTCTGCTCTCTGCTTCCTGAGTGCGACTGCAGTGTGACCGGCCAGCCTGCTGCTCCTCCCACCCTGCCTTCTCTGCCTGCTGCATGCCCTTCCTTCCATGGACACTGGATAGCTCTGGAACTGCAAATCAAAACAGGCCCTCTATCACTTATGTTGTTTTTGTCAGAGTATTTTATCAAGGCAACAAGAAAGCAGCTAAGGTATTATGCAGTGCTGAAACTGACATTTTTACACACCTTTTTGTGTATACATGCAAGAATTCACCCTCACCTATAGCATATAGAAGAAGCTCTGGTCCCATGTACTTGTTCATATTTACCCCATTAGGTATTGCCAATTGTTCCCCAAAACTGATTTTGCCAATTTACAGCCCCATTGGCCTGGTATGATGGCTCCCCTTTTTCTTATCTTCACTAACAGTTTGGTCTCTCTGACTATCATGCATGTCTGTCATGGATGGAGATGGTACCTTCTTGCGCTTACCTGAGTCTCTCTATTGGCTAGTGATGCCAAGCATCTTTTGTGTAATTACTGGCTGTTTGGATTGCCTGTTTGTAATCTGTCAGTTTTTCCAGAGTTGTTGATCTTTTACTTAATGAATGTATGGATTATTTATATATCCTGGATAATAATCTTTTAAAACTCAAGTATATTGTAAATATTGGGACAGGCCTTATAAACTTCAAAGCAGCGTAAAAACTTTGGTTTTTACTAGTGTTTCATTTCACTCTTACATATGTCTTATCACCTAAACCAGAGCCCCCAGAGGACAGAGAATGTGGCTTCCTTATGTTTATTTATCCAGGGTAAGTGTTAATAGGAAGCAGCCTGGAATTATGGGGCAAATTATGGCTTTGAAAATAGAAATGGAATTAATGCGTGTTGCAGAGGAGCTGTGTAAGTTTGCACAGTCCCTTAGCCTCTCTGAGGCTCTGTTTCCTTTATTCTAAAGGGGAAGAACCCCTACATGGATGTGTGAAGAATCACCTACAATGATGCAGGTGAAAGGACTTGGTAGGGGGGCACAGCAGATGGTAGTCAACAGATACCAGCTGAACAGAAGTACTGGGGAGTATTTATGAGTGGGTGATTTAGGACTGCATACTAGCCATCTCTTACATGCTCATTGCTCCTCTGCATTAGCTGCCACTCCCACTGTAGTTTATCTCTGTAGAACAGATGAAGAATCTGAGACTAAATGAATAAGGGTACAGCTTGTAAATGGCATAGAAACTGACCTATCTTATTCTTGTCCTGAAACATATCCATTGTCTGACAATGCTGTTTTTTGAAGGTTTACTTTGTGCCAGACACCACACCACCCCCAGGCACTGGGCTTATAGTGAACTAGGAGATGGAAGGAATTCCTGCCTTCAAAGAGCTTGCATTCCTCAAAATGACCAAAACAGGAAGCAAGCAGGCAAGTAAACTGTGATATACTTCACAACACATGTCCAGCTCAGACAGCAGAAGGCAAAAAACTTGGAGGCTGTCTTGTAAGAAGGAGATCAAGGAAGCCTTTTCTAAGATATGATATTGAAGCCAAAATAAAGAGATAAGAGATAGCAGTTGATTTTGAAGACTCAGAGCATTTCAAAGTGGGCAACAACAGACCCAGTTCCAATCTAGACCAGGAACTGAAGGAACTGAAGCCATTGTTATTCTACAATCCAATGGAAGGCTGCTGGTTCCTTCTTTTAGCCTAACCTCTGTCAAAGAAGAAAAACACCATGAGCCTCAAGCAGCTGGTAAAGGGTCCATATCGCCCCAGCTAAGCAAAAGCCACCGACACCCTTGAGACAGGACCATTTTCCTACCAACTTCCCTTCCCCATCACTGTCCCAGCTCTCAGGCCTCAAGCTTGGCCTTGTTTCCCAGATAAAAGCTTTTTACCCCAGCATTCCCCCACGCCATCTACAGGCAGGACCATTAGTAGACTGGTCTGTGTGCATTAGTTGAGAACCCCAGAGGATTGATTCAAGCCTGGAGGGGTGCCAGGTTTTCATTAAATCCCTTGTAAACCAGCAGTGCGGCTCTACAGGGCCACATCTGCTGAGGAAGCCATCTGTGATTCGTATCATGCTCCAACAAAACGCCAGTAGTGTGAGAACCTCCCCTCTGCTCTGCAGTGAACTGGAAAAGTAACATTAATAATCACTTCTGCAGGCTCCATAATGACATAATGGGCATTGGCTAGAGCCTTAAACTGTGACTGGCAGTCCCTGCCAACAAGCTGGGTGGATCCAAATTATCCTAGAAAATGTAGGTCATCACTCATGGCCATCTCTCCACCTAAGAAGTATAAATAAGGAATTTCTACTTTGAGACACAGGGAAAAAAAAGTAATATTTAATGGGTATCTGTGAGGTATCAGATACTTGAAGATGATGATGATCTGAAAAATGAGGAACCTGAGGCCAGAGGTGTTCATTGGCTGACCCACATAGGTAAGACACACACACACACACACACACACACACATACACACACACACACACACACAGGTAAGAGGCCTGACTGAAAATCACACCCAAGTCTCATGAACACCAAAGCCTGGAAGCTTTGCATTGCACTGGAAGGAGAACTCTGAGAGTCATACAAACCAAGCAAACAGGACAGTACATACAGGATGTCTTCCATGCACAGATGTCTGGATCAAAGCAAAGCCACCCAGGAGAGGGGACTGCGCATGCATTACTTAAGTCCCTAATACTTGCTTTGCGTTAGATGAGCTGAGAGGAATCCCCTTCCCTGCTTGCTTCTTCTGCATTCTTTCTCAAACCCAGTCTACCTAAACTAAAAAAAATAAAATAAAAAGACACCACTACCCAGCCTGTTCCTGGTGCCTGAGCCCACAATCCATGTCATCAAAGCATTTCCCTGTGTCTTCTGCTGCAGAGGGTGAGAAGTCCTGCAGGACCAAAGGGAGCTTAGAGGAAGCAATAGCTCCTATCCACATGCATGCAAATTCCAGAGTAAAGCAGGAAAGCGTGTAAAAGGAGAATAAGTAAATTAAAGGACATGGCTATGCATGGGACTGTGCGTGGTGGCACATCCCTGGATTACCTAGCGAGGATTCAGGAAAAAAGGAGAGGAGGAAGGAAGAAGGCAGGGAGGGATGGAAGGAGAGGAGGAGGAAGAGGAGGAGGAGGAGGAGGAGGAGGAGGAGGAGGAGGAGGAGGAGGAGGAGGAAGAGGAGGAGGAGGAGATGCAAAAGTCTGAATTTTAGAACCAGACAAACTATGTTTTGAATTTTGGCTTTGGTGCCTAACTGTTGTGTGATTGCCAAGAACCGATTACCTATCTGAGCATCCCTCTGTGAAAAATGGACCACATACCCACTGCCAGAACTACTGTGAAAACCTGAGGAGACAGAGCATCTACAGACAGGCACATGGTGCACATCAGTGGAAATGCATTTGCTTTCCTTACCTTTCACGTGTATATCATCCATGGCTAAAACTTCAGAGAAGAATTCAATATATATGTCAAAGGAGCTGCTAGTTTTCTTTTGGAATGGCAGTTTTTGATATTTCAGATGTCAGATCATCCAAATGTCTGCCTCTCAGCAGCTTCTCTCTTATTTTGTATAAACACCTAATAATGATTTCCCGACCCAGTCCCACTGAAGCCCAAGAGCACCTGGACAAAGAGAGGCACACCTTTAAATCACTGGGTGGTGTCCCCTTTCTGCCATGTACAGTGGACTGACTATATGTTCAGCATTAAAAAGCAAAAGAGAGAGGCTCACTGGGTAAGAGCACTGGAGACTCTTGCAGAGGACCGTGGTTCAGTTCCCAGCACCCACATGGAGGCTAAGAACTGTCCATAACTCTACTTCCAGGGGATCCAAAGCTCTCTTCTGACCTCCATGAACATTACATGACATGTGTTCACTTACAAACACACAGGTAAAACACTCATACACATAAAATAAAAATAGTAAGTAAAATAGTTTTTAAAAAAGAAAGAAAAAGAGTTTAGGAGAGAAAATACCAAGAGTGGGAGAAAATGGCTCCCCGACTGCTTTAGACTTGAGTGGGATTCCCAGAGCATGTCCTCCCCACACAAACACTTCCACATCCACAGCAGAGGCTACACAGAATGAGCCCAGTTGAAATTCTGGCTCCAACACTTGAGCAAATAGTTCAACACCTCTGAATTTGAGCTTCCCCAGTTCTGCAGAGGAGCCTAGAGACGGTAATAACTACCTCTCCTCATCATGAGAGGATTACAGTTTAGCTCCATGCAGCTACTAGGCTCCGTGCCTACCAAAGAGCAGGTGATTAGTAAATGGCGCTTTCTTTACTCAAAATATTCTTGAAACTCCCAACAACGGGGAGAGCAGTGTCTCTGGTCTGCGTTCCTTGATACGGAATGAAGACACGGAAAAGTAACCCTCAGTCAAGATCCCACACTGCAAAGCCTGCTTTCCTTCTGAAACATAGTGCTGCCATGCGATGGAGAGAGGGGATGGAGGTTTTAAACGCATTTTATCTCCCAGTTGCTTCTTCTCCTCTGGCTTGTGTGTTCTTGCCTCTCCAGCCCTGGCCGAGGCCTCTGGTATGCAGCCAACCAACCCCACCACACGTTTGCTGTCAACTGAGGCTCCCACTCAGCCAAAGAGGCATTTGGGAAATCACTTCCTCTCCCCTCCCCACCACTTGCTTTTGAAGTGTGCCTGTCATGTGACCAGCGCCTACTCCAGCTACAAGTTCCAGACCCTTATCCTACCCCGAACCTTAGGGAGCCCAGGCCTCAATGCTGCCATTAAGTAAGTCTGCTTTATTTTCGGAGCTTAATCCCAGTCCAACCTAAATTTGCTGAGAATCTCTTCTCTGCTAGGCAGGAGGCATGGCTTCAGAAAGAGAAAAATGAGTTTAGGCTTTGGACTGACAGACTATGAGAAAACTCCATCCAGTTCCGTTGAAAGGATCGCCAGGCCCATACCTTGCACCAGATCTCATGCTACACATGGGGGAATGCTGAGCCAGCAAGATGCCGGTCCCAGCAAGAGCTGGTGTGTGGATTGAGGAGTATCCCAGCACATACACAGCTGCCAGATATCCACACTATTTCAGATATCCACACTATGTTTTACAAACATTCTCTCCGGTCCTCAAAAGAACCATTGAGATGGATATTTAAAGGGCAGGAAAGACCTCAGCTCAAAACGGATCTCAGTGATGAAGACTCTAGACTCCAGGTCTGCTTTTTCTCTCAGATGCTGCCGGTTTCTTGGCAGAGAGGTGGCAGATCCATTTTCCTATTATTACCTCACAGTTGACTAGAGTGCGAGGATTTTCCAAATCACATTCCCTCCATTATCTCATCTGAGAATCAAACCCTGATTGGAAAGGGCTTTCCAGGAGGCCCTGGGGGGTCACAAGACAGAGAGCAGAGGAAAAAGACCTGTGCCTGACCCTGTAAGGCTGTTAACCCTGACCGCACCCTGTGAAAAAGGCAGTCTATCTTCCTCTCCCATTTTCTGTTTAGAGACCCTGAGGCTCAGAGCAGCGCTCTCTAATTCAGACAACTACTCCAGAGAAACTATGAGCTTACTCTGTTGTTCTACAGCAGCCAGCACCTCTGTCAACCAGGTTTGTGCTCAGAGCAAACCCTGACTTTCTCATAGCCTGCCTGCCCGTGGAAAGGCAAGAACAGATTTGAGGGCATTTGATGCACTTGATCCTTTACTGTATGACTTTTGGACATACAACAAGCCTCCCTTAAGCCTCAGTTTCACTTTTGCCAAGAGGCACCGCTAACCTCTGCTGTCTGGGTCAGGCATTCTCTGAGAGGCTGTGAGCTACGGCCCAGAAGGGGAGAAAGCCTTGAGAAAGCCACAAGTGCAAAAGGATATCTTTATTAAAGGGTCCCTCAATATGTTAGTTGGAATCAGAAGCCCCGGAGACAAAATCGGAAGGACCGAAGTTCTTTCAGGGGTCCTGCTCTGAAGCAGGACTTGCTCCTCCAAGGGGTCCCAGTGATGTTTGGTCTCAGAACATTGGTGATTTATATGCCTTTGCCTCTTTAGTCAGGCTGTACTTGCAGAACTGGAAGAGGGCCTTTCACAGAAAGAGACAGGTCGATCACAGTGTGATGGCATCCATGTCAAGAGCCCACTCTCCTTTAATGAATGAAACCAAGCACTTTGGCCACAAAGTCTTCAAGTTGCTGTGCCTACAAGTGATTATACAACTCACAGTAACACATCCTGTTAGTGAATGGTTTACTGTCCCCTTTCTCCATACATAGCAGGTTGAAACCCATCCGTGAGGCCAGAGGCAAACTTTCGAAGAGAAGGCAAATCTACTTGGGAGTCGGGGTGCTTTCTGGGCAAAAATGGCAGCAGCCACAGGAAGCAGGTGAGCAGCAGGCCACCTCCAGCACCCAGGTCCCCCAAAAGAAGAGCCGCACATATAATTAGTTGGTCACCAATTTCTACAGATTCTGAGCCCTCTGAATTTATCTTAATGCCATCTCTACCAACATTGACAAGTTAAGACTTCATTTGTCTCACTGGAATATAGTGACCTTTGACACATTACCAAGGTCTCATCTGTCCTCACATGCCCCCGGAGGGATTTTCCCAACACAGGTGCATGCCTGTCACTCTCCTGTAAAGGCCCCATAGAGGCCCAATGTTTCAGGGTGAAATCCAAACCCCTCTCAAGGTCCTTCAGGACTTCCTGTCACCTGTCCCAGCTCATTGCCCAGAAATTACCCAGCCGCCCCGCCCACACTGGGTGTTCTTGAACTGTAGAGAGTCTGGTCTTCCCAACAATTCTCCGAGTGGTGGCACACTGTCACCTTGACTGTCTTGTAAAATGCCAATTCTGATTTCTGTGGTTCCGGAGAGCTCCAGCAGGGTCCCCGCCTGGCTGTTTTGGGTCCTCACAGCACACCTTAAGTAGCAACGCTCTGTGCAGCCATAGGTTGTACGCCTTGTCGTTTCGCGCCCTGCCGGCCACAGCTCGCTTTGTGTCTTTGTGCACACTGCTCCCTCCACCTTCCCCTTTCCTGGCCTCTCCTTCTTACCTTCCTTTGCCATCAGAGAAGTTTACCATCTATGAAAAGTCTTCATGAAGAGCCTGTCCATACAAGAGTCTCTCGGCCTCTCTGACTGGACAAAGCCTTTCTCTCTTGCTTCCATGCAGGTGCACACATACCACGTGGGAGACCGTGCTACTCTGTCCGTCTGTCTGTCCGCCTCTGTGCTTGGTGTCCTCACTGACAAGAAGTAAGATCATATCCCTACCTCATGCATCTTGGTATTTTTCTTTGTTTGTGTCTTTGTTTGTTTTGAGACAGGATCACACTGTGTAGTTGGACTTAAATTCAAGATTCTCCTGCCTTGGTCCCCTGAGTGTTAAGATTACAAGTGTGTCTCCCGAGCCTCTCACAACTCTGTAGCGCCTGGTCTATACCAGAACAGCGACTAGTCAGAATGGGAGGGACAAGAGGAGGAAAGCAGGAGAGAGGAGGGAGTCCTTAACCACTTGTGTGGTGGGTAGAGCAGTAAACAAAGTATGTGCAAGCAGAGTCGTGCCCTCCCAGCACTCCAAGTTCTCCCACAGGCCCTTGACTAACCGCAGCGTTACTTTTACAGCAAGCAACACGTAATTTCTTTCTAAAAGGAAACAACTGTCTAATTCTAGAAGATACAACACAAAAAGATGGTCTCCCTGAACCAGGAACCTCAGAAGAAATTTGCAAGAGGTGCTGTCCAAACAGCAAGTGTACACAGGTGGATTTCTCAGGAAGACCACATACATTCATATTTCACAGAGGAAGTTCCTCTCCTAATATATGTGTGTCTTCCATAAATTTAACAAATGTGCATTGTGTGAAAAACACAGTAAGTGGGGATGGTAAAAGAATTTGCATTTTCCTGGATCCTAAGATGCCATTCTAATGGAAGAAACAGGTGTGGAGGGAGCAGGGAAGGACGAGGCGAAGAGATAAAGGCTGTGACTTCTGTGCATGTACTGTGAAGTACATGGCTTTCATTTTCCCAGGGAGGTGGGGACAAGCGTCAAAGAGAGGATGAGTTCATCACCCAGCAGAAAAATGTGAAGAAGGCTACTCCTGAGCAAGAACAGTGCAGGCAAAGGCCAAAAAAAAAAACTGTACATTCAAGGAATGAGGAAAGTCAGGGATAAATGGTAAAAATCAATTCAAACACTGAAACTGAAATAAAATAACTTAATTTGGAATCTTAGGCCTTGCAGTTGGGAGACGTGGGTTCATAGGGCTCCAAAGGAAGGAAAGTGAGAACGTACATAGGCAAAAAGCTCAAACCAGGTAATGAAAATGATCTGAAGAGAAGCTCCTATTGACTGGAAAAGGACGCAGGACCTACTTGATAGAACTACATGACAGAAGAGAAAGAAAAGAATATATAAACCAAGACAGAAAATCCATAAAGCAAGAATTCAGTGACCTTTCGGTAGTCATCCCCTGTCTCTGGGCACAATCCAATGGTCCAGTTGCTCTGCTCAGTCCAGGTATCTGCCATCAGGGGGTGGGAGTGACCAAAGTTCCCTTGGGGCAACAGTTTACAAACTCTCCTGAATCCTGTTCCTTTCAGGGCCTTCTGGCTAGATGTGATTTTATGCTCTTTCATCATGATTTCCCTGTTTAATTCCACATTAAACACGCATGGGTAGGGCAAAGGTCAATGTGAGGGAACTGAGCAAACCAGACTGGGTATTTAGGAAGTATTCATTGAGCTTCCACTATGTGTAGACACTGGGGCAGGCACTGGAGATGTGGACTTCTGCTCTCCTGGAGTTTCCAGCTTTTAGTTAGTAAGCGGGGTGTGACACAAGCAACAAAAACCAAATAAACGAAATGTTTGTACATTATAATGAATACGGTGCTGAATAACAACAAAAGAATGAAGAGTTGTCAGAGGTGAACCTAATGAGAGGAGGAAGAAAGGAAGAAGAGAAAGGAGAGGAAACAAGCACCCTAGTCAGGAGGGAGCACTAGGCAGAACCCTGGGTGGGGAGGCATGCGCCACTTGAGAAGCCCATGGTGGATGGAACAGTGGTGCCATTGCCAAGGGACTCGCAAGCTCTGGTGACAGCAGGAGCCTCTGGAAGGCTCCTTAGCAGAGGACGGTTTGTTTGGGGTGTTTTCTTTTCTCTTTTACTTTTTCATTCCCAGAAAGGTAATTCTGGTTCCTTTGTAGACGTGGAAGGAGATGGAGGGCCCACCTCATTTGCAGAGGCTGTGTAATTGCTCTCTTGAGAAGAAAATCAAGGCCAAAACTAATGTGATTGTAAAAGGATGGATAGAATGGCTTCAAGAGAGCCTCTCCCTGGAAAAGTCTGCACTGGACACTCCCAAGCAAAGACATTCCCAACCAAAAGCAAATACACAGCCAGAGATCCTCGAGGGGGTACCCACACCACTGGCCAGGCTTCAAGATCCATCACCCATTTGGCTCAAAGCATATAAGGAAGAGCCACAGCGGCCACATCCCTGGCCCGGCCAGGGTGTGCACAGATACCTGCAGACACTGAAACAGGCAAGGGGAACTTGGGTAATTTCCACCTTGCCACTTTCAGTCACCTTGTCAAAAAACTGCCTAGCTGAGTTTCTAATCAAGCTGATCTCTTGTGAAATTTGGAACTGATGAACACTGGGGAGGAAGGTGGCTCCACAAAGAGATGGAGGGGTCCACCCGGCACACGGCAAGCACACTGCTTCCTCCTCCTGCTCCTCCTGCTCCTCCTCCTCCTCCTCCTCATCGTCCTGCTCCTCCTCCTCCTCCTCCTCCTCATCGTCCTGCTCCTCCTCCTCCTCCTCCTCATCATCATCATCATCCTGCTCCTCTTCCTGCTCTTCCTCCTTCTCCTCCTCCTCCTTCTCCTCCTCCTCCTCTTCCTCCTCCTCCCCCTCCTCCTCCTCCTCTTCCTCGTTCTCTTCTTTCTCTTCTGTGCTGAGGAGTTGAATCCAGGGCTTGGCACATTCTAGGCAGGTGCCTAGTGGTATACACTGAGCTACATCCATAACCCTACTTCCTGTCCTTAAATCCTCTATAATAGTTATCCAAGAAGAGCAAATTGTGGTGGTTCATAGAATTTTAGGAAGAGGATTTTCTAGGGATCTTTAGATCTTTTAGATCTTTAGACCAATCCTAATTTTAGGTCTAAAATGCCCCCAATGATCATTATACCCAACCCCTTTTAGTAAGTAGGCAAACTAAGAGCCACAGAAGGAAAAGACCTTTTGGAGCTTTTAAAGTTGTCTTTGGCAAAGTGGTAACTGCAAAGGTGGTATCCTGGTTCTTGATTCTTAGTGCTTTCTTTGTAACTCCACATACGTTTCAAAACAATATGAACCTGCTGAGCCTTTACTGTGCCAACTTCTAAATCACCACGCAGAACTGAAAGGAACTTTCAAAAGACTGCAGTGTGCACTTGGCTTGCTCAGAGTCTTGAATACAGTCATGGCAGCTATGAGGCTCTAAGTTCCAGGCCGGGTCTTGCTCATCTGTACCTAACTATCCACTGAGAAACTGAACACAGAGCAGCTCTAAATGAAGGAACGCATGTTGAGGGCTGCTCATAACTATAAAAGGAGGCCAGCAGGTGCCCAGTACAGATCATTTCAAGTAGCTCAGCTTTCTCCTCAGGTCTGATTGGAGGAGACTCCAAGGGGAGAGGGTAGGTGGCTATGATTATTTCTGTCTTGCTGGCCAATTGCCTTTTCAGCTGATCTTTATGAAGCCATCAATCTTTTAACTCTGACAAACACTGTGGCCCACTGCTGCTCAAGAAATTACCAGACCTTTCTTGCTCTCGGAGATCCTGCTGCACCAGGTGGAGTTGATGGCATACAGTCTGGCTTTACCAGCTAGTGAAGCATCTAGCTTGCTCAAATGAGAGCCAAGCTAGAAGCCACCCTTATTTTATGTATCCAGAAAAAGATCTCTGTCCTCCAGCACTTAGAAAGTTGCCAAGGGGTTAGTGAGAAACATCCACAGAGTCAGACCCATAGAGTGAGAGTCAGATCTATAAAACTTGTGTTGCTCTCACTGTGAAGCAAATTGCTTGGTTCGACAAAGTTTAATCCCCTCCTCCTCAGATTCTTCTCACATGCGCCACATCGAAATACCGAAATACTGGCATGTGTATTCCCCATGTGGTTTGTGTGTGTGTGTGTGTGTGTGTGTGTGTGTGTTCGAAATATCATTTATGTGGTATATTACTAGTCAGTTTCACGTACCTATAATGACATACCTGAGACAGCTAATTTATAAAGGGAAAAAGTTTACTTCTCGAAGATTTGGGTGCTGAGATATAAACAGCGTAATGCAGGCTCAGCAGATGCCCATGGCGCAGACAACAGTGGTAGAACTGAGAGCAGGAGCAAGCACGTGCTTCATCTCGGGCCGGGAGCAGTACATATGTCCAGATCTAGCCAAGGTATTGTGGAGCAGCCAGGAACAGAGCCGCAGAAAAGGGACTTAAGAAAGGCACAGGTGAAGCCAAAGGTACTTCCTGGTTCAAATTCACATGGGGGATTTCCCCACGACCTTGAACATGTGACTCAAGGTCTCAGGCTTCTGCAGCAAATTTAGGAAGGAAGGAAGTGCTAGCAACTGCAAGATTAAAGACATGGTGCAAAGGGAAGGGAGGAAAGACTGAGAGGCACATTCCTGGGAGTATAAAACGCAAAAGATGTGTTATTATTCAGAGGGGTGTGCGTGTGTGTGTGTGTGTGTGTGTTCACGTGCATGTTTGTGTGCCTGTGCCTTTATTTGTGTTTACCTGTTCTATATTTATATACAAAGAAAGTGAAAACAATAAGACTTATTCTGTGTTAATTTAGCTATGAGTGGCTTTCAAGCTCTCTTGTCTCATTTTTGTAATGAACATATTTTATTCGTACAATATAAAGGACAAGATTATGTTTCCCAAAGACAGTAGGCCTTCAAGTTGTACTGGAAGAGTAGAAATGGGTTCTAAGCATCCCACCCACAACCCTAGCTTCCCCTGCTTTGTTGAGGTCAAGAAATTGTCTTCTTCCAAGATGCAAAAAGCTTTTCAGAACCACAACTTAACCCCATCAAATCCTTCACTTATTCTAAGATTGTGTTAGGATTCTCTACAGGAAAAGAACCAATATAATATATTACAATGGATTTATAAGATCAGCTGACATGGTCCTGACTGAGCAGCTTAACATGGCATCTGCATGCTGAGGAGGCTGAGAATCAGGTAAGCTGTTCAGTCTGTGTGATTGGATCCTTCAGTAGTCCAAGTCTATCACTGAAGACCTGAAGGATTCCTGGAGAGCCACTGCTCTTCACTGGGTGTGCAGCAAGGCCAAAGGTCAGCTGTGGCAGCAGTCGGACAGAGGCACTCACCAGCAGGAGCAAAGGTAGACAGAAGAAGTCCCTCAGACTTCTTTGATCTGGGCCCCTGGTGGAAGGTGGTGTGGGCAGTGGAGGGGGCCTTCCCTGTCCAGGAAACACCCTACAGACCTCACAGAGGTGTGTCTTTTAGTTGATTCCAAACCCAATTAAGTTGATAATCAAGATTTATATTGATTTATCACAATGATGAAACATTTTGCTTAAAAAAAAATGTCCTTACAAAATAAATGGCTGAGAAACCACAGTATCAGTACCATTTGAGAGAAAATGATAGCCTTCACTAAGAAGTAGAGAGATGAACTAAAACTGAGGTAGTCGGCTGTATTTTACTAAAGAATTTACCCCAACATTAATGACAGTGCACAGTGCTGCCAAGGACCCAGCTAGGCTGGCGGCCTCTTGTACTGGTCAAAGGTGTGTGCCCATGTGAGAGGGAGGCATGGTGGTGTGCACCTCTCACTCCAGCACTCAAGAGGCAGAGGCAAATGGATCTGAGATCAAGCTCAGCCTGGTGTACATGGTGAGTTCCAGCCCAGCTGGGGCTACATAGCAAACAAGTTGGCCTCCAGCTCCCATACATACATGCAAGGGCCCTTGCCACCTGAGCCTGGCCTTTGCCAGCTGAGCCTGAGCCCCATCTCTGGATCCCACATAATGGTGGAATTTGAATCCACTCCCAAAAGTTGTCCTCTGACTTCCACAAGTGTGCCATGACATGCATGTGTCCACACTCACACAATACATCATATACACATACATTACATAACAATAAATAAAATAAAATTATTTAAAGAAGAAGGAAGGAAGGAAGGAGGGAAGGAAGGAGGGAAGGGAGGAGGGAAGGAGGGAGGAAGGAAGGAAGGAAGGAAGGAAGGAAGGAAGGGAGGGAGGGAGGGAGGGAGGGAGGAGGGAGGAAGGAAGGAGGAAGGAAGGAAGGGAGGAAGGAAGGAAGGAGGGAGGAAGGAAGGAGGAAGGAAGGAAGGGAGGAAGGAAGGAAGGAAGGGAGGGAGGAAGGAGGGAGGAAGGAAGGAGGGAAGGAGGAAGGAGGGAAGGAAGGAAGGAAGGAGGGAAGGAAGGGAGGAAGGGAGGAAGGAAGGAAGGGAGGAAGGAGGGAGGAAGGAAGGAAGGAGGGAGGAAGGAAGGAGGAAGGAAGGAAGGAGGGAGGAAGGAAGGAAGGAAGGAAGGAGGAAGGAAGGAGGAAGGAAGGGAGGAAGGAAGGAGGGAAGGAGGGAAGGAAGGAGGGAAGGAAGGGAGGAAGGGAGGAAGGGAGGAAGGAAGGAAGGAAGGGAGGAAGGAGGGAGGAAGGAAGGAAGGAGGGAGGAAGGAAGGAGGAAGGAAGGAAGGAGGGAGGAAGGAAGGAAGGAAGGAAGGAGGAAGGAAGGAGGAAGGAAGGGAGGAAGGAAGGAGGGAAGGAGGGAAGGAAAGGAGGAGGGAAGGAAGGAGGGAGGAAGGAGGGAAGGAAGGGAGGAAGGGAGAAAGGGAGGAGGGAGACTATTTGATACCAGTGCTGTTGTGAGAACAGCTAAGCTTAGAGTTGTGTGTGAACGTATTTCTCAAACAAGAAGTATGCCTAAAGATTATTGTTATAGTATCAATTACTGTGAATTACTCAAATGCTAAATTACTACTAATTTCAATATAAGTTCATATTTGAATATTTATTGGGGTATTTTAGATGAAGCAATGCAGGCAGAATATCAGGTACTTAGATGTCTACCCAGAAAGCCAGTCAAGAAGCCACAGGCCTGGCTCCACCTTCAAAGGCCTACAGTCTAGCGGCCAACACAGTGGGCCAGGCATAGGGAGGTTCTAGGGGAGGTCAAGGAGGCAGAGGACGCAGGAAGGGGTCAGGCCTGCTGGGCTTGAGGAAGCATTTTACGGAAGCGAGAGAGGCCCACATCCTGACAGAACCTGACTGCACAGTACTTCCCGCTGGGCTTCCGCCTCTCTGTGCTAAATGGTATATGATATGTGCTCAGTAAATGCTTCTTGAATACGTGAATGAACTCTGATGCACTTTAGGCCCAGGTCCCAATGATGGGAAGAAGAGGAAGAGGAAGGGCGCCAGCGCTAAGTAACCAGGAAGTAATTCTTCCAGAGCCTTGGGCATCACCTTTTCCTCTTCTGAGATCCAGGCCAGCTTTTCTCTGAGACCGTAACCATTCTTAAACTGGGAGTGTTTAATTATTTCTCTGAGTCTGGGCCCAGCTGGATAGAGTGAATAAACCAGCCATGTCTTTTGCTTAACAAGGAGTCTTAGGATCAAATTCTCCCCTCATTAAAGACCTGACAGCAGTAGAGTTCTGTTGGAAGCCTGAAAGTGCAATTTAGTTTCTTAGTGAATTCCTCCACCAGCACAAGTCTTTGGCTTTGAGACAATTTATGTTTAGAAGAAAAGAAAAAAGGAAGATGGGAAGAAGAAAAATAGAGAGGGGAAGGAGGGAGAGAGGGAGAGAGGGAGGGAGGGAGAAAGGGAGGGAGGGAGAAAGGGAGAGAGAGGGAGGGAGAGAGAGATGAAGGGAGAGAGAGAGGGAGGGAGGGAAGGCAGGCTTTGGTACCCAAAGATGAAGCAGGAAGGCGCTTCCCCAGGTGAGTGTGTGCTGGGTGGGACAGGTAAAGCTGCAGCTCAGGCGCTCCATCCCCTAGGACTTTCCACCTGGGGAGTCTGGGTTGTTTTATCTTGAAATGAAACAGGAAACAGAAAGAGTCCCCCTGAGAGAGAACTGAGAAGGAGCTCCCAGCTGGGAATGCTGAGATCCTCCCGCTCACCCCCTGCCTTCTGTCCACTGACCACAGAGCTTTCCTGAGATAAACTTCCAAAATGTGGTAGACACCAGGGACATTCTTAGATTGTTTATGTTCTATTCTCACGACTACCACACAAGACAGTATGGAGCCAAACAGCTCTTTCTTCTTGAACCTGAGGCTACATATAGTTGCAAGTCTACAAACAAATGAATATTTATAGAGAATGACTAGAAGTGCATTCTAGTCGATTTTTCTGCACAATTTTGAAACGCTTATTAAATTTGTTCTTTAACGGTTTCATACAGGTATAGGAAACACTCTGCTCTCACAGCCCACTCTTACCTGCCCCCACCCCTGTCATCGGCCACACACACCACCACAAGTCCCTTTCCCACAGGCATGTCTTTTTGTTTTGGTTTGTGGCCAACTGAGTTTAACCAAGCTCACCTGTGTGCCGTGAGTTTGGACGCATCCATTGGAGCCTGCGAGGTGCTCCAGTGGACACACACCTGGACACATGACTGCCCCTCCCCCAGGATCCATCAACAGCTCATAGCTCAGCAGGGAGGCACGTCAACTTGGTGAGTCCTCCTCTGTCTGTGATCGACTGTTGACGACCCAGTCTGTACAGCTTTACACATACTTTGGTGCATGTGTCTCTAGATTCCACAGTGAAACTATGAGAACTGAGTTTGAATCACCATATCTGTGTGATATTAGACAGATTATTTCATGTCTTTTGGATTCCATTTCTCCCTTCATCAAGGGGAAGGAGGTCATCTCACAAAATGGCTGTAAAGGTGAAACAGGAAAATATACACAAAGGGGCCCTGCATATTTTGCATGAATATTGTTTCATTTTATTACACACATGAATGAGCACATGAATACACACACTCGCACCCATAGCTCCTAGCAGAATTCACTAAGGCACACACCAGAACTTTGGATTCAGACATTTGCTTATAGTAAACTGATCATTTCATTTTGGCTGGCTCATTTGATAAGCACAACACTAAAAAGTCACTACGTGGGACTGGAGAGATGGCTCAGCAGTTAAGAGCACTGACTGCTCTTGCAGAGGACCAGGGTTCAAGTCCCAGCACCACACGGTGATTAGCAGCTGTTCCTAATCCAGTTCCAGAGGACCAGATGTCCTCTTCTGACCAGGAGCACTGCCGCACAGGTGTGCTTAGATACATGCAGGCAATACAGTCAAACACATAAAAGAAAAATAATAAATAAAATAGTTTTTAAAGCCACTACTTGCCAGGAGGAAGAGAATGCAGGATTGAAAATAGAAATATCAGGGCTGGAGAGATGGCCCAGCAGTTAAGAGCACTGGCTATTCTTGCAGAAGACCTGGGTTCAAATCCCAGTGCCCACATGGTGGCTAACTACTGTCCATAACTCCAGTTCCAGGGAATCCGATGTCCTCCTCTGTCCTCTCCCTGTACTGCATGACAGGGGCGACCTTAGACACACACAGGCATAACACTCATGCATATAAAATAAAAATAAATAGCAGATCATGATGGTGCATGTCTTTAATCCCAGCACTCAGGAGGCAGACACAGGGAGATCTGTGTGAGTTCAAGACCAGCCTGGTCTACATAGTTCCAGGCCAGCTGGGGCTACAGGGAGACCCTATCTCCAAAAGACCAAATAAATAAATAAAAATATTTTTAACAGAAATATCCACTCCGTAAGGCTTGAGGAATAGTGCTTTTTTTTCTTCTTTTCAAAATGTGACTGTCTCTAGCTATGCCTGTGATTGTATATAACTACCATTCATTCAGTAACTCCTGAACATCAGCTATTTTAACACCCTAATATGTTCCAAATCTGTCATCAACATTTGGGTGTAATTATCATCTCCATTACAGAAATGAGCTGAGGCGGGTCGTGGAGTCAAGCATTCCACTCAGGAGTATATAACTGATACAACCTTTTAACCTTTTTATTTTGAGATAGGGTATTGCTGTGTAGCCCAAGATGTTCTGAAACTTACTATGTAGCCCAAAATGACCCTGCTCTTCCTGCCTCTACCTCCTAACTGCTGGGATTACATGATGCCCAGGTTATGTGATGTTGGAGACTGAACCTAAGGCTCCATGCATGCTAAACAAGCACTCAACCAACAGAGCTACCCCTGAAACTTTCATTGAAAGTATGTGTGGACATTGCCTAAGCACATTTCCTTAAAACTGGAGGAAAATCCCACATCCTGCAGTGGGACTTGAAAAGGGCAGATTGTGTGACCAATTGTGCTGCTCTATTACTTTAATCATTTATTTTTATTTTTTCAACTGACATATATATATATGTATATATAGTACAAAATTTTGTGTTGTGTGTACTGTAATTAATCATGCTAATTAGCAGCACTTCATATATTTAGTCTTTCAAGTGGTAAGAACTTTTAAACTCTACTCTTGACTACGCTACATTGTTCATAATAGCCAGGATACCGAAGTCCAATGTGGTAGCACGCAACTTTAATCTCAGCACTCAGGAAGTTCATTTCTCTGGTTTGCAACAACATGAATGAAAGTAGAGAACATCAAGCTAAGGGAATGATTGTTCACGTTAATTCCATTTCTGCCTCCCCCACAGACCTCCCGCCCCTCAGCAAGTGGCCCACTGGGGAAGAATGCCAAGGCCAATGGGGATTCCAGACACAGGTGGAGCCCAAAGATAGCAGAATTCAGAGTTGAGATGAAGCCCCAGTGGTAATAGACAAAATAAAGTTGAGACCAGGGTCACATGGTTGAGAGGGTGAAGCAGAGGCTCACTGAAGGCAGCATGAGCCAGAAACAGTGCAGAAAACAGCTCAGAGCGGGCCACTCAGTGGCTCAGAGCCTGTCCACGACAGAAGGCACACCAGCAGCTCCCCTTTTAAATGCTGCTTGGGATAGACTGGGCTTAGCAACCACGGGGGGACACCTCTGTTAATTAACTGAGATACACACACTAGCCAGTGAAGCAGAGTGAAAAAGATTTGTCTAAGTTCTGAGGATAAAGACCAAGCAAACCAGTCCCAGTTTCAATTCAGATAATTCAGTCCCTAATCACCCTGAATAACAAGACATGTAGTAGCCTTCTACCTTCCCTTGAGGCTCTGGAAAAGGAGCCTATCCCATCTCTGCCTTGCCCAGTTCTTGAATGCTTTAATGTCATTCCCACCTCAGGACCTTGACAACCATTGTTCTCTCCTTCTAGAAGGTGCTTCCTTGTCTAGTCTCATCAGATCTCATCAGATCTCAGATATAAACTCCAACTTCTCAAAGAGCCTCTTTTGTCCACACTGCAAGAACCAGCTCCACCAATCTGAAACAAAAGGATAAGAATTCAAGGCTAGGCCAGCTTCCTTAGGAGGACCAATGGAGACATGGCTTATCTGGTCTATTGAGATATGTAGTTTAGTTTCATGAAATAAGGAGTGAGTAAATTTATATTATCCTTCACAAAAGCTTCAAACCCAGTCACCCAGGATGAATTAAACTGGTCTTGGGTGCTGACGTATGGCAAAAGTGATTCCCAAGTCTCAATGGTTCAGAGCTTCAGAGCACTTGTGTTCGAATCTCCAGATGCTCCCATCCTACCCAACAGCACAGGACACTGATGAAGACGCTGGAGGGGGAAGGTTGTAAGAAAGCTCTGGCTAATGCTCACTAGAACCCTTTGTCTAAGGCCAGGCACTTGGTTGTGAGTTGGGTGAGAACACATTTCATCTCTGAAGAACATGTTATTAATATTCTCATGGCTGTGGTTGTGGCCCAGAATTCCTTCCCACACAACCAGGGCAGAGAGCAAGGAAAGGGAGCCTCCTCATCTGAGTATTTATCCCACATGCTTGCACATAAGCACAAAACATTCACGCTTGGTACAGGGTGTTCACACTCACTGATGAAGCTGCGCCTCCTGCCCGGCCCCCGGGGTCCTCCTGGGTCCTCCACACCATGCCCGGCCCCCGGGGTCCTCCTGGGTCCTCCACACCATGCCCGGCCCCCGGGGTCCTCCTGGGTCCTCCACACCATGCCCGGCCCCCGGCGTCCTCCTGGGTCCTCCACACCATGCCTTTCACACACACACACACAGGAACGGTGCTGCTCACATCCCTAGAGAAAGCAGCTGAGCAGAAAACTGTCAGAAGGCCAGAAGATCTGTGTAACTTGACTGAGTTTGGGTTCTAAACCCATTCCCCTCCCCAGGAGGGCTACTTTGGCAAACCATGTTATCCTTCTGAGCCTTAGTTTCCCAACCTATAAAACTTTAATCTGCAATTCTAGCTATCAACACACAAATGGGCACAGAGATTCAAAAGGCCAGGATAATTTACAAAGTACTACACAATATGGGAGCCAAAGACAACTCAGTTCAATAAAAAAGAAGGGATAGAAGGCATCCCTAAGACACACGGCTGATGTGCCTCTTCCCTCTAAAAGCGAGGAAACAGTAGCATTATGTTGTAAACAGTAGTAGTGTCCGTTTTATAAAAATACTGCCACTGAACCGCCTTTAATAAGAAAATTCCCGAAGATTTCAATGATTTGATTTGCATACGTTTGCTTTACAAAAATTCAGGAACCATACATAGGTTAGACGGCTAGATGCATAGAAAGTATGTTTTCATTACTACAAATCTATTCTTTGTCTTTTGATTCTGATAGCTGGCCCTCTGTCTCCCTTCTACCTCCCCAAACACTGGGCAGTTGTACATATTAGTCATGATACTTTTAGCCAACAACCACCACTTACTACCTTTCTCTAAGATGCAATGCGAAGTCCTAGCAGTTTTCACCCTAGCAGATGAGTACTATGCACATCCCATTTACATATAAGAACACTTAAGCTCAAAGACGCTAAGTGATCTACCCTGTATTGGAGTAACAGAGCAGACTGTTCTGGCTCTTAAGCCCTCACTCTACTGCTTCCTTGGGAATGCAGCTGAACTTCCCACCAACATCATGTCTTTTGCTTGTCTGTTATAGAAGTGACCATGAAGTGTGATGTCTCCCTCCCTGCATGTCCCTCAGCTCCCTGCCAGGGCTCCAGGCTCAGCCCACACAGTCTTCCACACAACCTGCTCTAACTTCCCCTGAAATCAGTCATCCAAGGGAAGTTCAGGCAAAGCAGAACAGCAGGACTTTCCACTCGGCAGAGGACTACAGTCTTGCCAAGTTCTCCAGCCGCCAGGCTCCTGGAGGTGGGCCCTGTGCCTTCTATCATTGCCTAAGTGTTATTACAGCCAGTTCCTGGATCGGAAATATGGCAAGCCATTCACCTGGTAGAAAGCCCTTGCCAGGAGCAATGGCTGTTTGGTTTGCTGTGGCCTCACGGTCCTTTCCAGAAGAATGGTCAATGAAAAGGTGTGTCTAGCAAGAGCCATTTCCTAAGTCAAAGTTACTTGGTTTTCCCTCTTCCTGAGGAACCCAGTATATATTTTTCTTCTCGATAATCTCTCTATTTCACCTCCACAACTGCTGCCCTAGTTTAGGTTTCCCAGGTCTGCTAAAATCACACAGGGGTTTCCTGGCTAGTCTCCGAGCTCCTTGCCTCCTACAGAACACGATTCTAGTCCAGTCCCCATACAGCACCAGGAAGATCTTTCCAAAGGCCAGTTTTGCTTGGGGCCATTCTAGATGTAAAGATCTTTCCAAATGTCAGTCATCCTAAAAGAAACCCAGCATAGGCTTCTCCAGTGGCTCCTGTACCTAAAGGTGAATGCTTCTCTGCCTGTTCAAGTAGTTCACAATCAAAATGTATTATTTTAATCTAAAAAAAAAAATGTTTTAAAACACTTCGCTACACCACCTCTTCTGAGATTGAAAGTTTCTCGATGTCAGGGTGTCTTTGTGTCTTTTTTGTCTCTAGAACACAGTTCAGAGCTATGCACATAGTGGGTAACTGCCTAAGACATGATTGTTAAAGTTCAGCAAACTGGGCTGAGGATGTAGCTCAGTGGTAGATTGCTAAAATGTTGGGTTTGATCCCTGGCAAATTCCATGAAAAAGTTCAATGAACTGATAACTGCTGGTTAATCAGAGCTCATGAAGATAATGGGACAGATAGTATAACAAGACTGAGTTGATAAAATCCCAGTCAAAACAGTTTACTCGGTGTCTGCAGCCTTGTTTGAGACAAATTTCCATTACAATTTTCCTTTAAAATGGTTTTATCTCCTTATGAATTCATATTAGACCAGGGGTCTATTTGGACTCATTAATTGGCTCAACTCTTCCACCAATGAAGAAATTATTCTTCTTCAAACTGCCTGGAGTCCCTCATTTTGAGTCACTTATGGCTGTATGGCCATAGAAGGAGCTCTCGTTTTAATGAGCTCCCAACACAAATCAGGAAATGAATGGAAATTACTAAATTACCAGCAGGACAATTTCAGACCCATCGTGTATATTCATATCTACTTAAAAATTCTATGATAGTCTTTCCAGTGTCTTGTGACTCAGGGAATCAAATCTATATTCTGACATTTACTATTTCTATGCCGTACAGTAAATTACCTAACTTATCAAAACTCTATATTTTCATCTATCCACCAGTAAACTGCAAAGATATATATAATATATAATATATATATTAATGTTTCAAATATTGACTGATGTGTTTGAAGAGCACAGAAAATGACTCAAATTTCCAAAATGACTTAAGTCTTTTTCTGCTTCAGACTGGGCGCCTGAATGGATGAACGGTGCTAGCCCACCTTGTCTTCTTCATCATCTCCCAGATGATACTCAGAGGTTGATTGTGTGGCCAGCAAATAATTTTAGAAAGGATTTTTCAAAAAGTCTAGAATATATTGGCACCAGTGGCCTCTAGCAAGAACAAAACCAAGAAAAGGGATGTCCATGGGCCAGAAATCAGACGTGGGTCTATGAGCAAAGAAAGTACTGCCAGAGGCCAGCAGCAGGAGGTCCTGTCTTCTCAGAAAAAACCACCCAGGAGGCCAAAAGAGCATTTTCCTCTCTATTTAACTGGATTCACCCTGTAGCTCCACACGCTCCCAACCCGGTTTTGTGAACCCAACATCTGATCCTTCTCTCCTAGGCGCCAGGTGAGCAGGAGCCCACTCTACATGTGCTCAGTAAGAAGCTGTCATGGAATGGAAGTGAGCTCTTCATGTTGGCTCCATCAGCACAGCCTGTGTTTGGGGTGTATTGGCTGCTGATGTCATGTCACATTTTCAAGGTTGCCAAGGGGGTGGGTATCAACACAAAGGTTGTTAAATGAATAAAGTCTCTAATCGTACCCAATCAAGACAGCCTCACAGCCAGGTCAAATAATCCCAGACCCGAGAGGGTGACAGAGACAGGAGAATAGTCAAGTCTAATCTGAGCTACTGAGCAAAACTTTGTCTCAAAAAAACAAACAAGACCCAGAAAGTTAGCTCCATGGGATCCCTAACATGCAGATCTCTTCTTTCTTATCTGCTAAATGAGAATGAAATGCTAATAACAGTCCCACAAAGCACTGACAAGGGGCAAACTAGGTCATGATGTTATCTAACTCACAACATGTTAGTCACTATTTTTGTTATTCTTATATAAGGTCTAGGAATAAGAAAGGCACAATTTGCCTTTCATTAGGGCAGTTTGTAATTGACGCAAATAGAAATAACCACTCTTCAAATGTGAGGCGGAATTTAACACAACCACTGCATAGCTGTCATCTCTTTCAGACTGTCCATGTCTCTTTTGCAACTGAAATGCTGGTCCCACATTCCCCTAAAGGATATGTCTGAGGAAGCATCCAACTGAATTTCCTGAAGAGGTATTTGGGGAAGAATTCAATGTTTTTGCCTCATATTTCTTGAAACTAAAACCTCCTATGATACGAGAGCCAGGAACTGGGTGGAGCTCCGTCCAGAAGACTGCCAGGCCTTCCAGATACCAGAAGAAGGTCGCTTAGGGTTGGTCTTCCACTGGCAAGCTGTGGCAGACACAGGACTCCTGTTACTAGGTGCTAAGCAGCCCACCCATGCTGAGCATGAACAACAACGTGAGGAGTAGTTGGCAAAGGGATCTACCTGCGGGAGGGTCATCCCACCACAACTGGTTCAAATGTGGCCCAAAGAACTGAGAAGTTCTTGCAAAACACTTACTGTTGTTCATTACAGATGGTATGCTGTCAAAACCAAAGCAGATGTGGTCCTTCTGCCTCTTCATTCAGCTGCCAGCTTGACTCTTGTGCTCAGCCCTCCGAACTCCTACCTTTCCCTTCAACAAGATAGACCTCCTGGCTGTCAGGCCGAGATCAGTGCTTGCCTCTGTGTTTTTGCCCATCTGCTCTTTGTCAAGTTTGGGGTGATTGGGGTGGGGGTGGGGGAGATGACACAGGGCTGCTTCTATGGATGCATGCATGAATGTGAACAACTGTTTCTCAGTAGCGTCCGGTATGGATAAATGAATGCATAAATAAACACACAGAAGCTGTGCTTTCCTTCCACAGACGTAGGAGTTAATTCCCTTGTTCTCTTCCTGCATGGTTTTTACCAGTCAGCAAAACCAGAGGGATCAAAATGAATTTCAGAAATGTTAGGTTAAATTCCCAGCCACGGGGTCAAAGCCTAGAGGAACGAAGACCCAGGTGGAATGATAACGTCGTGAGCTAGATCGGTGATCTGTGAAAAACAATGGGGTGTTTCCTTGGGTTTTTAATCTCAGGTTGTGTCTTTATGATGAAGGACCAGAGCCAATGCCACTTCTACGCCGGAGTGAGTCCAAACTGAGTCAAAAACAGAACTGTTTTACAAGTTCCCAGAGATATACACTTGTTTTTTTTTTCTTTTAGTAACTGCTCAGCTTGGGTACTGTGGTCATTTTCACTGTTCTTTAGAGAACGTGCTTCTGTGGTCAGCAGGGTGGTCCTGAGGTCTTTGGAGCACGCTCAGCTCTTCTTCGTTTTGCTGTTTCTAGAATCTATCATGGCGCTCAGTACTCAGTAGCTATTCTTGTTCTGTAAATTTTTTATTGACATTTTGTGTGTTTCACACTGAATATCTTAGTCATCTTCACACTCCCCTTCCCCCCGGCTCCTTCCCACGGCCCTCTGCAACTGGACTTCATATATCCTGCCATTTGTGTAAAGGCCTATTATATCAAGTTCATTTTCCCCAACAACCCTCAGTGCCAGCTCATCCACTGAGGTCTAGTCAGCCCACCTAGAGTTCTTCCCTTTAAGAAGATGAGCTCTTCCTCACCCAGCAGTAGTCAGCTGCCAATAATTCTTCCACTAAATTGGGCCTGCTGCCCATTTCCACAGTTCTGTGCTAGGTTTTCTTGTCTGCTTGAGTTTGCACAAGTCTTATGCATCTGACACCATTGCTGTAGCTTTATCTGAACACCGTCCTAGGAACCTGTAGGACTCCATACAGTCATGAAACTCCTCCCTGGCTCTTAAAATCTTTCTGCCCCCTCTACCAAAATAGTCTCTGAGCCCGGGGTGGGTTTAACAGGAGTCCTAGCCAAGGACCCACATTTTGAAGACTCCTACTCTCTACACTCTGGTCGTTTGTAGCCTTTTGTGTTCCTGGCCCTTTGCTGCATGAGGGGTTCCATTGATGAGAATTGAGAGATGCATTAGTGTTCTCTAGGGATAACTTTGTTCTATGTTCCAGGAGCCTTAGATCTATGTAGAGGTATCATTGTAGATATGCCACTTAGACTTGGGCAATTCACAGACAATCTCTGTGTATGACCAGTTACGGAACTCTGTAATAATTTCTGTTGCAAAAAAAAAAAAAAAGGCTTCTTTGATGAGTGATGATTGGAATACTTGTCTGTAAATATAAGGATCCATATTTTTCACATAGTAAGAAATTACATTTGTTTGAAAATATGACAGCCCTAGGGATTTCTCTAAGATCTATGACTGCTCCAGCCATGTGTATTTGGCTGTGTTTATAGTACCACACATGAGTTTCCTCCCATTGAGTGGACTTTACGTTCAATTAGGTAGTTGTTGATTACCCCCAAGATGAAAGTGCCACTACTACACCAGTGTCGTTTGCTGTGCCAGTCGTTGATGTGGTTGTTAGGCCTTAAATCTGGGATTGGACTATGGATTGATGTTCTCCCTTAGTAGCTTCTATTGTGCTCTCCAAAGCTATGAGAGCTAGCCTTCAGAGGAGGTGGCTTCTAGGTCAGTTCTATTGCTCCAAATTATGTGTCCAAAGTGTGCCCTGTCTTCAGTAATAGGGTCTTACCTTCAAGTTCTGGGAGGCAATCAAAGGCAGTGGCAATAGCCTGTGTAACTTCGGGAGTCTTTTGGACTAACCCTGGCCAACAATTCAAAGGAAGGTTTCTTCTGTCTGGCACTATTTCTTGTTATGTAGCCTTCAGCTCTCTCTATATATATGGACTCATATAGAGATATTGTATGTGTAATTTGTCCGTAGGTTTTTGGATTAATAGAATTGATTCCCTTTGGTTTTTCACCCTAGCTAGGCAGGATTCATGTTTGAAAAGCATTCGTTTAGCCATTTCTAGTAGTGGGTGATAAGAATAAGAATGGGCTTGGCTTTAATTGCATCTCCATCTCTATTTCTCTCTAAAATTTGCTTCCTTCTCCATTTACTTAAGCGTGCTTCTGAGCCTTCCTTCCTGTCCAGTGATAGGCAATGTGACTAAGCAATGTTGCTAAGGTTCTGCTATTCAAAGCTGGTGGAAGGAAGCAAGCCTAATCTGCCTACTGTCCTGGCTCCAGCCTCCACAGCCTGGCTAGTGTTGAACGTACCTTCCTACCAAATGTGATCGGCAAGGTGATGCAGATGGCATTACACAAAGTGATGGCCAGGACTGTAGAGGCTGACAAAGAAGAGCAGTTGGTAGAGATAGAAACTGGGAAATATGGCTGGTGTGCAGGAAATATGCACACAGATACATAAGAAATGAGAATGTCTATTGAACCAGCATACCAACCGGAATACAAGTGGACAACGGCTGCAAAGGCATTCCAACCGTTGTGCTAATAACCTTCAGAAATAATGTTATTTCGCTTGAACTAGAAGTGACACAGTGAACAATAAATCCATCTGTTTTGCAAATTCTCTCCTAAACAAGCCTACACAGAAGATTCCTAGGGCTAAATAGAGCCAGATCTGTTTTCTTAGAGGGAGAACAATGGAATGTGGAATTTTAGCCCAATGCAGCCAGCCAAACTGGGTCAGAGAAAAGGCACATATTATACCCATTAATGTCATGCAAACCCACCCCATCCCCACCTACTTCCTTGCCAATCTTCCCTTCACTATGCAAGGAAGAAGCCCAGAGTTGATGAAGAATGGTTCGGACTGAACTTGGGAGGATCTGGTCAGATTCTCAGTGAGGCCTCTTGATAGGGCATCAGGCAATGCTCAGTACTGAATTTCTGAGAAGGAAGTTTTCCAGTAGATGTTGCTCTGAGGTCTGCATTGCTGTGAGTCCTTCTTTCCCTTGAGCTACCCTGGAATAATATCTGGCCTGTCCCTCTGAGTCACCGGTTTGTTTGCAGGAATACTTGTCAATGGAATCTGGAGAGGAAAAACAATGCTGGAAGGTATGGTGCAAGGAGCACTGGACCATGACAAGGAGAGCTGCGTCATGATCAAGCCTGGGGTCCCAACCGGCCCTGGCAAACCAGGAGACTATGCCGGTAAGTCACCTAAACCCTATGCCCTTCCATCTCTCCACTAAAATTGGGGCATATGATTATCATTGTCTCTCTGATCTCTGATCTCTTTAGGCTGCTTTCTGTAGCACAAGTTAGCAGCTGACCATTTCATTCACGAGTTTGCTCCAGATCAGGACAAGATCACCACTGGCACACATTGTGCTTTATTTGGATTAGTGCAAGTTGCTCCTTCCTGCAAGTCAGGGTATTCAGCTTAGCAAGCTATATTTCACCTCCATAGTTATGTACCTCTGAATAGTTGTGTGCATACATATGTACCTGCTTGTGTGTGCACACATGTGTGAGGGTGAACACGGATGTGTGCACATGTGGAGATCAGAGGCCAAAGTCATATATTTGTCAGTCACTCTCCATCCTGTTTTGTGAAACAGATCTGGCAATGAACTTGGAGTTTTCTGGTTCTAGTAGACTTTCTGGCCAGCAAGAGCCAGGGATCCTCCTGTCTCCGCCTCCCAGTGCTGAGATTACAAGATTTTTACATAGGTGCTAAGGATCTCAGCTCAGGTCCACATTCAGCAAGCACTTCACTGACAAAGTCATCTCCCCAGTCCTCTTGCATAGTTTTTATAGACAAATTGAAATCCCTAAGAAGATTAGTAAATCTATTTGAATGCACAGCAATTCGTGAATCAGGGAGTCTCAGATCCCAGGACAAAATTAACTAGGAGAGCAAGGATTTTAAGTGATAAATGAGAAAGCAGAACAAAGAATACTTTTTATTAAATTTCAAGTAATTGTTATGTTTAGACTATCCAAATAGGAAGTTTATGTCATTGAAAGCAATGAGAGAAATTGAGGAGTCTCTTTGTAGTGGTACCTGTGATACTCTAAGCCTAGGGGTCAAAGGGCAAGATTATCTGAGAAGCTAAGGGTGGGTCCTGTCTTCTACTTCTCCATTTCATGCCGGAGATATTGTTTCGATAAAGAAATATCAAAGTCCTGCCTAGGGAGCACGGTTCCAAGAGACATCTGAAGGAATGGGTACTCAGCAGATGGTCCACTCTTGGCTTAAATCTAATGCTAAGAGTCAGTTTGTCTCTCCCTCTCTCTTTTTTTAATGTGTGTGAGTATTCTGCCTGCAGGAATGAAAGTCACCCTGTGTGCAAGGCCCATGGAGATTAGAAGAGGGCATTGGATCCCCTGGAACTGGAGGTATGAAGAGCCTGGGTTAGAAACCAAACCCAGGTCCTCTGACAAATCAGACAGTGCTTTTAAGCACTGAACTATCTTTCCACCCTAGGTGGTCTCCTTTTTAAGCATCAGCATACATGGCTTAGAAACGCCACATAGCACCAGCTCTTTGGTCTAGAAACAGACCTGTAGGACTCAGATTGCCTACTTCTCTTGTTAGAGATTTGTCCCTATCACAGGATGGCAATGACCAGCTCCTGGGAGGTAGGAGGATATCTTCACTGCTTCCACTAGCTACCACACTGGATGCACAGAAGTTCTGATTGGTTGTGTTATCAAGTGATTAAATTAGCATCAAGGATGAAGACTCCTACTTAGGATCTACTCCTGTTTTTCTAATTTAAATTTCTCATGTTTCTATGAGAAAAAAATTAAAAACATAACTGTTTCCAGTCTCCTCTGTGGCTCTGGACTTTGCCAAAGCAGTGCCCAGCTTGAAGGGGTCTGCTGCCAGGACTCACACCCAGCTACATCCCTGAATAGCCAACTTTCACTAACTTTGCAAACGGGAAAAATCTAGTAGCCACTGAGAGCCTGCAGTCAAGACACTTCCCCAGTCTGAACACACCGGTCCCATGAGATCCTGGGGTTGAGGGCACATCTGCTTGCAAAGGAACCTCACTCCCCACAGCCACCCTAGCACCAAGGCCACCCATCTCAGAACCTCATGCACACTCTTTCCTCTCCGTGTCCAGCATTGAGATCTCATGCCAATCTGATGTAGCTTTTGTTCCACTTGCCTCCATTCCAGACTTCACAGAAAGGTTTCTAAACTGGACACATTGGTGCAAGCCAATAATCCCAGCACTCGGGAGGCAGAGGCAGGTGGATCTCTGTGAGTTCAAGGCAGGAGTCTACATAGTGGAGTTCCAGGCAGGCTGAGACTACAGGGAGACCATGTCTCAAAAAGACCAAAAAAAAAAAAAAAAAAAAGAGAAAAGTTTCTAATTCCAAGTTTTCTTTCAAGAATGAGAGAGCCTCTGCTGGCCGCATAGCCAGGTTACTGGCTGCACCTTTAAACTCAGCAGGAGGAAGAAGCAAGCAAATATCTCTGTGAGTTTGAGGCCAACGAATTCCAGACCAGCAAAGGCTACATTGTGAGACCTTGTGTCAAAATACTACTACTACTAATAATAATAATAAAGAAAAAGCACACAGATTTGTTAACAGTAAGCAAATATTTATGTTTGATTAGCTCTCAGGCAAAAGTGTCTCCATCCTCATTTCTTATTCTAATAAAATGAGTGACAGTGTTTTATGTGTTTACAAGTATCTTTGATGTCTGACACCCCCCCTCTCTCTCCCTCCTTCCCTTTCTCTCTAATAGTACTTTGGACAGATCCCAGAACTTTGCACATACTAGGCAAGTGCTTTACTACTGAGCTACATACATCTGTAGCCCAAAGTCTAACTTACTAGTCCATTGTGCTGTGTTATTTGGTTGGAGTATATAAAGGAACTGGATGCTTTCCTTTCCCATATCAGCTTCTTATTCATTCACTCATCAGACTTTATGACTGTCTACACTAGGCATCATGTAAAATCCAGAGATGAATCACAAATAGCTCCTACTCTGGGGTCCTCGTAGGCTGATAGAAATAAGGAATCAGGATTGTTCACACTGCTGGTAAGAATTCAAATGTTATAAGTTGGCCTGGGGATACAACTCAGTGGTAGAGTACTTGCCGACTGTGTGCATGGGATTCAACTCAGCATTTAAAATAAATCACAGTTTCCTAGGAGGGTGAAAATTTGGCAATACATTAGATTGGAATGTCTTTAAAACCAAAATGTACTTTAAATCAGCAACTTCACTTCTAGGAATTTATCCTAAGAAAGTAAGACACATGCAGAGAGATTAAGCTACAAAAATGTTTATTGCAGTATTTTTATATTAGTGAAAAGCTACATATAAACTAAATATTTAAAACAGATTAAATAGTGTATTTATATAATGAAATAATCTGTAATTTTTTAATGACAGAAATATAGTTATAGACAAAAAAATGTTTTGTGATGCATTGTCCTGCAGAAATGCTGACTTCAAAAATATACACAGAAAATATGTGAAGAGAGACACTGTAAAAAACACATGTAATCATGGTCAAATCTGAATGGTTGAATCTGTGGCTATTTCTCATTTTTTTTACTTGTTGTTTATTAGTGTTTTCTCATTTTTTACACAGTAAATATGCACTATGCATGTAATAACAAATAAAATAAATTTTTCTTTTTAAAAAGTTGCCAGTGCAGAGGCTGGAGAGAGAGCTCAGCAGTTAAGAGCACTGGCTGCTCTTGCAGAGGACCTGACTTTGGTTTCTAGCACCACATGAAGGTTATCAACCATCTGTAACTCCAGGTCCAGGGAAATCTGATGCCATCTTCTGACCTCCGAGGCCATTTCACAACAGGCGCACACTTACACACATGTAGGCAATACATTCATGCCCATAAAATAAAAATAATAAATAAATACTTTAAAAAATAAGAAGTTATCAGTGTGGTATTTACACAGACGTGAACTCAATCCCAACTAAGTCACTGACTGGCACACAGTCCATTCAGAGGCTGTTTCTGCCTTGGGTTTCCTCATTTGCAGGATCAAAACAACATCACTTTTTCTCACATGATGGTTGTGAGGTTTGGAGAGGAAAGCATACCCAAAGTGCCTTGAATTGAATAAGTCTTTCCCTTTCTTACCTACATTTGCAAAATCACCTTAGCTTAGCAGTTCACAAAGATGAGACAGCCAAATGCAAACCTAGTCCGGTGGGTTGGGAGGGTGGGTTGGAAAATCAGTAGAGCCGCTGGGAATGTGGCTTAGCGGTAGAGCACTTGTCTAGGATGTGCAAGGTCCTAGTTTCAATACCAACACCAAAAATAATTCAATAGAGACCTGTATTTAAAACCTCATGTTACTATTTTTAGGTCTAAGTTTAATCTTGCCCGGTACAGCATCAGACAGATGCCCATTATTAGTCAAGGTAAAAAGGCAGGTTGTCTTACCCAGCCCCACCAGTAGGTGGGGCTGGTCTCTACCCCGTGTCCACACAGCCCTTCATTTGACAACAGACAGCACTGCATGGAATGCTACCCCATCAGAAATTACCACAAGCATCCAGGGCCTTCCTCTCTCATCGCCACACACTCCTACCTCAAACCAGTTCCTGTTGACAGCTCCACCCACCTTCATCACCAACCCACCTGCTCGACAGTCTCACTCTTATATGTTGGAATTGAACCTCTTTATTCATAAACTTGATTCTGTATTAGAAATCCAGCTGTGCCCTCTCGATTCTCATCCACTCACTCGACTTTAAGACCACCCTATAAACATGAAGCATTGTGCTAAGCCCCAGAAATGAATCCTACACAGGCCAGCTCTGGGGGCCCCTCAGGCTGGTGGAGAAAGGAGACCATTCCACTATCCCTCTGTGTTCCAGTAACAGCTGCACGTATACTTGACGCAAGTTTGTGACACCAGGACCTGTTCTAATTACTTTTTATATGTTAATCTACATTTAGTCCTCTAGAGAAATAGGTTTAAATTACCTCTATTTAACAAGTAAACAAAGTGAAGCACAGAAAAGGAATTTGTCTAAGCACAGTTTGCAAATAGCCAAGGCAAGGATTGGAATGAAGTTTCTTCACACTCTTAAAAATAACAGAAAACTCACTGTGGTATTGCATACATGCAATCCCAACATTTAGGAGGTAAAATCATAACTTTAAAACCAGCCTCAGGTACATAGTGAGTTGAAGGCCAGCCTGGGCTACACAAGATCTTACCTTAAAAATGAAAAAAAAAAGAAAGAAAGAAAAGAAAAGATTAAAAGAGGGCTGCAAGATGGTAAAGGCACTTGTTGCCAAGCCTTATGATGTGAGATTGATCCCTTGGACCGCATGATAGAAGGACAGAACCAATTCCCCAAGTTGTCCTCTTACCTCCACACATGCACAGTGGCACATGTGTATGAACCTGAGTACATACATACATAATACTTACATAATTAATTTAAAACAGCAGAACCTGGTGACTCTAAAGGGATACATGTATTATATCTAGTAATATTTACCATATAAATTAAAATTCAGAAATGTTATATACATTTACTGAATTTTAACTAACTAATCAATCACATGTTAATCTAAGTAACATATTTATAAATTTAAAAGCTACATAAAAAGTTAATGAGAAGAGCTACATTGTTTCCCAGGTTGGCAGAGATCTTCAATGTCTGATTTTGTGTGTGTTTGGCACTGAAGACAGAACCCAGGGCTCTGCACATACTCTCAGGGCTCTGCACAGAGCTACACATACATCCTCAGCCCAAGGTCTGACTAATTAGCGAGTGAGGTGACTCTCATATCTTTTTAATTTGGTCTATTGTAATTAGTTTTGTGGTTGAAGTATACGAAGAAATTTGGCTTGACACAGAAATGGAGTTGACCAAGAAGAATATTTTAAATGCCTATTCAGACACTATATAGTCTCCTTTGATAGTACACTAAAACACAATAGGTGCTGGTCACTTAAAGGCTTGCTACAAAGTAGAATCTGAACACAGTGGCTGTAGTTTGGATGTGTGTGTCCCCTTCCAGATTTGAAACTTAACCCTTTAATGCCATAGCATCAAGCAGTGAGACCTTTAGAGGAAATTAGTGATCTTATAACAGGGTTGGAGGAAACTGGGCCCTTCTTTCATGGAAACTTTCCATTACTATAGTGAAAATTTGCTATATATAAAAGAAAAATGAGTAAAAAAGGAAAAGACTGTTTGGGTCCTGAAATTTTGAGGTTTTAGTTCACAGTCTGAAGGTTCCACGGTCTTTGGGCCTGTGGAAGGCGGCACTGTCACGGTGGGCAGTGTGTGGAAGAGCAAAGACATCTACCTCACAACCAGGAAAAGAGAGAGGAGAGAGAGACAGAGAGAGAAACAGAGAGACAGACAAACAGACAGAGACAGTGAAAGAGACAGAGAGACAGAGACAGAGAAAGAGACAGACAGAGACACAGAGAGACAGAAACAGAGAAAAAGACAGACAGACAGAAAAAGAGACAGACAGAGAGATAGAGAGAGACAGAGAGATAGAGAGAGACAGAGAGACAGACAGACAGACACAGAGAGAGAGACAGAGACAGAGAAAGAGACAGAGACAGAGAAAGAGACAGAGAGACAGAGAGACAGAGAGACAGACAGAGAGAGAGACAGAGACAGAGACAGAGAAAGAGACAGAGAGACAGACAGACAGAAACAGAGAAAGAGACAGACAGAGAGATAGAGAGAGACAGAGAGACAGAGAAAGAGACAGACAGAGAGATAGAGAGAGACAGAGAGACAGAGAAAGAGAGAGAGAGAAAAAACAGGTCCCACATCCCCTTCAAGGGCATGCTTCCAGTGACTTTGAAGACCTCCTGTTGAGCCCTAGCTTTTGAAGGTCCTTAACATATGAGCCTTCAGGGAACACTTAGGATCTAAGGTGACCCTTCTTCCTTCCAGGCCATGAGGCCACAGCAATCAAGGTGCCAACCTGGAGACTGTCATCAGACGCTGACTCTGGGACACCTTGATCTCAGACTTCCGAGCCTCCAAAACTATGAGAAACAAGGTTCTATTATTTACAAGCTGCCCAGCCTGCAGCATTTGACTATAGCAACAGGAACTAAAACTCAAGCTGGCAGTGCAGGACAAAAGCTTTCCAAAAGTTCAGCTTTCATCTGAACTTACATTTTATCACAGGTAGCAAATATTGTCACTTGCTGTCCTTGACATGACAGCCCCAATCTTATCTGTTCCTTCTCAGAGATCTGCCAAGCTACCCAAGCCTGAGTAAGTGTCTCTAAGCTGTTCTTTCAAGGGAAAACTGTACTCCAATTACAAAAAGAAGTTCGGCTCCAGCTACACCTCAAACAGTCGCTCTGGGGTTTGTCCTCACCGCTCAAGGCCAGCATTGTCCTTTGTTACTCAGCAGACGTAGTCTTACCTAGTTCCCATTTTGTCACACAAATCATTAGATATAGCTACTTAGGAGCTGAAATGCAGTGAGATTGATTTTTCTTATTACTTCATTAAGGACATAAGTAAGGAAATGCTAACTTTGGAACTGAGCCCCTGTAGTATGAACATTTTGGTACCACTACTTTAATTTAAACTAAAAACACAGTGGTTTTATCCTCAGTTGCTTTTACAATATCAGTTCAAATATCAACCCAATGAGGACAGGTAGCCTCTTAGTGGTCCTATAAGCAACTGGCCAGTTACAGCCTCAAGGAAGTGTTTTGGCTTCTGCAGGGCCTTCCGTCATACTTTGAGAACAGTGGCTCTGTGGAAGATTATGATAGCTACTTACCACTCTGAGTCCGGAATACTCCTACGCGGACCGTGGACGCTAACCTCGAACCACACATTTCCCTCCCCTAGAGTCCTTGAATTCCAACTCTAGTTTTGATGGTTCACTAATAAGCATGGATCCTCAAGCTGGAGGGGCCAGCCTCACTGATTAAACCTTGGTTTACCTCACTCCCAGACACTGATTGGGAAAGGTGTAGGACCTGCATCTGGAGATCAGCACTGTCCCATTCTCATCATCTCTATTTGCCAGTGAAGAAAGCAAGACATTCCCACGAACGAATCTCCATAGAGCTGTCTGGCGTGAGAACTCACGAAGCGGTATCTTCGTCTGCTCCCAAACCCCATCCCCACCTCTGTCTGACTTCTCCCCTCTCAACACTCCAGCCTCTACAGTTCCAGCATGTTTCACAGCCAAAATTCCCTGAATGAGAAAATTCCTAGCTCTGGCCACTTCAATCATCTGATGTCTGAGTTGCTAACGGTCACACATCACTCAGATGTTGGAAACTCTGAGCAACATCAGTCCCGGGTATGCATAATAGATACGCTGAAACTGGGTTTGCTTCTGCCATTATGTACAGGGTTGGAGACTAGGGCACACCGGTTTTCCTCTAGGCCACATTTCCAACTGAGCTGTAAGTTTGTCATCTCGGGTCTGTATTGCACAGCCAGCAGGCCTGACTTTCTCTAGACCCTGTGTCTCCCCTGGAAGAACTAAAGTCACAAAACAGCTCTGCAGGATATGAGCAGGATGAGAATCACATCCTCAGATTCAGCTTCAGGAAAGTTCAGCCCAAAATAAACCCAAAGTTGAAGTAAATAAAGCATTAAGAATATTTTGGGAAAGGATTTCCACAGACATACAAAAAAGGGAGGAAAAAGATACTATTGTCCACAGCCTTTATTGCGCCATTCGGTGCTTCTGATACAACTGGTTAAGTGGTGGTTTAGTATTTGGCATTTGTACAAGCAAGAATGACCCATGTTTAGGAAAATTACACCATTTCTTTTGAGGGAAAGAGCAACTTTTAAGCACCGGTTTTAGAGAGGGCTTGATGAGGACTCAAGGTTGTGATGATTAAAGTCAAGATGGAAAGAACTTATAATTTGTGCCAAAGACCTGGAGAACAACAGCTAAGAGAACTCTACTGAGGGGCACACAAGGGACTCAGTAGGACAGCCTTACTTCCTCTGTCTGTAAGATCTCACAGGAGAGAAAGGATGCTGGCACTCACACAAAAAGCAAAGTGAGGGACTGGGCATGTGGCTGAGGGGCAGAGTGTGTGAGATGGTTCAGTGGGTTAAAGCATTTGCTGCCAAGCCTAATGATCTGAGTTAGATCCCTGGAACCTAGATGGTAGAAGGAGAGAATCAATGCCAACAATTGTCCTCTGACCTCCACATAAGTGCTGTGGCACACATTAACCCATACACATGCACCAACACCCCCCTACACACACACTCACATACACACACACAATAAATAAATAAATAACTGTAAAAAGTTATTAAAAGAATGAAAAGAAAATGGACTACATTAAAATCCTAAGAAGACTGTGGCTACTGTTTTGTCAGAAAGACGCGGGAATGTTAACTAAAACTCCAACAACTTTCTTCAAGCTACATTTATCACCTCATTAAATTCTTCAGAATTGGAGGGAAAAAATAACTTTTATGGCTTAGTTACATACTATAAGCAATGTTTGCTATGGTTGACTTAGGAAGCAGTTTGAAGCAGAGTGAAGATCTAGTTGCCACTGCTTTTAGATTTGGGGACAGATAGGTCTGGGTTTGAATTCTGCACCTGCCACTTACTAGCCTTGGAGTTACTTAACTTCTTGAGATCACCCCGACCCTTCAGAGTTGTTGTGAGGGAGAAAATGAGGCGCCTGGCGTGGAACATTCTCTTCTTTCTCTGAGATCCAGGAAGCAGCTCTCATCTTTCGTTGCCCTCAATCCCAAGGAAGCACACTTCTTTGTGCACCTTTCACTGCAGCTGCCCTCAACTCTCGCTGGCTCTGGGTGCTGCTGGACTCTGGGCTCTGCTCCCCGACCTGCTCTGCTACAGTCCAGGCCCCACAGAGCCACCACATTGCTCTGAAGCACACAGATGCCTGTGCACTTTGCCTGCTCCAGCCCCTTGCCTGAAAGGGAGGAGGATGGATGAATGAATGAAAGATATCCCAAACTCTCTGACTACTGAATATTGAGAGGAGCTTAAAACCAAAATAATGGCCAAATTCATATATTCCCATCATCCCTACTGAAATCTAAGTAGTAGTACTTCCAATCCCAGATCAAGCTCCCTCTTTGACCCTCTCCCCAGTGTATGTGCTATGACATCTTTTTTTCATATACACTCATTTTGGACCAGTAAATCAAGTTTCCTTGCAGGCTGAGACATTCCTTGAGCTGTTCAAAATCATTCTCAGAACAACACTGAATCCTCTGACCTGGCTGAGATCATTTGGTCATGCGATGATAAGCAGGGGGCTTTCCTGGGTCCAGGACTCTGGCTGGCAAGAGCGGGTAGGTAGTGGGAAACACCTCAGTTCAAGAGAAAGTTCCTGGAATGTGGCAAGTAGTTTTGTTTCTTACTCAATCAAGTACATTGAGCCAACTTAAATTCTTTTGTCAATATTTGTGGACTGAAAATATGACAAAGTGTCCCCCTGTGCTCTTCAAAGTCTAGAAATTGACCAATGGGAGCAGGGACAAAATTCCCTGGGAACAACAAAAAAATTCACAACTGGCTGCAGATTGACCATTTTCTATCTGGGAGGACTCAGTGTGTGGTGCAAAGAATGGCTGTAACAGCTGAGTGTGAGTGTTCCTAGAGCCATGTGCACCTAGGAGACTCGGGGGCTTGAAGGCCACATTAAGAAGTGTGGAGAAGGGTAATAATTCTGTCTCCTGAAGCCCAGTGCTGTGGAAGGCACATTAAACTATCCTCTCTAATCCTAACACTAAGAATTTGTACAACCAGCTACAGATTTCAAAAACAATAAAGAAGTCGAGGGACTCCCATTGCTGGTTAGGGACAAAGGAAAGAGACAAGATTCACATCTATCCCCCTTGCTCTGTGTCCATGACCCCATCCCGGCCACTGGTGTCTTTCCCTGAGTAGCCGAAGGTCCTTCCCTCTTCCTCGTGCCTCATCCACTCTTCTCTGGGAGGATGTTCTCGAAGCACGCAGTTTCAGACAGCTGTGTCAGTCTTTTACTTATACTGGGCGTTACTGCTGCTTCCTGACACCCACCCTTCCACTCATGTCTGTGTGCATCACCACCCTCGCTCTGGAGGTGATGCAAGTTCGCCAATCCCAATAGTGTTCTTGGCCTTGTTACAGAAATGGGTGTCACTAAAGCTAGGTAGAGAGGAGGAGAAGCCATCAGAGAGGCCCAAGCTTGAACTTCCATACTGTAGGATGATCTTGACCCCACTCCCCACACATATGAATGAGAAACACAGTGTCTGTGCCTGCTGGTCGTCACGTTGTGACCTCGAGGGAAACTAGTGTGAGGAACGGAACATGTCTGCCTGCAGGAGGGGACGGAGCCAAGGGGTTCAGAGCCTTGGGGCAGGAGCCCCAACTACACCATATCTTAAGCTTCCTGCTTTCCAATCTCATAGTTATGGAGAGCCAATAAAGTCTCTTTACTGCACAAGCCAGCGTGGGCTCAGTTTGCTATAACTCACCACAGAAGGTCTCCTGGGTGATTCAAATGCCTCCTGGTGCACTTGGAATGGCATCCAGACGCCTACCTTGCTATTAAAGGCCCACTGAACTCTAAGATCAGGGAGTGCTCAGGCCCAGGCTGGATTTCATTGGTCCCAGTATTGCTAGCCCTGCTAAACATCAGTCTAGCGTGCAGCAGGAACTCTAATCTTTTTGTTTTGAACAAGTGAGCCCCGGTCTCCCTCTAGTGTGCTATCTGTTATCTCAAGGCAGGGGGTTCCCCAGGGTCCCCCCGCATCTTCAGCCAGAACCACCTCTGTACATGGGCTGTGTTTTGCTAGACACCAGCCCTCTTGTGCAAGCAATTTCTTGTCAGTCTCCTCAGACATCACCATTGGGGAGGGGCCAGCAGGTCTGAGCATGAGGCTCTCTGTGTCGAGCAGTATGGTCGATACTCAGGCTCCCAAGAGGAACAACAGCCAGCGAGGCCCAAGGTGCAGAAGTGGGCAAGCCCTCCCAGGGAGGGATCCCCTAGAACAAGTTGCAACTTTCCACATAAGCCAGGGAGGGTCTCTGAGCCACTGTGATTTGTGCCATGATGAATGTGACCAGTACATTGACCTGGAGGGAACACGAAGATTCCCAAGTGGGTCAAAACTCCATTTCATTCCTTCTGTTTATCTGAGCCACATCTTCCTTCCTGCCTGCGGCTCTTCTCACTGCCCTTTATCCTTCCTGCTCCTAGTTACACGTCTCTGTAACCAACCTTTGTCTTAATTCTCTGCAGAGTGATTTTAATGTTGAGTATTTTTCTCTGTTCCCTTCTCCAAAATATGAGCTCTATGAGAGCAGGGACTTTGTCTCACTTATCACGTTTCTCGTATCAAAAATCCCCCAGTAAGCAAACTTTACATAAGTCTCCCTTCTATACGAACACACACACGTACACACACACACACGCACACACTCACGCAGGGGCACGTGTACAGCCTCCTGTACAGGTAACGCCATCTCCCCCTCAGTAAGGAAACATTCAAATACAACCTCAGCAGACCTTTGTCCCTCTCAACTAGACTCATGCCCCTCATGCAACCACTTTCTGCCACAGTGTAAGATTACTTCCTCCATTGTCCTAATAAAAGCAACATGATCAAATGTGTTTGTGTTTCCTTGCTTGCTATCTGAATTTAAGACTCTCATTCCCCGTTCAGCCTCTGGGGTGGCCACCTGCAGGCATTAAGTGAGCGCTGAATAAACGTGAGTGGAGGGGAATGAGGGAGTAGGGAGGGAAGCCCTGGCTGGCCCAGCTCGGGAAGCAGGGGTGGTGGGGTGGGACGACGAGAGGAGAGATGATCCTTGGTGACTTGGAGTATCTCTGTGGGGTAAACAGGGCCACTGTGAGACAAGGAAAACAGTTTGCAGTGTTTTAAGGTCTTCAAACTAGCCTCTGCTGGAGTCCGTGTCTGACCTGGGGTCTCTCTGACTCCTCCTGTTTACTGAACCCATACCACTTTCCCATTGAAAACATAGCTGCATCTTCTTAAAGCATCAACAGTTTCCCTATCCGAAGCTGTCCAAACTCTTCTGAGGTGGCGGAATGGCTATTTGAGAAGCCATCACTGAACCTCCTGGTTTGTCTTCACAATGCTTCAATTCTGCCATTTAATGAGGCACCAGCAGTCAAGATCTGCCTGACATTTTAGAGATTCTCAGTGCTTTGTGCTGCAGCCGGCCTCTAGCTTCTCTCCCTCTCAGTTATTACCTTAACCATGCCCTGGAGACCTAAGGAGCCAGTTCATTTTGACTGGGAGATTGTTAAACTGCAGGAGGCAAACCAGGGCCAGCACCAGGCTGTGATTTCCATTGCTCCACAGGCCAAAGCCCTGGTGCTGAGAATAGCCAAGGCCACTTCCTGCTGGAGAAGGAAATAACAGTTTCCTCAGCTCCCGGAAATGTGGCTTCCTCTTTGGTGCCTAGCCCCGTGTTCACCCATTAGACAGTCTCTTCCCACCCAAGTCTCCGGGGGACCTGGCTCCAGCATGTAGAAGACATCCTGAGGAAGTGGTCCAGATTGAGGCAGCCACCAGGCCAGTTCAGGGGGAGCAGAGGTAGTAAGGCAGGAAGGGGCTGACAAGGAGTCACTATCCAGTGAGAATGGAGCCCCACCCACCCCTTTGTCCTGACCTCAGTGATCTCAACAAACCAGCCAGGCTCTCACGGCCTTTGTAAGCAAAGTCAAGCCTGCCACACCTCTTTTTGCTTTTTTAATCAGTATGTGCTAATTGTCCATTTTTGTGGGGTGCAATGTGATTGATACCTGTATGCATGGTGTAATGATCAAGTCAGGGTAATTAGCAAGGATTTCCTCCTTAAATAGGTACCATTTCTTTGTGTTTGAAGCTTATAAATATCTTGCGTCTAGAATTTCATAAAATATATAGTACATTGTTATGAACTGTAGACACTCTGGTGAAGTACTAGAACTTACTTTGTGAAACTGGACTTCGACACCCTGTGATGGTTTCTAATTTTCAAAGCTGTTTCTGTCTGTGTCTTCTATCCACCAGTTCTCCTTCCGAACCACATGATCCCAGTCTCAAATCTCAATCTCTTTCTTACGCTTACTCTCTACAACTAAGGAGTTAGAAACATTGCTCGGGAACAGACTGGGGGTGCCGCTCAGTGTAGAGTAGTCAGGCAGCATGCACAAGGCCCTGGGTTAAAACCCAAGGAAGGGAGGGAGGGAGGTTGGGAGGAAAATTGATTGATTGCTAGAATGTTACAGGTCAGAGTCAAGATTCCCTGCATTCAAATTCCCTCTCTTCCACACCCATAAGCTATACACTATTCTGTGGGTTATTTAACCCTCTGGTTAACCCTCTCTCCTCCTCTCTCTCTCTCTCTCTCTGTCTCTCTCTCTCTCTCTCCTTCTCTCCCTCCCTCTCACAGACAGACACACACACACACACACACACACACACACATACACACACTAGCTGTTGCCTATTGGGCGGGTTGTTTAACTCTCTGAACCTCAATTTTTATGTGAAGAATGGTTTGTCTACCCTTAAGGCTTCTCAGAAGAAACCACATTTCTTGAGACAGAGCACCCAGAAACAGATAAAGCATTTTTCACATGGGTCAGTACTCAATAAATGTTCATTATTGTTTTCCCCTGCCCTTTGGGAGGGGGGGCATCTTTCCTTGTTTCTTAATGAATAATGGTCCTCCTTCTCTGAAACCTTGGCATCAGCTAGCACCCATGCCACTGGAATTCAGCCTCTGTAGAAACAGGCCTTATGAGGACATTTCTTTGAGTGCTTTCCTTGTGGGAAATTTGCTTGAATAAAAACTTCTCAATCCTACTATCTTTTATATCATTTATTATGAGCTGCTTGCCAGATCATTTTTATGGCATTATCTCGTTTTTAAAAATAAATTTTACATTTTAAATAGTTTTAGACTTCAGAAAAAAATGCAAGAGTAGTAGAGCATTTCAAAATACTTTATACCCTGTTTTCCCGAATATTGGCACTGTGCAGGAATGCCACGTATGGCACAGTTAATAGACCAGCACTGGCGTTTTCTTATTAACTGAAGTCCATGCTTTCTCCAGACATCCTTATTTTTTACCTAATGAGCCTTTCCTGATCCAGTATCCCATCTAGCATCCATCTTACATTCAGCTCTGGCTCCTCTTACCTATGATACTTTTTTGGGCTGTCTTTAGTTTTCTATGATTTTGAAAGTTTTATAGAGTATTGTGGAGACTGTCTTAGGTAGGCATGGTCTTATAGCTTCACATGATGACACAGACTGAGATGTGGAGCTTAGAGGAGGAAGACACAGGAGTGTCACTTGGATCACATTATATCAAAATACATACTGTTGAGCCAAGGATGGTGGTTCGTGCTTACAATTCCAGAACTTGAGAAGCTGAGACAGGAGGACTACAGTGAGTTGGAGGTCAGCCTGGGTTACAAAGTGAGTTTACAGCCTGGACTACATAGCAAGACAGTGTCTCAAACACAAGAGCAGTCCAGGCATGGTGGTGCACACTTTAATCCCAACACTCAGAAGGCGGAGGCAGGCGGATATCTGTAAGACTGAGGCAGCCTAGTCTCCAAAGCCAGTTCCAGGCTAACTGGGGCTACAGAGAGACCCTGTCTCAGACAAAAAAGGAGGGGGGTAGGCAGACTAATAATTTGCTGGTGGATGTTCAGTACAACATAACATTTAGGCTGTCATATCCTTACTGCTTACTGCCAGCTTTGTGGTGAGAGAATTGAGAGAAAAAAGCAGAACAGAAAAATCTGAAAATCATGTTCTGTGATAAAAAGAAATAGGAGATAGTTAAAGTCGAAGGCAAAGCAAGGACAGATAAACACGCTGCAGTTATTACAGAGATTGTGCATTAGAGAGAAGCCACGTACTTTGTGGTGGACAAAAGGAAAAGTGCTCTGAAGGGGAAACCCCTCAAAGACTCTAGGATACACATGTGCTAATACATCAAACACCTTTCCTATAGAGAGCTGAAGTAGTGCTCAGCCAGAAAAAGGACTTCCTAGAGAAATATTCTCCCGTGTTCAGACATCCAAGAGCTCAAATCTACCTCGGTCATGGGCCATAGGAGTGAGGCTACATCTCAAGCTGACAACAGAACTTAGTGTTATCCACATAGTGCTGGTTTTGCAGGTCTGGTGAATTTAAGAGTCATGAAATTTGTATCAAGCAAGGCTCTAGGAAAGTTACTGAGGCCGAGCAATGTGTACAATCAGACTCTGTCCAGGGAACTCCTGAGTGGAATGTGTATGAAGCCCACGTTTCACTGGAGATGCCCATGTCAGAAGTGCCTAAAACCTGGGATATGTCTTGAGGAAAGCTACAGGCATCAAGAGAGGGCAGTTAAAGAGACTCTGTGTTCCAGGCAGTGGAGCCAGAGGTCTGGGGCACCTGGCACCACCGGACCTCAGATAAAGCCACCACGTGCCCCAGATGCTGGGCATGGAGCTGCAGGATTTAATAGCCTACTCTGCTGGGTTTGGGTCTTGCTGTGGTTCAATCCTGACCTGTTTTGTCCCCGTTCCTTTCTTTTCCAACAGGAACGCTTACTCTGTGCCATTGCATATTAGAAACATGTAACTTTTTAAAAATTTAATAAGCACTCAAAGCTAAGAAATAGTCTTGAGTCTTAGAAGAGACTTTGACCTTTCGAATTTTGATCAGTGTTGGAACTGTTAAGACCATGGGGACTCTTGAAGTTGGACTGAATTTATTTTGTATTCCAAGATGGCATGAGCTTACACTGTAGTTCGACTGTGAAATGTCTCCCACAGTCTCTCATGTTTTGAGCTGTGGTCCCAGCTTATTCACACTATTTTGGAAGCTCTGGAGTCCAAGTATATCACAGAGGCAAGCCTTTGAAGTCTATCTATCTCTGGGACCTCTATCTCAGAGGTTAAGAGCACTAACTGCTCTTACAAAGGACCCGGGTTCAATTCCCAGCACCCATGTGGTGGCTAACAACTGGTCATAACTCCAGTTCCAGGGAAACCGATGTCCTCCTCTGACCTCCACAGGCAGCGCACAACACTGGTACTGACATACATGTATGCAAAGCACTCTGACGCATAAAATGAAAATAATAAATAAGATATTTCTTTTTAAAAAATGAACTTATACCCAACCCTGGTACTGGTCTATTCTCTCTGTTTCCTGACTGCTGCTATGTAAAGAATCTCTGCCGTATGCTTCTGTCCCTCTGAGCTGAATCATGTCTTTTCCACAACAATGGACTGTGCCTTCTGAAACCTTGATCCAAATAAACCCTTCTCTACCTTTAGATTGTTTCTGTCAGGTAATTTATTCATTGATATGATAAAGGTAGCCAATATAGTAATGTACTCTAATTGGAAAAACTATTTCCAAAGGGGATCTGGGCAAATAATTAGAATACTACTACAACAAAATCGAGCAATTAAATAAACAGTAAGAGGTGGGCTTCTCACTACTGAAATGAGAGTGAGTGCTTTAGCATGAGAAGGGGGTAAGCGCCATATGCTAATGTGTGTGTACTGGAGACAACAGTGTGCACCATTGTTTAGCTAAAATAGATGTCAATGGTTACATTTAGAATTTGTAGATCAATGTACACACACAGGCTACTATACACAGATCTATTCCTTGTTTTGTTGGCCAAGTAGACTCAGAACCAGTGACATCCCAGTAGTAACCAGCTGATATGTGACAAGTGAACAATTCTTGGAGAGAGATGGCTGAACTCATGACTGGGTCAGGAAATTATAAGAAATTCTCATAATATCAGGAAGGAAAGAGTTGCAAGAGTTGCTCAAAAGCAAGAGAAAAGGAAAAAAAGGATGGGAATGCAAAAGCATAAAGAGTCGCCAGTGGCCAAAGCTGGAATAATGTAGACAATGAAATAATGATAGAAAAATTATAATATAAAATATATCCATGCATCTGTATTTATACAAATCAAGAAAATAAACCAATAAGGGAAAATATACAACATTTCCATATAGCAGAATTCCAAATCATCCTGTAGCTATTCTGTCTTCGGGAGTTGGAATGGGGCAGGCTCGCACGGTGACTTCGAGAACACTCCACGGTTCTTACAGCATGGAAACAAAAAGGAGTCGCTTACAGGGGAAATGTCACACACATTTCCTCAGCCAGGTGGTCGAGGTCAACAGGACAGAAACAAGACTTATTGACAGCATCTCCTTTGTCTCTTTGATGTTCAAAAGAATTTGGCAGGGTCTCTGCATCACCTAGGCTGGGCTCAGCCCTGCACGCCTCCTGCCTCAGCAGTCTGGATACTGGGATTCCAGGTGTGGGCCGCCATGCCCAGTGATCTTTTTGTTGCCCTTTTGGATTGTTGTTGCTTAAAGAGCTTGAGGCAGCTGTTTAGATGGTATGGACCAGGAAATAGAAAAGTAGGCCAAAATGAGAGTAGGTACACTCCTCAAAGGTCCACACTAATGACCTACGTCTGCTAGCCACATTCCACTCCTTCAAAATCATCCCAAGCTGAGAACTGGGGACTCAAAACCTAGTGGGGAACATTCCAGTGTCAAATCATAATAAGTACTTTAACACAATGTACTTTACCTTTGATTTTATAGACTCCATCCATCACCAAAGTTACTTAAGTCAGCAGTATTTTCTTCTAGGCCCGTCACTGATTTTTGCAAATATTTTAACAAGATTAGTTTTATCGCATTATGTAGTCTCCACTGGAAATCCTTGGTGTTAGACTGTTTTCCTTAACTTAGCACCATGCATTTTGGTTTAGCCTTGTTCTTTCAGAACTTGATAGTTTCTTATTTTTTTAATAATGAAATAATACACAATTGTGCATATGTGTCACAATTTGTTCATTCATTGCTTTATTGGTGAGCATTTTGTAGGGGTTTTCCCTTGGTTTATAGTAATCATGAAAATAAAGCTGCTATAGACAGTTTTATTTAGACGTTAGTTCTTAAGCCAGTTGAGAAATATCTAAGAATACAATTGCTCAACCACATGGCGATAGTATATTTATAATAGTTTTTAAAGATTATTTTATGTGTATGAGTGTTTTGCCTGCATATACACACATACATACCTCATGCATGCTTGATGCTCATGGAGGAGGGATGAGGGAATCAAATCCCTTGGAACTGGAATTATGGACGGTTTTGAGCTGTCATGTGTGTCCAGGTCATCCAGGTCCTCTGCAACAGCAACCAGTGCTCTTAACCTCAGAGCCAGAACTGTCACGCTTTTCTTCATGGCTACATATTCAGAGCATAACTTTCATCCATAAGCTGTAGCTGAGAGCTCTTGTTCAGGCTGGGCCATTCTAAGAGCTGTAGAGTGAGATCTCATCGTTATTCCAGCTCATAACTCTCTGGTGACAAGGTAAGTTTATCTTCTTTCCACATAATTATTTTTCTTTTGCATGTTTATTTAGTAAGGTGTCTGTTTAGATTAAGTTGTTTTTTTTATCAATGGGTTCACAGGTTTTTTGTATATTGTAGATAAAATCCTTTATCAGACCTGTGTTTTGCAAATATTTTCTCCTGTTCTGTAACTAATCTTTTAGTCATCTTAATAACATCTTTCACAAGGTTGGTTTTAACTGTAATGACGCCAAGTCAGCAACCTTTTCTTTTACAGGTGGTACCTTTGATGTGTCTAATCATTCATCACTAAACCCTGAGCAACTCTAAATATGTTCTGTGGATATATATATCCACAGCTCTCAGGGAGAGAATGCTATCTCGTTTTTCAAGGAGAAACAGTTCTCCACCACGTTTTTCTCTGAAGTGCCTTTAAATGTGTGAAAGGCACCAAAAGAGAATACTCAACAGACAAGGACAAAAGATAAAGCCTCAGTATCCAAGGTGATTCAGCTCTCTCTCTTTTACTTCATAATTGTATGTGCTGTAATATAAATATCAAATGATCACTGCTGAAGCACATAGTCATCATTACTACCACCACTGCCCAATCACCACTAACCACCACCACCACAGCCACAGACACTACCACCCACTGAGCCACCGCCACAGCCACAGCCACAGACACCCACTACACTACCAGCACTGCCACAGCCACAGACACCCACTACACCACCACCACCACCGCCACAGCCACAGACACTACCACCCACTACACCACCACCACCGCCACAGCCACAGACACTACCACCCACTACACCACCACCACCGCCACAGCCACAGACACTACCACCCACTGAGCCACTGCCACAGCCACAGCCACAGACACCCACTACACCACCGCCACCGCCACAGCCACAGACACTACCACCCACTACACCACCACCACCACCACAGCCACATACACTACCACCCACTGAGCCACTGCCACAGCCACAGCCACAGACACCCACTACACCACCACCACCACCGCCACAGCCACAGACACTACCACCCACTACACCACCACCACCACCGCCACAGCCATAGACACCCACTACACCACCACCACCACCGCCACAGCCACAGACACCCACTACACCACCACCACCACCGCCCCAGCCACAGACACTACCCCCCACTACACCACCACCACCAACACAGCCCCATACACTACCACCCACTACACCACCACCACCGCCACAGCCACAGACACTACCACCCACTGAGCCACTGCCACAGCCACAGCCACAGACACCCACTACACCACCGCCACCACCACAGCCACAGACACTACCACCCACTACACCACCACCACCGCCACAGCCACAGACACTACCACCCACTGAGCCACTGCCACAGCCACATACACTACCACCCACTACACCACCACCACCAACACAGCCACATACACTACCACCCACTACACCACCACCACAGCCACAGCCACAGACACTACCACCCACTACACCACCACCACCGCCACAGCCACAGACACTACCACCCACTACACCACCACCACCGCCACAGCCACAGACACTACCACCCACTACACCACCACCACCGCCACAGCCACAGACACTACCACCCACTGAGCCACCGCCACAGCCACAGCCACAGACACTACCACCCACTGAGCCACTGCCACAGCCACAGCCACACACACCCACTACACCACCGCCACCGCCACAGCCACAGACACTACCACCCACTACACCACCACCACCACCACAGCCACATACACTACCACCCACTGAGCCACTGCCACAGCCACAGCCACAGACACCCACTACACCACCACCACCACCGCCACAGCCACAGACACTACCACCCACTACACCACCACCACCACCGCCACAGCCATAGACACCCACTACACCACCACCACCACCGCCACAGCCACAGACACCCACTACACCACCACCACCACCGCCACAGCCACAGACACTACCACCCACTACACCACCACCACCAACACAGCCACATACACTACCACCCACTACACCACCACCACCGCCACAGCCACAGACACTACCACCCACTGAGCCACTGCCACAGCCACAGCCACAGACACCCACTACACCACCGCCACCACCACAGCCACAGTCACTACCACCCACTACACCACCACCACCCCCACAGCCACAGACACTACCACCCACTGGGCCACTGCCACAGCCACATACACTACCACCCACTACACCACCACCACCAACACAGCCACATACACTACCACCCACTACACCACCACCACAGCCACAGCCACAGACACTACCACCCACTACACCACCACCACCGCCACAGCCACAGACACCCACTACACCACCACCACTGTGCAACCACCACCACCTCCATCACCACAGCCACTACTGCTAACATTGCCACCACACCGTCACCAACAACTAGAATCACCAGTACCACCACTACCACTTCTGTTCTGTTAAAACAGGTTCTTTATTAGCAAACGCCATGATTTCTTTTAAAAATGAATTTATTATTTTTATATTATGTGTATGAGTTGTTGCCTGCATGTATGTATGCATGCCATATGCATACCCAGTGCCTGTGAAGGACAGATGAGGTCATCAGATCCCCTGGAACTGGAGTTACAGCCATTTGTAAGCTGTCATGTGGGTCCTAGGAACCGAACCTGGGTTCCGGTCCTCTACAAGAGCAGTAAGTGCTCTTGCTGCTGAGCTACCTCTGTGGCCCCAAAAGTCATGGTTTTTGATTGGATGACTTTACTTCACCCAGCACAGTGGCATACTTCTCTGTGAATCTTTGTACCTCAGTTGGGAAAGCAAACTGAACTGACTACAAGGAAGGTCAAGCTAGAAAGAGCTAGACCCAGGATTAGAGACAGGAATGAGGGATCCAGGTGGCCTGGAGACTCAGCACAAGGGCCAGAGCCCTTGACGAAAACAGCCGTGCTCAAGAGGCTGTCATCATCCCACTTGAAGAGGCATTCTCCTCCTCCTCTGGTGACATAGCCTTCCTCTGGCCTCCATCATCCTACCATGCAATTTAGGTTTCCCACTCCCTCCAAAGCACACACTAGCAAAGGAGAAGCAGCCCCAGGACTCAGCTCCTGCTGAACTGAGTGTTGGAAGGAAACTGCTCTGCGAGAGGGTAAAGAATCTTAAAGAAGAGGAAGAAGATGAAGAAGGAAGAAGAGGAGGAGGAGGAGGAGAGGGAGGAGGAGGAGGAGAGGGAGAGGGAGGAGAGGGAGGGGGAGGGGAAAGAGGAGGAGAGGGAGGGGGAGGAGGAGGAGAGGGGGGAGGAGGAGGAGAGGGAAGGGGAGAGGGAGAGGGAGGAGAGGGAGGAGGAGAGGGAGGGGGAGGGGAAAGAGGAGGAGAGGGAGGGGGAGGAGGAGGAGAGGGAGGGGGAGGGGAAAGAGGAGGAGAGGGAGGAGGAGGAGGAGGAGGAGAGGGAGAGGGAGGAGAGGGGGGAGGAGGAGGAGAGGGACGGGGAGAGGGAAGGGGAGGAGAAGGAGGAGGAAGAGAGGGAGGAGGAGGAGGGGGAGGAGGGGGACAGGGAGGAAGAGGAGGAGGAGGGGGAGAGGGAGGGAGAGAGGGAGGAGGAGGAAGAGGAGAGGGAGGGGAGAGGGAGGGGGAGGAGGAGGGGGAGAGGGAAAGGGAGGAGAGAGAAGAGGAGGAGGAGAGGGAAAGGGAGGAGAGGGAGGGGGAGGAGGAGAGGAAGGGGGAGAGGGAGGGGGAGGAGGAGGAGGAGGAAGAGAGGGAGGAGGAGGGGGAGGAAGGGGACAGGGAGGAAGAGGAGGAGGAGGGGGAGAGGGAGGAGGAGGAGGAGGAGGAGAGGGAGGAGGAGAGGGAGAGGAGGAGGAGGAGGAGGGGGAGAGGGAGGAATCATCTTTCCTTTAAATGCTTAAGCATTTTCTATATCCAATTTTTGCCAAAAGAAGATTGTGCTGAATAAAATGTATTGAGGAAGTTTAAATTCTTCCAAATGGAGCTGTACAGAGTGCTCTCTGGCTGTGCAAGCACTGATTTATAAGTGTAGTCCTGCTAGATGGCCGGGGCCAGGAAGGCCGCAGCTCTGAAAGCTCAGTTTCCTAAGAGAAAGAGGCCTTTCTCTGAGAGATGGCCTCTGCCCTCCAGTGCCAGCAACAGACTGGTGCCTCTGGAAGGAGCAAGAACTGCAGGCCTCTCTGAGAGAGCTGTTTTCAGAGCCCTGCGTGAGGAGAGAAGCCCCTCTGCTCCCTGCCACTCCATCTGAACTGGACATGGGCAGCAAACATGACCACATGCCAGGCGTGGACCTTCCAGCTCCAGATTCCTTCTAGGGATTCAGAGGCCCTGGAGATGTCCCTTCCCCCACCAACACACTGAAGTCCTGTTAAGCTAGTGACTAACCTTGTGATCTTGCCTGACCTCTAGGAAACTTTCTGTGTGCAAACCAGGAGTAACAGGGCCGTAAGAGGGCTGGCAGGACACTTTCTTCATTTGAAGGAGGTTGCTATTCCAACAAAAGAAACGGCAAGGAGGAGACAGAATGCAATCTGGTCGGCATGGCTTGTTGCAGGGCTTTTGGATCCTTTGGTTAGTGTTTGCCGTCAGACACCTGTAGAGCCCTCGGCACAGTGCAAACCCTCACTCGGGGTCTATCCCTTTACTCTTCACCTACTTTTGCATGTCCCTCACTATCTGGGATCAGAGACTTTGTCCCACATCCTACCTAAGCCCTGAACATCCACACATCTGCAAAGAAGGCTTCGGAGTGACTGCCGCCATTCACATTTCAAAGACCCCAAAATGGGGTTCAGAGCTCCACTCTAATCACTGAGGTTAAGATGGAGCTGGGAACAAGCAGTTCAGAGGATTAACCAGCTGTCCTATGGAGAGCCCAGGCAACCCGTGTACTAAATCTTCCTACTGGGTTAATCCAAAGCCCAAAGATCACAGGTAAGCCTGAGCAGATGGGACAAGACGGGACACTTTCTGGGCCTTGGTCCAATGAAGGAGCTAAAAGTCGATGGCACATGGGTGCATGGAATGTGTCAGCCTCTCCCTCGTGCCTCATGTAGAGGCAGTAAGCTCTTTTGGAAATATCATGGGCCCTAAAACCTGGGTTTGTCCCAAGATGTGTCAGCTCTATGTGACCTTGAGTAAGTCATTTCACTTCTCTGGGCCTCAGTTTCTTCAGGAGAGAAATGGGGCTTCTTGTGTAGATCACACAGAGTCACGAATGATTGAGAGATAATGTATAAAAATGTATGTTCTCGAAGAGTCTGTACATGCTACATGAGTGTGACCTCACATAGCTGGGGCAAAGGCTGGGCTCAAATGTCAGGGCTGTGGCTCAAATGTCAGGGCTGTGGCTCCTGTGGCCCTTTCTCCTTTCTTGGGGGCTCTGTCCCGTCTTGTGTGCTTCATGTTAATATCACCTCATGATTCTTCTCACTGACTCAGCTGTGGCTTCTCAGAAACGGATCCTCCGATCGTTGTTTGTTTTCCCACACCGCTGCCATCAGTTCCTAGAAATGTACACCAACCTGAGAGCACTTAGAACCTGGTCTGCCATCTGTGATCATTAACCAGGATATCCATCGAAGTGTCCCACCTCCCCTCGTCCGCTGTAGATACCTGTTCGGCAGAAACCATGCATCTACCATTGCTCCAAGCTAGACCCACAGTGGGTATACATGGAAATCAAGAAGAAAGAGAGGAAGGAGAGAGAATGAAATAGAAGGCCACTCTCAATAACATCAGCTAGCCCAGGCTGCTCCACCCACGGAACCACTGGGCAGACCCACACTCTCACCCGTCTCTCCCTGAGACCAGTGTTTTGGTCTATTTTCTGTTGTTATAAAAAAATGCAGAAGACAGCTTAGTTTTCAAATAATAGAAATTTACTTGGCTCATAGTTCTGGAGGATAAATTATGAGATGTGTCTTGAATCTAAAACTTCCCCATAGGCTTCTGTCTGAAAGAGTGACCTTCAACTTGCGGTGCTGTTTTGAAGGTTATGGAGCTTCTAGGAGACAGAGTTGGGAGGGCAGACATAGATCAGTACGGGTGGGCTCTGAAGGTTACGCCCACCTCTGGTTCCAGTCTGAGCACTTTGCTGCCTTTGTGCAGTATGGAACGTGTCCACACATCATACTGCTGCCATGAAGCCCACTTTGCCTGCTTTCCCCACCGTGCTGGATGCAAATCCCTCTGAAACCATGAGCCGAAACTGAGCTTACCACCTGTGCTGCTTAGTCTTTAGTACCAACTTGATACAACCTGGGAAGAGAGGCTCTCAGCTGAAGAATTGCCTTGGTCAGATGAGCCTGTGGGGCATTGTCTTAATTACTAATTGATATAGGAAACCCACCCAGCTTACTGTGGGTAGTGTCATCCTGGGATGAAAAGGAAAGTTAGCTGAGCACGAGCCTGAGAGTGAGCCAGTCAGTAGCATTCTTCCATGGTTTCTGCCTCAGTCTCAGCTTGAGTGTCTGTCCCGGCCTCCCTCAGTGATAGAATAGGATCTGGAAGTGTCAGGCAAACAAACTGTTTCCTCCCCAAGTTAGTTTTGGTCAGAATATTTTATCACAGTAACAGAAAAGTAAGATATTTTGTCCCAGCAACAATAAAAGTAACTGAAGAATGAGAGGAAGATGCCGCGTGGCCTCCTGGTTGAGGCGGGTGAGAAGTGCCTGCCTTCCATTCCTTAGACACAGCCGTGAGCTTCTGTGCCTATACACAGGCTGCCTTCTATATCTAACTTTTCCCAGACTCCAAACCATGCTCCGGCTCTGTGATTTCTATTACCTCGATTTGACGGCAGCCAGTTGGCCAAGTTGCCTCGTTTTTCAAAAAGCAGCTGAAGTGTCACCCTACTAACAAAGGAGATTGCTTCCCAGCAGGCATGCAGAACAAGTTTGAGGAGCCCAGGTACAACTCTAGCATCCATGACCCCCTGACCTTAGGAAAGTCCCTCTCAACTCTTAGCCTCTGTTTGCTCAGCTGTAAAATGAAATGATAGCACCTTCTTCACAAGGTTGGTGTGAGTGAGAAGCAAGTTGGTTAACAAACGTAAATACTGTGACAGAACACTTGGCACAAGGAACCATTGACAGCCTTGTGTATAAATATTAGTCGGATATCGCACCTTCTCTCAAGGCACCAGATACTTACTCTTTTTTCATATATTTTATTTATTATTTTTATTTTATGTGTTTGAGTGTACTGCCTGCATGTATGTAAGTGCACCTGTGCTGTGCTGTGCCTGAGGAGGTCAGAAGAGGGCGTTGAATCTCCTGGAACTGGAGTTACGGACGGCTGTAAGTCACCATGTTGTGCTAGGAATACAGGAACAGCAATCAGTGATCTTAACCGCTGAGCCATCTCTCCGGCCCCAGACACTTACTCTTAGAGTTGCCATTTATTTCACTGTCCTCCCAGGTGCATATTATCTGTGACCCTACTAAGAATGTGGACAGCCTGTAGTCAGGAGCTCTCTGGATTTGTACCCATTGCCCAATACTAGGCCTGTCTGCTGCATGAGTAAATGAATGGATACATAAATAAACAGAGTGAATCAGTAGACTATGGTTAGGTCACATGGGCAGAAATGTTTATTTCAAAACTTACTAGGGCTGAAGACAGGGCTGCCTGGAATGGCTCAGGTGTGAACCCTAGGGCCTACAGGAACCTAGAGCAGTGGGGACAGTAAGACCAGAAAGAGGATTTTTGTTACTACTACAGTGGTCTTTCTCACCTCTTCCCAAAGCCTTCTGGGTAGTTGACCATCAGTAAACACTTGCTTGGAATTCATTAATCTAGCAAATATTTAATAACCAGACACTGACCCAGGCTATGGCGTTCAGAAAAGATAAGAGAGGCCCATTTCTAAGGGAGACAAAAGGAATAAGATTGCCTTGGGGACTGATTACATGGCGGGAAGTGAGGTGGGCTGGGGTGACCCCCAGTGGAAGTGGGCACGGGAAGGACATAAGCAGAGCACAGGGGCTCCAAAGTGAGGTCTTGATTTTCACTGCCAGCGGTCCTCAAGCTGGTAACATCTCTGCCCTGGGACATGGTATTCACACAGGCATGGCCACATCTACCTCCCCATCACAGGTCAGTTATTCGTGTGGGGGATGGTTATAGAAAACACTCCAGAGCCATGGGAAGGTGATGACCTCTTGGCTCTGTGATCTTCAGCACTTCATCCACCTCGTGAAACCCACTTCCTTGTCTGTAGACTAAGGATAGCAGTCCTTGCTTGGCAAACTCCACAGACTTATGAGAGGTTTTCCCTTGAACTATGGAAGGAGAAAAGATTTGTAAACAATAAAGAGTGTGAATAATGGAATTCTGCTGCAGGCCTCAGTCAATCACACACACTCAGTTTCAGATTTGTATAGACACTGGCTTGTGGCCCTGACGTCTTTGAGACCCTGAGTAGCCAAACAGATATCGTTCTGACTCTCACATGGATCATTTGGCCCTCATCTATGTCCTCATCAAAAAGTGCTCAAAAAATCACTCTGGTAACTGTACATTTACTTATGCTCACAGTAGTTTGAATCTCGAATCTCCTCCATCTGGAAATAGGAATATTTCTGTCCCCCTAGAATATCGTGTCATTTTTACACCACCACAAGCCTTACAGACTGGCTAGTCTGTACAGTGTTGCTGGCAGACGGGAACTGACTGGGTCGTGAGGGCCAGACTCTCCTGAATGGAAGCGGACCTCTTAGAAAGGGGAGGGAGAGCCGATTTGCTTCTTTGGATGCATGTACCCTCAGGAAGAAGAAACAGTGTGTGAGCAACAGGCCCTCAACCAGACTCCAAATCTGCTGGTGCCTTGGTCATAGGCTTCCCAGGTTCCAGAACTGTGAGGGATAAATTCCTATTATGAACTTTCTAGTCTAAGGTAATTTGCTTCAGTAGCCCACAGTCTGACACATTGGAGAAATCTCCATTTATCCCAATTACATGCTGAATCCTACTTTATTCTCAGGGTAAATCTATTTTTTTCATTGTTAGAGAAGATGGGATAATTGGAGTCTAGGTTACTACTACCAGTGTGAGCTTGGGCAGATTGCTTTCTCGTGGTAATAGGATTAGATTCTATTTCAGTTCAGATGCTTGTGGCTGCAAGAAAGGAAAAGGCATAATCGGTAACAGTACATGACACAGCAAATAGTACAGCCAGGAGGGCCCAGCATGGGTACAGAGCATCTAAAAATGTCAAAGCCACAACACAATTTATAGGATATTTTTAAGATTTTTTTTAATGTGTATGAGTGTTTTGTCTGCATGTATACAAGTGTTTCATGTGTGTGCAGTACCCACAGAGTCCAGAAGATGGTATCAGATCGCCTGGAACTGGAATTACAGATGGTTGTGAGTCACTACGTGGGTGCTGGAAACAGAATCCAGTTCCTTTAGAAGAGCAAGAAGGCCTCTTAACTGCCGAGCCACCTCTCTAGCCTCCTGATTTTTTTCTTTATTAGATATTTTTATTTTATTTTATGTGGGTATATGTGTGCCTGAGTATATAAGTCTATCTTATGCATGTAAGAGCCCATGGAAGTCAGAAGGCATCAGAGCCTCTGGAACTGGAGTTGCAGGCAGTTGTGAACTGCAAGCGGGAGCTGAGAACCAAACCCAGGTCCGCCACAAGAGCAGTTAAGTACTCTTAATGGCTGAGCCACCTCTCTAGCCCCTAGTATGGTTTTTGATGAGGTAAAAATGTCTCCCTTAGCTCCAAACTCCATGCCCTCACTCAGTAACGCCCACAGGCAAGAGGAAGGGAATGTTTGGGGCATCTTTTAAGAAAAGAATTTTTTAAAAAACTTGAGCAGATGCACTGATAATATTACAGGGACGTTGGGACAGAGGCTGAAGGGTGATCGCAGCCTCTTACCTAAAGGAAAAAGGAAGAGTGATGCGGAAATTGCCACCTTTCAGGACAATCAATATTCTGATAAAAAGGAAAGTGGAGATGGCCTCAAGGTAGCACAAACTCTGGGTCCTTCACAGTCCATTAAAGGCCCAGAGCACAATGAACTGAGATTAGTCTAATGCCCTTGGAACTGAGAGACCAGCCCCTCCCACTTCCAGCACCCCTTGGGCAGGTTGTCCCTATAGGATACCTCCTCAGCCAGGTGGCACCTCTAGCAACTAAAAGCATCTCTAAAACTAGCCCAACCCCGCCTGGTTTGGAGTCCACCATCACTCTTTTACTGTATCTCTGATAAACAAACCAGTAATAGTGACCTAAGTCCAGGCCTGAGGGCACAAGCCTGTAATTCCAACACTTAGGAGGCAGAGGCCAGAGGATTATAAGTTTCTAGGCCAGACAGGGCTATATAGCAAGACCCTATCTAAAAATAAATAAACAAGAAATACTGGAGCTCTGGATGGAGAGACAGCTCAGCAGTTAAGAGCACTGACTGCTCTTGCAGAGGACCCGAGTTCAGTTCCCAAAATCCACACGGTGGCTGACAATCGTCCATAACTCCAGTTCCAGGGGACCTCACACCCTTTTCTGGTCTCCATGGGCAGTGCACTCATGGGTGCACTTACATATATACAGCAAACACTCAGACACTTTAAAAAAGAAGACAGTGTTAAATCCTGTGTTGAGTTTGGGCACAAATGAATGGGAGATCGGAAGAGAGCAGGCAAGGGTTCTGAACAGCACATCAGGATCATTAAAGATGAGCAGGTTGTGTACAAAGGAGCTAGCAACGCTCAATTAGGCGCTAGCATATGAATAGATAGAAATCCATAAAAGAGTATATCGTGTTCCAGAAATGCTTTTCCACAGCACACCGACCCTCAAGAAGAAGATCAGGTTTCTGAGCTGTGACAAATGCTATTGTTTTTTCTGCCAATTTGAAATCAAACAGATCTGGGATTAGATCCCAGTTCCACTACTTTCCAAGGTGAACCGAGGCCAGGGACTTCATCTCACTGAGCCCCAGTGTCCCCCCATCCATTACCCCTTCTGGAGATTGGTGGCAAAGACTTGACAAGATCTCATGTGCAATCATATCCAGCCTGGTGGGTACAGCCCTACCCTGAAAGACGACAGCCATGGACCAGTGGCTGAATAAGGACAAGTGTGGTTTCTGTGCTAATGTTGTTGTTGTTTGTTTTTTGTTTTTTTATGTGCATGAGTGTATTGCTTGCCTATATGTAAGTGTACCTGTGTCATGCAATGACCGGATCCCCTGGAACTGCAGTTACCTACAGTTGTTAGCTGCCATGTGGGTGCCTGGATTCAAACCCAGGTCTTCTACAGTGCTCTTACCCGCTGAACCACCTCTCCAGCCCTGTTGATGCTGTGTTAAGTGCTAACTGGAAGGACAAAAAAAAAAAAAAAAAGAAAGAAAACAGAGGAGAGGAAAGCCCTGTGCTGCCAAGGAGCAGATTGTATGTTAATCCTGGAGGAAAAACTAGCAGAGAGCTGTTAAAAGCAGGAGAAAGGTCACTCCTCACACAGGACAAATGACCATGCGGTGCAGATCTGTGACCGGCCTCCTGTAATTCCCATGACTGGCTGAGCTGGTTTCCTTTTCTGGAAAATGGAAAAGTGATCCTGACCTGCTGAGCGCTGGGGCCGTGCTGGGGCTTGCAGGCATTTGGGGAGGGTGTGGGCCAGCAGCCCGGAGAGGTCAGATGCCTCTGTGTTCCTAGTTCCACCGAGCCTCCGAGCCTGGCCTGGCCTGTTCAGCACCATTTCTGTGCCTTCCTTTGGGTTGTCCCTCACCCACAACTCTTTCTTCCTTTCATCTCCCATCCTTAAAATGTCCAAGAAGCCCCTCCCAAGGACAACAGTCTACAGTGATCTCATGGTCTTGAGATGTCCCCATCTTCAGATGAGGCCGCACCGTGAGACAACCAGCCTTTCCCCCTTTTTCCTAGGTTGTAACTTTCTCACCTCACTCAGCAAGAGCCATCTGGTCTCCCACTTCCCCTGTCATCACTCTCAGATCCTCTGCCCCACTCCTACCTGTTTAAAACTGGCCCCACTCTGATGTGTCAAGGCCACCTGGATGGTACACTCTGCTGTGACAATTTCAGTTCCTCAAATGCACCATGCTGTCAGGCTGGCCTGCTTTTATTGCCGCCTCCCTGACGGTTGCCTGCTCTGCATTCAGGTTAGGTTCACTGATGCACCTATGTCCCCCCACTGCATCTCAAATCCAACTGACACTGACCAAGCTGTGCCTTTCCTCCCCTCTCAGGAAAATGCATAGAGCCAGGCTTCTCTCCATTTGAGGGTTCTACCCACCACCCAGAACAGTGCCCAGTGTGCGTCACGGCAGGTGGAGGAGTGGCCTGCCACGTGCTGTCCCTCGTTCCTGGCCTCCCCAGGCACTCAACTAACAGGTGCAAAACAAGTGCCATCATCAACACCTTGGCTCCACAGCATTTATTGGAGGCTACTGGAGACCACATACACACAAGCTTTTTTCATACCTGACTTATTAGAATCAGATACCCAGAGAGTGGGGCCAGCAATCTGTGCTTACACAAGCCCACCAGGCAGTGCTTACACAGCCTGAAGCTCAAGGACCAGGTAGTCCTTTGATCTAAAAATGGAAAACATAGTTAGAAAAGTGTTTCATTTAGCTCTTAGAACTCTCCGGAAATGCATTCAGATGTGCTTAGTCTTTCCTCCAGCTAACATCAGAGTGTGCTGATGTTAGAGATGGAGACAGGGTAGCTCATCTCTCATTCCGTTTTTGTTTTTGAGAATTTCATACATGAGAACAGCATTTACGTCATTTCCACCACTTTCTCTCCTGTTCCACACTGCTATTCAAATTCATGACCTGTTCTACAATTATTATTACACACATACACACATATACAAACACACAGACACACAAACTTACTGAGTCCATTTAATGTTGCTCTTATATACTTGTGTTTAGGGCTGACCACTTGGGACTGGATCATCGGAGGCTGCTCTCTGGAGAAAACTGGTTCTGCCTCTCAGTAGCTCTTCATCTGGGGTGAGGCCACAGTAAATTTCCAGCATCCACACTGGCCTGTTGACTGCTGTGGTCATTATGCCCGTCTTGTTTAGGAAATCATATTGTTGGAATCTCATGGGTTCAGCTTTCCCGTTGTCTAGAAGACACTGTCTCGCAGCAGGTGGACTGGCCTTCATTCATCCTTAAATTTACTACACTGATATGTGTGGAGCACTGCTACCTTCCCTCAAGCCTTCCTGAGTTTGTGGCTGGACGCCTTCATTCCTTGTAAAGATGGAGATGTAGCTGGGCAAAGATTTAGAAGTGAGCAGAGGGTTTCAAGGGCTCTGTTCTGCCTGCCGGAGGCGATGGTACAGGGAGGGGTCTCTCAAGGGTGCATGACTCTGCTGCTTCTCAGGGCTCCTGCAGAAGGGGCTCCTAGCTCGAAGGGGAAGGACACAGGGCGGGGAAGCTCAGGCAAATAAGCACACGTGTTTCATATTATATGCAACATTCTTTGTGGGAGCCCCAGTGAAAAATCGACATGGCCAACCACCCTTTTCAGAAGGAAGGGCCTCAGGAAGGGGGATTGATTTGGGCTGCGGCTTTATCAAGTCAGAAACAAAGAGAAGATGCTGTGTTGGTTAGGAAAACAAACTTTGTGTTTGGGATTTTAACTTTAAGGCTGGGGCACTGGTAGGAAGGTCAGTGGGTAGCTGAGGAGTCTGCCTGGGTCCCAAGACAATGACGCCTTTGTGGGGTGTTAAGGAATCCACCTGCTGTGCTCTGCTTCTATCCCCTCAGCCTCAATCCCAAGATAATAGCCCTCCACCTCACAGGGCAGGCGTTATGCAGACCTGGTGAAATGGCATTTACAGACACACCTAGTAAAACACACTACATAAAAAAGGATTCTTAGTATACGTAGAAAAATCAGAGGGAAATATTATCCAAAACGATAATGTGGCAGTGTCATACAGAGGCAAGAATATAGATGTAAAGTCATACAGGACGGCTGCAGAGCCCACCTCCACTATTAACTGACCACAGCCGTAGAGCCCACCTCCACTATTAACTGACCATGTGGCCTCATACAAATTATTTTGGCTTCTCTGAAACTTAGTTTTCTCACTTACAAAATAGGGGTAAAAGCATTCCCCATAAGACAGAATTCACCTTGATGTCCTTTTTCAAGGTCCATGGTGCACAGAAGGTGCCAGATACAGGTCAAGAATGTCCAGAGCAGCTGCGCCCACCTGCATGGGTTTGGGGACACTTAGAGTCAGCTCTGCTCTGCTCTTCCCTCACTTGAGGCTGCCTCCTTACGCTGACACTGGTCTGAGAGCTCTTTGTCCCAGTGGTGGGAGCCAGGGTCACAATCAAATCTCTAATGCTTCTTCAGTCCCTGTCACAATGCCTGACGCAGAGAAAATACTTAATCGGTACTACGGATGGATGAATTCCTCTGAAGATTTCCTGTGTGGTAAATATTGCCACTTTCAGGATTTTGCAGAAAGGTCACCTCCTATGAGCTATTTTCTTCTTGGGCAAGGCTCTAAAAGGCAAAATGTATTTACCAATGCAGCAAAATTAGAGGATGAACTAAGATGTGAACCCAGGTTTTCAGTGGGCCTTGTGTCTGATTTATATTATGATCAGGCTGGAAACATCATTGACAAAGGCAAATTTTCCAAAATAAATTAGTGGAATGTGTCTGCCCATAATTCTTTTCCCACCTCCAAAACAGTCTGGTCTGTGCTAAGCAAAAGGATTCTGAGGGCTCTGTGCAACCCACGCAAAGCAGAGGGAAGGAGACAGGGGCCACCCTTGTCCCCTGGCTGCCTTGGACTGGTTCCTCCACAAAGCCCCTCCCAGCCTGTCCCCACCATGGCAAGACTGGGATAAAAGTCTCAGAACAAAGCCCACATTTTCCAGGGCAATGCAGAGAGGCCACTGCTAGAGAAACAATGGCCTTGCTGGGGATCAAAGGAGCTGGGCCCAAGCTGGGACAAAAGCTTGGCTTCATAGGAATGACAACCTGCTCTGCCCCTCCTTTCACAGAGGTCTCCAGAGAGCCTGACCAGTCTACCTCCCGCTCTCTCCAGAGTCTCTCACCCCTTCCAGGCAGGCCAGAGCACTCAGGGAACCAGCCTAAGGTCTCTTGTCCTTTTTCATTCTAAGCAATTGATAACACCTATCCACCCCCACTGACTTTCCCCTGAAGGACATCTACTCTGGGTTCAGCATTTGTGCCCCTAAATTGCCTCTTCTCCACCCTCACTGACCTTTGAGCCTGGTTCCATCACAGCTCACTGGGCCCATACATAGAACTGGCTCCAGCCTTGATTGTGCTGATCACGCTAAATTGTAACTACTACTTTTAAGGCCTGCCTTAGACAGTGATCACAAGAAGACCAGGACAATTTAACAGTCTTGTGAAGCCATCACCAAACTCAAGATGCTTAATGAACAGAGCAGTGAATGGTGGAGGAGGGTCTCCAAAGGCCTCGACATTCGTCTGGGTATCGCTCACTCTAGATGAATCCAAACCTCTCTGGTCTCTCCATCTACTTCATTTTAATTTTACTCAACTCATGGTTTTCAAATACCACTGTCAGGTGCTGAGAATGGAATGACAGGCAAGATAAAGCACAGGGTTAGTTTAATTAGTTGGTCAGGCAGACAGATGTTGACCAGCTGTATGATTTAAAGTTATGGGCCATGGATGATACATACGATGATACAAAAGCACGCTGCAGTGCAATGAGAGAAAGCCAGAAGCACACCAATGACTATGTAGCAGTAATTACCAATGACTACGTAGCAGTAATTACCCCGAGAGCCCGTCACGTGCCAGGCAGTTGTTGGGGGTTTGGGGGAAGTAGCTGTAAATTGGGAAGCTGGTCCAGCTGAGAAGGCATCCCAGGGAAGTGCTGGCTGAGCCAGCATCTAAGGGATGTTGCCATTAAGGAGGTAGAAGACAGAAGATAGAAAGGCTGAAAGTAAGAGTTAGTAGCACTGAGTGGATGGTATTCCGTGTAAGCAAACAGGGGAAATCCCTCAAATGCCACAAAGAACCTGTGAGCAGAAGTTAGAAGGGTCATCCAAAATGTGTAATAAATCCAAGCGCCCAGAGAGACTTTGTACTTTGCCCGAGGTCACCCCATCCTTGTGGTACATGGAAATAAACATGTTTGCTTGCTGACCTGGTTTCAGCTGGCTGCTCCACAGAGCCCTGCCGAAGACTGGGGGGAGTGGGGAGGGGGAACAACTTTTCTCTGGCTGAAAGACAGGCCCCTGGGATTAGAGGACAAAGCATCCCGGGACAGTCTCTCTGAAAGGCCAGGCTCCACCTGCAGCTTCCTAAAGAGGGATTGTTATTTACTACAGCAAAATAAGTGGTGTATGTTCACTCAATAAGCATTTTTCAGTTTGCCATGCATACTTACAGAAGTGGTCGAGCTTCTAAGAGCAAACATCAAGCCCTGAGTTTTAGTTAATGAGAACAGAGTTCTAATCAAGTCTTCTTATTAACTGTGTCCTTGGGAATGTTATTCTGCTCTAAGCCTGCATTTCCTTTCTATCACTTGAAACCATTGCATTCTACTATCAGGGCTACAGGTAGAACAGTGTGTTCATTTCTAAGGCTGCCATAGCCATATACCACAGGCTATTCGACTTAAATGACAGAAATATACGTTCTCATAGCCTTGGAGGCTGGAAACCTTGGGGAAGGTGCAGCAGAGCTAGTTTCTCTGGAGGCCTCTCTCCTGGGTTTGCCAGTGACTGTCAACATCAGTCACACTGAACCAGGGCCATATGCTGAAATCCTGGAGTTTAGAACATCAGCTTAGAGATTTAGAGGACTACCGTTCAGTCTCTAATACATGGAATCATAAATCTAAATTTCTGCAGGGGCTGACATAGAGCAGACCCTGAACAGATAGATAGATGGTGTCAGTGACGACTGGTTCTTGCCCAAAGATGAAGTGCCCTTGCTTCTTAAGCCTACCTTGATGCTTGAATGAGCTTGACAAGATCTTGGTGGGCTTCTTGTGCATGGCAAAGAGCTGCACCCTGTAATGCCTGTGCTGCTTTCTTTCTCATCAAAGCGTAATGTAAGTCCCTAAATCTGCCATGCCAAGACCAGCCAAGGAAGGTGGCACAGACCCACTTGCTCACCAAGGGCTTAGCTCCCTACCCCGCTTCTGAAGATGTAAGTGGAAACAATTTTAGAGCACTCTGCTCCCTACCTTCCTCCTCCTGCCCTCCCAGAGCCAGAGCGAAGCAGCTGTCTGAAAGGAAATCAGCTGTAATGCTATCAAGCACATGAGGTTCATTTGTCCTGGAAGCATCCACTAGTATTTTAGGCTACACTCGTTCCTCTGGCCACTTGCCTGCCCTGGTATGCCCGGGACAGCTAACCCTCCAGCAGCAGGTGGCAAGGACAGAATGTCATCTTTGACGTGACTTTCTTACTGTGCTGCATGCTCAGTGGCATGTTGAAGAGGTTTTGGGGTATGTTGCTGTTGTTTTTTTGAGGTGGTACCTTTTGTGTTGGTTGGTTGGCTGCTTGCCTGAGTTTTTAAAATTTTGTTTGGTTTTTGTAACATTATATTGACACATCCTATTTTCAGTTCCTAAAGACCAGCTTTCATCTATTGGTTTTACTTTCTCTTTGAATTCACTAAAATCAAGATAGTGACTAAGCAAGGCATAGTTGCACACGCCTTTAATCCCAGAACTCCAAAGGCGAAGACAAGCAGATCTCTGTGAGCTTGTCTACATAGCAAGTTCCAGGCCAGCCAGAGCTATATAGTGAGACCCTGTCTCAAAAACAAACAAGACTGAAAAAGGCAGTGGCTATAAGAGATGACTGAGCACTGCAGAAATGGCACTTTGACACCCTCCGTGTAACAGGTAAGTAAGTAATCAATGGATTTTGAAAAACTGCTAATTGTTCTTCATGCCAATAAGGCCTTTCTAGGAGGGCAGGGAGAGCTTTTGGTTCCCATCATGGGCACCAAATTTTGCACTGGTTTTCCAAACAATCCATGATCATTAGGGAACATATGGGAAATGGAGGGACCTAGTGAAACACACAGGCTATGTGTGTGCAATCCACAGTCCACAGGCCTATCAAAAATTATCACTACTGTGTTGGGGTCTTTTATACTAGTCTTACTTATGGGAAGCTAAGAGCATGTTAAAGCTAAAGTTTTAGAGCTTTCTCTTTTGAAAAAAAAAATTTTTTAGCACAGGCTATTTTTTTCTTTCCTAAGAAAAGCTGAAACGTTTGCATAATATTTCATTAAGTTGATGGCCATTGTTAACCGAGCCAGTCTCCCATCATGGACACTCGATGGTTCTGCTTTCTCCTCTACTGTGGATACCTTTTTTATTGATTGAGGAGTCATGAGCACTGTTACTTCTGACATCCATCTATTTATTTTTAATTGCATCTTTAATTTCAGGTGCTATAGTCATAGAACAACTGAGAATGAAGTCGCAGTCACATCCACTGAACATTCAGCTCACAACTGAAGAGCAGCTAGGAAATGCAGAACTGAGACAGAGCCTGAGCCTGCTGCTTTTGTTTGTTTGTTTTCTTTTCCCCAGTGCTGGGGATTGAACCTTGGGTCTTGTGTGTGCTAGGCAAGTGCTCTACCATTGAGCTACATCTCTAGCCATCCTTCTGTTCGGTATGCCTGAGTCAGGGACTTACTAGTTTGCCCAGGCTGGCCGGAAGCTCTATGGCACGTGCCCCTCCTGCCTCAGCCTCCAGAATAGCTGGACAGCACGCCTGCACCCACTTCTTCATGCTCTGCACCCCTTGCTTTTCTACCAATCTCTGTTTCGAGGTGGGAGGTGGGTGATAGGAGCTGAAACCACGGACCAGCTGTGCACTCACCTGCTGGGAAGAGCTAGAAATGCTGCACCTGTCAAAAAGAAAACTTAGAAATCAAAAAATGTCTTCTAGCATTTGTTTGTTTGTTGGTTTGTTTGTTTGTTTGTGTTTTGATTTCTTGAGACAGGGTCTTTCTGTAGCCCCAGCTGGCCTGGAACTCACTATGTAGACCAGGCTGGCCTTGAACTCTCAGAGATCCTCCTGCCTCTGCCTCATGAATGCTGGGATTAAAGGAATTCACCACCACACCTGGCCTAGCATTTTTTTTAAGTCTTCCCAAATTTGTGGGAAAAAAAATGATAATAAGCAGGCTTATCCTCTAACAGCTACATGCAAATTAGGGAAGTTTGTCATTCAGTATCAGGGGTCTGCATCGTGCTATGGTAAGTGGAGGAGGTCTGACATAGGACAGACTAGACTTTGAATCCCTTCTCCATTACTTGCTCGTTGTGTGTCTCTAGGAAAGTCGCATGTGCTGGACAGATCTCCCTTCCTACAAATTCAAACTATGCAAGATTGATCTGAGGATCTGAGGCAGCTCTCATGGCTTAGGATGCTGCCTGCGGAATTATCTTTGCTTTCCCAGGAATGTCTCCGGTATTTACAAAACAGTGCCTCATATCCAGGAGAGGCCAGGGGCTGTGAGGACCCTTCTTTGGGCCCCTCATCTCTAGATATGGGACGTTGATAGGTTTTCAGATAGCTAGCCATCCAGACCTGAATGCAAGGAGCTCAGCCTGACACATCTTCCATCAACTTCCTTGGAAAAAAAGATCCCAGAAATGCAGCCTGCCCTCATTCATCTGACCTCAGTCAGCCCTGTATCTTTAGAGTTTTATCTCTTCATTGATCTCAAACCTGACTGATGCCCTTCACTTGAATGCCCATTACAGGAGGCCAAACATTCCTAGTCTTCACTAAACAGACTCCATCCATCACTAAGGAACAGACAGAACTTGCATTCGGGGGCGGGGGGTGGCTTGCAGCATCTTCACCTTATAAATCCTGACTACAAACTTCTCAGCCAGCTTTTCTTTTCCTGCAGTGAACATCTCTGATTTGGTACCCTGAAAGCAAAATTGGACAAGTGAAAGCTCGGAAGCCAAATACACTGATCAGGTACTTATTATGTAACATAAACCAGTTTGTTCAGGTCCTTGGCTTGCACACGCATCAATGAGCATGCTACTAAAGTTATCTGTCACTTAGCTGCCAGAATAAACTGCACAATCCTAGGCAAATTCTCTTTGCTTCTCTGAAACTGTTTCCTCCTCTGGAGAAGGTGAGAACTACAAAAAGGTGGAAGGGAAGGCAGCCATTTTACACCGCAGCAGGGTGGGTTCACAGCTTCCTTCTTTAGTTTTGTAAACCCTGTGTCCTTGGCATGTTATTCAACAGCTCAGAGCTATAAAATACAAAGAGCATCTGTCTTTCAGGACTGTGGGGAAAATTAGAGGTATTACCTGGAGTGCACCTTCCGTGAAGACAACATGGCCTTTGCTGGCAGAGAGACGGGCATCTGAAGGTGGCGTGGCGTCTGCAGGCATCACGCTCTTCAAAGGGTAAAGCAGATAACACCCAGCCAACGCTGTCACTGCTGGGGCAGACACTGAGGCAAGCACTGTGGGTGCAGCTGATGAGCCACACAAATGAACCGGAGCCAGACTCCAGTCACACTATGTGCTCTGCAAACACTCTGCCTTCTCCCCGCTCTCCCTTCCCTGGCTCAATATTCCCCTAACAGTTGAGTTCACAGGTGGCTATAAATCTCACCTAAGCAGCTATGTCTCATGACTCTCACCGCCCAAGCGCATAATGAATCCCTAACACAGTCAAGTAGAGTTCACCTTCACAGCACATTATCATGCTCTCTGGAATTTCTTGTCATGCAGCTTTGATGAGGGCTAACAGGAGCTAGCCCCGCCAGGTGAGGTGACATATAGCTCAAGTCTCCCCCTGAGAGAAAAGGAGTTGAGATTCCTCAGGCACTGAAAGACAAAGCATGATGCTGGCTGCTTCCGCCTGCCATGTCAGTTCATTCAACAGCCTCTCCGAAGAGAAAATCAGAAAATCGCAGTCTCTGCTTTGTAGAGGAGGGATGGAGCTGTAGGCATCACAGGCCACCTGAGCTGACTTCCTCCATGTTCTATGAAGATGCTAAGTAAGCCACACCAGAGACATGAGGGGAAAAGGCAAGGCTTTCCCCAAATCGCCTCCGCTGCTGTGGTGTCATGTCTGGCCTCACCCTGCTTCTTTCCAGATCTGTGAGTAAGCGGTAGAGACTAGTGCAGTGCCTGGAAGTGGTACAGATTCAACAGAAGTTTGCAAATGTGCTTTGAGCCAGGAGCTTCTCACATCATAGAAGGTAAGATATGGCTTGAGCACAGCACCCAAGGACTCACAGATTGGAGGGTCCATCTGTGTGGCAATATTGGAAAGTACTGTGCTCTTGTATGGGGCAGAACTTTTAGGTCTCTAGGTCATTGGCGTATGCCCCAAGAAGGAACTGTGGTATCCTGATCTCTCTCTGGTTCCTCTAACAATAGGTTCTCTTCATCCAACATATTTGTAACATTATCTGGTGTTAGACCCTCACCAGGAGTCAAACCAAGTCATCCCTACCACTAAATCTTAGATGTTGAACCATGAACTATGAATTAAACAAATACCTATTCTCTATAAAATTAGTCATTATGATGATAAAAATAATGAATACATCATAAGGTCAGGAACAGGAAGCTTCTACCTAGCCACAACTACAGCAGTCCTTCCCATTACGTATTCTCCAAATGCATTTTAAAATTCTATGTATTAGGAAAGCTGTAGAATTCAGGAGGGTAGGAATTGCGTCTGCTTGGTGCCTCACTGTCTAGGTTTAGCTACCTGCATCCACTGAGTGAATAGATGAATGACTAGGTTCACGTTCCTGCCAGCACTCTGCACATGGCATGACTTACAGCCAAGAGGAACAGTTGAGAAATGTTAGCTGGATACGTGTGGTAAACTCAGGACCTGCTAGCCAGAGTTTATGAAGTTGGGCCACAACAACTAAGATAAGATTAGTTACATACTCCTAAAGAAGCTCAGATTTAATCCTCAAATGTCTTGAGTTCGAGTCCCACCTCTGCCCCACCTCTAACTGCATGACCTCAGGAGGAGCCCTCTGGGGAGCACCCTGCTTCCTGAGTCAGGTCTTTGTCATTTGAGATGTGCAGAAGGGAGATCAGAAGGGCTTGCAGCATGCTTCCAAACCTGATACTCACATTTCTCCACAGGCCGGTTCCCTCTACCCAGCCCCAACTTGAGCATATTTGTCAAATGCACCTCACTCTCAGCCTGTATAATTATATTCAGGAAGAAAAGCTATAGAACTGTATTAGTTACTTCTCTGTTGCTGTGATAAAATATGGTGACCAAAGGCAACTAACTTAAAAAAGAGCCCATTTTGGTTTATGGTTCCAGAGGGAGAGTCCACAATGGCAGAGGGAGGCAGGTGGCTGGAGCAAAGCACTAGGAGATCACACCTCAAGCCACACACCAGGCTGCAGAGGGAATGAGCTAGATGCAGAAGAGACAGAATTCTCAACTCCCCCTCCCCAAGTGACATACTTCTCAAGCAAGGCCACACCTCCTAAACCTCCCTAAAGGGTGTCACCAACTGGGGACCAAATGTTCACATATCTGAGCCTAGGGGGGACATTTCCCATTCAAACCATCACAAGAATCAAGGAAATTTACAAACAACTGTAACTGTCCCAATGTTAGAATGTCAGAAGGACGACTGAGGGTGTGACACAGCCTGACCCAACACTTGAGTCAGAATGGTCCAGATAATTAGGTGAATCAAGAAGGAGGAGCCAAATATTAGGGGCTAAGCCTTTAATGCAATCATATGAGATTCACAAGTTCTTTCTCTCTCTCTCTCTCTCTCTCTCTCTCTCTCTCTCTCTTTCTCTCTCTTTCTCTCTCCCTCCCTCTCTCTCTCTCGTTTTACACACACACACACACACACACACACACACACACAGCTGAGCTAATTCATCTGGCCAAAAAAGGAAAGAAACCCTGATAAGGGGCACATTAAGAGTTGAAATTGCCATCATTTACTATTCTGTCCACTGCCCCTTCCCTGGATAATAATGGTTCTCTGGACCCAGCCAGGTCCACCTGAGCACTAGGCATCAAACTTACCTGAAGGACCAGCCATGACAAGGCAGTTAAAATACATATTTCCACTGGGTGTGGTGTCACACAACTTTAGTCTCACTATTGGAGGCAGAAGCCGGCAGATCTCTGTGAGTTTGAGGCCAGCCTGGTTTACACAGCAAGTTCAAGGCCATCTCAGGTTACATAGAGAGACCCTGTCTCAAAATAAAAAGCATTTTTCCAGCTTCCCTCAATGCTCTAGTTTCATTTCTGTTGCTGTGATAAAACACTGACTGAAAGCGACTGGAGGAGGAGAGGTTTATTTCAGCTCACACCTCCAGCTCACTGTCCGTCACTGAGGAAAGTCAAGGCAGGACTGAAGGCAGGCCTGCATGCTCATCATGCAGCATCACCTCTGACCAGTAACCCTCACAGTCAACAAAGAGAACTAGGACCCATGAAGAAGGCTGCTCTCTGGCTGGTTCACAGGCTGGCTTACCCTGCCACAGCCCAGGCCCCCTGCCTAGGGATGGCACCTCCCAAGGTGGGCTGGGCCCTCCTCCTCCATTAATGAACAGTGGAGGCAATCTCCCACAGACACGCTCATAGCCAGTCTGATCTAGGAAATTCCTCAGATGAGGTTCTCCTCTCAGATGACTCCAGATTGTGTCAAGTTAACAATTAAAGTTGACTAGGACACCCACAGAGCGGCTAAGTTAGATCTTTTTTCACAGACCACTGGCTGCCCTAGCTCTTATGCTTACAGAACTGTTAGCAGCTGATCACTGCCAGGTGAGGCAGAGTTTGTTTTCTTTAAGGGAGTGCCTCTAGATAGGCTGAACAGGCTCCAGTGGATGAACTCACACCTAGAGACATCTGGGTTCACAAACTTGACTTGATAGGCCTTACCAAATATGACAAAATGTATGAAGTCCTGTAGGCGGGCTGTGGGGAGGGAGCGCTAAATATGATTGAGATACAAAAATTCAATAAAAAGATATTTTAAAATTAAGAATAAAATATTTCTTTCTTCTTCTAAAAAACAAAACAAAAAGAATGGAATTTGATGGAGAGCAGTCTGACACACACTGGTCCCTTCCTCTGGTCCCCAAAAGTCAACCCTGTTCCTCAGGAGGACACAGGACAAATATGTGTCATCTCAGCCATCATCAGCCTGTCACTGTTGCTGTCCACACAGTCTTGAGTGTCCCTGGGGGCTTGAGCTGCACACAAGTTTTCAGAAAGCTTTTCTCTAGTCCAAAACTGAAGTGATATTGTTCCTGGAAGGACTGCTGGGGGACAGCGAGGCTACTGATCAAACTTGAAGCAGCTTAAGCCTGAGGATCCCTCTGAATAACATCATGCTTACCCCTGTCTGGAAGAAGTGCCAAGGCCTGCCTCAGCTAGCTAAGACTCTCACAGCCTCTCGGTTTGATGCCCCCGGGGGTCCATGTCCTTAAGTGGCCTAATGGCCGAGAGGGCTCTGTCCACAGAGCCTCACTTACACAGATTGAACCGTGAGGAGGTGTATAGGCCTCTGCCTAGGGAGGAGGATGAACACGGACTCTCATATCAGCCTTCATTACTGGGGGAGGGGTCACTGTCCAGAAGACCCCCCCAGATCATATCTGATTCCTCTTTGGGTTCCTCAGGGCATCTTCCATGTGGTCATTCTTGTTTTATACATACCATGTACTTTCTTTTCTGAAACAGAGTCTTACTATGTTATCCCAGGCTGACCTCGAACACAAGCCTCCTGCCTCAGTCTCTTGAGTGCTGGGATTTTAGGCACGTACCAACATGTTTGGTTGTTGTAGTCTTAGAAGTGAGGAAATTAAGACACAGTTAATATTTTTCCCAAGTTCATAGAGATTTGAGCTCAGGCCTATCTGCTTCCAAAGTCAAGAAGGGCAGGAGACACAAAAGAACAGGGTCTTATTTTCTGTCAGCACTGGGCAAGGTTTCTTCTTTTCCAATGTCTTTGTTCCTTCTACTTCCTGTGGAGAAGGTATCATTGTGCCCATTGCACAGGTAAGAAAAATGAGACCCAGAGCATTGCCTTGCCTGGCACCACTCATAATAAGCAGCAGAGCTGTAGCCCTGGGTGGTGTGAGGTTCCCATTCCTGCAAGTCACTTCTTGAGCACTGCATCCAAAGTCTAGGCCTTTCCCCAGCAGTGCTATTAACCCATATGTGATTTGGGGCAAATTACTTGCCTCTACCAACCTTGGTTTCTGCCTTCTGTATCACATAGATCCCAAGTGCCTCCCAGCACCCCAGCTTCCTCCTGCTAGACTTGTAAACAAAGATTCTGCTGCTGCCTGAGCTGACTGCAAGAAGGGACTCGTCTTAATGGACACCAAAGAGTTAAAACATCATTCACTAAAGGTGAGAGAGGGCATAGGGAGAGAGGGTCCAGGAGGAAATCCCGACCAGCGCTGAGACACGCACAGCCCCTCACTCCAGCAGACAGCCAGAGTGCAGCTGAGGCTGGCAGTGAGATGGCAGGCTGTTGACAGGAAGGTGGCATTTTCTCCCCGTTGCCGGCTGTAAACACACTCCCAGGTCAGCACTGCACTTTCTTCATCTTCTCTCTCTTCTCCTCTCCACCCTCCACCAGGAACAGACCCCAAAGCCTTGCACGAGCTGGGCAACTGTGTCTACTGTCAGCTCGGCATCCTTCTTCATACATCTTTCATACATCCTTCCTCATACTCAGCAGCTATTCAGGCTCCACAAATCCTTTGCAAAAACTCAGTACGAGGGTGTCAGTCAGATCAAAGGGGAATGGAACTGATGCATGGCCAGTCTCCTGTATGTCAGGCATATATTCAGTAAGGAGACATACCAAAATCTAGTTTTGTACATAATGTATTAGTTTGATTGCTGTTGCTGTGATAGAAACACTGTCCAAGGGAACTTGCAAAAAGAAGAGTTTATTTAGTTTACGGTTCCAAAGGGGCAAGGTGGGGAGGTGTGGCGGCAGAAGTGGCTACAGTGGACTTGGAAACTAAGTGCTCACATCTTCAGGCAGGCACAGGAAGCAGAACCAACTGGAGATTTGGCAAGGTTTAAGAACTCTCTAAGCCCGCCCCCAGTGACATGCTTCCTCCAGCATGCCCACACCTTGTAAGACCTCCCAACACAGCGCCACCAACTGGGGACAAAATGTCCGAATACTTAGAGTCTGTGTTGGACATGCTCATTCTAATCCCACACATAATAAGAAAATGATAAACATGGAAATAAGACCAAAGCACTTACACTTACCAAGTTTTTCCTCTGTGTCTGTGAGCTGATGCCTTTATCTTCAATATAGTAATCATGACAACTGGATAAAACATTTGCTATTGCTGTGCCTGTCACCAATACAGTTCTGGGGCACAGAGAAGTGGAAGACCTTAAAGGATATCACACAGCAGGTAGCTGACAGGGCATGCGAACCCGGATCTTTTTTATTTGAACAGTTTGCCTCCTCATCTTTAAAATGGGATTCTCAAGTGTGACCTTGGTCAAGGTGTTTAACCTCTCTAAACATCCCCTTCCTTTCCTGTAAAGTAGAGCTGTGTGGAGGCCAAAGCAGCCTCTGGACCCACTCATCTCAGTGATAGTCCTTCCACACACCTTGTTGGGGTCCTTTGGTGTTGCCAGGCACACTGCTGAGTGAGACTGCACTGACCAGGCATCATCAGAGTACAGCCTGCTGAACGTAACAAAATGTGTCTGCACATCCAGAAAAGCTTGCGGTTAGTATAAACCTTACATAAATTATTATCATGGCTACTTTGTGCAACACGCAGGACTTGCTCCCCTTGGGACGCTCACTTCCTGGTCTCCCACAGCTCCTTCATTTCTCAGATGGATGCCTGAGCCAACAGGAATTGAACACTCAAATGCTTTCAGAACTTACAACACATTGGACTTTTTATCTGCTTTTAATCCTCCAGGAGCATTGGGCTGGGAAACTCCCAAAGGTGACTCAGAGATTTTCAGGAAAAGTGACCAAAGCTGAGGTCGTTGAGCCCCTCTTTCTGCATTCTGCATTCTGCAGCCTCCTGCCAGTAGTTCTGAATCACAAGGCACCAAGAGAGAGGTCTCAGCCTTCGGGGGCCTTTGCCCTGGGTGCTGCATCGGCTCACAGGTCTCTGGGCAAGTCCCTCCAAGCTTTGGTGGCCTCATCCACAGAATGTGGGTGGAACTTCTCCCCTCGCTCCCAGCCAGTGTTGGCGTAAACATTCGAAGGAAGAGCCTTAAATGGTGCCACTGGAGCCTGCACAGCAGAGTCCATTCTTTCTCTGTGCAGCACATCAAGAGCTAACGAGGGTGGGCCAGTGAGATGGCTCAACCCATCAGTGAATGCGGTTTTCTTGAAAACCTGACACCCTGAGTTCAATTCCTAGAACCCATACAAAAGTGACACCACAAAGTTGTCCTTTGGCCTCTATACACGTGCTAGTGCATGCACAAACACACACACACACACACACATCCTGTGGTGCACACACACTAACAACAAATAAACTTAAATTTTAAAAATCTAAGAAGGTAAGCATTACCACTGACGCCTGACAGAGAAGGAGAAAAGCTGCGGCCTCCCCACCTCATGCAGCCGACACGGGCACAAATGGGCCTGCAGACACACACTGGACACGGGTCAGGGTTTGGGGGTAAAGAGCAGGGTGGGAGGGAGGATGGGGGAACTCATGGGCACAATCAGAAGACACTGAAGGGAGTCACGGCAGCAACACTGTCGTCACTCCATTTTCGAAGGATGCTCTGAGCACGTGGAGGGAAATGACAACGGCCTGATTTGGGAGGCGGTGTGGTCCTAAGCCAGGGCACTGAGGTTAAAAAGACTGCTGAGGTCATTAAGTGGGGTCTTCTGAAACCTCAAAATCCTGCAGGAGTTGAGATTGGAGCTCAGGGGTAGAATTCTTGCCCAGAATACATAAGGCCTTGGGATCCAGTCCCAGTATCATTAATTAAACAACCACAAGATCAATGACAAAAAACTATCCTCTTCCTCTGTCCCCACCTCCATTGTCAATACTTTTACACACACACAAACGTGCACAGATGGACTGACTGACGAGTGCCCCCACCACAACTGCCAGCAGTGCAGCAGCAACAGCGACCTTCATCGGCGTTGAGGCTGCCACAGGCTCTACTTTCCTTTCTTCTGATTCAGATCTAGGTCACAGCTGCTCAGCATCCACCTGCTGATCCGGGCCAAGCGTAACTTCATTCACACACATCTGCAGCCCTGATTATTATCTTCTCATCTTATCCAGAAGCAATGTGAAGGTAACATGAATTTAGACACCTGTCCTAGCAGCAGGGAGGGCGGCCCAGCCACTGTTACTCCGTTTCCCACGACTGTAACAAAATATCTGAGATTGGGCATAATTTGCAAAGAAGAGTTCATGGAGCTCACAGTGTTGAAACTGAAAGTCTAAACAGTGAGGCACTGGGTATGTGAGAAGGGGATCTGGGGATGGACAGGCGCAGGGCCAGGACTGCTCTATATAATGAACCCATGTGAGCCACCTTAACCTCCCCCAAGAGTGATGCCCTAATGACCTAATCGCCTTGCATTTGGGCTCCACCTCTTAAAGGTCCCAAGACCACCAAACATCAATCACTACACTGAAGACTTGCCTTCTAACACTTGACCCCTTGGGGACACACTCCAGCCCCAGCATCCAGGCCCCTCAGGTTTACTTGGCCCTAGCTGATCTGTACCTCGTCCTCTTCTGACCATGCCAAAGTCTACCTCTTTCCTTCCTTTCATCCTCCCTCTTCCCGGTCACCAGACTTCTTCATCCAGGACTACAACCCCGGACAGTTTTTTCTTGGGCTAAGACATGTCCTGTGTGGTCCTCAACCGGCAGAACTGAGCACAAAGCATCTTTCTAGCCCACCGTAAGTATGGGATGTTTCTAGAGCCTAGAAGGCCTGTACCTCTCCCCTCCCTCCTACCCAGAGGGCACTGTCTGCTGTGGAGTGGTGAGGCTCAGAATGGGCTGACTGCATACAGTCATGACAGCTTAGAGTTGTAGGCTGTCCTTTCTGCCAGGCTCTGTTCTAAATGCATTGTGCTTGGCTGTTACACAACCCTGTGCAGTAAGGACTATCAGCACCTGCCTCCTCCCACTTTAGAGGAGAAGAGAGGACTGAGGCTCAGAGAGCTTAAATACACAAGGACACAGACAGTGAGCTTAGGGCTGGGCAGTAGCCCCAGTGTAGTTTAACCTCCTCAGATGCCTTTTGTCTGAGCTACTGGAAAGCCCCCAAACACATCCAACACTGCCCTCATTTAAAACTAGGAAGAGAGAAGGGAGGCCCACCAGAGACAGAGCCTAGACTAGAGCCCCTTGGCACTAAAGTCAGGACTGTACCCCTTCCCTTCCCCCACTGATTTGGGTTGAGTTTCTCACTCGCAACTCCTATATGCTGGGGTGAGCAACTCCCCTCCGAGAAGCCAGTTTGCAGTACCTTGAAGTGCCTTACTAATGACCCAAATTCTTCACATCTAAACTGGAGCCCAGCCACACGCTACAAGCAGCTCCTCACAGGAGTCTCAAAGTTTTGGCTGGGAACTAACCAAAGCCAACCTCATTGCCAGGGGCAGGAAAGCCCCCAAGGGTCCCCATTCTCCAGCTTCCCTCCATTCACAAGGGGCTGGCTCCAAAGCCAATGGAAGCTCCTTTCTTTCCTCCCAGAGACCCTCATTATGATCCCTGGCTAGTCCAGGGTCACTGTTACCTCCCAACTAACCCTGCTTATGTTTGTTTATTTTTCTATAGATAAAAAAAAATGTTTAGTGGGGTTGGAGAATTGCCTCGGCAGTTAAGAGCACTGGCTTGTGCATGCCTAGGACCGGGTTTGATTCTTAGCACCCATATGGTGGCTAACAACCATCTGTAACTCCAGTTCCAGGGAATTTAAGGCCATCTTCTGGCCTCTGTGGGCATTGCATGCATATGGTACACATACATATGTGTAGGCAAAGCACTCACAGGTATAAAATAAATAATTTTTTTAAGTTTAGGATGAGAATTTTTTTTTTTCTGTTTCTGATGGAGACAGTGTAAAACTTGATCTACAGTCAAGGATCACCCTGAACTTTTAATTCCATCTCCTGAGTGCAACAATTCCAGGTGTGGCCGCCAGTTCAGTTTACATGGTGCTGGAGATGAAGCCCCTGGACTTGTGCACAATATTCAGGTCTCTAGCAACTAAGCCATATCTCCAACCCCAAAAGGGAAATGTCTTTTCCAAACTCTTCCTTGAACCGGTGGGAAAACAGAGACCTGCAAGGAAACTGAATCATGATCCAAGCCACATAGCAGGTCTGGAAGTTTCCAGAAGTACTTGGTAGATAGACATGTCCAATCAATATTCTAGTTCCTTTCACTACATTTGCAGGGGACTCTTCACACCGTTTTTCCCTGACAACTTTTTTTCAAAAGTGTTTCATATAATTCTTAAAATTCTGCATTACTGGAGCCAGAGGGATGGCTCTATAAGTAAGGCACTTACCATACAAGCCTGATAACTTGAATTCAATCCCTGGAACCTATGGTGGAGAGGAGAGAACTGTATCTACAAAGTTATCCTCTGACCTACACACACACACACACACACACACACACACACACAAAATCATGCATACATACAATAACAATAAATAAAGTGTAAAATAAATTCTGGGGGCAGCAAGATAGATCACCTGGTAAAGGCACTTGCCACCAAGCCTAACGACCTGAGTTCAAGTCCCCTACACCCACATGTTCAAAAGAGAGAACTGACTCCCCCAAGTTGTCTTCTGAACTCCAAACCCATACTGTGGCAGACACATACCCACACATACACACAAATAAGAAATAAATAAGTAAATGTAAATTTAAAAAATACAATTCTGAACAACTATAGATGTGTTTTCAAAAACATATCTGTAGAAATAAAGAAAAAAAATAGTTCAGAGAATAACTTGTCCCCTTCATTCTTTCCTTAATCTGTCTCCTCAAAATGGCCTGGGCCAGCATCCAACCTGCTTCTTTCCCTTGGGGGCTTGACAGAGGTATCTTTACGACATGACCATGGGTTCAGTGGACCAGTATTTGTGAATTGCTTCAGTCCACAGATGTTTTCAAGTTACATCTGAAGCAGAGGCTCATGGCCTGACTGTGCTGCTGCTTTGTCATAGGGGGGCAAGCCCAGAGCCGGGTCTCAGTACCAGCACACGCACCCAGAGCCAAGTCTCAGGACCCGCACACGTGAGCCGGGTCTCAGTGCCAGCGCACGCGCCCAGTCTCTCTTCTCCAAGTCTGCTTCCTCGTGCATAAAACGTGCAGTATCCCTACCTCACAGAGTCATTTTAGGAAGACTAAATGTACTAAGAAGCCTAGCGCATCACAGTGCTCAGTACATGTCAGTAGACATTATCTTTGTACTGCCCCATACCAGGGACTACTTTAGACAAAAGGGACTTCAGCCCTGGGGTCTAATGCAGGCAAAAACTCTAAGTGTCAAGAGTGTCGCTAGATTCCAGATGACAATCTACAGTAGAAGCTAAGTATGTTCGGGATTGGCCTGTCACCGGCTAATCAAAGGTCTTGAGCAGGAGCTACTGGGGAGGTATATAATTTGGTAATGTTAGATGTGACCTGGAGCTGGTAGGCACCATCTTGCCACCACATGGGAGCTGAGGAGGTCAGAGTGGAGGAAAGGATCTGAGTAAGAGGGAGAGAGTTCTGATGATGTACTTGAGCTCCTGTCCCCAGAAAGTTCTACCCCAGGCACTGAAGCTGTGTGAATGAGTACATGGCTTTGGAGAGCAGGACTCAGAGTTGTCTGTCAGGTTGTTAATCTTCATCATCTCAAGGGTGGTTTGAAAGGGCAGAAGTAACATTCAAGGCTAGTGAGGAGGGTGGACAGACATGCTGGGGTGAGATACACTGTGCTCTTCAGTGGGACAGTGGCAGCTTCTACTTCTATCTGGATGATATGTCCGATGCTATTCCTTATGCCTAGAAGCAGTTCACAATGCATTTCTGAATCTTACCAAGACTGTACCATATATGTGTGTGTAAATAATAGCATCTAGAATTCTGTGCATATAAATATAGTTATGTCTAGGAAGTGAAATTAGAGGGTATTCTTTCACTTTCTACTGCATGTTTTAGTGAATTAATAAAGTTATTCCATCCGGGGGCTGGAGAGATGTGGTTAACAGTATCCTCTTCTCTAGGACCTGAGTTGGGTTCCCAGTACCCACATGGCAGCTCACAGTTGCCTGTAACTCCAGTTCAGGGTATCTGACACCCTCTTCTGGCCTCCATGGGCACCAGACAGGCACATGTTGAAAGCTGAGGCAGGAGAACCTAGAGTTTGAGGCTAGCCTGAACTATATCAAAAAAGCCTGTCTCAAAAGAAAGAATGCAAGAAAGATAAGAAGGTAACTTCAACTTGTCTTAAAAATCAGAAGAAAACATAAAGCTATCTTTTCCTGAGATAAGGTCTCACTATGTGACCCTGGCTGGCCTTGGCAATATAGACCGGGTTGGCCTCCAACTCACAGGGACTTATCTCTGCCTCCCAAGTGCCCAGGCAAAAAAAAAAAAAAAAAAAAAAAAAAGATACCTTAGTTTTAAAGAGAAAAGAGACAGTGGTGCTAAAGTCCTCTGATGTTAAACTTCAGAGTGCATTATGTAATTATCGAGGATATGTGATGCCAGGGGCTGAGTGAACAGACATAGAAGCGCACGGCTATCAAGTACACTTTGAGTCTTCTGGGAGTGGTAGGCACTGAATAGGGAAAAGGCCAAGCCTAGCAGACAGTAGAACCTCTTTTAGGAGCTAAAGAAATTAGAGTGAACTGTTAGTGTGCTCATATGCTCATCTCAGTTTGCTCGAGACTTTCTTTACGAACATTTTCTTCCTCCTGAAGAGTCACTCAGTAAATATTAAAGGCCTCCACGAGCCATCTAATTTGCTGGGTCAGTTCAAGTTCTTCTTCATTTTTTAATTTTTTTTTTTTTGAGACAAGGTCTCCCTGTAGCTGGCCTGAATCTCGCTTTGTAGACCAGGCTAGCCTCGAACTCACAGAGATCCACCTGCCTCTGCCTCCTGAGTCCTGGGATTACAGGCCTCTCCTTTAATAAAACCTGACAGCTTCCTCTGATACATGAGGAAATCCAGGCTCCGTGTGCTGAAGTAGGTCACTCAGCCCTCCATTTCTGACTTCAAGCACCTTTCTCTGCTCTGCTAAGGAACCCTTCCAGCGGACTCGGCCCTAGCTTCTCCACAGGCCAGGGGGTGATAAATGATAAATAATCCTCACTCAAGTTTCTGAATCTCTTACCTTGGAGCCTTGGTGTCTGGGGCTTTCTAAAATTAAGCCGCTGGCTTCCTTCCCTACCTTGAGCCAGTTTTAAATGCAGACCCTCCCATCTATCTTCCCGTTCTCTGGCTTCCTTTGTGCTTCATGGACCAACAGTGCTTATCACCCTCTCAACTTCCTTCGGGAGCCTGATCTGTTACCCATTTTGAACCCGTTGCCTTGTGAACTTGTTCATGTCCTTCTTCCCTGATTCAAGTTAGGATAAGTCCCAAGGCTTTAGTCATCCCTGAAGATTGGGCTCTGGGATATCTTAAGGCCCCTAGCTTGGCCTCCAGTGAATTTCCTGGAGGCAGCAGGATGTGGAAAGAGGACAAGTTTTGCAATACTGCAGTTAGCTGTGTAATATTGATTTCCTTGCTCCTAACATACAGGTGACAATATATTTTTTCCAGGCTAAACATGGGAGTTAATTACAGACTCATTGTAATTGTTTTGACCCCTTGTACCTGAGAACTTTTAAATAACTTTCATTGTTTATTTTCACATTTGAAAAATCCCTAATGTTTTACTTTATAATTAAAGCATATTAACATCAAATATAATTATGTTTATAATTACACAGTAAAATAGTAAAAATTGCAAGCTTTTAAGACAGACCATTGCTTAAGCTTGAATCTCAGTCCAACCACTAAGCTGCTATGTAACTTTGTTCTGTTTCTTCTACTGCAAAATGAGTTTTAAGATCACACTGACCTCATGGGATAAGTCACTTAAAATAACCCTTGTCCCCGTGAGCAGGCAGTTTCTGTGAGCCATTATTACAATGCTACCACGCACTGCGTTCTTTTAGATGCCAGGCTCTATGCTAAACACCCTGTGTTCTCTCCCACATTCTTAGTAATATGGCTCATATTACTTTACCACCACCCCTGGGCTGGGGGAACTGAGATTCACAGTGAGAGGATGAATTCCTTCAAATCCCATAGCTAGTCGGTCCTCAGAGAGGCTGTTCGTGTCAGGCAGTCAACAGCAGAGCCCCCCTTTCACCCTCTGCTAGTTTATCATCCCTGACTTCCAGCTCCAAAGAGCCCCGTAGGCTTCTTCCTACCCTGATATCTCAGGCACATATCCACATTAATCTTAGTTTCCTTTTGCTATTTATGTTCTGTTACCTTGTTGATACTGTATCACAAGACTTGATTCATCAGAAATTATGTCTCAGTAGTTATGACCCTAAAGGAAATGTTCCAGAACATTCTGGAACCTCCACCAACCTGTCTCTGATTTCAGTTATGAATGATAGACTGTTTATCAGAGGGCAGAAGACAGTCTATTGTTGGAATACAAAGGAAAAAAATGACCAGGTTAGAAAGCTTCATACAAGACAGAAGCCCCAAGGACCTGCTGAATAAGTTGATATATACCCAGCCCTCCATAAACAGGAGGGGTCCATTGAAAGTATGACAGGTAATAATTGAATCTACCAGGAACCAAAGGGGACACTGAGCCATCTGTGTAACAACTAGTAAAAATTAAATCCACGGAGCTCTCATTCTCTATAGACAAGCAAGAGGTAGATCACAGTGGAGAACATCACAATGGAGAACACCCAGGTCACAGCCCTCATACCCAGCCCAGCCCAGTGCTCCAGAGACATTCCAAGAGATGCTGTTGTCCCCACAGAGCAGAACACATCTGCCACTGAAAACAAACAAAAGAAAGACATCAGCCAAACAATATCCAGACATAACCCTAAAATCCATTTTTGCCCAGAGAACTGTATTTTCTTCTTCAAAGCTGCTTTCCCTTTAAGCCACAAACTTTTCTGAGCTGGAGGAGGATGGAATGATGATAAATCCACCAAGCACAGCAGCCCCTTCCATTAGCTCTTTAATGAGAAACACGTGGAGGTGGAGGGGACCGAGGGCAGGGTGGGCAGAGTTCAAGTAGTCCCACTCCCTTCTGGTGTGCAAGGGGATTTGTGGCATATCTCAAACATCCCAGAATTCCTAGATGGGGGTGACAGCTGGCAGGCGAAGGTCTGCCAAGTTAACAAAGGCCTCCGGCGAGGAGAAGGCACAGCCTGGTATTTCCCCTGCCTTCCTTACCACAGCCCACATTAATGAGCTCCTCTCTGTTCTGTGCCTCTGTGCCCACTCCTGGGATATGGATTCAGCCCAGAACTCAAGGTCCGATCTAGTGACATGAAAAAAATAATCATTCATGTTTACAAGGCATCTTGGGGTATGATATCTCAAAACAGATCTAAGTGCTAATAACTCACTTAGTAGGGTGTTTACCTACCATGAATAAAGCCCTGAGTTTGATCTCCAGCATAGCATAGAACTGGGTATGGTAAAGAACACCTGTAACCTAGCATTCAGGAGGTGGCTGCAGGAGGATCCAGAAATTCAAGGTCATCCTTGGTTACACAGAGTTCAAGGCCAGCCTGATATAGATGAGAAAACAAACAAAACTGACCTAGAACTGAAGGCACTCACTTAACTTGCTAAGCCTGCTTCTATTCCTGTGTTCTCAGTACATGTTAATCACAATCACCCATCATTTGACTTGGAAAATCTCAGTATCTTCATTCAGTCTCTATATCATTTCCAGATTCTGGTGGTTTGAATGAGAATGACCCCCATAGGCTCAAGTATTTGGATAGTTTGTCCCCAGTTGGTTGCTCTGTTTTGGGAGGTCTGAGAAGGTGTGACCTTGCTCGAGAAAGTGTGTTACTGGGAGTTCTTAAGCCTTGCCAGATTTCCAGTAGTCCTCTGCCTCCTCTGCCTGCTTGAAGATGAGAGCTCTTAGCCTTCCTTCCCTGCTCTTGCCTCCCCACCAGGCTGGACTGTAATCCCTCTGGAATCTGGAAAAGTAAGCTCAAATAAACTCCTCTTCCTACAAGGTCTCTTGGTCATGGTATTTTATCACAGCAACAGAAAAGTAACTAATGCACAGGTGCAAATGATAATCAAAGCAATGGACTGCTGAGAAAGGTCTCCCCAGAGCCACTTCTGCTCCACTCCTGAAGCCGCTCCACAACTCTTTCACCTCCCTCTTTGCCTGCTCATGGCAGTCACATGCCTCTCTAGCCTACCCACTCTACCTGTAGGCATGGTCCTCCTGCACGCTCACCTGGTTATGTCAGTCTACTACTGTTGGCTGCCTCATCCTTTGGAAACTGTCCACATTCTTTATCAAGGAAGACAAGGCCCTGTGTGCCCCAATGTCTGCCTTCCCTTTTCCTCTCCAGCCTCTCTGAGGGCTAGGAGTTTAACTGCACAGCATACTCTTTGATCAGCCTTTCATTTCCGCATGTTTCTCCTGCTCCTGAAACCGCCCCTCCCTCACTCTCCCCCATCAGAAGCTCTGATGACCTCCGTCTTCACACAGTCCTCTATCGCTGCATGGGCAGAGTGGCAGTCACCTGTGCGTGTGGCTTCTCAGGACTATTTCACTCATCTTCTGCATCAACCACTGTTAGCCAAAACCCATCAGGAGAGGAAGAATTGGATGAATATCAAATGAATGGATGGATGGATACTTGGTGAATCTTCATGACCTTCGAGGGGAAGTTAGGAGCCGAGGATAACTTCAGGTTTGGGCAGATAGTGAGAGGCTAGATATAAATGCCTTTTGTAGCATAGAAAATGCATAATTAGTAAAGGTTCAGGGCACAGGCAGCTGCCTTTAACAGTAGAGACATCCATGAGGCCTTGGGCACTGTGTATGAAAGAGTGAGATCGAGTTCTGGATGGAATGTTGTTTGGGGAATCACCATGGTAGGAAAGTCTCAGAGACAGAGTCTGAGGTGAGCAAACAGTGGCAGTGAGCTGAGGAAAAGTTGGACAGAGAGGGAAACCCCACACAAATGACAGAGAGGAACACCCAGAAAGGAACAGCCCCAGAGGCGGTGTCAACCCAACCAGGATACAGTGCACTCCGAGGAAGTGGCTGGTTCCCAAAGCAGGAGGCATAGCCACCCTTCCTGAGAGTGGGCAAAGGCCTTTGCCACATAACCCCTGCCTGCCCTCAGCTGTCAGCCTGTCCACAGGACTCCTCTGAATAGTGTAGACCATTCCACCCTCCCGTATCTTTGCTCATCCACTCCCTCTGCTTCCGAGGTCCTCCTTCAGGTCCTCCTTCAGGTTCTCCAAAACTCTCATTGTTTACTCCACATCCTGAGCTTCCCCCCTGCCAACCCTCCTACCCGGCTCTCTCCCAGTGGAGTGAGTGGGTTACTGCTTCCTCTAGGCCTCCACGCTGTCATGAACTTGGCTCTTGAGCATCACCTGTCTTCGATTGTTGTTCCAGTGTCTAACCTCCCTACAAATCTGAATTCTCTGGGAGAAAAGGTTGTCTTACTAACCTCTGCAATGTCAAGACCAGGCACAGGGACTGGCATCAAGTCAAAAGCCTATTTTACTGAGTGACAAAGAAAGAATGAAGGACTCTGCACACCCACATCACTCAACCATGAGTCAACACAAGTGTAAAACTCACAGGCTCATTAACAGAAGGGTCTCGTCTGCTGGGTTTTGGCTAAGTGAGTTTCCTTTGGAGGTGCTAGGTTAACAGTACACAGGATACAGAAAGGGCTGAGGTCCTAGCCTGTGTGAGTTCCTGATTGAGGTTGCAAATGAACTCATCTCATTTGGAGGGAGCACCTTTGGAGGGTTATATAGAAACATCCGTTTGCACTGAGGCTGCCAAATTGCTTTTCCCTTGCCCCCATGGCACAAAGGGTGTCTCATAAATACTAAATAATCATAATGACGGTGGCCATAAAAGCAAGTTTTTATGGATACTTCCTGAGTCTCCTGGTGGGTGGGTAGAAACTGAGGAGGCCCAGTGGTCAGAGGTCTCCATACAGGCTGTCTCTAAGAGACCTATAAGCTTGGGTGGCAAGAAGGCACTCTGATCACAAGCAGGGAAGCCCAACCATTGATTGATAGAGGAAGGCCACCCACACTGTGCCTTCTGGAATCCATTGATGAGTCATAAGCCAAAGGATTATGTCTTCAATGTGAGCCACTGGGCCTGATACTGAGGAATTTCCTGCTCACAGTCTAGGAGAGCTGTCCAGTGAGGGTGACGATCTCTAGCTCCAAGAAATAACCAGATGAGGGAAAAAGCCCCATCTCACTTACACCTCTTGAGACATGGCTTCCTAGGCCCTTTGTGTCTGAGCCTATGTCCTTCAGGACCTGGATTTATATTCACCTTCACTTATCCATCACATTCATTCATCCTGTGGTTACTAACCGAGCACCTGAGCTAGATGCTAGGAGTTTAAAGGTCAATAAGATAGGGTTCCCACTTTTATTGAGTCGACATTCCTTTGTGACATGCTACGTACATACAGCCTTAGAGGCACGCACAAAAGAAAGAGCATGCTACCAGGCACTGACCTTTGCAGTTTTGAAGAATCAGTAGAATTCCGTCAGGTAAAAGGGTCCTGTGGTGACAGTCAGTAACATCTGACACAGAGCGTAAGGCCTGCTGAAGCAATGCCAGGGGAGCCACTCACCTGGGTATCTTTGGATTCTTGCAGTGCACATCCTGGAGCCATATATCCTTTATGACCCTTGTCAGGAATCCTGAGTTCAATTCCTGGTTCTGCTGCTAACTAGCTATATGACCTTGGACCACGCTCCTCACATTTCTCAGTCTCCACAAGTATAGGATGAAGAAGCTACACTGGATAGTCTCCAGATACATGCTTCCCAAGGAGACATCCATGAGTCACTGAATCTAAGAGATGAAGCAACTGGTAGACAGGGCTAGTTATTTCAGAACTAAATTAGACATCATTCTGGAAACAAGACCTTAATCTTCCCCCAACTCTTGATTTCTGTAAATTTGTTTTACACTAGTTAGTCGAATACTAATGTATAGAACATTAGTACTAAAAGGCCTGTTTAACTCAAGTGATTCATTTTTCAGAAGTTGAAGCTGAGGCTCAGGGAAGGAGTAAAGGATTTAGTCAAATGTATACAAGTCAACCTAGGACCCAGACTAAGGTCAAGACTAAAATGTTCCTTCCTTCCTGGTCTTGACGGTACATGCCTTTAATTCCAGCACTCAAGAGGCAGTATAAGTCAACCTAGGACCCAGACTAAGGTCAAGACTAAAATGTTCCTTCCTTCCTGGTCTTGACGGTACATGCCTTCAATTCCAGCACTCAAGAGGCAGATGCAGGCAGATCTCTGAATTCCAGGCCAGCCTGTTCGACATAGCAAGTTCTAGGCCAACCAGGGATAATTAGTGAGACCCTGACTCAAACGAAACAAAATATGCTCTTTCCAAGCCAAGTAGTTGACACGTTAGACCATGACTCCCTCAGGGGAGACACTATAACCTCAAGGGCCTAAATCTCAGGCTTATAAAGGAAAGGAAGTAGGAGGCAGGTGTGCACCCTTCCACTGAAGGGAATGTGATGCTGGTGAAGCCTTGTGCAGATCTTCCCCTGACTATGGGCATCTTGTTTCCATGTGGCTGGCTATGAAAGTACTACATGCAGTTGGCCATCCTGGGGATCCAGAACTGTGGCGTGCCTCCATCTGATAATTATTTGAAATACAACTATGCCAAGCACTTTTTCTCCAAGTAGATTAAACACATGAACATATTCAAGTTGCTTTAGACATACCCAGATAATCCAAGCGCCATCGATCCGCAGAGTGGACACTGTGAACAACCCACATGTAACCATTTCCTCTGCCTCTCTCTGCCCTTCTCATTCCAACCCCGAAGCATGAGCTCTCTCCACCGACATCTACCTTAGAGCCACGCCCTTCCTCATCTGGACACTGTATTAGTCCTGTGTCCTTCCCTGCCTCTACCTCCCCTTGCTGGCTTTGACCCTCCCCTGCTCAGGGCCCCTCTACCTCCCGGATAAAGCCCAGGCTCTTCACACCATTTGTCATTTTCCCCGACTGCCTGTCACTGCTCATCTTCAGGCACTCACACCCCACAAGGACTTGCTACTATTATTTACAGTTCCACAAATACATGAAGCTCCCTCAACTTCACATACCTTTGCTGGGGCTGTTTATCCTGCCAGGAATAGCATGTGCCCTGCATATCCCTCTTGCATTAGCCTACTTGGGCATCAAAGATAAATTTTCAGAGTCTAGGTGATTTGGTTCTAGAATAAGTCCATGATCACAGTGCTCACAAATTTGGTTTCTTGGGAGAGTGCATTTCTGGCTTGCAGCAGCAGCTTTCTCCCTGTGCCCTTGCATGGTCTTCCATCTTGGAGCCCCATTTAGACAGTGTCTTCATTTGCTTTCCATGGGATTAGGGCCCAGTTTTCAAACCTCCTTTAACCTTAACTCTCTAAAAACTCTACTGCCAAATACACTTGCATTGTGAATTGGGGCAGAGGCGAGGCGAGGGATTAAGCCATAATTCTCCATCATGGCTCTGAATCTCTGCATTAAGATGATTTATTTTCATGACTGTCTCTCCTACTGACTTCTGAAAGACTGAGATATCTCTGACCCCAAAATTCATCAAGGGCTGATCCAGGTTTTATGAGACCCCAGAATTACAAAGTATAGTGGGCCTTCATTAGGAAAAGGCTTAAAAATTAAGAATGAAATTAATTTAGAAATAAGGGGCTCATTCAAGGAGAAGTCCTGGAGATTAAGCTTCATAGCCTCACAACTGGCTCGAAGCTGGCGAATGAACTGACTCTCTCCTAGCACTAGCAGACCGTTTTCCATTGTTTCTGCTTTCCTTCACTCCCCAAATAATTAACCAATAAAGTCAGCCTTGCCTGAAAAGAAAAGGGGAAACATCACGGAACAATACCAGTCATAGACCTTGCTAATCAAAAATCTCTCCTTAGGTTTACAGGAACCAGGAACCCCTAGAAACTCCCATGCATTACAGCTAACATTGAAAGCACATCAAAAGAATTGATCACTGTGAAAATTAATGATCATTCCAGTGCCCACATGGCTGAGACTAAAGCTGACCCCCTAGAAACCCCAGATAAGCTTTGTGTTGTGACCTTGGCAAGATGGAGTTGGGGTGGACAGCCTCCATCTCCCACCTGCCTGCTGTTACCAGCTCTTTCTCCTGTCACTCAGTCTCTCGGGTTACTGGCATCATCTGATAGGACTGGAATCCAACTTATCACAGTGACAGACTCAGTAAAGACATAGCACAGTAAAAACCTTAGGCATCCACAGAATGATTCTGAATCCAGTTTTCCATCTCACTTTGGGCAGACAGCTTTGGCATCAGTCCCTCAGGATTTCTGGACTCATACTAACCTGATTACAGGATTGTGGATGTTTCCAAGATATCATCAGATGACCAGATAATATAGTCAATGTTTGCTTTTTGGCTTATTATCTATGCTTCACACTGCAATGGAGACCCAGTGAAGAAAGAGGCTTTGCCTTGCTGACTGCCGGGTTCATGGCAGGATGGGACATCAAGATTGGTACACCATGATTTGTGGATGGGAAGAACAGTATTTCTTAGAAGTGGAAGGATGCTATCTGAGATCCAAGGTGGTCTGTACTTCTAATAATGCTATCAATGAATTTTTGCCAAAAGAGTAAGAAAAAGAAGGAAGGAGAGATGCTAGACACTAAAGAAAAAAGGAATTCAAAATTTCCTATGTCTTAAATGTTTTAAAATAAAGAATAGCAAAATATCTTTAGAAGAAACGAAGAAACACACACACACACACACGCCACCAAAACCCTTCTGACAGTCGGCAGAGTAAAACTTAGGAAAGCCCCAGAAATTTGACAGAACTTCTTGGTGACCAAGACAGCATATTTATCTACAGTTCAGCCCTCCCTTCTTCTCCAGGGAATGAGGAGCTGCTGGGTTCTGAGGAAGGCCTCTCGTCAGCTGATTAAGAGTGATGCTGTCACCAGACAACCCCAAATCATGTCAGCGTCGCTTCCAGCTTAGGGCTGAAAAGCCAGTTCTCCAACTTAGCCTGAACTGTTCACCCCAATCAATTAAGGAAGATCCCATCACAAACCCCAAATAAGTTTGCTTGGCCTGACCTTGGCAATCTACTTAAAGAGCTATCACTCCTCTTGAAAGAATCTATTATTTTTAAGTGGCTCACACCAAGGCCAAAGAATTCAAGACAGAGTCAGGCTGCAGTCTACCTCTGGAGGGCCAGGAGGGGCTTTGCACTCAGAATCCATCTTAGATTTACTAATGAGGATTTTCTGAGGATACTATTATTAAAAGGAATCTCTTAGAATGGGCTAACTGCCTACACACTGTGTTGAATTCTCAACTGTGTCCATGTCAATAGTTGACTGACTCAGGGTTCATCCGAGACTCCACCAGTTTCAAATTCCACTTGCTATCTGCTGGGTGACTAGTGACTTCACGTTGCTGAGCCCCCGCTCCGCCCTTCACAGGACGAGATGATGACATTGACATTTCAGTGTGTCCCCAAGATGAAGTGAGACAGAAATGATTTACAACTGCTGTTTTTAGTGTTTAATAAATATTAGCTAGAGAGATGGCTCAGAAGTTAAGAGCACTGAATGCTCCTGCAGAGAACCCAGGTTCGATTCCCAGCACCCACATGGTGGCTAAAAACCATCTGTAACTCTAGTTCCAAACAACTCCGATGCCTTCTTCTGACCTCCACAGGCACTGCACAACACAGGCACATTTACAGACATGCAGGCAGCACAGTCCTACACAGAAAATAAAAATATTAGATAAAATATTAAAAAATAAATATTAGTTTCCCCTTCCTTGTTCCCTCCTTCCTCTCTCCACTCCTTTCTTCCTACATTCTAAATAGGAATGTGATGAATGCAAAAAGCATAGCAAAGGATGATTGCTCAAAGTTAATCTCCAGTCTTCTCATCTATGAAATGGGGAGGTGGAGAACAGAAGTTTTCTCCAGTTGCATCAATTTCTTTGCTGTCACAGACACTTGTGGGCAGGATTCAGTACAGACTACTGAGCACTTCTCGGCCTCAGCCCACGATGCCCGATACACAGATGTACATGCCCTGTTCTCAAGGGACCTGAAGAAATCTGTAGTGAAGGCAAGGAGAGAAAAGTATCCACAGTAAGCATGAAAATATGTAAAAACTTAAAGATTGGGAAGTCAGATAGAGAAGGGGCTGCAGCCACGTCAGGGTCAGCAGCGGCAGGGCCAGAGGGGAAAGCCAAGACGTGCCCTAGTTCTTGTCTGACTAAAACAAGCAACAATGTTGAAAGGAAGTAGTTCAGTCACTGCAATGTTTCTGGCAACCATGCTCACTGAAGACTCTCTATGAGGTAGTGAGTCCTCATTTATTCAGTGCCTTAGCTATTGGGAACGGTAAGCTTGATGAGGAAGAATGTAGTATCACAAGAAACTGGAGGGGCGGTGGGGGAGAGAGAGAAAGAGAGAGAGAGAATATCAAGAGAGAAAAGAAAGGGGCTGGAGACATAGCTCAGTGGTTAAGAGCACTGACCTCTCTTGCAAAGGTCCCAGGTCCCAGGTTCAACCCACCTGGGAGTTAATAACCATCCGTAACTCCAGTTCCAGGGGATTCGAGTCCCTCTTCTGAACTCCGTGGGCAATACACGACATGTGTCTACCTATTTGCAAACAATACACTTGTACACTAAAAATAAAATATTTTTAAAAAATAAAAATGAATAATTTTTAAAAGAGAGGATGGAAAGAAGGAAAGGAGGGAGGGACGGAGGAAAGGGACTGAAGGCAGGGAGAGAGAGAAACATGTAGGAAGAGCAGAAGGAAACCACCTCTGGTTCTCACTTCCAAGTCCCGTTCTAGCTTCCTTCACAGAGATTATTCCATGAATGAAGAAAAGTGGAGCGTGGAGGGGAAAGAAGGGGCAGGCCGCAGAAGAGGAGAGGAGCGGCCGGCAAGGGGGGCTGAGGAAGGAGGGAGAGGAAACCGGGACGGGGAAGGTGCTCTCCCATACCACGTCTCCTTTTTAACCCCTTGGAAATGATCTAAAGGATGAAACACGTGAAAAGACACAGCACAGGACGCAGCAGCAGGACCCACAGACAGATAGCTGTGTCTGACTGCAAAGCTCCCCTCTCTCAGGATGTGCTCTTCACCAGGGAGGACACCACTGGATCCCCTAAACAGTGACATAGCAACAAGGTAGACTGTGTAGAACAGTAGACAGGCATCTCAGGGCATGAACCCAAGGAGCCAAGGGTCCTTCCGGGTGCTGTGAATCTTACCATCGGGAAGATGGGCACAGAAATGTTCCACATTTTCTTTTAAGTTAGGGACAGAAGTGGGACACACCATTCATTCTCACATCCTATAATTTGGCCATATGGCCACAGCTAGCCATAAGGAAGGCTCCCTCCTATCAGAAAAAAAAAAAGTCTCTTTAGTGACACAGTCTTGTGATCAAATAAAAATTCTACTTGAGCATAAAAAAAGGAGTCTTGCAGAAATTTTACCACAAAGGCATGGTTTTTCCTCAGACTTGGGAAACATGCTTTCATTCCAGAAAGTAATTGTGTGATGTGAACAGAATCCAGGGAATTCAAGCCAAACAACAGTCCAGAGGTCTAGATAATCCAGCCTCCTTTATGTGATGAAGATATTATGGACTCATTTTGCAGATAAGGCAACTGGGGACCTAGAGAGGTCGGGTGCTTGAGGAGACCCGAAGAGGGCGTCAGATTCCCCTGGAAGTGGGGTTACAGATGAATGTTAGCAGCCATGTGATGGGAACCAGCCTGCTTCCCCTGTAAGAGAAGCCAGTGCTCTTAACCACTGAGCCACCGCTCCAGTCCCTATATCTTTATTTTGACATTCAAGGCCTCAGTCTATTCACCAGGCAGGAACGATCAGCTGGTTCCTTAGGGGAAAACCTGGGGGTGAAGAATCTGTCTCTACTCAGCTTCTTAAACTGGGCCTTGAGGGTTCCATTCAGCACAGAAAGAAGGATGACCTTTTAAATATTCACAAAGACTCCTAAAGGACTAACTCTGGTTCTGGTGGGAGACCTTTGTTTAGACCCCAGCACAGTCAAGTATCTACTCATAGTCCCTGGGCTTGTCCGTCCCCATGTCTGATCATTCCCCACCCACTCCCCAGGCTGTGAGTTCTTCCACTTCCACGACAGGGCCTTGTTGTCAGAACTGTCTCACCCTCAGGTTCACAGACGGCGTCAACAAATGGTTATTGAATGGCCTAGTGAGTGAGTGATAACTTAGGCCTAGAGAGGTGAACTGACCCGTCCAGATTCACCCAGTCTCACTTGGCAAAACTGGTGTGAAGCCCTGACCTAGTGGAATCTTGTCCTTCTCCAGGGGAAGCACTCCTCCTCCCAAATATTCCTTCTAGAAGTCAAACCCTCGGAGACACCTGGGTCAGGAGTGAAGAGAAGCCACATGAACTTCATTAGTTTTGGGCACTCTCATGTATCTTGTTTGCCAGGTCACAGAGGCAAATATTTGGGGAAAGTCATTTTTGCACCCCTTATTCATAATTCTGTCTGCTCATCAGTTTTCATCAGACTTAAGAGACACTGACTAAGTTCACGAAGCCCGGCTTTCAGGCTTTCAGTTCTCTTGACCTGCTGTGGCCCCTTCAGTCTTAGCCACAAAACTATAGTGCTACAATGTAACAACTCTCTAAAGCAACTTACATTTTGATCTTTTGAGATGTCATCCAGATCCCATAATGACCTGCTCCACATGAGAAAGTGAGGAGGGGGCAGAAAAGAACCACTTGTGTAGCAGTCAGACCCAAGTCCTAATGATCCCTGCCCTGCCACGCACACAGGAAGGCAAACTGGCAGGTTATTCCTCATTACAGAAGTGAGGTCTCACCCAGACTGGACTTGGCCTACAGAGGCCAAGACAGAGCTGTCTCTGAAAGATATGAAATGCTATCAAGAGCAGTGTGTGCATGTGTGTGTGTGTGTGTGTGTGTGTGTGTGAGCTTATTCATCTGAATGGGAGCTGTGTTCAACAGAGAAATGAGACATGGACATCACTACACTGCTCGTGTGAATAAGAGGATACAAATTTCTACACTGAGTGTTTATCACTCCCTTGTTTTGTGAACGTAAATCTTCAACTGCCCCCTCAGGGCCTCTTCTCCTTCTTTATATTCTTAGCACTATAGCAAAGCAGGAAAGATCATGGGCTCTGGGATATGACTTGTAGCTTAATCGTGGGAAAGCTGCTTCTCTGTGTCTGTTTTCTCCTCTGTAAAAGGTATGTTTCATTGAGTTGTTACTGCAAAGGACAAAGGAATATAAAATACTTACAAGGCCCATTGTCGAGTGCTAAGCAGGGTGAGCTGGCTTACACAGGTGTGACTATTAAGAAAAGCAGCCCTCGATGTGTTTTTATTCTTTCACAATTCCTTATATGTGTACATAATGTATTTTGATCATAGTTACCCCCAAACTTTCCTATTCTCCCACTCCTGATGAACCCCTTCTTTTTCCCAACAAGTCTTTCTCCTTTCATGTCGAGAGAGAGAGAGAGAGAGAGAGAGAAAGAGAGAGAGAGAGAGAGAAACCCACTTCATTTAATTGGGGTTGTTTGCATGACCATGAGTTTGGGGGAGGTATTTATTTGAACAAAGGCAGCCTAGAAAATACTGAAAATAAAATCATAATGAAATACCCAAATGAAAGAACGACCTCAGATTAAAGGACAGTACACCTGAGCTCCAGTCCAAGTTTCGTTGCTCTCTTATTTTGTAGTCTTAGATAATTAGCCTCACTCTTTATCCACTTCTTCAGTAAACTGAAGGAGTGGAGACTCCCTGGGCTTCCTGGTTCTTGCATGCAGGGGATACCAGAATCTCTCCTCCTTTACAACCGCCACTCTCTGGGCCTGAGATTTTTGTATCCACTTCATCTTGGATTGCCTGAGAAGTCTGACTTCCCTTGCAGGTGTTTCTCTGAATCACACAGACACACACGCACAGAGACCCTCCCCCCCGCCCCCCCAGGTCTCAGAGTGCAGCATTTACCTGAATATAGCACCTCCTATTCTGAGCTATCCTCTGCTTGCAAGGCTTCCTATTTTGAGCCATCATTCGTTGGTTTCCCTGTCTCTCAAACCCCCAGCCCCACTCCTGGCTGAGCACCCCTGGAGGGCAGGGCCCAGACTGACACAGAATGGTTGAGTTCGAGAGGCAAATGAAATCGGTCTCGAACTCTGCCCACTACTATTTCGGCTATGTGGGATAAGCCGCTTTAAGTCTCCACGTCTCAACTGCTTCGTCTAAACATAGAGACAACATCTGTATCACAGCGCTGCCAGGCGCACACCCAGTCGCGGGAACAGAAATTCATGTACAGAAACGTGAAAGGGCTGGAAGCTGCCTGTCTTTTCAAAACCTGAGGTGGACAGGAAGGAAGCAGGAGTGCACTGTGGGGTTGCATGCGGTGGAGAGCAGCGGGGAAACGCCAACCACGGCGGCCCCACCGGCGGACCGTCGCCGCAGTTAAGATCCTGGCACCTGCTCGAAGCCAAGGGCAGTTTCCAGTGGGCGGAGCCGGCTCTGCCCGCCCACGGGGCCGTCCGCGCTCTGCCTCCGCCTGCATCTCCCGCTCCTTCTGGAATGGCGCTGTCAGGCCAGCCCCGCAGCCGTGGGCGCACCCCACACGGCGCCCCGAGAGCGCAGTCCGCTCGCCCTCGAAGACCGCCGGGCTCGGCCAGCGAGGCGCAGACGAGGTCCGGGGCCGAGAACCCGAGGACTTCGCAGCCGGGCCCCGGACGGCCCCGCCCCAGGGCCAGCCGAGGAGCCCCTCGTCCCCGGAGCCCCGATCGCCCTCGGGGTCCCCAGGGCCCGCCGCCTCGCCCGCCCTGCGCGGCGTCTCCACGTGCGCGCCGAGCGGGGACGGGAGCGCGCGGAGCCGGGACGCGAGGAGCAGCCCGCGCCGGGAAAGTCGGAGATGCCGCCGCGGAAACCAGCAGGGGCGGTACAGAAGCACACTTGGAAAGTCAGCTGTGTGCGTTGAAATTGGCCAAAGAGAAATCAGTGTCTCCCCGACTCAAACCCCGCCGTGCGGCCGCTGTCCTCTTCCGCAGAGGCACGCACGCGCTCTCCGTGACGACTCAACGTCCTTGCCACCCGCGCCCATGCTCACACCCGCATTCACACCCGTCACACTCCACGCTGCTCCGCCCAGCTCCTCTGTCCATCCTCGCCTGCCTGCAGGGCGACACGTGACCGGAAGGCGCGTGGATTTGCTGACTAGTCCCAATTAATTCTCCACACAGAGCCCAAGTTGAGTCCAACACCTGCCTGGGCGATTCTCTCCTCTTCTGAACTGTTGCTTTACACCTTCCTTCGTCTTCGCTGCCCCTAACACCACTTTCTTCGTTGAGGAAATAGACTCTATTAGACTAGAACCTCTGCAACTCCTCTTCACTCACCCTACGTCCATTCCTGTCTGCACCTGTTTGGGTGGCCTCTGCCCTCCCTGCCAACGTCTCACCCGGGCTCCAGCCACCTCAGGACCCGCCTTGGCCTCATTGTCATGGTGGACTAACTCATTTGGTTCTTACCCATCACTTCCTCCATCTCCAGGTCACTCTGCTCAGAAAACAAACATTCTATGGTTTCTCTTTAAAAATAAAATGAATCAAAAGCAAAACCAAATATAAATATCTCTCTGGACTGGGTATCTGTATTTGTGTTCAGTTACCTACCATTTCTCAACCCCTAGATTCAGGACAACTCCAAAGAACCATCCACACCAACAGTCTTCTCCTACCAGCCGAGAATTCCAAAAGTTACTGGACTCTAACACACATTCTTAGTTGGATCTGAACTGTCATTAGATAATTCAGTGGTTGCAAAGAATGCAATTAGTAGCAACTGCAAACACCGGGATTTACATTTTTCCTCACTCTTTTCAATGTGCCTACTTGAATTTAAATACCTGCTATTCTTAAGAAATATAGAAAAAAGCTCTTCTTATGCAACTAGATACTCTACATAGTCCCCACACACACTATTTCCATTTTTTGTATTGCCTCTCCAGCATCTTAGACTGCAGTAGACTATATGATTTAAGGCATCTTAGTCATCCTACCATAGATCTGTACCTGAATGTGAAGGCAGGGTACAGATTTCACTTAAAACATAGACTTTTTGAGTTCTTTAAGGGGTAGCAGAATCGTCAGTTATACAATGAATTTTATCCTTACTATTATTATTGTGATAAAGCACATACACATTTGCCATCTTAACTCTCCCGTATACAGGTGAGTGGTAAGAAGCACAATCCTACTGTGTAACTCAGCGCATGAGTTTCTTCAAAATAAAACCATCTTCACTTAAAACAATTTTCCACTCTCTCTTCCCTTAAACTGCTAGGGCTACCACTACCTTTTCAATTTCTGTGAGTTTGACTGTTAGAAATTCTTTATATATGTGAATTATGCAGAATTTGTCTTTTTCTGAGTGGTTTATTTTACTTTACTTCAAGGTTTGTGTATGTTATAGCATAGGCCCTAATTCTTTCCTTTTTTTGAGCTGGGCATGGTGGTACATGCTTTTAATCCCAGCAATCGGGAGGCAGAGGCAGGCAGAGCTCTGTGAGTTTGAAGTCAGCCTGGTCTACATAGTGAGTTCTAGGTCTTCCAAGGCTACATTGTGAGACCCTGTCTCAGTAAAACAGAAAACAGACAAACAAAAGGAATTCTCTCTTTGTCAAACCTGAATAATATTCATATATTCATGAATATTATATACATATGTCAACCCTGACTTTTATTTCACACTGAGATGGAGCTTTGGTTTATTTTAAAAATATTTACTGAATACCTACTATGTTTGTAAATATATATCTCTACATGTACAGTTGTAAATCCAAAAGTCCACAGTCCAATGTGGATTTAAATGTGGTCCTCCTTCCTGTCTCAGTTGTTCATTCACGACTCAGGCCTCAGGTCAAAATGCCAACACTAGCTCAAGTCCAGTTCAGAGCCTGAGATCTCTTGGTTCTGCCCTGTCTAAGTCAGCTTGCTTTGGGCCCTTCTCTTCACCTGCCTGACCCTCTGCTCCACCTCCTTGTAGTGACTACACATATTTTTATATTTCTCATGAGATTTTAAACATTTTAAAGTAATAATAACCATGAATTGGTTCTATATATCCAGAAGTTTTACACACGCAAAGGCCAAATAATTTTTTTTTACTATTTATTCCTAAAGGTGGAAAATTCATTATACACTTGTTCAAACTTACTGAAATGTATAAGACAGTTTAAAAATATTGATTGTTTATGATTGATGTGGCTGAATTATTGTAGAAGAAGGAGTGATTGATAAGAAGAATGAGACCAATTTGATCTATACTTTCTGGACACATCATCATTGGGAAGTTGGAGAAACAACAGTAAGTGAAAAACCTTAAGGGAAAAGATAAGAGTCTTTAGAAAGCTAGAGTCTCATCAGCCTGATCTCTCACTGTGCTAGAACCCAAGCCATGCTCTGCATCATTCTCCACTACAACCTGTACAGGAGATTCTGGACCTCCGTCTCAGTGGGGAAGGGCACGATCCTGAAGCACCATCTGGGAATCCTCTAGTGGAATTCAATTTGGCCACAATCTACACGGCCACTGTCAGATACCAGAGGTGGAAAGCTCAGTCCCCAAGACTGCCCACTGAGGCCCTAGGCCCAGCCCTCCAGACCCTCTGATGGACAAGTTCCCGCAGCCACCTCCTCTGGGTTGTTCAGATGTCTCACAGAGTTCTGAGAGACGCTGCCAGCCCTCTCTGTGTGTGCCACCCTCCAGGAACCTCCAGTGCTCAATCTCTTTGTACAGGATTTGTCTACCTTAATGTATCACAAACAGTTCAAGATCATATCCAAAGCAGAACTCAGCCCTAGCTCTCAACTCCAAACTGCTTTTACCTGTGTTCTCTCCCTCTAAGATCAGGACACACTCTACAAGATTGCTCAGACCAGAAGTGCCGGCCCTGTGCGCACTGCCTTTTGTCTGGGCTCAGGCCAGTCAGTGGCAGAAGTCCTCTCGGTTCTAAGTCCCTGCATCTCCAGAATCAATGCCCACTCTGCACTCTTCTCTTCCATCAGGCTTTAGTTGAAATCTCAACACTTCTCCTAATATCTCTCTCTCTCTCTCTCTCTCTCTCTCTCTCTCTCTCTCTCTCCCCCTCCCCGCCCCCCGTTTAAGCCTCTTTAGTCTGTTCTGCATAATGCCTCCCAGAATGAGCATTTTAAAATGATTTCTAAATTGTTGAAGCTATGAGTTCATTCTACAAGTATGGAAAATATAAAAGAAATTGAAAGTGAGGCCGGCCTTGCTGTAGAGCAGGTTTGCGGCCAGCTGGACCATCTGAGACTCTGATTCAAAAAACCAAAACTAAAAAAAAAGCAGGAAGAAGGAGAAGGAGAAGAAGGAGGAGAAGGAGGAGGGGGGGGGAGGAGGGGAGGGAGGAGGAGGAGGACGAGGACGAGGACGAGGACAAAGAGAAGGGGAAGAGGGAAAGGAGAAGCTTTTAAAATGAACTGATAACATTTTTGTCAATTAATAAAAATAGACTTGGTAAATACAGCTCACATTCTAGAAATCTGGTAAAATTCTACAAGTAAAATACATATTGAAAAATAAAGAACTTTAAAAAAGGAAATTAGTATTACCCATTACACAAAATTAAATACAGTTTAGGTTTTCTGGGGTCAGAGATACAACTTCCTCCACTAGTTTGTCTTAGCACATGCACGTTTTTCTTTTACTCTTAATTTTTAAAAATATTTCATTGATCTGTATGAATGTTTTGCCTGCATATATGTAAGTGTAAAAAATATATGAAAAACTGTTAAGATAACTTTGAAGTCCAGACACCCTACTCAATGCAGTTCCCCCACCCCAGCCCAAAATGACAATTATCCTGAACTTCATTGTGTGTCTTTGTGATTCAGATGTTCTTACTTGACCTAAATAAATATGTATCCATGAACAATAGACAGAACTGATTTATGAGTTTTAAATGTATGCATATAAATATTATCAAAGTAGTATGTGTTTTTGTAATCTACCTTAAACATTTAGTGTTGTAATTTTGCAATTTATACACAAAGGCACATAGATCTAGAATGCTTGCCATTGTTGTATGTAAATCTTAATTTAACATTGATGGACAAGTCTTCTTTCAGCTTTTCACTATAACAATGAATTAATGGACACTATATGTATTTCTCCCTGTCCAAGTAAGAATTTTAGTTTTAATAAACTTAGAAATGGGGCTGGAGAAATGGCTCAGTGGTTACACTTTCTGCACTTTCAGAAGACCTGAGTTTGGTTCCCAGCACCCATATTAGGTGGCCCACAACCACCTGTAACTCAAACTTTAGGGGAACTAACACCATACTCTGGCCTCTGAGGTCACCACACACACACACACACACACACACACGCAAATCCACACACATCCATATGTATTTTTTAAATTTTTTTTAAACTTAGAAATGAAATAATTTGGTGTTAACATCTGCACATTTAAACTTTAATAGCTATTGCCAGAATGTCTCCAGTCGTATCAAACTTATTCATTTTTATTACATTTAAAAATTTTATTTATAGCCTGTGTGTGGAGATAGAGAACAACCTGGAGGTGTTGGTTCTTTCCTTTCACCATGTGGGTCCCAGGGATTGAACTCAGATTGTCAGGCATGACTTGGCGGCAAGCCCCTTTCACCTCTGAGCTACCTTGCCAGACCAGTTATATCAAATTTATAACTTGACTAGTAGCACATGAGATTGTCAATTGATTTCCATCTTCAACACTGGTATCATCAGACTGTTAAATATTAACAAGCTGGTAGGTACGACTGAGTAAAATCTCTTGGGTTTTAATTTCACTTTTGGTACCAAATACCTTGAGCTTCCTGGTTTATGATTGTTTTATGGGGAGCTTATCTACAGTAGTGCTGGGCTCTCTGGATTCCTCATGCTGTGATCTCCAGAATGTAGCTTTGTGTGATTAGCTCCTGACAGGAATTCCCAGGGGTTTCCTTGGGCCAGGTTAGGCAAATCTGTGCCATTCTCATTTAAAACTCTCTAAAGAAGGCAGTTAGAAAAAGTTCAACCTTCCAGGGCACGTGTGTAAGACTGAATGGTTTGGTTCCTGCTTCCTTCTCAACTTTGAATTCAGCCTAGTATAGGGCTCTTTATGTCTGACGAATGGAATTTGTCTTAATCTGGGTCGTAGAGAAATGGGAAGGGGAGATTGTTATATTTTGTTCTGTGGAAGGAGCTGTTTCACCAGTGTCTCTGGGGGCGGTGGGAGGATCTGGTCTGGAGGAGAGAGTTCTGCATTGGCTATTTGCAGGTTGCTAGATAGGAGTTTTGGCATTGACATTGGATTGCTTTCATGTTCAGACTTAACTTTTATCCTATTTATTTCCGATACCTAACCTTGCCTCTTTTTTCCCAATTATTTTTGTGTACGTGTGTGTGCATAGAGGATCTCACAGAGGCCAGAAGAGGCATTGTATCCCCTGGATCTAAAGTTACAGGTGGTTGTGAGGCACCCAATACAGGTGCTGGGAAACCAAACTCAGTTCCCTGGATGAACAACCCCCTAAGCTTTCCTCCTGTCTCTTAAAGTCAGGTCAGACTGAACTACTTGCAGGCTCACAGCATTTTGCTTTTTCACTTGTAGTTACTTCTTCCTGGTCATCTCTAAGGATCAAACTCATCTCCACTTTTGCTTAGAAAACTGAGCCTGCTGTTAAGGTACGGATGGGTTTGCTGGCTTTCCACTGCCCCCTTTGTCTGTAATTGACTACTTACATGGCTGCTGATATCATCTATTGATGGCAAACTTCCTTGAGAACAATACCAATTATTTTTCTTAAAATGGAGCCACAGTTGCTTCTTCATGAACATCGACTAAATGGATGAGTCCCTCCTCTGCCTGACATACGGATGTGTGGATGTGTAATTATGTATGCAAATATGCTTGTGAATTTTCACATATATGAGTATGTGTGATTGGATATTCATGCAAGTTTGTGTGTGTGTTCAAACATATGCACGCATGCTCTGCTTCTTCTATACGGGTGACACAAACCATTAGGTGGCATTTGTGGAGATGCTGCAATGTTTGTGGTGAGTACAGACAGGAGGATAAAGGATAATTGCCACTTTGGTGACCAAACTGTGGAACATGTGGTCCGAGCTACTCTCAGTCAGTAATTCTTACTAGGGAAGGTGCCTGTTATGCTGGGTGGAGTCCGTTGTAGCAAAGCAGTAAATGCCAAACTTACTGTGGGTTCAAGGTGTTGGGAGGAAGAAGATGCATTTTCACGTTCATGGAACAGCTTCAGTGGGTCGTGGTTCCTCCCAATGCAGCTTCCTGGTTTATGATTGTTTTATGGGGAGCTTATCTACAGCAGTGCTGGGCTCTCTGGATTCCTCATGCTGTGATCTCCAGAATGTAGCTTTTGTGTAGCTTTGTGTCCAATAATAGCTGTACCACACTGAAAAGGCTGTGAATCTGATAGATACCCAGTCCACAAGGTTGGATGTCTCAGCAGTCCCTATCTGGCACTGAAGGTCTGTCTAAAAGATTCCTGGAGAACTGTTGGTCTTCAGTTTTCGTTGGGAGCTTGAAGAAGTTGGTTCTAATATCAGCAAATGAATGTGACCGAAACAGGATAGACAAACTGGCCAGCAAGAGTGAAGGCAAAAAGCAGAGGCTCCTCCTTTCATGTCCTTCCAGCACAGCTGCCACCAAAGGTGTCGTCACATTCAGGGCAAGTCTCTACTTCAAATAATCCGGCCAAGAAAGTCCCCCGCCAGAGCGCCAGTGCCCTGTGTTTTACATGATTCATCTGAAGGGGATAACCAGAAATGAAGACAACAATCATATATATGCAAGAATGTACTTTGAAGTCTGTTTCACAATAATGAAACATTAAACTATGTGCTAACTGGAAAGTGATCAGATAAATTATATATATATTTGTAATTTTTTTTGAGACAGTCTTACTATGCAACCCTGGAGGCATGGAACTCACTATGTAGACGAGGCTAGACTCAGACTCACTGGGATCTGTCTGCTTCTGCCTCACCAGTTCTGGGATTAAAGATACATGTCACCACACCAGGCCTCAGCTGATGCATTTAAAAGTAAATGTACTCAACAATATTTAAAGATATAGGAAGGTGGACTAGGGGGACAGCTCAGCAGTAAAGAGTGTTTGCCATGAAAGACTTCCTTTACAAGTTCAGTCCCCAGAACGCATGTGAAAATCCAGGCAAGGTGGTGTACACACTGTAATCCTAGTATCTTTACAATGAGATGGGAGGCAGAGACAGCGCCTCACCGAGAAATTCTTAGGCCAGCTAGCCTGAATATATACCAAGAGAGACCCTGCCTCAACAAAAGTCACTATAAAGTTGTCCAAACTTCATATGTTATCTGTGCCACACATGCCCATGCACACCAATAAACAAATTTCTAGGTTGAGTGTGGTAGTGCATTCCTTTAGTGCCGGCATTTGGGAGGCAGAGGCAGGCAGATCTCTGTGAGATTGAAGCCAGCCTGGTCTGGGAAAGTTCTAGGCCAGCTGGGGCTACATACAGACACTGTCTCAAAAAAGAAAAAAGAAAAGAAAACTTACCCCCAAACAAAAACAAACACAAAATCACAACAGAACAAACAAACAAACCCACCTAAAAATGTGCTTTAAAACACAGGAAAGCATTCATAATAAAATGTCAACTGAAGAAGAACTCAAAAAGCAGAGTTTAATAGTGAGTCACCTGGGCATGATGGTCCATGCCTGTAATCCTAGCACTGTGGAAGTTGAGGCGGGTGGATCAGGAATTCAAGGCCAGCCTTGACTATACAGTTTGAGACCAACCTGGGCTACATGAGACCCTGTTTCAAAAATAAATAAATAAATAGAGAAAAAGAAAAATACAATGAATCAGTTTGGGCTTAAAGAGCAGAAGGTGGTGCTGGAGCCCGGCCAGGAGTCAAGACCCATTTCTGTTCCCAGCACTCTCATGGCAGCTAACAACCACCTGTAACTCCAGTGCCAACAACCGTCTTCTGACTTTCCCTGGCACCAGGCACACATAGCCCACAGTGGCCTCCAGCTCTCCAGATTCTTGAGGTTGATCATGAACTTCTGATTCTCCTGCTTCCACTTCTTGAGTGCTAGGATTCTAGACGTGAACCACCATGCTGAGTTTTATGGAGTGCCAGATCCAATTCAGGGCTTTATGAATGCTAGGAAAGCATACTACCAACTAAGCTACAGCCTCAACCCTTAATGGTTTGTGTGTGTGTGTGTGTGTGTGTGTGTGTGTGTGTGTGTGTGTTTGACAGCAGGCACTTGCATATGTATTGGTGCATGCGTGTGTGTTCCAGGGTGCATGTGCTTGTGTGTGCATGTAGAGGACAGATAACCTCAAGGATGTCATTCCTACGTGCCATCCACCCTTTTAAAGTCTGGCAGATCAGTGAGCCCCAGGGCTCTGCCTGTCTGCCTCCTTGGTGCTAGGATAGCAAGTGCAGGCTACCTTACCTGGCTCTTTTGATTCTGAGGCTCCAGCTTAGATCCTCAGGCTTTTAAGACAAGCATTTTACTGACTGAACCATCCCTTCCATCCCAACAGTTCATTTCTTAACAGCAACAACAACATTTGACCTGGAACACAAGCAGAATGTTAATCTGCTGTAGGAAGTGGGAGACATGTGGTCTCACGTTATTCTCCGTATGGCAGCATCTTTTCAAGATAAATAAAAGTTTTAATCAGGGTGAATACCAGACGAAGGCTATTGTTATTCTCTGAGCACGTGAGTGGTGTGGGAAGGTTTGTTTCTAGCCCTGATGGGGAGGAACTCTTAGAAGAGGACAGTTGCAGGTGGAGAGACCTGGTGGAGGCCAGTGCACTGGGCTGAGAAGACCTAATGAGGCACAAGTCCAAGGCTGTCTTCTCCCGGTCCATACATATCCTGAAGGGCATCACAGACCTGAGTTCTAGCTCCATAGACTAGCTATGCCTGTTTAAGCTTTATACAAGCAGACTCGTATTTTTTTGTATCTGGTTTTATTAACTCGATATTCCTTATGCAATTTCAACTCAAAACATAATTTAAAAGGTTCACTTGTTTTCATTGCTCCGTAGCATTCCTCCTATGAATATTTAATTCAGCTATTTACCTACCCACCCAGTGATGGGGATTTAGGTTACTGCCAGTTTTAGATAGTGCTGCATGAGCCTTCTCTTTCTGAAGGATATGCATTTTAGGAGTAGAATCTTACTGACTTCAGTAGATAGTAACAATATTTTCCCAAGAGATTTACCAGTCCCCCTCACACTATCGGTGATGAGAGTTCCAGTGGTTTCTCATCCATCCCAATATCAGGGCTTTTACTGTTCGGTTTAGATGAGGATGTCAAACGAATATCAGGACATCTCACTGTAGTTTTAACTAGTGTCCTCCATGAGCCTCCTTTCATATTTTTATCTCTTGTATAAGCTTTTTTTGTTGCAAAGCTGTAAAAATAAGTCTTTCCATTTCTCTTTTACACACCATTTTGGCATCAATAGAAAATTATCAAGGCACCCTCCATCCTACCCTGTCATCCCTCCCTGTGTTAGGAGGGATACAGGATTCAGATACAGGCTCTTCAGTGTTTTGAAAGTTGCTGAAGGTGATTGGAGGCATAATTATCAGCTTTGGGAGGGGTCGTTACAAATACACTGTCCCTTTTGTTCTTCTGGACCTGGAAGATTAGAAAAGATGCTTATACAGGGCAGGAGGAAGTTCACCACAAAGACCGAAGTCTTTCTGGCTCTTTGCATTTATGCTATGAAGAGCTCCCAGGCTCATCTTCCCGGTGGCCCTGCTCCGCTTACCGACTTGCTCATTCAGATCTGCTCGTATACCTGTGTGTGTTGGGATACATTCTCTTTATTTACCTTGATGGGGCAGAGGAGCTATGCAATCGGGTCGGAAGGTTGGCAGCTACCTACTGGACAGGTCTTCCCACAGAAGCTTTCCATCATTTCCCGTGTGTTCTTCACAACACTCATCTCCGCTCTTTTTCACAGGCTTGTGATTTGATTGTCCATACCCTACCCCTTGCCCCCAGAATTTACCAATCCCCCTGAAGCTGGGATCTGTCTTCAGCAACCACTGCTCTACCTGATACCCTCTACTGGTGCAGGAGTGGGTCACTTTTCTCCACTGATTAAAGAATTAAAAGGCAGGAAAAGTTTGAAAGTCAAACAAAGCCAAAGCTTATTCAAAGAGGACAATTTAATTAAAGTTTGAAAGAAAAGCCCTGGGGCCAGTAAGCTGTAAACCTTAGCAGCTGGGAGGAGGAGGCAGAAGAGAAGGAAAAGTCATGCTGCTTGAGTTAAGCCAGCATGGAGGTCAGCCACATGTGCACAAGCTACAGGCCTTTAGGGAAAGAAAAAGGAAGCCCAAAGTACCAGAAAAACCATACATCAGCTCTGGTCAGCATCTGAAAAAAACAAGAAGAAGAAGAATAAAAAAATTGTGACACCTCTTTGAGTAAGGACTTGCAAGGCAGACAGACCCAGCTGAACGTCCTGGCTCATGGGGAACCTCACAAGGGACAGAATTCGGTGAAGAAAAACTGCTGCGGTACCTCATCAGTCATGAACAGTTATGCCTCCTTTTTCCTTAGCCTGGTTTAAGGGGAACTGCCTTCCTAGGGGTAGTCTCCTGGCCAGGTGACTGACTGGTCTGACTGGATCAACTCTTTCATATCTTGAGGTAGCTTGGAATTAGGTCTCCACCTAGGCCAGAGATTCCATCCTCTTGACCAGAAGGAACTAGTTTTCCCTTAAGGACACTTGACGGCTGCTGCCGCAGACCCAAGCGCTTACCTGAGAGTAGGAGGTAATCGGTAAATATCAGTCAGTGAACAGCGAGACAGACTGAATCTAAAACCCAGGTCTGTTTCATGTTAGAGGTGTCAGATAAGACAGAGTTCTTCTTTTTAAATATTTACTTATTATGTGTATGAGTGTTTTGCCTGCATGTAAGTGTTCTTGTGTTGTGCAGAGCCCATGGAGGTCAGAAGAAGGTGTTGAATCCTTTGGAACCGGAGCGAAGGATGGTTGTTAGATGCCATATGGGTGCTGGGAACTGAACCCAGGTCCTCTGTAAGAACAGTCAGTGCTCTTAACTACTGAGTCTCTCCAGTTCCCTAAGATAAGATTCTTAGCTGAGCCTCAGTTTCCTGCTCAGTGAACTGAATAAGATTAACTTTAGCAGTTTGGAGGATTTAAGTGGAGCTAATCATGTGAAGTACCTTGGTCAGTCATTTGCACGTGCGCAGACTGTAGGAACTATTTTGGAATAAGATAGTGAATATATGAGTTTATTTGAACTGGGAGAAATCACATGTAGACAAGATGGGACTGGCAAAACTTCTCATTTCTACTTTAGAAAGCATGAACGTCTTCACTGTTCTTAAAGAAAGGACAAAGTTTCCCCTTCTTTGCAGCTGAAGCCTGTTTAACTGCTAGTTTCCCGTGGTCATGTGATTTTTTGACCTGAATGCTGTTAATCAGTCCAGGTACTGGGACTGAATACTTCCGGGCTGGAAGGCAGTACAGGCAGGATAAGAATTGCCTTTGACCCGAAGAAGCCCACAGTCTTCATGCAGAGTACATCTCATACAATTCTGGGTCATAAAACTTTGAGTTTCTACTGACGTCTGTCTGTCCATGCACTAAGTGAGCCTCTTAGGGATGAGATCAAGACAGTGCACACTTGAGCAGAACCTGCAGCTTTATGAGGCAAATGTACTTCATTCAGCAGATGATTGCCCTAGGAATCTTTGCTCTAGGAAGTCAGATTTTGTAGGTCAGTGTCCAGGAGGGGCTTCTACTTTGTGCTTCTACTGTTTCCCAGACATGCAGATGTGTCGGTCTATACACTGAGGAGCAGGGCCAAAACTAAGAAAGCAGAATGAGCAAAAAGCATAGAGGAGAGTCTTCTCCACCTCCTCTGTACTGCGTATGGTCAGTTCTGGGCCTGGAGAGGTAAAGAAGTTTGTTGTAAGGAAACGAGATGGCTTTGTGAGCAAGGCACTTTCCACCGAGTCTGACAGCCTGAGTTCAATACCTGAGTCCCACATGGTGAACAGGGAGAACCAGCTTCCTAAAATTCTCCTTTGATCTCCACACACATGCTGTAGCATGAGCACTCACACACATATGCACAATAAATAAATAAAATGTAAGAAAATTTTTTCTCAGAAGGCACGTCTAGGGGCCTGGAGAGATGGCTCAGTGGTTAAGAGCATTCGCTGATCTTGCATTGCAGATGACCCAGGTTTGTTTCCCAGCACCCACATGGTGGCTAACAACAGTCTGTAACTCCATGTAACTTCCATGGATCCAACACTCTCTTTTGACCTCTTTGCATGACACAGATGCACTTACCACACACACACACACGCATGCACACACGCACATGCACACACAAAGGCACCCCTCACAGCCAGTAAGTGGCCGTGCAGAGGCTGAGGCCTAGGCCCACGCCTCAACGTTCACATATCCTCCTCTAGCTGTATCAGGTGCTGCGGACTCAAAAGTACAGCTCCAGCTTTCCACTGAGTCCCTGAAACCGGGCTATTTCCTGAGGATAGTCAGTTCAGCATTTCCTGAGGGCTTCCCTCCTCACCCAACTCTGGCGAGTACTTTTGTCTCTCCTGATGGTTGTTCTTCAGATGTGAAGTGAAAATTTTGACTCTGGACTCTAAGATCTTCCTAGCTGCATTCTGGGGCCCAATGGAGCCCCAAAATACCAACCAACAAACAAACAAACAAAGAAAAAAATAACAAAGTCAAAACATTGCAGGCTCGCAGGAGGGCAGCCAACAATGGACTGATCTCGGCCGGCCTGAAAGCAAAGCAAGCTGGGCACCGCACTGGCTCCCCACCCCCACGCCCTGTGCTAGGGAATGAACCAAAGGCTTTGTGCATGCTTGATAAGCACTTGTCCATCCTTAGCCCTCTCCCCTTTTTGAACAGGAATCTCTGTACTGTTATACTAATTTGGTTTGCTAATCAGCTGACTTTAGTATAGGAAGATTATCTTAGATCATCCCTGGGTTCAAGCAATTACCAAAACCCTTAAATTCAGAAGAGGGACGGCAGAGAACAAGGAAAAGGGTGTGGCTTGGCTTCTCTGGAGCTTCAAACCTGGCAAGGTTTTCTGTTATCACAGGTCACACTGTAGTCATTTGTCACAGCAGCAATAGCAAACTAATGTAAGACCTGCAGCACCCCCTTACATAAGTCATGCCCTCCGCATTTCTGTAGCATGCCTTCTTTCTCAAACTACTTTGGATAAAACGACCAACCAGGCAGAACTGCCTAGCACGCAGGTACACGACACACGTGACTTTCCTGCTTCCGCCTTTCTTCCAAGTTGGGGTGGGCACAAAGCAGAGAGCAGGAGCCCAGCGCCCTCGTCAACAGCGCACCCTCTTCCTTCCATGCGGGGCTGTGGGAAAGACTCTCCCTTAAGCTCCCCAAGCCCACCTTATCTAGGGCAGTCTCCTTATCTGTCTTTGGGGGACCCGCAGCTCCCACGTCCCTCATGAAACCCCCTCGAGAACACAAAAGCTCTTTTAAAGAGCTGGTGATGAGAGCCAGCCCAGAGCCTCCCTTTGCAAACAGGCTTCCGAGATGAAAGAGCAGCTTCCCTATGCGGCTCTGCCTGGCCACCTTGTTTCCCACTGACAGAGTCAGGAACTTGGTGCTTCAAGGAGGCAAGCCCACGCAGGCCTGCTTGCGATCCCTTCCCCCACCCACAAACCCAAAGACATCTCTCAAACAGCCCGGACTTCGATGCCTTGATTAGTTGTGTTATGAGCTTTTATTTAAAAAGCACATTTAATACAAGTATAGTTTCGCAGATACAAGTTTTCACTTTGTATGCTACAAAAGTCTTTGAATATTATTCTCTTTACAAAATGGAACCTTACAAAAATACTGACAATTTAATTTTTTTATACAGTTTTCTCTAGTTGCAGTTATCTCTCTCCTTGTAAAACAACGGCTACCACAGAACTATGATATTTTAGTTGAGATTAAAAAAAAATTAACTCAATGCTTCTTTAAGCAGCTAAAGTAAATAACACAGGTCGAGACACAGTTTATAATCATAGTGGATACAGCTAAAATTGTTTCAGAAATAATATCTTACATAGTTAACTTTTAATGATTTATACATTATTTATATAATATTTATATATAAAATCAGCTTGCTATATGTTGAAATGAAAGGACGGATTCTGCGGTAAGGCTGGCATGTGGTTGGCCCATATGGTTACATGTGGCCCTTTGAAGATCTGCATCTGAGATGGAAAAGCATTGTTCGCCCTTCTTCCTTCTTCTGAGGTTCAGGAGAAGGGCCTCTGTCTACTGCCTAGAGTGGGACCATGCTTGGAAGGACACTTGGATAGAGAATGGGAAAACTCTCTATGGATTTAACCCATGTGTTCTGCCCAGCAGAACCCATCATGAACTGTCCCAGGGGTCAACCCCAAGACAATAGTGCTTTACACTGCTTACCAAGAGCAACTCCCACGGAGCCCTCCTAACTCCATTATCCAGAAGGGTGGCCTGTCAGCACGGGAGCGTCTGCTACTGGCTCTCCCTCATCCCGAGGGCCAAAGAGTTGGTTCGGTTTTCGTCTTCCCTCTCCCTCCCTCCCGGTCTGAGGTTCCTTTGATCAGCGGAAGGCCAACCATGCCTGTGCTCATCCCCAGGCCTCCCAGGAGGCACCCAGCAAGGGTCTCCAGGGGAACAGCAGTAACTGAAGTGTAACGGTCCTACGTGTGCCTGTGCCTGGAGATCGAGGCGTGCTCAGCGGCCTGCAGCGGCAGTTCAGCATCACAGGAAGGTGCAGCAGAAGAGAACAAATGGGGATCTGTACCCTCCGTGTCTTCTGAAATTGTGCTATTTGTGAAGTTCACTCTCCCACAAGGGTCTCCTAATGTCTAAGGGGAGGGGCTGTGGTGGTTGACCTGTGGGCAGGGGAGGTGACAGAGGCCCTCAGGACTGCAGATTTAGATTCAGGATCACTTGACTGAGCAAATTGTACTCATTGCAAAACAAACCTTCCTGAACCGAAGTCACAGTACGGGGGGTGGGGCAGGGGCAGGCAGAGGGCTGATTCAGTGCTGGTTCTGGTGTCGTGTGTCACGACACTGAGCTTGAGCTGTTCTCAATGGCTTGGGATTTCTCAGGTCACAAAGCTGATCACAGCCTCTGCTCAATCATTCTGGTGTTTGCTCCGGACAAGCCTGTGCTCACTAGAACATGAACACGTAAACAAAAGCACAGCCACGGCTCAGGACTCTGGCACTGGGGCTGGCTTGTTGTCATCACACAGGCAGACACTACCTATTTTTGGAAGGCCACAAGGTAAGACTTTTTTTTTCTTTAAATGTTTTCAAAATCAGTTGGGCAAAAAGCTTTTCCCTACATTCTACTGTCTGATGAGATTGGAGAGCAGCAGGGACGTGCTGTCAGCAGTCATTCCAGAAAAACAGCTCGGCAGGCGGCACCTACACCATGTTGTGGTGATTGTTCCTGTCGATAATGTCCACAGGTGACAGGATCTCCTTCCTGATACTGGGGGGAGGCAGCGAGAGGGCTGTCTTAGTCTTGAAGAGGTCAGACACAAAGAACACCTACAAGCACAAATCAGAGATCCAAGTCAGTAAATGCCATGAGGGCCCGGGCAGAGGCAAAGGGACGGGGGGAAGATCAGAAGGAACAGGGCCCCAAATCATGTATCTTTAGATAGGTAAAGACCACAGAGCGCCTGTCTTCCAACAACCACTGTGCAGAGAAACTGAGGCCTGAGGAAGTAGGGTCTAAAAAGCCTGGGCTGTGTAGGAGTAGACTATTTTTAATGGACTCTTTAGTCCAGTGCTCTGAATTTGCAACCTAAAATCCCTTATTTCTCAAGGCAAATGTCCAATGAAAAATAAGTTCCTAACAAGGGAAGCAAGTCATAATTAGTCAGTTATTAATCCATACCACTTTCCTTTTCCTTACAAAGGAATCCAGGGTGTGACCAAAAAAGATTAGCCAAAGTAAATTCCTATCAGCAGGAGCTGGAGCAAGGAAGTAGTGACAACCATTTTTTCCTGAAAGCCCAGTGATATCAACCATTTGATGGGGGTCAAGAAGCCAGGGTCTTGTTGCTGAGGGAGTCAGCAGCTTACTCAGAGGTAAGGTCGGGAACAAACCCCTTGTCCTCATTCCCAGTCTTCTTCCTCCTCCCTGTCTTTCTCATAATGATTGGGAAATGCATATGAAACACCCACATACAGGGGTAGAAAGGACGGCTCAGATGTGGTTGTTGTCTGAGCAAATTTATGATGAAAGGCTCAAGAACCTGATGTGCTACAGGAGAAAGAGAAAAGCACGCTTCACATGAGGTAACAATGTAAACACAAAGAATCCACCGAGACACTCAGCAATAGGTGTTTGTATTAAATAATCATAAGCAGCAGCTGTCAGTCACGTAAGTTAATAGGAAATACATTGGGCTCAAATTGGGAATGAAACACTTATAAAGATCCTGGCTGGTGGTACAGCTCAGTGGTGCTTACCTAGCAGGCACAAGGCTCCAGGTTTGATCTCCAGCAGCACACACACACACACACACACACACACACACACACTTTTCTTGTGTCCTTCAGATTTTTACACTGAAAACTTTTCGCTCTGCCTTCAGATAGTAATATATTATTCATAATGATGATTCTGTGGCTTCATTCCTACCACTTACTTAGCAAGAAAATAAAGTTTCTAGTAAGAATTCACCAAACTAAGGCTCTGGCAGCCAGGCTCTGGCCACAGGACCTTAGACTATGCTGAACTGATTTCCAAAGTGTTCCTTCTGCAGTAACACAGACATCAGCAAAGCGCTATGAAAATCGTAAGAAAAGTGACAAAGGTTACCTCGGGAGAGGCTGGAAGATAAATATGCAGCAGAGACCTGCTGGTCACGGCGAAACTTTGAATCTTTTAATTTTGTACATGCTGTCTACTCAAATATTTCAATTTTGTTGTTGCTGTTGTTAAAAAAAAATGTTTGTTCTTTTTTTCCCCCCCAAAAAAACACTAGGCTGTGTCTATTTACTAAAAGAAAATGAACCATTAGCCCAGAAATATAACATCTTAACACAGCTTACAGCTTGATTACCATTGAAAGGAGTATTTTGTAAGGGGAAGAGCTAACCATTCCTCCCTTTCCTTTTCTAAGGAGATCCGAACCGGCGAGGCTATGGGCTCTAACTTCCAGAAAGATTTGCCTCTTAGAAAGTCCAACTGCAGGGTGAGGGTAGAAACCACCTGTTTACCACCTGCTGGAAACCTTACACCCCTGCTGGGGATCCTTCAAGAGTAGGAAGGGGCCTTCAAGTGGCCCCAGAAGAAGGAAATGCAGAAATGAGAACAGTTCAGTGTGTTCAATACATACCAGGTGCTCAATAAATGTCTGCTGTTGAGTTTCTCAAGTGCTCTCTTCCGACTGGGAACAAGCTTCTTCCTCACTGCAGGGCCTCCCCACATCTCCTGGACCTTACTAAAATGATGTTACCACCTGGCAGGTGCAGAGACAGTGGCCAATTCTCTACCTGAAAATTAGGCTCCTTTCATCTTCACTTTGTCTCCCAGGAAGAGATCAGTGTCTCCATCACTGGCTCTCAACTCCACTTACTCCAGCTCGCAGCCAGATTATCCCCAAAGCCTTGACTTCTTAGAGACTTCCCAGACTCCTTCCAGCTAGCATGAGAGATCAGCTCACTCATCTCCAGCAAACACTCATCTCCCAATCTTCCATGGGCTCATTTCACCACACATTAGTATTTCTGGTTCCTGGATGGGCTCTAGAAGATCTACCCACGTCTGGTACATAGTTCATTAAGATCTGTCTTCTCCTAATGCTCTGGACAGGAGCACAGTTACTGAGCCTACACTAAGCCACATTTTTTCATGTCCACAAAAATGAGCCTACTGGCTGCTGTTCCTGAGCTCAGAGCTCCAGCTCTAATCATCTTACATTACCCACAGCACTTAGTTTGGTCATGCATATACCAGGTGCTCAATAAATGTTTGCTGTTGAGTTTCTCAAGTGCTCTCCATGGACTGGGAAGCAAGCAATCTGGTTTTGAACCTCACGGGCCTATATGAAACCATGCAGGGGCCACATGCTCAAATGCAGCATGTACACAGCCAAGCAGCATGAGAAATTGGAATTGATCCAGCAGCATTTTGCCTGTGGCTGCACTCTGCCGTTGGCGTGACTTGAGGTTACACAAACAGTTTTTTGGAATCATGAAAGATGATCATGTCAAGATTCAAACAGGGTTCAGTCTTCCTAATGCCTGAACAGCAAACCCAAAAAGAACTATTAGAAGTGAAAAGGCCTTGGCTTGGAACAGTTCCATTTCCTACAGAAGATGATTCCCCACCCACAAAGAAAAGCCAGAGGCCCAGCTTGGGAAGGCTCTGCCCAGATTCAGAGCTGAATCTGGACCACAGACCAAACCCGCTTCCAGTCCAGAGCCCTGCTCCACAGCTCTAATAAATAGTCTCAGCAAATAAAACAAGAACCCAAACACCAAGAAGAGGTCTAGGCTACACTGTCTAGAACACTTGCCTTTAATTCCACTCTGATTCTTAGAATTTTATAAACTAAGTATTGGCAGCGGGGGAGGAGGGACACTCAATGAACACTTATTAAACTCTTTGTGTGTGGTAAGTTTCAGGAACACACAAGGGACTCTGCAGAAGACAGAGTTCATTGTCCTGCAGGAGCTCTGAGGCCAATAAGGGGAAAAGTCAGGTAAACAGCCAACTTAATGCTGTGTATGTGTGTGTTGGGGGTGGGGGCATATATGCAGATGCCAGAGGACAACCTGCATGGTTCCACCATGTGGGTCCAAGAAATCAAACAGGCCATCAGGTCAGGTAGCAAGTGTCTTTAACCACTGAGTTATCCCACTGGCCCCAATAATCGGGAAGCCAGTGTGCAGAAGAAGCATAGAGAATGTGAAATCTAACTAGACTGAAGGGTTACAAATGGGCCTTAGAAGGCTAGCCCCAAGGGTGGATACTCTGAGCTTGTCTTTGAAGGTTCAGAAGGAGCTGGTCAGGTGATGAATGGAGGGAATGCTGTCATCAGCAGACAGCACAGCCTGCAAAGCCTCAAGAGTGAAATAGTTCCAAACGTTTGGGAACTGTAGGAAGCTCAGTAGAGTTAAGGCAGAGAGATGAGTAAGCTGGGAGAAGAGGACCTGATCCTTGTGCCCAACTCCTTGAGACCTCACTCTTTTGACCCTAGAAATCACTATCGGAGACTTGTGTCAAAGATGTTAATATGAGCTATCTGAACTGCAGGAGTCAGAGAGGGTGTGGCATGCAAAGGTGGGATTTCGGGTCTAAGCGAGGACAGTGGGTTTTGACATGAAGAAGGGACTGACACTCACAGTGGTGGGGGGGCAACAGTTTTGATTTCAGTTCTGGTTTTAACTCTATAAATCTTTGTACTGGTCACCATTAAAAACTCTTAAAATCAGAATGTTATTCTAGGGCAAAAATGCTAGCCCTGCTTTCTCACCTGCCTTCTAGTATTTTTGGCTCCTTCTCATACTGTCTTGGGGAAGTGATTCTGACCTCTTGCTGAATTAGAATGTGGGGCCATTCTGTGATGTGTGATCGGATGCAAGGGCAGAAGATGGATCCAAACATTCTGAACAATGACTGAAAAGACTACATACAAACAAGGCAGCTCCAGGCTAAAGGCATCCTGCTCACATGATGAAGAAATAAGCTCACTGTGAGTCTCTTTACAGACTTTAAAGGAGGGCTCACTCTTGCATCGCCCACCACTGCCTTCCCTCTCCCACTCCTCCCACTCCGCATGCAAACACGGGTGTGTGTGTGTGTGTGTGTGTGTGTGTGTGTGATAAAGATCTTTGCTCTTTAAAGTAACAGACTTATTTTTAAATCCAAGTCTTGCCATATCAGCCAGACACGTGTTTGGAGGGCACAATACCTACTTCAGGGAGTTAGTCAAGAACTACAGGCACAGGTATGGACAATGCCTGGTGCCCAGACAAGAGATTAGTAAACGAGAGCCATCATCACTAGCTGGAGTTTCAGTGCCTAGTGAATATAAAAATCACTTTTTTCTCTCTGTTCATTAAGTAGAAAGGCAAGAAAGAAGAGAAAGAACTAGAAAAAGAGTAAGAGAGATGGGTACAGTGGTACACGTCTGGAATGCCAGCACTTTGAAAACTGAGGCAGAAGGATCAAGTTTAAAGCCAGCTTCTGCAGTGCAGTAAAACCCTGGCTCAAAAAATATAAGGGCGGGGCATAGGTGAGGTGGACACAGATTTAAGCTGTGTGTAGAGATGCAGTACAGCTAGGATCTGCTTACAAAGACCCATAATTTCTGAGGCTAGTTTAGGATTGAGTCAGTGCACTGAGAAACGCTGTGTCTGACGTCTCATCAGACACATTCACCTGCTGTAGAGATGCCAGCCACCCTCAGGCGCATGGCCCTGTCCTGCTGGGAAGCTGTCCAGCTTGAGTTCACCTAGACTCATGCAGACCAGGCTTCTATGTGGTGGATGGCTGAATCAACACACTTTGAAACGCATTTGGTTATGAGCACGTGACAGGAACAAGGCTGACTTAAACATTCTGGAGTCTCTGAGTGTGAATTCCGAGAAAGTGTAAGTGAGTCCCCCAAGATGGGAATCATGCTCTGACACACTGAGGCTTTGAAAAGTCCCCACTGAGCTTTGATCCCAGCACAGGGCAGATGACCACAAAAATAAGAATAAAAATTAAAAAAGAATTTTAGAATCTCAGAAGCAGAAGAAAACAAGAGTTGTATAGTCTGGTATTTCTCCAAGTGCAGTCTGTAAACCACCTGCTTCAGAATCACCTGGATACTTCCCAAGAAATCAGATTCTTGAGCCCTATGGGTGTGTGTGTGTGTGTGTGTGTGTGTGTGTGTGTGTGTGTGTGCATGTGTGTGTGTGGCCTGGAATGTGCATTTTACCAAAAACTGTGGATATCTGCTGTGAAGACTAAAGCTAAGAGAATGTTAGTTAGTGTACCATCTCATTGCTCTGTGCCACACAGCTTGTATCCTTCTTCTCCATCCTTGGCATCATCATAATTTTCCTCACCACAGCTGCTCTCATCTTCTCTTTGGTTCCCATACTGCACTTTTAATAACCTTCCATTTCTGCATTACAACATAGGCTTTGATGTGTGATCCTTTAAATGCTATGTCATGCTTCTCCTTCCAGACTGCGAGCTACTCCAGGGCAAAGACTATGTTGAGTCATCTCTGTGACAGGAGCCCAGTAGTTGCAGCTCTACATAGAAGCTGGACGCCAACCAAGAAAATTAGAGGGTCCAGGGCTGTAGCCCTTCTGACACTGTAGAAGTATGCCCTGGCCTTGGGATTTCCTTTCAGTTCCTAGTCTATCATCCTGAACAGTCTCTCAGAGTAAGTAAAGAGCCTTCTTAGGAGAAGAAAGCTCTGGGAACTGACTCACCCTCGTGCCCTAGTACAGTAAAAGCTGGCTAAAGAAACGCTACCTTTGGCAGCCTGGTCTTTTGACTACAGAGGAGTTACTCACTTGTAGTCATCACTTTGTGACCTCAATAAAGGACTTTCAATGACTGCGGCACTACGAATTTGCCAGTGTCTGTGTTGAGTGCTATCAGAGTGCACCTGAAAGGGTATGCGATGGGGAAGGAAAAGCGTCACGCTGGGCATTACACAGCGGGATCGAATCACCAAGTTGCTCTTGCTGCCTGGCCCAGGCTAACTCAAACTCTTGTGTAGTCTGGAATTGACACAAAAATCAAGACGCTTTCTGGTCATCTCTTTGCCTTGTATTTGTGTACAAATGTCACTTAAAAAAATTAGAAAATGCTGTAACATTTTATGTGTCATTTTATGTGCCTCTAATGGGTTATGAAATAAAACGTGTTAAGCCAAGTCTCCCAAAACCACTGTACTATAATCTCTTAAAGGACCAATTCCTGTTAGCTTGAATCCTTAAGAGAAAAGATGGTATGTAACACATGGTACACACTCAGCATGGCGTGCCAAGCATATTGCATCTCTCAGTCACTGAATTTCAATCCACAGCTCATGAAGACATTATCACCTGCCTCACAGAATAGGAAAAAGCAATTGAGGAAAAGTGACTTGCCAATAGGCCCAACTAATAAGCTGAAGCACATAACTGCTCCTCTGGGTTTCTATATCACCCACCCAGATCCTCCCTACAAAGGAACAAAGAAAGGAGATTTTTTTTTTTTTTTAATGTATTCTGCAAACTGTGGAGTAATGTAAAGATAAACTCCTAGAGGTCAAAGTTGATTTCTGCTTTGGCTTCCTTCCTCTGCCACATCCACATTCCTGTCTACTTGACAATGGGGGCCTCTGGATGGCAAGGTCAGCTTTGGATGGTACAGCCAAACTTTTGCAGGGCCTTGAGACTGGAGGTGGGAGTGTTATTTCTTCCAGGCCCCAGAACCTAGGCAACGCAGGAATATATCCAGAGGGAATAGATGGGAATTTCCTACAGAGGAGGAGAAAGTCATACCAGTTCCTGGGGTAGACAGCACATGCTTGGCACTGTGGTTTTAGCCATTGAGACAAATCAAGAGACCTGCCATGGGTTGCGACTCTGCATGGTGCAGGGTAGGATGTGTACTGAGCTTCCCCTTACAAGGTGGTCAGGCTAAATTCTTCTTCACATCAGCATTCTTGCCCCTCAGCCCTTCCCAAGGTCACTGCCCTGGGGCAGAGACAAAGAATGCCCTGCCCTTCCCTGCATTCCGGAGGAAGATAGCAGGCACAAAAAAGCAATTGCTAGCAGGGCCCCACCCCCAGGAAGAGAAACCAGGAAAGACTGCTGTGTGTTTATGAAACTCAGGAGCAGCTGCTTCCTCTGCTAAACCCACAACCATGGCGGCCTGGCCCTCCCTTGACCCCTCCTCGGGCCCCCTAATTTGCCATCTGTTAAAGGGTCAGTAAGGAGGTGACCAGATATGCAAGTTGTCACTGGACAGGAAATGAACTGATGTCCGCAGATCTGTCCCAGTCCCTGGGTGAGTCCAGCTACGGGGTTTGAATCTTTGGTTGGGGAGCTGCCGAGGTGCATATGAAGAATGAGGACTCACACCATGCCTGCCTTGGGGTCTGTCTAGGTCTGTTCTATGCACCTGTGGCTCGAGGCTCTGCAAACGAAAGACAATGCGTGTCTGTTTGGGAATGACAGGGTCTCCACGGCTCTGGGTATGTAAGGGCTGTGGCTGTCATGTTCCTATGCACTCTGTTCCCATTCACAAAGGTGTGTGTTGGTGAGCAGGCCCGTGTGACTGAGTTCTAGTGTCCTTGGGCTGAGTCCACAGCACTATGTAGGCTCCATCTCATCAGGCTCCTTAATCTCCTTCTGGAAAGCATTCAATTAGTGAGCAGTGGGGAGGAAACTAAACCCGTTCCCCTTTGGCATATGACTTCTGTCTAGACCAATCTGCTTGCTGTGTCAGGACTAGCCTCCAAAGACTTATGTAAAAGTACTTGGCTGTCACAGCCTGCTGCCCCAGGCTCTTTGGGAACTGAACCAATTATATGGAGGCAATGTACTCAGGGGCTTAAGGGCAGGCAGTGGTTTCCAAATCTGAGGTAGTATTACAGGTAGCAGGGAGACTGTTCCACTTGAGAAAGCAGGCCCAGCTCTGCTACAGCGATTGTCCCACAGAATCTCTGTGCAAAAGGTGGAGTTGCTGCAAGTTTAAGTCACAGATGGAGAAACAAGGCTCAGAGGGGAAGTCCTGCCTAAGGCCAATGTTAATCAAACACCTGGTGTACATCAGCTACCGTACTAGACATTCATTCTGAATGGTCAGATGATCAAGCCACAGATCTGTTATGAAGGCACCTGCAGTCTGACTGAGGGGATAGACATACAAGCAGGTAATGGACAGAAGAGGCCAAAGCTATGGCAGAGCAGAGTGCGAGGAGGCAGGGCCGCACCAAAACACTGGACAGTGGACAGTGCCAGCCTAAGGGACTGGGATGGTGTGGAAAGCTGAACAGTGGCTCCCTCAAAGGTGTCCAGGACCCCCTCTCCCAACCTACAATGATATTACCTCATGTGACAAGACGGACTCTGCAGATGGGATTGAGATAAGGAACTTGAAGTGAACAGATAACCCTGGGTTAGGGATCAGGGCCGGGTGCTAGAAAACAATGAGGAATGTGGCATGCCTACTGGCGAGGGAGTGTGGGAGACTCAGGAGGTTTTGTATGTTGGCTCTGTGACTACAGAGGTTGTACACAGCAAGCACACATAAACACACAGCAAGCTAAGCTACCCACAAGCACTGTAAAATACCCCATCTCTGCCTGCGTGGCTGCAGATGTTTTCTGGCAAAATGGAAGATAGTTTCTGAGCATCTTAGCATCTTGAGGCTTTTGTAGTAAGACGTGTTGTATGTTTCCAGAATCAAATACAGACACACCTATAGGTTAGAAGAGCACTTGGCTTTTCCAGGGATTCATTGGGATGGCTGGCTCTGAATCTTAAGGGACACTTCTGCCACATAATTTCAGCAGAGCAGAGGTCAGAGGCTGCAGCCCAGAACATGAGGGCTCCACTGCACAACATGGGACAGACAGAGCTGAAAACCTCAGTAAATGTTCTTCACAGGACCCTCTTAGACACCCAGTGTCATCAGACACCTCCTCATGGACCAGTATCTATGACTCAGTGCAGTGGCTTGAACTTCACCACAGTCTTCCTTGTAATCAAACCCAAGACCACACAACCCTGGCATCACTCAGTGGGAAACGGCACACTAGCTTTCTTTCTGCTGAGCATTCCCAAACTCTTACACTGAGCAGCCATCCATGGCTTCCAGGCGTTTCTCTACCCTGGACTGTTGGATGGTTAAGTAAAACAAACCAGTTGGAACCAGGAGGTCCTGCTGCATACCTGGTGGAGTCAGCTATCTGGAGAAAGGTGGTCAGTGAGACCCAGGCCCCCAGGTTGACAGATAAGGGCATAAGACAGGGGAAGGTCTTTTTCACCCCTTCCCAATCTGTCTACTTGGTGAAAGTAAGCTTCCAGACTCAAAGTGATAACTGGGTCATCCCCAAGGCTTGGGGAGGTCCCTGAGAAACACTTAAATGCCTAAATGACACGCTTTAAACAGCTGTCTATGTAGCTTCTTCCTGAGATAACTCACTGGCCTCCAGCCTGGTGCCATTCCCCCACTGGCAAGTATAGAGAGCATGTGAGTCGGTTCAGATTCTCCAGGCAGCTCTTTGACCTTGAGTGACCTAAGTCATCTCTTCAAGTTTGAGTTACCTCACCTGTGCCTAAAAGGGGACACAAGGCAAAGTATCCAGAAAAGTGCCAACAAACTGTAGGTGCTTTACAAACACTAGGTTCAAATTCTCAGCCCACACATAGTCAGCGAGAGCCAAACAGGATAAAAGTCAGACCCCCTCATTTCCTTCTGGAAAATAAGCCTTGGTCCTACTGAGTATTTTGTCTAATTGCTCATGGCTGGTGCTCTGAGTTTTAGTATAAAAGGAAGGAAGGCTAGGAATGATCCCCACACCTTTTAATTTTTTTAATTGGGGGTGCAGGAAACTCCAATTAGAGCCCCGCACCACACAGGATCACAGCAGCTGGTCCCTCGGGTTGCCCTCCTGCTGAGAGCAAAGCTCAGAAGGGCATAGGCAGCAAGAGCTACCCTCAGAGCAGACTCATCCCCCACTGTCATTGCACGTTAAAGGGCTAGGCACCAGGGACAGGCTAGAGGGTGACCGCTGCTCTCATTAGTAGTCTGCCTCCCTAATTTTTTTCCTTTCTGGTCTTTGGGTGAAAGAAAAACAAAGAGAGAGGGGAGGGAGAGAGAGAGAGGGAGAGGGAGAGAGAGAGGGAAGGAAAGAGAGGAAGAGGGAGAGAGAGAGAGAGAGGGAAGGAAAGAGAGGAAGAGGGAGAGAGAGAGGGAAGGAGAGAGCACACTGAAGACAGCTGCCGAGCCACACCCCCCCCCCCCCCGCCCCCAGCCAGTCCTCCCACATCTGGGCAGGCAGGTCAGACCCTCCTTCTGTATTCTCCATCCTGAGCACACTGTCTCTGTGTGTTGCTGAACACACTGTGTTGGACCTTGCCAACTTGCAGTGGCCCCATCTGTGGGTCCACTGCAGCCCTACTGTACTGTGGCCTCTGCTCTTGGCTTACCTATGCATCCAGCCAGGGGGAAGGAACTGGGCCCTATCTATCCCTATGCCTTCAAGAAAGGTCTCTACAATGACTTCCCGAAAGGCTGCGTACAATGCAATCAACCACACCTGTAATGCCAGCACTTGGAAAGTGGAGGCAGGATGAGGACTTCAAAGTCAGTCTCAGATACATAATAATTTCAAGACCCTGTCTCAAAACCACTACTACCACCACCACCACCATCAACAGGGTCAACAGGGTTGGATCAACTCACTGACTCTGTCAGACTTACATATTCTATGCACATTTGCTTCCCCTAGCTGGGATCCCTAAGAAGCTTTGTAACGCATTCGATATAGTTCCTTCCCTCACATACACATCAGCAACGCAAGGCAGTGTGGGAGGAGCTCTCAGAGAAAAGCAGGGAAGACTACTACTGTAGGGAACAGGGGGTGCAGTCAGGCCTAGAAAGCAGGGCAGAGCAATGTTCAGCACGCTCTGCTTCATGACTAGCTGTAAAGGAGCAAGGATATTTCCAGCAGCATAATTTACATGTTGCCGCGGAAACACCCAGGCATCACTGCTCTCTGGGTTTTCTATGGGACAGGGGTGAAGTCCTCTGAGAAGGGCCCAGGAAGACACAATATCAAAGCAGGTGCCTACTTGTCATAGATACTGAATCAGCCCCTCAAAACTTCCGGCAAGCAGGAAAAGTGGGGATTCCTGGCGGAGGCGCAAGGCCCCATCCTATGTTCACTGGGGGTCAGGATGAAACATGAAAAGGTAATCCATCCATTTTGGGGAAAGTCAAGATATGACCCGCCCTAAGTTCAGTCTCTAAGAAGCTCTGATGATGTGCATGGCCCTCAGCCTGAGAGGGCTTAGGCTTCAGCAAACCTTCTATTCTCCGTCTAGGTTCCCAGAGGTCATAAGGGGTGGATAGGACTTTCCCAAGAAGCAGAGAAAGCCCACTCAACAGCAAATGTCTACCAAATCAGCATGTGATCAGGCTGTGTCCGGGACTCTGTAGTTCTGCTAGTGACTTACATGCGACTTCGGGTAACTTTCTGGACTACTTTCCTCACATACAGAATAAGTTGGACAATATCTAAGGTGTCTTCTTATCACAACATTCTATGAGCCCAAACCTTGTGTTGATGGAAAAGAGGATTTATAGACCCTATCAAATCACTCAGGGTCCTACGGGTAGGGGGCTCTACAGACACGATGAAGAAAAGAATGATGAATCCACAGCTTTAGTCACTGAGTTGGAAACATTTAACAAGCATCAGTTCAAGGCTCTGTTTGCATGCTGATGACAAAAGGCTACTTACTATGCAGCAGGCCACCAGGGCTCCCTGAACAAATCCAGCCAGGACATCACCAGGATGGTGCTTGTAGTCAGATACACGTGACAGTCCCGTGTAGAAGGCCATCATGAGCAAGGTGAACTGCAGGAGGGGCCGGAGCAGGCGGGCCCCTCTCCAGGTGAAGCGGGCCTGCAGGTATAGCTGGAAGGACACAAAACAAACAGATGCTAAATGACTCCCCGTTTATAGGCACAGTGGGCCAGCACGTGCCACATCTCCGCTGAGAGAAGCCCTTTAGACCATGTGTGACATTTTATGGATAGAGCATTCAACCTGGACATGACCCAGCCAGGTGAATGCTGATCTATAGTTTTTAGATCATGCAGGGGTTTAAATGAGAAATGTCCTCCCCACAGGTTCAGGTATTTGAACACTTGGTCCCAAACGATTCTGATACTCGGATAGGTTTAGGAGCTACAGCTTTGCCAAGGAACTACGTCCCTCAGGGAAGGCTTTGAGAGTTCACAGCCCCACCTCACTTCCAGTTTGCTGTCTCTGCTTCCTGGGTGAGGAATGAGATGTGATCTCCCAACTTCCTGCTGCACGCCTCCCCCATCATGGATGGTCCCTCTGGAACCAGGAGCCAAATAAACTTTTTCTTCCATAAGTTGCTTTTAGTTATGGCATTTTACCACAGCAACAAAAAACTAATACCTAAATAAAGAAGGAAAACAGAGCTCATCTATGAAGACAAGGAGAGTAAGATAATGCATATGAATGGTTTTTGTACACTACTTGGCACACAATGGACATTTAGTGAATATTAATTTCCTCTTAACTTCAGAATTGACTTAGAGAATAATAAGCAAAGGCTGATGACAATTCACCTAACACCCTTGTGAGCTTCCCTGGAATCACAGCTTCTCACCACTGTCATGGTGGTAAAGCAGACGATGGTGCAGGGAGGGACCCACACTCCTCCAGGAGAATTTCTAAATCACCTCTGGGAACTCTAGACCTTGACTTAGCAGAGGAGGAAACACATAAACCAGTCTGACAATGCCAGAGAACTTTCAAGGGGAGGGTGACAGACACTGCGCCGGGTGGGGTAAAGGAGCACCCTGAAGAAAATGGAAGAACAAAACACACCCCAAACACCACCTCTGGCCGAGGAAAGCTGCAATGACGTCAGCTGGGTATTGTCCCCTCCGGAGTTATCTTGCTGGAGTTTCCGTTTTTTAACCTCTGGGCACAACCTACTTCCCAGGTTCCTGTGGGAACTTGGGAAATGAGAAGGAAGAAGCTAGAGGAACCAGGGGAACTTCAAACCACAAGTCAAAGCAGGGGAGAAGTCAGGAGAAGGAAGGAGGAAAGGGCAGGACTGCTGGCCACAGGGCTGACCTATGGCGGTGCCAGAGGCGGGACCTCCCTTCCTAAGACAATAGGGCATCCTCCTTTTGGTGGTCAGGAAAGATCATGCCAAGGCCCAGGAGGTCAGGCTGAGGGGAACAGAAAGCAGAAGATCTCAGAAGCACTTGGGGCTATGCAAGGGTGGTTTCTAGGCCAGAGTCAACCACTTGCAAACTAAAAATCCACCCACTGAAAAGAGCAGGCGGCTTTACTGTCATTTTGACTGCAGTATTGGACAATCTAAAGGCGCTGAATGAGCGAAGTGAACAGATCCTGACTGCAAACAACTCTGAAACCAGGGGCTCTCTCATGTCAGCCGTAGCCAGTTAAAACCTAAAAGAAGCACTAAAACTACCATCCTAAGTACCAACTAACATACCAAATAAGAGACACAAGGACAATCTGAATAAAGACCTAGAATGCTTATTTATAAGAACAGTGAATTTATAAATTCAGAAGGTGATAAATATATAAATTCAATTAGAATCCCATGGACATGCTAAAGAATCTGGAAAAGAAAAACCAGAAAATTCATTCAGAGGAAAATCTAAAAGAACAAACCTATGGACTGGGGGTAGAGGGAGGCTAAGAGCAGTTTCTACAAGTGCAAAGGACACAGGAATGAGAAGAGAACAGCCCCACCCTGCGGAGTGCAGTTACGGAAGGTGGGTAAGCATACTATGGTGCTTTATGGAAGTTACAAAAGAAGCTGGAGTGTCAGGGTCATTGCCAAAGGCAAGGGATATTAGATTTGAGCTGGATGCTGAGGAAGAAGGGTGAAGTCTGGAGTCTTAAATAGAGAAAAGTAAGCTGCAGAGGACTCTGGGGAGACAAGCCAGGGAGCCCGCCCATTGTGTGCACATCAATCTGTCTTAAACTATATTCCAGGAACACTAAGGGTCTGTTTTAGAAAACGGTGAAAGCTCTATACTAAGTCCTTAATTCTGTCACAATGCTTGTAAAATTACTAAAGGTTCTGTGTCCTGCAGCGAAAGACTTGTTTGGCCTAAAATCATTATTTTTATAGAATACTTACCTATTAAATCACACTGGGAATTATGACTATAATTATACTAAAAGTCATGGTAAAAATTTTTTTAGCAAGGCCCTGAATTTCATAAAAATATGGAGACTTTTTAAGGGCTGCAGTCAGAACTGAATCACCACAAGCAGTGTGAGGATCTGAGTGAGTCTGGAGAGTCAGGCCCAAGGCCACTCCCTTCTTTATTTGGTAATACTCTGCCATCATGGATCCAAAGATCCACCTTTAGCCCAGCATGGTACCCTTGTCTGTAATCCCAGCAGAAGGCTGAGGCAAGTGGATCCTGAGTTTAAGAACAGCTTGGGCTACAGTATGCCTTACTGTGAGAGTGGGATGAAAATGACGTTAGTCTAGCTTCAACTCAGCACAAGTTCAGGGAAGAAAGAACAACCCATGTGCAGTATGCTCACTCAAGTCTGACTTTCCTTCTGGCCTCATGACAGTGGCCAGGAGATGGGTAGATAACAGAAAGAGTACAGGCTTTAATCACAAAGTCCTCACTGAGCCTTAGTTTCCTCATGGGTGAAGGAGAGTGATAACGACTGTCTAACAGACCATGATATGAATTAGTGGGTCACATAGAGGACACAACACAGAGTTCTGCTCTTTAAAGGGATGATTTTATTCTTTAAATGCTTTTCTTAAAGCAACCCAAGATTTTCCAATTTTCCTCACTGAAAAAACTGCAGACCTTAGAAAATGCTGTGTAAAATATTCCTGCCCTTCCCCTTGCTTGCTGTGTATAGACTTGGTGTCACAGGCCTTGGAAGCCAGGGTGGGGTGAAGGAAGGGTGGGCTTCCCACCCGACAAGGCCACATCTCCTCTGTCACTGACTCAGAGGCAGTAGGCTGGGACTCCAGAAAAGAAAACCCTCACACGGGAGCGGAATTTGAGGAGGGAGGAGGAGACAGGAGTCAGAATAGCTCCAGGAAGAGAGGAAAGGAGTTGCTTATGAATGAGAACGGAGTATGGGCCATGGGAAAAGAACTCCTGGAGCCATCAGGCTGGGAACAGCAACCTGCAGATGCAGCTTGCTGCCTCATAATCATCAAGAACCTGACAACCACGGAGTAAAGGTGCCAGGATCAGGACTGACCCTGATGTCCACAGCTGGGGACACCCCTTGGCGTTCAACGACTGAAGCAATCTGTCCAAAACCAGTCCTACTGCAGAAAGGCCTGTGCAATGACCTTCCATCCAGTGGCTACATCATAAAGTTAGTTAGGCTGTGGCAACTGACTTTGGGGTTGATGGTTAGGATTCTGCCACTGCTAAATGATAGTCCTGGTACCTAGCCCAGTTCACAACAGTGATTTGTGCCTCAAGACATTCAGAGTATAGGCTGGAGTCTGGGGACAATAGGTAACTATGGAGGCTTTATTCATCCCCAGCCCACAAAGCAGATACATACTATTCAGGAAGAGGAAGTTAAACTCTGCTGACTGTAGTGATGCCATGCATCCCTTTGATCTTGGATCAAAATAGACTTTCCCAATGTAAAAGTACCTGCAGAGGCTTCAGCAGGCTCCTCAGTACCCCGAGTGTTGCTTAGAAGAGTGAGCAGAGGTGGACAAAAGCAGAATGTATTGTCACCCTGACCACTTCCAGCCAACTCCTGCCATCATATCTGGTCTGCGTTTGCATCTTCTCTATGTGAAGCCCCTGATCTGAGTGGGTGCTCAGAGTCCACTGGATAAGCATCAGCAGGACACCGAGGGCTGAGCTCTGCGACCTGAACAGCTAGATGCCAGACACGGGGCCCAGTTAATTCATTCTACTCCTCTGATGTTTTCTTGTATATAGCCTTAGAAGTATATTTTTTTAAATTGTTGCAAGCATTTATTTTGTTCAAAAGACACATACCAAGGAAACGAGTTCGGCTGCTAAAAATAATAGAAAAAAATAATAAGACTATTTCGTCATTTGGTTGATCTCAGATTTTGCTTCCAATCACTATTGCAGAATTCTAGTAGTTGATTACAGCTGAGCATTACAATCAAAGGGTGCAAGTCTGTCTGTCTGTCCTTCCCAAGGTAGTATGTGTAAATCCTTGGCCCATAGCACGCAACCCATAAACGGAACTCTCTTCCTGGCCCGAGCTTCAAAACTAGAGTTCTACTGAATTAGAATTCCAACAAGACTTCCTTACATCAAGTTTCAGTTGGGTGCTGTCTGCTTGGGTCTGAGCCCACAGTCAACATGTGTGTGAGTCACCTTCCCTCGCTACTCTCTTTCTCCTTGCTAAGTCATTCGTGTTTCATGTCATGATCTGCATTCTGGGGAAACAGGTCTACACTGTCCCCTCCCTTCATTTCCACTGCTCTTGGACAGGTGGCTTAGAGCAAAAAGGCAGCTTTTGCCTTCCGTATGTCTCAGCCTGCTCCTTTCTTCCTGAAGGGCAGCACAGGTCTCCCACACCATGAATGAGAAACTTTCTCCCTCTCCGGTCTCATCCTCGGCTTCCACCTGGCTCTGGTTCTTATGATGAAAACTAGAGTTTCCTTCTGTGAAGTTATTTAACTGCTTTGAAAACTAAAGAAGGATTTTCACTTCACTGCTGTTTCAGAAAACCAAATTTCAGTTTCCATCAATATCAAGGGAAGGAGGGAAGCTACTATTTTTAAGCAGCAATTTAGATACAGTGCTAGATGCTTAAGTTACACAGTCTCGAACTGCCACAATAATCACTGCATTGGGTGGACACCAGGGAACCCATGCCACAGATGAAGAGATCGAGGCAGAAAAGGCCACGACACTTGCTCAAGGCAACAGTGAGCCTTGAATTACAAGGAAAGTTTGCCTATTTGAGCCCATGGTCTACCTCCGGAGCCAGCTGGTCTCTACAGGAAATTACTGCTCTACACTGACAGCCTTGGTTTTCTGTACTTATCTCTTCAGTCTTTGTAGAAAAGAAGCCGTCGTGGGGGCTGGAGTGGTTCTCATCTGGGATGACCTTGGGAGTATCTGGAGCTAGGGCTCCTCTACTGCACCGGCCACACATTTGTAAATGTGCATAGCTCAACACAGGTGCACAGCCTCTGGAAGAGGTGGCATGGAAGTCACCGGCCAGTATTAGAAAGGGAGTCCCTAAGCTGACCTGCACAGCTGTCCTGTCTTCTGCGCCCTACCTCCTCCTACCCCAAATCAGGGAACTTCTCTAACTCAGCCACAAAAATGTGCTTTTCTGGATTTTCTTCACAAAATTATGATCTTTCCCAGTGTTTCCAGGTTCTCACAATAGGATCTGGCACATATGCACTCAGAGAGGATGGGAGGATGGATGGATGGGTGGAAGGACAGATGACAGGATGATGAGGCCAGGAGGAAAACCATCTGGTACAGCGGTTTACACCCCCTCCACTTAGAAACAGCAATCATGTTCCTACAAGAGGCTGGAACATATCCTGCCACGATTTGTGGACGCGTCTCATGGGCACCCCCAGACACTACGCTCTGGGATTCCAAACAAGTTGAACAAAACCTCAATGACTAACAACCACAGCCTAGAGAGGTCAGCCACTGCCCTGTTTCCCTGGCACCCAACAAATCATCTGACACATAAACAGCTCTTATGGAGCAACACAGAAAGGGGAAAGGGTTCAACGAATGGACAGAATGGTTGTCCCCATATCACATGGCTCTTAGTGATCTAGTAAGTCCACGAGCAGGGAGCAAAAGAAAGTTCTGAGTGAAGGAGCGTGACTTTTAACTGGGGAATGACCTGGGATTCGTTCATTCATCAAACACTTACTGCACACTTAGGAAGGATGCAGAGGGGGATAGGAAAGACCAGTAATGACTGATAAGACCAACAGATATTAAACAGGGTACTCAGAGGAGATGACTCTGAAAATGGACTTGAGCAAGGCAAAGGCAAGGTGAAACTTCCAGTAAGAGGCCTGCACACAAGCCTCCTGCAGCCTAATGTGAGTTGCAAAATGAAGAGCTGGGACTGATGGTGGCAGAGGTTAGTGATAAACTATCAAGTGCATCCTTCACTCCCCACTGCCTTACAGCCACCAAGCAGTCCTGAACTGAAGTCCTACCATTCTCCCAAGATACCTCCACGCAGGGAGTTATCCCAGTTCATCCTATTTTCACATAACAAACCCACTGGGAGCCTTCCTTAGCCTTGCAGCCCTCTGCTCCGGCTTGACCATCACACTTCTGAGAAGCCATAACAACATGCTCAGCTCCCTGCCGTGCAGGGTGCCATGCTGTGCTATTACCGCTGTCTCTGAACAGCTCTCTCTGAACTCCCTAGGCACTGTGAGAACAACTTACCAAACTCTGTCTTCCCGCTCCTACCATGGCCCTCAGGCAGAACAGTCACTCACTATTTAATATCTTCCAAATGCTGAATAGTGAATTCCTTGTGCGCAAGGCCCAAGTCGAAGCATCTCAGTACCCTTGGAGGGTAAAAAGAACCTGGGGCCACGGTGCAGACCAGGTGTGCTACATGAACCGGTGTCTGCCTCGTACTGGCAGCGCATCCAGAGAACTACGTCACATTCATTCCCTGACCAGGGAGGCGCAGGACCAGTCCATATGTGGTCCTCTGGGGTGACGTGGTCCACTGGAGTGCAGGCCAAGACCCAGAGGTAGGAGCCATAGCGTGTGCTCATATGTGCTGTGGGGTTTTTCTTATTAGAATTTGCATTAATCTCTAACAAGCCTTAACCTCATCCTTAAGCTTCTGTGCCCAGAGATAATTTGGTGTTTGGGCCATGGTTTTTCCAAGCCACCCATTTTACAAATCCAAACCCAATCTGGAATGCCCTTCAAAGCAATGGAGGCTGCTGATGGTGGCTGTGGCTGACAGGCCTGGAGTGGGATGCCTGGTGTTCGCAGTCTGCCCCTATCTTCAAACTTCATGGTTGACATGGGCCTAAATTTGGCCCTTATGATTTCTCTTCCTCTTTTTCAACACATAGACCAGCTCAAACTTCTTTAAAGTAGAAAACACAGACTGAGGTAAGTTGGCAGCACCCTATCCCACTCTTTGATTTGACAGATGGAAAAGGTGGCAGCCACTCCATAACACAGATATGACAGTCTCCACTTCACACTGAGGCCGAAGAACCTCACTTCTAGCTCCACAGCAGTAATGGGCACAGAGGAGTGGATTCCACATCTGTCTGATTTCTGAGGCAAAAGCTGTCAGCACTGCACCCAGCTGGCTCGCATGTGATTCTCCCCAATGCTGCAGGGAAGCTGCGGATCACAGGCTGTTAGTAAAGCACAGGGTGCCCTGGAGGAAGCCAGGATCCATGCCCAACTCTAGCACTTCCTGAAGCCCAACATTAAAGCACTGGGGAGGGCTGAAGGGCTTCCCTGACCGATCGCAGGATTTCCACCCTCTCTCAGGCAGCAAACTTCAGACTTCCCTGAGAAAGCTTTGAGAAAGCTTTGTCCACGGGACACTAGAAGGACTGGGATTTCTGTTTAATATCACAGAAAACAAGCACTGAAAAAGAACACTACTGTAGTTTTCGATCTTGTGTTTCTGAGGTTGTTTTAGGGCAAGATGACCTGAGAGGTTAACATAGCACTGCGTGTCTGGATGTGTGTGTGTATGTGTGCGTGTGTGTGTGTGCATGCCTACAAGTAGTAAATGCTGAAGGTGTATGTTTTCCCAAGAGTTCCTAAGAACCTGTAGCCTGTGATATATGCATGACCAGAGGTGAGGCATATAATAACATACTTAGGAAACCAGGGCTAAGCACCCCCCTCCCCCCGCTTCTGGCTTCTCTCCCTCCCTCATTCTTTCCAGCAATATGAAGACACTACAGCTTTTCCTCCCCTAGAGAGATGCAGATAAATCTTCAATGAAAATACACTCCTCAGTCATCCTTCGCACAGATTCCTTGCTGTAAGCACAGCTGGACAGGGGCCACGGAGTACAGCGTGGTGGGCTGGGGGGAGCCTGGAAACATCTCAATCAGATCTTAAGAAGGGCAGGTCTCTTCTCTTTCAGGTGGGATTGGAATTGAGGTCAAGAGCCTCACTCTCTACATGCTTTTCTTAAGAGATTTGTTTTTGGCCTTTTGTAGCCAATACAATGAGAAGATGCCAGAGCGCTGGATGGGGAAGACCACCCTTCAAATACCTTTCTGTGTCTTACTAGCTGTAAAATGTTGTGATTTAACTTCTCAGATTCAAGCTTGTTTGTTTCCACAAGCAAGATCATCAAAACCTATCTCGTAAGACTACTAAGAGAGGCAAATGTTTTGGTGTATGCTAGGGTCCAGTGCCCAGTGACCAGCAGGAACCCCAAACCTGCCTACACACACCTCCTGGGTAGCTGGAAGGACATCTTGCCCTGGGTTGCTTCAAAAGAATTCAGTATTTTTCTCCTGGAATAAAATGAAGGGACGTGGTGGGGGGTGGGGGGGCGTACGCTGAACACATCCAACTTGCCTAAGCACTTTTATAAAATACCGAAATTACATTTGCAAAATTGCTTCCAGACCTAGTAAAATATACACATGGAACAGGAACCTAAATATCTTCGCTAAATTATCCTTTCGAAGAGCAAAACAAAAACAAGCAAATGAAGAATGTCGGGGAGTGCTGCTTGAGAATAAACCAGGGCCAGGTCTAATGTTTTCATAGGTTGGGGCCTACCTTTGAGCACTGGAGCCTAGGTAGTGGGAAGCCAGAGGCCTCCAAACTTGGAAAGGAGCAGAGAAGAGCAAAACAAAACAAACTCTGTTGTTTTTTCCAATTCCTAATTATGTTTTTTAAATAAGTTGAAATCAAAACGTTCTTTTTCCAAACAGCTTATGCTCTTGTGAGCCACATCTGACCTCTGGGCAGCTTGTCACGCTGAACTCCCCTGGAGCAGCAGAATGCAGGAGGTGCCTCGGCACAGGACTTATTCAAGGGGAGAGGAAAGGCAGGGAAGACCGAGCTTAACTGACAGAGAAAACAGAGCAGTCCGTTGTCTGTTGGGCAGCTGGAGGGGAGAAGGCTCTCCACCTGCACTGTCCAAGCATGTCCAGGAAGTCGGAGCAGACCCAGCAGGGGAACGCAACCTGTGAATTCCAATCACAGTTCTACCTCTAGGAGATTGAACCCAAACATATGCCTTGATGTCTCTGGACCCAGGTCAGGCCCAGGATCCAAGAACTGGGAATGTGGATTTTGCACTTCACACATGTCCTCATGGACACAGCAGTACTTTGTAAAAGCCCAAATCACCCTCAACAGTGAGGTAACAAGGGACGGACGGTGAGATGGTTCAGAGGGTTAGGGCGCTTGCTGTTCCACAGTGCAAGCAACGCCTGGAGACCTGAGTTCAGTGTCTGGAAACCACGAAGGGTAGAGAGAGAACTGACTCAATGAAGTTGTCCTCTGACCTCCACATGAACACACTGGCATGCAAGTGTTACCCCGTGCCCGATAATAAATTAAAATCACAGAGAGAGATCATGAGGGCTCCTACGCCCTCCCATTGGTAGAGCACAGAGAACGCCAGCAGTGTACAGAGCAGCAGACTGGATTAGAAGCCTGGGGTTTGAGATGACAGTGCTTGTTCTTTCGTAAACTGACAGTTCACGCTGATTCTCTGGGTCTTAGTAATATTTTCCCACAACAGACAGAATAGTATTTAGAACACAAGGTTGTTGTAAAGACCAAATGAGTCCACGGCTTTTCAGAAAGTAGTGCTACTACCAAATATTATATATGAATAGTTTTATCACTTTATAATTTCAAATGGATACATAATCCTTAACAACAGTGCGGTGAACTGTATTTTTAATCAAAACAATAGAAAGAGCTGAGAAGTATAAGCACTTCTGTTAAGGCAGTGCTGAGCTCTGAGTGAAGACTAACTTTTCTAGTTCAGTTCTTTTTCGAGGACTTCACAGTTAAGTATGCCCCTAACCACACCAAAGGATTCAAGCTGGGATTGGGCAGCTCCTGTCAGAGGCAGGTACTTACCACCAGATACAGCATAGTGAACATGGAGAAAGAGGCATGGCCAGAGAAGAACGACTTCCTGCAAGAGCAAGAGAAGACCATGAAAAGGCCACATTCACATCCCCAATTTTAGCTCATCTGCCTTCCCTTCCTTGTCTGTGACCTTGGAGCAGGCACCGGAGAGCAGGCACCGGGTCGTGCTCATTTTTGCGTCCTTGGTAGTGCTTTGGACTCATGCTTGGAACATAGCAGGCATGCATTACTAAACAAAAGAATGAATGAATGGGCTTGCCACTGCTATACTACAATGATTTATTTACATATCTGTCAATCATTTGGCTATGAGTCCTTCGAGAACAGGCACTATGCCTTCTTCCCCCCTTCACACCAGAGCCTAGCACCTGCATGGAGGAGTGCACACTGGGGTCCGAGGTGGGTGCTGTCTTACCTGGCCTCCTGGACTTTGCTGTCTTCACCTCTGCACCTGTAGTTATGAATATAGCCCTCGGAGCAATTGATCTGACTGAAATCAGGGTTACAGACACTCAGGAAGTGTGGCCGCAGGCGCCCAATGGACACTTTGGCGATGTCTGTGAAGGACTGGCTGATGGCACAGCCAAAGAGAAAGCAGCCTACTTGCTTATAGAGAGCGGCTACATAGGGGTTCTGAACAGTGGACCGGGACTTCTCCTTCAGGTAATAGATCCGGTAGAATTCCCCAGTGATGATCTGAAATGACATCAATGAAGGAATTAGGTAGGGCTGAAACATGTCCTCAAAATTGATGCTGCAAACCTGGGATGGTAGTACAAGTCTTTAATCCCAGCACTTTGGAGACAGAGGCAGGTGAATCTCTGTGAGTTCAAGGCCAGCCTGATCTACATAGTGAGTTCCAGGCCAGCTAGGGATACATATGAGACTCTGTCTCTTGGGATACATAATGAGACTCTGTCTTAAAAAACAAAAACAAAAAAACAACCCCAAACTCAAAAGAAACCAAAGAAAAACCTGATGCTGCAGACCATATTTAGTGACATAGGAAAATATATTCAGTATTTAACTACAAGCTATAATTTGCAAAATCCTAGTTTCCTACTTAAGTTTGCAGATGGAAATATGCTGAAGGGGAACAAAGTGCTAACACGGCTGTCATTCCTTCTTTTGAAAGAGTCTTGCATAGACAGCCACAGCATCTTTGTAATAACAACATCAAAACTCATTAAGTATAAATATATATATATATATATATATATATATATATACATGCTTATGTGTGAGACCAATGTACATGTTTATAGATATTTACATCAAAAAAGGACTCAGCTACAGAAAAGTGAAAGCAAGCAAAGAATCAGGGGCATGGCTAAGGGTGGCTACACATCAAATCTCAGGATGAGCCAATCTCAGGATTCTGGAATGTGGTCAAGTGTTATCAATGACAATCTGACTCTGGTGATGGTTTGGCCTTGGTGCTAGCATGGACGGGAGTTTCCACACTCCACAATGAATATTCCAGAGTCAGGTTCCAAGTCTGGATCCCAGCGCTGCCACTTGCCCAAAGCCTTTCAGCACTAAACGTCTCAAGCCTCAGGCCCCTTCATACAAGGTTGCTTTGAAGAGTTGCTGGTTTACATGTGATAACACTGGTGGAAAATATGCTGGGTCATAGAAAGGCATGCTTTTTTTTGCCTGTTCTTTTTTCTTTATACTATTTATTTATTTATTTATTTATTATTTATTTTCCTGTACTGGGACTGAAACTAAGGCCCCCACTGAGCTATAACTATAGTCCTATTTTACTTTTTATGCATATGGTATGATGGAACAAAACAAAACAAAACCAAAAATCCCAAACAGTGGTGTGACCTGAGCATGGTGGCACACACCTCCAATACCAGCACTTGGAGGCCTGCCTGGGCTCCATAGGGAGAACCCGTCTCAAAAACAAAAAGACACTGATACAACAACCAAGAAACTTTCAATGTGGTACCTTGAGGTGCTTGTGAATTCCAAGTCATCCTGTGCTGTCTACTTAGCTTCTGAAGGCCAGAGAGGGGCTCTGGTTCTCAGACTCCTCCTCCAATGCTTTGTCTCTTTCCCTCTGAAAATGCCTGACTTTTTGCTAAGCTGGGGCCAGCTAAGGCTCTATAAGACCAATGTGAATAATGTCTCTGTGTCATTAGACCAGGTTCCCTGTGGTGATACACAACCATGTAGCCCATTTCTGTCTTAACTCCACAGCACAGCTGTGGTCGCTTCCTGGTTACAACTCCAGCCTAGGGACAGTGATGGTCAGCTCATCATTCACCACAAAATTGCCTTTCATACTTCCTCCCAGGGAGGACCATGAACCACACTTGCCCTTTCAGTGAGCAGAGAGAGAACTCACAACCACAGGGGAAGCAATAGATTGGCACATTCGCAGCATTCTTTTGCAGAGGTTGCATTATTCTTTTACAGTAGAGAAGGCGTTAAGACATGGGTCTGTCCAGGTCCTCAAAGGCTCCAAAGCCTGGGGAATGGCAGTGTGTAGGATGAATATGGCAGCTGGACTCACAGATAAGAAGGCTGCAGAAGTGGGAACAATGCAGATACAACAGCCTGTGCTGAAAAGGTGCTGTATTTGTAAACACTGCACTGTTTTTCCAGATCTCATCTAGTGTGGATTCTATAGGACAAGCATGGCCATATCTTGAGAAAGCAGAACTAATATATAACCCTCCAAAGGTGCTCAGAGACTGTCACTAAAGCAACATATGAGTGATAAGGAGCAGGAGAGGAGACCTCGGAGACGCAAAACTGGAAATGTTCCCTAATCCTTACCAAGATCCCTCTGATAACATGTTGCTGAGATCAAATCTAGAAGCATGGCCAGTTAAAATGAAAAGGGCTATTCGATGCAGAAAACCAGGTTCAAATTGACTGGCACCCAAAGACTGGCCCCAGGTGTACTGACACTCCACCCAACATTCTTTCCTACCATTCCTGATCGAAGTCTCTTTTCAAACCTGTTTACACTTTTACCTTATGTAATCTCACAGGCTAACAAGTTCCAGATGTTTATTGCCACAGTCTCGCTCCCTGACTCCTTATTCTTTTTAAGTCATACTGAGGTTTATTTACATTCAAGGGATGAACACTGAATGATGTATCATGAGGTTGGCACTGGAGTCTTCACTCAATGAGTAAATCTAGAACAAGTCCGGTTCTCTGCCTGCAGAATCAGGGCACACACTCCATGACTTATTACTTCATAACAGCAGCGACGATTGTTCTCAGCAATTCTATGCTGCTGTCTTACTAGCTTCCCAAGCAAGCAAAGGTAGGAGGCAACAAGAGCCGGAAGTTACTTGTGGATAACCCTCACTAGCTTGGAATGGAATCAGGGCTGCAAGCTCAACCCCTGCCCTAAGATTGTTCCTGAGTTTCTATAATGCCAGGCCAGGGCCTAAGAGGAAGAAACCCTGGCTGATGGGTTTCTTCAATCAACACATCCCATTGGATGTGAAGAACCTATGGCCTTCTAGTGTAAATGAAAATCTCTCACATGACCTTGATGATGAATTTCAGGCAAGTTTCCTCTGCTTCAGTCACTCTGGGAGAAAGAGTTTAATTACAACCTAAGGACTCTCATTCTAAGACTTCTGTTATTAGTGCAGCCATCTTGGAGAGCGAAACTACGAGTGAGAGCTATAAGGCAAGATCTTTAGGTAAAGAGAATATTTTATGACCCCCTCAAATGCTTGACACTGTTACTAACACTGTTACAGTTCCTTTGTACAGTGGTTTCATTTGGCCTGCAGCTCTGTGTGGAAGGCCATGGATGTGAAGGCCATGAGTCTGGGAAATGGCAACGAGCAGAGTCCATTGACTCTCAGTTCAAAGTCAGGGCAGGCTACACTGAGTCAGCTTCGTTCTTGCTGTCACTGAGACCATTTTCTACAGTGGAGGAGCAGTTTTGTGTTTAGAGACAGCCTGGCTGAAGCCGCTTAGCAGACACATGGCTCCAGGACCACATGGCTTCTGAACAGCCCTGACAGATTTTAGAGTTAATGAGCAGCAAAATTATGTATTTTCTCTATCCCCTAATACTGAAGGGTCGGGGAGTTGACAACACAGCCATAAATCATCATTATGAACCAGAGGGCCGGGCTTCTTGTAATCCTAACCCTTAAAGGCCATTTAATGAAGCTCAGGCTGTGAAAGGCGGCTGAATCCCACCTCTCTATTGCATTACTTACCTAACTCTGGACTCCCAGATTTACTGCATTCGGACTTTATTCATTACCCACAATGTTTTCATTCCTGGGTCATAAAATGAGCTCTTCCTTCCCCCACCCACTCCAAAGGCTTGGTCTCTGCCCCCAGGGCCCTCATTTCTGCCTCAGTCAGCAAGGTTCTGATATGTAAATTTCACTGTGAAGAAAAATGCCTTCCATGTTGCTCTCTCTCTGAAGCAGCAAGCAGCAGATCTAGGGGTGATGGCTAGCTGCCAGGCCAGCAGAGAATTCTCCTCTACCTACCTTTTAAGGCGCTTTGCCCAGAGTCTGGAAACTCATAAAGAGGAAAGCATGGCAATTAAACTACAAGGGGACAGAAAGGGACAGGTCCTGGCCAGGGATCCAGTGCCTGCCGTGGTCGGGAAGTTGTCTCCAACAGTAAGAGAGAACCTCTTCCTGCCTTTTGTGGTGAAAAAGAGCTCAGCTCCCCACATCTTTATAAATATTTAACTGTTCTGGAGAGGAAATGGAGGAGAACATTAGGACAGACTTTGTGGAAAGGACAGAACGTGGAGTGCAGAGAGGCACCAGCTTGGGAGCCAGAAAAATCTCAGTCTGATCCCATCTATTACTTTTCAGCTAGATGACTTCACCTGTCTGGGCTTAGGTGTCCCCTTCTAGAAAATCACATTAATAATATCCAGCTGGTGAGACTTCCAGGGGACTCAGTAGGTGATCTGTCAAATGCTCCTAAGTACCATCTGAAGGTTTGTTTTTGTTTTCAGGTTTTTAACTTTCTCTTCCACTAGAAAAGTTGGGGGCCTGGGGGAGCCAAAGTACCATATGAGAATATCTCTTCCAAGAGTTCCTTGGAAAAGAATATTCCAAAATGAAAACTCAGGAAGCATGACCTGCCAGAGTAGAGGCAGAAATACACGTATGGATGATACTGGTTTTGACCTGCTTCAATGAGGATGGCTTTCCAGGGAACAAAACCGAAGAAAAGAGATCCATGCAAAAAGGCCCACCCTGCTCAGCCACTTTGTATTTTTAACATTCTGCTCAACTTATAAATTACCCCCAAGAAAAGCAACATTTTTGCACATCAGGTTCTAACCATTCCTCTTTTAGAGACTGAAAACCTGTTCTCCTGCGAGTTTGAAGGGCAAACTTCCCTATACTCTGTTCTGCTTAGATAATATTTGCATAACACTTTACAGTACACAAAGCACTTTTCCATGACCATATTATCTGCTGCTCACAACACCCTATGGATTACTATCTGATTACTGATACTTTATAAGTGAGACCGGAGAGGCCATGAATCAAAATCATGAGGTCCAACAGCTTGACAGCCCCATCCTAGGACGCCTGGCCTCTTTGCTCTCATTTCTGTGTTCTTCCCAAGCTAGCTGTCTCTTTATAGCTTAGCAGTCTTAGCAGGTAGCAGTTTTTATGTATACAGAGACAGAGAGACACACAGGCAAGGCTAATCTTGCACTGTGTGTGTACATTTAAGCCACGTGGCAAGCTGGTGTTTTCCCACATCTCATGTAGGTGGGTTAGCACACTTTGCTATGCCCAGAAGAGATTCATTCAGCAAACATTTGATGATGAGGAATCATTTTTCTTAGGTTATTTCTCAGTATCAAGGGAAAGGGAAAATGTAATACATAGGGGTTCTACTTTTAAGGATGGAGATAAATATAACTGTGTTTTCTCTGAGGCTGAATGCAAGAAAGACTGAAAGCTACTGCAAGAAACTGCTGTCTCTTTCATTAAGTATAAGTCATTTGAAAACTCCCACCTGACCATCTTCAGCATTTTGGCAGGAGTTCAGGGTATGTTGTCTAAGAAAGATAGTGAGGACATATATCTTTATAAAGAAAGAGAATCTGGGCTCTTTGGGTATGACAGGACTCCAGTCTCTAAGATATAGGCAGAGAGAGGCCAGAGAGAAGCCTCAGAAGCTCTTTATGGCTGAAATCATCCCCAGGTCTCATGAAGAACACAGTTTTGATTTTTTTTTTTTTTTCTTTTTTAGAAAGGGTATCTATCCCCTGTGGCTCCAGCTGGCCTGGAACTCCAAACTTCACCAGGCTAACCTTGATCTCATAGAGATCCACGTGCCTGGGTGTCCTGAGTGCTGGGATTAAAGGTGTGCCTCACCCATATCCAGCTACAGTTTAAAGCATCGTATTTTCCCAAATAGCAGGAACTCCTGCCTTGAAGACCAGCTTCACCAGTCTATGCCAAGAGTCTCTCTCCAGCTGCCAACCCCACACCCTCCTTTCTGATGCTGAGTTTGCTGCAGTGCCTTTCTCCCCATTCCTAACTTGTTCTTATCTTCTTCTAGTACTTCACATCTGACTTCTACTCAGTTGTTTGGATCTTCAGTAGAGACATGTCCTTAGCTCTTTGCTGGGACCTCAGCTGCTCCAACAGTATCAGGTGTCGCCTCTGTGAAGATGACTCCCTGAAGGGCAAAGAGCTCCATCAATCCTATTCTAGGCTTCTAATTCACCCAACTGGGCACAAAACTGATGTCATTAGCAGATCAAACTAACCAAGTTTAAGATTTACTGTCCCTCCCAACTCCCACCCTAATCTAATTCTCATGGTAATTCTGTTCCAGGTATCCCCCAGGGTAACCATAAAGATCTGGAATTTTCTACTCCTGCCTCTTCCCTGCCCCACTGCCATCAAATTCTGCTCATTCTCCCCGTGTCATCTTGTTTCTCGTGGTCTCCCATTGCCACCATGATGGTTCAGGTCTCATCCTAACCTTGGTTAGAAAACTGACCACATTAACTTAAAACAATACACTTGTCAATCTCTAGCAATTAATTGGATGAAAATTCCTCAGCCTCCAAATACCTTGGCTATCCTCCCTCAGTCTTCTTTGTCTACTTGAACTTTGGAAGCTCCCTTGGACCCTGTTTCTCCAGCCAAACAGGTCTGCTTTGCAGTTCCTGCAAGTGCACTATTGTTGCAAAATTATTGTTTTACATCTTCCAATTCTTATAGAAATTTCCTCCTCCAGAGGAATGTCAAGATCCCTGGTGCACAATCACTTCCCTCACCTCTAACAGAGAGGCATGGAGTTTGGGCTTTCCTGCTTAGGCATCTGGAACAATTGAGCTCTCTAAGTCTGTCTCTTTACCCCAAACATGAGGGTGATGCCACTCACTATCATGAGCTTAAGAGTTCTTTGATAATTCAAGAGGAAAAAGCTCACTGATGATGAATCTTTGCATGTGAAAATATGCTGAAGTCCTCTTCCTCTGAACTCCCACAGGTCTTCACACCTCACAGCATTTGATGACAGGGAAGCATGAGGTGAGAATAATTTTCTCAGTCCCAAGGAAAAGGAATTTGGGGTGGGGGGTAGGTTCTCTTATTTTGCTTTGGCTGGAACTCTCTAAGGATCCCAGGCTGGCCTCAAACTCAGAGAGATCTGCCTGTCTCTGTCTCCCTACTGTTAGGATTAAAGACATATGCCGCCACACTCAGCTGGAAAAAAAAAATCTTGACATGCTTGTCCTTAAAGCATTTTCTCCCAGACCTACTCCTCTCTCCTCTAATTCTTCCCTCTCCGTGTGCTTAACAGCACAGGTCGCCCTGCTCTTGCCTTACATGCCATTTAGACCATGAGTTCCAAGGGCAAAATCGTGTCTCATATACATCAGCTCATTGGCCACAGTTCCCACCACAATGCTGTGTGGTATGAGAGAAGGCCCCACCAAGCATCTATCTGCACACAGAGTAGGCCATCACCCTCTTTTTCTCTTGTTTGTACCGAAGATTGAATGTAGGACCTTGTGCTTAGGGTGCCCCTGTATAATCATTTCACACAAACCACTTCTACAGCTGTCCATCATCAGCAGTCATTTGCCTGGTGACCTGGATGTTTTGTCTTCATACATGCAGCTCTCTAAGACTAAGAACTAAAAGTTTTTACAGCTAACTAAACAAAGATAAAGAGAACACTGAATAGCACCAAATCTACAGTAGACATAAAAAACAAAGTTCATTAAAACATGAGCTTTCCAGCAGGTCAGATACGAGTTTTCATTCCTGCTTTCCCTTTCGTTCAAAGTAACCTTAGGCTACACTTTGGCTGTATAGGCCTCAGTGCCCTCTCTCATTTGTAAAATGGGGTGAATAATACCTACCTCACAAAGCTGGTGAAGAGGACTTTAAGATAAGGCAAATTAGCTTCTGGTCCACCAGAAAGATCATAAAAGTGATCTGACTCTCCATCTCATGCCCACAATTTATGACTTGCACAGAATCTATCTATCAGCCTCATCAGCATTGTTTCTTAAAAATTCAGACTATTATTCTACTCACATTGGATACGAACCTGGAGACCTGTACATAACTAGGGAGAAACTGCTGCCAGTCCCATTTCTTTCCAGCAGCAGAGTGAGCAAAGGTGGTAAGGAGAAAGAACACACAAACCACTAGACAGCTCATGGCCAATGCCTGCGTTTGTTAAATCACAAATAGATGCCCCTCCCATGAGCCCCCAGGGGCAAGAGGGTCTCAGAAGAACTCTGAAGCCATCAGATCAGGGGACAGCACAGCTGAAGGATTACTGTGGCCTCTCTCTGTTGGTGGTCTTGGTAATTGCACAGATGGAGTAGACTGTAAACTGGGGGGCTAGGTCTCCCACTAACGTACTGCTGGGCCAGTAAAGCTTCCCTTTTTTCAGTTGAAAACTCGACTAACCTTTAATGAGGAGCAATGTCGGGGAACCTTGTTTTCTTGGCAGAACTCTTGCAGATAAAGGGAGATAGGGGGAGGGGAGGAACTAATGAAGTCCAGATGTGGGCCAACTGAAGTCTGATCCTGAGTAAACAAGTCCTGGAGGTATTAAGCTCTTCTTCTTGTCTCTCTGGCAAGAAATTTGCATGTGGCACAGAGTGTGCTAACCATGTGCTGCATGGAGCATATTTAAGGTTTTAGGGAAGCAAATAGGATCCTTTTCTCTGTTCCAAAGATCTTCTGACTTCTCTGGCCCAATGCTTTTGATTTTCAGCCCATGATTTAAGGCCTCCTTGGTGATTTTCATAAACATACATAAAGCACCATAGTCTGTACCTTGTACTAACACTATCAGATCAAATCAGACCAATCTCCATTCTGTGCAGTTAACAGGACAACTATGAAATAGACTTTCAAATAGACAAGAGAAGGGCATGACAGTAACTACAAGACCAGAGGCAGGCCCTGAATTCGCTAGGAAGGTGGGGAAGAGGGAGCTAAGGGATGCTTCCTGGAGATGCTTGCTTGGCGTGTTTTCAGTATCCACCGTGTACCAGAGAAAAGACATGGCCTAAACCTGTCATCCACCAAGAGAGATAAAACCCAGACAAGAGTCCCATTACTAGACAATGTGTATCAAAGGTGCTACTGACTTGCTTGATGAAACGATGTACAGCTCGCCACTACGTCCCCTACACCGGCTACACCAGAGGTGCTTTGATAAGTAGCAGTGGAAGGAAGGCAGAATGCAGAGGGCAATGGTGGCCTTGACTATAGGATTAGGACTCTTGGTCTGGTCTTGTCACTTATGTGACAGTCACTGACTACCCTTGAGCCCCAGATGTCTGACTTCTTAATCAACCCACCAGGATGACTACCAAGGATGAAGAAGAACATGCACAGAAAAGGCCGCTCTGCAAACTGCAGCACTCCAGAAACCATGCAAACATGGATCTCACAGAGCATATACAACATCACTTAATTTGAAGGCAAAAGAAGCACATGGAGTCAGGGAATGATCACCCCACTTTTACAGAAAAGGAAAATGTAGCTCAAAGAGCTCAATGGCTTGCCCAAGTTAGCACAAGTGAAAACAAGAAAGCACAGAAGTTGGACATGAACCTAAGTCAGACAGTGCCAAAGTGTGAGTTTCTTTAGTTAGGAGTATGCTTGCCCAGCTGGATTTGGTAGGGGAAAGTTGCATGTCTATGGCCATTTGGGGAGGGAACTGACCTATGTTTTATTCATGCATCAGTTCCTAGATGTAGTTAATCCATGTGAACTCATTTTGAAGTCTGACCATGACATGCGCCGAGTCATTGTTCATTCAAGCAGAATAGTAAGCATTTTTGCCATATTAAGATCTTTGCCCATAATAATTTTGATAGGGTAATGCCAGGCGCCATGAAGGCAGGTTAGGCAGAGATGGAGTTTCACTGCTTGCTCTTAATCTTGCTGCTGCTAGAGTCATTAAGCCTTTGCAAAGCAAGAATAGGAACCACTGCTGTGTGGATTTGGAAGGAACCGCTATTATGCTCTAATTCTAGATTCTGAGATACATCTGAAAAAGAGGTCAAAATGACAAGTTTTTTCCATAAGTTCTGCCATGGAAAGGTGTCTGCTTTCTCAATAACTTCTGATGGTTTGCGTCTCTAAACCACCCTGGTCTCCTCATGGCCATTCCAATCCTTTGTTGTGGGGACTTGCCAAGCTGAATGAGGAGCATCTGAATCAGTCAAGGCTCCTCCTGCTGTATGAGGCAAACCTGACATTCAGCAGATGGCTCAGAGGAACAGGTAGCAAGCTGATTAGATTTCCAGCTCTGCAACCTGCATGATTGCCCCTCATGCCCTCTGGGCAGAAGCCAATTCTAGGTGAAGGCAGCGAGGCTCATGAGGCAATCAGGCTGTGTGAGTGGGAAATGTGCTGCTGCTGCTGCTGGTGGTAGTTGTACTGCTTTTCCAGAACAGGGCATATCAAAGCAAGTAACTCATCTGTCTTGACGATCTTTGCTTTTCTTTTTCTACGTAAGCACTCCTGGCATTATGGCAGTTAACAGGCTACTTGGCCCTCAATAAGAGCCCGTTGTCACCAATGCCTCCAGCTGAAATGTAGCAGCAGCTGGACCAGGAGGCAGAGCTGATTAGGCATGAGATGGCAGAGGAGTGTCAAGAAGCCTCGGGTCCAACTAGCTAACTACATGGAAAGGGTGGAAGACCCACGGCCAAGTGATTGGCTCCTTTCCAGACTCCATCTTTATCAAGCATGTTGTCTTGGTTAAGTCATGTTATTACTTTTTGACTCTGGGTTCCCATTTGTAATTTGTAATAAAGATGGCTAGCATTTATTGATTGGACTCTATGTGCTAGACACTGAGTTTTTATATATATGAGTTCATCTTATCTCAAAACTTTAATCTTTTATCTCACACACTCTCTCGATTTAACAGATGAATCTATGGAGACTCATCAAGGTCAGCTGACCTGCAACATGTCCCACAGCCGAGGAGCTCAGATGTGAACCAGAGCATGGACCTTTTTCTTTATATGAAATAAAGAACACACATGTATTAAGTTCTTGGGTTTTTTGTTTCTATTTTTTTTTTGAGGATGAACTGCATTAGCACAGTCTCCATGTTTCCCTGGTACACAGGAGTTCTCCATCAGGATTATATGTATTCGTTTTTCATTTGCTTTAAAAAGTGTTTTATTATTACTGGGGGTTGGGCAGGCGTCACGTTGTACAGGCGGAGGTCAGGTTGTCAGGCTTGTGCATGAAGTGTTTTCACCTGCTGAGCCAGCTTGCCAGGCAATGCTGTGTATTCTTGCCTGGTGATTTCTCCTATAACCAGGGCTTAATGTACAGCACTTTTTCAAGGAAACCTAGGCACCCAGGGAACATTTCAATGAAAACATCAAGGTAACACTAGGAAGAGGCAGCTTCCAGAGCAGGATGTTTCTCGGGGACACCTTTGGAGGAGGCAGTGGGGGCAGAACTGCTGACCAGGACCTCCGCCCGTGTCGGGAAGGGCAGGGAGAGGCACAGCCACCTCCAGAGGAGTCACTTTAACATTTCCTTTGCCCACCCCAGAGCTGGGGAGAAGTCCAGGACTGCTCCTAGCTATGAGCCTGCACGCCTGGTCTGGCACACTATACGTGTTTGTAGATGCCACAGCATGACTCTGACAACAATCCTCTTGAGAGACTGATGGTACCATTCTCATTTTATAGATGAGGAAACAACTGCCATTCACCCAACGCACTGTTTTACTACATGTGCCTGGGAGTAGCCTTCTAAGGCACACTGGGAATAACACCCAGTAGACAGCCCAAACAGCATGTGACATACTCTTCCAGGACCTGTTCTTATCTCCTGATTCCTAGATTATAACTTGCTCCATTAAAGCATTCAATTCAATCCTCTGACTGTCAAGAACACCTGTTCAAACGAGATACGGTGCAATTATCTGCCTTCCACAACAAATGCCCTTTTCAGGAAAAGCCATTCTTTTTAGAGAACTCATTCCCACAACCATCAATTTGGGGCAAATAGTAAATTAGACCTTTCATTTTTCAGTTTTGAACACAGACATCTTTGGTCTACCTTTAAGAAACTACTACGGTTGCCAAATGAACTGTTTTTCTTTTAAAGGTTGGAAAGAATTCTACTAGTTCCCCTTCCCACTCCCCAAATTCAAACTGTGGATTGTGTGCCTGTTTTATGATGTTGTTAAAAAACAAAGAAGGGTCTCAAGGTTTACAACCAACCCCCAGAGTGGGCAAGTCAGAAGAAAAACATCATGCAGGGTGGTTCATGTAATATCAGCAGCTTACACATGATCCAGAGCAGGCCAGATAAGCTAACAGCCTATCCCTTTGAGCAGCTCATCTGGAGAGGTTAACCATCCAGAACACAAGTATGCAAGAATGAAAGAGGGCTTTGAAGTGAGCCAGGCCCAGACTTGAATCCAGGCTTTACTAGCTGTAGAGGCTGAGCATGTCCTTTATCTAATCTCTTTGGGCTGTAGATTTTCCATCTATACAATGGGGATAATCACACTTATTTCACATTTAGGGTTCTTCCTGTTAACTACCTTTCCTCCTTGGCTTCCTAACAGAGGCCAAAGATAAGTCTCCAAGCTAAGTTCCAGAGAAGTGAGATTCAAGAATCTACAGAATTAGCCAGGGGTGGTGGCACAGATTTAGTCCCAGCACTCAGAAGGCAGAGGCACGCAGAGCTCTGTAGTTCAAGGCTAGCCTGGTCTACATAGTGAGTTCCAGGACAGCTGGGGCTACAGGGGTCCCTGTCTCAAAAAGACCAAAATATAAATAAGTAAAAGAATCTACAGAATCTCTGATCCTTGTGGATGTGCCACCTATCTCTTTCACCCACATGGCAGTAGTTCAAGGGCACAGTACAAAATTAGAACATAGCTGGGGAAGAGGAGCAGACAGCTGTGAAAATGTAAGCCTCACGATTATAATACTGGCTTTCAATTACCTTCCCCTTCTCCTGCCTCAAATGGACACACTAAAAGAAGATAAGATTCAGGTAGTTCACATCCAAATTCCCATGAGCTGCCATTGCTAAAAGAACTCTGGATCTTATCATAGCACATTTTTGCAATGTCTTTCTTGAGGATGGCGCCCTTTCAGGGAATCCCGGCACATGTAAATCTGAAACGTTATGCTTACACATGAGCAACCTGCTGAGCAATTAAGAGTCTTCAAAGTATTTTCATACACATGATCTTTTATACTTTATTGTGATAACATAAAGCAAGCCTATCATGCTCGGTTTTGAAGAGGCACAGCTTGTTAGTAGAGGACCAGGTCTAGGGCAACTGCTCTGGATTTCCAGTCAATTTATCTTGCCCTCACAGACAGTGGGCAGGGAAACTGAACAGTGTGCTAGAGAATTTTAGTGGCACGATCACTGTCACTCATCAAAGGTATGGAGAGAACATAGAAAATACCTGGGCTGGTGATCGACTTTATAGAACAGTGGCTCAGGGTTGAGATCCTGGAGTAAGACACAGCTAGGTTCAAATGTCAACCACACAACTTATTATATAAGGGATCTTGAGCACAAAAATCTTACTATACGGTCCTTTATTCCTTAATTTTAATTTCTTTTTTTGAGACAGGTCTCATGAAGAAGCCCTACCTGGCCTTGAACTTACTATGTAGACCAGGGTGGCCTTGAACTCACAGAGATCTGTCTGCCTCTGCTTTCTGAGTGCTGGGACTAAAGATATGTGTCACCATGTCCAGCTAGTTTCTTAATTTTTAGAAGAGAAAATATTTAAACTTCATTTGACTGTGGTAAGGATAATGCATATAAAATATTGTAAGAAGGGGCTTAGCATATTTATTCTCTAGTAAACACTGGCTTTTAGAAATAGTATTAACTGCAAAGGAAAAGAAACAGTATTAAGTGAAGCTCTCCTTAGCAGAAGTATCCTTTGGCTTTCCTGACTTCTACTCAGAGAAAGCCTCTGTCAGCCAGTCACACAGGTCTGCTGGCTCATATATTCCATAGATAAATACAAGAGGAAGTGAGATCAGCATGGCAGAGGCCAGACACTTACCGCCAAGATGGCAATGACGATCCCCACTGCGCAGAGCACGGCATCATTTATTGTCTCGCTGACTTTCAGGGGGTACTTGATGCTCTCATCATTGCAGTAAAACCCTCGGCGGTAAGGCTTAATGGTGCTTGTCTCGATGATGAGGAAGGGTAGGGCCGCTGGAAACACATCAACAGGGGACAAAAAGACGGGGGAAACGTAAGAGCCATGAAGAGGAAGGGGAGCATCCCACAGCAAAGACCACCCCACATCGACCAAAGTGCCAGTTCTTGTGTTTGTGACCATCTTCGGCCTCCGTGGACAGTTTCCTCTCCTCCCCTTTCCTTCTCCTCCCCATAAGAAAAGTGGCATTTTTCTCTTTTCTTATCCCAGAGAAGTAGGGCACGGGACACACCATGCTAAAGTCCAATTTGCAATAATGTAGCCCAAAGCATTCTAGGGTGTCAGCTCTTGGGTCCTAACCATTTCCCTTCTAAGAAGCTCTGTCAAAGGCTACATTCCATGTGTTGTACAGGTCTTGAAGTCACACAAGTTAGAGTTGCAAGTCAGATCCACCACTTCCTAGCAGTGTGGTTCCTCTTGTTCTTAGTCCGTTTCCACAGCCTGTTTCTCTGAAGTAGGGTAGGCTTTCCATGCACATAAAGCCTCTGGCATAGGGTCTGGCCATTGACGCCATGTTCAAGACTTTTCCCTCACTATTCAGTCATCAACAAGATTTCACAAAGTTGAGCTCAGTCCTGCCGCGTGCCATCCTGGATAGGAGCCCAAGGGCATGGGGAGCACTAGGTGGCTCTTGCAGCTGTTGCTGTTATCAGTGGCCAGCTCAGATGGCATTCTCTTAAAGGTCACGGTCAATGGATTTTATCACCTGCCAGGGAAGTCCCTTAAAGCTCTGAAGCAAAAACCAAATGTCTATCATAAGTCTTGCATATAGTTACCTCCTAACAGGGTTCCCAGCCTCCTACAAATATATCCACCAATTTACTTTTTGAAAGACACTGACCATAAGTATATTTCTACCTTGCTAAATCACCACCAATGGCTCACCATTGACCCAAGGAGTGCCCAAGACCTTAACCTCTCTGGCTTCCCATGGTCCTCTTCTCAACACCAAGAAAACAGGCACAGGGTCTTGGCTCATGATACTTTCTTAAGACCAACATTATGTCAAATACTTTATATATGTTTTTGCACTCAACATTACAGTGACCTAAAGAGACCATCTTAAAGCATCGTTTAGGTTCTGTTTTCTCCTTTCTTCAAGGTGAAAAAAGCCAGAGACACAGCATCTATTGCTTAATATTTAGGGGCTTAAAGTCCACTTCTCTAAGTGCCCAAATCCCTAATTTAACTTTGCAAATTGGTTTAATCCAAATGTGAAATTTATTAACTGAAAAGGAAAAAAATCCCCAAATAAGCAGTTGTTTAAAAGATAAAATTCTATTTTCATGGTTTAAAAAAAAATTAGATTCACGTCACGTTGCTCAAAGCCCCAGACTGCCTCGGAAAAAAAAAGTACCAAGGACTCCACAATTTTTCAATTACTCTGGTGCAGACCAGCAGCGATAAAAACACTCACTTTCTAAAAAGTATATTTATGTATTACAGTGCATACGCACATGGATTTATTTGGTTTTATTCTCTGGATTTATTTGAATTCTACGGCTATTTATTTTGTGACCCCTAACTGCTTCCTGCTAGAACAACAATTTACTTTATCAAATTCATACCGGTGCTTTGAAAAGAAAAAACAGCGACACACCACAGCATTGTGCCTGACCTTCTCAAAGTAAACACAGAGGGGCCCTGAAAGGCAATAACCATTAACTTTTGAAACTCCCTGGCCTGGAATAAAGGAGCTGGGGGAAGGTGGTGGATAACTGTTCTGGCCCAGCCGTGACAGAAGTCAGCTACGCTTCTTGGAGTTGGGTACCTGGAAGAGATATCATACGGGCCCAAACCATCTTCATTCTACAGCCTAAAGACTTTGAAACGTGACCAAGTTGGCTATGAAAAGTGGCTGAGAAGCCAGCAATATATTAGCAGTCTTCTTTTTGGAGTTCTATACATCGTGATGGAAATGCTTAGCTCTGAGTCCTAACTGAGCTGCAACCTCTGAGGTGCCAGGGAGTCAATGTTGCTGATAAACTCAGGAGGGTAAAAGACTTGGGTGCCTTACATTAGTGGTTCAATCTTAGGCCTCCAGCTTCTATATTTAATAGTGTTCACATGATAGGCCTGTAAAACATATGTTTCTAAGGACAACAGAACATGCACAAAAGAGCCTCTGGGTTAGGCGGAACTTGACTAATGATTTTGGTTTTGCTCTTTACTAGTAGAACAAGTATCTCACATCTTCAGAATTCCCTTTGCCATCTGCCCAATGGGAAGAATGAAATCTAACTTCAGTTTCATTGGGATGATTGAATAAATTGATGTGTCCATTAATTCATTCAACAAATATCTATTGACTATGTTTGTTTAGTACAGAAATATAAAGATGATCCAGTCCTTGCCCTCAGGGAATTTCCAATCCAGTCAGGGAAGAAACACACAGCAAATTGGGAATCAGTCTAGGATGCTTTAGTTGGAAGAAACTCAAAGCAATACACTGGGTAACAACACCACAGGGTCTAAGACACACTGTGCACATTCAATAATTTTTTTTTTTTAAAGGGGAAAAAAAAAGACTTACAGAGGTGGCTAGCAGAGAAAAACCATCTGGTCAGTTCTTTTGTCCTCTCTTTAGCTGGGAACAGCACAAATCCTTTCTCTGCTTTCTTTGCCTATGGCTTAAGAAGGGTTTCCGGTTCTATGTGGATGATGAGTACAGACAAGAAGTTGGATCTCAATAGATTCTATTTATTTTCTTGAAAGGCATGGAGCTAGCATTTAGAAAACCCAATAGTTTTTTCTATCTCTCCTATAAACTTGTGGGATTATTGGGGGAGGTGCCAGTCAAATCTTGACTTTGCTCCAGAGAGAGAGAGTAACTTCAGGATCGCCTCTGTGAATGGAAACTAAACAAACATTCTCTCTTGGTCACTTCATAGAAGACTACTCTTTGACCCTTCAGAGTGCAGATTTTCTTTTTATCAAAGCAGGGAATTGATTTTCATTGCGGGTATCATCTTTATTATCTTCTATTATGCTCATTTAGTCTCAAGAAAAGAAAAACTTCCCAGTACTAGATGGTGAAATGTCAGTGGTAAACACATCATGGTAACCCTTACCCTGGAGATGTTCACGGGATTGCAAGAAAGTCACAAACATAAGCACACTGAGATAGTGCTAGGGTGATGATTGATGTGTGCATACACGGCCAAAACTGGGGCACTATAGGTGTCCTGCAGGGGACAAGGCAGTTTGATCTGATCCTTACATGAGTAGAAGAGGTTTTGTGGGGCCCATCAAATACACACCCATGAAAACACTGTAGATTAAGGATTCTAGGACTGGTAATCACAAAACTGACAGTTACTATAGAATACAATTTCAAATTTTGCTGCAGTCTGGAAGAGATTGATAATCAAAATAGGGAAGCAAGGACAAATAGCACACAGACTAATGACAGTTAACAGTTACGGAGCAAGCATTGTGTCTACACTGAGTTAAGGATCCCCATATTCACTATTGGTCTGACAACCTGGCTCCTTATGCTGGAGGCACTGACTGGGCTATTGAGATGAAAAAGGTTAAGTCCCAAACTCCAAGTGGCCCAAAGGCTTAACAGAGAGACCGTTATGAGAACCAGTGTTTTAAGCCACCTTACTTTTCCAAGAGAACACACACATGTCTAATACCATCAGAGCTCTGAAGTCAATATCCTGGAATTTAAATTTACTGATAATAACATGTACATTATGAGCTTTTTGCAAAGCAGGGCTGAAAAAGAGAGCATAATCTAGTGACTCTAGACCAAGACTCAGGCATCTCTCCTTCCAATCAAGGATCAATTAACTTCTTATACCTCTGGGACTTCTTGGGATGTGTAGGCTGCAGAGGAGGTGAAATCTGAACCCAATGACAAACACTTAATGGGCAGAAAATCAAAGCATGGGTTCAGGCCTTTGAAACTTCCGCTGACTTTGAAAAACTAACACTTGGGCAGGTTGGGTGGTTTGGGGGTGGGGTGTAAAAAACACAGGGTAAGTTTTCGTGGCCCACCCATCGATCAAGCCATGTGGGAAGTGTGACGAGAGCAACCCAGCCCCAAAGCCAGCTCCCTGCAGCTATGGCTTCGTATTTGTACAAAATTAAGCACAGTTTCTCCAAGTGCTTTTTAGATATAGGGAGTGGGGCAGGAGGATAAGAAGAGACTGCACTTTTTGTATGACCAAAAAATCAGAGCAACAGAAGAGAGAGAGAGCTTCTCATTGTCTCACTAGCCAAGTCCTTTAAATACCTCTTTCAGGACTTTTCCAATCTTCCACTTAAACCAATCTGTAGTTTTATCTTCATTTGATCTTAGTCAAAAGGCTGAGAAATGACTGTAGTGCTCTTAAAATAAGCAAAGTCTCGGATCTGTGACAGTAATAATTAAAGCAACATCTGCAGAGTGTCTACGTGCTTCCCCACAAAAAGATACAGGACACAATACACATGTGGGCACTGGCTGCAGAAGCCAGACAGATGTTAGGACCTCATGGCAGGAGCTTCATGCATCTTACCGACAGTATACAGTGAGCAGTGGGCACTATTCAAACCATTTTATAAATGAAAACATTGAGGATCAGAAAGGTCAAGCAGCTTACTTCAGTGCAGAGCTAGCAGAAGACCAGATATGGACCAGATATCAGAACTAGGTAAAAGAAAGACAAAAGACACTGAGTTCTCCTTTAAGGGGATGAGAGTCTAGTTTGAAATTAACTTAATGCTCACAATAAATGAAAAATTGTGCATTGTTATTTTCATTTGTATCCAACAGAAAATTGAAGCCAGAAGTTTTCTGACTTCTCCAGGGCCCCCGAATGAGTAAATGGGTCACTGGAACCCAGTTCTTTCTTTTGGTTCATGTTTTCTTCCTCCCTGACCTGACCCTTCGTTATAAATGCATTCCCTGTTAAAATATGACCAACTGATTTTTTTTTTTAATCACTTAAGGTCAGAATGGTCAACCCAACTACTACTTAGAGGTTCAAAATACAAATATTTATGTTGCTTGTAAGTGACAGTGTTTCTATTTAAAGTAATTAATTGCTACTGGTCTTAGAAGTGTGCAAACTTTCTTTGGTTTACGATATTTGTCCAGATTTTTCAACTGGACACAATCCAGATGAGCGGAATCTAAGTTTACTATGAAGGCGTTTCTTCAGCTTTGAATTCAGCTCCATGAAAAACACTTGCAGTTGGCTGGTGTGAACAGGCAGTATTCTGGGGCTACAGGCTTTCCTTGACAAATGTTCATTCTTCAAGGCTAGAAAGTTCAAGCCTAAATGGAGAAACTCATGCGATAGAGTCCTGCTGCTTATGTTTCCTCATCCCAAGTTCAAGGTCTCTAGCTCAGTTTAACAAACAAGTACAAACAGTTCCCTGAATACTGGGCACTGTGTTGGGTGCTGGGGACACAAAGGTGAGCAAGACCTTGTTTGTATGGCATTTCAGTTCCCTATCCCCAGGAGACCTCAGGTTCCATGACAAAGAGCTACCTGTCTATAGTCTAGTCCTGGGCATTAAAAAGAACTTTAGGTGGTCTTTCTTATCTGAAAGTCCCTAGAATAAAAAAATTTTCTTTTTCAGTGCTCTAGACCAACCCGATACCTTGAACATTCTAGGCAAGCACTCTACCACTAAGCTACACTCCCAGCCGCTTACTCTTTCAATAGTATCAGTCTTCCTCTTCATCTCTGGCTGTTTTGGCCTTTCCAGTTGGATTCTTTGTATAAAATACTTTATTATTTTAATTTGTATGAGTGTATTGCCTCTATGTATGTAAGTGTGCTCATGTCATACAATGCCCGAGGTCAGAAGAGGGCGTTGGATCCCCTGGAACTGTAGTTACAGACAGTAGTTGTCATGTGGATGCTGGGAATCAAATTGGTTTCTCTGCAAGAGCAGCCAATTTTCTTAAACATCTGAGCCATCTCTCCAGCCTTCCAGTTGGATTCTTTTCACAAGAATGCGTGCGTGTGTATGTATATGTGTATATGTATATGTGTGTGTGTGTGTGTCTGTCTGTGTAAGGCAGAGAACAACTTCTGGGTGTCAATTCTCTCTTTTCACTATAGAGTTCAGGAATAAAACTCAGGTCATCAGGCTTATGTGGCAAGCACTTTTACCCAGTCAGCCATCTCATCGGTCTCGTCCAGTTGAATTTTTAATGGATTACCACATTTACCTAGAAGTAAAACAAAGAGAGAGCCCAGGAGCTCTTCTACCAACATTGTATATTCCACAAAGAGATCTTTAGGATAAACCTATAGGCCTTACAATCTCTCCACCATAGGTAGAGCAGAGTCTCTTTCAATCCATCTTTTAAATATGGATGGGAATAAATCTGCATTCATTGGGCATCTATTATACCAGAAACTTTGAATGAATTACACTGATTTAACTCTCAAAGTAATTGTCAAGGAGCAGAGAGGCAATGATTTGTCTGTATGCACTTTTGCTGATGAGAGTAACAACCAGAACACTTAATAGGATTGATTATCTAGCCCCAGGAGTCCATTTGGAGATGGGGCCAGATAGCTTTTCTGGTGAAACAGATGTGAACAATGTCTAGGCAGACATAACAAACTAGAACAAACTCATGAACGTGTATTTAATCTGAGCAAGTGCAAAAATGAAGACTCAGCCTTTGATATTGATATGCTTACACAGATCCAGCCTCTCTGCTTTGGTTCTCCTCATCCCCACCCCAGAGCCCAAAGGTGGCTCTTAACAAAATGTTTGTTGGAGCTAGGGGACCACAGGAAGCACACACGAGCCTAGTGGTTCAAGGCTCTTACATATGTAGCCACATTTGATCTCCTGACAATGAGAAGTAATGTTTTGAACACCTGTATTCAAGTCCCACTGGCAAGCTCTTATCTGTCCTTCAAGACTTAAATATCTCTGTCACAAAGGAGTCGCTGAGTCACGGAATCCATTGACAGGATTAGTTACTCCTTTCTTTTTCTAGCTAATTCATAAACTTTGGGATCTGGCACATAAGATTTCATCTCTCACCACCTGTCAGGATTGTACATGTAGGTCACTTTATTCTCTTCATTCTTCATGTCATATAATAGGACTTCATCCAATAATTCTCAATGTTCAGAACTGACTGTGAGGGCTGAGATGCAAATTTATGAAATATCTTATAATTGCCTGGCCAATAAATATTAGTTCTTGCTCCTGTATGTGCCAGCCAAGCAACACAAAGCCTAGTGTCAAGAACCCCTTTAAGGAGGAGTAAGATGTGATCAGAGTTTTATCCAGAAGTCACTGTGGGCCCACCAGCTACTGGCTAAAGGCAGTCTGATCCCAAAGAAAGGCATGCTTGTAAAACCCTAAAATTCCAGGGACTTCACAGAATTGGGCAGACAGATGGGTCTTTGACAGTTGTTGGCAGGACCTGTTGCCCTGAAGCAGGGAAGAGCTGTCACTGTATAAACTCTCCCATGTGTTCTCAAAAGATCACAGGAGGCTGTAAGTGTGGTGAGTCCATAAGAAAAGAGAAAACGGTTCTTCCTATTTAGCTATTGGCAAAACGTGTCGGTCAGCTTCTGTGCTCCCATCCAAGCCCTCCTGCCCAGGTGTACAAAAACACCATGTTCACGTGGTGCTAAAATAAACAGTATGGACTGGCAGGACTTCAGACACCTGGAAGATAGCTCAGTAGTCAAAAGGCAAGTTCAGAGGCAGATGCCGGGCCAGATAGGAAGTGCTTGAAGCACCACCAGAGGCCTGTAGGAACAAAGTCACATTGTTAGGCTTCCCAAGGCATAGGGCTCCAAGGAACCCAAACTATATGGTGCACATTCTAGGTCAAGGTCACATTTTGAGAATCCCCGCCAAATCTGCATTCTGTTTGGCCCACCCAAAGCTTAAAACTGTTTTAATTGGTGCCAATATTTCATAACAAGCAGTCTCACATAACATTCAGATTTCCAGCTTCGGAAGCCAAAAGCGCTACATGTGGCAGGCAATACCAGCCTCAGCTGCTCCCTTCAGATGATGCCCTTGTCTCCCAGGGCCCTGGTCCTCATCATGGCCACCCTCACCCAGCCTGGGTTGTCATCTCTCTTAAACTTGATCTCTTTTGTCATTTAAGTTAACTCTCTGACTCTGTAGATACTGACTATTCTATAACTTCATTAAAGAATAGAAGAGTTCATAAATGGTGAACCTATTCAAACAAATGATTCTTTAATGTGTGTGTAGGAGTGCATTGCCTAAATGTATGTAAGTGCACCCATGTCATGCAGTGTCCACAGAGGTCAGAGGAGGGTGTCAAATCCCCTGGAACTGAGATTACAGATGACTGTTAGCTGCCATGTGGGTGGTGGGAATCAAACCTGAGTCCTCTGCAAGAGCAGCCAATGATGTTAACTGCTGAGCCATCTCTCCACCCCCTATTTTTATTCCATGTATATGAGTGTTTGGCCTCCACGAACGTAAGGGTTCCACATGTGTGCAATGCCTGAGGATGGTAGAAGAGGGTGTTGGAGAGCCTGGAACCAGAGTTACAGATGGTTGTTAGCTGCCACGTGGGTGCTGGGTACCTGAGTCTTCTACAAGAACAGTCAGTACTGTTAACTACTGAACTTTCTCTCCAGTCCCCAGAATTGTTTGTGTTTTTTTGTTATAGCTTTTTTTTTTTTTTTTTTCCCGATAGGGTCTTCCTGTTATCCCAGATGACCTGGAACTCACTATGTAGACCAGGTTGGCCTCCATCTCACAGAGGCTGTCCACCTGCCTCTGCTTGCTGGGATGAAAGACTTGTACCACCCTCCTTCACCACACCCAGCAAGAAATAATTCTTGATTTGACATTGTCTTCCAGGCTGCATTAACTTGTGAATGTGGATATAGAAGATGCGCATATATGTTTATGTATATTTCTCAATCTTAAACCAAGATGAGCCTCCTATGGTTTCAATTATATGCCCAAGGATTATGTAAATCACAGTACAAGGTAGTTAGCTTTCATTTTAGATACAGGGAAATTGAGGCCCAGTGAGTTACAAAGATCTGAAGACAAGCCTCCTTGGTGGTAGGGCTTGCAGGAGCAGCTGCCCGATTAGCCAGGTAACCTCTCTACCTGTCACAGTGTTATCAGAGCTCTACTTTTAAGGGTGGTAGTTATCTGAAATAAAAACAGCCTTCGTAGGATAGAAGTTCATTAATCTCAAGAGTAAAAGCCAAGTGAGAAGAGACAAGAATAAAGCCCATCAGATATCTACTGACATCACAAATCTTACTCAAAATGGAGTTAGACACTTTTCAGTAATCTGATGATAACATTCTGGAACCACAGAGATAATTAGTTCTCCATTTACTACGTGGGAAGACTAAGGCCCATCACACTGACGTGGTAATTCTCTCCTGCAAATCTCCTGAACTGACAGTTACTTCAGAACAGAACCTGCCTCTAAATCTCCGGGACAAAGAAAACATTCCCAGCACTTAATAAATGTTTAGGAAGTGAACCAAAATTTGAAAGAGCTGACTCTTCACCAAATACACTGTATAACTGGAGGATACTCTTCTCACCTTATAGATTTCAAACTCCTATTGCCTATGCATACCCTGTATCTTGTTTTCTGAACCCAATCACTCCAAACAACACATTACCATTTCCATTCCATCAAGAATTATTTATGGTTAACAGTTGCATAGCCTTAAACCCCTTGACTTTCAGTTCCCGCGTTTGCCACATAGCCCTCAGAGGAAAGCTAAGGAGTCCCAGTGACTAAGCCCTATTCCCTATCCCACCCCAGCCGCCCTAAAGTCTAGGGGATCAATTTCAGCACATCCCCAAGATCCTCTTGAGGAATCACTGTCCTCAAAAAGCTCCACATGAAAGGGCGGACACAGATCTCCAGACCTGGGCTTGAAACCAGTTTCATCACTTAACAATCTATGTGATCTTCAGCAAATTTAACTTCTCTGAGCCTCCCCCTTTAAAAGGAGGATGCTGAAAGAGCTGTGAGGATGAAATACGGAATGATAGGCATTCAACAATTAGTTCTCTTCCCTCCCAAGCCTGAAAATCCCCAGGCCCTGTTTACCTGCCGCCAACTGGCTTCACTCGTTTCCTTACTAAGGTGATTGGACAGCACCGGGTCACCTCGACTAGGAGGCACACTGAGCAAGCCTGGATCCAGTCCAGGGTGCTGTGGGTCAGACAACCCTCACCCTGGGAGCACATTCTTCATTCCCAAGCTTGTCAATGTTCCTTTTATAAAATATAGAAACCTTCTTCAAATCTGACAGCTGCCACCTGCACAAATAATTCAAGGATGTAATTTTGTAACTGAATACAGGTCCTAAAAGCTGGTTTGAAGTCTAAAAAAAATTCCCTTTGACCTTCTGCTTAAATGGTCACTAATCACTTTTAAATTTGTAGTTGACTTCCTCTCTGTGTGCTGTTCTTACGGGTTACATTGTCATTTTAGATGTATCCGGGGAGTGAACGGCATTACAAAACACCTGATTAAAGCACAAATCCAATTTCTTCCTCAGACATCTATGGCTTGGCCCATGCCTCACTGATTGTATAGAACGACACCAGGTGGGTTAGAGAGCAGAGGAAAAAAAAGCTGCTTTGAAGGAAGAAACTCCTCACTGAGAAAATTACGGGGCACAGAAATTAATAAGATGGTGCCCCGCCCTCTAAAAGCGCATTTGTAGCCATGGGACAGGAACTTCTGTGGTGACATTGCTCAGATGCAAGCACGAAAGGTACCTTTCAGCTCAAGGCCTGGCAGGCAGCAGGCAGCTCCCGGTCACTGATGAGCTCCAAAAATGTACTTCAAAGATTTGTTGCTGTCATTTAAATGCCAATGACGTACTCAAAGTTGTATTAAAACAAAAACAAAACACAGAAAAATCCAAATTGCTGTTCCACTCCCATCCCCTACCCTATTTTTGAACTGAAGAAAACACAAGAAGTTTGAGGGAGCTTATCTATTTCTAAAGCCTAGCTGTTAAAAAGATAGGTGCAAACAAGGAAATCAACTGGCAGTTTAAAATGTCCTTAAGCCCAGAACAATTTTCTTATTTGGGGAAAAGGTTTCTAGTTTGTCACTGGGTTTACCGCACAATGAAATAATCTGAAGTCAAATAAAACCACTGAAGCCATTCATCCTACTTTGCATTTGGTCTAGCAAATTAGTCAACCTTGGTTAGCAACCGACTATTGTAATTTTCAGGGGTCTGAGTCTATCAGTTCAGCCAATATTCCGGAGAGCAAAATTATTCACCACTAGCATTTAGCTCAGAAATATCTGCTATTCATAGGATGACACAAATGAGTTTGGGAGGATTAATGAAGTTTCTGTTGCCAACACAGTGTTAAAAAAAAAAAAAGATCAAGAGTGGGCAATAGTCACTTAATCTTCCCAAGGACCTTAAACCCCAGCTAAGGAAACTGAGGTTCCCACTGCTCTTCACTTTGTGAAGCTAGATTCCAGAAAGAGACTTCTGGAAGTCAAAGATGCTCGTTTCCAAAGAACAGTTTCAGAAATGCCCTCATCTCTATAGACCTCAATTCAAGGTGCAATGAATGAACATTGGTAGCTCTTGGTTCTATCAAGCCAACTGGGGGGGCCAGCAGGTGAGAATGCCTGTTATCTCTCCCAGTATTTATCAGGTACACAACATACTGTTTCACAATGGCTGGAACTAAGGCTCAGAGGCAAGGTCCTAGAGTAGCAGAAGGTGGAATGGTACTGGTCAGCTTAATCTCCAACACACACACACACATGCACACACAGACACACACACACACAGAGCATAGGAGCATAGGGACACAAAATGTAGGCATTCAAATACTCTGGAGAGAGCTGGCTGCAAGTCTCTAACCTCTAGGTGGCTAGCTATAGGAACCCTATTATTCCAGGAGAGGCTCTCAGAGCCAAAAACTCTCCAGGAAGCCACTGCTCTGTGATGCATTTTTCAGCTGTGGACAGAAAGGGCTCCTTCCCAGGGTATTTCTCCAAGGTTTCTAGAAACCAGGCCCCTAATCCTTGCAAAGCAGCACGGAGCCAGCTTCCCTCGGAGGGACACAATGTCTAGAGTCCTTCTTACAAATCAAAACAGAAAAACTCCCCATTTTTCTCCTTTACAGCCTCTCTGAATGTGTGAATCAGGCAGAGAGAGGAAGAGGACAGCCAGGGGGGTCTTCAGGGCTTCTCTAACTCTCCTCCCCCGTGACCCTGCCCACCAACCCTCTGTCGCACTAATTTACAAAGCCCCACTGTTCTCTCTGCCCACCCCGCCCCTCCTACCGCCACCCCAAACACATATATACACTTTTTAAAAGGGCAAAATGCCAAATAACATTATTCCCCTTCACCATGGTATTGCCACGAGAGCTTCCTGGTATGTGTGCCTGAGAAGCGGGAGGCTTGAGTGGAGAGAGCAGCCTCCATGACTGCCCCTCCCTTGGTGTCAATGGGCTGGAAACGAAAGGGAAGAGTGTGCAAGTGGAACCTAATTGGAAAGACGAGAGGGAAGTGCCAGGCCCCTGGAACAGAGACTGGAGATACTAGCCTGTGCCTTTAGAGGCCAACGTGTCTATGAAAAACGCTTGCAAACCTGTAAAATTCAGCCTTGCTTTGTCCCCCAGCACAATGCTACACTGCGTCATAGGCAGTCCAGCTCAGCATTAAAGTGTCCCGGGAAGGAACAGCTTAAAGCCTACGCAGTGTTCCTGTGCACCACCTAACTCAAAACTGTGCCACAGACCCAATAGGCCATTAACAAATAAAAAATGGTCTTCTGCAGGTGTTAATTTGGTCTTGTGTCTGTGTAGAAGGAGCAGACTGAGGTACAATTCCTCCAACTTTGGCCAAGCCCTGGCAGTGTGACACTATACTGATGAATTCTCAGGACCTTATCTGCAAAACAGGTCCAGCAGTCTTGAAAGGCTAATGTGGGGATTTCCTGAGATGGTGTGCCGGGAAAGGTTCCAGAGCAGGTGATCTGCTGAAGGGTCTTCCTTCCCTTCTGCCAGAAGCACAAAGGGGAAAGGAGCAATTCCTCCAAGGAACAGGGCAGAATTCATAAGAAATCATCTATTGCCTGCAAGTAGCACCAAAGACAAGCTCGGTATGTGGGAGCTGCAGCTTGTCCGTTAAGATGATAGAATGGGCCTCAGGAATTAATTATTCAACAATCTTGCCGTTCACAAATCCCATCCAAAGGAATGGTTTGATTCCTTTCAGTACACTGACCATACAAAATACTGAAAGTCCAGTACACTTCAAAAGCCTCACAAAAACCCAGGCCAGGGCTTGGCAGGAGTTCCTTAACCACTGGGTTTTTCTGTGTGTGGTTTATAATAACATGCAAGCCCAATGCCAAATCCTAATCTATTAAGGGACTGCCAATTAGCAGGGGGCTTAGAGTTGTAGGTTTGAGAACTGGAGAGCGGGCCTAATTAGGCTTGCAAATCATTTCTCTCTATTGCCCCTCACAATCTGACACAAGGTATACTAGCCAGTTGTTCCAGATAGATCCTTTCTGTATTCCTATTCACACTGCTTCTTGTCTAAGTTAAGATTCCAGCCCTGAGAGTTAGTGCTCATTTTCAAGTCTATCCTAGATGGTAAAATCTGAATTGAGCAAGGCTACACCTGGATTGTGACTCTCATATTCAGATAATCACTATCAGGGGCACTTACAAAGAAAATAACGGTAAGATTCTGGGCTCTGCCTAGACCTACTCAAACACTCTATTAAAACTGCCAGAAGGGACTGGGAATTCATTTTTCCTCCCTCCCTCTCTCCTCTCCTCCCTTTTTTTCAGTCCTGAGGAACAAACCCAGGTTCTCGCCCATGGCAAGTAAGCGCTCTACTACTGAGTTATATCCCCAGTCTAAGAATTCTTAGTTTATTTATTTATTTATTTATATATTTTTGAGACAGGGTCTCCCCATAGCTCCAACTGGCCTGGAACCCCATATGTAGAACAGGCCAGCCTCTGCCTCTCAAGTGCTGGGATTAAAGGCATGAACCACCACACTCGGCAAATTCTTAGTTTTTAATAAGGCCTTTAGATGATTCTATCATGATGATTTGACAATCACTGCTTCTAAAACACAGTACTTCATTTTTTTCACTTTCAAGTATAAAGGATTTATACTAAAAATCTATATAAAGACAAACACAATTTTAAGTTGTAGCGAATATCAAGTGTTTACTAAGCAGGTATTGTGTGCTGAAGAAAAACTGGGAGAAGTGAACAGGAGCCAGTAGAGCGGCTTGCAGGGACCCTACAAGGAGTCGAACCTGCAGTCTCCTCATTTTCTCTCTTCTATCTATCTGTGAACTAGGCTTTCTAAAAACAGCTTCCATAGAAAAAAATTAGAATGATTCTTGAAACCAGACATCAGAGGCCTGTTCAGAAGAGAAAAAGTCCAAGAAACACATGGCATCAAGACATAGGAGAAAGCACATGCTTTTGGACAGCCTGGTCTCTCGAAGGTCAGAGTAGAGCTCGGAGACCTCTCTGGCAGGAAGAGCCCAAAGTCCTCGGTGACTTAAAGTCTCTTTTCTTCCTTGAGCCTCTTTATCCAGTGAAGGTGCAAGGTGGACAGGCTACTTCACTTCTCATCTGGGTTCAGCATGAACATTTCACCCAGAGTCTTCAGTAATCGGAAGATTCTCTAATGCTGGCCTCAGTGATCTCTAATCATTCTAAATTGGTCCGTGTCAGCTTTCAAACAAGACAGTTTCCTGCCCACAGGGCCTGTGTTTATAATGGATCCTTTCTACAGTGCTGGGTACTGAGCAGACCCTCAAACTCTGGTACACCTTGGGAAGGGGAGTGGCTGGCCAGGCCATGTTTAGAAAGGTCACTCTGGTGGCCGTGTGAGCAATGGACTGCAGCACTAGAGCTAAAGTCTGCTGGCTCCAGCCAGCTGAGCTGTGTGACTAACTGCCTTCAGTGAACAGCCCTGAGTGTTCACACACCCACAGTCCACTCAGAATGTCATGGGTTAAGGCCTCTCTCAGCTGCAATTCACTCTGATCCTAGACAGCACAACTCAAATAAACACAGCCTGCTCTCCAGGAGCACCTGGGACCGGCTCCATCTTAACCTCACACACCTCTATAAACGGACTGTGATGTCCCCTCTCCAAAGACTCCGTCAGGGGACCTTAACACACAGCATAATTCCTTCTGGGGAACACCTAGGTCTAGATTAGAAGTGAACGGCTGAGGAAGGAATCTGTTATCTGTTGGCAAGAGGAGGATAAAGGCAAAGAGTGGCACAGGAACCTGCGAGTGAATGGATTCTAGAGTCCGACACACCGGGGTCTGACCACCACCTTCAACAGCTCACTCAGCCTCACAATGAGGTGGAAGGAATACGTGTGTGAGGATGCTTTGTTGGCAACTCCTGGCATAAAGAAAAGGCACAGGAACTGTGTTATTTCTGAGAACATGGGCAATGAGGAGACCAAATGTTATCTGGTTGTAAGGAGGTCCATAACTTATTTCACACATAGACACTGCATTACAAAAGTCCACAATTTGGCTTTTTCTCTTCTTCTTTTAATGAGATTTGAGTGACTGAAAATGTAGATATTAGACATGGCATAGGCTTTGGAGCCAAGCAGATCTGAGTTTGAAGCTTTGATCTGCCATTAAACAAGCTACATAAATTTCTAGACTACTCATAAAATGGGGATAATACAACTAATCTTGAAGAGTTGCCAAGGGTGACTCAGGGAGTTGAGCTGTGTGAGTGTGTGTGTGTGTCTCTCTGTCTGTGTTTGTATACTTAATTCATGGCAACTACGGTTATTGCTCATGGTCTTCCCTACAAAATACATTAAAAAGAACAAAGTGACAGGTGGCCATTTACCCCTATGTGAGTTACAAAGATCCTTTAAAGCAACAGTATATGCAGAATTTTTAAAAAGTCATACATGCCTATTTCCAGCTAAAGGAAGATGGGGATTTCCCAGAACTCCATGTAGGTTTGAAAGGAAGGCCCTTGGAACGTCCCGAGGTTATTTCACAGACAGCCCCATCTCTGTACCATAATGTATTTGCCCATTTTCTCTTCATTCATTTATTTCCAATAAATATTAAGTACCTATAATGAACAAAGTCCAGATCCCAAGCAATGGGGGATTGTAGAGGCCCTGCATCAGACCTTTCATTTTTTACTCATGTAAGGAAATGAAGGGGTGGAGATTTGCCTGAGGGTGGTCAGAGGAAAGAACACAGATGGCCAGGCACTGCCAAACTCTGGCCACTCCATCCATAGACTTTAATTTCAGTCAGGGTTGAAACTAGGAAGGTGCCAGTGCCTCTCTTTCAGGAAGGCATGAAGCAAGCAGACAACAGCATCTTCCACACAACAGGGCTGTGCAGGGCCTTCCATCTCCCTGGGAACCAGAGACCCTGAGGACCCGGATGACTAGGCACATTCACTGCTTATTGCAGTATTCCTTCTAGCCTTCCCTGGAACCACTGTAATGTCCATACATGTGTGTACACACAACATGGATATAGTCTGCCAAATCCATTCATGCAGGAGAAAGAAATCAAAAGTTGAAGGAAGAAGAGGAGGAGGAGAGGGGAGAATAATGACTATGTTTGCTCTAGAATTTGGTTCAATCACAAGGAATTATGAACCCAAACAGTCTATAGGTCACTGTACTCCCTGGAATTCTCAGAGGAATGGACCAGTCTCTGCAACAGGCTTCACAAACCCATCATGGCAGTTAAGTTTCAGCTACACCTAGTAAGCCGCATTCAACCTGGCTTTTAAATAACACCACAGTGTAGGTCAAAATTAAACTTAATAATCATTAAATATTATCTCATGCTAATAAAATTCAGATAAAGAGAAGTATTCATTTTCTTTTCCATGTGGTCTTTTCAACTCATCGGTAGGAAACAGGATGTGATGAAAATATACCATTTCAGAACCAGTCATGCCTAAATTCAAATCTCATGCTACTTGCCTTGGCCCTCAATTTCCTTACGTAAAATGAGGGGTGGTTTACGCTTTATTGTATTCCCACTCAGAATTCCTATGTTGAAGTCTTAAGTGGCAGTACCTTAGTCTATGAACTTAGTCAGAGATAATCTCTATACAGACAAACCACTTAAACTAATATCATTAGAGTCCTAATCTAATAACACTGGTATCCTCAGAAATTAGAAATTTGGGGGCTGGAGAGACAGCTCAGCGTTTAAGAGCAATGGCTGCTCTTGCAGAGGACCCAAGTTTGATTCCCAGCACCCACATGGCAGTTAACTAACACCTGTAACTCCAGTTCCAGATCTTATGACCTCTTCGGGGACTGCATGACATGGGTGCACTTACATACATGCAAGCAATACATTCATACACATAAAATATTTTTTAAAAAAGAAACAAGAAATTTGGACATGGTCAAGCATACATGGCATAGAAGGAAGGAGCATGTAAACAGGAAAATGCCAGACAGACAAAGCAATAAGCCTAGGACAGTCTTCTCCCTCACGGCCTCAGAATGAACCACCTGCCCCTTCCCATACCACCCTGCCTCACATTTGGACCTTCCACTCTCAGAGCTGTGAGACAACAAATTTATGATGTGTAAATTGCTCTGTTGGAAATTTAGTACAGCAGCCCCAGCAGAGAAATGGAGGGAGCAACAGCATTTGCCTTAGAGATTTGTTTGGGGAAGTCAAGGAAAGGAAAATGAAATGCAGAGGAGGGAGAAAGCCAGAGTGTGACAAAGGGTGATCCTCAGCCCAAAGCTGCTAAACCGTCATGTGGGTCAAGTGAACATTATTTTAATCATCAACATAGACAAACACATATGCACTTAATTGAAAAGAAATCAAATAAAAAGGAGATGTGCTGCAGCTGGAGAGATGGCTCAGTGGTTAAGAGCACTGACTGTTCTTACAGAGGACCCAGGTTCAAGTCCCAGCATCTGCATGGTGGCTAGCAAGCATCCGTAACTCCAGTTCAAGAGGAATCTGACACCCTTTTCTGACCTCCACAGCATTGTACAACACGGGTGCACTTACATACATGCAGGAAGTACACTCATACACACAAAATAAAAATAATAAATAAAATGTTAAAAAGAAGGCAATGTGCCAAACAGCAACAGCACTGTGTTAAGTGGCAGACTGTATGTCGCTTTCCTTTCCAAAGCTTGGCTGATGTAATTTAAAATATCATAATGGAACATAAATTCATCTACTAGAAGAAAAGTCTAAAAATGCATGCCAGTGTCAAAAAATAACTTGAATGTTCCAATTCTGCTCAGCTTTTATTTAACTACTTATATATACTAGACTTTATGATAATTTTTATTCTATAATGAAAAGAGGAGGTCTGCCTCAGATTTTCCTGCTAGGGCTCTACACAAACCTACATTTACCATTTACGCCTCTCCAAATATACATAGAAATACAGCATTTTCTACAAATTTTACTGTTACACAAACACTGTGATTCAACAGATTCTGTGTATAACCTACAAAAAAAAAAAAAAAAAAAAACTCCAGAAAATTCTCTTCTAAATGCTAGTCAATAAATCAGACATTGCAGCCCTTCTGATCAGATACAATTGTTAAAATGTTTCCATGGTATGGATCTATACTTGGGGAAAATCCATTCCTATATCTCAGAACAGCAGCTAAGTCATATTGAGCATGTGTTTTGAGACTCAAAGTGTCTGGTGCCTCCAGCTCTAGTGTTGTTGCTGTTCTAGTTGCTGTTCATTGGTACACAATCGGGGAACGGGGAGAGGAAGCATGTGAGATTGCTCATTTATGAAAATGTGTCCCTTCTCACCGAGTCCCAGCTCTCTAGTGGAATGAATTTTCAAATGTGTGGTCAAAACCACTGCTCCTCACTGGAGCAGTGGCTTGTCTGACCCAGGCTCTCCCGGCCTAAGTCCTGAGGCCACCGGTTCTGCCAAACCTACCCTTTTCCTTAGTTATTCCTACTGTCCCCGTCCTGCATCTTACCAAAGAGCTGACAGGAAATACATCTTTCTAGTCAAAGAAGCTTCTACTGAATAAGTAAAGTTCATACACACATAGAGAGAGAGAGAGAGAGAGAGAGAAATTACATAATGAAGTCTCATCCTATGGTGATGCCTGCTGTTCTCCATCGATTGGCTTCCTGACCACTAGAATATGTGTGGTAATACGCAGTACAAGCTTTACTTCGGGAAGGCCAAATGTAAACCCAGTTAGGGTGGAGGATCGAAGGTGAGAGGTGTGTGGCAGAGGGGTGCTTGTAGTGGGAAGCACTCTTCTAGAAACCCATCTCCTTCTCTTCCAGTTCTTAACTTCCAGTCACCTAGATCTTAACCTCTTGCATAGGAACTGTATCCTGTTAGTTTTGAAGCCACATAGGCTATCATGAAGCAGGTAATCAATAAATGCTGAGTGATAACAGTGTTGAAGGTACTGATAACTGAGTTGCTTTGGACCTTGTAAGGAAACTTCTAATATCCTTCTAAAAAGGCAATGTCTACAGAGTTTCATGAACTGGGCTCTTTCTGGTCAAAGACACACAGTGTCATCAAGTCTACATTTTACAGACATGCTGACCTAGTAGACAGAGGAGAGGTAGCTTCTGAAACCAACTTCGCAGGATTTCAGCATAACCTCTCACTGTATAGAGAAACTTTATACTTCCTCCTTTCCATCGCCCCAGTCTGTCTTCTCCTTGGCAAGTTCCAAGGCACTTTTCCAATCCCACAGTGCTCTGTGCTGAAGCCAAAGCCCAGTTTCCTGCCTCAAAGGGCCCTTTGTTTAGGCTCTCTTTCCCAATCAGCATATCCTGAGCTTGAACCCCTAGCTTTTGAGAACTCTGAAGCCTTGGCAGCAGCAAATTTGCCAGCAGGTTTGTGGTCCTTAACAGCTTTCACAAACCTCGGGAGGGAATGTCTATAGCTAAGAAACACTTTTCATGGGAGGGGGGAGGGAGTATTATTTTAAGAGTTGCAAAAACAACTTCAAATTGACTCTTTAGTCTTTAATTGCTACCAGAAGACTGAGAACTTCTTGTTCTCTTGTACTTAATTAAGATGATAGTTTTAATCAAATTTAAATGATATTTGTTAATATGCTCTGCTCAAACTCTCAGGCAGGTTTTGCATCAGAACACTGGAATGCATGAAAGACAAATTTCCAGCTTGGTCCTCCCACCTGCAAAACACCTTCAGCAAGAGTAGATGGAAGGGCCGCATCTACATAGCTGCCACTGGACTCTCGGGAGGCTCCAGGGTGGCTTTTCATAGGTCAAATACACTGTGTCCAACGCATACTTTGCATAGGCCACATGTTGCAAGTTCAGGTAGCACTCTCTTATGCACTTTCTTCAAAAGTTCACCCAATAATCTACGACCCTAACAGTTTCCATAAACTTCGGTCAGGGAATAATAATCAAAGAACCTACTGTCTGTCAGGTATCTTTCAATTTCCAAACAGTCTGTAAAATACAAATTACTATCCCCATTTCACAGATGGGGAAACAGGAAAAGAGAGGTTAACTGTAAGGTAGCAAATGGCAGAGCCAAATTTGAACCCAGAACAGCCTAAGGCATATCTTTCTATTGCAGTACACTACCTTGTAAGGTTTAGAACTTCCTAACTACATGGATTTTGAAGGGGAATCTTGTCACCAGTCTTCCAGAGTGACGATATCGAGCAATTCAAGTATTAAGACCTCCAGCAAGCAAACACTGTCTTTGGGGTGTAGCCTTCTGTCCCTAAGGGACCTCCACATTTATTACGGACTATCTAAGTCAACTACTTCAGTAAGGCACCAAAATGCAGATAAGAGTATGAATGAGTTGCTTAAGGTCACTAACACCAGGCCTGGGGTGGCTTACAGTTCTGGATGTGAAAGTACCCAGAGTGGTGGTGAAAGGGTGGCACTGTGAGCAGAAACTGGCTTTCAGAATGTTCTCCTTCCATAGGCTAAGAAGAAGGCAAAAGCCTGGCGACAAAGGCCAGAATGCAGAGAAGTATGTGCTGTTTGCTAGAAGTCAGAGCAGTGTGAAGGCAGTGTCAGTGAGAATACCGCATACTCAAACAGGGTCGGTGAGAGCCACAGATCTTAAACAGAACCACAGGCAAATGTAGGTGTCTCTGGGGAGCAGAACGTGGAGGGATGGTGAGTGAAGGTTATTCCCCTTTAAAAATGATCATATTCAGGGAATTATTTTTAACAACATTACTATCTTTGGGATGCTATGTTAAGGTTTAAAAGGCTCTGTAGACAACTGACACATGGGCTCCATGTCTCATTCAGAGAATTCCTGAATCTAGAGCATAAAGGAGTGCTTAAAATATTTTCCATGAATTTGACATTGAACCTGACTGTATGAGTTTTCTTCCCTCTGGATTTTACCCACTTAACTCCCCTGAGTATAGCTTTCACATCTTCAAAATAAGGGCGGAAAGGGAGCACTCCTGATACCCAGCCCTCCACTTTATGCAGTCCAATATTACCCTAAAGAGTGGCCACTGGTACTGGGCAGATCAGAGGCCGAGGAAGCACGCTGCTAAAATGGCTTCATCAGTGCGGCCCCTCCTTGACAGTGGTGATGTTACTGCCTACAGACACCTCCCTCCGATCCCTTTCCCAGCATAGGGTTATTAACCCATCAAGTCTGCTACTTCTGCATCAAATACATGGTGCGTTCATATTACCACACCTGCCTGACATACCTGCTTCAGAAGACACAAAGGCAGGTACCACATACTATTTGATATTAAGTCCCCAAAGTTAGCACAGCTCTAGGCATGTTCACTGAAAGGACTTATCACTAATATTTACTCAAGCACTTATAATTATAAATTGACTGATATTATCATGAATGTTAATTCCAGCCACAACTTTCCAACACTGTACCAAATAGCTGGTGCTGAGTTAAAATGATAGGAAGGCCATTTTAAAGCAAAATAACCTTAAGCAAAAGACTCAACTGAGTCTCTATTTTAACTCAATAGAGTCTTTTAACTCTATTAACTCAGAGTTGGGGGTTGTATGTTGGATGGGGTGGGAATGGGAGGACAGACTGAATAACAGCTTTGACATAGACCCAGGGGTAATTCCTGATACCTGACCTCTTATGCCTCAGTCATCTGAATAACTGGAGTAATGTACCTTTTCGACAAGGATATCGCCACAGACTTTAATGAGAGCTATAAAGTGTTAGGAAGGCAACACATGCTCTGTTCTCTTCTGAATCAGGTGTTTTGGTTATTTTAGTCTCTTCTTCTCAGTCATCTCAGAGCTGAGAATGATGCAGATAAATATCTAAAAGGCGAACAGAACCAAGATTCATAGTACAGGATCATTTTGTGGGTGGGTGCTTTTGTTTTTTTTTTTTGATGCAGGGTCTCACTATGTCTCTCAGGCCACCCTTAAACTTTTGATCATCTTAAAGGACTTTCCAACAGGTAAAAAAGCAAGGAACCAAGCTTTTCTCTTTTTTTAAAGTAACAGAAAGTATTACCGCACAGTCTAGGATAAAAAGGTCAAGGAGAAAATCATTTCTCTTCTCCCCTATTCATGTGAAAGAACAGATTTTTCAGAGGAAGTCGCCAGTTGGGCAGGGGAACTAGAGAATTTGTCATGCTAGAAATTTAACTGTCATGTTTCACAGAGAGGAAAATTACTTATCTACAGTGACCCCGTAAATCAGCAACAGTTAGGTCATAAACAAGACCTTTATGTCTCTGAGCTTGGTCATCTTTTCTCTAGCTGTGATTTTCCCAGCCTAGAGGTTAGCTCGGGCATCCTGGGATTGCCCAGCATGAAGCCCTGGGTTCGTCCCTGGTCCCTGGTCCCTGGTCCCTGGCAACACAAAAAATTGTTCTTCTTTTTCTTGTTTTTGTTTGTTTGTTTGTTTTTTCCTCTTCCTATTCAGAGCCCTGTAAGGTAAGGTAAGATTGAGAAAAATCACTCCTACCCACATGACAGTCTTAACTTCAAGGGTAGGGTAGGCTTTTTTTTTTAAGAAACCATCATGATTAGTGCAAGTTCATTTATTTGACCAAGTTCACCACACCATACAAGCAATATAAAAACTCAACTTAAATGTCCAGTTCCCTTAAGTTAGGTAGATACTCCAATTCTCTCAGATTTGTTAATACTTTTTTATTATGGGATGTCACCAGTTCTAGCAAGTGAAGGTTTGGGTTTTTTTTTTCCCACTTCATCACTGACTTACAGGAAGTATTGAGCAGTACTTAGTTTTATAATTGCACTTAATAATTCAGTTATTTATAGAAAGAAAAGATTGTATCAGTAGTTATCTCAAGATTATGGGATTATAGGTAACAATATTATTTTTCTTTTGGGCTTGTCTTTATTTTCTAAAGTACCTTTTAAATATACATTTTTCCAATAAACTTTTAGAGCTGTATTATAAAAGATTTAAAATACAAAACTACAAGACAAATTTTTTTAACATTAGAAAAATCAACACAAAGTGGTATGGAGACAACCCCAAAGTGAGCTCTGCTCAGAGGAAATCAAGAAGAGCTTCCGAGACCTGCAGAAGCACTTGAGTTCTTGACTATCAAAAACTGGGTAGCACATGCCTAACAAAGAGGAAGAATGTCATGGTAAGGAAAGCCACCAAGTGCAATGTCACCCACCTGTGCGGCGAGGGATGACGGGATGGGAAGGAAGGGGCCAGAAGTAGGAAAGACAGAAAAAAAAGGGTTAGTTAGGACCACATTCCAAAGGCTCTCAAGCATGCTAAGAACTCGCTCTGTAGTTGTGGGTGTCTTGCTCTGAAAGGAAGGGCCTGTGTGTTCGGAACTGCAGTTGTGAGCAAAGCCTCCGGATACTTACTGCACAAGGGCACTTACTAGAAAGTAAATCTGTAATGAAATTTTTTCAGATCTGGTGAGAGCATGTGCTAAATGTGGAGCTTCACAAAGGGGGCTGTGGTAGGAACAAACACATTTCCAAGACAAAACTGTGTTCACTTTACAAACACGAATTCATACTTCCAAACGATTTTACTGTTCATGTAAGACAGCATGCCATTTTGTCTCAACAGCTCCATGAGGTGGGCAGAGAAGTAATTGTCCCCATTTATCATTCAAATGACAGCAATTTGCCCAAGGTTACCCAGCTAACACCCAGAACTGGGACTTCAGCCCAATCATCAGCAAGTTGCCTCTCAGGCCCTTTATTTTCAACATTTCATTTAACTATCAGATCCGAACACCTGGCTGTGCTTTTCCATCGAGTACTGTCTCTGTGTCTTGTCTTCTCACTTGCTCCTTAGGGGCAGGGGCAAGGTCCATGTCTTTAATACACTTTTCTGCGTCTGCCCCAGCACGTTGCATTTATCTCAATAAACAGAGGAAAAAGAAGATACAGCCAACTATCAGGAATGTTCTCTGGGGCTTTCTGACAGCAGAGAATGGGGGCAGGCCAGGGACCCACTTTCTCAACAGCCTCCTGGGTATTTCCAGATCATGCAGAGGCCGGTGCAGGAAGAGCCCTACTATGATTCCAGTGGTCTGAGAAACCTCTCTCCAGTGCTTCACAGCTCTGCATGCTAAGTGTGAAGGATGTGTGCAAAATGGGCCTGCTCTCCACCCTATTTAACTTTTCCATGGGTCCTGTGTTTGTCAAAGCTTCATGCCAACTCACTCAGAAAGAAATGCCACAAAACTTTTTAGGGAAGGGTAAAAAGATCTACTTTAGACACTTGGTCTCATGCTAATCAGAGCACCATTGAAATCCCAGCTGAATAGAAGGCCTACAATAGCCTGGGAAACACAGGGAGGTCTTTCCAAAGATTCCACTCGCTGGCTTTTTAACTCCTTTGGGGAAGATGCATAAGAAGGAAAATTAACACCAATCCGAAGCTGCTATTTCTCTGCAGAAAAGTCATCCCACTGCTGCATGAAACTCACTGGGTTCTACCATGCTTCGGACCTTTCATCTAAGGCAGTACAGATCCGGAGCTCAGATTCTATTAGACATATTGGACACAGGGTCCAGTGGCCAGCTCTAAGGAGATTCTAGAAATGCTCTTTCCTGGGAATCTTAGTAAATTATCTCCGTTAGAGATTAACTCGTTAAATTATTAATGCAATGTGTCACCACCCTCGAAGAGCTGAGACAGGCACAGGCGATCAACTTTCTGAGAAAACTGAACTGAACTCCAACCTCCTCCCCGACAAGGCTGTTGTGAAATTCAAGCAGGTTAATAATGCATGAAGGGCTTTAGCATACTGCCTGCCATATAATAAGAATTCAGTAAAGTTCATGCCCTTCCAGCCTATAGTTCAGCCTCACTGCTACTCTTTTAAGAATTTACACATGAACAGGAAATATTGACATAGGCTAGGGGTTTTAAACCCCAAATTAAACTTGAATATTTTACAAGGCCTGATAATTTTTAAGACAAATTCTGATTGGTTTGCTTTCCTCAGATGTCTGCTAGTGAAAATTTAAGTGCAGTCTTCACTCTCAAAGGAATGTAGGTAGGTATTAGTTCATAGCAAAGAGCTCCACCATGCTCTGTTCCAAGGCCTGTCAATCACTTTGAACGGCAGCTAGGTCTTCTGCAGCATCAATTAGAGACTCAATTAGAGCCCTTTGGGCTGTGAGATCTGATGAGACAGATGGTTACGTGCCTGACTACAGTAGAAGTGTTCAAAGACATCCATTTCCAACCATTTCCAGCTGAGTGCAGACAATGCTCTTGTAGATATTATAGCTGGATGTTTGGTTTGCTTTCAGGGAGTGGAGGCAGGAGAGGGCTAGGGAGATCTGCTGTGAGAAAAACTAATGAAAGCAAGAAAGAATATCTAAACTAACTTTCAGATGCATAGATTATTAATTGGCAGAAATCTTTGGTGAAACATTATTCATTGATAATAAATCTTCAGTTTCACAGCTGGGGCATGCACAATCGCAAATAATCAATTTAAGGTAAAGTCATAATGAGAGAGGTTCCTTAATTCCATCAAGGGACTTAAATTAAATCTAAAATTCATGACAGTTTATTTTTCCCCAGAGATCAGAAAACCCTGTACTCTGAATGCTTTGACCCAAGATGGATGTTTCAGTTCCCAGCCAGTCTTCAGGAGCTCAGCACTCACATACAAAGCCTCAAGTTCAGACCTTTCAAAGCAATCCTCTGCACAAAGGTGAAGAGGAGCCCAGCAGCCCCCCTGGGCCAGCCACTGGAGCTGCTCTCTGAATGGAATTCAATGACAGGCCTCTAAACAAAGGGCTCTCTAGTAAGTTGGTAACACCTTTGGAAATCCTTTATAGTCTCAGCTTTCTAGAGCCGCCTCCCTCTGAGCACAGTATGTGCAGTTGCTGCAAAACAAACCACCATGCATTTAATCAAAACAGTAGCTAAGGGTAAGATGTCAGCAATGCAATGATGAGAAATGATGTGTAAGGCCATTCCTCCCTAGAAACCTACAGAGGCCAAACTGACCAAAACAGCCCCTTTGGGCAAGTGTCTAATGAAATAGGCTGTGTGGCTGAGAAGCATTTCTGCCACTTCCTGTTGGTGGTTTCTAACTTTATAACAATGTGGGTCATTTGTGGGGAAGAAGTTACGTGTAGAAGTTCTATTTACCACATTTAATGAACAAGCTGCATCCGCAGACACTAACCAGAGAAGTTCAACATTTCTCAATGTGATCCAAAGGTTACCCTGAGCCACACTACACCAGATTGAGCCCACAGTACAAAAAGCATTATTGCTGCCTGGTGTGAGTGACAAAAGGCTGCTAGTTCAAAGCTCTCCTCCCCAAGGAAGTCTTCTTATAGGACTCCAGGACCCAGTGCCCCACCACCCAATATTCCCATCCTCCCAAAGATATCAACTTTTCCAGCAATAAAGATCCCTGGAAGTTCCTTCTTGCCCCCTGGGATTCTGGAAGACATCTTTACTTGCAAAGTCAACAATACTTTTAAATCATTCTCCGCTTTTGTTAATCAACACATAAAGAATATCCGTTGCATCTCCTGCTTGACAAAATAATGAGCAAGTCCATAACAAACGGACAGGTGTTACTCAAGTCACAAACTCAGAATGCCAGGACTAGCCTAGGTAGATGCTGAATCTTTAACTTAGTCTTGGCGAGTTAAACATTAGTGAGTACAGAATGCATTAGATACTTCTGAGGTACTGAAAACAGCCATAAGCTGTCAGGATTGCCCTAACTGACCTTAATGGGTCCAGAAAACCCACGGTGAGCATCACAAGTCTAATTCACTTTGGACAACTCAGTCTTTTCAGACTTACAAGCTTGTAAGGGAACACAAGCTTGATGCAGAGGGGCTTCAGGGACACTTAGAACACAAGCAGGAAAGCCCAGCTGTGAAGAAAGAATAGCTTCATAAGACAGACTTGTGACCCCAGTTCTAAAACAGACTCTCCTGCTGCACATCTGAGGTAGGTTATTTTTAACCTTATCTCTATAAAATGGAGATAAAAGTGATCGGCACTTTATAGGCTCCTTGGAGGATTAGATCACTACTCAGCACCCAGTGAGAGGTACACAGCTAACATCCAATAAACACAAGCAACTGTCCTCATTCAGTCGGGCTGGAGTCCAAAGCCCTTATTAGATGAGTGGGCTTGGGCCAGTGACTAGCCCTCCCTGAGCTAAGAAAGCAAGTGTTTGGCATTTACTTCATTCTGTCACTGGAAACATTGACATGCAAAGCAGCGAACAATGAAGATGAGTATGTTCCCTTGGTCCTCTTATAATATTTGTGCTTTAATGTTTCATGCATTTGTAACTTGATTTTTAGTGAATATATACTTTGGCATGCCAGCTAATGTGTGCAAATTTGCCTTGGTCTTTTGTTCTTTTAATATCTCATGATAGCCAGTACATGAGGCTAATTATTAGGAGCGACTTGAATTCTAAGATGGTAATTATAGATCTAGCCATCTACCTGGTGTAGGAGCGGAGAGTGGATTTATTTAGCAAGAACTAAATAAATGGGTTTCTCTTGCATGACCTGAAAATTGTATAAAACACCTTCTAGGGATAGGTGTTAGTATTTGTACTTTAAACAGTTTTCACGATATTCTGAAGACCTATGAAGACCTGTTTCGTTTTGCTCTTTTACTTTGTTGAAACAGTATACAAGTTCCACCCTGCTTTGTGAGTTGTCCTGAGTGAGTGGGAGGGTCCAGCTGACTACCCAGCCTCTATTTCTCAGTCATATTATTTTTCCCCTTTCCCACATTTAAACCCAGGGACAAGACTTAAGTAATTAAAAACTTTCTTTGTGGAAAATGACCTTAAGAACAAACGGATACTGCAGTGGTTCATGAATATGCTAATTCTTAAGATCTTTGGTAAAACTTCTGTATTTTTTTACACATTACAATTAATTTTAAGATATTTCTTAAATGATGTAGTCACTATGGAAAATAATTTGACAGTCTCTCAAAAAGTTAGACATCTGATAATATGATCAAACAATCTCACTCTTAAATTTATAGACCCAAGAGAATTGAAAACATAAGTACACAAACGTTCACAGCTGCACTGTCCCTATTCATCACAGCAAACATGGTTAAGTGTGTAACCAAAAGTGGCACACCCATACAATGGAGTATTACTTGGCAATGAAAATGAATGAACTACTGATATATGTTACAATATGGGTGAGACTCAAAAACATTAAGTGAAAGAAGTCAGATACAAAAGATCACATATCGTATGACTGCATTACGTGAAATGTTCAAAATAAGCAAATCCAAAGGAGAAAAAAAATTAATTAATGGTTCCTATCAGATGAGAGAGGGGGATAGAAACAGGAAATGATTGCTGAAGAGATCATTTTCTTTTTAGGGTGATTAGTTGTGGAAATACTTGTCTAGTTCTGTTATTAGAATAAAACCCAGCAAATGATGTGTCTTACACGGGTATGCTGCATGGCAGTAAACTTTATCTTAAGACCACTGTTTTGAGGGAGGAGGTTCAAGACAGGGTCTCCTTCTAGGCCCAGCTGATCTAGAACTCACTATGTAGACCAGGCTGGTGTTAATTTCAGAGAGATCTGCCTGCCTCTAACTCTCAAGTGCTGGGATTAAAGGCATGTGCCACCATTCTTGGCTCCAACAATGCTGTTTTTAAGATGTCACTATAACACACAAAAAAACACTTTCACTAAACCAAAAGGATTTCTAGTTCATTCATTTTATGGGGTATTTGATACAAAATCCCAGAGGGAAAAAAACAGTGAACTTAACTTATAGTTCCATCTTTATTTTAATTTTTCTTTTCTTTTTTTTCTCCCTGTAGTCCCAGCTGGCCTGGAACTTGCTGTGTAGACCAGGCTAATCTAGAACTCACAGTGATCTGCTTGTCTCTGCCTCCCGACTGCTGGGATTAAATGTGTGCTCCAGTATGCCCAGGCTAGTCTCAGCTTTATCAATAGGCTATACACACATGAAGAAGCATGTACTAGTCCTGTCGTTGGATTTCATGAGTCTGTAAGCACCACACTTAGAGTGTTGAATGGGGGAGTGATCTCAACATAGTTCCGAGGCTCCCAAACAGGAAACCAGGAAGTACTTGTGATATATTTCCCACTACCCTTCTCCTTTCCGCCCCCAGATTCAGACCTCACCTGTCTGTAACTCTCTATCCCAGCCATCTTTCTGATCTCTCTCCCAAACCTGAATCAGATTATAATAGATTAATCCCATCTTCAAATTTTCACAATTGTGCTAATTCCACGAACTAAAATTCTTCTGATTTCCCCTTCCCTGCTTGAACTAACTTACAGTATTTGAGATACTGTAGCCACCAAAAACTAAAGTGTGGTGATACTTCTCAAAAATGTGGAGTCACTGCAGTAACTAGCAGCCCCACTCCTATGACTGTGGCTGGTCTGTACATGAACTCTTCCACAAAGAAACAAAGACAACACTCCCGTTTGTTCTGTTGGTCCTCCAAAAGAACTCGCAAGATCCCCAGGCGCCTGCCATTTCAGCCCCTTTCTCAGCCTGGCACTACTTCTCTCTCCAGGCCCCTCCAGCTCCCTCTCCTCCGGCTCCACAGAGACAATGGCCCACACTTGACTCCAGCATCCACCGCCTTACCCTTCCCCAGCACACCCCGCCTCAGCACCCTCGGCTCCCAACTTCGCTGCCACCCTCCTCCCTCTTCCTGGTTTCTGGGCTGTGTTCCACATGCTTGCTCCCATCACTGCTCACTGTATTGTGAGGGCCCCTGAGGCTCCCATGTCATTATTCAGTGTGTGTACCATTCAAAGGCTGTTTCCCCTTTAGCAGCCTGGGACTTCCTTTTGGGGAAACCTGGGGGATTCACCCATAGCAGGTGCTCCAGCAACATCTACAGAGGCCAAGACTTGAAAGGCAGGTATAAACACAGACGAGATTGAATCGGCTTTCAAGAAATTATACAGAGTTATTCTGGAAACGAATTTGGGAGCAGATACAAAGCCAGCATAGTGGCAAGTGCTTCCTTCATGTGAGTCAGTGTAGCCTTGTGTGTTGTGCTCTTCAGGGAATCATAAACAGGAACCAGAGCATACTGCTTATTATGGCAAAGCAGCGATGCTGATTTGCATTTCTCTGCAAAACTCTCCAGGCATATAATTTTGCTAATTTGTGACATACCTCAAAAACACACCAGCAAGACCCAGAGTGCAATATATGACTCTGAAAGCACAAGGAAACCAGCTAGTGTCTTTCAAAGGTTTCCAGCTAAGCCTTACCTGCCTGGTTTGCCACATTTTATGTCTGGGAATTTCAGGGTTGACCATAATTTACAATTTACCAATACTGAAGGGAAGAATGTTTCAAGAGGGTATTCAAGACAACCTCCCTACCTTTGGAGGGCCAGCACTACCCAGGAGTGACCTTCAGCCTTCAGCTGGTAAGAATAATTTCTACCTCTAGGATTGTTCTGAGGCTTTTTAAAAAGCTCAAATTTGGGCTGGAGAGATGGCTCAGCAGTTAAGAGCACTGGCTGCTCTTGCAGAAGACCTGGGTTCGAATCCCAGCACCCACGTGGCACCTAACAACTGTCCATAACTCCAGTTCCAGGGGATCTGACACCCTCTTCTGACAACTCGGGTGCACTTATATACATGCAGGCAGTACACACATACATATAAAATAAAATAAATAAAAAGCCCAAACTTTGAAAGTGTGGGTTCTCCTTTTATTATTCTGGAATACTTCATAAATGATGGCTTGTTCCAGCTCCAATCAAGCAGCAGGGAGCTGGGGTAATAAGCACTTTCTAGAACACACGTGAGTCTGAAGAAAAGGAATATATCAAACACTGCTTCAAACATAAACTTACCCCACGTGTCTCTGGCCTCACAGGGCGACTAGGCTAAAAGTGAAACCTGTTTGTCTTGTTCCTCTTTTCACTGAATAGGGAGGAGCAACAGGAGAAGACACTGTCAGAGTTGTGTCTCCTGAATCACACCCAATTTCAAACAAACACATATCAGAAAAGCAAAAATGGCACAAAAGCAAGACCTTGGTTCTAGGTCCAGCTCTTTCACATCCTTGACAACTACTAGCCAAGAGCATTGTCCAGGATACGGGGACAGCAATGACAGCAACAGCCACATTACCAGTCGCATTACCCCATTTTCCAGATGACAAAACAGGCCTCAGAAGGGTTTGACAACATGGTATGTCAGACTTCTCATTGCCAGCAAGAGAGCGAATATCCTAGTCTGTCTGACTTCGAAGCCTGGGCCTTTCTTCTGGAACCTTCCACCCTTCCCTCACTTTTTCAAAGAGATTATTTTTCTGACTGAGATTCTAAAAATAGCCTTGGCCTTGCTAATGATGAAACTCTAAAGGTTCCATGAATCTAGGCAATGAAGAATTTTTCTAAGAGTATGTATCATGGGCACAGAGCTCATCACACTTTAAACTATTATGCAACCAACCACTAGGTATGGCTAACTACTGCACTTCCTAATAAGTTCTTTAAGATTCCTGTGCCCTGTGTTGATTCCTGTGCCCTAAACATACTGCATATGTTTAGACTTCAATAAAATTGAAAGAAATGAAATAAGATAAAACAGAAAGGAATAACACTTATTATTATTCAGTGTGTTAATTGCATCAAAAAATTTGGGCTGCAGAGATGTCTCAGTAGTGAAGAGCATTTGCTGTTCCCACAGAGGACCTGGGTTTGGGTCCCAGCACCCACATGGTGGCTAACAACCATCCATAACTCCAGTTTCACATGATCTGATGCCCTCTTCTGGCCTCCATGGGCACTGCATGCATGTGGTACACTGACACACATGGAGGCAAAACACTCATACACATGAAATAAAAATAAACATTTAAAATTATTTTTTAAAAAAAGAAAAGTAGGAGCTGGAGAGATGGCTCAATGGTTAAGAGCACTGACTGCTCCTGCAGAGGACCTGGGTTCTATTCCCAGAACCCACCTGGAAGCTAACAAGTGTCTGTAACTCCAGTTCTAGGGGATCTGATGCCTTCTTCTGACCTCGGAGGGCACTGTGTGACACAGGCACACTCACATCTATGTAGACAATACACTCATACACATAAAATAAAAATAATAAATAAAATTTTAAAACTTGAAAAAAAGAAAAGTGGGCAAGGTCAGCCCAAAGGCCCTGGAAAGTCAGGTGACTGCATACCAGTAAGTGCCTTCTCTGGGCTGCAGCTTCCATATTTAAAGCACCTGCTATCTAACCACCCAGTGGCCTGAATAACGAACTTGGTAACCAGCTCGGCAGTACCTTCTCTTAACCTCTCCACGCCCTGGAACAAGGGTTTTGGTCCATTCCGAGGACTGCTGTTTTTTCAGTGAGGCTTCCGCTGCACTGTCACATGACACAGACTTGTGTCGGCCCTAGAGTGGCCCATTTCCCTCACCCTCCATAAGGCAGTAGTCTTTCTGGGATGACATGGGCCATTGCCTTCCCAAAGGGAACAACTTCAGCTACCAAAAATGACCAAGTCTCCTGAACACTGCCCTCCCCCAGACAGGTCAGAAATCTGCCACTGATTTTTCCACTATTGGGAATCATTTGTGTCCATGATGCCTACTTTTCTTCCTCATTTTTCCTTTAGAAAACTTTACTTCGGGGGGGGGGGGTTGGGGGAGTCATAGAATCCTGGAGAGATGGGGAAGTGAAGGAACCAAAAATGCTATCATTCCCAATAAACACAAAGGCAGCATGGCCACACCCGAGGATGCGTGCTTTTTGATTTTTCACATTCATTCTCTTCTCAGCTGTAGGACACAGGCGATGCAGGCCATAACTAGTTTGCTGGTTTTACAAATGAGGAGGCCTGGAGAGGTCAAATGACTTCTGTCCAAGTCACACCTTAGGTGTGTTAGCTTTTGGTCACCATGCAGTTCCCAACAACACTTTGCTACGTTAACTTTGATCTGTTAAAGGCTCTATTTGGCAATCTACTGTATTCCTGTTCACAAACTTCACCTCAGAAAAGATGTATATAGGTATGGATTTCAACAACAAACAAAAAGCACTTACACCCTAACAATGAAGAAAGTGCTGAGACATTTAGTGGAGACAAAAAGCCCACTGCATAAATTCAGTTGCCCTTTAGGCATCAGCTGTTATATAATATAATGATACTAAAATGGGCCTGATAAAAATCAGCCCAAGATTTTATAAATACAGAATCCCAGGCCCTGCCCAAAGCCTATGGAATGTGAATCCCCTGGGGGGGTGGGGATTTAGAATCTGTATTTCATACCAGATGGCTTCCTCATCAGGTGAGTTTATGAAACACTGACATAGTAGGTACTCTGCAAACTAAAGATTACTCCACAAATAGTGTGCAGAATTGACCTGACACACAAGGTGGGGTTTCTCCATAAATATTACTGCCTCCACAAGGAAGAAGCCCTTGACTATGGTTTCATTAGCATCATGCTGTGACCAACTGGGCTTGCCAGCCCAAACAACTGCGCAGGAAGGGGTAAAGAAAGAATCTAAAACTGACAGACACTCAAAAGGGCTCAAAGTGCAAAGGGCCACCAACTCTGGCTTTACTGGTCTCCCACACAGGCAGTGCCCAGAGGATCTCTTAACAAAATATTAAGGAAAAAGAAGAAAACAGTTACAGGAGGGGCTGGCAACTTTAGACAATAAGGAAATACAGGCGATTCTGCCATCCTAGAAAAGCTAGTAGAGCTCATCTACCAAATACAAGCTGCTTTCACATGTTACCATGCACGGAGGATTTCTGGCTGGGTAGTTCAATAGCTGGTTAATGAAAATCTGTTCCTATGTTTTGTGGCTCAATGGTACATTAAATTATCAAAACCAAAACTGCAGTCATTGAGTTATTATTTAAAACACACAGTTAGTGAATGCAATAACTGAGCCAAAAGAAGGCGGAAGCCACCTGCTGGGCCTGTTTACTTGTTTGCTTTGGATTACTGTAATTTCAGGGAGCAGGTCAAGAGACACATCTGACCTGCAGGGGGTTAGAAGGAGGAATCTAACCAGTTCCTCAATGTACTGGGTTAACCTTAATAAAAACAATGCTTATCTTCCCTCCAGAATTAACACCATTATTAATTATTTGGTCAAAATATGACAATGTGATGATAAATGGTCTCAAAGAAGCAATGACTGGGTTTCTACAGCATAGTATCAGCTATTATACTCACAAAATTATTAAGAGTTAAAAGACCAGAATGATCTACTGTCTTTGCTCCACTGTGATGATAAAAAAATCCAAGTTCAGAATGGTCAAGTGAATTTTCCTCAAATCATACAGCAACATGACAGCACAAAAATCAGAGCTCATTTTGCTGGCCTCATTTTTGTGATAGGTCCTTGAAGAAATGTGTCCCAGAGCATTTGATGGTGGCCTGAGATTTTCGACATAATCCCACTTAATTAGCCATTTTGCAATGGAAAAAAAATGAAGCTCATAGAAAAATGTCTTTACAAACATGAGACTGGATTGTAGCATCAGCCAGAGAGAATCGAAGGAAGAACTTCTGTGTGGAAGCGTTTCATTCTCTCTTCTGTATACTAGTGCCCCCCCTTATTAAAGAGTATAATAGCAATGCATAACTCTTTATATACCATGTATGGAACCAGTTTTTATCACAACTATTTAATTACAAATAAAGATGTCAACATTTTGGAATAACCAGATTAAACAGAATGGTTTCTAGCCACCTAAATTCTGTATTAGGCCAGAAGAGTTAGACCTTGTTCACCCCTTGGCTTTGGTGTGAACGAGTAACTGGGAACTATGAAGAGGAAGGTCTCACTGCAACTGAGCTTCAGGATTCTTCTTTTCTCTTTGGTCTTTTTGAAACAAGATCTTTTTGTAGTCACAGCTGGTCTGGAACTCACTAAGGAGACCAGGCTGACTTCAATCCTCCTGCCTCTGCATCCCAAGTGCTAGGATTAAAGACCTGCACCATCACACCGGCTAGGGCTGCAGGGTTTTGATGAAAATCTAAATTTCAAGAGTCTCCAAATGAGAAAAAGAACTCTAGTCACACTAAGCCAAGAACTGGAGAAGAACTAAACTTGACTTCAGTGGGAGTTTTCCTTTCCTTTCTTTGAGACTTGATTTTCTAGTCCATGAGATAGAGATGGCTTTATAGGCCATACAGTAAAAAATGAACTTGTTCATATTTTTAAGAGAGGCTAATAGAACTTAGACAATTGGGAATCTTTTCTTTGGTTTTCTTGGAACCTGAACAAGTGTGTGTGTGCGCGTGTGTGACAGGAGGTTCTTCACCAAAACAAAAACGAAGTGAATCTCAGAAAATTTATCATGCAAAGATTTGTAATAATATTCTAACGTAATCAGAGGACAACATGGCTGTTGAATGGTAGGAAAACTCCCAGTGGAATCCTTTGACATAAAATTCTTCTGGCCTTCAAACAAGAGTGGACTTTTCCCCTAGAATTCAACATTCCATAAAGGTATGTGAAGCAAGTTAAAGTACTTGCATATTTTCACTTACATAACACTCAAATAGCACATCAGCTTTAGTTTTTCCAGATACTAGGAGATGAAGCTTGGTATATATTCCTAAGGGAGAATAAACAGAAAACTGTCTCTCTTCTTAATATATTAGTATCCTGTAATGCAGACCATATGATCAATAAACTGTAGAAAAATTAAATCATACTGACAGTCTTGGGCAAAAAATGAACCAAGTAGAAACAATTTTTTTAGGACTGCAGTGTGTAGAATATTAAAATCACATGTTGTGTTATTAATTCTTCTTTTGGAAGCCAATGGAGTTATGTTGCATAACTACATCAAGACACATGCTAATCTTACAAATAGTTTTTGCAATTAATGGCGTTAAGAGACACCTAATTACTGATACTGCAGTGTAGCCTGTGCTTATGATTAAGGTTGACATCACACAGTAACTATCTCAGAAAATGACTTTGATGCCTTTAAAAAAAGGTAGCTAGCAGCCTCATAATAAAAGACATGGTCTTGATATCTGGTTTCGATTTTTCTTGTTATTTGTTATTTCTTGCTATTTGTTTGTTTTAGACAGGGTCTCCCTGTAGCCTCAGCTGGCCTGGACCTTGCTATGTAGACAAAGCTGACCTCAGAACTCACAAGGATCAGCTTGCCTCTGCCTCCTGAGTACTGAGATTAAAGGTGTGTGCCACCATGCCTGGCCCTGACTGCATTTTTAAGGTAAACAAAATAATGTGTTCAACTGCAAGACGAAGTCTGAAAAAACACAATGAACTGATTTAGAAGTTTAGCTTCAGAAGAATGCTTGCTGCAAATCAGGAGCTGAAATGCCCACATTCCACCGCACTCCTTACTTCCACCCCAAACACACAGCAAAACACTTTGGGGTGTCTATGCCCCTGGCGAAACTAGAGATGACAGGCATCGCGCCGTGCAACATCCTTCCACACTGCTTTTTCTCTAATGAAAATGTGGCATCTTCGAGATTGCCTTCTGACAGAATGGTGAGCGGAAGGGGGAGCAATGAAACTGTGCAAAGGCTGTCGGGAGTGTTCCCGCTCTGCTCTCCTAATCATAAAGCAGAAGGCAGGGGGCTTGCCTGCACAGGCCACAGAGAAAGTGCTGACCCTACCCATCACATCACGAAGTGCCTCGGCCAAGGTCGCAGCAAAGAGCTTCAACCTGCAGGACTGGGGGGGGGGGGGGGAGGACGTGATCATTTAAAGTACTTATCTTTTTCACTGTGCTCCCTAAGCTGGCTGCCTTTGGCGCCCAGTCCTCCCCGGCAACAACTCCTCTACATAGAAGTGTTGAATCACTATTAAGAGAGCAGGGAATGAGGACCACAGAAAGTTTTCCCTTCCACCCAACCTACCTTCAACTACTTATCTGAAGAGGGCCATTCTTTATATTAAATTCTAAGAAAACCATCGACTCCCCAAAATCTCAGTGGGCAGTAAGGACAAGGGGACACTGCCTAAGGAGTCCTCAGTTAGCCAGCTCGGCCTCAGCAGCCTCAGGAGTCCTCAATTAGCCAGCTCGGCCTCAGCAGCCTCAGGTCGGCACGGACACAACCTTCCAAGGAGTCTCCGTGCAGTTCTATTTTAGGGGAACTGAACTGGAGCACAGATGTTTCTTCAGTTAGCAGAGCTGGCAGAACAGCTCCTGGACGGAATCCGAGTTCTTCATTCAGGAGGGGGGCCTTACATCTCCTTGAGCCCACTCATTCGGCAGAGGGGGAAACTGAGGCCAAAGGGGCAGTCAGGTGGCACCCCAGCAAGTGGCAGAACTGCAGTGTTCTTGTGATAAGCTTTGTGCACTTAAAAAAAAAAAAAAAAAAAAAGTACAACTCTGACTTCCCCCAACAACTTAGCTACGGTGAACGCGCGTCTGGAGCTTCTCCCTCCCCTAGCCCAGCTCCATAAACCTTCCTGCTCCAGTCCAGCCGAAACTCTCAACTGCTCCGCGCTAGGTCCTCAGCTTTCCCGTGCAACTGAACTCTGCCTCAGGAGCACGACTCAGGCTGGCTCTCCCGGTGCCTCCCGGTGAAAAGGGCGCCCAGCCCTTCACCGCCCGAAGCAGAGGGAGCTGGCTTCAAACAGATGCCCGCGAAGTCGCTCCCCCCGGCACACAGTAGGCGCTCAACAGGTGATGCCCGGGGCGGTGCCCAGCACTAGGCTGCAGAGAGCCGGGTCCCACCGGGGGCGTTCCGCCGAGCAGCACAGAACAGGCTCGACGGCCCGGCGCGGCGGAGGGGGGATGTTTACATGCCGGGACGCGCACAGACCGGGATGCGGGCGACCGCGAACCAGCGACCTGCGGGTGCCACGGCTCGAACCCACGCCTCCGGGGTGCGTCCGGCTCCCGGCTGGAGACCACCCCAAGAGCGGCTTCCAAAGCCGGAACGCTCGAGCTCGCCCAACCGCGAGTCCCAGGCCCGGGACGTGGGGGCCGCGGAGGCGCGGAGTCCCTGGCCACGCTGCGCCGCCGCGGGGTCCCCGGCGCAGCCCCGGGCTGACAGCGCGGCGCGGCCCGGCGCGGACGAGGCCCGGGGCGGCGCGAGGCCGGACTCACCCATGAACAGGCAGAAGAGGTCGAGGCAGACGAGCAGCACCCGCTGGCTGCCGCGCTTCTTCGGGTTGTTGTTGAGCGCGGGGCTGCCGCCGTTCTTGCTCTCGGGGACGATCGCCTTGTCGTACTTGTAGCTTTGCATGGCGCTGGCTGCGGGCTAGCCTCGGCCCCGCGACGACCGCCACGCACACTCGGACGTCCGCGCTCGGGGGCTCGGACGCGGCGGCTACGGGGCAGCGCGGCCGCCTCTTCCAGCCGCGAACGCCTCGGCTTGCGTCTTGCCCTGCGCGGCGCGCCGGTCAGCCTGAGGACGGCGCAGACCTCGGGCCCGCGGTGCGGCCGGGACGCGCGGCTGCGCGCTGGGGGGGGGGGGGCTGGGCACGCGGGCGTCGGGTCCCCGCGCTCCGCAGCCGGCCGCGTAATGAATGAGCCCGCGGAGCCCCGCAACCGCGCGGCGCCCGGCAGCTCTCGGCCGCGCCGGCCCCACTGCGACTCTGCCTCCTCCTCCGGCTCCGGCTCCTCCTCCCGGCGGTGCTGCCGCTGCCGCCCCGGCTGCCGCTGGGATCGCTCGGTTTGTTTTCCGCACTTTTATTTCACCAGCTGCTTTAAAAAGCGAGGGGGTGGGGGGTGGGGGAGGACCTCCTTTCTTGGCTCCGACGGGATTCTGAAAGCACAGCCCCTTCCTTAAGCGGCCTAAAACGTAGGATAATTAAGGCCACATTTCTCCCACCCCCTTTGAAAAAAAAAAAATCCTAAAAGAAAAGTTACTCTCAAACCAGAGTATCAGGGAGCCCCTAGCGTTCAGAAACGCCAAACTGTCACAAAAGGAAAATTGCATATAAATAAAAAGAAACGTTTTCTTGCCGGTTTTGGGTTGGGGGGAAGGAGAGGGAGAAGGCTGGAAAAGCAAAAAGTGCTTTTATTTACAAATTTCGGCCTTTCAGTACTTTACTGAAATATAATTTTCAAGGAAAGCTGAGTTTGTTGTTTCTTGTTTTAATCCTAACTCAGATGACTTAGCTCCAGATACTTGTGCTAGATTCAGAGGATACTGTGGTACAAAAGACTAAAGATTTTGGAGCCAGATCCCCTGCAATGGAATCCTGGCTGTTCTGTGCGGCAATGTATGCTGGAGATGCTAAGTGTTTCTTCCCAATGCAGTAATACTGGCGATTTAATCCATTAATCTATTTGAGATTCTAGAATACTGCTTGCACATCAGCAGTGCCTTATGAACTGAGCCAGTACCTTTATTTCAGACTGGAAATACGGCAGCCAAGCCCTCCCATCCCTCTGCTAGTCCAGCTGGCCCCAGTGTGCCTGTCCTGCCCTGGGGAACTCCAGAGAAACAGTGTTCTTGGCCTTGGCTTTCCTACAATATAACGCTTTCCCTTGGATGCTGTCATTTTCCTAGTTAATGTATGTGAAATGTTCTTACGGAGCCTGAACGCTTGTAGGGCAAGGACCCTCCCTCACATCTTCCATAGTACTAAGCACTTAGTGTAGAACCGCACATTTCTTCTAAGGGTTTTTATTCTGTGATATAGAAATGGAAATGGGTCTAGCCTTTTGATATATTGTACGAATCACTATCTTCCTTCTTAGACCATTCCAGAACCCTATATCCCACCAGCAGCCATCTTGAGCATCCCTTCCATCTCCACCCTCTGCTATCCTGCACCTCTGCCTGGAGTATAAGCCTTTCTTCCCTGTTTTTCCTTGATACACCTGTGACCCTTCACATCCCCCCTGTGCCCTTGCTTGACCCTTGCACTGAATTAACTTCACTTTCAACATTTAGTTTAGAATGCTCTTGTAGCAATGATCTCAGTCTAATTTGTGTTATAGTTAGCAAAAACTAGTTGGCTGCATAAATTATTAGCCTCATTTCATCTCCTTGGTGCTCAAGATTTGGGGTTTATTGAATTAAGCTCAACTTGGAACTGGGTAAAAAACAGTAAGACTGGCAGAATCACTGTCTTCTCAAAGCAAGATTCTCAGAGGCAGCTTTGGAGGTGACCCGTCACTCATCTCATTCAAAGGACAGCAGGAAAAAACCCTGGTTTGTAAGAGAACAAGTGCTTTAGATTCCTTTACAGGGGGATCAGCTTAGTCTCTTACCAGCTTAAAACAGCAGGAACACTGCACAATCAATACTATGATCAATGGCATTCTAGAAGGGAGTCAGGTTCTGCTTCCTCTTCCTTGCTCACCTAACCTCTTCATATCTATAATCATCTTTGAAATTCAAAGTCACGAACCATGTCTTGGGAATTCTACTCTAAAAGCAAAGACAAGTATTTTTGAACTACAGTCTTCGCTGATCTTTTCTTTCCTTAACCACCAAAAGCATCTAGGCCTTTGTTTCCTACTCCTGTTCAAGTGGCCATAATTTACTTCTCCAAGAGGGCTAGTCACTAGGTCTGACTTGAGGGTTCAAGAAGCAGTGGGTGGGGAGAGACGCAGTTGGAGAGGCAGCATCTGGGTGAAGTGGGATTCTTACCCTCCGCACGTCCTACCTGCTTCTCCCTGTCTGGAAGCTGACTTCCAGAATAAGTATGTCCAAGCCCTTCACAGTCACTTATTCTCTACACTTTGAACAATGTGAAATTCTGCAATAACTACCATACACCGCTAGCTGAGGAACTGTGGCCAGTTGATGACTCTGGGGGAGGGAGAGTGGGTTTTCTTTAGGGGTGTGGCTTCTGGTGAGGGTGACTGTACTCCAGTGCTTGGGCCCAGTGAAGTGTGTGAGCAGCACAGAGTGGAGTCAGTGGTTATTAGGGTAAAGGGGACAGGCAGGGAGGCGGAGTGCATCTGGGAAGAGTTAGGAGGGAGGGGATCAGAATGCATTGTATAAAGTTCGCAGAGATTTATAAAAATAGTTTTAAAGGATAAATGTATTTTTAAAGTCAGACTTTCCCCATTGTTTAATGGTATCATAAGGGAGCCATCATTGTTGTTTTATTTAAATTACTGAGATTGTTAACTTTAGCCCACACTAGATTAACATCTAGGAACCTATTTCACTTTACATTTCTCCAGCTTAAATTCAACTACTTATTAAGAAAAATAAAAATAAACAAAAACTGCTTATTAATAAAAATAAAAAAGCAGAAAAAAAGGAATAATAAATGGTTGTTTAAATAAGAGTTTTCTATTTCCATTTACAAGGTTTAGTAGACTTTTTTTTTTAAACTAAAAGATCATACTGTTAATTGATGCATGTAGTTCTATGCAAACAAGATTGTATTTGGATAACTCACAAGGGAACTGAATACTTCAAATATTCATTAAAATTGACTTGAACAAGCCATAAAACAGACCATCAATCTAATTCATTAGATCATCAGATGTAAATCAACCTAACCAGATGCCTAAGTTTGAAGCCTCTTGGCTTCACTTTTTTTCTTTATTTGATGTTATCCTCCCTCCCCCTCCTCCTCCTCCTCCTTCTTCATCATACCCTCAGCTTTAAACCTGAAAGTGGGACAGTCTTACCAGCAAATAAAACATAGTGAAGCACTCTTGATGATGGTTTACAATGGTGTCATTTCAGAGTCATTAAGTAATTAAAATTCCTGGTAAACATAGCTTACCAAAATTCACACATTAAAATGACATCCAGTCCACTAACTTGCTTGTGTAAAAACCATCACATCAGCAGGGATAAATGCCTTTTTAAGACTGACTTACTGTGTGTGGCAACAGCGACACATCATTCTTAAATAACTGATACCTCCCAAGAGATTTAAACAGCCTTCATTTCTAGAATCTCCTGTTACTTCATCATTTCCTTTCTGTCTCTTCTTAAACCCCTAATATCTACTAATTAATCATTTTTATTTTTTATAAAAGGTATGAATTGGTTCTGGAAATGTTTAAGGGAAAAATTGCTGAGTTACTGTACATAAAACTGTGTTCAAAAAGTAAGATCCCAGTGTTTCTTAGTCATGAAAACTAAGAAAACATAAATTTGCTCAGAAGTGCCCATTTATCTAGGTTTTTCAAAACTATTACAATACACCTCTGGTATTTACCAAACAAAGCTTGCTTGCTTGCTGTTAGGAACATTGAATCAGATGTGTTGGGTAATTCCACACTTAACCTTCCTTAGTAAAAGCCGGAAAGAGTGAGGAATCTAGATCAGAAAATCTTGGATCTGCAGTTTGACCTAAGGCAAGCTGAGAAACCACTCTGATCCTCAATTTCCTCAACTTTCAAATGAAGCTGACATTTTTCTTCAGCTCTGTGGATGACTCCAAAAGCTTATAGAATGAAAGAATGCAGTTGAAATCACCTGGTATACTATAAGTAGTCAATAAATGTTGGTTGAATGCTAAGAAGCCTTGAGTTTGATCCCGGGTACTGCAAAATATTAAATTCAAATTAATTAAAAGAACACTATTTCCACAACATACATAACTTGCAGTATTGAAAAAGCATTTATCAACTACCAACTCAGAATATGTCTTTTAATTTTCTTCTGCCTTCCCTAAATACAGTAACACCTTCAGCTTCTTTATCCCTATCTTGTTAAGGACTATGACAATGGCTCAATGGGTACAGTATTTGCCTCTAAAGACTGAAGATCTATATTCCATCCTTAGAACTCATTTTTAAAATACATTTTAAAAATAAATTTCTGAGCGGGGATAGGGTTTCCCTGTAGCCCCAGGTGACCTAAAACTCATTATGTAGACCAGGTTGACCTCTGTGACCTAAAACTCATTATGTAGACCAGGTTGACCTCCATCTCACAGAGATCCTTCTGCCTCTGCCTCCTGAGTGCTGGGATTAAGGACATGCACTACCAAGCTCAGTTCTAGAACATATTTTTAAAAGGCATTTGCTTGCACATACAGCACTGGGAGGGCAGGGTCCGGGCTTGCTGGCAGCCAGCCGAGACTTCCTATCTGGTAAGTTCCAGGCCTTTGAAAAGACCTGTCATTCCCCGCCCCCCCCCCCAACACACACACCAAGGTGCACAACTACCAAGGAGCAATACTAGAGGTTGACTTCTGGCATGTATACACACATGCCCACATGTACACTTGTACCTACAGGAAAAACACAATATTTTTTAAAGAAAAAAGTTAAAAATAATTTCTTCTAAAAAATATTTTATTTTATGTGTATGAGTGTATTGCCTGCAGTATGTAAGTGCACCTGTCTCATGCAATGCCTGCAGAGGTCAGAAGAGGGCGTTGGATTCCCCTAGAACTGGAGTAATGAGTGGTTGTTAGCTGCCGTGTGGGTGCTGAGAATTGAACTCAGGTCCTCAGCAAGAGCAGCCAGTGCTCTTAACTGCTGAGCCATCTCTCCAGCCCCTAAAATAATTTCTTTTAATCAATCAATTTCTTTAATGTAAAGATGTTGATTTTGTAAAGGCAATTTAGTCAGATGGTATTTTTTCAGTGGTGTTGGTGAAATCCAAGAAAATTCATTTGTTTGAACTAATAATTTTGTACAAGTGGGATCATTTTCATTTGAAGTCATTTACATTTCCCCACAGTTCATTGAAGTAGGTGGAGTTGCCGTCATTAGTCCTATTTTACAGATGAGAAAACCTAGCCAAGCCCATTTAAGTGGACAGCACAACTTTTCCACATACATAAAATGGAAATGACTAACATTAACTCATACAGTGCAAAGTCTGCCATGCTGTACAATTTACAAAACAGTTTATCCTCTTTACCTGCACAGGTCTCACTTCCAAGCAGAAAAGGCAGAAATTCACAACAGAGCCAGAGAGAGGTGAGGGCTCAGCTTAGAGGTAAGGGCTCAGCTTGCATGGAGGTGAGGGGCCTCTCAAGCCCACTAAAAGCTAGTGCTGCCCTTTCTACATCAGGATTCTGTTTTCACTCCAGAAGGCCTGGCCCTCCAAGGTGCTCAGAAGTTCCCACTTCTGTTTAGTAGTTTTCCCAGTCACTTGCTAGCTCCCTTGCTGAATTAGGCCTCCTCTGTCTTTGTTAGAGAGACGGGCGTTATTTTGTTTTGTCCTTTCTTGTAAGATCAGAAGACAGCAACACTGCTTCACCTCACTTCTCCAAGACAAACAATTTTAATATAAAAAATAATAATATAATTATTAAAATAATAATATTATTATTCAAATAATAATACAATTTTTCGAGTAGGTTTATGTCAAGGTGTTTATGTTGTTACAAAGAGGGAGCTTTGTAACACCAAACAGCATTACAGCGAGGCAACCTTGGAATCACATCAGTATTTTTACCCTTCAACAAGGAGCACTCTTTTCTTCAGCTAGATGCTAAGGTTGCAGGGAGCTAGTGTTATGATCATACATCCAGTTAATACTGATGGCAGAAAAGTAAAATCGGGAACAAAACCCAGAATCTAGGCTGGCCAGAGAAACCGGCGGGGGAGCCGTGGCTGCACCAGTCTCACAGCAGGTAAAATCACCGCTCCGCTCGCAAAAGGAGACTCATGCTGCCACCTTGTGTCACTGCACAAAAGTGCTCAGGCCTCCAGAGTAAACTTGCAATTGGGGGCTGGGGAACCGCTGGAAAAAGAATTCAGAGCTATTACTTCACACATAAAATGGTAGCCAACAGTGATTAGATTAATATATATATATATATATATATATTCTATTTGTTATTTTTTATTTTATATGTATGAATGTGTTACCTGCATGATTGTGAGTGCACCCATGTTGTGAAGTGCCCACAGAAGTCAGAAAGGCATCAGATCCCCTGAAACTGGAGTTACAGATGGCTGATGGCTACCATGTGAGTGCTGAGAATTGAACTGGGGTCCTCTGCAAGAGCAGCCAGTGCTCTTAACTGCTGAGCCATGTCTCCATCCTCCAGTCAGTAGATTTTGATGATTCCAGTACTGGTCATTCATTTAATAAATATTTAATGAGTGTGTATTATGTATATGCCAGACACTTCTAGGAGCTAGGGATGCTGTGATGAATGAAACATGAAACAAGAAAATGAACCATCCAGTTCCGATGTATATGTGTCCTATATGTGTGTAATGTATCCTATCCTTTAAGTGTCTGATTATTATATTCATTAACTCATTTAAATTCTAAAATATCATGAGAATGTTTTCCCATTTTACAGATGAGGTTCCTAAGGTCAGGGAGGTGAAGAAATTGATTGAAGGTGACCTGCTGCTAACTGATGAGGCCTAGACTGGAACCCAGGAAGACAAGAGACATCAAAATTTGAATCATTAATCCATATGAATAAACTCTGTCCTCTGTCTAAGGTACATAAGAGAAAGAGGATTTTGTCTGAAGTGATTGTTTATGTGTATCTGAGAGGAAGTGATGGAAGGTGTGTATGTGTGTGTGTGTGCACTCAATGAATTCATAAATACACATATCATATATACACATTCACTGGATTTGTATAATAACTCAATGCATATATATGTGCATTTACTCAACATTTAATCACTTATCAGATTTTCATGAGCACTTTATTTATGCTAGGATTCACGCTTAGGACTGAGAGATAATTAAACTCCTCAGACACAAATCAAATTGTGTGCTTCACATGTCACACAGCAATGCTTCGAAAAGTCGTTGCTGATCAATAACAAGAGGAGATTTTTGATTCGGTGCAGGAGCAGGAGAGAAAGGGCCACAGTCCATACAAGTTGTGGCTGCACAACAAAGCTGAGAAAGGCACTGACAACGTGAGCTCACAGAAGCAGAAGTTCCAGGACTCTGGTCCACATCTCACTCCTCCTTTTGAAAACCCATTATTTTTATTTTATGTGTGTGAGTGTATTGTCTGTGTATTGTGTAAGTGCATCCATGTTGTGCAATGCCTGCAGAGGTCAGAAGAGGGTGTCAGAGCCTCTGGAACTGGAGTTTGGATGGCAGATGGCCTCCATGTAAGGGTTGGGATTTGAACCTGAGTCTTCTGCAAGAGTAGTCAGTGCTCCTAACTGCTGAACCATCTCTCCAGCCCCTCACTCCTCCTTAGTCATCATTTCCTGCTGTTCGGATATTTTGTTGTCGTATAATCACAAGCATTATGCAATTCTGTGCAAGCCTTTAAGTGCACTTACTAATCTTGCACTAATAACTTTCACACATGTGCATGTCCATATAACTTCCAACCACATCGTGCATCCACAGGCTTGCCCATGCTTCTTCCCAGTTAATTACTCCTCCCCAGAGTTAACCACTGTTCTGAGTTACCTCACAGATCAGTCGTTTTTGAACTTCTGATAAGCACTATAAGGGCGCACAGGAGACTCGGGACTAAATGCCTAGATTCTTACATTTCTTTGTTCAGTATTATTTTGGAAAGATTTGTTCAGATCATCTGTTGTTCTTTTTCACTTCTGTGCTTCTCCCACTTCATGATAGATCATAATTTAGTTTTGCTAAACTGTGTTTTTTCCATTTGTGAATGTAAAGCTGCTAATAAGCCTTTCTACATGCATCTTGCAGAGGGATTATGCCCTCATTTTGCTGGGCATACCTCTAGGAGTAGAATAACCATACCATAGGATGGTTGTTTTGACTTAGTAAATACTGTTCAAGCATTATTTAGAGCTGGGCATGGTAGCACAGGCTTTTAATCCCAGTGTGGAAGGCAGAGGCAGGCTGATATCTGTGAAATCAAGGCCAGACTGGTCCAGATAGCTGGCCTGGAACTCATTATGCAGGCGAGGCTGGCCTCAGTCTCACAGAGATCTACCTACCTCTGCCTCCTTGAGCGCTGCGATTAAAAGTGTGTGCCATCACACCAGGCCTTAATTTGTACTCTTTAAATTGTACATTTATGGGTCAACCAAATTTTTCTGAATAGGGCCAAATAGTAGATATTTTAGGCTTTGCAAGTCATATGATCTCTGTGGCAGCGAACCAACCCTGCCATTGCACTACAATGACAACGAAAGAATATACCATCGAGTAAGCTTAGTAAGTGAACCTGGCTATGCTCCAATCAAATTTATTTATGGACACTAAAACCTGAATTTCATATGTATTTCGCATATTATGAAATACCAGCTTTTGATTTTTTTCAACTGTATAAAAAAGGAAACTCTAGTCTTGTTCACAAGCTGCTTATGAAATGTGGCAGGCTGGATTTGGCTCATAGTCCATAGCTTGGCAGACTCTGGTATATTTTATAAGTTCTTAATTTTAATGAGCTCCCATCTATTCATCATTAATGCTTCTGTTCCTATATAAGAAAGCTCTGCCTGTTGCAGAGTTCAAACTATGTTTCATTTGTTGTATCCTAGTGCTTTTCTTTTATCTGTCATGTTGGTATAATCCGTTTGGGATTGACTTTTGAGCATGGTGTGAGGCAGAGGTCTGGTGCTTTTGTTTTCTGCACTCAAGTTGTTGAACAGCTTTTTCAACTCTTCTGGACAGCCATGACCTGAGTGCACCATGGCTCTTCCTCTGGTGCTGTTGTGAGTCATGAGTCTCTTCCGGCCACTCACACAGTCACTGCATTTGAAGCTTCACTATGCAGTGTGGCCTTGCGTGTCATGGGAAGGGAAACAGGTAAGAAGAATATTTTTCCAGTTTTCCAGATGACTATAATTGACTGCATTTACCAGTTTGAGGTTTAGCCAACAGAAAGTATTTATTCTGGAAATTTAAGTTACTAGTCACTGCAACGCCACAAGAAATGTCAAGCTCATCTGACCGTATATCACGTTAATAATGGCTATGAGCCTTTATTAAACCTCTCCACCTAAGGTAATTCTCAGTCACCTGCTTCACTTAATTGTGTATAGACACTGAATTCAGACACAGACAGACAGACAGACAGACACACACACACATTTCTAAAAGACAAACATTCAACCTGGAGGAAAAAAAAAAATGAGTGAATGAGTTGAATGAGTATGAGAAAGTTCTTAACGAAGTCAAAGGAGAAATTAAACGTTTTGATTAAGCATAATAGATTGAATAGTAGCTTCCTGAAGAATGTGTTCAATGTTCTTAATAGTCAGAGTCTATGAAATGAGCTTATTTGGAAAAGGTTAGGGGTTGGGAGGGGGGATCCAGTACAATAGGATTAAGGCTCTTTTGGTAAGTTTATCCTGCATGACCCAGGTGGGTCTTAAATTCAGTGACTGTATTCTTGAAAGAGACAGAAGAGGAACTGGGTATGTGGCTCAGCTATCCAACACTTGTCTAGTATGTGCAAGGCCCTGAGTTTGATCTCTAACACTGAGGGAAAGTGAAGCAAGAAAAGACATGAACATACAGAGATGCTCACATCGAGACAGATGCAGAGATTGGAGAGTCGTGTGGCCAGCAATGCAGAGCCAGCTGCCCGAAGCCGGAAGAGGTCAGCAGTGGGGTCTTCTGGAAGACTTCTGAAGAGCCGGGGCCCTGCTGAATACTGGACAATTTTTTGCCCCCAGAACTGCAAGGCCATATGTTTCTCTCATTCCAAGCTGCTGTCACAGCAACCCTAGAGACTAAACCACTGAGTGACTAAACACACTCTTCCTCAGTCCATTAGATACCTTCTCTTTGATTTCCTTAAATCTTAGATAGTGGAAAGTAGGGTGCAGGGACACAGTGAGGTCTCTGCCCTGAGTGCCCACTGCTTGATCATTTCTACACTAACCAACCCCACTGCTCCCCAAGCCTTTGATTGATCCTTTTCCATAGACGTTAACCAACTCTACATTTCCAACTGTTTCTTATATCTTCTCTTGATAGATATCAAACTCTTCTAAGATAGAATTTCCTCCCCATTTATCTCTCTCTGTAGTGCCTGGCACACCATAAATATTTGTTGAATAAGTTAGAAAATAAACAAACATAAGCAAATACAGGAAGGACTTATGTCTCAGTGAGCAAAGGCCTGAGGAAGGGTCATGATACCTTTAGATATCATGAGTGCCTCCTTCCTTGCTGTTCATGAGATAAGAAGCCTAGCCAGGGGCTGGAGGATTCAGCTCACTGCATCCTGTGTCGCAGACCAGCCAGTGTCACTCAGAGTCATAGTCTCTCCTGAAGCGTCTTCTCGGAGTATGTTCTGCTTCAACTGTCTCTCCCCTATGGCATTCTTTTCTCCTTGTGCCCCTTCTCAGGCAGTGTCACTGATCTTTATCGACCATCTCTAACTGCTGGGCAATTTAGTAAACAGTGAGTCTTCAGGTTAACCTAAAGTAAAAAAAGGAAAATGTTCAATTAAGACAGTATTTAGATGGCAAAATCAGGAAGGAAATGTCAGTGACACTCTTTAAGCGTCTAGTATATGTTGGTTGTCTTCTTTCCCTGTGCATTATTTCACTGCTTCGTGGCCAGCCTGTGAGGCAACAGTATTAGCTGTCACTTAACGTCTGCTTACTCTGTGCCAACCCTAGGCATTTTGCATATGTCCTCTAGTGAATACATTATGTAATGGCCCTGGGAGGTCTGTACTGCTTAATCTTTATTTGGGGATTACAAAGATGAAACTCAAAGAAGTTAAATAGCTTTCTCAGGGTTATACAGTGTAGCCTCCATTCACTGCAGTAACTGGAGGTTTATAAACTTGTATGTGACCTACAACTCACAACTGAGGGAGCCAGGAAAAAAATAAACCAAAGTTTTCAGTATCATATAACTAAGATATGATAGACCACTGATTGAACCCAATCTGGACCATATATCAAGCTGTTTATATATGTATCCGTTTGTTTTCAAACACATCTCAAGTTTAGCATCTTCAAAACTATACCAACCTCAACTCCATGACATTTCACAGAGTTTTCACCGATCCTTACCCTTCGTGGCCACCATCCACTAGCACTAACTTTTAGTGATTTCTGTCTAACAAATCCTAAAATCCATCTCTCTCTGTCCCGAACCACCTTTTTCTTCTAGTCCACTCTAATAAACTCTTAATTGTTTTCCCTGAATCTGCACTTACCCACTACTCACTAACCACACACTAGCCAGGCAGAAGGATTTTTAAATGGAAATTGTATTATTTCATTTACTTGCTTAAATCTCTTCCAGTCTTCTGATGAAACCTGATGAAATTTAAAATCCAGTTTTTAATAATATGTTCTTTGCATTTGTTTTAATTGTATTTTATCTCTGTGTGTGTTATCTGCATGTATGTAACTGTGCTACATGTGTCAGAGCTTATGGAGGCTAGAAGAGGGCACCGGGTCCCCTGGAACTGGAGTTCTCCCGAAATACTCCCTGAAGCCTGGGTGGCAGAGGTTTAGTATAGGAGTCCTAACCAGGGACACACAATACTCTGTGGTCTCTTTTTCTCTACAGTTTGGCCATCTGTAGATTTCTGTGTTAATCACCCTCTGTTGCATGAGGAAGCTTCGCTGGTTAGAAACATAATTATTCTGCATTTGGGGGGTCTTTTGTGCTAGGCAAGCACTCCACCATGAAACTACATCTTTTGCCACTTTTTAATTTTTGGGGGATAAGGTTCTTAAATTGTCAAAACTGGTATTGAATTTGTAATCTTGCTACATAAACTACCTGGGTAGTTGGGATTACAGGCATGTGTAGTACCAGGACACGCCAAGGATTTGCATTCTTAACAGCTCTTTCATGGATATATTCTTTCATTCAAATAAATGCCAATTCAACATTTGCTCTGTGTTTAGTCCTGTGAACACTCATTGATATCCACCGTGGTGTTTAGTGCTGCTGGCAAAACAGGAAGTCATCTTGCAGTCTGACTGTGTGGATAGCACATGGGGATGAGAAGAAGTAAAGAAAAGATGATTATCACTCCAAGGGGACAGATCAGTGTCATCACCGATTCCCATAAGCTGAAATCACAGGAAATTTAAGGCGTGTGAGTCAGCTTAGAGGCCAAGTTGATCATTTGATAAGAGGAACTGTTCCAAGTAGGACATTGACTCACTATCAATGCATTTCATTCCAGCCGTAGGAAGAAGGCTTAAAGCTACCTGACAGCCAAATACCAATGTATGAATGCTGGCAGGGAAGGCCCTTTTCTCTTCCCAGGTGACCAATGCTACAAGGAAGGGAAAGACGTTTGGAGGAGCCCAGCAAGGCACTGAGGCAAAGGGCACGTGGAGCAGCAGAAGGAAAGGAAACTCCACCCAGGGGAAAAGCTGCACTTGAGTAGGCTGGGTCCTCATGACTCTACTGGGATGGATTCACGGTATTAATGGAGCCTCACAATAGCAAGAGGCCAGGCCAGGCAAGGGGACCCAGTTGTCCCTCAGTCTCTTAGAGGAATGCTAAAGTTATTTATCCTTTACAAAATAGAAGGTTTAATATATATTATATATATAATGTATAAATTCATTTTTTCCATTTATTTACTGAGTTTGTGTTATTGTACTAAAAGCTGATTTTATGGCTGAATGGGGGAAACATTCTGTCTAATTCACTAACCTGTAGACTAGAGTGGAAGTAAACATACATGTTCGAAAGTAATTACACATAAAAGTTCATTTCTGCCTTGGAGCATTCTTTCTAGATAAAATACAGGACCAAAAGCAACTTAAAAGAGAGTTTATTTTGGCCTGTGGTTCCAGAGGGCTGGAGTCCGTAGTGGTAAGGGAGGCCAGCAGGAACAGAAAGATGGCTAGTTCCACTTCGTCTGTACACAGGAAGCAGAGAGACTAGGAAGTGGGGTGAGACTATAAACTTTCAAAGCCCACCTGTGAGGTATTTCCTCCAACAAGGTCATGTGCAGTAAAGGTTCCATAATCTCTCCAAACAGCACCATCAACTGGGAAGCGAATGTTCAAATACATGAGCCTAATGGGGACAGTTTTTCATTCAAACCAGGATGATATTCTGGGACTATTCCTATTCCATATCAGCTCAGATCCAATCAAGATATAGAAAACATGCAAGGACATAAAAACAGGAAGTCCATTATGAGGAATAATTAAGTTGTCATAGGGAGTAAGCATACAATAATATAGCTGCTCTAACGAAGTCATAGAGGAAAGACAAATTGGTAAAGAAGGCATGATGGTCAGGGCTCAGACCTCATGGCAGAGAGCAGTGGAGAGGTGTGCTGGCTAACACTGGGTACAGTTTCTGAGCAAGCAGAAAACCACATTTTTGAGAAGGAAAAACTGGAAGAGGGGTTCAGGTACAAATAGAGGTGAGTTAGCTGGCGAGCACAGGATCTACATCAGGAAGTTCTCACCCCTGGCAAGAATATAGGAGACCAAACTCAGGCAGAGGGATTAGGGACAGTCTGAAGGACGTGAGGCGCTGGTGTGGACAAGAGGCTCGGAGGGCACAAGGCCTGCAACTGGAAGGGCTTTAGGTGATGGTTTATCAGGCTGGGCTGGGGTTGTGCATGGCCAGGCAAAAAGTCACAGAAGACATTGCAGATCAACTGCACAGCCACCTGGAGCGGAAACAGCTCCATCTTCTTACAGTGTTTTTTCTAGCGCCCTCTGCTGGGGAAGCTCAGTATTTTTTCATTGTGGAAAATATGTTACAAATCTACCTATTATCATAAAGCAAGTATTGAGTGTCTTTGGAGCTGAAAAATAATTAATTCACAACTGTTATATAATTAGAGGAAGAGGCAGACTTTTCCCAGGAAAAAGGACCCCAAAACAATGCAGCAAATTCCCAGTTATTTCCCAAAAGGACCCATGGCCATTTACATGAGTGACTACTGGAAAAAGAAAATAGCAATGCATTTTCAGAAACTCTTGGGATGAGTCTAACATTTGACATTCATACTGTAATGTTTAAATTGGTCAGGCTATGATATATGAGTCTTTGGTCAAGCATCTATTCATACATTGCTGTGAAAGAATTTTAGACATGCATAAAATTTAAATTAGGAGACTTTCAGTAAAGCAGACTGACCTCCTCATTCAACCACTTGACAGACTTAGAATAAAAAATCCTTAAGAGGAAAACAGCAATTCTATCTCCAAATTTACCTTTGGACTTTTAAGTACCATATCAGTTTTACAAGGGTCTGTATCCTGCAGGCTTGCTTTACAGAATTTGGAATTGCCAGTCTCCACTATCATATAGCACAACCCCTTAAGACACACCCCTACACACACACACACACACACACCACACCGCAGCATTGGTATTGTTTCTTTTGAGAACCTAATACAAATACCTAGAAACCAGTGTCAGAGTAGCCGCCATAGCGCAGATATAAAAGGAAGTGAAGCAAGAAGCAAATCAGTACGTAGGACTGTGGACCTCCTATGACTATTCCTGTAATCTCTAAATGTATAATTGACATTGGCATACTTGATGTTTAGAGTAACTGGCCAAAGAATTTTTAAAATGTGATAGTAGGGGGCTGGAGAGATGGCTCAGCAGTTAAGAGCTCTTTGCAGAGGACCCAGGTTTGGTTCCCAGAACTCACATGGCAGCTAACTACTGTGCATAACTCTAATTCCAGGGGAATAGATAAATAATAAATAAAATATATTTTTTAAATGTGATGGTAGGGAGAACTAAGTGGAAGCCTCTTTTGTTGCTCAACTTCAATCCTCCCATATCAATAGTTATAACAGTACACCCCAGGAAGGATGGATGAACTAGTGTCATTCCTAAACATATCAGGTAGATGGTTCTTATCATGTCTCTGTTACCCAGCAAGACAATAGACTAGTGCACACTCAGCTGAGAAATAGCCTGTTTCAATTAACATGCTGAACATCTGTATTAGAGCAGATGAACATGGCCTCGGGTACACAGACAATGCATTCTTTTCAAGGAAATAGATCAGATCTCATTCACATGAAACATAAAGCTATAATAATGTTAATTTGCAGTTTGGCTCCCAGGGTTATGTTAACACTTCTGTTTTCTGACATTAACAGTTTAGAATCCAAACTTTCAGAGTGTTACACAAAACAGCACATGCACCATCAGCCCAAGCCCAAGCAGATTAATGGAGCATACTGCAGTCAGGCCACTTATGCCCAATTTGGATTTTAACATAATTGTTAAAATTTTTTTAAGTTTTATGTGGAATGCCTCTAGGTTCAGTTGTTTGGACACTTGGTCCTCAGCTGGTGGTGCTGTTTGGGGAGGCTGTGGAACCTAGAAGAGGTGGTACCTTATTGGTTGCAGTCTATCTCCTGTTTTGGCCTGACCTCTCTTCGTCCTAACTGCTACCCACATGATGACTCAGCTCCCGATACTCCTTCTGAGCTGTCAGGGTGCAAGGCCACTCCTTCTTGTATCTTGACCCAGAATAACTCCTTCTTCCTTTAAATTGTTTCTGTCAACAAAGGAGAAAAGTAACTGATTCAGTCGGAAGAGCTTAAGACATGCAGGGTTTGAAGGCAAGGCTAAGCATGCTTTATTTTATTCTAAAATACGGAGACTCCAGTGAAAGACTTTAAGCAACAGAGTGATACAAGTGGTAGGCAAACAAATATATGAGTAGTCCAAGCAAAAGATTCTGATGCTGACGTGCTCTGAACAGTGATAGGGCAAAGCAGACAGCCGGAGGCGTCATCGCAGGTAGATTTAATATTAAACTAAATTATGAACACCATTTCCACAGTTAAAACTGCTAAGAAAATTTTTGAAAAATTAAGCTTAATTTAAAATTTTAGGTATTTGAAAACCTTTAGTTTTTCAAACAGTGAGGGGTTCAGTACAGGGTGTGTCCTTTTCTTGTCTTTTCCTTATGATTGCTGGGCAGTGATTACAATCACTGAAAAAGAAAATGCTGAAAGAACTTGGGATGGGACAGTGCGGAGGGGTGGAGTAGGAGCACTGAGTTGGTTCTGAGGGCTGAGACCGGTGTGCTTGAGATTCTGAGGTAAGTTAGCATCAGGCAGAAAAGCGGAGCAGTGGAGGCTGTGAGTCACCTGCAAATGGTAGGATTTCAGTCCATGGAAGGACACGAGAATGCCTCATTATGCTGCAGGGGAGGCCAGACCTAGTCCAAGTGTTGAGGACTGACATTATGCATCTCTGTAAGAGAGGAGGAGGGGAAAGAGGGGGAGATGAGGAGGAGGAGGAGGAGGAGGAAGAGGAGGAGATGGAGGAGGAGGAGGAGGAGATGGAGGAGGAGGAGGAGGAGGAGATGGAGGAGGAGGAGGAGGAGATGGAGAAGGAGAAGATGGAGGAGAAGGAGGAGATGGAGGAGGAGGAGGAGATGGAGGAGGAGGAGGAGGAGGAGGAGATGGAGGAGGAGGAGGAGGAGGGAGAGGACAGAGACAGGGAGAAAACAGCCTCAGAGTAGAGCTAAAAGGGAGCCAGCAAAAGGAGTGAAGAAAGGAAAGAAGCGTCCCTGTGTTCATTGCCGCCTGAGGTTGAGTTTGAAGGAAGCCATAAAGAAGCACTCTAGATTGAGCAGCAACGTCAAGCAGCTTCAGTGGGGATGTTTTAGTGAAACGGTTAAAGCAAAAGTCTAATCATAATGAATTGAGCAAATACTAGGTGAGAAAGTTGGGGCAGATTTCTCCTTAGAGAAGTTTAACTGCGAAAGGAGACCAGACGTGAAGAATCTCTGAGGATGACAAGAGGTTAAGAAGTCTGTCTAACATGGAGATATATAACTTTTTGAGACAGGGTCTCCCTGTATCCCCAGCTGGCCTGGAGCTCACTATGTAAACCAGACTGGCCTCGATCTCACAATGATCTACCTGCTTCTGCCTCCTGAGTGCAGGGACTGAAGGTGTACGCCACCATGCCCGCCCGTCAAAGTCGGAAACGCATTTTGAATGGTGCTGTAAATGGAGAGATCATAGCTGAAAGAGGGGAAATGGGAAGAAGCCTCTGAGCGAGCGGGCCTGAGGGCTGAGGCCTGTGGAGAAGAGTTGGCTGCAGTGAGAGCAAGAACAGGGAGTGCCGGCATGCTCCTTCCTCTGCTTCACCGAGACGTGAGGGTGCCAGCACGTGTCCCCCAGAGACTACCCATGCCCCTTCCCACGACGGGCACCACCCTCTCAAACCATGGGCTGGAAGGCCTGAGCACAAGAGGGAAGGTTGTGTTCCTGTGGGCAGAAGACCAGCTGCTGAGTCGTTGTAATTCTCCGGGGGAGCCACAGGGTACCTAGACATGCTTCTCAGCCATAGACACCCCATGTCAGTCTGCTGGCCTCTAACCTTGGGGAGAGTCCAGTGAGATGGCCAGGCTTCCTGTAATGAGACAGGTGCTCAAAGTGTGAAGGAACCAGCTCTCAGCTTCCCTCAGTGCCGCATGACCTTGACCTCTTTCTGCTCGTTTCTTGACTCCTAAAGTAGAAATAATGTACCTGCCTCTGGTATGGGCCAGGGCCAGTGTGCTGTGAGTGCAGCATGGAACACACAGTAGGCATGGAGAGGGCAGTGGCAAGATTCCTGCTGGTGGATCTCATTCCTTGTCACCAGAATGTCATTCTGGTCGCTGTACTAAGCCTCTGCAGTGTACCAGGGACCTTGGTGGCAGCCCCTCCCTCCCAGGGCAAAGGCGATGTGAGGCAGTGGGGAGACAGTGGGGAGACACTCCTCCCCGCCCTGCTGTTCATGGCCTGTGGGACAGTGTGGTGCACAGAGCCGCTCTGCCTGTGAAGTGAGCGTTGACCTCCATAGATTGTAAGAAGTTAACAAATGTCTATGTGAAATACTAACAATATCACCTGCTCTGTATTGATTAGATGATCAATATTTATTGAACGAGTAAATACATGAATTAGCTAGGCATGGTGGCATGCACCTGTAATCCCAACCCTGGGGAAGTTAAGCCAGGATGATAAATACAAGGCCAGTCTGGAATATATATTGAGTTTGGTGCCAATCTGGGCAACTTAGCAAGACCCTTTCTCAAAATAAAAATTAAAACGTTTCGTGGGTTTAGCTTAGTGGTACAGAGACTGAAGCCTTAGGTTCCATGGCCAGCACCATGAAAAGAGGAAGGAAATGTAAGGGTAATTGTCATTTTCTAGCGGGTTCCAGCACTACTACCTTGCATGTAAAAAGACCAAGGCTCAGAGCTCAGTGGCTTGCCCCAGGTCTCGTCACCTACTTAGCAGAGTTGGGACTCTTCTTTCCAGGTGTCCTGTAGTCCCACCTTTGGGACAGGATCTAAGCTCGTCTTGTTCCCTCAGCCCCCTGTTCGCTCAGAAATATTCCTAGTGACTAGCCACATGGACATCATAAAGAGAGAGTGAGGTTCCAAGGACACAGGGATTAGTCAAAGTCAAGCCAGAAGCACAACCTCCCCTGCCTTCCTGACCAGACCTGTGTCTATGGCAAACATAGCCCAGGGCCTAGGCTGGGGAAACTGGGAGTCAGAAAACCCCTCATGTCTGGAACAAAGGCTTTCTTGGTGCCTGGAGCCTGGCATCAAACTTGTGCCATGCCAGTCATTCAGGAGTCAACATCAGGCCTGCTGGAGCCCCAGTCTTCATGTTGAATATGCAGCAGGCCATTTCATGGTCCTTGGGTGACACAGATCTGTTCATGGAGGTAAGGGTTGCATATGCTGGCCTCAAATGTCAGACTGCAGTCCCATTAGGTGGATGGAGACTGGTCTCCACAGGCAGACAGTGCCATATGGCAAAGGCAACATTTCTGACAGTCTTTACATGTGCTAGACTCTGGCTGCACACTGTGGAGACATTGGCCCAGACCTTGGGTACTGTGCCCGTTAGTTTTTATCAACTTGACACAAACTAGAGTCATCTTGGAAGAAGAAACCTCGTCTGAAGAATTTCCCAGATCAGAATGACCTCTAGCCAAGTCTTTGAATTGCTAGTTGACATGAGAGGGTCCAGCCCACTGTGGGAGGTGCTATTTCTAGGCAGGTAGGAGTGGTCCATATAAGAAAGGTAGCTGAGCAAGCCAGTGCAAGTCAGTAAGCAGCAGAACTCCTCTGCAGTCTTGCTTCAGTTCTTGCCTCCAGGTTCCTGCCTTGGCTTTGTTAAAATGGCAAATACCCCAGATAATTAACTGAGGTAGACTAAACAATCTCCAGGGTGTCTGCTGAGAAAAACCACCTTTCCAGTTTCACTGGTCAGTCATTTGGTCACAGGACCACCCCTAAGGAGGCAGGTTCACCTTAAGTTATGCTAAATAGATGGGTGTGTTAATGAGGTAGTGAACTTTTCAACCAGGAGCCCCACCTGTGTATTGTGCTCTCTAATTCTTGGCCCAGAGAGTGCAGTACTGGGCCAGTTCAATACATTTGGCTGATTTGGAACACCTGGAGTCAGAGTGGTCCTTCCCAGGGCCTTGGAGCCATCACAGATTCCCTCCGTGATAGACTGTAGCCTGTAAGCCAAATAAACACTTTCCTCACCAGGTTGGTTTGGGTCAGTGTTTTATCACAACAGAAAACTAAATAAAACAGGCACCCAGAGGTTTCCTACAGAGAGTAAAAGAACCCTGCTGAACCACAGTCCAGAGTTCCCATTTTATAGGGGAGCAGCGAGCAGGTCAGGGTACAACCCGGCCTGTTGGGCCTCACATTCCCCAGGTTTTGGAAACTGGCCTTGCCCCTGGCTTCTTTGGAAGGCTATTTCTTGAGTGTTTGGAATGCCTGCAACCTGCCTGCCTGCATAAATGCTGGTGTTCTGCAAAGCAGCTCCTCCTGTTGAGTGGGTAGGGGGCATGTCTAAGGCTCTGGAATGCTTGTGTGGTTGCACAGACATCCACAGGCAGTCTATACCCTCTTCAGCTTCAAATTCCCATTTTTCATCTCTGTCATGATCTACTGGTGAACCCTACTTCAGGCAACATCTTCCTGGAGACAGTGGACTGCCACATTACTGGCAGGCTGGTACAGGGAGACAAGGCACAGCTGGCTGCTCCTTGATGCCTTCAAAATGGCACTTTAGCATTTGCCCAGATCCAGATTTTACTGTCCTCAAGAACCTGAGGAACTTGCCCAATGTACTGGGCATCATCCAGTCCCCCTACATCCTCAGCAGTGCCTTTCTGACATTCAGGCACCAGCACGAGTTTATGGCACTGTGTATGCACAACTTCACAGCCCACTCTAGCAGCTCCATTTGGAATCACCGAGGTCCCCAGATGCTCAGGCAAGTCTTCAAGAAGTGGTTCTCCTGTTGGCAAAATGGCTCAGAAAGTAAAGGATTTGGCTGCCAAGACTGATTGATCAGTATTCAATCCTCAGGTGGTGGAAGGAGAGAACCAGTTCCCACAAGCTGTGCTCTGACCTCTACCAGGTGTGCTGCTGTTGCATACATGCCCAAATACCCATAACATACACACAAAATAAGTAAATACATGTAGCCACTTCTTTTTAAAAGAAGTGGGTTGAGCTCAGGGAAGCCCGTGCGATGAGGCTAATGAAGAAGGGCAGGGCCCCCAGGCAGCAGGGCAGAGTAAGTGCCAACTCAGTCACATGAACCCCCCAGGAACAGCTGAGCTGAGCAAAGGTTTCCAGCACTGGCCGAGAGCCCAGTCTTCCTCCCTGGACGCCCTGCTACAGTGATGCGTGCTTTAGCGGGTTCCCACAACGCCGTGGTATAGCTCTTTGGGCTCAGGAAAAGTATTTAAATGTTTAAGTTTATGTATATATTCATGACTGTGTGGATGTATCCCATGTGTGCATGCCCACAGATCCCCAAAGAGGGCATCAGATCCCCCCAAGCTGGAGTTAAGGGTGATTGTGAATCAACTGGAGTGAACGCTGAGGACTGAACAGGGGCTGAGCTCTCTCCAGCCGAGGAAAGCATTTTAAAGACCTCTACCTAGTAGAGTTATTGGAGACTATAATAAAAGTGACTCACAAAGATAAATAAATAATAAACAAATAAGGAAGAGCACTTGCCAGATGAAACGGGAGGGGGAGATGCAGCAGGTGTGGCTGTGTTTGTTGATTTAGTGATGAGATAGTGACTGATGGCTTCTACTTTCTCAACTAAATTGGAAGAGAGGTTGTCATTTGAATGTGATAGGGATGCGGGACAGGAAGTGTAAAAAAAGGGATTCCATGAAATCGATAGTTCAGAATAATAAAGTGAGCCCCAGAAGAAATATGCAGTGTGGGTGTTGAGAGCTCACTCTGCTTGTCTGCTGTATGATGGTTCTTCTGTACTCAACATTCTGCTGTAAGTCAATCCAAATTGATATCTGGAAAAGACAGGGCTGAATTAACCAGATGCTGGCTTTGGTTTTCCACTTATCTCTTGGGCTGGATCTCCCAAAAGCAGAGTCAAAAGCTGATAGCTTCTGTACTGTTTTCTTTAGGGCCTCCAATTCCAGGAAGAAGAGCTGAGGACCAAGGTGGTTCAGCAAGAAAGGACTGAAAGCCAGAGAGAGGGTACTATATGTTAGGTGCTGCAAAGTGAGACTGATTTTTTGAGTCAAAAGATGGTGTTCCTAATAATGACCATCCTGCACCTCAGGGTTTAGGGGTAGAGGGTTAAAAGGGAGGTTTTATCCACTGCCTGTTATCTAAAAGATTGTAGATTGAGCTGGGTATTGTGGCTCTGGAGGCTAATTTAGGACAATTGTGTTTGAGCAAGTTCCAGGCTAGCCTGAATAGTATATGGAGACCCTGTTTCAAAAATAAAGCAAAATGAAAGAAAAGGTCATTGGTTGACCCTTGGTTGCATTTGTCTTAGTACCAACACCTAGTAAGGTCCGGGGGGGCTGTAGCACAAATGAAGCTCTGGGACAGGAAGAGGCCAGTGAGAGCAGAGGTAGAAGGTGAAATGATTTCACCTCAGAGCTGCATGAGCTTTGTCAGAACAGCTAGAATCAGAGACACTGCTCTACTGGAAGATGGTAGAAATCTTAAAAGGTGGTGCCTGCTGGGCATGCCTTTAGTCCCAGCACTCAGAGGCAAAGGCAGGCAGGTCTCTGTGAGACTGGGGTCAGCCTGATCTACATAGTGAGTGCTAGCTGGGGCTACAGAAAGAGACCCTGTTTCAAAAAAAAGACCAAATAATAAATAAATAAATAGTTAAATAAATAAATAAATAGTGATACCTAGTAAAAGTTTTAGATGTCCCTTGGAGAGGATTATAGGGTTAGTGCGCACTCTCTCTCTCTCGCTCGCTCTCTCGCTCTCTCTCTCCCTCTCCCTCCCTCTCTCTCTCTCTGACAAGGCTAACAAACTTCCTTTGCCACATGTACCCAGTAGCCTAAAGCAGCAGGGCCATAAACTAAAGGCATGCAGACTTATGTAGGAAACAAATCTGATGTTAGAACAGGATAAAAGAGTCTCATGGATTCTGAATGCTGAAGAAAAAATTACAAAGTGTCCCTTTCCTGCCACCTTGTGCTGTCCAGCTTATCTGTTCTTAGAAGGGCTGCTTTACCTGGTTCCTGACGATGACTGTGCTGGGTGCTTCAGTTGTCAACTTGACACACCTGGGTTGAGGAAACCGTAACTGGGGAACTGCCTCCACTGGACCAGCCTGTGCATGTCTGTGGGGTATTTTCTTGATTGTTGAGACCAGCCCACTGTGGGTGCTGTCACCCCTGGGTAGGTTGTTCTGGTTTGTGAAAGAAAGCAGACTGAGCACAGGCTAGGAAGCAAGGCGGTAAGAACGTTCCTCCATGGCCTGCGCTTCAGCTCCTGCCTCCAGGTTCCTCCCCTGAGTTCCCACCTTGGGCTCTCTCAATGATTGTGACTCAGGAAATGTAAGTCAAAATAAACTCTTTCCTCCCAAGGTTGGTTTCAGTCAGTGTTTTGTCACAGCAATTGAAAGCAGACTAGAACAGTGCATTACCACCATCTTGTGGCAGGACAGTTTTAGGTTGTAAAGCAATGGCCCAGGTGTCGCAGGATACTTAGCCCTCCCTCTACACTCCTACACATTTTCATATGTACCCCCTCACCGTGAGCATCCATCAACCACTGTTGCATTACACACAGGAAACAAGGGCTCAGAGGAGCCTTGTGGAAAGGTCACAGAGGAGCAGATGAGCCCACACTTCACAGACTTTCAGAGCCTCCTTTCTCTACCGTGTCTTATATATAAAGTAGCTTCAGCACTGCAAGAACATTTTAATATGACAGTTTGTACAGGATCTATTTTCACACAGAAAATATATTTCATAAAATGAGCTTCACCTGAAAGCCCATCAGGGTAGCAAAGACAGGCTATGTGAAAGACAGAGAAAAATCACAATGCCACGATCATTAAGAGATAGAGAAAGAAATCGCAGAGGGCATTTTAGGCAAACCACGAATCTTCATTTGGAAATAAGGCTAGGGATTTGATGATGGCCTTGTAGCATTTACAGGGATACCACACAGAAAATGCTGTGATAAGGGACCTGATAAGGGATTGGAGAGATAGAGCAACAGTTATGAGCAATGACTGCTCTCACAGCAGACCAGAGTTCAGTTCTAGCTCCCACCCGGCAGCTAACAATTGTCTGTAACTCCAGTTCCAGGGCATCAGATGCCCTTTTCTGGCCTCCACATGGGTGTACTTACATACATGCAAGCAAAACATTCATACAACTAAAATAAAAATTTTTAAAAAGGAACTTGATATATTGGTCTGAAATAATTACAATAAGATAGTGTTTACACAGCTTAAAAGCTTCCTGAACACTTTCATATATATTATCTTATTTAAATCATTTTATAGCATTGAAATGAATTAAAAATATAAAGTAGTATACCATCTCATGTGCAAAGGTGAAAATCTGTCTGTCTTTCTTATTCACTTGTATAAGAGTCTGTTTGAGAGGCAACATGCCATAGTTTTTAAAATCACAGGTTTCCAGGCCAACAAGATGAGTTAGTGGGTAAAAGCACTTGCTGTGTAAGCCTAACAACCTTAGTTTGATCCTTGGGACCTAGATAAAGATAGAAGAGACTCAGTCTACAAAGCTTTCCTCTGACTGCCACACTCATTTCTCTCTCTCTCTATATATATATCTATTTCTCTCTCTCTCACCCCAATAAATAAAGAATAAAATAAAGACACAGGCTTCAGAGACACCAGTTTGGCTTAAATTCTACCTTGTTGCTCACTGTTTCCTCCATCTTTCTGTACCTATTTTCCTACAACCAGGAGGATGAATATAAGTCAGGGCTCAGATTATTTCCAGGATGAAATAATGCATTTATAGCACCCCATCCTTGGTCTAGATTAAATGTTGTCATTACTATTCAAATTTTAATTTTCCAAAAGGCAGGGGTGACATTTTCTACTTTATAGTCTCAGCTACATCTAAGTAGAACACTGTTAAATGTTTCCTACCCATGTCACACCTCCAGGACCTCGGAAAAGGAAAATGTGAGATAGGGATGGAGGAGAATAAAATGTCAGGCATTTCGATATTAATCTTCTTGCACATTTACATTCTTTGAGCAAGACAGGGGATGTGAAAATTGAGGCTTAGAGGATTTAAACACCCAGCTCTTGAGAACAAGTTGAGTCTATGTCTGTTGAAGTCTGTTCATTGTACTTTGTATTGGAAATAAACATGAATAAATGGATGGATGAATTTCAGGAGGATCTGACTATGTCTCCGGAGCTACTCTGGTGTTTATTTATTTACCACTGTATTCCCAGAACTCAGCACAGGACCTGCTTCACAGGAAGAGTTCAATAAAGATTTATTAACAGAATGAATAAATACAGGAAGAAAAGGGCAAAGGAGGAAACTGAAGCACGGGTGAACAGAATGACACATCAAGAAGAGGCTTTAATATTCCACCTCACTCAGTACATACCAGATGTGTGATAAATGCTTCTGTCGGTACCCAGAGAGTAGAGGAAGCAATTCATTGCCTGTTTACTGCAAGAGCAAATTCAGACCAACTGGTTCACAGTCACCTGTAATTTTATTTTTTATAAAGCGGGGTAGCAATAAGCCTCTAGCTGGACAGGCATCAGTTGCATTTGTGTGGGTTCAGGTTCACTCAGAACAGGCAAGCAAACTCTAATTAATCTATGTAGTATATCCCAAACATATCTTTTCCTTTTTGATTCAGAAAATTTTGAGATTTTTTTTTTGTTCATGTTTTAGATGATTGTTTTTCCCACCCTCAGATTCAGGCTCAAGCCGGAATGGTTTACATGGACTCCTGGAGGGGTTGTTACAGATGTCTCCTTTGATTGAAATTAGTCCCTACTTCCTCTTAATTTAAGCACAGGAGAAACATAGTAAGTTTAACATGAATTGGGCTTGTTTATAATAAGATGTCAGCACATTAATATATCTAAAGGGTATAGTAAAACACTATTATAAAAATTAATTGTAAAAATAATTTTTATTCAAGGGACAAACACCCAGATAGCTCAAGAATGAGCAAATATATGTCTTTGTGAAGGGAATTTTATATCCCATTGGTGCCTATAAAACATTTCTCAACTTACAAAAAAGATAACCTCTTTCAGGATTTTAGAGAATATAAAAAATCCCAGATAATACAACATCACCTATTTGGTTATATTTGTTCCACATGTACAAATCTTCAACATTGTAATTAATTCTAGGGCAGAAACTCTGCTTTGAGATAGCTAAGTATCTGTAATATTCTAGACGCTGAAAACTCAACCCGACGAAGACTGAGAAGTAGGTCAGTGGCAGAGCACTTGCCCAGTAAGAGAAAGTCCTGGATTCAATTCCCAGCATCCTCAAAATTAAATAAATAAAACCCACATTGTGTGTGTGTCTGTGTGTGTGTGTGTGTGTGTGTGACTCAGACACGCTTTTTGAATTTGCAGTTCTACTAGTATATTGTTCTGAGTAAGAAACTTAGTGTCAGAACTGGAACTTCATTTCAAATGAGGAGGTGACCTGTGTGTGGTTCTGTGCTTCTTTTCATTGCTAGTCATACCTGTGGTGTGTGGCCATATTATAGTTTCTTGATTCTGTTTCCTATGGTCATCAGTACATAGCCCCTCCTGCTCTGCCCACCCAAACCTACCCTCCCCACTGCATCTGACCCTCTGCACCCACACTACCTACAGTCTCCTGCTCGGGGGTCCACATCTACTCTGCCTAGATAGTTAGACTTTCCCTATGATGTCCCCTCTTTGCTTTGTCCCTAGACCCCCTCCAGACTACCCAAATAAGTCAGACCCTGCCCGATACCTCTTGACTCCCAGCACCTTGACCAGTTACACTGTCCCCAGTCTGGCCTTGGGCCTAGACCCACTCTTTTCATCTTGCCTGAAACCCTGCCCACTGCATCTTGATCCTCATTCACCCAGACCAGCTATATTCTCCTACTCCAGGGCACATGCTGACTCTAAGAGCCAAACCCTCTCCAATGCTATCCTCATGCCTACCTTGGTCCTAGGCTGCCTTGCCTGAGCTTCCTGCCTGAGACCTCTTAACTAGCCTGCCAAAATTCAGCCACTGGATTCCCCATCAGTTTTGAATTGGGCCTAAGTCCATTCTCCTTGCTGGAGAACTCTTGACTAATCAGCTTGGAACCATCCTATCCCACCAAAATATAAAAATAAAAAATGAGAACCAGAAGCACAGACCAACTAACTATCCAAACTCAACCAGAAAGCAACCTGCCTACATCAACAACATAAACAGAACCAACTTCAACTAAACAAAGGCAGAATTTCATATCACATGCAACCAACAAAAGAAATCTCTATGTCAAAATCACAAGGCAAAAACAGAAATAATATGAAAAACTAAGAGCATATATCCCCACCCAAACCCACTAGTCCTACAGAAGTGTACTTTAGCCAGGTGTGGTGGTGGACACCTTTAATCCCAGCACTGGGGAGACAGAGGCAGAACTCCCAAAGTCCTTCTATGAAGTCAGTATTACTTTAATACCCAAACCAGAGACAGACACAACAAAACGGGCCCTAACTTTAATGAACATAGCTGCAAAAATACTCAACCAAATGCTTGAAAATTGCATACAGACACATATAGAAAAATCACTCACCACGATTGTTAAAGTGGCAAATTACCCCCCTTCCCCAAATTAACTGGGATAGACTAAACAGTATCCAGGGTATCTGTTGGGAAAACCACTGCTTTCCAGATTCACCAGTCAATCATTTGGCCATAGGACCACCTCTAGGGAAGCAAGTTCACCTTAAGTTATGCTAAATAGTTGGATGGAGTACCTAGTGTGTTAATGAGTGTCTCATGAAATTTACTCTCCACACTGTAGCAGGTGGGGTCTGGTTAACCCAGCTGGATAAAACAGAAACTGATCTTCCATCTAGAGAGATTGATTTATTTAGAGACAAAGTTACTGGGTACCAGCGGCCCGCCCACAAAGTCCGCAACAGCCATGCGCAGGTCTCTTAGTCCGTTCCCAGACAGCATTTCACTTTCATTCACATGATCCTTAGGACTGCAGGGACTTGACATGCTGCCTCCTGGGTCTGGCCTTCTGTGTGGGCCTGGGGCTGGGGCATTTTTCTTCCCATGTGGGTTCAGTCTGTGTCTCCCCAGGACTCATGGCCATGTTGTTCCTTCTTTCTTCCCGCCTTCCTGCCCCCTTATTGGTCAGAGGGCGGGACTTGCCATGGAATAAAGCAATAGGAAGAAAAACCCTCAGAGAGAATCCTGAATTTACCATACAATCCACCCCTTTCTCTCTGGAAAACAAACAAAACATAACAAGACTGCAATAGTCATAAAGGAAAGCAGTAACATTCACATAGACCATTACAAACACAACTGTCTAGACAGTACTCAAGTGGATGTATCATATTCACCTCACAAACAATCACAGTAGTTTCTCTACTGGGGCCTATAACTTCTATTAATACCATTGGGAGGCAATTCCCTTTTATTTTATATATCAGACATGTGTTCTGTCCATGAAGAGTGGGCCTTAAATCCAATTATGAATATGCTATGGATGCACATATTAGATGAGCCTCTATTATACCTGCAGAGCATCTGACAGTGAAGCACACAAGATCTGTCATTAAGCAGAACTTTTCAGGACCATTCTCCCATGGCAGTCTGTGTAGCGCCCTCTAGCACTATGAAGCCCAGCCATCCATTTGTAGGGAGTATTCAGCTCAGTCCCAGCTAGATCTCTCTTTCCATGCTCAAGCCATGTCACATTTTCAGTAATAGGGCCTTACTGTCCATTTCCAGTGCATGACCAGAATTATAATGTGGCAACTGCTTTTTGTTTGGTAGAGGGGACTTTCAAGACCCCATTGGCCAACAGCTCATAGGGAGGGTCAACTGATGCCTGGTACTGGAATTTCTAGTCAACAATCACATAAAGTATACCTTTACTCTTTGACATTTGCAGGCCTAGGCCTATAGAACTCACAGAATTCCACAGCTATACTTCACCCTGGTACCCTGTATGAGTTACATTCCATTCTTGTTCCTTCAAGTGTACTTGACATCTCTCAACCCGGTTTCATATCTGTAAAACACTCACAAGTTAACATTACATACACATACAAGGTCTAACATAGCATGGAAAATTAGCCAGTCCTTTTCTGTCTTTAGTTATTGTCAGGAACCCATTTAGTGTCCCAGAGTCATCACATGGAGCCTCCATGCATTCCCGTATCCTTGCCAACCTCGTTGATGTTGGCCCAAACTGTCTGGTTCTACATAGGGCCAAGGAAGAATAAGGTCTTCCTTGCCCCTGTTGTACCTGTTGATTCCTAGAGCCAGGGAGACCCTGGATCTGATTCCTGACCCTAGCCACACCTGTGGTCTCTCCATTGCCCACACCTGGCTGTTGGGAGAGGCTCTGGCCAGGCAAATTGTCTCCACCCCTCGAATAGCCAGTCACAGGGGAGAAATGTACTCCTTTTACTCTAGGGAGGTTAGTATCCACCCCGGGGATAAGCTTCATCCTCTGTGTACCTTTGGTGAACCGTTTCTCAGGGCTCAAGGCCTCCCAGAGCTGCTTTAGCACAGAATTTGGCTTTTTATCAATCTTTTCTTTAGGAACTTGGGCTAAACACAAATCTTTCCACATTTGTCTATGAGTAACCCAAGCAGCCCTCCCTTTCTGTTTTGTCTCCCTTACATATTTTTTAGGTCATTCTGTTTTTCTACAGACATACTTCACATGCTAGTCCACATTGTTTAAACCTGTCAAAGCCTCTCTGGCCTTGTAAAGCTCCTGCCCCACCTAGGATTTTAGTAAGGACAATAAATCTCCATACCAATGTCGAGGTCTGTGTTCAATGAAATCTGTCATTAGATCTCTAGTGAGCACAGTCCTATCAGGCCCAGTGAAAGGACTACTGTATATTGCTTTCCTCATGCCCAGTTCTCTTAAGAGCACTTGTCCTTCTTGTGTCGTACTCCAGCTCCTGGAATTCATGGGGATCTCCACTGGTGATGACCAAGTGTCTCCTGTGGCATGCACAAGCCAGTCCATCAGTGACTGCTTTCCCTTGTATTGTGCCAGGTTATGCAGCTTAAGTCTCAAGGAGGGATGAGTGGTTATGTTGCTCAGCTGTCTTGCTTCTGCAGCATTACAAACACTTTCATCTGCTCCTCTGTCCCATATTCTCAGGAGCCAGGTAATGACAGGCTCTTTTGCAGCTTGTTTGAATGTCCTCCCTATTTCCAGCAGCTCTAGGGCTGAAAACCATTTATTCACTAAGTCCTTAGATTTGTTAAGGCCTCCATCAGCATTTTGACATTTAGATATTTCCTTCTGTATTACAGGTTGAAACTGAGAGGTATTTTTAGCTTCTTCTGGGTTGCTTCATTCCTGACCATTGCCTGCTTTCTCCTTTTTATTTAATTTATTAGTGGGGTCAGTGGATGATGCAGAAAAGGTCAGCCTTATCTCCCTCTCTTGCTTTAATCTCTCTCTTAACTCTTCAGTCTCTCTCTCTGGGTATAATCTCTGCTTGAGATGAGTTTTTTATCACACATAGCAGAGGCCATGCTGCCTCAGCCATGGCCTGCTGGAGTCTTGGCTCTTTTCCATCCAGCAGAGTTTTCAAAGTCTGCTTCAGTCCCTCTGCTGTTTTCAGAGTATCACCATAATCCTGTGGTGAGGCCCAATGGCTCAGTAAATGCACCACCCCATGCCAGCCACAAGCAGGCTCCCATCCTGGGATTTCTCCCCCAGACATTGCTGGCTTTGGCAATATTAAATTAATTAGCCACTTGAGGATTCACTATAACAGCCATGCCAGAGCTCCATTCCTCTTCATTCCCTCCTGCGGGTCTGCTGTAAGCACAGTTAGTGCTCTTAACCACTGAGCTCTTTTCCGTTTGTGCCAGCCGGATCCTGCTCACAGCACCAATTGTCTCATGAAATTTATTCTCCACACCTTAGCAGGTGGGGTCTGGTTAACCCAGCTGGATAAAACAGAAACTGATCTTCCATTTAGAGAGACTGATTTATTTAGAGACAAAGTTACTGGGTACCAGAGGCGTGCCCACAAAGTCCGCAACAGCCATGCGCAGGTCTCTTAGTCCATTCCCAGCCAGCATTTCACTTTTACTCACATGTTCCTTAGGACTGCAGGGACTTGACACACTGCCTCCTGGGTTTAGCCTTCTGTGTGGGCCTGGGGCCGGGGCATTTTTCTTCCCATGTGGGTTCAATCTGTGTCTCCCCAGGACTCACCACCATGTTGTTCCTTCTTTCTCCCCACATTCCTGCCCCCTTATTGGTCAGAGGGCGGGACTTGCCATGGAATGAAGCAATAGGAAAAAAAAACCTCAGAGAGAATCCTGAATTTACCATACAATGAGGTAGTGAACTTTTCCTGCCTGTAATCCTACCTCCCAGTGCAGTGCTCTCTAATGCAGTCACTGGCCCAGTTAAATAAATTTGGATGATTTGGAGTCTGAGTGAAGCCTGAGCATCATAACTTTTGGAGGCCCCAGTGAGATCCTGGGAAGAGAGATCCCAGACTCAGGGCAAGTGCCTGGGAGCTGACCCAATTCAGGAAGAGAAGTCTTCACAACTCCTAAGGCCTGCTGGAGCCTCAGGGAATTGCCTCTTTTTAACAAAATTGCAAATTCTAAAACAAATTCTGAAAGCAAAACTAAGATTGGTCAATTGTGGGAAAAAAAGAGCTTCTGGATGAGCATTGGTAAGTTTCTGGGGTCCAAATATTTGGGGAGACAGATGGGGAGATTGAATGTGATCCTTTGACCCAGTCTCCAGGGGAAGATGAGATGTCTTTTCACTCCATTGTTTTCTGGTTCTGGTTTCTGGTGTGTGAATGGACATGGTCATTGTATGTTTTGCACATTTGTCCTGATCTTTGGTGTCTTGTCTTTTGTTTTATGGACTGTCTTCTTTTGGTGCACCTATAATTACTGGTGTAAAATGGGAGGAGAACCCACTCAGCTAAAACCCCATTTGATTGTATGTTCAGACCACAAAACACTTGACAAAGGAAAAAAAAGTTTTGAAGAATGCTTCTTTCTGGGACCTTTTTCTCAGTCTTTTTTCCCCACTGTAGTAGAATGTATAAATTACAGAAGAGCTATAAGACCCACTAGAGGAAGCCATCAAAAATCATAAGTTCCTTAAAATAGTCAACAAGTACGCCTTATCCCTTGGTCACTTGCTGGAGTAAAGAAAACTGTTTGTGGAGCCAACCTGACTCACATAAAGCCTTGACATACTTGCCTGATCTTAGTCAACTGTACTTAAGAGCTTTCATAAGAAAACAAAAAGAAAAACAAACCAACAAACCAACCAAGGCTTGTGATGACTAGAGTGACTCCTTTTCATGCAAGGTAATTGTCTTGAAACTCAACCACAACTTATTCCCAGCTCAAGGATAGAAAGCAATTTCTAGGAGGTCTGTCTGACCCCATCTCCTTTTCCAGAAGTCTGGAGCTGCAACCCCCTCTGCAATCTTCTATTTGCTCAAAAGCCTTGACAACATAATTAAGTAAGGACTGTTATGATCTATGACCAGCTTGCTCAAGGGCACTCTGACATTTTTTCACAGTGCAACTCCAGTGACACTTGTGTTTTGGAGCAACAGCTCAAGGACATGTGCACTGGGTATAGCTCTCTTCTTTCTACTGCCTTTGAAAGTCTGTTTTCTAGCACCAGCTTGTATACCTGTTTTAAGAGAAATTATTTTGGATTTTGACATCTTTTATATGGTATATTTGTTTATTTCTAAAAGTGACTGCTCTCATTTCTTACATTTCTTTACATAATATGCTTGTCAATTTCTAAAGTTTTTCTAGCAATATGCCTCCAAGACTAGCCAGGTACAAAGTGAGCTGGCACTTTGTGATGTCCAGACCTGGGAAACTCATATGTATCTGCAGTACTCCAGTGCCAAACCTTACAAGAGACAAGCTTCTATGAGGACATAGCTACAACAATGGGAGGTAAAATGGAACAGCCTACTTTGGTGGTAAGCTTAAGATGCAGCCACCACTGGTCTTAACTCCTGCACTTTCTGTATTGTGATCACACACCTATTTTTCTCTGAAATAGGGTGTTTCTCTCTCTGCTATTCAGTTGCTCTAAACTTGCCTTTGTTCCTGCCCCTTCCATGCCCCTTCATGCTTTTCACTTTCTAGTTACAATATCATGGACAGACAAAGGGGAAAAAATCATTCTGATATCATCTCTTTCTCATTCTTTTAGGTAACACTGTTTTCTGTGTTCCTTATTCTCCAGATTATGGATACTTATTTCAAGATTATGTATGGTAAACTGTAATATGGTTTTTCTAATTCAGACAGACTAAAATCTCTCTTTAAAAGAAATCGCCATGAGAGCTAATAGTCTTGCTTCTCATCTAGTTTAAAAAATTAAATATGAATGGACAAGGTATAACTTTAAAAAGTTATATTGGCAAATTGTCCTGTGCTGTTTGAGCTCACTAAAAAGCTTACTCTGGTCCTCCCACTTCAGACTCAAGCCTGTTATCTCAAGTGGTTCTCCAAGACTCTTGTCCAGGTTCAGGCTGGCCCCCTGACCCTGTGATAAGTCAAAACGAGAATAGCAAAACAGCCAAAGAGTAAAGACATTGTACTATTGAGAATAGCTACATGATAAACTAATGTCAACAGAGGTTATTATTATTTATCCCATTATACAAATGTCTATAGCAAAAGTAGCAAATGAGAATCTCTATTTTGTCACAACAATGAGTAAAGTCTGTAACACAGACTAATACAAATGTATAGTAAAGAACCAGCAGGATAGATTTTTTTAAAAGGACAATTCACAGTCCATGGAAAAGGTAGAGAGCACTCTCTGCCTAAAATTTCTCAGTCAGTGATTATGCTGGAGATTGCGAACTTCAATTTGACAATGTATTGCTATGTACCAGTTGCTTCTCTCTACCTAGTGTTTACACTCCCTCAAGACCTAAAGCAAGGCTGTGGTAGACCACTCTCTAAACTACATGAAGTAAAATGATTTTAACAGTTTTGTGTTTTCTAAAGGTTTACTTATAAAGTGCAGGGTGTACATGGGTAATATTAATTTATTACATTATCTTTTGTGTGTAATTTGCATTCGATGTTCTTTTTGTAAGGTGATGCTGCACAGCACTCTTATGAGCCAAATAACTGCCACCTTAATGACTTCAGCTGTGCCTATTTGCAAAAGATCACCACAGTTTGGTTTGTCTACTGTTGTGTTCTTTCACTGAAGGAGGAATATGGATTGGGCCCTCACCAGAGTATCCAGGCACTCTTCCCAGTGACTGTATGTAATTCTGCCCTAATCACTCCTGGATTTGGGGAGGAAATCTGGGGAAGACTCAGAAGAAAGGACTTGACTGATGAGGTTATAAAAAAAGTCAACATTCATGCTGGATAAAGACTTTTCAGTGCAACTACTCTTAGGTCACCCACATACCTGACAGTAACACATCACCCATTTCTATGAGTAAAGTTATTGGTTCTCCAGGGTGAACTTTAATCAAATATTGATTTGAAATTAGAATCTAATGTATCATGGTATTAAGAAAGAAAATGAAATGGTGAAAAATGATGTTAGAAGGATATAAGAACGGAGATATTTTATTATGAAGGATCTATATGAGAAGATTATGATGACTGGGTATTTCCAGAATAGAAAACAAAAACTGAGAAAGTCTGTGCAAGTAATTAAAGGTCTGAGTTGATATGTTGGTATATGAAAGATGAGACAAAACTATGTATAGATAATGTTAAATTTATAAAGTAATAGTTCAGTCAAATATTTTAAGGAACAAAATATATGTCTAGTCAAGGTTTATTCAAGAATGTTTGGATTTTGACTTGCAAATTTAAAATCTACCTTGTCCTGACTCTTCTGGCTCCCTGTCTAGAATGTATAATGCTAACTACTCTTATCTTTACTTCTTCACACTCCCAGGTACCACTCAAGGTCTTTATTTTCTTCCTAGAGCTAACAGTTATGTAATTTTGGTTCTTTTTAGATAGACCCACTGAAGATGTACTCTAATTGCCACATCTTGTGCCCTTATTCAGCATGTGAGAAGCCAGAGTGGTCAGCGCCCCAATTCCCTATTGGCAATTAGGGTGTGTGCCCCAGAGAATGGTTTAATAAAAATAAGAGGTAAAAATGGACTAAACAGTTTAGAGTAAAATGACCCCAAAGAAAATCCAAACACCCTGTGCCTTTTAGCGGCCTACTCTTTGCCAAAGGCCAAAAACACCAAACATATTTGGGAGCTCTTATCTAATCCCTAAGATTTTAGGGTTACCTTTTCAGAGGGGGGAATGTTAAAGTAGCAAATAGCCCCCCCAAAATTAACTGGAGTAACTAATCCCCAGGGTGTCTGTCGAAGAACCTCCTCACTTCCAGCCTCACTGGCCAATCATTTGGCCATAAGACCATCCCTAGGGAGGCAGGTCCACCTTAAAAACCTCAATATGAAACCTGAAACTCTGAAACTGTTAGAAGAAAACATAGGCAGTACTCTACAAGATATAGGTACAGGAAAGGGCTTTCTAAGTTGGATGTGTGTTGCTCAGGAATTAAGGTCAACAATCAACAAGTGGGACCTCATTAAACTAAAACACTTCTGTGCAGCAAAGGAAACAACCAATGAAAAGAAATCCACAGAGTGGGAGAAAATCTTCACCAGCTATAATCTGATATAGGATTAATATCCAGAATATACAAAAACCCTGCCCCCCAAAAAACAAATCATCCAATTAAAAGATGGGCTATGGTTCCAAAGAATTCTCAAAATAAAGAAATAAAAATGACTAAAAAACATCTTGAAAAGTGTTCAACATCATAAGGAATTGGGAAAATGCAAATCAAAACCACTTTAAGAGTTCCTCTTACCAGTGTCAGAATGACTAAAATCAAGAGAACAAATGATGTCAAATGCTGGCAAGGATGTGGGGAAAGGGGAGCCCTCATTCACTGCTGGTGGGATTGCAAACTGGTGGAAAGCAGTGTGAAGAACTCCTAAAACCCTGAAAAACAAATCTACTATATTATCTGATTATACCATTTCTTGGCATAAATCCAAAGGGCTCATTCTACTGCAGAGATCCTAGTACATCCATGTTTGTTGCTGATCTTCTTACAAGAGCTAAGAAATGGAAACACTCATACACATAAAATAAAAATAAAACTGACTTGATCATGATTGATGATCTTTTAGATGTGTGTCTGTATGTATACGGTTTGTGAGTATTTTGTTGAGATTTTTTGCATCTATGTTCATTAAGGATATGGGATTATAGTTTTCTCTTTTTGTTATGTCTTTTTCTGGTTTTGGTATTAGAGTAATGCTGGCTTCATAGAAGAACTTTGAGAGTTCTCCCTCTGTTTCTATATTTTTGAATAATTTAAGTAGTATTGGTTGTAGATTTTCTTTAAAGGTCTGATAAAATTCTGTTGTGAATCCATCTGAGCCTGGGATTTTTTAGTTGGGAGACATTGTATTACTGTTTCAATCTCATTTGTTATCTCTCTCTGTCTCTCTGTCTCTGTCTCTATGGGTATGTGTGAGAGATAGATAGAATGAGAAAGCCAGAGAGAAAGAAGGGAGAAAGAATAATCTATGCAAGCAGTTTTTATGCATTTGGAAATATCTCAGGTATTCTAGGATATTCACTATTTATCTACTATTCTGATGAATATCAGTTCTTGAATCTGATTCTTCTTTTATTTATATCTTTTATGATTTGTGGAAAGTGTCAGAGAGGGACATTATGTATTTATGAACCTGCCAGGAGAACTGTTATCCTTCTAGCACTGTTAAGAAGATTTGAAACTGGCTTCGTAACGCAGTGCCTTCACAGTAAGTAGCAGGTAATAACATAAAGGAATGAGAAAGCTGATATAAAATGAAAATGGAAATGATAGAATGCAAACGGATTTCTATTACCATTCAATATATAACAAACATTTCAATATCTATAAAATTATTGTTGAACTCACTGGGTACAATTGTGTATTTTCATGATTTAAACTTCACACTGAAGTAATGGAGTAGTTTATTTAAAATTGGATCTCCACTAGTCATCCAGAAGTAATATAATGGCATCTCTTCCACAATCCCCCTTGCTCTCCCAGACCACAGCTTTCCAATCCTGCAGCTGGTTTTAGATGGATTACATAGCAAATGTTATTCTATTGTAGCTACTCTAAAAGAAAACAGAATTTGCTCATGACTTTTACATGTGTGTATCATTTTACTTCAGGAAGCTTAGTTGTTTATGATAACTTTTGAGGATTCATATGAGTATGATTTCCTAGTCAAGCATTTGTTTAAGTGACCTCCTTTGGCAGATTTTTTTTTCTGGTAAATTAAAAATGTGATAATGGAGACTATATCATATTTGCCGGGCATGGTGGTGCATGCTTTTAACCCCACTATATAGGAGGCAGAGGCAGGTGGATCTATATAATTTTGAGGTTAGCCAGGGCTACATAAGACTCTCTCTCCCTCTCTCTCTCTCTCTCTCTCTCTCTCTCTCTCTCTCTCTCACACACACACACACACACACACACACACACACACACCAAACCAAATAATCCCAGGACTTGGGAGGTAGAGGCAGGTGGATCTCTATGAGTTTCAGGCCAGCCAGGGTTACATAGTGAGAACCTGTCACACATAGATACACAAAACTACAAATAAAACAAATCAAAAACTACACAGCAAAGCAAGCTTGTCACATGAAGTATCATACTTTCAATGAATTTGTATAACACTGTATGAGTACGAGCTGGTAGGTGCATGCACAGATGCGAATGCATAGGCTTGCATTGGAGGCCAGAGATCAACCTCGGGTGTCATTTACATGTTGCCCACCCTTTTGAGACAGGGTCTTTCTTTGGCCTGGGACTTATCACTTAGCCTAGTCTGGCTGGCCATCAAGCTTCAAGGATCCTCTTGACATTGCCTCCCCAGTGTTGAGATTGTAAGTGCAAACTGCTCAAATTTTTACATAGGTCCTGTGGGCTGAGAGAATTATTCCCCCAACCCAGAACATTTTAACTACAGATCTCAGATATATCAGAGATATAAGTAAAACATAGCAATTAAAATAGTCACTAGCAGAGATGGTACTGTACCCTTATAATTCCAGTACCCAGAAGGCTGAGGCAGGATGATTGCTTCAAAGACCAGCCTAGGCTACATAGTTAGCTCTGGGCTAGCCATGGCAATATAGCAAGACATTATCTCACCCCTTCTCCCAATAGCTAACAGATTAAATCATACAATTCTCTGTTTAATGTTGATAACTATTTGCAATATAAGAACATGTTGCTTTTGTCTGAAGATTGACTCTATAAAGAGGATTCCAGAAGACTCAACTAACACCCGTCACAAAAAGCTGTAATATGGAGCTCCCAACAGCAGAGTGAGAACATACACATTTTTGTTAAGGATTTATTTTTAATTTATATTTGAAAAATTCTCCGAACAGATGGAGAAAAAAGAACCATTCATAAAACTCCTTGGCTTAGTTCCACAGAAATGCTCCATTGATTGAACAGGAAATAATGGGCTTTAACCAAACTAGGAGTTCATTTTTCCAATTCATAAAAGCTATTCATTCTCTCTACCACCAGTCCAAACAGCTCCTCATCTCATACCTCTCAGTACTTTTGGCTCTTTAATGTAAGTCCACATGAATGTTTATGGCACCCCCTTTCATGAAGAAGAGGAAAGAGGCCTCTTTCCTTAATGTTGAGCAAGGCTCCTGGGTGAGGAGCTGGGTGGTTACCTTGGTGTGACAAGAAAGTTGCTAGAGTGGCACGCTCCCTGCTTCTCTGATGCTATGGCAACTTTTTTCAGGGGGAAAGCCTAGCTCTTCCAAGGGAATCCAAACTTTGTAAAATAAATTTTAGAGTTGTGGAATCGAGCAAGAAGCTAGAGCAGCAGTTGGAAGTGGGTGGGTCTTGAAATGCAGAATAGCAGGTGGTAAAACTGACCAACCAATGCAGAGGACCCTTGTGAAAGCATGCAGAGTTGCAGAGGAGTTTGAGTTCTGGAACACAGCACATGAAGCTGGGATTTAGAAGCATGCCCATCATTCAGGACAAATGTGGTTGGTCTCAGAGCCAGTCCTCCCTGCCTTCCACTTGTTCCTAATGAGCTGTCACCAATGATTTAGTTTTTGCCATATGGCTATCACAAAATTATGATTAGATTTTAGAATGGGGAAATAAACAGGATAAATGATGTATAATTGTGGTTTTTTGTTTGTTTGATTTTTTTACAAGTCTGTGTTTCCGGGCAAATGTATATCATATTAAGTGAAAACAGGCAGCAAAAAGTCAAGTGAGTTCTTTCCTATATAACTAAAGAAAGCTTGCTGAAAGGAATATAATGGGTGATTTAATTTTAAATTATTCCACGTGTAAAAGTCTTCTTCAGGGAAAGCCCTGAGGGTAGTGGTCATGGGATAAGTCTTTTGTATCTACATTTAAAAAAGTAGACCTAAGTTTATAAAAGTGAATTCAGGGGCTAGAGAGATGGTTCAGTAGTTAAGAGCATTGACTGCTCTTGCAGAGGACCTGGGTTTGATTCCCAGAACCTACATGGCACCCAACAACCACCTGTAACTCCAGTTCCAGGGGATCTGTCACCCTCTTCTGATCTCCACAGGCACTGCATGACATTGGTGCACTTACATACATGCAGGCAATACACTCATACACATAAAATGAAAATAATAAAAAAAATTTTAAGTGAATTCAAATAAAAAAATAAATCTTCCAAATCTAGTGTTTTCATTGTTCCTAAATCAAAAAACAAAAATGAGAGATTTTATCTATTTATCCTTTTTTTATGTGTATGTAGGTGTGCTAGTACAAGTTAATGTACACTCTCGTGTGTGTGTTTGCAGGAGCCTTCAGGAGGCCAGAAGAAGGCATTAGGTCCTCTGGAATTAGAATTACATACAGATGGTTACGAGACACCTTATGGGTTCTGGGAACCAAACCCAGGTCCCCTGCAAGAGCAGTAAGTGCCGTTAACCACTGAACATTTTTCTTCAGCCAGTTTAAAAAGCCGTAAATGGTTTTAAGTATTTAAAGTAAATGGTTTAAACGGGTCTGGGTCTTCCTGGTAAAGAAGTAGGGAGGAGATGGGCAGTGTTCGAATGTGATCCAAGTACAGTCCATGTGATTCTTGAAGTCAATAAGAAGATAAAATAAAAGTTTTAAATGTACATTTTAAAATAAAAGAAATGTAAGCATAGTGGCTTTCAACTGTAATCCCAGCACTTAGGGAAGGAAGATTGGAATTCTAGACAAGCCTGGACTAGATAGTAATGTAGTAAGACTTTGTCACAAAAACAAAACAAAACAAACAACTTCCCACCACCAAAAAAAAAAAAAAAAAAAAAACAACAACAAAAAAGAGGAAAATATTTGAGTGAGTTCTCTACTCTCTATGATGAAGTTTTAAAGGGTGATTTTGTGTGTGTGCAGTTGCTGGGTTTTTGTTGTTGTTGTTGTTTTGTTTTGTTTTTTTGACAGCATTTCCCCATAGCCCCAGCTGACCTGAAACTGTGTAGCTCAGGTTGATCTGTATCTCAAAAGAATCTGCCAGCTCGACTGCACTGCATCCTAAATGCCCGGATTAAAGGCATGAGCCACCACACCCACCTAACGGTGGTTTTGAGACTACAGTTGAAGAGAGCTTTGACCTTTCTGTACTTTATTCTCCTGGAAAAGCTCACAAAATTATGTTTCATTATACAATGATTTTTAGAATTTTCTTAATCTACGTCTGTAATCAAGTCTGCATGATATTTTACACAATCTGTTAAAAAAAATCTCTGTGAATTATCAGGTGGGTCAAATAATGAAAAAGTACCTTTTAGAAAGCAGGGTTGTAGCAAGCATGCTGTTCACGTTTCACTTTCAGAACTCTGGCTGTAATACCAAAATGTCCTATTTGCAAGAGGACCTCCTTCCTCCCGGCAGCCTTCTCTCCCCCCATTCTCCCTCCACAATAGGAGAACCTTTCTGGGGCTCTGGGATGATGACACAAGAAGAAAAAGAGGGAGAAAACAAAACTGCCTCCAATCCTTGGGGAAGTGGGAGATACTCCAGAAAAGGTACCCACGTAGTAAAAGACCAAAGCACAAGCCTGGAGTCACTCGGTGGCGACTTTCAAAAGTGACTGCCTTGGTTGCTTCTAAGTGACATCTTCAGCACGGGTTGCTTGACTCATTTCCTGAGACATTTGTTTCGGATTCTGCATTGTAAAGGGCTGTAAAATAAAGGAACGAAGCCGCCCTTTCAGTTGTTACAGTTCTGTATGCTCTCTAGAAAGAGAAAACACCTTCCAAAAGCCCATCCTTTCAAGTTCAAGGCTTGTGGTGCGGTGCCAGCAGAGGGCGCTGGATGGACAAATAGGGCCTAGGAACACAGACCTTCAAGTAAATATGAGTGTATACCAGGTTCTGTAGATTGCAAAGAGGATAAAGCGTAATAAAACCTCAAGGAAAACTCAGTTTCTGCAGTATTTCAGTTTGCTTTCAAAGCTAGCATAGACCAAAAGTAAAAACAATTTTCAAAATAGAGTTTTCATTTTACTTAGAAATCAGTTTAGGAAAAAAATATCATCTTCTAGTCTATCAAATAAATTATTTCTGGGTGTAAACAGCGATAAATTAAATGAGTGAACTAATCTCACAGAAGTTGAACAGTCTTTAACATGAGAGTGAAAATCACATTCTTTCCTTTATTAATTCATCAAATATTTAAAGAATGACTACAATATAATCATTCTCAGCAGGGTAAGAGGCTATCATAACCACCAACAGTGCAAATGCAGTAGCTTAGTGCTTGTTTCAACAGGATAAATCCTATATGATTAAAGCAAAGGTTTTGCTTTTATAGTTCTTTCAGTGGGAAAGAGTAGAATTATGCCAAATGCATGAGAATGTAATAAAAAAGAAAAGTTTTTTTTCTTATCATGTGGCTTTTAAGTCACTCTAAATCAAGAAATGGCCTAGAAAAGGATTAACGACATCAGAGATATGGGTGTAGCTCAACAGGATCACAACTCATTTCATCCAGAAATATTTAAGAGGTTCACTGTGGGGTCTGAAAAGATGGGCATGATATCATAATATATGATGTGGAAAGGTAAAAACACTCCCTAATTATTAAATAACATGTTGTCAGAACCTCATTGAGGACCTAGGTGCTAGGGACACAAAGTAACCACAATCAAACCCATGTTTTTGAATATTTCAGGCAGAAGAGACCAACAATAGAAGGAAAAAAATTCAAAATTCAATGTCACAGAACAAATATGCTTTGGCATGATACAATGGTGGAATCTTAGAATAAGGGAGGAAGAGAAAGGTAAGTTAAGACGAAGTTATGCCTGAGCTGGGATTTCATTCATTTGCTGTTCATTTTGTTCAACTCCTAAATATTAAAGGCTTACTTTCTTCATAGTGCTAGTCCTGAAGGGACCGATGGTCAGATGGTGTGCTGGACGTAGATACAATGGTAGATTTAATTAGATATAGATGAGGTGGATGGTGTCGTTTAAGGCAGATTGACTATGTGGGAGGTTAAGGAAAGGCTTTGTGTAGGAGGTGAGTCTTGAGAGGAATGGTGATATTTGTTCAGCAGATTGTGATTGGGAGCAGCAAAGACTAAAGGAGCTCACCTAGTAAGAGTCGGGAGAGAGGCCTGCTGCAGCTAATGTGTACACAGAACTGAAGGATGTCTGACACAATTAGAGCTTTGAGTAGGAAGAATGAGACAAGAAACTAGGTGGTCAGGGGCCAGACCTAAGAAACCTTGAACTCAGATGTAAAGCTGAATTTTATTCTGTAGACTATAATTCCAGTTTTCAGACTGGATTCCACAATGTTTTTGAGTTCCAAGGAAGTAACTCAGAAAGGTCGAGAGCACAAAGGGCTGATTTTCGGGGTCCATGAATGTCAGGGCTCCTAGTTTCCAACATTAATCTTGAGGTCATGTAAAGTCTTTGAATACTTTTGAGTGCAAAGCATGCTTTTGTGTGATCAATGCATCCATGATACCATGCCAGAAAGCCACGTTTCTCTCCATGCATAACTCAGCTGTCACTGAACTCCGTTTTTCTACTCCCTGAATCCATCTTTTTCACATCCTTCCCTGTTGGGACTCCTAGCCGTTCTGGTCCTGATCAAATACAAGGGCCTCTAGCTCACTGTTCTGTGTTCTGAAGTGTGCCCCACCCACATGCATATCACTCGCTGTAGATTTGAAAGTTACTAACTGCACATGTTTTTTTACCAGAGTGTAAATCTTTGGAAAGCAGCTAGGCAAGGTCTTGGAAGGCTGCCATGTTGAGACCACCGCTAAATGGTCTTCAGTTAACACCATCAGATCATCCTTTTCAGCCTGGCCATTCCCATCAGTGTACCCACATGCTGCAGTTTTCCTTATCATAAAACAATCTGCCATTGTCTCCATTTGCTCATTTGATATGCTAGCTTCATTGTGAAGTTCAAAAATGTGGGGCCTGCCACAGAGGCATGAGGACCGAGTTTGAATCCCCAGAACCCACATAAAAAAATCAGATGCACAGCAAGAGCAACTATAATCCCAGTGTTTCTATCAAGAGATGAGAGGCAGAACCAGAGAATTCGCTGCAGCTCATGGGCCAGTTAGCCTGGCACATGCTATGGGAAAACAGCAAAGAGATCCCACTTCAAACAAGGTAGAAGGCAAGGACCAGCACTCCTCTGACCCCCCCACATGCACATAGCACATACAGATGAGTGCCTGCACATGCACATGCACACACACACACACACACACACACACACACACACACACACACTGTGAATCCTTTTGGTATTCCTTCTACTAGTTTTTTTTTTCCAGAAATTAACTAAAATTTTTATCTTCATCACTCCACTCAAAGTGCTTTATCAAAGTCATCAAATCTGGGTCCTTCAAATATGGGATAAGTAAGCCTGGGAATATCTTCCTTTTGATGTTTAGATTCACTTACTAAGTGAAATCGGGCACTAGAAATCTGAGGTTGATCTCTAGTCCTGTATGTATATGTTGGTGATTTTGGAACTTACTATGATACTTAATAGCATCAGCTTGATGGGATCTAGAAATACCAAGGAGACAAACCTCTGGACGTATTTGTGAAGGCGTTTTTAGATTTGGTTAACTGAGTTGGGAAGACTCACCTAACTATGGGCAGCACCATTCCATGGACTGATGTGCTGGACCGAATGAAACAGAAAAGGCAAGGACAGCAACTGACTCCTCCATGGAAGCACTGTATGAGTTGCCCTTACACTGTACTGTCCCCAAAATGATACACCCAAAGTGAACCAAAATAAGCCTTATGTTTCTGTTGTCAAGTATCTTGTCATAGCAATGAAAAAAGTAGCTAACGCATTTCGAGTCTAGACCTTTTCTTTGACGCTTGCCCTTTTGTGGTCAGCCACTTCATTGGCAAGTCCTTCTGGATTCCTACTAGGCATATTCCACATGCCACAGTCGAAGCAGATCCTTGTCTCCCATCCAACAACTTTTCCCCCTGCTTGTTTTTCAGTTTTTTTTTTTTTCCATTTTAGTTTATGGTACTTTTGGAAAAACCATTTAGTTGGGCAGAGGCTATAGCTCATTGGTAGAGTCCTTGCCTAGCATGCACAAGGCCCTAGGTTCAGTCTCCTGAGAGCTAAGTTTTTGCTTTCTTTCTTTTTATTTCTTTCATTCAATCATTAGTAACACCTCTTGATGCTATCTTCAGAGTCTTCACACCGAACCTCAATGACCTTCTCCACCTTCTCTATCATCCTAGTGGGCCGACATCAGCACTCATCTAGTCTACCATAATGGTCTCAAGTTAATTCTTTTCCTGTCACCCCTGCCCTCAGACTCATTCCACACAAATATCTAAATGACCTTCTGCAGTTATGATTCACATCATGTCATTCTCCTGTTTGAAAACTCTCCCAAAACATTTGCTCACACTTAAAAGAAAAACTGAAGTATTAAACAGAGGCTATCCTGTATGAGCCAGCGGTCTCGACATTACAACTACAAACCCCTCCATTCTTAAACTGCAGACATCACTCTGGGCACACTTTCGTGCTATTCCTCTGATATGCCATTTGTGTTGCGCACTTGAATTTCCTTCTGTCTAAAATGGTTTCATCTCAGACATTTCAATGGCTCCTTCCTTCACATAACTCTGCATGATTCTCAAATGCTTCATTCTCACAGATGCTCTGTGACAACCTATATAAAATATCTACTCAACCTTCCTTAACTTCTCTCTGCAGTCACTGACTCAGCTTTAGTTTTCCTCAGAGTACCATCAGTAGCATAATACTTTGTATTATGTTTGTCTCATTCTGTTAGAATATGATGAAGACTTTTTTCTTTTTACCTAACTTTAATCAGGCCTGTAGGAGTTCAGCTGGGCCTTGCCTTTGGGCATGTCCTCAAAAGGCTGGTTTTAGCAAGAATTTGGGGAAGTTGTTGGAGCTAGAATGCTTAACCCTGGTGTCTGGTCAAATTCCTCGCCCTCCACTCCCTGTCCTCTGGCAGCATCCACTACCTGGCATGTCAGCGGCGGAGAGTCTTTTTAGTCAGTTTAAGAAAGAATTCCCCTACTTTCAATTTTCTGTCCATCAGCATATCCCACTCACTTGTTTAGCCACAGCTCCCCACTGAACTGATGGACTCAGATCGCGTCCTGTCTCCTTTCTGCCAGCATGTTTCACTGCAGTAGCCCCTATGTTTACTACACATATGCTAAATAATGTCTGCCTTACTGTCTTCAGTGTCATAGATTATTGTTAATGGATGCTACTCTAATGAGGGATAAATGAGGGGAAGATTCAATACCTGGTTCTTATTCCTATTCTACCAATGTTCAGTATACTCAATATATCTTTGTGAATGAATGGATTTAGAACAAAAGAACAATACACTCAAATAACCTGGGAACTTTTAATTGGATAGTCTCATAACACTTTAAAAACATTACCACAGCTTGAAATGGTGCATAAAAAGTTTATTGATAAATGCTTAAGATAATAATTAGTACAATTTAATTTTATAACACCAGAATCTTAAGAAATAAGAACCTTTAAATTGTACCTCATTTAGATAGCCCATAGTTCAGTTAAAAAACTGAGATTTCTGACAAAGTTTTAAGGTCTTTTTTCTTGGATGAAGAACTATTTTGTTACTTACAGATCATTCAGAATTACCTAATTTATCTTGCTTGAACTAATTAATCATGTCAAAGCTTTGTAGTGTTAACAGGATTGAACTAACTGCCAAAGCATGGATACCCATTTGAAGTCATTACAAGTATGTTAGAAAAGGAGTCAAATATATACACTATTAATTTTGTTAGGGGTTGTTTTAATTCCAAAGGATAGCTGTAACAGATAAATTCAAGGTGCTGTTGGTATCTGCTTATGCAAACCTCACCAATTTAAAGGTATTCAGCAGAGACAGTCATAGAATCCATGGAGAGAGTAACTGATTTTAACTGAACTAAAAAGGAGTGTTTGAGCTTTTTTCTTCAGATGAGCTGTCAACACACACATGAAAGCAAGATTCTAAAAGTTCCGCTAGATCCATAATGTTTATACAGCAAAGCAAACAACCTTTGTTATTCCAATTAATACATCTGCTCAGGAAGAAAGTCTGGTTCAAACATGTTCTATTTTTTCTTAGCTACACTGATTATAATGTTGACTCATATTGAGGCAATTTAGAAATGTACTCAGCTACAAAATGAAAATAGATTATGTTAAGTATGACATTTGTTACTAGGGTTCCTGCTAAAAATAACTTCTCAAAAAGTTATTACATATCCTTCAAACAGTTTTAGGTACTGTCACATGAATCTGCTTATCTCTTTGAGAGTGCTGGCTAGGAAACATTCTTTCATCCTTAAAAACCAAAGATAATAAATGTAGCTGGGAATGGTGGTGCATGCCTTTAATCCTAGCACCTGTGAGTTCCAGGCCAGCCTGGTCTACATAGTGAGTTCCAGGACATCTGGGGCTATAGGGAGACCCTGTCTCAAAAGACCAAAAAAAAAAAAAAAAATCAAAGATAATAAATGTGAGGGGGTAAATTTTAAATAATGTGTCAGGATCAAATCATTTGTAGAATCACAATGCTGCATGTAATCCTAGTCTACCATCTATCAATAATTGGTTTACTTTTGTGGGAACTCACTTTGGATTGAATTTAGGACTTTGTATACACCAGACAAATGACTCACCACTCTCCTATATCTCCCAGCTTTCCCTGCTCTTTATAATTTTTGATACAGGGTCTTGCTAAATTGCTCATGATAGCCTAGAATTTACTTGTGGTCTAGGCAGGCCCCTAACTCACTCCAGGGTCAAAGCAGGGCTTGACAGTACACCTGCCTCTGCCTCCCAGGTAGCTGGAGTTACACCTGTGCACTTCTAGGCATGGCTGCTTCTTCCTTTAACAGTTCTAAAATCGGGTGTGTATGTTTCAGAACTGGGAGTGGAACTTCAGAACAATTGAAACTTTCTGTAAAGATGATCTAGTTCCACATCAGTAGTTTTACCAATGAAAAGTGACACCATCAGTTTAAGGATCTACTGTCCAGTGACCAATCAACATATACTCAGGATGATTTTATTCTAAGTATGGTGCTTTCTTCACTACATTTTATGATCATAAATATTGAGCTAAATCCAACATGATTAGCTCTGAGAAAGGTAAAATGACTATTGTCCAATAAATGAAATTTAAGGGGGAAACCACTGTAGATCAAAAGAAACGAGACATATCAACAAGATGTTTGGTGTGATGTTTTTTGATCCAGATTAGAACAAACAAAATGTAAAGTGCATTGGGACAATGAAGAGAAAGGAAACACAAAGTGTTCCATAGCACTAAAAAGTTAATTTTGTTAGATGTTACAGTATGATTATTCTAAAAAGAAGCCCTAACCTGTTAGAGCTATGTAACCAAATATTTACTAATGAAATAGTCTATCTGGTTATTTGCTATTAAATATCTCAGGGGAAAAACAAATTAAAAAGCACAGAAATAGACTAATACACATCGACAGTGTTAGCAATCATGAAGTCAAGGGTTAATTACATTCCTCTACTTTTGTGTACATTTAAAATTTCCTCCTTTTATAGGGTCTTCCTAGATAGGTCATGCTTTCCAGGAACTCATGAGCGTCACACTGCTGGTCTCCTCTCTGTCGAGATAACAAGCATGTACCACCATGCCCACCTTAAAAATTTTTTTTTCATAAAATGTTTTAAAAAGATATTATTTAGGTTGTACTACAGAGAAGGTATCATTCATATTACTGATCATTAAGTGCCCAGTTTTCCTTTTATTTTAAATCAAAGAATAGAAACACCTCATCATGAAATTGTAAGATTTGGTAGGTTCTGGCTTATGCCTCTTTCCAACTTCTAAATGACTGTTACACTGAGATGTCAACTTTTAATTTTATATTTAACATGGGAATTGTAACTTTGAATCATTGTTACAAAATGCTCAGAAGACGACCTAAAGGAGGCCTGCGTTCAAAGATCATAGTTCTATCATGGTGGGGCGGTCACAGCAGAGCATAGCAGTTCACATCATGTCCACCAGGGAGAAGACAGCACGCCTCTACCACTAGCTTTCTTTTTCTCCCTCATGGGAAGTGCTCTCTGTAAACACCCTCACCAACACACTGAAGAACACATCTCAATCCGATCCAGTTAACAATCAAGAATAGCCATCACAAGTATGCACAGAATGAAATTTCACTCGTCCTTGTTCTTTGATTCTTTAGTTTCATAACCCTTAAAATTTCAACTGAGTAAAAATTTCTAGGATGATAAGATGCATTCCATTAGGCCCAAGACATAGCAGACGTCAAATTCATGTATCTTAAAATCATACATATATGTCTACATATGTATACAATAACGGACTTGATAAATACTGTAATATGAAAAATTCACCATGAGGCCCCTAAAGAGAAATACAGAAAAACTAGGGTGAAGTTCAGTCTGCAAAGTGCTTGCTGTGTAAGCATAGGGCACTGAGTCCAAATCTCTAGCACCCGTATAAAAAGCCGGGTGCAGTGATGTGCACCTTTAACCCCAGCACTGGGGCAGCAGAGACAGAAAAGAGCCTTGGAACTTTCTGGTCAGTCAGTCCAGTTAAAATGGTGAGCTCCAGGTTCCCTGAGAGATTCCATCTCAAAAAGTAAGGTGGAGAGGAATTCAGGGTGATGCCCACATCAACTTCTGGCCTCCATATGCCCAAGTACACACGTGCACCCCCCGCCAGACACATGAACCTGATCAACCATATTAACGCATGGCAGTATCTATTTTTTCTAACGACAAGTTACAAAACACGAAGAGGCCAGGAACATACAGCAAAATGTAGAATACTTAGTACAGAAATCTGTTAGTTAATCCAAAAAAATTTCTTGAGTTTGGGGTGCTTGCTGTATTTGATGATACCAGTGAAATCTGTCATAGTACCTTAAGTTGAGTAGAACTCTATTCTCCCATTCAGGTCCCGCTTTAGAATATCTGAAGGAAAAGAACTGTAAAGAGCTTAAAGCATTTGCAGCCAGACTAGTGTTCAAAACTGGGCAGTTGCCTGGGGCATGTCTTAGATATAGGTACTAAACTGTAAGACTAACAGGTCACTGCACAATAACAATGGTAAATATTGCATTTGCTAATATTCTGGGGTGAGATCTCCTACTACAGGGAGGCCTAGTCTGTTTAACTGCTGAGTCTTGTATTACTGAGTATGGTGAAGTATGACAGGATTGCTACTAAGAATTCTCCATTCTTCCCAACCATGTGGTGTTCCAACTTTCCACTAAATAAAAGTAAAAAAAAAAAAAAAAAAAACACCAAGAGAACTTAACAAAGAGTATTACTGGTCTGCTCTAGAAATAAAAATGTGCAAATGGGTGTCTGGCCGTGCACATATTGAACCACTCAAGAATACCAGATGCTTTTTTTGTATGGGAAGTGCTGGTGTAGAGACAGTAGAAAGAAGGATAGGCAGGAATTGCATATGAGGCTGGCTGGCTCTGTCATGTAGCTTTTTAGCCTTGGGAAAATAACAAAGGGAAAATCAAGTTTTATCATTTAAGCATCTTTTATGACAAAAATCCTGTTTAAATAAAATTCTTAATAAAGTATCATTCACGTTTGGAACAAAGCTACAAGGTTAGTGTATCGTAATTTAAATTGTAATTGTCAATTAAAAGACAGTGTAACAAATCCCAATTTATAGTTTGTCTTTGTGAGCTTCATAATTTAAAGTGAAGGACCTTCAACACCTTTTACTGTGATACTAGGACAAGACAGATATACAAATATACAGATACACAAATAACAGAATAGATATTTTATCTTGTTCACTTGACCTAGTAAAGGAATGGCCCTTAAGCAAATAAAAGTTCAGTCTTAAACATAGCTGGCCATTCTCTCAAATTTGTCAGCTAGGTAGATTCTTAAATGATACTTGTCAGCAAGAAAGGTGATCTGAAGAACAAACAAAAATAGCCTGTGTTCAACAGCTGTGATGTCCATAATTTATAAGCAGCAGTCATCTCTCCTCAGATTGCCATAGTGTACACACACAGATGAGTGTACTTGTCATTTGTGTATTTAGAACTCAAAAGACAAAGATTTTCTATATCTTATTCTTTGTGATTAATGCACTTGTCTTTTTACATATAAGCGGTGTGATGTGAGACTTCATACTTGAGGAATGGGATCCCGAAAAATCTATTGGCATGCATGTTACAAATGTTTGACTAACCTTTAACAATAATTTATCCTTAAACAGCAAATAACCTTTTCTGTGTGTTTTTAAATTTTTTTTTTTCATTGACAAACTGCATGTATTCATCTTCATGGTTTAAGATCTGAGTTTCAGAGGCCAGGTGTGGTGGCACACACCTTTAATCTCAGCGCTAGGGAGGCAGAGGCAGGTGGATCTCTGTGCGTTCAAGACCTCAAGGCCAGCCTGGTCTATAAAGTGAGTTCCAGGACAGCTGGGGCTGGGGAATGGCTAAACAGAACCAATGTTAGAGTGATGCTTATCTTTTCTGTAGTAGGAAGCAAATGATCTTTAAGCATTGAAAGACAGGCCAACACCAAATAATAACAGACCATTAAAACAAGGGGAGAAGGATGAGGGGAGGCAGGGAAGAAGAGAGTGCTTCGTCACCAAATTCCGTGTCCATCTTTAATACTCTGGTCATTAAGATTTTAATTTCTTTTTACCACCTTTTTCACTTCCATCTGTAGTCCACTTTCTTAATTTGTGCCTTCCTCTCACTCCCGTTCCCCACAATTCCTTTATCCTTTCTGTATTTTACTTATATTTGTACATGTATGTAGCTTACCTTCTACACTATATGCTTATAGGAACATGTGTTAAAATTTGTGACGTACTGTGACTACGACTGATTGGGAAATTTTGTTCAAGTTAAAACTGAGCGCTCCGGAGGGCAGGGTAAAGTGATGAGAACGGTTCTCAAAAAAGGTGGCACCCCGCAGACCCGATGCCAGACCACCAGTTCCAGGAGGGCGGCCTTTCCGCGTCTACGCCCCGGCGCCCGCCTCGGGTCTCCGCGGCTTCTCCCTCGGTCGGCCGGTCCCGCTCACCTCCTCGGAACGCCCGGGGCCCTGCACCGCCCGGGACCCGCCGGCCCGCCGCACCTGCCGCCTTGTCCCGGCCCGGCGCCTCGGGCCTCGCCTCGGACGGCCCCGGGCGCCCCCCTCTCCCGCCCGCCGCGCCCCCGCCCGCGCCGCAGAGCCCCGGGCCCCGGCCGCCAGGCCGCCCCGCGGAGGCCCGGCCCGCCGCGCCCCCGCCGGCCGGGAGCCGCGCCCGCTCGCCGGCCCTCCGGTCCGCGCCCCCCGCCCGCCGCGCCCCCGGCGTCCCGGCCCGCCCCCCAGGCCCGCTGCACTGTGGGTAGCGGCGGCGGCGGCGTCCGCGCGGAGGGCCGGCGGCCGAGCGAGGCCGCGCGCGCCGAACATGGCTGAGAAGCAGAAGCACGACGGGCGGGTGAAGATCGGGCACTACGTGCTGGGGGACACGCTGGGCGTCGGCACCTTCGGCAAAGTGAAGAGTGAGTGCGGCGCGGCCGGCGGGCGGGCGGCAGGTGGAAGCGCCGCGGGGAGCGGGGTAGGCGGCCGCACCTGCGGTCGGTCCCTGGTCCTGGGTCCCTGGTCCTGGGGTCCCTGGTCCTGGGCCGCTGGTCCTGGGGCACCTGGTCCTGGGGTCCCTGGTCCTGGGTCCCTGGTCCTGGGCCGCTGGTCCTGGGGCACCTGGTCCTGGGGTCCCTGGTCCTGGGTCACCTGGTCCTGGGGTCCCTGGTCCTGGGGTCCCTGGTCCTGGGTCACCTGGTCCTGGGGTCCCTGGTCCTGGGTCCCTGGTCCTGGGGTCCCTGGTCCTGGGTCACCTGGTCCTGGGGTCCCTGGTCCTGGGGTCCCTGGTCCTGGGTCACCTGGTCCTGGGGTCCCTGGTCCTGGGGTCCCTGGTCCTGGGGTCCTTGGTCCTGGGTCGCTGGTCCTGGGTCACCTGGTCCTGGGGTCCCTGGTCCTGGGGTCCCTGGTCCTGGGGTCCCTGGTCCTGGGGTCCTTGGTCCTGGGTCACCTGGTCCTGGGGTCCCTGGTCCTGGGTCCCTGGTCCTGGGGTCCCTGGTCCTGGGTCACCTGGTCCTGGGGTCCCTGGTCCTGGGTCACCTGGTCCTGGGGTCCCTGGTCCTGGGGTCCCTGGTCCTGGGGTCCCTGGTCCTGGGTCACCTGGTCCTTGGGTCCCTGGTCCTGGGTCCCTGGTCCTGGGGTCCTTGTTCCTGGGTCCCTGGTCCTGGGGTCCCTGGTCCTGGGGTCCTTGTTCCTGCGTCCCTGGTCCTGGGGTCCCTGGTCCTGGGGTCCCTGGTCTTGGGGTTCCTGGTCATGGTGTCCCTGGTCCTGGGGTCTCTGCCTGCCCCCTGGCCTTTCTCCACCCGCAGCATTCCTGTCTGCAGAACTGGGCGATCGGCCCAGTTTGCAGGGTTCTGGAGCAGGGGGAGAGGATGCGGGCATCCCCACCCCGCGTATCCGGAGTGGGTCACCCAGCGGTGCCAGGTACTTTGACATGGATCCGATTGCATCCTGACATTGACGTGGTCAGGATGCTGTCCTCACCTCAAAAGTGAGAGAACGCTAGAAAGTCTAGTGACACGCACAAGGTCACAGAGATTTGTCATATACATTGTGAAGTCTAAGATGTCCTCCAATTTTGGTTTTGCTGAGAGGTTCCTGTCTTCTCGAGTTCCTGGCTGTTCCGGGACTTTGATGTTGGAACCCTGAGGGCTGCAGGTTGATTGGTGTGTGTAAAAATGGTTCTAGTAAGACTTGGGGGTGGGGGTGCTGTCGGAATTCCGGGCCGGAGAAGTCAGAATTGCTAAGGCATGTGTGTTCCTGGAGTCTGTTTTCTTAGCGGCGGGATTACACTGGGGCCTTAGAAAAGCAAGGAACTTTTGAAATTTCATACTGTGCTTACTAGTAAAATATTAAACTTTATTTTATTATTAGTTGATAAAAGTCACACGGGATTTAATTATCTGTCCTCATTCCAGAACTGCAGCCCGTATAAAAATTTCCATTGCAAGTTGAGAAAAGTGAAACAACTCCTCTTTCCTCCTCCTCCTCCTCCTCCTCCTCCTCCTCCTCCTCCTCCTCCTCCTCCTCCTCCTCCTCCTCCTCCTCCTCCTCCTCCTCCTCCTCCTCCTCCTCCTCCTCCTCCTCCTCCTCCTCCTCCTCCTCCTCCTCCTCCTCCTCCTCCTCCTCCTCCTCCTCCTCCTCCTCCTCCTCCCCACTTTTCCTGTGACAAGGATCGACTCCTCTTTCTTCGGCATATCTAATGCCCATTTGTATAATGAAAAAGCGTTATTGAGCACTTACAACATGTTAGGCACAGTTCCAGGCAGTGGCGCTCCGGGAAGGAACAAAACCAGATCTTTCTTGGAACTTCCTTTCTAGAAGGGTAAAATAAACAAGCAGGGGAAGGGAAAATATATACACGTGTGTGTGTGTGCGCACAATCTATACTTCCTGCCATTGGGAAAAGTGAGTAAAGGGACGATAGGGCGGCTGGTGAAGTTGACAGTTTATAATAAGCTGGTCACAAATGGCCTCACAATGTAGTATTTGTGTAAAGACTTAAAATGTTTCTAAAATTCCTTGAAGTTTTGTGAATGAAGTTGGGAGTTTCTTGTGATAATGTCTTCTGAGAAGAATGGCTATCAGGACAGCCAGATGTTGCATTAGTGCCTATAACAACTATTTGACGATATTGCTGAGGCTTGTTTCCTTATGACATTTTACAGTTACTTAAGCAGTCAGCCGACCTTTGCCGTTTAGAGTAGGTTATATAAAGCTTAACCGTCTGTCCTTTCAAATTTTGTAAAATGCATTTGGTTACTTTTAAAATGTTTTTTACTGGGGGCTGGAGAAATGGCTCAGCAGTTAAGAGCACTGGCTGCTCTTGCAGAGGACCTGGCACCCACCTGACTGCTAATGACCATCTGGAACTCCGGCTCCAGACAATTCTACCTCTTTTTCTGACCTCCATGGGTGTTGTGTGACATGGTGCACTTACACACAGGTAGGTGATACACTCATATACATAAAACAAAAATAATAAATACATGCTTTTAAATTCTTTTACTCTGCCCTGGGAGCTGGGAAGATGGCTCAGCAGTTAAGAGTACTAGTTGCTCTTGCAAAGGACAAGGGTTCGGTTTCCAGCTCCCATGTGTTGGCTAACAGCCATCTTTAACTCCAGTTCCAGGGGCTCTGATGCCCTCTTCTGGCCTCCACAGGCATTGCACACGTGTGTGCCCTTACTTACATGTAGGCAAAACCCTCATACACATAAAAATTTAAAATGTTCTTTGACGATACCCATCAGATCACTTAGCCCATTGTCTAAGAACAGTTTAAATCTATTTAGGACAGAGCCTCTAGCTGCTTCTAAGCACTGTTCTAACTGTCTGAGACATTGCCAAACTGTTTTCCAAACTGTTTGTACCATTTTGCAGCCCAACAACGTTTTTCCCCATTTCTTTATCAACATCTGTTATTTGTCTGGCTTGTTAAGTTCTTGTGAAATGATATCACATTGAGGTTTTAGCTTTACATTTCACTGATGAATAATGGTATTGAATGTCTTTTTTTGTATTCCTCTCTCATACATATATTGTCTTTAATGAAATAAGCATTCTTTGCTCATGTTTTGATTGGGTTGTGCTGTGTATGGTTTGAATAGGATTTGACCCCTCTAAAAACTGACTTGGAAATTTGATTCCTATACTTCATTGAAAGGAGCTAGAACCTTTAAGAGTTAATTAGGTCTTTAAGGGGGAATCAGTGCCTTTCTTGAGTGGGTAAATCACCGTAGGGTAGGGTGTGTTCTTACAGAGCACATTTGCCCTTTGTGCTCTGTGGCTTTCCAGGGCATTTGCTTGTCCTGCTTTTCTGCTATAATATTAAGAAACATGAGGTGGTTCCCAGAAGCTGAGTAGATACTGGCACTGGGCTCCGAGTCTTCCCAACCTCTGGAGCCACTGGCCAAAATCGCCCCTTTCCTGGATAGATGATCTCATCTCAAATTTGCTGCTTTGGCAGTAGGAAACAGGCTGAGACAGGTCGCTTGTCACCTTACAACTTGAGTTAAAATATTTTTTAAAATAAATTTTAAAAATAACATTTTAGATACAGGTCTGCTGCAGAATATGTTTTGCAAATAAAACTCGAAGTCTTTTGTTTGGTCTTTCTCTCTCCCCGTCTCTCTTATTTTCTTCTCTCCCGCCTCCCTTCTGCCCTCTCTGCTCTTGCCTCCTGCTCTCTCTCCCTTCCTCTCCCCTCTCCCCTCTCTACTCCTCTCTTTTCTCGTGTACCCCAGGCTGGCCTCAAATACAATAAATATGTGGCCAACCTAGCTTTGAATTTCTGATCTTCCCGCCTCTACTTCCCAGTAGTTAGAATTATAGCTCTATCCCACCATGCCTTTTTTATGAGGTTCTGGGGATCATGCAGTCTAGGCAAGTACTCTATCAACTGAGCCCCATCTTTATCCTGACTGCATTTTCTTAGTGCTGTCCTTTGAAATATAAAAGTTTTGAATTTTCATGAGTTCCAATTTGTCAATTTTTTTTTTTTGTCGTTGTTCTTTTTGAGAAAACGTCTCCCTGTAGCCACAGCTGGACCTGGAACTCACCATGTAGACCAGGCTGACTTCTATCTCACAGAGATCGGCCTGCTTCTGCCTCCCAAGTGCTGGGCCTAAAGGTGTGTGCCACCACACCTGGCCTAATTTGTCATTTGTTTTAATGGAACATTGGTGTCATAGTTAAGAAAACTTTGCTAGCAGGAAGTCTGAAATATTTGTGGTTTATTATATTTTCTTGTAAGTATTTTATTGTTTTGGCTTTTACGTTGACATCTAACTATCCGCATTGAGTTAATTCTCGTGTGGTATGAGAGGAAAGTTAGAGGGTGACTTCTCATGTGATTATCCATGTATCTCAACACCTTTTGTTGAAAGCTCATACATTTTTAATTGTTATAGATTTAGATTTTTATAAAATTAATTTCCACTAATATTTTTTAATAGTTTCATTTTATATGGCTATAAAAATGTGGATTAGAGGAGTGAGAAACATTTTGTGTGTGTGTGTGTCTGTGTGTGTCTGTGTGTATATATTTATGTATATTGGTCTTTTTGAGTGCTGGGACTAAAGGCATGCACCACAACCCCCAGCTTTAGTTTCTTTTTTTTTTTAATTTTATTTATTCTTTCTATTTTATGTGTATGAGTGTATTGCCTGCATGTATGTAAGTGCACCCATGTCATACAATGCCCATGAAAGTCAGAAGACAGGATCACATTTCCCTGGAATTGGAGTCACAGACAGTTGTTAGCTGCCATGTGGGTGCTGGGAATTGAACCTGGGTCCTCTGCAAGAGCAGCCAGTTCTCCAAACCACTGAGCAATTCTCCAGCCCCAAGTCAAACACTCCTAATAACTACTCTGTCTGTTCTACATGATGCTTAATTATTGCTTAATTATACTGAAACACAGTATTCTTTTGGTTTTATTTTGAGACAAGGTCCTACTATGTAACTGGCCGGCCTGGAACTTCAGCTTCTGCCTTTTGCCTCCTAAGTACAAAATGACACATACTGGATTATGTATAGCACCCCTAAAAAAAGTAAATGTTGTATAAAGAGTTGTTATACTATATTGTTTGGAAAATAATGCCAAGGAACAATAAGCATGTTCAGTACAAATGTGACTTAAAAAGATTTTTTTCGTTTTTATTTTATGTGTGTGAGTATCTGCTTGCATGTATGTATATGCTCCACATGCATGCCTGGTGCCCATTGGATCCTGTAGAACTGGAGATACAGATGGTTGTGAATCACTGTATGGGTGTTAAGAACCAGATCTGGGTCTTTGGCAAGAGCAGCAGGGGCTCTTAACAGCTGAGCCACAAATGTGACTTTTCCCCAAATCTTATTGATTCATGTTGATTGCATCCATCATCCCCAAAGCTAACTGTACTTTACTAGTGATTGAATAAAAACCAGTTCACATGTCTCCCGATTAACTACATCAGTATTGTACTATTTAGGTATTTTTTGATTTATATGAAATTTATATCATTTTTGACTTGGGTAATTTTGTCTTAGTTTCTAAATGAATATTTTCATTTTATGTAATAAATAGACTTTTAAAAGGTATTTTCCAGGATTGGAAAGATGGCTCAGCAGTTAAGTGTTCGATTCCTAGCACCCACATCGGGCAGCTCACAGCAGCCTGTAACTCCAACTCTGTACTCATTTTTGAGCGTACACACACATAAACACACACACACTGCACATATACCACACAACACACATGCACACACATGATTAAAGAATAAAATATTTAAGAAGAAAGGTATTTTTCATCAGAAGAAACTCTTCAGTGGTAGATATACTCAGTGCAAGTCACAGGGAGAGCATGATACATACACACTTTTGTTGGTAAACAGAATGTTGGAGTGGGGTGGCCTCCTGTGGAACTTTGGCGATCCTAAGCCAGCTGTGTAGCTCAAGGCAGTCACTGTATGTTCTCTTATGCAGCTGTGAGAAGTACCTGAAAATATGTAGGTGTGAGGCCCTCTTATGAACTTACACAGTTAACTAAACTCTGAGAATAGTCTGCGATCCAGTTCTGAAGACAGAAATTACTTGTTGAGAAGAGTTTCTTACTGCTCGCCCTTCTTGTTTTCTGTGAATTAGAATGTTCAGTTTCCAGTTCTGTAGACACTGCTCACCTTTTGCCCTCTCCCATGCACCACTCCGAAGGCAAGTGAGCAAACATGTAGTATGCATACAATACAGTATACATGTGTCCCAAATCCCCCAGAAGAGATCATGCCAACTCTTGGAGGAAGGAGACAAAAGCTGGAGAGAGGAAGTGTGTGCAGTGGCTAGTGGTTGTGTCTGTGCCATTTCTCAGGTGCTCCATTTCTCAGGTGCAGTCTATTGACGTGAGAGTCAAAAGAAATACAATGTTGTTAAGTACAAAGAATGTAATCTGAGCTAAAAATACCCTTCTAGGAACCTTTCCCTTAGCACAGCTGTGTAAATGAGAACAGCCCTTGTAGACTCTTCCCATGGGAAGGTAAGCTTCAGGTCGGTGGACTTTGTCCTCTCATGCTGACAAGGCACTGGTACTTCATCTCCTTTGTGGTAAAACCATGCCAAATGTCCACTTATCTTGTGGTTCATGCTAGTGTTCCTGAAAGCTTTGGCAATGCTTTGTAATAATATTATCACCTCATTTATCCAAAGATTCCTGTGGTTTCCCTGATAATAGGGAAAATATTTGCAGAAAAATTAGTTAAGTTTTGAAGTCAAGTGCGTAATTTAATTTGATCTAGCAGAAAGATCCAATCCCAAGTCCTTTCAGAGATAATTAGTCAGTGGGTACCAATGTTGAGTGTTCTATAAAAATGGGAGCAAACCCACTTAACATATTTGGATCCAAGTAGGAGAGAGAGTTTTTGAATCGGGTTTATATTTTTCATCTGTTTAAGCAAATGAAATGAATACTCAGAGCAGTATGTTTATTTTGAAATGTGGCAAACCGTTTTATTTTTAGTGTGGTGCTATTAAGGAAGGAATTTCAAGCAGCTTTTCTCTCTGCTAATAATAGAAGCCTTCTTCACCCCTTCAAGGGAATAAACGCTATTCTTGGTTAAGTGGTGACTTAAGTTTAACAGTGCTTGCCTCTGATACATTTTTACTTCATTTCTTTTGGTGGTTCCTTTACTTTAAAAGTATTAATAATCCTTAAAAAAACCTGATCCTAGATTTTTTTTAAAGCAGCTTTTTATGTGATTAAAACAATTTATCAAATTTTACTAAGTCCAAATTAACATTCCAAATGTTAATATACTAAGTTATTAAAATATTTTGGTTTTTTAGTTTATATATTATCAAAACTTGATGACCAATATGTTCTCACCCAATACTACTGCTTTTCTAAATTATAAATAGATATAAGTAGTTAAATATGGTTGCCATAACTGAAAATAATGAAATTAAAATGTTTAAATATACCCTCAGATTCTCTTTTTCTAAATTCTCACTTGTGCAATACTATTAATATGCATTGTTTTTCTTTTTCTCTTTCTCATTTTTATTGTGTTTGAATTGATTTCAGTCCCCCCAGTCTAATGTAATGAGGCCATCAGTGTATGTTATACATTGACATGCTTAGTTATTTTGGATTTCAAAGCGTGGGTAATATTGCTAGTGTTAATAATATGGCCACAGCTACTACGACAGTTGATTTACTAATTTAAAGTGGAGATATTCATCACAGAATTTGCTTATATGAGTCTTGTTTTTATAGTTAATGTTTTAAGTCAATATGGTATGATGAGTCCACTTTTTCTCGGGTTTATACCAGGTACTACAGCATATTTTATTGCTCTGTGAATGCAGAATTAGATAATGTAACAGTTAAATTGATTTCAGCATGAAAATTGACTTTGTTTCTTGTAGTAGCTTTGTGAATAAGATGAGGAAATGTCCCTTGATGGTTTATTGCTCTGAATAGCCATTCTCACAGAAGTTAGGTGTCATCAGAGAGGGAATGCTCTGTGGATATTTGAATTTTTATAAATGATTTTAATGTGGACTCAGCTCCAGTAACCTAGTAAGAATTTCTATTTAGGGTGGCACAAAGTTAGATGGGATAACTAATGAAGAAATCATAGAATCCAAATTTAAACCTCTGTGGCAGTGGGGAAATGGCTCAGTGATTAATAACGAACATTCGCTGCTCTTGCAGAGGACCTGGATTGAGTTCTCAGCACCCACCTGGCAACCAACAATCATCCATAACTCCAGTTTCAGGAGATCTGACACCTTCTTCTGACCTCTTTGGGTACTGCATCACACTGGTGCACTTATATACATGCAAACAGTACACTCAGATACATAAAATAAGATTTAAACCTATATAGATTGTTTGGATTACTGGATAAAAGCTAGAAAGGTGAAATTCAGTAGTGACAAGTGTCAAATCTGGCTCTTAGATTAAAACCAAAACAAACCCAAGTACAGATGCATAAAAAGATAGAGCAATTGAAGGTAGTTTCAAAGATGCTGGAGTTTTAGGTGACCACAAGCTTAGGAATTACATTTTACGAGTGCTTCAATGTTGAAATTGTTGGCAGGTGCATAACAGATGTGTGGAAACATTATTAGTTGGTGGTTGTAGAGGTAGTTTTGTTTTAATTTGGAATAATAGGTTCGTTTTATGTCACCAACTTGGAAAAAATGTCAGTTGTGGTTCATTCAGAGAATGAGCTTTATGATTAGGATGCTGTGTGATGTATGGTAGAGGAAATGTGGCATTTTTCACAGTATGAGAAAATACAGGCATGGCAGTTGTTTTTAAGCAGCTTCAGCATCTTGAAAAAAGAGTTACCATAGCTAGGGAAGCTTTGAATGACACACTGAGACTGTGGATAAAGGTTTCAGTGAAGGGCCTCATGGCCCAGGATTATGAGATTCCCCAAGATTCATTTAAAGTACTCATACCGTACATCAGTGAGATTGCTGTTACTGATGCATTTACTCAGATGTAGATGCTTGTCCAGCAAGATTGTTTCTAATAGTCCACCTGCTTTGCAGGTGGCATATATAATCTGTGACGCTCTGGTTAACTTTAGTATTCTGTTATTGGACATACATTTTTCCTAACCCTCTTGATAGCTATTCATTTAAGATTCCTGACTTACATGAACTCATCTTCCTAGTTAAGAGCAGCTAGGAAACTGGAGAAACAACAACAATAACAGCAAGAGCAAACCCTACAGCTTTGTTTGAAGGCAGCCTATCTGTTTTCGGGCAGCCTCCTGAGAAGCATGCACTGGAGTAAGCCAAATATTTTAAGTTGTTTGCTAATTTGTGAGGATGGTAAATATCAGAAGCCAAGCAGAGAGCAGTAGCTAGAAGAGCGACGAGGTAAGCAGTGTGAGTCCGAGGAGGCGATAGTCGGAGTTAATGGTTAGCAGAGCCAGTCTTCGGTAAATTGTTGGCAATACTTGGAAGATTGAAAATTATGCCTATGATCAACTTAATTCCAGACTGATTAAAAATGTTTACTTCCTACCTTCTCTAAAGGAAAATAAAATCAAGTGGAATGTCTACAGCTGTTTACATAAACATTCAGTGTTCCAGGAGAGAGGACTGTAATAATAGAAAAAGACATGTAGGTGATTCATATATTAAAATTATGAGACAAGGACTTTAACTGACTAATATGTTCAAGATGGAGAGTTTTAGAAGGTCTGGAATCTATAAAAATAGGCAAAGGAAATTCTCAAATTGAAAAATGCAATCAGCAAATAGAACTTTAAAAAATATTTGTTTTTATTTTATGTGTAGGAGTGTTTTGTCTGCATGTGAGTGCACCACATATGTGCAGTACCTGTAGAGGCCAGAAGAGGGTATCGAATTCTCTGGAACTGGAGTTACAGATGGTTGGGAGCTGACAGGTGGGTGCTGGGAATTGAACCTGAAGAATAAGAGCACTCAACCACCAAGCCATCTCTCTAGACCTAACAAACAGAACTTTTTAGATGCTTAATGGTAGATTAGTTTCCACTGAAAAGATTAGGGAACTGAATAACAGGTCAGAAGAAATTACCTAGATTGAAGCACAGAGAAATAAAGAAAGGGAAGAAAATATAAAACACGCAGAACATGGTGAGAAGTTCAATATATTTTTATTGGAACCACTACAGAAAAAATTAACTTCAGATGTGTGTGTGTGTGTGTGCGCGCACATATGTTTGTGTGAATGAGTACAGTGCCCACAGAGGTCAGAAGAAGATGTCAAATTCTCTACAGCTTGAGTTACAGATGGTTTCGGACCGCCTGATGTAGTTTCTAAGAACAGAACTTGAGTCCTCTACAAGAGCAGTATGTGCTCTTAACCACTGAGCCATCTCTCTAGCCCCAAGGTTTTCCTTTTTTGAATTCAGTTCTTTGAACGTATAAATGTGGTTATTCGGTTTGGATACCCACCACTTTTTTAGTGTTTTTTCTTGTGTACGTGAGTGCAGGTGCCCGTGTGACCTAGGGTGAGTACGGAATGAGAAGACAACTCTCAAGATTCAGTTCTGCTGCTACCGGGTGAGATTTGGGAATCACCCTCCGGTCTTCAGGTCCATGTGCAGAGATGCCTTCACCCACTGAGCCATCTCATCAGCCCGCAAACATCATTGTTCTGCAAATGACCTGTGATTGATTAGTTGCTTTTTGGACTTCAAGGACTATAAATACATGTTTAAGTTCATTACACCATAATCCCAAAGAAACAGGGAAACAGATCTCTTGCTCTCATTTAAGGTGTCTGTTCATATTGTACACACGTGGTAGAGGTTTAGAAGCTCAGGAAGGGGCCGCCATATCACATGATTTCTGCTTGAAGGTTTTTATTAGAGTATACAGGATCCTTCCTATGAGTCTCACAACTTAGTGTGCCCTATGTACTTGGAGTTAATTCTCATGTTTAATTATGCTACATTGATATACTATGTTTCCAGTCCTAAATTCATCTTTAACAACCAAGTAAACTGGTATAACATTAGAATGGTTTGTGTTCCTGTTCATGTTACTTTGGTCTTGGGTCACAGAGTGGGTATTACAGAATTCTAGAAGAGAAAGAGAAAGTGGGCAGGAATAGCATTTGAAGATATAATGTCAGTATGTTTTCCACATATTAAGTCACAGATTCAGAAGCCCCAAGCAAATACATACAAGAAAACCATTCCTAAATGCAGCTTGCAAAATTGGTTAAAGCCAATTCTCCTTGCTTGAGGCTTCCGGGTGGATAAAGGCCCATGACCCTGACGACCGGAGTGGAGTGTGATTCCCAAATCTCAGAAGGTAGCAAGACAGAACTGAATCTTGAGAGTTGTTCTCTTAACTTCTACACTCACACCGCATGGGCACCTGCATTCACATACACAAGAAAAAAGTACTAAAAGAAACGGTGGTAACCAAACCGAATAACCACATTTACCTTAGTATACATTCAAAGAACTGAATTCAAAAAGGAAAACCTCTCATTTACTAGAGAATAACATAAATGGTGTCACAGGGAAAGGGAATGTTTTCGAAGGATGATTTCTCAAAATAGTGAAAGCCAATCAAGAGAACAACAGAAGCTCACCCCAACAAACAACAGCAACCGAAAAAAAGACAAAGACAAGGAGGCAATCAAATGGGATCTTCGGAGAGTAAAAGAAACCAACTTCCAGCCTTTGTCCTTTGAAGCAGAATAAATAAATAAGAATATTAAAGCAAAGCAAAATGCATTGTGAGAGATAAATTGAATTTGTTACCAGCACAGCCACAGTAAACGGAGTGCAGAAGGGGTTTTTTTCAGCAAGCAAGAAAGTAAGCTCAGATGAAAGCAAGTACAGAAAGCAGTGAAGGCCCAGGAAAGGCAGACAGGGTCCCCAAAGAGACTGGCTCCAGAATCCCATCTGTGAGGCCTGACGTGTCAGAACTAGATGCAAAGCAAAATGTAAGAAGAAAAATAGACCAACGTGTTCTGAAGTCCTTGCACTGTCTGGGAAGGTGAAAATCCAGATTTATAGTAGACAGTAGTGATTCAAGGGTGCATGCTGTAATCTCGAGGCAGCTATTAAAATGAAACCTAAAGATTCTAGGATAGAAACCAGTTTTATGCTTCCTATTTTGTAAAAAAATCCAAATCATTCCACAATTCACCTTTGAAATTTTGTGGAACTTAAATTTATATTCATTCCTGCTGGATGTGGAGGCAGAGACAAGCAGATCTCTGTGAGTTCAAGGCCAGTCTGGTCTACATACTGAGTTCCAGGCCAGCTACAGTTACAAGGAGACACTGTCTCAAAAAGACCAAAAAAAAAAAAAAAAAAAAAAAAAAAGCAAACCCCATAAAAGTTATATTCATTCAATATATTAAAAGCAAATCCATTATTCAGTTAGAGGTGATTCATTGGAGAAAGGGAGATATTTGAAGACAGGAAAACAAAGGAAGTGAAAAGGAGATGAAGCATGTGGAGTAAGAGATGCAGAAAGAAAATCGACACCCAGGACTGGAGCTGGAGAGACAGGGCGTGATCAAGCATCAGAATGAGTGTTCCTGACCTGCTGCTGTTTCTCTGGAGTGAGGACAGCTAAGAAAAGATTCATTTCTTTTATCTCTGACTTGAATGCTAATATATTCTCTAGCTAAGCAGAACCTCAGCCATTCTGTAAGGATCTTGTAAGACAAGAATGCTGAGAAAATGCAGACAGTAGAGGTCCAGCTCAAAGGGTTTCAGAGATCAGGAACTGGGTGTACGGTAGTCATGTGACATTCTGGCAAAGACTGTCTCTATTCTGCCTGTGTCCTAAGAACTTTAGTGAAGGCTAAGTGTAACAATAGTGGACCAGTTTGTTTGGAGAAGGAAATTCCAGGTCAGGATAGCGTTTAGGCTGTGCCATTGTACTGTTTGCTGGTATTATCCAGGTCTACACTGAGAATTAGCAAAACATGGAGCAGAAAGGAAGAAAAAGGAAGTCTGATGAGGAAGAGTGTGTGAACAAGTTAAAGGTTTCAGACAAGGAGAGTGTAGATGACAAAGCATAGGGTAGAGAGGAGCCTGTGTTTAGCACAGAGAGCAGGAAAGGCGTCCCAGGGGCCAGACTTCAAGGCCATCTTAGGGAATGCAGCTCACCTGAGTGGAGGGACCCTAAACTGAGAATGGGGCTGGAGGGCTCCCAGAGCAAAACAAGCTTTTAAAGTTTCCCCAGAGTCAGTACACAAAGGCCAATTCAGCTGTGCTCCAAGAGAGCCTGCTCCACCTCAGGCTGCTTGAAGAACTTGGTACCATTGTACACATGATACGGTTTTGAGGGCATGAAAGATGCAAAATTGAGGAGGTTGTGGAGTTTTGCACCAAGTTTCAGAGAGCCACTGAGGTCAGCTAGTTTGTGTCAGATTCAGAGGTCCTTCAAGGAAGCCCTGAGGGGCCATTGCATGAAGCTGTGATGGTGAGGCCTGAATTTCAGTGACAACTTCAGAATGTTGAAGATGCTAGGACCATAGGATGTTGGCTGAAGAAAGCCATAAGCATGGAATGGAGGTGGTCCAAGAGAAGGGCTGTATGTGCTTCGGGAAGCAGAGCTGGAGGGATGGGCTGCCCAAGCTCTTTGGAGTCCAGATCATTCTACCATGGTCCCCAAATGCAGTCGTGGAACTGTAGGATTTGGTTTTGGTTTTACTAGCTTTCAGTCTTACTTTGGTTCCCTGCTGTGCTCTAAATCTCCTTTTTGGAATGGGAATGTTAATTCTGTCCCATTGTCCATTGGAGTTATGTAACTTGTTTTTGATTTTATAGTTGTTTACAATTAAGAGATTGCCTGAGTCTCAGATAAGGTTTGGACTTTGAACTTTTAAACAATGTGGCAATTGTTAAAGATTAAAAGAATTTTTGAAATTAGATTACATACATTTTGCATTATCAGATGGCCATGACACTTTGAGGACAAGGGGTAGAAAGTTATGGCTTAAAATTATGTGCTTGGTTGTTAGATTGAAAAAGGGTGGAGTTGTGAGGGTTAATCTTGATGGGATTTAAAATTACCATGAAAACAAATCTCTGGACTGTCTATAAAGGATTTTCTAGGTTTGTTTAGTTAGAGTGGGAAGACCCAATTTAAATGAGAGCAGCACCATTTCAAAGACTAGGCTCCTGGTCTGAATAAAAAGGTGAGAGGTTTTGCCATCTTGGCTCTCCAGTTATTACGCCTCTTACTTGACAAGTCTTAAGTTCAGAATTTTGAGATCAACATAGAAGCATCAAGATTATTAATAAAATGGAAAGATCCAGAGTCATGTTTCTAGGTCCTTGTGCCGGGAGCTGCCCTTGCTGCCATGGCTCTGGCTGTGCCACCATTTTGGCTCATCAACTATTTTTTGCTTTTTCTCGCCACATCCCGGGTTCAGAATGGCTGCCCCTGCACAACGGAGGCACCTCACCATGACTGCCCACAAAAACTGGCAGGGCGGAGTTGAGCTGCATGCCCACCGCTGTACCCCGGTGACAGACATGATCAGCTGACCATCATCATCATCCAGCATCTGTCAAGATGAGGTTGCAATCCTCAACAACATAAGGAGTCTGAGAAGGCTACAGACTACAGAAAAGAAACTAGAGGACACTGGTGTAAAGATGTCTTATGAAGCTGTAAAACCTCCTAACTGCTACTCAGAGACTCTTGGGTTGGAGGCCTGTGAGCTAACTGCTGTCTGCTGTGAGGACCGAGTTTCTACGTTTACCCCCAGTAAAACACTGAAGGGGAGTCAACCTGTTGGAGAACACGTTGGTTCACAGTGGGGTCATAGTGCTAAGTGAGGACCTGAAACCGCCAAAGTGTAACCTACATGCAAGGGCTGTGAATAACTGACTTTGATAAAAAAATAAAAAGCATTTCCAACAGCTGAGAAGAAGAGAAATTCCTACATATCATTCTTAACCAGTATGTAAGAGAAACAGAAATTAAGAGTGAAAATCCCATTCCAAGACACCTGGATATACTGTGAGGAAAGGAGTGGGCCGTTTCTTTGGCACACCTGTGTGTAAGAATTATAGATCATCCACACGTTAATGAGAGAGGCTTTTTCTGGCACCCAGCTCAGATGAGTTATATATAAGATAGATAGGGTTTTTCATTTGCAAGTGGAAGACACAAAGTTGGGGCTGGGGTGGTGGGGTTAGGGTGAAGATGGGGCCGAGATCTGAGTATGATCAAAACTCATTGTATGAAATTTTTGAATCATTAAAATTTCTTTTAAACGTAAGAAAAGAGAGAAAGATTGCTGAGCTTCGGCATTCAGCTTTCTGTGCTTCCTGACTACAGATGCAGTGTGGCTGGCTGCCCCGGGTCCCGGCAGCTATGGCTTTCCCACCATGGTGGACTGTACCTTTGAACCATGAACTAAAGTAAGCCCCTTGTTCCTTCAGTTGCTTTTGTTAAGTGTCTTGTTACAGCATCGAGGAATGTAATAAATATCCTGCCATTCCCAGATTGTTCTCTTCTTAATATCGTCATCTGTAACCCAAACATAATATTTACCATATAGAGTTCAGAGAATTAAGATATGCATATAAAGTGCTTAATATGGTACTTACCTAATCAGTCATATATCAAAAGGAAAAAGTCTTTTGCTTCCTTGTTAGAACCACCCTTATAGAACTTTAAAGGGTTTTCACAGAAAGGAAATTTGGAGAAGAATCAATGAGACTGTTTTGTTTCACCATGGACAAAGAAGAAAGGAGCCGTGTGTTGTTTTGGCAGGAATCTGATCATGGTAGGAGTTAGAACATATGTGCATCAGATCACTCCTGATTCCCAGAGTTAAAACTCTGAATGTGGATGAGGAAAGGCCAAAAAAACTGGGCCAACTTCTGCACCAAGGTCCAGCTTGCTGATAAATCTGTTTCTCTCTTGGCTAGCCATAGTTTAGTTATTGATTTAGTGTCCTCCAAATGCTCTTTCTCTAGTTTTCTTAGATAGAGTCTCTTTATATTGCCCTGGTTGGCCTGGAACTCAGTAAGCAGACCAAACTTGGAAGTATTCTCCTGCCTTTACTTCTGGAGAGCTGGGATTACAGTCACAGGGCCTCCAGAGGTTCTCAATTTTAAAATTATATACCCTGTCTTAGCAATGTTCTTGTTGCTGTGATAAAATGCCTTGACAAAGCAATGTGGATAAAATGCCTCCACGTTCAGGAAGCAGAGAATGGACAGTAAGTAAGGCTGTGCTATAGAGCCTCAAGGATCAGTGACAGTTCCTTCAGGAAAACTCTCCCAAAGGTTCTACAACCTTTCTAAACAGTGCTAGCAGCTGGGGTCCAAGTGTTCAAACACATGTGCTTATGGGGGACATTTTGCATTCAAACCACAGCACCCCTATACAAAAGGATTCTTACATTCTAATCATTCTTTATATAAGGACTAATAATCATAAACTAAACATACCCATGAACCATTGTTTCCACAGTCAGAAAATGACTGGCATTCCAGAAGTTTCCTTTGGTCATTGTCTTCATTCTCCATTCCCGAGGGTAGCCACTCTCTATGTGATTTCAGCTACATTTGAAATTTATAGACAGTTATTTACATCTAGCTTTTTATTAAACCCGAGATTATGTTTGTGAGATTTTTGTCTGTGGAAGCATACAGTTGTAATTTGCTTGTTCTCAGTGCTATACAGTTTTACATCTATATCATTTATTTATCCTTTCTTATGTTAATAGACATTTGGAAACAATGTTTTGGTTATTACGAATATTGTTGCTTTTAAACATTCTTGTATGTATCTTTTATATATGCAATTTTACAACTTTAAGAAAACAGATTTTTATTTTTAAATATCATTTTTATTTTATGTGTATGATTATTGCCTGCATGTATGTAATCCCCTGGAACTGGAGTTACAGACTATTGTTACTGCCATGTGGGTGTTGGGAATTGAATTTGGGTCCTCTGCAAGAGCAGCCTATGCTCTTAACCAGTGAGCCATCTCTCCAGCCCAGAAATACATACATATTTAAAATTACATCTATATTACTTTAGAAGCAGTTCTTTCTATCCCTATTTTAGATTTTGTCCTTAGGACTATTTTCATTGCTCTATTAATTACACATATGCCTAAGGTTTGGTTTGTTATTCCTATGCGTGTCTGTAGTGTGTGCTTATCAGAGGTCGTTACTGGCACTGGATCCTACTCTTCCTAAGCTCACTACTCTGTATTCAGACCATGTCACTTTAGCTTCCACATATGAGGGGGAACATGTTGTACTTGTCCTTTTGTGCCTGGTTTGTTTCACTTATCACATGATCCAGTTCTATTCATTTTACTGTAAATGACAGAATTTCATTCTTCTTTATGGCTCTGTTGTGTTTATGTATATGTTTTTATTTTTATCTATTTAATTTTATTTATTATTTTTATTTTATGTGTATGTGTGTATTGCTTTCAGGTGTCCTCAGCATCTGAAGAAGGTATTGGATTTCCCTGGACCTGGAGTTACAGATGATTGTTGGTTGCCTTGTGGGTGCTGGGAATCCAACCTGTGTCTTCTTCACGAGCTGCCAGTGCTTTTTGCTGCAGAGCCAGCTCTCCAGCCTCTCTCTATATTTTCTTTAAGTGCTTATTTGTAGGGCACCTAACTTAACTCCATAGTCCATTGTGATTAGTACTTTCAGTAACCTGGATCTAATGTGCTGATTTAATTTCCTTTGGATGTGTACTCAGGCTGGGTCATATGGTAGATTTATTTTTAGTTTTTCTGAGGAACTTTCATGCTTCAATGGCTATATTAATTTACATTTCCAACTAACAGTGTAAAAGAGTTCCTTAGTCTTTAAAAAACTAATAGCCGTTCTGGGGTCAGATATCTTATGTTTTGGTTTGTGTTGCCCTAGTGATTAATGATATTGAGCATTTTGCCATTTTGCCCATGTTTGTTGGTTATTTGTATTTCTTAAAACATTTTTGTTTAAATTTATTTTTATTTTATCTATATGAGTGATTGACTCATATTAATAATATATGCAGTGTCTGTGGAGACCAGAAGAGGGATTTGGATCAGCATGTCGACAATACCATTATGTTCTCGTTTCAAGTCTTACCTTCTGGTCTTTGGTTCATTGGGGACTGATTTTTTGTAATTGATTAGGGATAGGTTAAAATTTCATCCTGCATGTGAACATCTGTTTTTCCTAGAACCATTTTTTTGGAGAAGCTACCTTTTCTCCAATGTATTTTTCAGTGGTTTTTGTTGAGAATCAGTTGGCTTTATGCTGTTGATGTTTCTTTCTGGAATCTCTAATTCATTCCATTGTCTATGTATCCATTTTTAGGCATGTACTATGCTACTTTTGGTTACTGTGCCTCTTTAGTATTGTGTCACCTCCAGTTATACACTGGCTATTTGGAGTATTTGTGCTTCCACATGCATTTTAGATATCTCTTTCAATTTCTATGAAGAATGTTATTGGTATTTTGATGCAGCCTGTGAATCATTCATGGTACTATTGGCATCTCAGCAATATTATTTCTTTTAGCCACAAACATGGAAAGTCATCCCATTTTTTAAGTGAATTTATGCTGATTATTTATTTAGGATTAGCACCATTAATTCTTAGAATTTACACATATTCAGTTTTAGTACTTAGTGTGCATTTTGCATCAGTTTACCATTTCCCGAAGTGTTTGCATTAACTTACATTCCCGCCAGTAACATTTCCAGGTGCTTTGTATTCTCACCAGTACTTGGTTTCTTTCTCTTTCTCTCTGTCTCTATCTCTGTCTCTCCGTCTCTGTCTCTCTCTGTTCTGGAGGAGCTGTTGTAGTATTTTGTTGCGTTGTGGTTTTAGTTTGCATTTCCCTGATCACTAATGATATTGAGCATCTTTTCATATGGTTCTTAACTATGTGGAATACATCTTTTCTAAATTTGTTGTCCTGTAAGACATGTAGTTTCTTCTATAATGAATGAACTTTAAGTAAGTTGTAGTCCTGGTTCTGAACAAAATAATAATACCACTTGGCAGTACTCACGCTAGAGAGAGGAGCCATCAGGAGGCACACTGGAGGGTCATTTAGTCCAGAATTATGAGGTGTTGGATGAGTGGAGTATGTGGTGAGTGAGTGCTTATTGGAAAAAATAGTTATTGGGTTGAATTTTGAAGGGCACTGAGGCAGGGGAAGTTCTTTATTCTGCTGAATAGAATTTCACTGAAACTTACTGACTGCACAGCAAGAACTAGGTGTGTGTTAGCCTGGAGAGACAGTGCAGCGTTGCAGGGATTCCAGCTATTCAACTGAGGGAATGTTGCAAAATGTTACTGAAGAGGTGGATAGATGCCTGCATATGTGTATTATATAAATAGATACATACTTACTTATAGCTACTCAAATTTTCCAATACCACACAAACATTCTAATTACCTCCTGATCACAATTTCCAGCTGATTACGTGACACGGGCTGAGTTCCAGCATCGCAGTGTGGCTGCGCCCGGTACTGGTACTTCACTGCACCCTCAGAACTTTTTAAAAATTTGTTTCAGTAAGCTTGCCTTACATACAGGTAGAAGGGATACAGGAAAAAAAATCTGTTTTTATTCTCAAGTTATTTTATAATGTATGGTCATTTTTGCTAAAAGTTAGTTGTGGAAAGAGAACTATTTACAATCCTGGAGAAGGAGATTATCACGCTGACTGAGGACAGATAAGTGCCATCTATCAGAGCACAAAACCATCTGTTTAGTCTTCATTTGTGCTTGCCCCCAACTCCTTCTCTCCCTCGCTTTCATCATTCTTTCTTTAAAAAATATATATGCCTATAAAAAAAGGCATGTGTGCACACGTGTGTGGAGGTCAGAGGACAATTTATACGAGTCAAGCCTCTCCTTCTACCATGTAGGTCCTGGGATTGAACTCAAGTCAAGAGGCTTGACAGAAAGCATCTTTAACCATCTTGTGGACCCTCTTTTTTACTTTAAAGTGTCTTTAAGTCTAGAGCCAATTTCAAGGTTTGGCCTTAAGACTTAGAATCTTATGACTGGGGATTGAGGGGTGCAGAATTTGTCCTCTTAACTACAGGACTGTGCCCTGAGATTCTAAACTTGAAGTTTTGAATGTCTTTCCAGAAAATCCCAAATTATTATTTTAATCCATGATGTTTAGGTTATACTTGGAATTATAGACATGATGAGTTAAATCTTTTGATGGATTACCATAGGATCCACTCTAGTAAAATCACTAAGAACTGGGCTTTAGCATCAGATAGGTTTGCATTTAGATACTGATTTTACCAATACTAATCTTTTTAAAAATTTTTCAAAACTTTAGTTTCTTCGTCTCTAAACTTTTCTTTGTTTTATGAGGTTAAAATGAAGTGATGTATGTAAAATGTTCAGTGTGTATGTATACACACAGACAAGCCCGTGGGTGGTTAGTTGTTCTCTGCAGATTTGAGGGAGTCATATTATCATTTTAATTAACCCCTCCCCACTTTAAATTATGCTAGAGTTACATGAATGTTGTATAGTCCTCTGATAATGACCTGGATTCACGGTAATTCCTGTAGCCATTTCTAGAAGGCCGTTTCTTAGGTATTGTCATTTGGAGACCCTCCTGAAGGATTTAGTATAGATTATTTTAAAGCTTAAATTTTAAGTCAGATTATCTCATATACACCTTGAGGATTTAAAAAAAATTAAATTTTTTTGTGTGTGTATAAATGTTTTTCCTATATGTAAGTGCACCTATGCATGCAATGCCTACCCACAGAGGCCAGAAGAAACGGTCAAATCCCTTGGAATTGGAGTTGCAGGCAGTTGTTAGCTGCCATGTGGGTGCTTGGAACAAAACCTGGGTTCTCTGGAAGAGCAGCAAGTGTTCTTCAACACTGAGCCATCTCTCCAGCCCCATCCTGAGGATTAAAAACAACAACACTCAACTTTCTTTTTCAGTTGTGTTTGATAATGAAAGACTCGATTTTTCCTCTATAGGAAAAGTATGGTGATAGAGTTGATTTTTTTTCTTATATAGACTGATAATTTTCCAAGAGCCATGACTCCAGTGAGAAAAAAAAACAAAACTTTTGTGCCAAAAACTAGCTTGCTAAATTTTTTGTGCGCAGATAAGAGACATTCTAAAGGTATAGGAAATAATCCATCAGCCACTGATCTAGTCTAGCATATGAAATTAAATAGATCTTTTTGTGTATTGAAGCTTTCCTTTTCTACCATAGTTCAGGTCATTATGTAACTTATTTTCCTTTACAGAAAAACATTTTGACAATTCCTTTCTTTTTTAAACCTAACAGGTAAATGGGTTATAATTGAGGCCTAAAAACTAATTATTTATTTTTACTCATTCCTATTCTTTGTTAGATCTTTCAGATCATTAAAATTGAATGAGTAAATGTCTGGCATTAATTAATATGCTCCAAACTATGCATCATATAATAATAATTATTATTATAGAGTATGTGCTTGGGATGGAAAATGCTGGATTTAATGTGGCAATTATATTGGACATTTTAAAACTTGTCTTTTGTAAAACAGTTGTGCATATCTACCTTCATAATACAGCTGTGTACAGTTCTGTACTTTGTGCATTAAGAAAAATGTGTGGGAACTAGAAATCCTTCAGAAGACGGCAGGGAAATTGCCAGGAAGTGAGGATGGCTTAAAAGATTCACATCCCTCAGGTCTGGCGTGGCACCACACACTTAATCCCGGCAAAGGCAAGGGCAGGTGGGTCTCTGTGAGTTCAGACCAGACTGGTCCGTACAGTGAGTTCCAGACAAGCCAGGACTACATAGTGAGACCTTAATTTTAAAAATCACAAACCCAAAACAGAGACTTACACCCTTCAGTTTTGAGTCATCCTTGGGGATATAACTAGAGAGGTGTTCTAGTTGGAAGGGGGATTAGTATAGCATTTGTCTTACAGTAATTCTGACAAATGGCTGCACCGCCCATGTGAATCCTGGGTAATGTAGTTTAGAGTGCTGATTTATAATACAAGCTACCTTTGTTTATGTCCCCACCACTTATACTTGCTAAATGAGGGACATAGGCAAGTTTATGGCCATTCTGTGCCCATTTTCCTAACTTGTCAGCCGTTAGGATGTTAAACGAAGACTTCACAAGGAACCCAACCTTACTCCTCCCGTGTAATATGGAGCAATGACTAAGGACCAAGTGAATGTTAAATAATGTTGTACATCCAGAGAAAAGGTATGTTCAAGGATGGTTACTTAGGAAAAACAGTTTTGCATATAGGCAAGTGTAGGGACTATGGAGAGGCTAGGAGAGATTTGGATAACAGATGAGTCCAGTACTTGAAAGAATATCAGTTGATTATTCCTAATTCTGTTTTCTAGAACAGTATAAACCAGTTCCATTCCTTCTTCTGTGAGACACTCTTCACCTTGTCAAATATAGAACTGTAAGCCAGATGTGATGGTACAGGCCAAGTCTACAATCCTAGACTTGGGAGGCAGAGGCAAGTGGACTGCTTTCAATTTGAGGCAAGCCTCATCTATGTAGTGAGTTCCAGGCCAGCTTGATATGAAGAGTGAGACTTCTTGTCTAAAACATAAAGCTAATAAAATAAAAGAAAGAAAACAAAATTATAAAAATCATAGTTTGGGTGAGTACAGATTCTTCCTCTGTCTCATAGCTTTAGAGAGTATTTTGTGAATTTTTGCTAGAATTTAAGATAAATTCAGGAGGGACCATTAATGGGCAGTAACTCTGTAGAGAGCTCGTCACCTCTTTAATCTAACAAACCCTATGGCCTATATAATTTTTTTTTATTGACTTGTATTTGATTGCTCAGCAAAATTAAAGATTAAAAAATAATTTAATAAAATTTTTGCAAATTCCATAGATTATATTTTGACTGTATTTAGATCTGTTCTAATTTGTTTTCAGTTTCATTCAGACCAGTACCAGCTTGGATTTATTTGGCTTACATTTTCTGGATCGTTGCTTAGGGAGCTCGAAGTTGGAACTCAGGGCATAAACCTGGAGTCAGGAACTGAATCACAGGCCATGGAGGAATGCTACTTCTTGGTTTGCTCCCCCAGCCTGTGCTCAGCCTTCTTACACAATACAAGATTACTTGCCCAGAGGTGGTACCACTCACAGTGGCTGGGCCCACCCACATGACTCAACAATCAAGAAAATGCCCCACAGACAGGGCCACAGGCTAGTCCAATGGAGACAGTTCCCCAGTTGAGGCTCCCTCTGGCCAGATGTGTAAGTTGTCAATGAAAGTTATCTCCCACTAGATTTTCATGTACTCTGTTACATTATGTTAAAGCCTATCAAGCCAAATTTGTGTCCCCTAATATCCTTCAATGTATATCCATCCACATTGAGCCTGAGTGATCTATCTAGTGTCACATCCTCAGGGAAAACTGACTCTTCCTCTCCCAGTAGGTATCAGTTGCCAGTAGTTACTCAGTTAAGGTTGAGGTTTCTTTCCCACTTCCTACTATTATGCTGGGATTTTGTTTCGCTTGAGCTTATGTGGGTCTTATGCATGCTGTTACAATTGCTGTAAGTTCATATGAGTAACTTCCCAGCTGTCTGGAACAGTATTCCTTGTGGTCATCAACCACTGACTCTTACAGTCTTTCTGCCTTCTCCTTCCAGGATGGTTCCTGAGCCTTGGGTGCCAGAGGTTTTATATAGGACACCTATATATGTTCAGGGATAAGCACTCTGCAGTTTCTTATTCTGTGCACTTTGACTAGTTGTGGCTTTCTGGGTTAATCACCATCTGTTGCATGAGGAAGCTTCACGGGTGAGGGTCGAGAGATTCCTTAATACTGCTTCTTCCTCCTGTTCTTCTGGGTTCTGTCAGCCTTAGGTGTAGAGGTTGCATTGTAGATGTGTCAGTTAGGGCTGGGCCCCTCACAGACACTTACTCGCTGTGCTTGACCAGTTGTGGAATGTCGTAGTCTCCATCTGTTGTAAAAAGAAGCATCTTTGATGAATAGTGAGAGGTGCACTTGTCTGTAAATATAAGGATACATATTTAGAATACAGTAAGAAATGATGTGGGTCTAGAAATGTGACAAAAAATAGGTTTTCTCTAGGATCTGTGACTTCTACAGCCATGTATATTTGGCTTTGTTTACAGTACCACACATGAGTTCCCTCTCCTTGAGCAAGCCTTAAGTCCAATTAGATAGCTATTGATTACTCCCAAGATAAAAGTGCCACTACTGCACCAGTAGAGATTATTTGCTGGGCTGGCCATTGTTGTGATCCATAGACTTTACAGCTGGATGAAGCTCCAGTTGGTTTTATCTTTTGGCAGTTTATTTAACGTCCTCTGATACTATGGAGGCTAATCTTCAGGAGGAGGCTTCCAGGTCAGTTCCAGCTCGATTGATTTAAGTACTTATGTCTAAAATATGTTGTGTCTTCAGCAATAGGGTCTTACCTTCAAGTTCTGGGAGGCAATCAAGGGCTGTGGGAATAACCCCAGTTATTTTGAGAGTTTCTTGTACTAGTCTGACCAGCAACTGGAAGGGATATTTCTCCTGCTTGGCACTGTGTTTTTTATTAAATAGCCTTTGGCAGTAAACATATACTTGTATATATTTTCTAGAAATTAATCCTCTATCAGATTACAGTTGACAAAGATTCTCTCCCGTTCCATGGGCTTCCTCTTTACTTGATTGGTTTGGATCCTCTCCCGTTCAGTGGACTTCCTCTTTACTTGATTGATTTTTTTTTCCTTTGCTGTACAGAAGCTTTTTAGCTTCATCCCATTTGTCAGGTGTTGGCCTTATTTCCTGAGCAAATGATGTCCAATTTAGAAAGTCCTTTCCTGTACTTATATCTTATAGGGTACTGCCTATGTTTTCTTCTAACAATTTTAGCATTTCAGGTTTCACATTGAACTCTTTTTGTTGTCTATAAGAAGCTCATCTTACCTTCAAGATAGGCACCACCTTAGGGTAAAGGGTAGGACAAAAGTATTCCAGGAAAATAGAAATATGAAATAAGCAGGCTTTGCTATTCAAATATCGGATAAAATAGACTTCAAACTAAAATTAATCAGAAGAGATAAAGAGGGTTACTTCATTCTGATCAAGGGAGCATTCAACCAAGAAGACATTACAATCATGAACATATATACACCAGACTCTGGTGCACTAATTTCATATCAAGAGTACTACTGGACTTCAAGACAAAGACTAACCCAGCTCAGTAACAGTAGGTGATTTCAAACCCCACTTTCTTCAGTAGATCAACTGGCCAAAGAATAAACAGAAGAACATCTGAATTACATGACTAGGCAGACATCAAATGGACCGAACAGACATCTACAGAATAGTCTACCCTTGGGATAGGTTCCAGAGATCAAATTTGTGTCACAAGGATTGCATGGCAAGCACTTCACCCATTGAGACATCCTGTTGGCCCTTGAAGTCGGTGTTAAAGTGTCCTGAATAGATTATTATTTAAGTTCAGCTGTGACGGAATACTACTTCAGAAAAAAAGGGGCTTCTTTCAAGTTGATGGTTGGAGGAGAGTAACCCATGTGCCTCCCCCAATAGTACAGGCTATTGCCATTGCTCTTGGCTGCCCACCAGAACTTGAAGGTAAGACCCTATTTCTGAGTACACCACATACTTGAGTCATAGGACATGGAAAAGTCAAGTTGGTGTTGATCTGGAATTTTCCTCCCTCCTGGCTAGCTTTCATAGTGCTGGAAGGTGTAACGTAGGCTACTGAGGGAGAAAACATTCATCAGTCTTGCCCAGCTACAAACCCTCTGACCTACAGTAACGACTGGTCCTGCAAGATATGCCCATTGGGTACAATAGTGGCATGAATCTTTCTGATTGTATTTAAGACTTGCTCCACAAAGTGGAACTCAGGCCTGGTACTGTTAACTGGGCCAAGAACCCATGGCTTGGCAGGTCATAGGCTCTAGGGAAGAACCTACTGCTATTGCTAAATGGGTATACTAGCAAACTGCCTTCTAAATTCTTTTTATTTTATTTTTGTCTCTTTTGTGAGACAGGGTCTCTCTGCAAGATGACCTGGAATTCACTATGTAGACCTGGCTGGCCTTATGAGATCTGCCTGCCTCTGCCTCTTGAGTACTGGGATTAAAGGTGTGCACCACCACCCTTAGCTCTAAATTCTTATTATAGCCATAAATTAATGCAACTCTCAATTCTGATCAGAGAAACTAAAATGCAGTAGTAATGCAGCTGGTGGCCGTTAATACAGAGATTTATGATGGGTCACAGTGCAGAGAATAAGAGACTGGGGGGTTTCCAATCCTAAGTTGGACATCTGTATTGTGTACTTCCCAGAGCTCAGCGGTCATCTCAGAAAAGGTGATGGAAAGATTGTGAAAGCCAGAGGTTACAGAGGACTGTTGCAAAACAGTGTTTTCCAGACACGATAGCTCTGTTACACAGAAGAAATCACAGTGACTGCATGCAAAAAGATCTGCACAAGATCAAGCTGGCAAAACTCCCAGCATGGCTAGTGGAGGAACCCAGGAAGTCCCACCTGTAGCTGAGGACCTGATGGCATTTGATTCCACTTGGGGAGGGAGAGTTCATTTTTTTCTGGAATATGGCCCCTGGTAACTTGACTGTGCTGCAGTGGATGGTTCTACGCCTACCCACGTACTGGCAGCACTGACTCAGTGGGTTAAAAAAAGAATGCGTGAAGTTGACCGGCAGGAGTGGTGGGAGAGTATGGGAGGAGTTAGAGGGGAGATGTGGGCATGTGTTTAATCACATGGTCAGAGGCATGTACATGAAATTCTCAAACAACTGTGGGTGCATCTCCATCTCCAGCACGGCTGTTGTGCTCCAGCCATGCCAGAGAATGGAGGACGATGGAACGGGACCTCAGGTGGCTCAGAGTGCGGCGGGAGGAGTTCCCTCCCGGGAGACTACGTCGGTGGGTAGTTCGGTTATTAGAGCCAATGCAGGGGCTTATATAGGGAAGCCTCTCTGACCGTTACAGAAGGCGGGAAAGGTGGGGTGTTGGGGTAAAGGCAGGAAGGTTGTGGAAGTTCAGGAATCAGGAAACGAAACCCAAAAACCTGGTTCTGGTCTGGGGTGGGGGAAAGGAAGATTCATATCACATCAGGCAGAGCAGGTCAGACACCTGCCATCCCTTTAGGGTATCTGCAGTTGCTTGGCTTGCTCAGTAACCAGATCCCCACAAACAATAATAAAGGGGACTTAAAAAGATAGGCACATTTTATTTTCCTTTCTGGTAAAATTCTGGCTGGTGGTTTGGGTTTTTATGCCTGGTAGCCTTCCCTTCCCTGTTCTTGGCTCTGTAAGTTGTACCTTTGGGTTCAGAGCAAGGCTTTTGAAGTTCCAGGTTTTGAGGTAGAGAAGAAGCTGCTGAGATATTTGCAGAGTGCTAGTTGCAGTCTCTCCTTCCAGTAGCTATGTGTGGGGTATAATTTGGGAGTCATATCTAGGAACCAAAAGGTACAGTAGGTATCAGTGGACAACTAGCAGAAGTAATTTTTAAGCCCAAGTGTTATGTCAGAGTAGGCATTCCCTCTGTAGTTGTTCGGTATGCCCTTGTTACCCGGACAAACAGATAGTGAGCTGAATATTTGCTTCTGTGCATGATGCTATGGCAGACTTGTCCATCCTGTGCTCTCAACCACCCTTTACAGACAAGGTAGCATCGCTAAGCTTCCTACTTACTAAGTAACTGTTGCGGCTATTTCCTCATTGATAATTCGAGGAGGCATTTATGCTCTCTCCACCTGTATATGATTAAGTCATTGCATGCAAAAAGTACTTATCAAATGTTTTAGATCAAGCAAATGAGGGGGAATAAAACATTGATGACTACAACCTTTTCTTTACGTTTCTTTTAATTTCCATAAAGGAAAATTTATGTCTGTAACATACATCTAAGGCATTTTTTTAGTCTTATATCTATATTTTTAAGTATTTCATTTGACTTTCAGGGTGAAAGTGTGACATTATTTGTCTGTAATTGATTACAGTCAAGGATCAATTCACTGAAAGAATTATTAGGCAAAAGGATAGTTTAATTCAGCAAAAAGAAGGGAGTTGTCAGACATTTGATGGGTTCATCACTGTGTTTAGCCATTTCAAGGGAAAATGCCATTTCTTTTTCAGTGTTTGTTGTAGAAAGTTTTCTTCATGTGTGAAGAGAAACAAGTCAGTTTTTCCTCAGATATAGGCAAAGTATGTTCTGAGTCATTTCACTGGCTTTTGTTTGCACATGTGTTATTCTAAAAACCCGAAGAACCATCTACGTGACTGATAGAATGTCTGTTAGGTAGTTTTACAGATACTTTTATACCAGTGGGGTCAAAATACCTGAGAACAGTATGTAGGAGGAACGATTCATTCTGGCTCATTGTTTCAGAGGTGTCCATCCATCATCGCAGGATGGACAGGTTGGAGCAGAACAGGACTTGTCAGCCAGAAAGGGAATGCAGAGAGACCAGATCAACTTAGAGCCTTAAAGACACTCCCCCAATGACTTCCCTTTCCACAGGCCCACCTCCTACCTTTCACTGCTTTTAATAATACCGTGGTGTTATGAATCCATCAAGGCAATCCCTTGATTAGTTGGTGTCCTTGGGTTCTAATCAGCTTCTTAGGAATTGCCTTCAAAGACACACAGAGGTCTATTTTACTAACCTCTCAAACATTTCTTAATTCAAATCGAGTTGACAAGACTAACCATCACAGAGTCCATGGTCTTCTTTAGTTGGGAAAAGTCATTTCTCAGTAGGCAGAGATTGCCCTTGGGAAAGAAGAATTGAATTCTTCCCTCTTGCATTGACACAGGGAATGGTAATGCTTGTTATTTTCCTGGAGGTCATAGGGCTTTGAAGAAAAAAGACATAATTGCTAGGCCATCTGAACAAGTCCTGGGTATTATCAGATTCCCAAAGGTGAGTGGTCTACTACTCAGGCATCAAGAAAACATTTAGACTGTTTTCTTGAATAGAAAGTCCCTAAAATCAAAGTTTTTCTGCAGACCTGGAAGTTTTTTTTTTTAATTTTAGAAAATTAATATAATTTGAACATAATTTCTTCCAATTTGTTTGCTTTCTATGCTAAGAAAGTAACTTTCAAACTTTGTTATTGTTTTAGTGACTAAAACAATTATGAAGTTATGAAGATAAAAGTAATCTCCCTCAAAAGGTAATTCATTTCCTAAATTAGTCCATTTCATGTTTTTACAAACACATAGCATTGTTGTAATTAAACCTTCTGGTTGTAAAGTCAGACAGCTTTTGGTCACATGTAGTAGTACCACATAAGCACATGACTTTAGATGAATTATTAGGTTCCCCATGCCTTGAATTTCTTGTAGAGTTAGGTGAGTAGGCCAGTCAGCACTTAGTGTATTGCTTAGTACAAAATAATAAATATCATTAGCTGTCATGTCTGTTATCATTGCCATTATTGTCATTATAATGTGTTGAAGCCTATCTTCAAGAAATATTTAATAGATGACACCAGATGGCTTCTCATTTCTGGACACAGCTGTGTGCCATCCAGTGAAACAGAGGACACAAGTTCGCAGAGGAGGGGGACAAGAATGTTGAGTCTGATTTTGAACGTGTTCAATTTGAATTGTTTGTGGGATATTCTTCTTGAAATTCCCTATATGAAGATGGGGGGGGTGGACTGGCAGCGTCATTAGCATGTGGTAACAATTAAACCATAAGGAATGAATGAGATGATCCAAAGATCTACCATGGACATAGTTTGGAAACCTGAAGACATTAAGCTGTAAAGAGCCAGCAACGAGCACAAAGGGGACATATGGAGAGAGTAGTGCTGACCCACAGGCAGCAGTGAGTGTTCTCTTCTGCAGCACAGATGCTCAGGTGGGACTGATCCACACAAGATTAGCTTGGTTCCTGCACAAGAGAGAAGGGAGTGGTTTGTAATGTATGGCACACTACCTCATCTGAAAACTGAGAAGGACCCACAGCTTGATAATGTATGTAAGTACCCCGGATTTAGTAATCCTTTCGACGAATGTTCTTCTGAGAAGAAAGACTGAATATAGAGAAAGTGGAGAGGGAGAGGGGTTCAGGCCGCAAGCTGAGAGTAGCCTCGAACAGGGGAAAAAGGATAGAACTTAATTAAGCCTTTAGGAAAAGTTTGTCTGCTGAAAGGATGTAAAGATACATAGATATTTTGAGGAAAATTATGAAGATTTAGAATGGGATTAAAGAAAATTGGAGAGATCATTGACAGGTTTGTTCTGTGACGGAATGCTTTTTCAAGACTGTTCAATGATGTCACTATCAGTGTGGATAAAATGAATATGTTATATGGAAAGAGGAAGACAAGCTCATGTACCATAGTATAGATACAGAGTACATTTATTTAGCATGTCTCTGCATAGAACACATACCTCCTGGGAGATTCAGAGGAGTACCAACTATCTTATTTACAGAAGTTAAGAGCTAATAGCTCAGGTCATATGATCTGTCATAAACACAAAATGATAAATGACTCATGGGATTTATATATATATATATATGTGTATATATATATGATGAGCATTTGAAAAGGATTTTTGTCAGATAACTTTATGGAAAGGCATAAAGGGTTCATGTATGGATTTTTTTAATGGAACAAAATTTTGAATTTAAATAGTAAATTGTGTTTTAAATTTACCATAGCAATTATTTATTCTTCTGTAATAAATATAGTGTCATTAAGGAGAAGAGGAGAAATAAGGGAAAAATATAATAAATTTTATTCTGTCTAAGAGATATTCCATAGTGTTGTTTTTTATGTAAGTACCCCGAATTTAGTAATCCTTTCCATGAATGTTCAAGTGACATCTCTACTGAGGATTCTGAGCTGACTAAGGCACAGCTTCTGTGCTGAAGGAATGCTTTCTCGGGGGAAGGGATAAAAGTAAGAAAGAGAGAGAAGCATGTAAGGCAAACATCCCTAACAAGCATGAGAAGAGAACATGAGGTCTGTGCTGCACACGGCTCTGCAGTAGTGTGTGTGATAAAAGTTACAGCGTAGTGGAAGGGTGCACGAGCGAATGATGATGTGGATATGACAGCTATATTTCTCTTCCTCTTTCTCTTTTCTTTAGTTGGAGAACATCAATTGACAGGCCATAAAGTGGCAGTTAAAATCCTAAATAGACAGAAGATTCGCAGTTTAGATGTTGTTGGAAAAATAAAACGAGAAATTCAAAATCTTAAACTCTTTCGTCATCCTCATATTATCAAACTGTAAGTATCTTTGTGCTTGATAATATAAAAGAACTGCACTGACATATTTAAAACAATTTTGTTTTCTAAGTAAGTATTTATGTGGAGTTCACCTTAGACAAATAGCCAGACTTCTTGTTCATCCTCAGTTGTAATTCATGTTCTCTGTACCGCTGTACAACGCTGCTTTCAGTTGAAGAATGCGCCCTTGGAAGCTGATTTTCTAGTATTCACTCTGAAGGTCATTTGGGTATTTGTATTCCTAGGTTGGTGCATTTGTGTTTTCTCTGGTTACTTTCTGTTAATATACCCCAGAATGTTTTCATTTTCGAAAGGTAGAAAATAACTTTTAATGGTGCATAACCTATGGAATTATCAGTAGTACTACAAATATTATAAGCAGTGCTATTAAGATTGCGAATGAGTCTTTTAAAAATAGATTACAAATTTAAAGGATAAATAATGGCAGGCTAGATGTAGTGGCACATTCCTGTAATCCTAGCATGTGAGTTTGAGGTCAGGAGGGTCAGGAGTTTCAGGCCAGTCTGAACCACATGGTCAGGTCTGTCTAAGAAAAAAGATAAGTAAATATTAAGAGAGATCTACAAGTTAGTGAGTTAAATTGAAAGTTAATTTAAAATTGGTTAAAACCATAGAAAATCTAAATATTAAGTATTCAGTAGTATTCTTTTTTAAACAATATTTTATTTATTTTTATTTTATGTAAAAGAGTGTATTGCTTGCATGTGTGTAAGTGCACCCGTGTCATGCAATGCCCACGGAGGTCAGAAGAGGGCATCAGATTCCCTGGAAGTGGAGTTACAGATGGTTGTTAGCCATCCTGGGTGCTGTGATTCAAACCTGCGTTGTCTTCAAGAACAGCCAGTACTCTTAACCTCTGAGCTATCTCCAAGCCCAGTAGTAGGTATTCTTTTAAAATGGTTTAAAGTTTTAGTTTCATATGGAGAAAAATGTAACATTTGGCAGCAATGGAAACTAACAGGCCTTTAACTCTTTAGAGCTAGCCATTGGTTTGGTGTGCCATTGGTGGCACTATTGCCATGAAACGAACTTTCTTTCTTTCTCTCTCTCTCTCTCTTTTTTTTTGAGACAGGTTCTCACTGTGTAACCCTAGCTGGCCTGTAACTTGATATATAGACCAGGCTAGCTTCAATCTCAAAGATCAGTTTTCCTCTGCCTCGCCTGTACTGGGATTAAAGGCACTACCACATCTTGTCAAAACTTTAATTTTTAGAGTAAGATTCAGAGCTATGTGATATTTGCTTTCAGCTCAATGAATTGTAAATATAGAACAAAATCAGGCCACTAAAGTCACATGACAGTATTTGATTATAAGATGATCACCCAAAACCAAGTGCTAGATGATCCCAGAATGTGTATAAACGTTTTGGAAGATTATCATAAAGTATAACCTATCAAGGACGACTCACCTTTTCTGCTGTTTGTTTTTTTCACTTTAAAATGGGATTCCTCAAAGTGTTATTTAAGGAGTTGTTATTTCAGTGTTGGCATTGGTGGAATGTCTAGTATGTGATTAGCATTGGCACAAAAACAGGAATTGGCAACCTCTGAACTGCTTCTAGTCCTTTTTGAACTGATTCCAAGTAGTTTTCAGTTTACCAAAACAGTTCATGTCTAATTTTTTTAATCTAATCTTTTGGAGATAGATTGTCTTGCTGTGTAACCTAACCTAGCCTACAACTGAGTATATAACCAGGCTGATCTCAGGTTCGCAACCTGCCTTGACTTCCCTAATGCTGAGACAGCAGGCACATGTGATACTGTCTGACTCACTCTGACCTGACTCCATGCTTGTAATGATTTTAGTTAACGAGTGACCTCTAAATTAAGCTAGATTTCTTTGGGTTTTGCTGCTGAGTGGCTACTATGTGAAGAGAAGCCTGAGATGGCCAGACTGAAAGAATCCCGAACCAGATTGACAGTGGAGAAGGAAAATGTGTCCATATTTGCATTATGGTTTGATCACCTTTAGATTGCTAACCCTGAAAAATCCCATTTGGTGTATGTATCCTAGAGTTAGTCTGTTTTTGAAAACACAGGTTGTGCTTTGTCAGTGTCCTGGTTTCATTTCTGTTATTATGATAAAATATCTGGACAAAAGGCTTAGCTGAGCATGGTGGTGTATGCCGTTAATCCCAGTTCTTGGGAGGCAGAGGTAGGTGGATCTCTGGGAGTTCAAGTCTAGCCTGGTCTACATAGAAAGTTCCAGGCTAGCAGGGGCTACAGGGAGACCCTGACTCTAAACAAACAAACAAACAAACAAACAAACACCTGAATCCCCAAACAAAAGCAAAATGGAGCTTAGGGGAGAACTGGGTTTATTCAATTTATAATTCCAGGTTGCAGTCCATCACTGAGGGGAAGTCAAAGCAGAAGCTCGAGCAGTAGTCACATCACATCCACCGTCAGTGTGCCAATGCTGCCTGCTGGCCTTGCTTGTGTTCAGCCAGCTTTCCCCCTCAATGGCTCATGTATGGTGCTGCCCACAGTGGGTTGGTCTTTGTATATCAGCTAACAGTCATGATAATCCACCATATATGCCCATAGGCCAACCTGATCTAGATAATTCCTCAACTGAGGATCGTCCTCAGTTGATTCTCGATTGTGGCAAGTGGAGAATCAGAACTAACCAGCACAGTCAGTGAGCTGTCATGGGGATTTATAATCTTATTTTCAGCATCGTATTGTCAGTATTTTCTTGTTTCTGTTTCTGCAGTTATTTCTAATTTTATATGACTAATTACTTAATTCTGATTTAGAAGTATCTGGCTATTTGTTATGTTATTTCTAAAGGAGTTCTAGAAATCCTCAGAGTTGTCAACATGTAATTGGCAGAGAATTGCCTCTGGGTCTACGAATCTGAACTAAACATGGAAAGGTGCTTCTGTGCTGCTGTCACTACACAGGTGTATTGACATAGCCTCTGGGGTTGTTAGTGACTTATACACACACACACACACACACACACACACACAGAGAGAGACAGAAAGAGACACAGAGACAGAGAGAAAGAGAGAGAGACACAGAGAGAGATACACAGAGACGAGAGAGAGAGAGAGAGAGAGAGAGAGAGAGAGAGAGATGATCCTTAACAGTGGCTTTGCTTGGTTTGTTTCATCTTGATTTATTGCCAAGAATAGTTTCCTTAGTGAAAAATGGGCCCTGGGAATTAGATAGAAAAAGTGAGACTATCAAGACTGACAGATATTTACAAAATGATTTTTCTCTTAACTCAAATCGAAAAAGATTATTTAGCCTAAAGTCCACTGATAAACAGTTAAAAAGGAGCAAATAGGATTCAAAGGAAAGTGAAAACTTTCAAATGAACTAGAATTTGGTGAATTAATTTTTGTCTTGGTTTTTCTTTTTTTCTACAGTTCTTTGAGAAATTTGATTTATATTCTGAAGGTGAATACTTCATACAGAAGAGATAGGTTTTGACTGATTGCTATTGCGTTTGCTCTTTATCTTTTTAAACCTGTGCTCAGCTTTAAGCAATGCTCACCAGCATCTCAAATGTTGTGACTTCTGGATTTCCATGACACAGTCTTCTGATTTTCTTCCTTTATTGCCTCTTCTTAATCCTGCCTCTTATCTTTAAGTTCTGCTCATTAAATACTGTCTTTCAACCTTCCAAGCTGTATAAACTTCCTCGTGAATACTACAGGTGACACCCGTGGTCCGATAGCATCATTTGTCATCTCTGTGTCAGAGTTTTCCAACTCTATTTTTGGCCTATTTATTTTGCTATTGTAAACATAATTGTAATAAAGGGGAAGAACATCCTCAAATGGGACAAAATAGACTTTGAGTCCTAGGGAAAGGAAGGTTGCTGTAATGACCAGAGTGGAATGAGGAAGAAAGAGGTGATTCATGATGTCAAAAAGTATCCCGGGCTCTGGATCATGTTCTAAGCTGGGAACTCTGGGAATGTCAGAAGAGTGACACTGTTTAGCTCTAGTGTGGAGTGGTGTGGCTGCAGATCTAAACAGAGAGACTAGCTTAGAAGCTGTTGTCTAGCTGAGAGATTATGCTCATGTCAACCAAAGTGATAGTTGTGATTTGTGCTAATATGGCAACCACTAACCACATACATTTTTTAAAATTAAAATTCATTATGACTAACAGTTTAGTTTTCTGATCACACTAGCCAGTTTATGTTTACTTGACAGTTCCATGTGATTAGTAGGTACTATATTGGACAGAACAGATATGAAACATTCTGTCATTGTGGCTAATTTCATTCAGCAGGCTTGCTAGATGGAAAGCGATAGATTCGTTGTGTATTTTATTTTTTAAAATTTTAATCTTTCATGGTTCCATACAAATGTGTATGTAATGTGAATGTAATGTGTATGTAACGTGAATGTAACGTGTATGTAATGTGCTTTGATCGTATTCTCTCCCCTTATCCTCTCTTACCCCCCCTCAAAATTCCTCCTTCTTTTCAATAAATCTCCCGACCACTCCTGCTTTCATGTCCTTTTCCTGTGTGTGCCCTACTCCATTTAGCTGGGATTGCTTGAATGAGCATGGGTGGGGTCATTTACTTAAGCAAGGCAGACTTACCAGTGACTATACCATTGGAGAATATGACTGCCCTCTCAAACCATTAACTGTTTATAATTCCTCAGGGAGTAGGGCCTCAGGAGCCTCTCTCTACCCATGTTGGAATCCTGATAGGCTCAGTCTTGTTCAGATAAACACAGCTGCTGTAAACTCACAAATGCAAGGGCACTGCCATGTCCAGAAGAGAGTGTTCTACAGCCTCCTTCCCACTTTCTCCATCTTGAGTTCTCATAATGTTCCTTGAGCCTCGGAGGGGGTGATGTAGATATACCATTTAAGGGTGAACACTTATTTTCAGCACCTTGACTAGTTATGCAGCACCTAGACTAGTTGTACTAGTCTCTGCATTAACCAGTGTCACCTGCAGACAGAAGTTTCTTGATCAAAGCTGAGAGTGGCCCCACTGTATGGGTGTAAACACATATTTAGAAGGTAGTTTGATGCCATGTCCATTTAGCAGAACAACTCATTATACCTTTCAGTAGAGCCGATGAGTTAATGTTAGATTAGGAAGGGTGGATAAGCAAAGGAATTGGGAATCTGTACCTTTGGCTTGTACAACCAAACTGATGATAATGTCAGCACCACCACTTTTTGAGATGGGAGGAGTGAAAAGGAGATACAGTGGAGCTGTGCTGATCCTTAAGGGTTCTGCTTTGGCCATGCTAATTGGGGAGTCCCAATATGCATATGAATGGAGATGTCATACAGTGTTTCATCCCTCCAGCACCACAGTAGGCATTCAGCAGTATCTTTTAGCATAAAGAGATGATATTTGAATAAAGTCTCAGAAGTTCTAGAAGGATAAGCAAGATCAAAAGAATGGGTATACAGGTGTGTATCTAGAACAGTTTTAGTGTGACTGGTACACAGAGTATGTATTGGGAAAAGAAGGAGCGCGATAGAGGCAGAAAGGTAGATTATTAATCATTGCTTTAAAATGATGCCATTTAGGCACTGGAGATACATTAGTGGACAAAAAGACCAAAAGGCTGTGCTATTACAGAGTTTGTGTGTATGCGGGGGAGCAGTGGGCACAATGCAGTGAACCCCTGTTAGTGAACTGTGCCCGATGTGAGGAGTAAGGGAAGGAAATTCGGCATGCAAGGACGTAGAAGCGGAATGTTACACTTAGAGGGAATGGTATATGCAGAGGCTTGAAGTGGAAAATTCCACAGTCCAGTGATAAAGGATCCAGGATGATCTAGGGGGTTGGATTGAAAAAATCAGAGACATAAAGGGGAGTCAGACTGTATAGGACATTATAGAACATGATTAAGGAATTTAACTTATACTCTTAAGTAAGATGAAAAACCACCAAAAGATTTTGATCAGAGGTGAGTTATCCAACTTAACATTTAGACTGTATTTGGGGAAGCACTAAAATAAGGAAAGAAGTTAGACTCAATTGCAGTATTCTGGGTGAAAGATGGTGAGGGCCTGCAATACAGCGTCATGTGGGAGGTGTTGAGAAGTAAAACTATGTTTTTATGTCTTTAAAAACATAAAACATATAATATGTCTTTAAAGTGGTTAACAACATTTGCTGAGAGAAAAAATCTAAGTTGTAAAAGAAGAGAAGAGTAATTTCAAGGTATAAATGAGAAAATTTCATAGATGAATGAGAAAATATTATTGCCAGTGACCAAATGGGAAAAGGTTGCCTGAAGAACAGTTTTGAGGGAGGAAGTTTGAGTTTTTGAAGCTGACATTAGGTATCCCGGTAGAGGAGTAGGTAGGCTACTGAGTTAAGGAGGAGTGTTTATCATAGCATTTGCTAGGATAGGATCAGAGCACCAAGAGCCTGAGTATAGATAAGCAGGTCCAAGGTCTGAGCTCTGGGGCACTTTCTGTGTCAACATGTCTGGCCAGAAGGAGGATCCAGGAAGGGAGAATGAAATGAACACCCATGAAGGACGGAAGAATCTGCTATCATTTTGTTTGTTTGTTGAAACAAAGCCTCCCTGTTGCCCCAGCTGGTCTGGAACTGCTTGCAGACCAGACTGGAGGTGATCTCCCCGAGAGCCTCCTGTCTTTGCCTCCTGAGTGCAGGGACTGAAGCTGTGGGCCGCCATACTGGCTAGAATCTGGTATCTTAATGCAAAGCAAGGAAGTTATTTCAGGAAAGAGATTATGCCTGAACACACTATGCCAGAAACAAACACATTTGTATCTTTCCCAGTGTCAAAATTTATTGAATAACTAACAAGGTACGGGGGTTTTAGTGATAGCAATTCACTGAGTATACCAGCCTGCTTTAGTAAAGTGACTGAGGCAAATGCAGTTCTTTTATTCTAATTTTAATTACTAATTTTACCTCCCACAGCACACAGAAACCCCACCCCCATGTATATGCATGCATATAGTTTACAGAATGAATACAAGTTAAAGAGGTCACTCCAGAATTTAAGAAGTTTCAGAAGTGGGCTGGTAGATATTGAAATAGAGTCTGTATTGATAAAATATAGGAACCCGACCTAGTTACAGACCCTGGCTGAGTCAGTGTTGAGAGCTAAGAGGTAATCAATTAGCTATACCAGGCCTGGAATAGGAACAGCAGGTTTAGGTCCAAACGGGCCAGCCAATGTACAGGCAAATAAGACCTCATCAACCACAGGCATCTAACCAAGCTGAGGCCCCAAGGACTGCCAGTCCTTCATGCACACATTGGGTATCAGATGACAGATTGATGAGGTCATGCCATGGCTGTGTAGGCATCTGCCACTTTATGCAGTCCAGGTGAGGGAGTTCTATTCTTTGTTTGAGTTGACGTGTCCGGTAAGTTCTTGGGTTTCCCCAAGATTTTAATACGCCCCTGTGCCCGTATAGTCTGAATTTGTCCCAGTAAATTTATAGTCAGCACCTTTCTATTCCCAGGGATAAGTCATTTATCAGTTTGTACTGCATAAGTGGTGCCAGACAGATGCTATGTGTCTAGGTCTACTCAGAAAAGTCATCTTCCACCCGAAAATGGAGTAAAAGGTTGCTTGTAAAATGGAGTCTCTCAGGGCAAAAACCTACAGTTTTTACATTGTATAGAGTGGCTTAAGACACAACTTTATCTCAGTGGATTATCATCTTGAATACTGAGAAAGATTAAATTTGAGAATCGACTATCAGATTGGCAAGGTGGTCTTTTTAAAAACTTATTTATTGGAATGGTAAAGGCAAAAATTGATGTGAAGAGAGGTTATGTGATGAAGAAGGGAAACAATAGCTCCAGACATGAGAGGGAAGAGAGCTGGGAATGTGCAGTCAGAAGGAGAGGGCACTTTTTAAGATAAGAGATGTTCTATAGGTTGGCTATATGCCATAATGGGGAATGGCTAGATCAGGAAAGAGAAATGGGTACCCAAGAAAGGGGGCTAACTGTAGGATCCACAGTCCTTAGAAGGTGCAGAAATAAAATTCAGTGCATAACATCTTAGAAAATCCTGACCAAGGAGATGTTGACTGTGTGCAATAAAATAAAAATTAATTAGAAATGAGGAATTCAAGGAACCCAGAGGACATCTGATAGATTTTCTTTTTAAAGTGATCTGTCTGTGTGGGGATATGGGTCTGTGTATGTGCTTATAAGTACAGGTGCCTGCAGAAGCCAGAGGCTTCAAAGCCTCCCGGAACTGGAGTTGTAGGCATTTTTGAGCTGCCTGATGTGGATGTTAGAAAACAAACTTGGGTTCTCTGCAACAATTGTACACACTTGACCACTACTGAACCATCTCCCCAACCTCAAGACAGAACTTCTAAATCAATACAATTTATACTCCAAATAGCAGTGAGGAAAGATACTGGGTCAGAGTGAGAGAGAGTTAGCAAGGAGATTGACTGGCCAGTGGCTGTAACATGGAACAGTACCGTGTTGTGCTGTTTCAGTGGCCTGCACTGCAGAGACAATGGGTTTGGGTTTATTCCATTTGTTTGTTTTGAGACAGGATCTCACTATAGCCCAGAATGGCCTTGAACTTACTAGGTAGTCCAGACTGGCCTTGAACTTGGGATCCTGGGGGTAGAAGTTTGGAGTGAGAATTTCCTTTGCATCTGAGTTCATTACTAGATTGTTCAAATGGACCAGCATTTAAAATTTTATTAAGTTAATGTGAATTAACAAATCTAGTCTCCAAGCAGCAATGGCAGCTTATATTTCAGAAGGAGACAGATTATTTCTTTGGCTAGGGGTCCACAGCACCATCTGATGTAAACAAATGAGACTGAAATCTAACTGATTCTCTGACTTTATGAGGGATTAGACATTGTGCATTATGCTGTTATATAGAATGGATGAGCAAAATTGAGGCTATGAAATCCTCTCAAGGACTACCTGATTTCCTCTGCAAAAAAAACCTAGGAGCAACCTATAAATTACAACAGAGACACTGACCAGTTGTATGGATTGCATTCAGTTCCTAAGTCTAAAAAAGAAATTAAAGAAAAATTTTAAGTTAAATAAGAAACCTTCTGATTAGATATTTGAGAGTATTCATGGTTTTCTAAATGTACGTCTGATAGTGATACTGCATAGTATGCAGACACATGTACACATTTTGAGAAGCCATCCTTTAGAGTGTATATAAAAATCTGTTTATAGAGAAAATGAAAACAAAAATTCAGTGTGACTTGGTTGAAAATACATTCTTTTTAAAAAAATCATGTATATTTTATGTGTATGTATTATGCCTATGTGTATGTAAGTTCATGTGTGCTGTAAAGTGTCCGCGAAGGCAAGAACAGGGCATTAGGTTCCCTGGAACTGGAGTTACAGATGGTTGTTAGCCACCGTGTGGGTGCTGGGATTCAGACCCAGGTCCTTTCCAAGAGCAGTCAGTGCTCTTAACCACTGAGCCATCTCTGCAGCTTTGAAAAGATATTCTTTATAAAGTCAGTAGTCAGGAAATATTTATTATCTTATTCTTTAGACTGTTATGGAAATACTGATTTATTCTTTATGTCATACATAAATAAGGAAAACATGACCAACTCAATAAAAATTGGCAAAAGACAGAGATAGGCATTCCATAAGAAGAAATGTATATGATATTTTGCAAGTATGTTATAACATATAATTCTACAAGCTTTTTGATGATTTCAGCATTGCTAAACACTCTTTGGAAAACAACTGGCATCATATACTGACATGAACATTCACATATATCTTGGAAATTTGACCGATCAGTATGTAGCAAAGCACAAATCGTGCCATGTACAAAAATATTCACAGTAATAAATAGCAATGGAATTGTAGAAATAAGCAAAGTACTTATTTGTAGTACAGAGATGAATAAATAGGTTCTGTTAGTAGAAGAGAGTGAATAAATACAGTGAAATAATGTATAGTAGTCAAATCAAGCAACTGTAGCGCAGCAGAATATTGATTGACTCTCAAATTAAGAAGTCCCCCAATATCTGATATACCATTTTAAAGGTAATAACCATTAACAGAATATATGAATACAATGAATTAGTATGCATAATAAATATTCATGTATTTTGATAGGTATATAATTTTACATATCAAAATAAAACTTAAAAGAGAAAGCAAGAGAAGAATAAGCAGAGGTTCAGGATGGTGCTGGCTTGGATAAAGGAAGGGTGGGCTGGGGAAGGCCGCTCCCTCACAGTCACATGGGAGATTCTGGCAAGGTCCTGCCTTATTGTCTGGGTGATGCTTTTGTAATACTTACTAGACTATTATTAAAAGTAGAAATTAACTAAAGAAAAGACCATTCGTGAACCAGTGAAAATGAGTATCATACGTCCAGGATAATGATTAGTACATTTCTGTACAACTGAGTTATTAAAGAAAAATCTTACTTTATATACATTACTTTATAAATATGTTCAAAATCTTAGTAGATGTGACCACCACAAAAACATATACATTAATGTCGGTTTTAGGCCCACTTCTGAAAGGCTACCTTTTCCTTTGTCTTCTTTGTTACCTTATATGACTATTGCATTAAAACACATATGACTTTGCCAGCTGGAGAACACTTTCCTTTTTACTTAACTAAAAATGTTCCTGAAAAGTTTCCTAATTCACATTAACTTACATTTCTGTTGCATTAAAACAATGCTCACATGTATGTATGACTATTCATGATTCTATCTCTTATGATATTTCCATATAATTAGTAGAGGATAAGTTTAGAATAATCCAGGAATTGCCTTTCTTACCAAGACTCTAATATGAAGCTGATTTCCTTAGACTCTTCTAAAGATTGTTTGTCGCTCCTCTGTCTTGATTAATTGAAATTTTATTAATTGAGATTCCACCACTATAATTTCTCATTTTCAAATTACTCTAGTGTTTGCTTCAAGCTATTCACATTATTCTAAAGTATTAACTTCATACATTTATTTAGTTGTTCTAAGCACTTGGCTAGACATATACTCATTAAGAAACTTAATAAAGTCTCATAATAAAATGTATAATGACAAACTGAGGGGTATATAATGTAAGGCCAAAGTTAAACGTGTCTGTGAATGCAAAAATTTGCATTGTTTAGACTTAAGAGGTAGCCTTTAAGCTGAAATCTAAAGAATGACTTACTACCCAGTCTAAGGGAGGCTCACAGATCAGTGCAAAGGACCGGTCCTCCCCGGTCCTTCCCCCATCCTCCCCCATCCTCCCCTCGTCCTCCCCCATCCTCCCCCCGTCCTCCCCCATCTTTTCCCCCTCTTCCCTCCTCTTCCTCCATCCTCCCCCGTCCTCCCCCCCATCCTCCTCCCATCCTCCCCCCATTTAACCCTCCCTGTTTCATTATCTCCCTCTCCCCCTTTATATCACTGTATTCTACCTCCATTCCCTTGAGAGAGTCCCCCTGTCATGGCTTCTTATTAGTTTCCTAACCTCTGGATATTCTGAATAGAGATTCAGAACTAACCTCCACAGGTAAGCAAGAACATGCAGTGTTTGTCTTCCTGGATCTGAGTTACCTTTTCAGGATGATTATTTCCAGTTCTGTCTTTTTAACCTATAAATTCCATAATTAAAAATTTCTTTTAAAAACTTTTATTTATTTTCTGTATGAGTATGGTACCTGAAAGCATGCTAAGTGTACCCGTGTCATGCAATGCCCATGGAGGCCAGAAGAGGGCATCAGATTCCCTGGAACTGGAGTTGTGGTAGCTACAATGTGGGTGTTGGAATTTGAACCCAGGTCTTCTACAACAGCACCCAGTCCGCTTAGCTGCTGAATCATCTCTCCAGCCCCCGTAATTTCACTTTTTAAAATAGCAGAATAATATTCCATTTTGTAAATGTACCATATTTTTATTATCCATTTATCAGTTCATGGACATCTAGGTTTTTTCCATTTCCTCGCTATTGTGAATAGACCAGCAATGACATGGATGAGCAAGTGTCTCTGCAGTAGGGTACAAAGCCTTTGGGTATATGCCTAGGAGTGGTACGGCTGGGTCATGCTTGGTTTTGGAGGGTGCTGCACACTGGTTTCCGTGGTGGCTGCGCAGTGTGCACTCCCACCAGTGGCGCATATGCATTTCCCTTCTCCACGTCCTCACCGATTTTTATTGCCATTTGCTTTTTTGAACCTACTTACTCTGATTTGGGTAAGATGATCATTAAGACTAACAAGTGACAAATGGGATCATGTGAAACTAAAAAGATCCTGTGCAGCAAAAGATACCATCACTCAAGTGAAGAGGCATCCTACAGAATGGGAAGAATCTTTACCAGCTACATATCTGGCAGAGGGTTAATATCTAGAATATGCAAAGAACTCAAAAAAACTAAACTGCAAGAAAACAACCAAGTCAATTAAAAACGAACCAAACAGAGTTCTCAAAGCTGAAATACAAATGACTAAGACACACTGAAATTGTTCACCATCCTTAGCCATCAGACAAATGCAAATTAAAACTACTTTGGGATTTCATCTTCTAGAGTTCTGAAATAAAATCACCTCTTCCACATTTCATGTGAAACAATCTCAATTTAACTTTTCTGTTACATTTATTTGTTTTGTGGCATTTTGTTTACTTTAAAAGAATAGAGATTACAATTAAAAGTATTTTTCCAGGCAAGATGTGGTGTTATACACCTGTAATTCCAGAATCTGGGAGGCCGAGCAGGAAGATTATGATTTTGAGGCATGCTTGGGCAATATGCAGTGAGAGTCTATCTCAAGAAAGAAAAGTAAGACAGACATATTTCTATAGATGTTCTGTAATGGTTTTCAATGCTATACTGTTAATGCTTAATTTCCACATGATGTGTTCTCTCTTAGTATAGATAGAATGTAATTGGTCGAGAATCCTTATAGCCATGCTTAGTGGCTGTGAGTAATAGCTCCGTATGAACTAGCTTTGATCATAATCAGTTAAACTCTAATATTTATAAAGAAAATTTTTTTAAAAAGCAGAACAGTTTATCCATTTGTAAAATACTAAATGCAACTTTCAGTTAAAATATTAATATTTTATAGTTTATTTTCAAAAATTGAGTTTGCTAAAATCATGTATATGGGAGGAAGCTACAGTTTTCGGGGGGGAGGGGCGAAAATCTTATTTTGTAAAATTAAGACTCCTTACTATTGGTTTTAATGAGCCCAGCTTTGGGTGTCTAGGAACACACCCATGCACACTCACACACAGTCATGCACTTGCACACAGTCACACACATACACATGCTATACACAGCTTTTTATTACAGAATGTTAAACCTGTACAGAATTAGAGTGACGAGCCTGTGTATCCAGTGCTCACTGCCTCAGGCAGCTCAATGCTTCATCTGCTTCCCACCATATCCTCATAATAGATTATTTTAATGCAACTTTTAAGAATTTTTCACATGTAAATTCTCCAGCATCAGATTTTAAAATCATAAGAGTCACTATTACCATAACAAAAATTAAAAATAATGAATGGTCTTATCAGACATCTCACCAGAGTTCAGATTTTTTAAATTATTTCACAACTTGTTACTGTTTGTGTGTTTATAACAAAGTTTTGCTATGTAGTTAGAATACATGTTATGGTCTCAGAGTTGGGGTCCAGTTAGGCTCAGAGACGGACGTGTAGCAAGGCCAGAAATTTATTACGATTGCAATCGGGCCAACTCACTCTCCACGGGAGTAGGAGAGAAGTGGCCCTGAACTGAAGTGACAGGGTCTTTTTACAGGTCTTTCATGACCTTTTGCAAGCAAGCAAAGCCGAGTACAAAAGCAAGAATTTGCGGTTAATCATTAGCACAAACTTATTATAAAATCTTATAAAGAGTCCCATGACATGGTGATCCATCAGCTCTGACCAGCCTCTATGGTCTAGTGATTGGAATACGCTTTGTTATTTAACATGAAGAACACAGACGTTGGAAAAAAACCTTTCCCTTTAGTAAGAACAGTAAGACTAATGATTTAACTTATATCAAAAACAAAGCTGCAGGGAAAAACAGAAATAGGGAATTAACAGACGTCAGAATGAGATCAGCAAAGTGCCAGCCTCTAACATACAGGGCTGTGCTGAGCATGCAGTTTCATAAATGGTTTTAAAGTGGGTTTCAGTCAGAGCTGAAACAAGTCTGTTCGGTGTAATTTTTGTTCAGTGTGTCTTTGATGGCTCCAGTATACAGCTTCTCTTACCCTTGCCTTTTGTTGTTGTTGTTCAAGGGTGATTTGCCTACTTTCTGAGTTTTGCTAATTGTATATCTCTGTGTTGCATTTTCACATGTCTAAGAATATTTCTTACATCTGTTTAAGCATATGATATCATGTCTCCATTGACTAAATAAAATTTTGTTTAAATGGAATAATTATTGCTTAGTTTGTAAACAAGATTTCAAAAATTGTAGAAATTATTGTTTTTTATTTTATGTGTATGTGTGTATTGCCTGCATGTGTGTAAGTGCACCCATGTTGTGAAATGCCCACAGAGATCAGAAGAGGGCATTGGATTTCCCTGGAGCAGGAGTTACGGATGGTTGTTAGCTGCCGTGTGGCTGTTGGGAACCGAACCCAGATGCTCTGCAAGAGCAGTCAGTGCTCTTAACCACTGACCCATATCTCCAACCTCAAAGATCATGGAAATTTGAGAGGGGGGATCAGCTGGAAAGTCTGTAAGCCCCAGGAAGAGAATAGTTTTGTCATGTTCTCTCATGTATGTTTCTCTGTGATTAGTTTGGTAACAGTCTATAATTTGTTGCCATTCTACGACATTTGTAAAATGCAGGAATTTGAAATTGTATCAAGAACAGTATATTACGTTGATTTTTATGGAAGCATTATTTTATACTAATCCTTTTTTACTTCCAAAAAAGATACCAGGTGATCAGCACTCCAACAGATTTTTTCATGGTAATGGAATATGTGTCTGGAGGCGAATTATTTGACTACATCTGTAAACATGGGCGGGTGAGTAACACACTATCTAGTACACTAAACCTCTAAGCTAAGAGAGTAGCTAAGCATGAGAAAATTGCCAGCAAAGATATCTTCAGTGCTTTAGGTTGTTTCTGTAACAGTGTCCAACTAAACATGCAGAATATTAGACATTCTTCTTTAAAAGTCTCCTTTCATGACACTGATCTGGAGCTGGGTGTGGTGGTGCACACCTTTAATCCTAGCAGATGCTGGTGGATTGCTGTGAGATCTAGGCCAGCCTGGTCTATATAGTAAGTTCCAGGCCAGTTGTGGCTTCAGGGAGATCCTGGCTCAGAAAGACATAAAACAAAACAACAACTGAAACAACCAGACACTAATCCGGGAAATATATTCCACTTAGTCATCAAATGATCCCTGTACTTTTTAAACCTTTCCTGTAAAATCTCGTTGAAACTTCACCTCTTAGCATTTTCACATCCATTCTACTTCAGTTTGTTTTACTGCTTCCCCAACACATTATGCATATTTAACAACATTAGTTGACAATAAATATCATGGTCCTGCAGGAAAGGAAAATTTACCGAATTGTGTATTGAGCTTTGACAAGTTTTTGGTTGGTTTGTTTTGTCTGACTTGTTGGAAATTCTAATGAGTCAATTCTAATTAGCCTTCTTAGTTATATTTAGACTGGTTACAAAATGAAAATGCATGGTAAGTAGATGTCCTAGATATTCTTAATGCAGTTTATTTTTATATATGATAGGTTGAAGAGATGGAAGCCAGGCGGCTCTTTCAGCAGATTCTGTCTGCTGTGGATTATTGTCATAGACATATGGTTGTTCATCGAGACCTGAAACCAGAAAATGTGTTGTTGGATGCCCATATGAATGCCAAGATAGCTGATTTTGGTATGTTACTCCATGGTTGGTAAGAGATGTATAGCTGCCTTTTAAAATGTGCTGGTGACAAATCTTGTATGAGAAGAACTTTCATTCCAACCTCACAAATCACCTACCATGAAAAGGGGATTTGTTACCATCTCCACACCAGCTATTCTATTTATTTAAAGATAGTTAACTCTTAAGACTTCTAGAAACGTTGTTAGAGGGCCCTGTAAAGACAGATCCACTCAGGGGCTGGAGAGATGGCTCAGCTTTTACAAGCACTGGTTGCTCTTTCAGAGGACCTGGGTTCAGTTCCTAGCACCCACATAGAGGCTAACAACCATCTGTAACTCCAGTTCCAGGGGATCCACTGCCCTCTTCTGACCTCAGTGGGCTTTGCATGACAGGGGTGCAATTATACACTTGCAGGCAACACACATACATATAAAATAAAAATAATAAAATATTTTTTAAAAGATAGATCCATTAAATCTGCATTTTCCCATAAAAAACGATACCTGGTGGTGGTGGTGGTGGTGGTGGGAGTATGTAGAGAAATTCCTCTGAAAAATCTGTTGAAACAGTGGATGTATTTGTATTGAGGAATGCTTTATGGCCCTTCTGAATTGATCCATAGAAAGCCCATGGATCTTAGAGTAGCATCTAACCACTTAATGCGAGAATGGGAGTTTGGTCAAGGGTAAAGGATGGGGTAAAACTGAAGGGCCTATACTCTGCACACGCTCTGTGCTAAACATACCCGGGAAGGGTCCACAGTGGGCATTTAAGAAAAGCACTAAAGAGAGATGGAGAGGTGTCAGGTTAGTGATGCTCATTTTTTGAACCTGCCTTTAAATTAAACCAGAGAACTAGTTCATTATTTTCCTTTCTTCTCTAAATCATTTGACTTCTTGAGTAAATATCACCTAGACTTTTGGCTCAAATTATTTTTACTATGTTGAATTAAAGCTTTCTAAATCAAAACCTCAGGAATTTGAAGAAGGAGGATCTCCTGAGTGCATGTGTCCAATTCCAGCCTGAACAGCATACTGAGACCCCATCTCCATGGGGAAAAAAATACATTAGGAAAAGACTCTGCTTATCTATCTGAGCCTGTATCTAAGTACAAATTTTTAAAAAAAGGTTTAAAAAATGCTTTCATGCATTTTTAAGTGGCAGCCTATATTTAATTCCTTCAAACACAGAAGTAAGTAATAACATTTGAATGCTTTTATTTTTAAAAACAGCAATATAATTTCAAATAACCTCATTTATGAAGTGAGTGAAAATGTTCCTGTAGATGGTTTAACTTCACTTACACATGTGATGTTCTTTAACTTTTTGTGAGATAGTGTAAGGACTCCAAGTGATATTTATCTTCTAACATTGCTTTCCTTTTAAAATTCCATTCATTCATTCATTTTGTGTGCGTGTCTGTATATATGTGTGTGTGAGTGCAGGTACTTAAGTATGGAGGTCAAAGGACAACAATCTGGAACCTCCTGCCACCCATGGGATTCAGGGTCTGAATTCTGACCTTCAAGATTTAAGAAGCATTTCCACCCACTGAGCTCTCTCACTGTCCCACCTTTGCTTCTTATTGTTCATTTAGTTTTTGTACGTTTCATATGGTAAATCTTAATCATATTTATGCCCTCTCCCCATCTGCACTCCCATTACCTGTCCCCATGCTGAATCCCATTCATTCTGTAATATATTTTAAGGCCTATCCAGTCAAGCTTTTGAACTTAGGTGTCTCCTGGTTCAAATTCATCCACTGGAGTCTAGTCAGCCTATCTAGAGTTTCTCCCTTAAAGAAGATCTCTCCCTCACCCAGCAGTAATCAGTCAATAGTTACTTGGCTAAGGTTGGGGCCTGCTGCCCATTTCCTCAGCACCATGGTGGGTTTTTGTCTGATTGAGTCAATGAGCAAGTTCCCAGAGGCCTGGAAGTCTCTGTTACCTTACGTTAATGCAGCAGCCCTGGTTCTTACAGTCTTCCTGCCCCTTCTTCTGCGATGTTCCCTGTGCCATGGTGTGCGATTTAATATAGGAGTCCTGTCCAGGGACACGTACTCTGTAGTATTTTATTCTGTATACCTTGGCTAATTGTGGCCTTTGGAGACAGGGTCTCCCTTGTAGTCACAAATGACCGTGTAGCCCAGTCTGGCCTGGATGTCACAGAGATCCACCTGCCTCTGGTGAAGGTGTGCACCACCATGCCCAGCTCCACCATCACTTTGTAAAATGATTGGACAGTATGATTTATGAAGCCTAAAGCATTTGAAAATTTTCATGATGTTTCCATCTGTATCTTTGATATCTAGCAGCAGATAAATTTTACTTTTATTTCCAGGACTATCTAATATGATGTCAGATGGTGAATTTCTGCGAACTAGTTGTGGTTCTCCAAATTATGCAGCGCCTGAAGTCATCTCAGGAAGGTAACAGTTATTAGTGAAGAGTAAGCATTTTGTGATCTTGCATTCATTCTAGTAGCATTTCATTATATCCTCTTTGGAAGAAAATATTTTTTACATAGTAGAAACAAATTGTTCATTTATATTTTCAATACTGCATGGAGAATAATTTTTTTTGAGACAGTCTTCCAGTAGCCAACTGGCTTGGAACTCACTATGTCGACCAGCCTGGCCTCAATCTCACAGAAATCCTCCTGCCTCTGCCTCCTGAGTACTGGGCTTGAAGGGTGTGCCACCACACCCGTCCTAGAATAGTCAATTTTTTTTAAACTTCATGTAGACATTGTTAAAACTGTATTTATGCATTTAGTTCCATTGATAATGTCTGAAACAGACCTTGATGTAACATCTCTCTTTCATTGTAGAAAATGTTAGGTAACAGTAAGCATTTGCTGAAATTTAAGCTAGTATCATTATTCATCAGACACAATTATTTATTATAATTACATATAATTATAATAATTATATAATTATAATTATAAAATATTATATTTTGCATATTTCACAAAACTCACAAACTATTATTTTGTATTGTCTTGGGAAAAATGGAATTTGGGTGACAATACTGTTTCAGAAATTTAACTCAGACAGGAGTGGTGGCCTCAAGCCTTTAATCCCAGCACTTTTGAGGCACAGGCAAGTGGATCTCTGATTGAGGCGAACCTGGTCAACACAGTGAGTTCCAGGTGAGCTAGGGCTACAGAGAGACCCTGTTCCAGAAAAACCAAAAACAACACAGCTCAACAAAACCAAAGCCAAAATTAACTCAAGCCAGCAGGTGCATCTCTGTAAGGTTGAGGCCAGCCTGGTCTACATAGAGAGTTCAAGGTCAGCTGGGGCTACAAAGACCAAAAGACCCAAACCAAACGAACAAAATTTAATCCTGACAAGTGGAGACTATGAAGTTTCTCTTGTAATTGACTCAGTGACATATTATAAAACTCAGGTGGCAGTGAGGAAGTCGAGTCATCTACATTGGTTGGTATCTGATTTTAAAAGTTACCAGGATGAGAAAAAATATTGAAAAGGTATTGTTACAAGTAGCAGAATGTGTCTCAGTCCATTTGGACTGCTGTAAAAGGGTACCATGCACAATGCCTTATAAACAACAGAAACCAGTTCCTCACAGTTCTGGAACTGAGAAGCTGCCAGATGTGGTGTCTCTAGGGCCTGTTCCTCACAGCCCACTGTCTTCTCAGTGGAAACTCACACGGTGAGAGGGGATTCGGATCTCTTGGGCAGTCTGTTTGATAAGAGCACCAACTTACTTGTGAGAGCTTCACCCTAATGGCCAAATCTCCAAAAATTCTCTCTTCCTCAAACCATCTCGTTGAGGATTAGAATTTCAACAGGTGAATTTGGGTGTGTGTGTGAGGGGGTACATAATAATGTAGTTCATTGTAAGCAGTTTAGGCAGTACAGCAAATGAAGTAAATTAAGAGCAGCAATTTTTATTGAAAATAGATTATGTTCTTTTCACTATAATTATAGAATTTTTTAAAAAATCACAGACCCAATTTGAGTTTGGTAATGGGCTGGTGGGTGATATTAGTATAGAAAGATAAGATGTATGAGAGAAGGGTGTCTTCTAGAGCCAAACCAGCCTTAGTTCTCGAGCTTGCAAGTGATTTTGAATGAAAGCATTAGGAACTCAAGATGATTTACACAGGGTAGCCTCTATTTACATGGTACTAGTTAGGTACTTAATGCTTCAATTTTTGTTTAAAATGTTTGCTGGGGACAGACATTCTGTCATATGCTCTTTTTCTTTGATGTAGTAGTTCTGTGAGAAAAGAGCAGCCCCTACACTATTGCATCATGTTTTCTAGTGTGTGGTTATCTACTTCGATATTGCCTTCAACAAATCAACCATAGAAAATATATTAATTTTTAATTAGCAGAGTGCAACTACATTAATTTTTGACAAATAAAAATAATATAGTCTCTTGGTAAACTTACGTAAGTAGTTAGAGCAGTTATTTCCTCTGGAGAATTAAATGTTGAGGTTTAGGGATGGCAGTGCATGTCACTGAAGACCTTCAAAATCAGTCTGTCCATAGTTTGTTCTGTGTCAGGATGTAAAACATAGAAGCAGGTGATGAAAGATGAGAAAAAGTGGTCCTGTGTCTCAGGTTTTGCTGTCATCTTTTTTCAGATTGTATGCGGGTCCTGAAGTTGATATCTGGAGCTGTGGGGTTATCCTGTACGCACTTCTTTGTGGCACCCTCCCATTTGACGATGAGCACGTACCTACGCTGTTTAAGAAGATCCGAGGGGGTGTATTTTATATCCCAGAGTATCTCAACCCCTCCATTGCCACTCTCCTCATGCATATGCTCCAGGTGGACCCCCTGAAACGAGCAACTATCAAAGACATTCGGTGACTATGTTTCTGCTCTTTAGCACATTTTCTCGTGATTATGAGAGTCATCCTAGTTGAACATCTGCTTCATATTTGCTATGTAACATTTCATACAAATTTTAAGGCTACGTGTGTTGTACATGCTTTTAATCCTAGCATTCACCCAGGAGGAGGAGGCAGGGGCATATTGAGTTCAAGACCAGCATGCAAGCTCCTGACTCAGGAACTTTACTGACCTACCTTATTATGCTGATCTGATCATGTCACTTTCAAATACATGCCATCACCTTTAACCTTAGAGCATGAGTAACAAAGCATTTAAGATTCTTTGTAAGAAGACTCTACTCTCCTGTAATCTTACCTTCAGTGCCACAGCCCCAGCATTAGACTGTCGGCCTCCGTGGCCTGCGCATGTTATTCTGTGTCGGATGCCTTTTCTGCCCTCTGACTTTTGTCTCCATTCATCCTTTCAAGTTCTGCTCACGTGCCATGTTTCTGGTTCCTTTGGGTGGTATGGAAACTTCTGCTTCTCACACATTCCATTTGGCTCAGGCCTTATTGCTGCATTCTCATACTGTCTGGTCTTTCTCCTTTCCCACCGTATAACTGGATCAGGGTACAAAGTGTCTTAATGACTTTTCTATACACTGTGTTACTTTATCGCTGTATTCCTGAAACTGCAGGTTAAGAAAGAATCTGAAGAAATGTTGCATGGAAAAGTGGAGAGACTTACATATTTTATATATGGTAGATAAAATAATGCATACAACATTTTCTGGAATCTTTAAGATCACTATAAGTAGCTTGCTTGCCTTATATGATATCTAATGTGATGAAGATGTGGTGTAAATACAGTACAAGGGAACAATGATAAGTGTCCCTCCATGTTCAGTTCAGGTGCAACCCCGTTCCCCTGCACCTCTACCCCAACTTTCCTACCTGCATGCAGTATCTTATCATTTAGAAGCTGAGGTCTGTATATGAGAGAACTTGGAGTGTTTGTCTTTTTGAGCCTGGATTACCCCACTTAGTACATTAAAAACTAAGTTTTGTTAAGAATTGGATCCGGTAGGCTCTTGTGGGTTTGCTGTGAAGGATCACTGGATGAGAAAGTCAGGAAGCCCAACGCAGGAATGATGTAATGCCTCCTGCATCTTACACGTCTCTGGAGGATTTTTGTTATTACCTTAGGTTTCAAAATGTTTGTTTACAAGCACATTCTTTTGACATCTTTCCATAACTTTAAACAACAACATCAGTGTAGAATAACAATTCTAACCCCTGTGTCCCATGACGATGGCTGCAGGAGTGCAGTCTGTTGACTGCAGCAGGTTCCCCTGCAAGCAAGGCCGGATACTCCTTTTGCATTTGGAATCCCTTTCTTCATTGCATTGACTAGATAATTGACTAGAAGCATCTGAGGGAGGGAGGATTTGTTCTGGTTCCCAGTTTGGGGGGATACAGTCCATTACGGTGGGGGAGGCATGGCCTAGGTGCCTAGTGAGAACACATCTGCAGACCGGAAGCAGAGAGGAGGTAGCAAGTGAGACCCATCAAGCCTCAAGGCCCACCCCCAGTAACCCTCTTTGCCCACTGAGGCTCTACCTCCTAAAGGAATGATGTAATGCCTTTACAACAAGTTTCATAAACAGCACACCAGCTGAGGATCGAGAGTTCCAACACCAGAGCCTGTGAGGGATAGCACACATTCAAACCACAACAGCAGAGTCTGTGCGGGGTACCGAGCATTCAAACCACAACAGCAGAGTCTGTGCGGGGTACTGAGCATTCAAACCACAACAGCAGAGTCTGTGCGGGGTACCGAGCATTCAAACCACAACAGCACTGCTTTCTTTCCCAGCTTTTCCCAATGTTCCAGTTCCTGAATAGAGATGCAGAACTGTAGAGAGCTGCCAAATTTAGTTATGGAAATGAACTAACAGGAAAACACCCTCTGTGTTCACAGTTCTTTGGAATAAATAGTTCTTCCAGTTGGGTTTTCCTCAGAAGAAAAATTAGACATGCCGATATACTTGCACTTGCATCTATAAGCATATAAATTCAGAATAGTAAAGGGACTAATTTTATTATTTTTAAACAATTATTTGTATATTTATAGGCTTTAGAAGAAAACATATAAATAAGTCTATGAAGATGACTTGTTTAAGTTCATTGTTCCAGAGGCAGGTAGTATAAAATAGTGGCATTCATCTCTGTACTTAAAATAATAACTATTTTGAATTTTTCTTCAATATTTTAATGTGAGAATTCTTAATTTGATAAAATATAGTCCAACAGGCAAAAGAATCAAGATGATTAACAACTGAGAGCACCGTGAGTTTTGCCGCACATTTACATATTTTGTTGCACTTTTAATAGGTAGCTATTATTAGCTATTATTAGTCTCATTTTAAAAAATGAAACTGAAGATTAGATTATGTCATGATTTATGTATCTGTCTGCTTCTTTCTAAGTATAAATTGCTTTAAATTAGGGATTAAGTTTTCATACCCAAAAGCACATTGCCTGTTGAATATTTAATGTTGAATTTTCCTGTATTTGTTGAAAATTACACAGCTGAGGGCTGTGGATGAAGCTCAGTTGGTACAGTGCTTCCAGAGCATTCACAAAGCCCTGGATTTAAAGCCTAGCACTACATAAACTGGGTCTAGTGGTACACGTCTATAATCCCAGCATTAGTGAGGTAGAGCCAAGTGAATCAGAAGTTCAGGTTCATCCCTGGCTGTATAGCAAGCCTGGGCTACATGAGACACTGTCTCAAAAAAAAAAAAAAAAAAAAAAGAGAGAGAAAATTAAGTTGTCATTGTTGGAAATTCTTCTTAAAAATATTTTATTGATTATTTTTATTTTATGTATATGAGTGTATTGCCTGTATATATGTACGTGCACCCATGTTGTCCATGTTGTGCAGTGCCCTTGGAGGTCAAAGAGGACATCACATCCCCTGGAACTGGAGTTATGGACAGTTGTTAGCCACCATGTAGGTGCTGAGAATCAAAGGCAGATCCTCTGGAAAAGCCAGTGCTCTTACCCACTGAACTATTCCTCCAACCCCATTGCTAGAAATTGTTAAAACTGATTTAAGTTTTTTTTTTTTTTTAAGGAAAAATTACACACCTACTAAAGGACAAAAGTTCTAGAACTCAGTATGCCTGAATCAAAAACTCATGCTATTTGTACTATCCCAAATTATCATATAAGTTCCAGGACATCCCTCCTTCTGTCTGTCGTAGCACTTTATGTACCTTGTACGCCATGACAGTATTGTCTTTCTGTTTCTGTACAAGTTGAATCTTCCTCTTCTGAAATGCTTGAGACCAAAGTGTTCTAGATTTCAAACTTTTCCAGTTTTGGAGCATTTGTGTAAATTTTTCCAGCTAAGCATTCTTATCCAAAAATATGAAATCTGAAATGCTTAAGAATTCAGAAGTTTTAGAGCATGGTAATCAAAACATTTCAGATTTTGGAGTATTCAAGTTTTGGATTTTCTGATTAGGGATGCTCAGCTTATATTGATCTGACTTTACCTTAGGGCATGTCCAGTTTTAACTATACGGCCTTCAAGGAGTTAGTAACTGTTAGGTGAAACATCAAACACAGACCCAGAAGTGAGAAGAAATGGAATTTGGGAGAGCAGTTTGCAAGCACTGTAGTTTAGTATCTCTTTATACTCTTAAAAACTGTTGAGGACCTTAAAGATTTTCTTAATGAAAGATGTAGCAATAGTTAGCATATAAGAATTAAAAGAATTAAATTCACTTAGAATAGCAATACCTATTACATATTAATTTTAGCAGTGTGCCCTCTTTTATAACTGAGGGTCGAGCTAGGGGCTGTGCGTCTCGGCCAGCACTCCATTTCTAATCTGTATTTCTATTCCCCACCCCATCTCCTTTTTACCTTTTATTTTGAGATAGTGCTTCACTGAATTCCCCAGGTGGCCTGAAGTTCCCTCTGTAGCTCAGACAGGTCTTGAACTTGAGGTCCTCCTGTCTCAAGTAGCTAGGATTGTAGGTGTGTACTAGTAGGCCAAATGGTAAATTCTCTTTTATGGAAGTAACCTAAAATTTCAAAAAAAAAAAAAATTGTGAAAAGAGTGGCAGCAGCTGTTGTCTACTGAATGACCTTCACATCCACGTGGTCAGGCCATTGGATTCTCAGTTTGCTTCTGCACCTAATTTTGCAATAATTTGTATTAGCTGAAGTTCTTGAAGAAAACTGACCTCAGGTAAGTGGTTGGAAATAAAGGAATCAAAAGGAGTATGTTAGCAGTCATTCAGAATAGCTATGCTGTTCTTTGATACTAAAACAAAGTTTAACAATACTAGCTTGCAAATTGCAGTATCAAGTAAGAAAAAAATAGCAATGTTGTGTTTTACAACATTATAGTCCATTGATGTGTCTTACATTTTGAGTGAATCTCATACATGTATGATTCTGTCACATCATACATTGGATACTGAAAAATCTTACATTATTGAACTACACATATTTTCCAACTATTATTTCAAAAGTTATATTCGTTGGGACTGGAGAGATGGCTCAGTGGTTAAGAGCACTGGCTGTCTTTCCAGAAAACTCAGTTTTGGTTCCTAGTACCCATATGGCAGCTGACAACTGTCTGTAACTCTGGTTCCAGGGGATCTGATACCCTTTTCTGATCCATGGCCATTGCATGACGTGGGTGCACTCACACACGTGTAGGCAATACACTCATACACATAAATAAATAAAGTAGTTTTAGAATTATATTTATTATTCTCATCACTAACTTCATCAGAAAGTCTTTGGGTCTTGAGAAACCATCAAGTTCTAGGAGGCTGATACAAATTACTATACAATGTTCTGGATTTTTGCTTAAAACTGTAAATTTTATCATTGGCCACAAATATTGCTAGTGGTTTTCCTAGAAGTGATAGGCTCACTGTTTGTTTTTCAGGAAGGGATAGCCCAAGTCTGAATACCTTTGTTTACTCAGCAGTAGGAATTAGTTAACTGGCACAGGGTCACATGTCTAATCAGTGGCAGAGCTGGCATTAAAGACCAGAATTTTGGAGTCTATCATGCTGCTTTGCCCCATGTCTTAATTGTTTGGGACTTGCCAAAGCATGTTCTTACAATAGTGCTTATGGTATTTTTCTAGAGAACACGAGTGGTTTAAACAAGATTTGCCCACTTACCTCTTTCCCGAAGACCCTTCCTATGATGCTAATGTCATTGATGATGAAGCTGTGAAAGAAGTTTGTGACAAATTTGAGTGTACAGAATCAGAAGTAATGAACAGTTTATACAGTGGTGACCCTCAAGACCAGCTCGCAGTGGCTTATCATCTGATCATTGATAATCGGAGAATAATGAACCAGGCCAGTGAGTTCTACCTCGCCTCTAGCCCTCCAACTGGTTCTTTTATGGATGATAGTGCCATGCATATTCCCCCAGGCCTGAAACCACATCCGGAGAGGATGCCACCTCTGATAGCAGACAGCCCCAAAGCACGATGTCCACTGGATGCACTGAATACGACTAAACCCAAATCTTTAGCTGTGAAAAAAGCCAAGTGGCATCTTGGAATCCGAAGCCAGAGTAAACCATACGACATCATGGCTGAGGTGTATCGAGCTATGAAACAGCTGGATTTTGAGTGGAAGGTAGGAAATCAAAGTCTATCAAGGTTGTTTGAGAAGTGATTTTCCTGATAAGTGGTTTAAGCAGTTGAGTATTGAGATCAATAAAAAGTTGTTTTTGATTTAGAAATTACTTCAGCATACTTCATGCTTTTTGTTGACATAGTCCATTCATTTCAGATGTACAGTGAAAACATAACAAAGGATAAAGAGCTATTGTTGGGAACTTAGGTATTTTAAATTATACAATAGCATTCTTGCCCAAGAAACAAAGTAATTAACTTGAAATTATCTGAGAAAACAGGCCACCAGTTTCACCATGGTTCATAACCACAAAATGTCCTGAATCTTGAAGGACAGTATGCTTATGCTTTTCTTCTATTTTTAGGAGGGTTTTTTTTTTCTTATTCTTTCTTGCTTTCTTGGCACAGATGGTAGGCGCCTGGGACAGCTAGTGTTCAAAATAAATTTTGCTGTCAAGACACGTTCATTCAGCCAACAAAACTCAGTTTCTCCAAACTGAGAAGCCTTCTTTTCTGGTGTTTTAAATCTTTGATGTATTAGGTACTTTGCTTGTTGCTGTGACAAAACATCAGACAAGAGCATCTTAAGGAAGAAAGGGTTGAGGTCCAGTCCGCAGTGAGGGGTCAGGGCAGCGGGAAAGCGAGGCAGATGATGCACTGTGTCCGGAGTCGGGAAGCCAAGGCTGATGAATGCTGGTGCGCGTTCACCCTCCTCACTCAGCCCAGGACTCCCGCCCGTGAGGCGGAGCCACCCATGTTCAATTTAGACCTTTCCACTTCAGTGGTCTTCTGGGTGATTCTAGATCTGGTCAGGGTGACAGTCTTAACCATTACAAGCAACCCGTCGTCAGCTTGACAGCTAAACATATCATTTTTAGACTTCTTCTCCCCATAGGCTCATGGCCATCTCGTGATGTAAAATCCATTCAGTCCACCTTCAGAAGGCCCTGTAGTCTTTAACAGTGCCAGTACTGTTCTGTATAATCCGTCACCTGTGCTATGGTATATTTTTCTTTCTATCAGGACACATTTTACTTACTTTTAAATTAGCATTTTATTTCAGATCAACTCTTTTTGAATATATATAGGGGGTATTTTTTTTTCATTTCAGTTATCCATTTGCTGCTGTCTTTGCTTTATGATGATGAACATTTACTTAAATTTTTTATTAAGATACCATTCTGACAAGTTCATACATGTATGTAACACACTTTCATCACCCTGTCCCCACCCTCTTATCTCTCTCCCTCTCCTCACGTCACCAGCCTCGCTCCTGGACCCTGCCCATCTCTTTAGAAGACTCAGGACTTAAGGTCTTGTTATGTGACGCACTGAAAGAGAAGAAAAACATTTAAACTTACCGTGTCAGTACTGACAGAGTCTAACAAATCGGTTGCTACTTTCATTTCATTATTTGTACACGAATAAAATAACATTTCCTTAAACTAAAATAGATCCCCCTTTTCTGAAGCAATTTTATTTAGTTAAAAGGGGATTTTACTGGCTCATGTCTATAATCCCAGTATCACAGAGGCTGAGATAAGAAGATTGCCATAGATATAAGGCCAGTGTGAGATTCTATCTCAGTAGATAAATGTGTAAATACAAGGAGATATCAACATCTTTAAAATTTCTTATAGAACGACAAATACAGAAAATTTGATAGATGTTCTGAAAAATCAGAATCTTCTTTATCATGGGATTATCATGCTATTTGTATTTTATGATTGAACCTGATATAAGCCCTTAGCATGTTAGTTCTCTGCTATTCCTTCTGCTCCCTTTTACAAAAGTATTGTAGCAGAGGCCATGTGTCCCCAATTATTGATACTCTAAGACAGATGCATACTTTATATAAATGGTACTGTTAGCGGGACTGAGTATATTTCTTATCTTACCCATATCAGATGTTTGCTTTTTATATTCTTTGCTAAGTTGAGAGGCACTGTGTAGTTTTTAATTTTGACTTATTTACTGTTTTAGGTAGTGAATGCCTATCATCTTCGAGTAAGAAGAAAAAATCCAGTGACTGGCAATTATGTGAAAATGAGCTTACAGCTTTACCTGGTTGACAGCCGGAGCTATCTTTTGGATTTTAAAAGCATTGATGGTAAGGAAGCCATGCAAGCAGATGTTCAAGAAAATAATCTTAGTGCCATGTGATCTCAAGTGTTCAAGATCCCAAAGACATGTTGGCTAGGTCTTCTCCTTTTTAAGTAGACCTAACCAAAATGTAAGTGAAGTCAAGTTTCTAGGAGAAACTAAGTGGCTAAGGGTGTGCTCCTCCTCTCCCCCCAGTGTGAGAAGGTTACGTTCGTGTTAGTGGATGCTATGTCCTCTGTTAAGGAGGATTCAGTATGCTTGTTACACTGTTCTTTGGTCCGTTTCAGATGATGTAGTGGAGCAGAGGTCTGGTTCGTCAACACCTCAGCGTTCCTGTTCTGCTGCTGGCTTACACAGAGCAAGGTCAAGTTTTGATTCCACAGCTGCAGAGAGCCATTCGCTCTCAGGCTCTCTCACCAGCTCCTTGACCGGAAGCACAGTGTCTTCAGTTCCCCCTCGTTTGGGCAGTCACACCATGGACTTTTTTGAAATGTGTGCCAGTCTGATCACTACTTTGGCCCGTTAATAATCTATCACTGGTTTGTCTTTCTGTTACTGCACTGTGAAAATCAGATATTGTTTAAATTATTATCTCACTTCTGGATATCATATGCTCTGCAATATTAATAGACATGAATATTTCCAGGGGACATGTAATATCAAAGTTACCAAAACACAAAAGTCTGGTACTTTACTTTTGGAACTCCCTAATTCTATTGTGCCATGGTAAATTCACACAGGTAGTACCGTGAATGGATGCACGTTGAAGTTTGCTCATTTATACCTGTGAGTTCACTGCACATGAGATGCACACCTCACTGATGAGCCAGCTGGTTTAGGGATGGTGTGACGGTGCCGACTTGCTTCTTGTTTTGTGCACAGAGATCCGGTTTGCTTCCTGAACTTCAGCATTACTCCTCGTTTTGCTTTTGTTTTTTTGCAGAAGATTAAGAAATAAAAAAAAATGATGTAAATGTAGAAATCTTAAAAACCTGTCCGCTAAATGTCAGAAACCAAATTCTGTTTAGCAGTTTCTGCCAATGCTGCCAATGCTCACCAGAAGGGCTGTTTCTGTGAACAGGTGTCCCAGTCTCCAGAGTTCTTAAAATAGCTGTTTCCAGCTCAACTTTGTCTTGGGATTTCCCTGGGTAACAAACAATCGGTCTCTTAAGAGCCGTCACGATTCTACTTAGTAGTAAAACATCTGGAATTACCAATGATTTCTTTCTCCCATGAATGCACATAATTTAAAAATACATCTTCAAAATTTACCTTTTGACTATTTACTTATGCTTTTTTACCAAAAATGATAAGATCATCAGGGCTGGGGATATAGCTCATGGTAGAGTGCATGCCCAGAATGTACAGAGTCCTGAGTTAAATCTCACCACACACACACACACAAAAAGACCATACAGAAATCGTAGACAGTTAAATGAAACAGTATCAGCAATCCCCTAAAGAGAGTTCTTCCTTTGATCTTTATTTGTGTTTATGGAGGCAGGATTGTGCAGAGGAGGTCCTGGAGGTCGGGCTTCTCTGACTGAAGTTCACTTGAAGTCTGAGCTTACTGTTGATGCCACCTCCCTCTCCTCTCCCAGGAGCCACTGTATTTGCTCATTGTTTTCGAGCCCTTTATGGTTCCCTTCTGGGTTGCCAGCCTTTCAGTCAAAAACCCCTGCTTTGTCCTTTGGACTGATGGTGTAATTCCAAAGCTTAGTATGCTGTGACCTTCACTGTTGAGCCTGATAGGACAGGGAAGCCTTAAACATGTTTAAAAATACTCTCGGAATAAATATATATGTTGTTTACATATATACATATATGTATTGACACATCAGTGCTTTTGATCAAAAAAAAAAAAAACAAACTTTTTGTGCAAGTTATTTTTAAATATTTAAGATTTTTTTTAAAAATGCTAAATTATAGCAGAATAGAGAAAAGTCATTATATTTTGTTTTAGTAAAAATATTTTAAAATCGTGTTTAATTTATCTTATTTGTATTTATTCATTTATTGTATTTATATTGTGATTAACAAAATCATTGACTTGATTTACCCCATAAAATATAAAGCTCTTGAAAACAAAGCAACTTGCCTTGATAGGAATTCTCCTCAGCCAAAAACATATTTTCTACCAAGAAGCAGGTTAGACCAGGTTTCTCCTGTGTTAATGGAAAACAAGTATGTCTATCTTTAAATAGTATTTGAGTCAGGAGTTTGCAACATATCACATCAGATTTTTTTGGAGATCTTTAAAAATTGTGGTCAATATTTCTAAGTCCAACTTGTCAAAATAAAGGAATTTTGCTCACCAATTTCGGAAAGAGGGTAGGCTTCCAGTTCAAAGTACTTTTTCTAAACTACTTTATTTAACCTTTGAAAGATTGCCATCTTGTGGCAACAAGGGGTAATTTTTAGTAGTTATTTTAATAGTGATAAATAGTTTTGTTTTGTCTGACTGCTTTGTGGATCTGGCATAACTTTGGCTTCTACAAATGTGTACAGACCTCTTTTAAGAAAAACAATACCATCTTATAACACTCTCCTAATTTTGAATGGAATAGCCTTTGAAATAAGGAACTGATTGGATTCTTTACCTTTGATGACAAAATCCACAAATGTTTTGAAGGGAGGAATGGTTCCAGAATGCTTCCCAGTGCAGTAAACTGGATGTTAGAAACTTGCTCATTGCTAAATTACTTTACATGAATTTTTATTATGCTATTTGAAATCTAACAAATTACTGAATTTTCTTATTCATGGCAGCATTTATGAACATGCAGTTTGATAGTTACCTGTTGAGTTTCAGAAGAACTGAAGGCAATAGTTTTGTTTCTTTTCTGCATTGTTTTTAAAACTTACTCTATGAATGTAGGTGATATAATACATTTGTTTGCAGAGTTCAAGGACTCAGTCTAGCATAATAGAGGTTAGAATTCCATCAGAGCAGGTTTTATTGTTGTCCCAGAGAATGGATGAATTCTTTGAAAATTCAAAATTCCTGCATTTCAGTGTTAAACCCTGGCCCACTGTGAATGTAATAGGGAAGCCTGGACTAAGAGTAGCTTCTCTCATTAGATCCTGGGGAGAGTTGCTACTATTAGGATATGGATATGGCCCTTACTGATGTCCTGGAGATAGACTCCATATGGCTCAAGGATAGCATTTCCTAAAGCAAAGAGCTCCCAAGTTTCAAAATGAAAACAATAAAAGAAACCTTAACATCCCTTAAGAAAGAGGAAAATTGGAAACTGTTTTTTGAGAAAATTACTGCCCCTGATTGCTCTAATTCGTGTGGCTGCAGCTGAACTGAGACAGCACTTCCGCTCTCAGTGGCTGAGGAGCCTGATTCCGTCCAGAACTGCTTCCCTCTAACTTGCAGACAAGTTCATTCTGAGTGAATAATATGGACTCAGTAGATTTTTTTTTAATGTCTGAACTTGTTTTGTCACATGTTGGTTTTCTTATTCAGACTGTCATTATTTTTAGGTACAACATCTATTACTATTATTATCTTAAAAGATGACTAAAAAGTCTTAAATAATGTTACTTGGGGGCAAGGAAGAGTAGAAGACCAGTGACTTATAATTATGGCTCCATGGACATGGGAAATCAGTTTTACTGATATATCAAAGTGTGTCATCAGTAAACAGAAAGTACTAAGTACTTTTGTTTAGGAAACCAAATTTAAAGCTGTCTCAGAGCTACAGGGAGAGAGAGAGAGAAAGAAACCATTCTTCACAAGTTAGCCTTTTGTTTTGATCAGCAAACAGTTTAAGAGGCTCCTGCAACCTCTGTTGTGTGTTTGTATGCCTTGATAGGAGTCATCTGCAGAAAGAACCTAGGAGCCCAAGTTAATCAGAAATAATAGTACTTCTATGTCAGGGAATTGGCCATATGTAAGACAAGTAATTATCCTCTTTATGCAAAATGGGTTTTCAAGGATACTTACATAATTCTGGGTTTATTCTCTTTCCTTGACTGGTTTGTATTCAGAGAATGCAAATTTAATACTTAAGATGAAATGAACCATAATTTGGAAAATAATCATAAACAACAAATTCAGATTTTTTGGATTAGTTTATCTGTAGCATCTATTAACATGCAAACATTCTTAATGTGGGTACCACACTGACATTTATAACATATAGAAGCCTGGAGCATACCTTCTGCTGACACTGTTTCTCTCACCATCCACTGGTTAATAACTTAAATTCTCATTGTGAAATCTTGTATCTAAATACCAGATCTCCTCATAGACTTGACTATTTTTTGTTTTTAAAGACTAAAGCTCTTCAATCTGGCATTTCTTTACCTGATACCTTCAATCACCCTGTGACTTTTAAAATACAAAAGATGGCTAGGTGAGAGATATGTGTCTCTAGGTAAATTTCATCCTGAATTGGTCCTCAGTTTTGAGACCCAGAAATGAGAGAGACAGAGTAAAGGACAGTGTGTACCTCTGAGCTTTGAAGCTCTGCTTTGTCTGCCTTTCTGTATTTGCTTTAGTGTTCACTTTTTATGTATTTGTGTTTTTATACTAGTGTGAATGTTCTATTTTAGATTGATGAAGCATTTAAAGGTATATCCTCCTGTAGTTTTCTAAATACAAGCTTACTTGGACTACTAGTATACAAAGGACAATAATCGTCCAGAAAATCAAACATGAAAACATCATGTGTATCTAGCATGAAACTAATCACTAATTTGTAATCATACTCTTTTATAGTGATTTTAGATTCAGGGTCTCCAGTTCTCTTAACTTCCCATCACAGGTAGTCCAAGAAGCAGGATCAGAAAACTCTTCATAAATATTGAGTGCTATACAAGTATTCAGTGATGACCAGTTGTTCTTTAAAGTGTATCACCTTTCCTCTAGGCAGAACAGTTTGAGTTCATCTGAATAGTCAAGCAACATTGATGAATTGCTTGTAAGTCTCAGATGGCATACCATAGTCTTTAACTGAATATATCGAGTTTAGTTCTATAAACCAGTTGATTGTCCTAGCTGGATATAATTATCTGAAATATTTATTATTATATTGATTTTTTTGTAAGTACTTATAAATAATTAAGGTGCTTTAAATCTAGAAGAATCTTTAGAACATAATTTTTCCTGCATTTTTATTTATGTGATTTTTTAAAGTACCGGGTATTGAACCCCGGGCCCTGCACATGCTAAGTGAATGCTCTACTACTGAGCTAAATCCCTGCCCTGATTTGTGTGATTTTTATAGCACAATCTCTTTTTTAAAAAGGAAAATTAGTCCCAGTCCCTATGTAAATTACCAGTTTGTGACTGTTATTTGAGTTAGGCTTATCTAAATTTCAGAGTGATGAATTTTCATTTTCTATATAGATATACAACATTATTTTCATTTCTCTATGAACTAATCATTATTGGCTGGATAGAAATTTTCTCAAACCTTTTAAAACTTAGAAATGTAGCTTATATATAAAGCTTTAAATCATAAATACATACACTTTACTTAAAAAAAATCAGAGGCATCTTTACTAGCCTCTCCATTAATATTTGTGATGCATTTGATGGCACTAAAGAGTCACAGCATGAAAAACAGGACCCACAGTCTAGACTAGATTAGGTTTTAATTAAACTTCTTCAGCCATCACTTGCTAAGAATCAGGTGTCATCTAGAAGTTATCAGACTGTAGGCCTGTATTTTGTGGGCCAATATGAACGTTTACTGCTCGCCTTGCATAGCAGTGCCCTTTGCAGCCTCACTGCTTGTGATTTTGGGTAACCATTGTTCATGCCTAAAGGCAGTTCAGATTTTACAGAAGTATACATGAGTATTTGGAAAAGCAGAGCAAGTAAATTTCAACTGTATTTAAAGTGCAATTAGGAAATCCTAGAGTTCAGCGTTCTTTCCAGGAAAAAATAGTTAAGGATTTGTAGAATGTTCTAGAATGAATAAAATTTTGAACATAGGATTTTTTTATAAGGTTTATACGTATTTTTTTTAAGGTTTGCTATTTTGTGTTAATTTTCAAGGAGAAACAGAAGCATCCTGGGAAAGGAGAATTGCATTAATTTTTTTCTGCTAATCTGAACATGCAGTTTTCAGTCAAGTCTTTTAAGTTTTGTTACTAAAAAAAGCCCATTTTTCTAGATGGATAGCATTTTTCCTAGAATGAAAGAAACATAAATTCATTGTTCTACAAAGAAATAAACAGTAAATGGTGCCTTCGTAAATTATTGGAATAGTAAAAGTAAGCTTTGTTCAAACTCGATTTCCTTCTCCTGTCTCTCACTGTGTTCCTTTGGTCTGTCCTCAAAGGGCCGGGTTGTGCTCCTTCGGCCGAACCTTAGCGCCACCTCTAGAAGTTGTTCCCCGAAGCATTTTCTGTTTCATATACTTCACTTTTTAAAGACACCGGGGTAAATTTTTGGCCGATTTCTCATGCTTTAAAATTGAACACAGTTAGAAGCAATCTTTATGTTTTAAAAGTCTATAAAAGAAATGCAGTGCTAAGGACAAACTCTCATCAGAATCCGGGTCTCTGTGACCACGGTGGCCGCACACTCACATACCATTAAGTAGTTTCCTCCTGTACAAAATGAGAATAATAACCTACCTCACAGATGTATGTGAGAAACTGTTTGAAAGCCCACAAGGGCTTATATTCCCACATTTGATGTCAATCCTTTCCTTTTTCTACTAGATATCTTTGGTACTGATAGGATGAATGTCTTGATTTTTAGGTCAGTTTTATGTGATAAGAATGTAGTGCTAAGATTGTATAAGACCACAGTTTTACAAATTATAGTGTTCTTATTGTAAGGACATTTAAAATTTCATGGAAACCTCAAATATTCAAATATGAAGTTTGTCTTGTTTCAGTAAATATTGTTACTCAGAACTTTAGATGCTGGCTGAAGCTGCCATAACGTGTCAAAATACGTTTTTCTATCAAGACTGTTCACAAACATCCATGGTTTACTCTGTATGCAGTATGTATTGTGAAGTTGTTCTAGAACTGTGACCTTGAAAGATAACATTCTGATATGGTTTTGGAGAACTGGCTGTGTTTTTGTCGTGTTTGCTTAAATATACGGTGGTTTTGGAGTGCAACAAATAAAACTGAAAGTTGGCAGCTGTTAGGTTATGTCTGTGATAATCATAACACAATGTATTACTTAATAGTAATTAATTTATTTTTGAAGAATGCCATGTGTTTATTCTTAGCCTGTAAATAAACCTCATCATGCATCAACAATAACTCATTGGAGCGCTAGACTACATCTCTGTTTAGAAACATTTTTAAATTGTTGAAATTGAGACTGTTTTTTACAGTTGGTTTCAGAAGCAGGAGGGGAAAAAAAAATCAACAAACTTCCAGGGATTTTGTTTAAATAACTGTGTTCAAATTTCGGTTTATACTTGTAGTGTATCTCTGTGAATTAGAAGAGGGTAGGAAGGGTTTCTCTCGAAGTAACCGTGTAGTAAAGATGTCTTTTTGGGTTTCAGAGTGTCCGTAGTCACAGAGAACTGATGAGTGTGTGCTGCACAGAGCACACTGGCAGCCAGCACAGAGAAAAGAGCCTGTCTGATTGCTTATATGCTTTTTGTCACAAAATCAAATTAAAGTCTGGTTAATTTGAAAGCTGGTTTTGTTTCTGTTCTGCCACTAAATTATCATTCTGTTTGTCAAATATGGTTCCTGAGAAAGCTGTTTTACAAGGAGGTTGCCGTGACTCATCGGAGATTTATACCATCGCTCTTCTCTTTTGTCTTATGTCACCAGACACTGTAGTTTTTAACCTTAGCCACGTGTGAGTTTTCTTTTCTATAACAAATTAGCACAAGTTCAAGCACTCAGCAAAGATTTATTATCTAATGGTTTGTACCTTATGTCATCCAGGCTGCCCTTGGACTCACTACAAAACTCCAGGTGACCTTACCCCTCTGTCCTTCCACCCCTACCTTCCAAGTGTTGACACTACACTGGTTTTATGCCATACTGGGTGTTGGACCTAGGGTCGCATGGGTGCACACCAAGCACTCCATCTCCTTAATTATAATTATGTTCTCAGCTCCTCTTTTTTCCTTTTAAGTACAAATATTTTGTTGACTTACAGTCTTTGTACATAGTGATGGGTTTCATGGATTTGTTTTAAAAACAAGTGTAATGTCTGCTTTGATCATGTTTACTCTCCTGCCCTTCCTGTCTCTTCTTCCTGCTGTTCTCATTCATTCCTCCAGACAGTCTTACTTCTACTTTCCAGTCACACACATTTTATATAGCTAGAATTTGTACATAAGAAGATATGAGATATTTGTCTGAGTCTGCTTTATATGATTATATCTAGTATTCATTCTCCTGAAAACATAATTTTGTTCTTTAAAGATTTACCTTCCTCTGTGCGTGCGTGTGTGTGTGTGTAGGTGCTTGTAGAGGCCATAAAACACTGTCAGCTCCTCCAAAGCTGAGGTTACAGGTGGCTGGTTGTGAGCCACCTGACAGGTGTCAGGAACTGAACTTGAACTTTTTGGAAGAACAGTGAGTGCTCTAACCCGCTGAGCATCTCTCCAGCCCTAACTTAGGTATTTTAATTTTGCCATTTGTAATAAGCTGCCTAGTTTTCTTCTGTAAAGTTTGAACTCTATGAATACCTTTGATTCCTGTATTTTAGAATGAAATTTCCTTTATTGACGAGGGCCTTTTGGAACATGCAAAAGATAAAAAAATATAGAAGCTTTAAACAAAGCTTTAAAGTAAAAAGAATAAGGCCACGGATGAAACTTCCATTGTGTCCTTGAAAGCCACAGTCAACCCAGAGCAAGAATTTGATGTGTTTGTGTGAATGCATGCCATGGGAGTAAGGTACCCACAGAGGCAAGACGAGGGCATTGGATTTCCTGTTGCCAGAATTATAGGTGGTTGTGACCTGCTTGACTTGGGTGCTAGAACTGAACTCAGTCTTCTGGGACAGCAGGAAACACCTTAACTATTGGCTATTTTTTTTCAGGTTCAAACTACTGAAATCCTACATAGGACTTAAACTGTTCCAATTTATTTATCATTAACATACAGTACATATGAGGCACAGCCAGAATGTTATTTACAACTTTGCTCTTCAGTTTCAACTTATCATGTAAATGAAAATACATATAAATTCTATTTAAATAGATTTTAAATTATTTTCCTTATTTTAGACAACGGGATGTTTTAAAGTGACGCAACATATATATTTTCCAGATTTTTATTAAATAAGCACTTTATTTCTAAATTCAAACGATATTTTAAAAATTGTTTTTCTGGAAACTGAAAGGGAACCAGAATTAAATAGCACTTATCTGCTTTTCTTTTATTTGGGTTAAAAAAAAAAAAAAACCCTCAACCATGATTACTTTTAAGATTGCACCTTAAATTTGAGCAAAGTAAAGTGGTTACATTATTTACTATTTAGAATTCATATGGAATGAAAATGTGCATCTAGAAATTATAAGCGCTGTGTACTGATATTAGAAATGCTCTAACCATCTGCTCAACTGACTGCATGCCAGAAGGCATGATTTCTAACTTGGGACATAGCTCATTAGGCAAGTGCTCAAATACTGGCATACTGTTTCACATGCTCTTGAACCAGCAGTAACATAGACATTGAAAGACACACTTTTAGGAGTAAATTCGATATCTACATGTTGGACTCTCTTCTGAGTTTCCAACAGAAGTTTATGCAACCCATAGCACTTTGATCCATGAACTGAAGGTGCTGAGGCTGGACCCATCCTGGGACACGTTCTGACTTACACAGATCTTCCTAGTGTGACCAGCCTTGGTGCCTGGGACAGAAGGGAAGACAAAAACATTTTGAAATAGATGCTAATGAATGATCAGGAGATTTATGAGGATTTTAAAATCTGAATACTTTGGGCTCTTTTAAAATGTTTATAATGCACTCTGTGGGTGGGTTTGGTAACCACACTCAGGAAGCACAAAGATAAAGCCTCTTCCAGTGTCAGCCTAGATAGAGCACTGCTCACCTTGTTTTCAGTACTTTTTCTCAATTTCAGTAAATTCAGTAGTTCCTTGAGACTAATATATACAATACCATATCAAGTACTTGGAACTCATGAATCAAAGTATAAAATCAAATAACTTACTTGAAATTCAGATGTTCAATGAGCACATATCCATCTACAGAAACAAATCAGACCGTTACTAATCTAACATTTCCAGAGACAGTTCTTTAAGACGGAAAGCTAGTTCAAAGTCAACTCACATTTGCCTTTAGAGTTGCGACACAGCACTAGGTTTTGCTCAGTGGTGTCGATTACTTCCAGCTCTTCTCCTGCAGTGATTGGCAGATCAAGTATTCCAGTTCGTGAATTACTGGAGCATGCTACTGCTCTGTTGATGACTGTAATCTCTTTGTCATACTAAAATGAGAAATTAGTAAGAACATGCTTATATAGTTCTTCTCACAGCAAAATTAATGACGGATATAATATAGTCATCTACACATTCACAAGTGACAGGAACCAGGCATTGTGCCTCTAATTCTGGCACTGGGGAGGCAGAGGCAGACATATCTCCTTAAGACTGAGCCAGCCTGATGTATATAGTGAGTTCCAGGCCATCTAGGGCCTCAGGGAGATCCTGTCGCAAAGCGGTGGGTGGGGGAGATATTACAGTGAAAAAAAAGTCACTTAAGAAAATGCTGTAACCTTACATTTGTTTCATGTGATTCTGTTTTCCAATTTTTCACATTCACTAATATATCAGAACGAGTCATCGCAGGTAGGACGCAGCACAGCACGGTGGTGTGCAGTGAGCGCCCTCGCGGCAGTGAGCGTCCGAGACTCAGCCAGAAGAACTTTAAACAAAGCGGTGAGTTCACCTTCCATGTCCATGCTGCTCGCATCTCATGTTTCAGGTATGTTACATACAGGTAAAGAAAGTACATGCTCTTTAAAGTGGGAGCGACCGGAACCCACAGGAATTGCTTCCTCCTGATACACTAGCCTGTACTCCCACAGCTGCTTTACCTTCTAATGTACTCACCAGGAGAAATGATCGAGACCGCACAGCTTAGGTTATAGCTGTTGCTTCACCAAATTCGGATGACCCATTTTTCCCTTTGCCCAGTCTGTTTATGACTGTGTCCCACTTACGACTCACTAAGGTGACTAAGAGCGCCTCCTGCTCCTCTCAGAAATACAGTCCTTTTCTCTTCTTTCACCAGGTTATCATTTACTCTGAATCCCTACTTAGCTCTTAAAATACAAATCTGAGTAGGTCACCTTCCTAGTTTAAGGTTCTGCCTCCCAGTGCTGGGACTAAAGGCACACTACCACACCAGGCCCTATCATTTTATTATTTATTTTCACTTTTACGATGAGATCCATATCTTTTATCTTGATACTCAGGATCCTTTGCACTGTTGTTCCCTTGTCATTTATTTCTGGTAGAAACTTATGAAGCTCTGTGCTTGTCCTTGAACACACCATGCACTTTTCCTCTTTCTAGGCCTTTGCTCATGCTGTTTTTTTCTTCTTGAAATAGTCATCTGTCTGTTAACCTCACATAACTTTGTGACTATCATGTATAATTTAGTGGGTTTTTTTGTTTGTTTGTTTATTGGGGGGGTTGGTTGTATTTTTTTTTTTTTTTTTTTGTCTTTTGGAGACACCGAGTCTCCCTGTAGCCCCAGCTGGCCTGGGACTCACTGTGCAGACCAGGCTGGCCTTGAACTCACAGACATGCCTGCTTCTACCTCCAGAGTGCTGGGACTAAAGAAATTCGCCACCACATTCAACTATAATTTACTGTTTTAAGTGTACTACATATATTTGTCATAGAATTGTATAAACAAGACAGTCTTAGTCATCCTTGAACCCTCAATGCCTATCACCAACAAGATACCCGATGTTCTGTTGTTGTTTTTTAAATTAGAGCTAGATAAAAATGAATGCAGATTTTTCTAATAGTAACTGGAAACTCACCTCAGGTAATGAAAAATAGAATTCTGCACATATAGAGGAAATTGGGTTTGTATCTCTTGAGATGGTCAAAAACAAGGAGGGAAGCACTAGGTGGACTAAGGAGTCTTCTCAACCAGTAATTGCTGTGCTTTTTTTTCCCACCTAATCAATAACATCACAGTTTTCACTAATTTCAAATAACAATTTTTAGGTATAGTAATCCTCATCAGGTTTGGTTCAAGTAGGTAATATCAGTGATTATGGATGTGTGTGTGTGTGTGTGTGTGTATTCCTTTTTTACTTTAATCTCAAAACAGTTTGGGATGTTTACAAAGTGTTGGCTAGCAGTTTGCTACTGAGCACATGAATGTGAAGATAGAGATTATCTTTGTCTCTCAGTAGCTCATAGAACATTAGGTTGAGGCTGTAATTTTGGTAAGCCAAAGGTTGTTCTGGGCTTTAGATGCACAGAAGAGAAATTTCTTTAGTCAGAGGGTTGGGACAAGGCTTCCTGAATGAGAGGATGCATCAACTGGGTCCTGATGAATGAACAGGCCCGGGAGAAAGGAGCAGAGGGTAACCAGCTGTGGAGGAAGGAGATGCGAGATGAGATAGAGTGCAAGCTCATTCCAGAGACCAGACCGAGGGGTTTGTTGCCAATGCAGAAAATGCAGACAAGAATGCCAGGGATGAAACACAGAAGATAAGCTGGGGTCATGACAGGAAATTACCAAGAAACCTAAACCTCATCCATTTGGCAATGGGAAGTTTTTGAAACATTTCTGGTTGGGTTCTGACTTAGATAAACTTGTAAGCAGCAGGCATACTTGATCTCTCTTGGTCTACTGGCTAGCACATGGATAGTGTTAAAACGTTCCTGAATTCAGACGTTCTCACTGTGGCAATATAGGAAGTCAGGAAGGACCACGGGCTTGAGACCAGTTCCAGATGCTTCCAGTGCTTCACTCATTAGATGGTCAGTTTTTGGTTATTTAATCATTCACCAACACTACATGTCCATTTTTCTGTTGGGAACTGAGGAGCACCTTGAATAGGGAAGGGTCCCCTTTCGAAGGAACTGCAGAGTTTAGTTTGGGATGCACACACGCACTGTATTGCAGCTACTCAGTATTATACAGATTTTGGGGGGGGGGCATCAGAAGTGCCGAGGGCTGACCTGGAAGAGTGGGTTACATCTGAATAAGCCATAAACTAGTGTAGAAGTTTTTCCAGATGGAGGACACAGCAGTGTACAGAGGCAGGCAGTACAGAAACACATCGGGGAAAATCAGAGTGTCAGTATTCGAGTCAGATAATATCTCTGTGTCAGGGAGGCAGAGCAGCAAACCAATGGAATTCTTGAGGATGGAAGTTCCTAAGTGTGAACACTGTGAAATTTTACTTTCAAAAGAGAACATACCTGAAATCTTTCTCTTAGAAGCTTCTCTTCTCTTCCCAGCTCATTCTTCTCTAAGTTCTGCTTCTTGGTTCTGAAGAAGTTTCTTGGAGAAAAACTGGTAAAAAGTAATGTTGGTAAAATTGAATGTAATAAAAGTCTTAAATTTCCAAGTCTGAAGTCATTCTATTTCATATATATATATGGCTTGGAACTTGCTATGTAGACCAGGCTAGCCTTGATTTCACAGAGATCTACCTGCCTCTGCCTCCTGAGTGCTGGGATTAAAGGGGTGTGCTGCCACGCCCAGCACATATGTATAATTTTGAATAAACCCCTATTAACTGTATGTATATATATTTATACACACACCTCCACTAGAACAAAATAGTGATTGCCAAAACTACTGGAAAAAGCTCCGACCAATTACTTTCCCTCACATTTAATACATGTATGCATGCACATGCATATGTATATATTTATGTAAGTATTTACAGATTTTTTTTCCCAGTACTGAAGATCAAATCCAGGGCCTCACAAATGTTAAGTGTGCATTATCCTGCTAAGTGATACCTCTGAAAATATTGTTTTGATAGCAAGTAGCTTGCAATATAATCAGCTTGGTACTGAGAACAGCTGGGAACTGGAAAAATAACTTCAGTGCTGTAGAGCACAGCAGGGGATGAGTGTTTTGAAAAGTTACACTGTAGCCATGAGTCTGTTTCAATTAAAACATTTAACATCAGATTGATTAAACAATTTAAGATGAATAAAAATCTTGTCTGAATTAAGCCTAGAAATATAATTAACTTTTTTTCCAAGAAAAATATAAGGAAGTTTATAATATTTCCACTATCTATACATTATCTAACAAAAACCAAGAACAGTGGGTTAAGGGGCTTATAGGTTTTCCCCAATTTTACAATCGTAAAAAGTATCTTATTTGCTGAAAGACCTGGAAGGTGGGTTGGGATGGTAAACATTAATTGTCAATTGGACAGGCTCCAGAATCACCCAGGAAACAAGTCTCCAGGCACACCTGAGATGGATTGTCTTAAATTAGCCTCTAGCCATGCCTATGCGGGATTACCTAGATAAGATTAATTAAGGTGGGGAAACCCACCATGAAATCGGGTTGCACTGTCTCCTGGGCTGAAGTCCTGAACAGCATAAAAAAGAGAAAGCTAGTGGAGTACACGTGTTCCTGGTTCTCTACTTCCTGCCCGAATGCGATGTGGCCAGCAGTTTGAAACTCCTGCTTCGGGGCTTCCCTGCCATGATGGACTGTACCCTTGGACTACAAGCCAAGAAACCCATCACTCCTTTAAGTTACTTTTATCAGGGTATTTTACAAAAATGGAACTGGCTTAAGTTGCATGCACAATGCAACAAATCTGTGTTCCCAACGAAACGAAACATTCAGGGACAATTCTGTATCTACCCTCTTAGGTCTGTGCAATCAGATGCATCATGGGAAGGGACACGCACAGCAGAGAAATGATTATATAACCACCCCCTCCTTCCCTTAGACCCATGGAAAGAAATCCCAAACAATAATGTAAGCCCTTGGGTAACTTCCCTCTTGTGGCCTGCTGCTCTCTTATAGTGTATTCTGACCTGTTTGTTCTCGCTTTGCTTTGAATAAAGTTTCCCTGCTACCTTGCAGTCTCTATGGGCTTTTATTTAATTCTTGAATAAGAAACCAAGAATTTGAAAATAGGGCTAGAAAGATGACTCAACAGTTGGCGGAAGGTATCTCACTGCCATCCCTACTTAGAATTCTGTGCGCTGCGCTCTGCAGAATGTAAAAGTGAATGTAAAAGTCTGCTTTTCTAGTCTGTGAAAAATCTTTCCAACTTGGGGAAAATAAATTGCATCTAATCTAAACCTAAAGAAAATAAACAAGGAAAGCACCATCCCAAGTTTAGGTTTGTCAGGGACAGATGTCTGACTTCTTTGGGGAAAGCCTAGGAAGACTTCTAGACAGGTTTCCTGACTCAAACTAGACAGTGTTCACAGCTCACTTGCTAAGGATTTCCCAGGAGGGATTTGTTGAAGAAAGTCCCTCAGAGTGCAGAGTTAAGCAAGCACTGAAGTCAGCAGAGCCCGTGCCCTTCCCAAGCGGCCCATGAACTGAACCACAAGTGAAGGTTAGATCTTGAGTTGGGAAAGCTTTCTGGTTAAATTTTAATACTAACTCTGGTCATAACCAGAATTATATTTTAAAGAAGTCAGTCATTCCCTATAGTTTGATGTAAGTCCGAAGTGGTGTTTTAAGGTTTTTTGTTTGTTTTTTATACTTATAGAAGTATCTATAGCCTTGTAAAAAAGACTGGAAATCTTTCATTGTTTCATAACGACTAACTTGAAATCTTCCTTTGTCTCTCATTAGCCAAAAGTAGAAAGAAGGATGTTGGGGATAAAAGTGTAAGGGACTTAAGGGTTTTGTATCTTTGTTTCTTTTAGTCTTCTAAATTGTACTATGAGACGAGTGTTGTCAATTCTCAGTTTGTAGACGAGAAACCTGGAAATCAAATTTAAGAATTTGAGCCTAAGGTCAGACAACTAGTAAGAGGTGGAAATTGCGGCAGAGGAGTTGGAGCCAGTGTATGTCCTACCTTTCTGACATATCGGCATCTTTTTTCTCCTTTTTCCCCTTTGGTGGCAAGAACTTAGCCTTCCAAGTTTTCAGTTTATCTTCATCTCTGAGAAGAAAAATATTTTGCTGAAGCAAATTAAGACTGTACTAGTAAACACAAAATCACCAGTGCTTTCTAAGCCATTGACCAAAAAGTTCAAATGTCATCTAGAAATACATTTGATACTCTGTGGCAAAGCCATGTAGGAAATTTAAGGATCTGTAGGCTCTACTGTTGTGACTTTATGTGCCCCCACAGGCCATAGTCTGCTGACCCCAGATCTGTAGCAGTCTAAACATGAAGCCAGAAGCAAAAGATTAGCCAGCTTGTAATCACAATTTATCTCCTTTCTGAGCCTCAGTTGTTTGTTTCTAAGATGTGAGTACTACTACTAAACTTGCATTTTCCTGATCTGGAGGGCACCACCAGGCAGAACGGCCAACACTGAGAAATCTGACCACAACTGCTGGGGCTGTGAGGGCGCAGGAAAGCTGGGAGGTGACATTAACAAAGCCATCATGGAAAGAACCGTGCAAGTTCCTACAACTTAGACATAGAACCAGCACATGACCCAGCTCTGCCACTCCTGGGCATATACCCAAAGGACACACCTGCCACAAGGATACATGCACATCCATGTTTATTGCTGCACTATTTTTAATAGTAAAGAAATAGAACAAGCCTAGATGCTCATCAACAGATGGATAATGAAACATGCTACATGCACATCAAAGACTTAGTGAGCTAGAAAGAAATATGAAATTTGCAGGACAGTGGATGGATCTGGAATGTATTGTGGAGACCGAAACTCCCAAAGTCAAAGACCACATCTTCTCTCCCATATGTAGATCTTAGCTTGTATGTATATAAATAGGTGTAAATGTAGGTAAAGCCTAAAAACCCAGAAAGGAGACCGAGAGAGGGTAAGAAGTGGTCTGCAGGGCTGGGAAAAGGAGCACAGACAGAAGACATGAAAACTGAAGAGAGAAGAGGCTGAGAGCAGTTATAAGGAAGAACCCAAGGCAGAGGGGTGGAGGGGACTGTGGGGAACTGGCTGGAGTGACTCCGTTTTAAGTTGGACTCCGTCTTAAGGCTAGAGGCTAACTTTTCCATTTTGTCAACTTTTGCTGTAAGTTTTCAGTTTCAGCCACATGGATAAAACAGAACCTTGTGGCCCTGAAGATAGCAGACAACACATTCCATTGCTCTGAGGACAGCCTCCACCAATGAGACCCCCTTGGTCATTTCCCAATCAATTTAAAATGTGCTTGGTGTGTGCGGGCTCCCCTGACCAATCATAATGCGCCACTGTAATGCCCCTCCTCTCCTGTCTCTAGTCAATAAAAGGCCCACACCCTTTGGGATCGAGGCTCTCAGCACCGATCCACTGCGTTGGTGAGGTCTGAGACTCCGAGCTTAAGCTTGAATAATGGCTCTTTGTTTTTGCATACACTCCGGATTTCTTGGTGGTCTTTGGGGAGTCTGTTCTCTGGGCATTACAGAGATGACTGGGGAGGAGGAGCTATTAAAAGCACTTAAAAATGCTATAATGATATCTATATCTTGTATGTTAGTTTAAAAAATCAAAAACTAAGTAATCCGAAACATTGCCATGAGGCAAGAGAAAACCAACTAGCGCTTAGCATTAGGGATTCTGGGCCAAAGAGCAGGGGAAAGAGGGTCTCGTAGAAGGAACGAAAACATCCAGCACCCCTCAGGTCTCCTGAAGGTATTTTACAGAACTGAACTCATTCAGTTTTCATAGTAAATACTTGTTAAACCTCTAGCCATTCAAAAAGCTTTCCAAAGAAATGAAGGGACTCTCAGAGAGCTAGACAATTTCTCATGGTCGCAAACGAGTTAGGGCTGCTGAATACTGGTCCGTATGACTCCAAAGTCTTTCCCAGTATCCGCTGATTCACATTTCTTCCCCACCTTACCAGAGTGTCCATCACTGACACAGGGATATGGTGTTGGCTTGAACACTTGGTGTTGAAGACTTGAGGAAAATTATGAACACAAAGACGTATGTCTGCACCGTGCTTTACATTTTCATGGACATTGTGTCACAGATCTCGTCAGACTCTCAGAACTGCAGATTGAACTCAGGGGTTTACACATGGCTCTGTCACTATAGCTCTGCCCTCAGATTCACCATGTAGCCCAGGCAGGCTTGAGCCTGCCATGCACTGCCTCAGTATCTGGGAATACAGGCCTGTACCACCAGACCCATCCTCAGATTATGATCACATATCGAGCTTGTTAGCATTGATGCTACGACTGAGACAAGGCTTTTAAGAAGTGTCCAGGGAAGCTGGAGAGATGGCTCAGCAGTTAAGAGCACTGGCTTTGCTTGCAGCCGGGTTCAGTTCTCAGCACCCACACAGCAGCTAACAACCATCCATAACTCCAGTTCTAGAGGATCCAACACCATTTTCTGACCTTCGTGGACAAAAGGAAACTAAATTTTAAAATGTTTTAAAAAGAAGCTTCTCAGACTTGCTTAGGGATCTCTGACTTGTCTCTTTCATCACCATCTGTTACCTTTGTAACCTATAAGATGGCCCTCAGTAATTGCTCCTTTTCTGACTGCTTCTCTCTCTCTCTCTTTCTCTCTCTCTCTCTCTCTCTCTCTCTCTCATTCCCCCCCTTTCTTCCCAGAAGGTAGAATTCTGACATACAGTCCAAATGTATCCACTACAAACTGCATAATACTAGATACACAGCAAGTATTCACTATGAATTTGTGCATGCAGTTGTGTAAAGGGAAGCACAGCTGTGAGAGGAAGGAGCAGGCTGGACAGATGCCTGCTTCCAAGCCATTTCCTCTATCCAAAGCAATATATCCCAAGTTTTAGAAAACTTTGAAACAACAGAAAGGAAGAATGAGAAAGGTGTCCAGTTTTGTTGCTGCTGTTGTTGTTTGGAGGCACAGTCTCTCTGTGGCCCCAGCTGGCCTCGAACTCACTGCTTGCTCTGCCTCCTGAGTGCTGAGATTAACATGTGCCAAACATGCTCAGTCCCCGTTCTTTTAAACATCTCCCCAGCACTTTTAGAAACTAAATTGAGATTATATTATTCATAACATTCTGCCATTTTCAAACTGACATTGTAGCCTATTTCTGTCATTGGAAGCTGTTCCACTATATATTTAGTATGTATTTAAATGATCAAATAATAACATACTTTGAAAATTAGTATATATTGGAACATTTAGTTTCTAAACATCTTTTTTATAAACCACCCTGAAATAGATACTTTTGTGTACTGATTTTCATTTTCATTAGAAATAATTGCATGAGGTAAAGGTTAAGTATAGGGAATGGGCATTTTAAATACATACTACCAAATTCCTCTTTCAGAAGGTCAATCTGCTTTATGTCCAAACTAGCCATGGAAACTGTACGTTCTACTCTTTCCTCCCTTTTAGTCTAGTTTAGCCTTTCAAAGGACCTAGTTTATAGAACTTAATGAATCAGACAGGATAGGGATTATTGCTGCCATTTCACAGATCAGAAGACTACGTTCGGAGCAATAAGGTGGCCCAGCCTATGGAACCGGAAGCTATGCGTCAAGATCCCCTCCTCCCTGATGGTGTGGTTCCCGTACTATTTGCAAACTCACTGCTCTCCGAAACGTTGTCTCTTCTCCTGACTCTTCACGACTCTAGAACTCATTTTTGCCACCTTTCACCTGACATCGAAGAGATGTCTGTTCTACTTGGGGCCTTCTTGCCACAGCTTTCTGCAAATGGGTCTCACTGACTCCTGCTTTGTGGCTTCGTTGACACTGCCCTCTAACTCAGAGCTCAGGACTTCCTCCCTTGGCAGTAGGCAGAGAGGTATTCTAGAAGGGACTTTCTAACTTGGGTCCTGGATAGAAGTTTTTGCTGCATTGTGTTGCAATAAGTTGCTTCATATGGAGCAAGTGCTGCACAGGGTATGCTAACGGCTTCTCCAAACTGAAGCCAGCACAGTGAGCAGTGTGTGAACACTGAAGGTGTGACCTGCAGAAGGTGCCAGTATGGGAGCCCAGCGTTACAGAAAACCAAGTCCCGAGCAAAGTAGGACCTAAAGTGTTGCTACTATGGATTTTTAAAATATTTATTTTTATTTTTATTTATTTTTATGTGTATGAGTGTACTGCCTGCATATATGTAAGGGCACCCATGTCATGCAGTGCCCACGGAAGTTAGAAGAAGGCATCAGATCTTCTGGATCTGGAAATATGGATGGGTGTTAGCTGCTATCTAGGAAATGGGAATCAAACCCAGGTCCTCTGCAAGAGCAGCTAGTGCTCTTTATTGCTGAGCCATCTCTCCGGCCTCTACTATGTTTTTTGTTTTTTTTTTTTAAATACCAAATTTAGCTGTATAGTATTTACACAAGGTTAGTAAAGGATTAAAACGTATGCCAGAAGTTTTCTGTTTTCTTCATGCATCAGTTAAATAGGGGAATTTAAATTTAAAAAATCTGTACTAGGAGAGGTCAGGTAAGTTTATGACTGCCAAACAAATCAAACTTTACAGACAGAGCATCACTGAGAGAACAGGAGGGACCAGGCTCCAGTCGGGGGTTCACGTCTTCGTTCTACCAGTAACTACTAGCTACGTCTCAGTTTCTCTCCCAAAAAGTTGCATAATAACACTGTCAAACTCAGAATTGCTGTGAAAACTTAATGAGTTAATATGTATTAAATGTATAAAACAATATCTGATCTTTAGTGAGAGCTACTATTTTACTATTGATAGTATTAAAGATATTAAAGAGATAAGCATATTAAAGCTAGAGAAGGGATATTATAAATCCTTATTTCACTAGAATACATTTAAATGTATATATAACTAATAAGAACCTTAGAACAGACAAAGCAAAAGCTGATGGGTTCTCTGATAGAAACTCATGGGTCTACCATCCTTAGGTGACAGTCCAACCTGTCTTCTCAATTATTGATAGACCAAGCATCTAAAACTTCATAACTGTACAGAAGATTTGCACACGAGAATTCACACATGCTTGGTTTACAAGACATCTATTGATCCCTACTATCAGTCAAATAAATGATATTTCTCTAAACGATCCGTGAAACATTTGTAGATGCAATCAAAAGATCTGAACAGGCCTATAGGACAACAGACAAAGGCGAATAACTGTTAGCACTGAGCTTTGTGGGTAATGCAGATTACCACACTGGTGTGATACTGTTTATACTCACTAAGTTGACAAAAATGAAGAACACTTTCGGTTCTAAGTGCTAAGACACAAATCAATGTGAACCTTTACATGCTGGACTGCATTTCACTCGTGAATTTGCATTCCCTGTACAATTTGTATTTCCTTCCCATTCCAAGTTTATCTCTTAGAAAAATGTTGTACACCATCATGGGATGTGTGAATAAGGGTATTAGTGTAAGTACCAATCAGGTGTGAAAAACCTCAGGCATGACTCAACACCTACCGAAAAGAGAATGGACAAATGAACTGGATAAATACACACACACACACACACACACACACACACAGATACACTCATATGCACACACACACACACACACACACACACACACACACACACACACACTGGAACATTAAAAACGAATGAGTCATTTTTACTACACAAAAATGGATTTGTGTAAAAAAAGTTACAGAATTCTATATAATGAAAACATTTTTACAGTGAAACAGTATTTTTGTCACCTACAATTTGATAAAGCTGTTTGTGTTTTGAACAAAGAAATAAAAGGCACAAAATCCAGAAGCAGTGAACCTGAATGAGCTGGGCTGGGGATGCGCCTGTGCTAAAGGGGTCAAAGTACTGGCCACGAGTGGCAGACCCCGGATGGTTGGTTAGCTGTGTTTTACAACTTACCCATGTTCCATCTTTCCAAATAAAATTTATTTTTCAAGAAAAGGTTTTCATACTTCTAGCTGGCCTCTGGCCTCTACTAACTCAGTATTTCAGGGCCTGCTTTCAATCTCATTACATCTCCGGCTTCTGGCACCCATTTCCTTACATGATTACATGCCTTATGCTCTGAGAAGCCTCTTAAACCCAGTGCTTTCACATGTGTAGTTTTCTCCCACCTGCTCCCCTCTGGTTCTTTCCTCTCCTGTTGTTCTCGGCCTCCACCTGGCAAATGTTAGCTATCAATAGTTCCTACATTGTTCTGGAACATAGACTCTAACATCTAACAGAGCAGCTACTAATTTTGAGGTTCCAGATTAGTTTGCATAATTTAACATCAAGTCCTTGTTAATTAATGTAGCAAACCACATTTTGGTATCAGGCCACATGATTCAGAACTGAAAGCTACATGCTAGAGTCATGGAACACAGTCAAGAAAACAGACCCTTACAACTACAGTAAAAATTCTAATAAAATGTGGGTACCTAACCTAAGTAGATAAGGTCACAGAGATGAACAGTCTACTGTAAATGGATGTGAACTCTCTCCCAACTCACACACCCTTACCTATTTTAAAAAATCCTGTCCCAGAATTTTTCTAATGCATAACTATAGATTTTTTTCATTTATTTATCACAAATGTAGGAATCATATCTTGTTTATGAATTGCTTTGTACCCAACATCTGCAAGAGAGTGCATGCCTGTAAGTATTTATTGGATAAGTTAATGAAATGGAAACACATGTGAAAGTTTGGAAATGCTGGATGGGTTTTGAATTCAAAGAACTCCTGGGAGTAAAGAATGGACGGCACACGGAGTGGAAAGGACAGGCCGAGCAGCTGCCCCGGCACTGTGGGTCTCATTCTGAGAGTGCCGCACAATCACCAAAGGTTTTAAGCTGGAGGTAGGTGAGTTTTGTGATGTGATTACACTTGTACCTTACTTAGCAAATGAGCTGAAATGGAGGTAAAATGGCTACTTAGGTACTTCTTGCAAGGATCTAGTTGGGAACCAACAAGGGTCTGAATTGTGGCTGTGCAGTGGGAAACGGGGAGAACAGTTTGAGAGACATCGGAACAAGAGGCTGGGAGAGGAGCGGAAGTGAAGAAATCAAGGATAATGTCTAAGGCTTTGGTTTAGGCAACTGTGTTTACTGGAAGAATCGCTACCCAAATCGCAAGATTAGAAAAGAAAGAAAAAGTCTGAATGGGAAAGATGTATATCCTGTATTATTACAGGCATCATAAGCCTAGGCAGAGCCACCACTCAGGCTTACTGGATTCAGAAAAAAAAAATCTGACTTCAAAATATACATTTTCTTATCATAACCATAATGATTATAATCCAACTTTGGATGTAGATGAGAGAATATTAAAATTATAAAAGATCCGAGTCTGGGCCCTCACACCTGTGATTCAAGTAACCTGGGAAGCTGTGGCATGAAGATCACAAGTTCAGAATGAGCCTATGCAATTTAGCAAAACCCTGTATAAAATGAAGTAACATGCAGTTAAATGAAAGAACACAGGCTGGCAATGTAGCTCAGGGGTAGAGGGCTTTCCTAGCACACGTGAGGTCTTGGATCAATCCCAGCACTTCACAAAGGGAAATGAAAGGGTAGTAAGAGAGGAATGGGGAAGAAATGTTACAGGAATCCTTAAGAGCAGGAGAACTCACACACACACAAAGGCTCACGATAAACAAAGAAGAGGAATACAAAATCATGATATGGAAACGCAGGGAGAGCAAAAAATGTCCTCCCTTTCAGGAGAGCATGACTCTGAGACTACAGAGAAAATATTATGAGAAAAGCCAGGTATGGAGCGGTCGTGAGAGGATCTGTCACAACAAAGGGCTCTCCGTGACCTTCGAACTCTAGCTCACTGGTTTGGGAGGAGCAGAAGCAGTGAGCAGGGACAGGGAATGAAAACAGGATGCCTTCAGCACCCTTCCACTGAGATGAAAAGGAAGCTGACAGGTAGTGTGAGGGGGCGCTGGCCCCACGGTGCTTTCCTTCTAGAGTATAGCTACGTAGTCCTTGAAAACAGACTCCGCCAAACAGCCCTTGCTATCTTGCATTTCTCAGTATACACAAGAGATTACGCTACAAATGTGTTGAAATTGAGTTTCATGTGTCTGGATTCAAAGATAAGAAACAAAAACAGATTCCAAAGCTCCAGTGCCTTTGGCTTGGTACCACTGTTGGATCATCTGTGGATTCATATTTTCCTTCCAGAGTAGAGGGAAGAGCACTTTTTGTTCAGTCTCTTGGGATTGGGAAGAACTGGGTCTCTGACCATAATTAACAAAGCATCAGGCAGTGGCTTACATCATCAAGGATGATCAATGCAGGAAACAGACTTACTTTGGCTCTTTTTCACTCTTGTCCACATCATCATAAATGATAGCTTCCTGAGACCTAAATCCTAGGGCAGAAATAGGGTCAAAATAGTGCATTATTAGGTATGCATTATACAACCCTGACTTTCCAGATTATACAAGATACCCCAATTATCCAGATGCATCCTCAGGCCTGTGTATCAAAATCTGAATACATAGACAGGCTGGAACAAAAAGGTTCTCTTTTGAGAAGAGATTCAACTGATGGATTAAAAAAGCAGCAAGATATCCTGCTATAGGACATGCACATGCATTTATATCAATTTGACTTCATGCAGAGCTCATAAAAACATGAGCCACTGGATGCCTCATTTTAGACGGTGTTCCCATTTTCTGTTACTGCTGGAATACTGAGTGGGCTTTTCCTTAATATTCAGTGGACAAATCTAAATTTAGAATGCTAATGTTTATTTTTCCCACAAAATCTTTTCCTTATTTCAAACCTTTGGTAACTGTTCTTTTGCAATAGTTTTGTGTTATATCAACTCTGATTTAGTACATAATGATGATTAGACATTTTCAGCTTGTGATAATTGCATTCCTTGGCATGCAATACAGAATTCCATAATTCTCAGATGATTCACCATTTGAACAAGTTGGAGACATTTTGGTATATTCATGTTCATGTCAATTCATAATTCATGTCCTATTATTCATAGTTTTTCATTGCTTTAATAATTTTATTTGATGCCTTTAAATTTGGGTGAGGCTATAGCTTTAATCTCCCTTATTTTAACTGTTTTAGAACAGGGAGTTTCAGTTTAGAAACTCAGTTTCCCAGTTTAGAACTGGGAAAAGGTTCCTCATCTCTCCTAGAGCAAGATGTGCCACCGTGCAAGACATCTTCTTTCATTCTGATGTGCTATTTCACTGACTTTGAGAAAGCAGGAAAGATTACCAATGTTTCCCCCTGCTCTGAGTATACCAGTCTTGAATATATCAATACTTTTGATGAGCAGCAAGTAAATGTCACTTACCCAAATCAGGCAGTGAAATGGAAAATTTGTTGCTAATTATGAAAAGACAAAACAAAAGGTCAATGTTATGGTCACAGAATTACCAAATAACACCCCAAATAATTTCCTGATGGGGAGAGTCCTAATCAAGACTGCGTTTCTAGGTAAGGGTGTAAAGTCAACATCTTGCACCTCTGTTCTAGTCACCTCCAACTCATTTAAGATTTACTCATTCCTACAGACTGTCTGTAGCCTACTTCCTAACTAGACAGCTCAGGCTGCCCCCAGCCCTGACCTTCTGTATTCACAGAATCCTAACTCTGTCTGCTAACCTTCTAAGAGACAAATCCATTCAATGAGCATGAAGATCAATGAGAAAGAATAATGTGCCAATGAATTAACAGGGACCTACCGCAGACACTGTACTCTGCCCGTGTCTTTTAAGACAAGGGAAGATTTATAGGGAGAAATTCAAGCCAGGTAGGAATGTAAGATGGTAACTTGCTAGGTGGGAGAGGGCATACTGTCCAGCTACATTTGATAACCTTTACCTATCACGGCTAAGGAGATCACATGGAAAGAAGTACGGAGAGATAAAAGAAAAGACCCAATGCATCTGACATCCCTAACTTAAACTCAGTCCCACAGGTAGTTTTGGAGCAGCCACTGTAAGCCAACCCCCCTTTTATTGGTCTTTTTGAGACAGGGTATCCCTGCAGCCCTAGCTGGTCTGGAACAGCTATGCATACCAGGCTGGCCTTAATCTCACAGAGATTAACCAGCCTCTGCCTCCTGAGTGCTGGGACTAAATGTGTGCACCCCCAGCCCAGCCTGGGCCAACCCCTTATACTGTGTGTGTAAGATGACTGGATAGTTTGGGCTACAGAGCCTATGCTCATGTTCTGCTAGACCTCTTGGGAAATCTAGCTCCAGCAGACAGCCTTAAAATACCCAAACTTTGAAACTTTATAATTGGGAGAACTTCAGGGGAGAATAGCATAGTTCTATCTCAATTCAGGCAATGATCTTGGCAAGTTATTTTCCAGTACCTTCACAAAGTACAGATCTACATCTATTTGTATCTGTATTTTGGAGAAAGAAGAACAAGCTCCAGAGACTGCACAGTCCTTCCAGGAGGAAACCATTGCCTTGTGAGTACAAACATGAAATGGAGGACACTCAAGTCAAGAACCAGGGTCTCTGTCTCTTTCACTGCCAATGAGTTTGGAAACCTTGGCAAAGACTGGAACTTAGCTAAGGCTATCTTAGGAGAACATCGATTACCTGCAAGTCCCCAAACTCCTCATCACACACAGTGCTGCTCTAAGGGAGACACAATAATTAGGGAAGTATAAACAAGAAAGTCTGCTGGAACTCGTAGGGCCAAGAAAGCATGAAAAGAAATAACTGATAATACAGTGCTTCGTGATAATTATGTGAATAGGGGCCAGGGCCAACTGCAAAGGTTTCCATTCTGGACCTTGCTAGCTAGCCTATTCCAGTCAGTTTTTTTCTCTTTGGTGACATGCACTGGGGGGGTGGCATGTACTCTACGGTTAGCATGCATTCAGGGCCTTTAGCTTTAGGTTCTGATGACCTCATCATTGTTGCCAAGAATTAGACAGAGAACTTCAACCTGAGCATCTCCACAGCCAGGGTTCCTAATCCCCTCAGGAAGAAGGGCTCGAAGGGGCTTTTACCTTCCGTTGTCTTTTGGCTTGGGCTTCTTCATTTTGAATGCACCCTTTTCTCTCCTGAAGAACTGCTGCAGTCTTTTAAGTGCCGCTTTTCCATCTGAGCTAAGAGGAATGAGGGGACAACATGGCATCTGAGAGGTGCTAGAATTGGAATGGAAAGCTGTTGGGCTGTGAAGACTAGAGACTTCCATCTCATTTCCCAAAGAGACCCCACTCACAGACGCAGGAGGCAACGCCTCAGCAACCAGCCAGCGAGCTCTGTTTAGAATCTGATACCAAGTAGCATCAGTCAGGCAGCCATGAAAAGAGTAATTACAATGTGGTATAAACACTCATCTGCTGCAAACTGGGCATTTCTGTAGAATTTATGGAGCAAAGTCATCCTTTCAGAAGGGAAAATATCTTGCGGAAACACACATTCCAAACTGTGCTAGAAATACATTAGAGAAACTACTGGCCCCTGAAATTCCTTTCACTGGTTTTTAACTTACTGAATATTACATCAGAGGTGATTTATTGACTGCCCAGTTGATGATAAAATTAGTCTATATATCATTTTGAGTTGGGGGGGAGCAAAAGGGAGTGCACCCACATGCCCAGCTCGTACCCACACGGCTAGTACAGGGTCTCCTTGCCCTTCAGCCTCCAAACATCCCATTTCTGACTATGGCTGTTTTTTTTCCATGATGTGCCCTTTATAACTAACTTGACCAATAATAGTAATTTGAACAAATACTGTTCATGACACCAGTTAATTACTAGATACTAAATAAAACCCAAGTCCCAGAGTCTGTCTTATTAATTTACAAAGACAAAGTTATAATCATTGCTTTGTTCCTGGAACAGTAACTACAGAATCAAGACATTTACTTCTCCTTTCTCATCATTCCTTAATATCAATGTGAAAGTTTTCTACTCTGGAAAATGGACATTTTCTCAAAAGAGAAAGTAATGTAACCTAAATCTTATGACACGTGACTGTACACAATCTATGAATATCCTACTGCTGAGAATGTGGTATTATCACAGCATACCGCCACTCTGTGTGGACGATGGTATAGAAATGAGTCATTTCTTAAAGTCTGGTGTGATAATAAACAGGAAATACTGTCAGCCTACAAAAGCCAAGAAAGAAACTCACTCTCCTTTTTGGTCATTGTTCTTTGTTTTGTAGATATCTTCATACATTTCTTCACTGATTTCCTCTGAAATTAAGAAACACACACATATTTTTACTCATCATAATATCAAGAGTCCAGGTTAGTTTTTTGAAACAAGCTATATAGCCTGAGCTGTGTTTGAGTTCCTTATGTGGCCCTAGGTGGCTTGGGAACAGGAACATCTTGCTTTACCTTCACAATTCAGGGATTGCAGGTGTGTGCCTCCATGCTCAGGTTAATATTTAACAGTCAAAATTACTGGATACCTAGAAGGTGCCAGGTTTTTGTTTTTGTTTTTGAGATAGGGTATCACTGTGTAGTTCTGGCCAGTTGGGCTGGACTGGAAATCACTACATAAACAGGCTGGCCTTGAGCTCACAGAGATCTGCCTGCTTCTACTCCAGAGTGCTGGGATTAAAGGTGTGCCAATGCAACAAGTTGGTGTAAGTACCTTTGGTTTTCTTGGGTTAGGTGTTTTTGTTATTTAAACAAAACATTTAATACAAGTTTTATAAATATATGGTAAAAGTACTTACGCCTCTATAAAAGTGTGTACAAATGAAAATTGAGACTGGCTTCCTCCACCTCTGATTCTAAGTCTTATCTGATTTAGCCACAGAGGACTGGTTTTTCAAGAGACTCCTTCCTTTCTCCTGCTTCCTTCCCATCGTGAGTACAGAACAACTAGAGTCTCCTATGCTTGAGATCCGCGCTGAAGGCTGGAGAAACGGAGGAGAACCGGAAGCATTCTGAATACATCCCCTTTGCATAATGTCTCCCTTTGCACCAGCCTAAGACACGAGTGCAGCAGACCACAGACTTATGCTGGCTCTGGCCAGGCAGCAGGTCTACTGGAAGCACTGGATTCCAGGTATAAGTTTCACTCTAGCACAACAAGCATGGAGAAATGAACTTTTCTGTGCTTCCTCCCTGTTTAAAAGGTAAATATTGGATTTAATGTTCTTTAAGGCTGTTTCTCATTCAAAATTTTTGGATTCTAGTATGTCAACCCAGAATGACATGTTATTAATCCTCTAGAACTTCATTTTTTACTATTTTTTCTAAGACAGTCTTAGTCTTGTCCTGGAACGCACTGTGTAGATGGGTTAACCTGTAACTCTGGGCAAGTCTCCTGCCTCAGCTTCCCAAGTGCTGGGATTACAGGTGTGAATTGCTATGCTTAGTTATTTTTTCCTTTTAAAAATATTTATTTATTCACTTATTTATATATTTTGAAGTACAAAGGATGAAATTCCAAACCTTATGAACGCTAGGCAAGGGCTCTATCACTGAACTGTATTTCTAGCCCAATTTTATTACTTTAGTTGACAAACTACTATATAATTATAGTGTAAACATGATGCTTTGATAATTGTATGCATTGTAGAATGACTAAGGATAATTAAGATATCCAGTACTTAATTACTTAATTTTTGTTATGAGAACCTTTAAACTCCACACTATGAGCAAATTCCAACATAAAGTATCTTATTCTCAAGTATAACCTCGGCATCTTGATTATTATACAGTAATTTCCTAAATCCCTCATCCTGTCTAGTTGTAATTTTGTATTTTCCAATCAATAACTCCCCATTACTCTTTCATTCAAAGGATATAGCTTTTATTTTTTTATTTTTATGCTTATGAGTGCTTTGCCTACATGTTTGTAGGTGGACCCATGCATGTAACGGCTAGAGGCCAGAAGCAGCCATCTGATCCTGCAGAACTGGAGTTATGGACTGTTGTTAGCTGCTATGTGGGTGCTGGGAACTGAACCCAGGTCTTCTGCAGGAGAAACCCGTGCTCTTTAACTCCTGATCCATCTCTCCAGCCCACCTAAAAATATTTTATAAGTGGCTGGCATTATTTCAGGGGTGGGAGGGATAGTTAGCATAATAATCTAGGAAGGAAGACAGCTATTCATCCAAGGGTAGCATAAACATAAACAGAATTATGGAAAGTACTCTGAAAAAAAGGTCTATGTTGCTTGAATAAGAAGTCTGTGGCAATGTAAGCAGTCCATGGTGCTATGCATTTATCATTTGCACACCAAGTAAAATGCCCCTGTGGGAATGGTGTCTGAACTGAGATCACAAAGAAGATGGTGAGGTTGGAAAGCATGTCCAGCACCCCTTCACCATTTGACGTCTGTGCTCACAGACAGTACTCAGCTCCCAGTGGAGATCCCGGAATAGAGCTTGATCCCCTGAGCAACAGTGGAAAACATCACCTCAGCTGTGCTAGAACCTAGTCTGTCCTGAATGCTGCGAACACCTCCAATAAAAGCAGAAAGGAGGCCTGAGTTAAAGAATAAGAGCAGCAATAGCAGTCTTAAAGATCTGACCCCAGACAGGCAGATTCCTGTCCCAAAACACAGGGAATGTGAAAAACCAAGACAGCTTCTGTCCTCCAGAAGTGAACACTGCAACGGCCTCTGATGAAGACAATCCACACCAAACATCAGACTCACGATTCAAAGGAAAGATGATAAATACGTTCCAACAACTCAGAGGACATGAATACACTCTAAAAGAACACAAACAGCTATATGAACTAAGGAAGTTAATTCAGTATATGAAAATAAAATTCCGTGAAAGTAGAATTCTTCAATAGAAATACTGAAGAAAAACCAAACAAAAATGATGATGAAAATGAAAACAGACGACGTCAAAAAGCTTAGTGGAAAGTCTCACTGACAGAATGGATCATGTGAAAGGCAGAATTTCAAGGCCTGGGAACTAAACATGACAGTCATGTTTAATGAACAATTTTAAAAGGCATATGAACAGAACATGCAACATCTTTGGGACATCATGAAAAGGCAAAATTTATGAATTATGAGCATAGAAAATAGGAGAAGAATTTCATGCCAAAGGAATTGGAAATAATGTCAATGAATCATGGAAGAAAAATTTCTAAATCTAAGGAAAGAGATGCTCATCCGTATATGAGACACAGAACACCAAACAACAGGTCCATAAAAGAACTCCCCATATAATAGTTAAAACACTAAGTATGCAGAATGAAGTATATTGAAAGCTGCAGGAGAGAAGGACCAAGTCACATGTAAAGGCCCTTCCGAAAAATCGCTAACTTTAATGGAAACCTTAAAAACCAATAGCATTTGGAAAAATGCATCTCAAATTCTGAAATTCACAACTGACAACCAAATGTAATGTATCCAACAAAACTATAATTGAAAGAGAAAAATGAACTTTACAAGATCAAAGCAAGCTACAGAAATTTGTGACTTCCATGCCAGCCCCACAGAGGATACTGGGACAAATATTTCAGAATGAACATAAAGATAAATACACCCAAGAGGATACAGGGAAAAAACAAACCTGGCTAAACAGAACAGGGGCAGGAAAACACCCAAACCCCTACAAGCCAGCAAAGTGACAGGAATCAATACATGTCTTTTAGTGAAAACTGAATATTAATGGTCCTGACTCCCCTATCAAAAGACAGAAATGAACAGATTCAATTAGAAAACAGGACCCTTCCTTTTGCTGTCTCTAAAAACACACATTGCAGCAAAGATAGACTGCATCAGGGTAAAAGGACAGAAAAAGGTCTTCCAAACAAATGGGACAAAACCCACATATTCATCTAAATCTGAAAAAAATGGGCTTCAAACCAAATATTATCAGAAGAGGTAAAGGGTCACTTCATATCCATCAAGGGAACAACCCATCAAAAGGAAATTATAATTCTAAATACATACACACCACAGCACAGGCTCACCCAATTACATAAAACAAATACTCCTAAATCTAAAGACACAGATTAATAGCAACACAATTAGAGTCAGTGACTTCAGTAACACATTCTCACCATTTGACAGATCAACTGGACAAAAAATAAACAGAGACACATTGGAATTAAATAACACTATAGATAAAATGGACCTAATAGACATCAACAGAATATTCCACCCCCAAACTACAGAATGCACATTCTTCTCAGCAGGCAATGAAACTTTCTCTAAAACATATCACATATTAGGACACAAAACAACCCTCAAAAATAGAGGAGAATGGAAATAATCCCTTGTATTCTATCTGATCATAATGGAATACTAGTATAAATCAATAGAAATCACAGAAAATAAACAAACTTATGGAGATTAAACAATGCTACTGAAAGATCATCGAAGAAATCGAGAAGAAAATAAATTCCTAGAATTGAAATGAATGAAAGTGAAGACACACTGTATGCAAACCTATGGGACACAATGAAGGCAAGAGGCAGCTTGTAGCTCTAAATGCCCATTACAAACCCAACAGGGGCTGGAGGGGTGGCTCAGCAGTTGGGGACACTTGCTGTTCTTGTAGAGGATATGGGTTTGGTTCTCAGCACCCACATGGCAGTGTACAACCAACCGGAACTCCAGTTCCAGAGGATCAATAGCCCTTGAGGGCACCTGTACACAGAAAGTACACATATACACATGCAGGCAATACACTCACACACATAAAATAAGATACATAACTAAAGGTAGAGAGATCTCACATAAACAATGTAATTATGTATCTTAAGCCATTGGAAAAACAAGGGCAAACTAAATCCCAAATCAGTAGATGGGGAGAGAGAGCTAAGCTCGAGGCAGAAGTTAATGAACTAGAAATGAAAAATCGAACAAACAAAAATAAATGAAACAGAATTGGTCTTTGAAAAGATAAATAAGACTGACAAACCAAATTAACCAAATTAACCAAAAAGGAGAAGCCCCAAATGAATAAAACTAGAGTTTTTTTAGGAGGACATTACAACAGATACCAATGAAATCTAGAAAAACCTGAGGACATCACTTAAAATTTTATATTCTGCTAAACTAGACAATCTAAAAGAAATGGACGCATTTCTCATTGTGCATGACCCATGAAAGCTATAGCACAACGAAATCAATGAGTTATCCAGCTCTAAAATAAGCAATGAGATTGAAGCACTACTAAAAAATCTTCCAACTAAAAAAATTTGGGGTTCAAATGGATTCAGTGAAGAATTCTACTAAATCTTCAAAGAATAATTAACACCAATATTCCTTCAATTATTCCATAAAATAGAGAAGGAAGGGATATTTTCAAACTCTTTTAATGAGCTGGAACTATCCTGATTCCAAAACCTGACAAAGACACAACAACAACAACAACAAAAATTCATCAGTCTCCCTGATGAACATAGACATAAAACCTCTCAATAAAATACAAGTAAATTAAAAAAATTAAAAAGATCATTAACCATAATCAAGTAGGCTTCATTCCAAATATACAAGGATGGTTCAATACACAGTAATCACATCAATGACCTCAGGACAGAAATCATTTGATCATCTCAGTAGATACAGAAAAAGCCTTTTGATAGAATTCAATGTCCTTTGATCATAAAAAGCCTGGAGAGAGTAGGATGGAGGAACCTACATCAACTTAATAAAGGCTATGTATGTATGCCAGACCTACAGACGCCATCATGCTAAGTGGGGAAATGCTCAAGGCATTCTCACTACCGTCAGGAACAAGCAAGGGTAGCCCCTCTCTCAACTCGTATTCAACACAGTGTTATAGGTCTTAGTTACAGCAATAAGGCAAGAGAAGGAAATAGAGGGGATGGAAACAGGAAAAGAAGAAGCCCAAGTACTTCTATCTGCAGATGACATAACTCTATACACGGGACCCTAAGGACATCACCGGGAGACTCTTAGGGCTGATGAACATACTCAGCAGAGTGGCAGGGTACAAAATTAACTTGGGTAGCCTTCTCTATACTAATGACAGCCACTCTAAGAGCCATCAGAAAAACAATTCTATTCACAATAGTCTCAAAAATACTTTGGGAACAAACAAAGAAGTAAAAAAAAGAAATTAAAAAAAAACTTTGACAATGAAACTTTAAAACACTGAAGAAATTGAGGAAGACACTGGGAGCTGGGAGCGGCCCCCATGCTCATGAACTGATAGGATGAATACTGTGAAAATGGCCATCCTACCAAAACAATCTACAGACTCAGTGCAATCCCAAACAAAATGCCAGTTCAACTCATCACAATAGAAAAATAAATTTAAGATTCACATGGAAGCTCAAAAGATCTTAGAGAATCAAAGAAATCCTGAACAATACACTGCTAGAAGTATCATCGTACCTGATTTAACATTATACTACAAAACCATTAGATTCAAAACAGCAGATACTGGCACACAATAGACACACAGTCAATGGAAGAGAACAGAGGGCCCAGGTATAAGTCCATGCAACTACAGCCACCTGAATTTTGACCCAAATAAAACAAATACACATTAGTGAAAAGACAAACTTTAACAAATGGTTTGTTATGCACATGTAGAAGAATGGAACTTGATCCTTCTCTCCCATCCTGCACAAAACTCAATTCCAGTTGGACCAATGTTAGACAGGGAAAAACACTAGAGCTAAGAGGAGAGTGCACTTGAGGCCAGGATGCCGTCAGAGGCCAGGATGCCATCAGAGGCCAGGATGCAGGCAGAGGCCAGGATGCAGGCAGAGGCCAGGATGCAGGCAGAGGCCAGGATGCAGGCAGAGGCAAGGACTTTGTGACTAGACTCCAGGTCAGCAACCAACAAATGAGGTCTCATGAAGTTGAAAAGTTTCCATACTACAAAAGAAATTGTTAATCAAGTGAAGAGGCAGCCTGCAGAATGCAAGAAAATCTTTGGGAGCTCTACATCCCACAGAGAATTAGCAGCTAGACTATACCAAGAGTTTAAAAAACTAATATCCAGAAAATGAACAACGTGATTAGAAATGGTCCATGGATGCATTTAGAAAAAGTGACCTAAAAATTGTTTTAGGGAAGAGACACTATAACTTTAAAATTTCCCTTTCTTCTGTTTAAACTATATCAAAATATTCTTATAGTGTTACTTAATATGTAAAATGTATTGCTCAATTTAAGATAAAGTACAGTTTTTAAAATTAAAAACCATTTCTGGAACTAAACAGAGTTCTGAAAAGAAGAAACACAAATGGTTAACAAATATTTTTAAAGTGTTCAACATACTCAGCCATGAGGGGAAGGCAAAAAACTCCACTGAGGGCTCATCCTACTCCAGCCAGAACGGCTATTACCAAGAAAACAAATAACTACAAATGCCGGCAAGAATTCAGGGAAAGGAGAACCTTTATTTGCTGTTGACAGGAGGATACGTAGTGCAGCCACTGTGGGAATCAATGTGGAGGTTACTGAAAAAGCTAAAAATACAACCACTATATGATCCAACTCTACCACTCCTGGACAAAAACCCAAAGGACGCCACATCCTCCTACCCAGATACTTAACACATCCATGCTCATTGTGACTCTATTACAATAGTGAGGAAATCAAACCAGCCTAGCTGTCCATCAGAGGTTAAAAGGATAATGAAAAGGTAGAATACATACAGAGTGGGATCTTTATTGGTGGGAAGGAATGAAACGCTGCAGGGAGGTAGAGAGATCTGGAATATATCGTGCTGAGTGAGATAAGCCAGACCCAGAAAGACAGACGCTATACCTTCTCCCTTGTACATGAATCCCAGCTACAGTGTTTGAGAATGGTGTGTTTAACTTTCAGTTCTGATAAAAGCCAGAAAGACAGAAAGAGGCTACTGTGGGGGAGGCCTTCAAGGAAGAAAGTGGAGGTGGGGGAAACCATGGGGCTGGTAGGTTCAGGCCAGAAGTGGGAAGGACAGAGAAAAAGAGGGAAGGCAGGGCGGGGTAACCACAGCTAGGGATATATCAAAAGGCCATATGGAAGCCTACTATCTTAGAAGCTGTAAGAAAATGTAATCTAAAAAAGGTTTGAACAAAGACACTCTCTGTGGATGGATAATGTTCCTCACAGAAACCATGGGTTATTAAACAAAAATCCCAGTGCCAGACATGAGATGCCTCCCTACAAGCTGTTATCAAGAAGTAAGGCGATTTCCATTGCTCTTAGTTTCCTACCAGAACTTGATGAGATACCACTGAAGACACTACAAACTTCAGTCTCAGGACATAAAGAAACGAAGTTGTAGGTGCGCTAGATACGTGATGCCCATTGGCTGGCATTCAAGGTTCCAGAAGGTGCTATGTAGCCTACGGGGAGAAAAATCATCAATAGTCTGGCCTCACTATGAGTTCTGCAGTATGCAGTGATGACCAGCCAGGCATGATGTACTCTCTAGTGCAACAGGGCATGACCGGCGTGACCAGCATGGTGGTTACCAGCCACTTCTCTTGGATTTGAGGCTTACTCCTGAAGAGAAGATTCATGTCTAGCTCTGTACACCTGGGCAAGAACCCGTGGGCTGGGGAGATCACAGACCCTAGAAGGGAGCCTACTACTATACGTTTGCTAAGTGACGTGTCATCAAACTGCCTTCTGGATACTTACACTTATACCATAGATCAGTGCTGCCCCCAGCCTTGTCAGATTACCTTCTTACTGCAGAGGGCAGAAGCAAAATCAAAGCGCTGAGAACAAGTAACGGTGGAGCGCTCACCCCTAAATGAGACAGCCCTGCCGTCCCGCGCGGGGTGAGGTACATCGCGGAAAGAATGCAAGAACTGGGGCAAAGGACATCTTCTGGACAAGACACAGCTGTTGCATCATAAACTTACTGCAGCTGTGGTTATCCTCACAGGATCTATGTAAGACTGGGCCCATCAGCATTTCATCATGGAACAGAGAGCGGCCCGTGAGGCTCCACCCCTCCCTGGGGGACTGCTGGCCAGTTGGGGAAGGAGTGCCATTTTCTTCCGTGGTATAGCTACTGATAAATTGCTCTTGCACTAGTTTAAAAAAAAAACTTCCACTCATGGTCAGGCAAGAAATTCCATTTAAACTCAGCGGGTCACACACAAAAAGACTTGAAAGTAGGAAGGGAACTTGTTGGGAAGAAAAGTTCCAGAGGGAGAGGGAGGAGGAGGAAGGAGAAAGAAGAGGAATGAAATGACTAAAATCATTGTATAAATGGATGAAACTGTCAAACAATAAAAAGACAAATAAGGAAAGAATCACTGAGACCGAGTCCTAAAGAAGGAGGGGTTTAAAAACACCTTGTGGTTGGTGATTGCAGAAGCAGAAAGGGTCTGAAGCAAGCATCTCCAAGGGGAGGACAATTCAGTGCAAAGTGGGGCCACACAGGCATGCTGGGGCAGGCCACTCAAGACCTTGGCTATGTTGATACTGATATTAAAGATGCTAGGAAGCCCTGAAGGCCTTTTACATAAAAGCATCCATGGTTAATAAACTTATACCACGAAGAAACCAAAAAGGAAGCGATTTCACTGTGAGGCTGCTTTATGGCACAAAAACACCATTCTCTACTCTGAGAATTTTAATAAATTCCTTGGGACCACTTCTTACTCAGCTTATGATCTCTCCACCCAGAGAATATAAAGCTCTGATCACTGCACAGCCACAGTTTCCTGCACTTACCACTATCGGAGGGAAAGGAGCCAGAGAAGTCCCACTTTCGCCTGTGGGAGAAGATGCGGACACCATTAACTTGTTACACTTTCAAAGTTTCACATTCATCTTATTCAAAGGCCAGATGCACTTACATGTCTTCCCTGGAGCACTCTACGTCATCATAAGTCTCCTCTGAGGAGGAGTTTGACATAATGGTCCCTGGACTGGGGGTTTCTTTAGTCACCTCCAAAGCCTCCACATACCCACCTACAAAGAAAATAGGAAACCCCCTGAGACCATGTCATCAGCTATCAGGAACACATCCATACACACAACTGGCAATGGAACAGGAGCAGGGTGAGGTAGACCAAGGGTGCTGAAGCTGGAATGTGGTCCTGTACATGTTATGATCTGAGCATGAAATGTCCCCATGTGTTCATGTGTCCAGTGCTTCATCTTCAACTGGAGATACTATTTTGGGAGGCGGTGGAACTTTAGGAAGTGGAACCTGGTTAGTCAGTTGAAACAGTCTTTTGAGGGTTACATCTGATCCCCGGTCCCTTCTTTCCTTTCTGCTTCCTACTCACAACAAGGTGACCCACTCCTCCTCCACACGCTTCCATCCCCAGGATGCTCTGCCTCACCACAGGCCTAGAATTAACAGAGCCAAAGACTATGGATGGAAACCTCTGAAACCATGAGCCAAAACCTTCTCTCTTAGGTTGTTTCTGTCAGATGCTTAGTCACAGTACCAATGAAACTGACAACTCAGGATGCAATGATCTTGGATAAGCTGCATCATCTTGCAGGGCCCATTTATGACTTTCTGAAGTTGAGGATAACAATATAATATCACTTCCTATGTGACTGAGCAAGGCTCAAGTGCATATTAATAGTGAGTTCTAGTTCCTTCATAAACCGACAACTCCTCCCCACTTGAACAATTCTTTCTTTAATTTCTGACCTCATATGTCCAACTTCTCTAGCCCTAGGGATTTTCTCTGCCATCTAAATAGACTTTCCCACCAAAACACTTTTGGCCATTTTTTCCCTAAGGTTTCTCAGGTAAGTTAATTGAATACATGTCAACGTATATTAGTGATAGAATTAATCAGCAGGTAATATGCCAATCTAAAAACTGTATTGAGATTGTTTGCAAAGATAGCCAGACAGATAAATTCAGGTCCTAACCTGTTTCTCAGAACTGTAAACTTGCCATAACCATAAAACTGTCAGCTCCATTATCAGTTGGCACAGGTTCATATTTAGGCTATGGGTGATTCAGAGCTATTTTCAGTTATGAACTACTTATCACAAGAAATATATCTAAAATATGCAATAAGCAAAGTGACTTGTACCTAGTAATTCAATGAACTAGATTTTATCCTCTTACAAGAAATGAAAAGATTTTATCCTCTTTTACAAGAAGCATGTGACCCCAAACTATCTCAAAGAATGTCAGTTCCCACAGGAAAAAGGCTTGATTTTCTCAAGGAGTTATTGGAATATTTCCCTAGCAAAAATCAAGATGCTAAGCACAGAGCTGAGGAATTACTAATCTCAAGATTTCTCTTTTAAAAAGGCTGCCCCGTCTCCATAAAAAATGTCAGTTACATCTTTTGTGTTCCTTAGTTCTCAAATCCTGGAGTCATTCTTGATTCTTTACTCTTGTATCTCACATCCAGTCATCTTTAACTTCACTGAACTGTCATCTCTAACTTCAGATTATATCCTAAATCCAAACACATCTCTACAAGTCTATCACGGAACCAGCCACCAAGCTGCTGCCACCCCTGGCTGAATCACCTCAGTGACTCACAACTTCCCTGCCTGTGCCAGGATCCTATTCTCAGCCCTTAAAATGCAAGTCCTTGTTGTTTGTCTGTCGTCCTTGAGACAGGGGCCTACTGTGTAGTCCTAGCTGGTCTTGGACTCAGAGGTCCGCCTTCCTCTGCCTCCTGAGCGCACCATGACACACTGCTGATCACGCCTTTTTCATGTGCTTGAAGCTTTCGATGGTTAAAGGAATGCTATTCAAAGCCAATGCCTAAGTCCTTGCATGGGGTTCCAACAGCCCTGCGCTCCCTGCCTCATTTCCCACTACTCCCCTCACAGCAGCTTCTCTACAAGGGCCGCTTTCCCGGCTCCACCTCCTCTGGCTGGTTCCTGCACTGGGGTCTTTGTCCTTTTCCTCTTTTCCCTAGAACACTCTTACATCCAATATACAGTATGTTCTAGTGCACTTTCCTTGTCGCTGTGACAAAGCACCAGACAAAGGCAACTTGAGGAAGGGTGAGTTTACTTTGGCTTGCAGTCCATCCCGGAGGGGGAGAGCCTAACATGATGCTCACACTACTCCTCCAGAGCGAGAAGGGAATGAACACTGGGACTCAGCTGGCTTTCTCCTTTTTCTGTTTGCTTAGTCCAGAACCCTAGCACACGGGATGATGCAACACACATCGAGGGAGAGTCTTCTATCCCGTTAGACATCTCTGGAAACTCTCTCAAACACATGCCTGGAGATGTGTCTCCTAGAAGATTCTCAGTCCAGCCAAGTTGACAAGGTTGGCTGCTATAATCCGCTCCCTTAGCCACTTTAGGTCTTTGAGGTCATCGACAAACACTTTCAAAAATTCTCACTTTCACAGGCCCCTTAATTCTCTGTCCTTGCTATAGTTTGTTCTCACTACTTGCCTTCCATTCTACACAGAAATAGTATTCATGTTAAAAATATGATCTGTCTCCCCTGATCGGAAAGTAACCCTTGTGGGAACAGGAATCTTGCTACCACATATGAACTGCACAGAAGTAATGGACTTAATTGCAACATTTTTATACATTCATATTGTGGGCTTTGATCATCTTCACCCCATCTATCACCTGGGCTCACCTGCCTTCTCCCCCAAACCACTTGGCTCCTCATCTTCTTTATCGGTGTCTCTTTGACTTTTGTGTCATCTTGGTTTTCCCTGGCTTTCACATATGCGATATTTGTCATTCTGAGTTTTTCTTTCTCAGACTTTCCCCAGTTTCATCTGTTTTCCTGCAAATGATCTCATTCTTGTGTGTGCGTGTGTGTGTGTGTGAGTGTGCGTGTGTGCATGTATACATACGGGTATATGTGACTATGTATGCACGTGAGTGTGGAGGCCAAAGGTCAACCTTGGGTGTTGTTCCTAAGTCTCTGTCTCTCTTGCTTTTTGAGGCAGGGTCTGTTACTGACCTGGAACTCACCAGGTAGGTTATCCAGGCTGGAAGCGAGCCCCAGGAATCTGCCTGTCTCTGCCTTCCCAGAGCCGGGATTGCAAGTACGCGCCACTGTGCCTGGCTATTTTATACACAGGTCTTGGTGATCAAACTCGAGTTCTCATGCTTACATGTCAAGCATGTTACCATGTCTTCATTCTTTCTTATTGCTGAGTGGAACTCCTATGTGTGTCCTGCTCTCTTCATCCACCCACCTGATGCAGATGCCTAGGCTGATTCTATCACTTGCCTATGGTAAACAGTGCTGTGACATGCATAGCCATGGAGCTGTCGGAACTGTCCTCCGACTCGGACAGCCCTCGGCCTATCCCCATGAATGGCACAGCTGGGTCATGTGGTACTTCTAGTTTTAGATTAAAAAAAAAAATACTGCCCTACTGATTTCCATAGCATTTGCCCTAATTCAGATCCCAGCAGAAATGCAGAAGGGCCTCCCCATGCCCATTGTTTTCGGAACTCGCTGTTTCCATGTTATAGCCATTTTGATTGAGTAACATGGAAGCTCAGTCTAGCTTTGATTTACATTTGTCTGATGGCTAAAGATTTTGAATATTTTTCTTTTTTCTTTTATTTATTATTTTTATATTATGTTTTGCCTGCATCCATGTAAGTGCACCATGTGCATGCAATGCCCTCAGAGGCCAGAAGATGGTTTCAGATCCCCTGGAACTGGAGTTAAGTACAGTTGTTAGCCACCATGTGGGTGCTGGGGATCGAACCCAGGGCCTCTGGAACAGCAGGTGTTCTTAACTGCCGAGCCATGTCTCCAGCCCCAAGATGTTGAATTTTTTCATAACTATTTGTTCTTCTTTGGAGGAGTGTGTGTTCAGTTCACTTGCCCATTTGTTGACTGGATTACTCAATTTTCAGTGTTAACATTTTTGAGTTTTTATATATTCTGGATATTAATTCCCTTTTAGAAATATAACTGGCAAGGATCTCTCCCATTCTGTAGACAGTCTGCTAATTCTGCAGTATCTTTTCTGTGCAGAAGCTTTATTGCTGCATACGATCTCATCTATTAATTCCTGTTGTTATTTTGTGAGCTGTTGGAGTCGTGCTCAGAAAGTTGTTGCTGTTGTCTATATCTTGAAGGATTTCCCATTTCCTTCTAGTGATTTCAGACTTTTAGGTGATTTTTGTGCATACTGAAGAATAAGGATTATCAGTCTTCCACATGTGAACCATAGGAGAATTTTCCTCTGTTTTATTTGTTATCACACCCCCGTGCCTAGAAGAGTGCTGGGCGTGTGAACAGCACTCAGATACTTTTTGGATTTTGAATGATTTGAATTTGTCTTCAAACTAAAAGTTTAGTATATTACATATTATTTAAATATTTACATCAACTCTCTTATATTATATTTGCATCAACTCTCTTCTCTTATATTTACATCAACTCTCTTCTCTTATATTTACATCAACTCTCTTATATTTACATCAACTCTCTTATATTATATTTACATCAACTCTCTTATATTTGCATCAACTTTCTTATTTTCTCTACTTTTTTATTCTTTCTTAAGATTTCTTTTCTTTATTATGTTTTAAATTAAAATTTTTTAGAAAGAATATCTGTTATGTTTGTGTTTAATAATTAGCTACTCTGTTTTAAAATCTTTTTATATATTTTTTAAATATTCATGATCCCCCACCCTGCAGTGCTGTGGATCAAGCCTAGGGTTTTACACATGCTAAGCATGTATTAGTGAACTATATCCCCGGCCCTGTTATTTTTAATAGTTTATGACTTTAAAATGTATGAGTGTTATGCTTGCATATATGTCAGGGCACTATTTGCATGCAATGTCCCTGAAGGCGAGAAGAGAAGACCAGATTCCCTGAAACTGGAATTGTTAGCCTCCATGTGGGTGCTGGGAACCAATTCTGAGTCCTCTGCAATAGCAGCTAGTGTTCTTAACTCCTGAGCCATCTCTTCAGGGCCCTACCCCAGTCCTGCTCTAAGATTTAATGAAAGTATAATACCCAAGAAAAGGCACACGTCACAAAGGTACCAACCAAAGGATTTCCCAAGCTGAACCTCTTCACATACAGAGATCTCTGCTCCCTACTGCTCTGCACTACAGGGCAGCTGCTGCTTGACTTCCAGTCCACCAGGCCCCTTCTGCTGGCTTCTTATAGCAGATGCAGCTTCAGCTCATAGTCTTGCATTGCACCTTCCTGTTCACATAAGACACGGTCCTCACTATGCACAAGCTGCCTCAAATCCTTCACCTTCCTACCTCAGCCACCTAAGTGCCGGGTTATGGCCTGCCATGCCCAGACCTCCATTCTACTATTCATTTGGATGCTTTCTAGTCTGGGACTATTACAAGACATTATAGCATTTTTGTGTATTTTTCATGAATTAAAGTATGTATTTCTGCTAAGTATACACAAAACATGGCTATATGACAGACTGTAATAGTCACAAGGTTTTTCAACATGAATGTCCCAGTTTACAGTCAATATCTTCACCAAAGCTGATCATTTCAGTCTTTCCTCTTATAGTTATTTGATGGGCAAATAGGTTTCATTTACCATTCACTGAGAATCAATGCAGATGGGCTTTCACAGGGTATTTGTCTTTTGGATATCCCTTTTCCTCTTTGAAATGCCTATTTAAATATGTTTCCAATTTCAATATATGTCTTTGTTTGTTAATGCTTAATTTCTATTTTGTATTTTGTGAATATAAGCATATTTATAGAAAAGATTTATATATTCTGTGTATGAGTTCTTGTGTGTGTGTGTGTGTGTGTGTGTGTGTGTGTGTGTGTGTGTAATACCTACAACTAGTCTAGGACTTGCCTGCTAATTCTTTTAATTGTATCATTTAATAAATATATTCTTGTTTGTCTTCTTTCAGAATAAAATAAATTAATAATGTTGCTTTCTTCACAAACAGCTAAAAACTTTAGAATGCTTTAACTTGATCACCTTCAAGTGCTACTCAGATTCAATATTTGGGGAAAGAGATACACGAGCTGAAGGTCAGGCAGGTTCAGAGTGACTTTAAGGATTAAAATGGAAAGGGACACTCTCAGTTAAGGGAGTGTGCATAGAATCACTCCAGGCAGAAGAAAGAGATGAAGCAAAAATTTATGTGGTACAGGTAAAGTCCATGGGGCTGGGATAGATTTTAAAGGACCTTGAGTCTGTCTTATGATCACTGGAACTTATTCTTCTCATTATGGTTGTAACACATTCACATCGATATCTTTCCATGGACTAATGGGCTGTGATAGACATCTGTTTTCTTCATATACCCAGTATCCACTTTTCTTCTCTTAATAACAGTTGTCTTGTTTTCCTTTGGAATATTTCCATGTGATGGCATGTTGTTTTGACAGAAATGTCTCTACCCACCTCGCAGGTTGATAGGGACACAACACAGCCTGGGCCAATCATAGAACTGCAGCCTTTTATTCAGTGATGACATGTGACCCAATCAAAGCCAATATCAGAGTCATGTCTTAATCCTACAGCATTTGGGAAGACAATTTCTAGATTTGCTCTGGCACTTCTTAGATTGTGACCTATCACTGCTAGCTGCCAACTTGCCTCCACAAGGGTTGATTCTGCCTGGAAAATGGGGCTACCTCAGAGGGGAGTGAAGCTAGAGGGACAACTCAGGATAGTATTTGTGTCCCTGGATCTACCCATGTCTAGATTTTCTACCAGTAAACCTCCTTTAATACTTGAATAGTGCAGTTTAACAAAGTGAGATTTAATTACTGTTGTTCATAGTCAAGAGCTTTGGCTCACGACAGAAAGGGAAAAATATAACTAAAATGTCACCTAACCACACTGCATTACATCATCATTGTGTTGATGACGTGAACAGGAGTCAGGGGGTAGACAAGAAGAGAATAAGCCTATCACATGATATACTGTTGGATCTGGTCCTCATTAAACTCCTGTGAGCTCCATATTTTGATCCCTTTTTATAAATGAGAAGCACTGCACTACAGAAATAGAGTCACCACACCACTACTGGGCATGAGTGGAGAGGCTTGACGTCAAGCCTCTGCTTCAAACTCTTACCCAATTCTTTCAACTGCAATGGGTAACAAACTCTTCAGGGAACTTGGTACATAATAAATATCCAATATATATTTGTAAAGTAACTTCTGATCTCAGCTATACTTCCCCTTCAAATGACCTGGCAGTGGGAAGAGGATCCAGAAGAAATGCAGCTTACCCTTATCTTGGGAGTGCCTGGCCAGTTTCACATCCTCAGGGAAGACCTTGGTCTGGGTGATGCCGGTCACAGCTTCCTGGTTTCCAGGGCGTACACTTCTTCTATCTTCACGGACTCCGGTCATCTGGATTTTTCCAGGTGCCCTTTCACTGGCGCCTGCCTGTACACATGCAACAGAGAGAGCACCTCTGGGGCGGACGCCCTCGCCAGGTCCTCGCTCACACATTCTGTTCTCCACTTGTGCTCCTCATGGGCAGCAATCATTCCTTATAACTGAATGCTCAGTTGTCTCACTAGACCCCACATCTTACCAGACTATGTACCATGCCCTTTGGTGAATGCTTGACACAGATACAGGCCCAGGGGAAGCAGTCAGGATTTAATGGCATATCAACTGCAAGGAAGGCTTTTTATTTTATCTCAATTATCATGGTATCCCATGGGGAAAATATCAGTAGTCCTTTTGATAAAGAGTTTATGCAGTGTGTGTAGCTGAATGCTATATAACCAAAATCACAGTGCCAGACAAGTAAAACATCCCTTCAAGTTATTGGTCAGAGTTGTCCAAGAGACTCCCAAAAGAACATAGGCTATTTCCACAGTGCATGATTGTCACCCAGAACTCAAAGGTAAGACAGTATTGCTGAAGACACAACCTACTTTGTTCACAGGACTTGGAGAAGTTGAGATGGAGCTCACCTGGAATCTTCCTCCCTGAAGACATAGTACCAGAAGATGCGATGAAAGGTGCCAAGGGAGAAAAACCAATGACTCTACCCAGCTGTAAAGTCTACAAACCACAATAATGACCAGTCCAGCAAATTATCTCTGTTGGTCCAGAAGTAGCACTTTTATCTTAGAGTCATTAACATCTAATTGAACTTAAGGTCTGTTCAATGGGAGGGAATTCATGCATGGTACTGTAAACATACTAGAGAATCACAGACCTAGAAAAGAACCCACTTCTGTCACTTTCTTAGACCAATGTTATTTCTTACTGTATTATATATATCACTCCTTATATCTACAAACAAGTGTGCTTCTCGGCACTCATCAAAGAAGTTTCTTTTGCAATATATGCAGACTATCACAAGGTTCCACAGTCGGTCAAAACACATAGAATGCGTAGGAGTACAGCTCTAAACGATACCATGCAATGTCTGTAGCTGAGGCTCACTTCACAGAAGAGGTGACAGAAAGACTATAAGAGTCAGAGGGACAAGACACCTGGGGCCAGTTAAGGCATTTCTTACATGATAGGGAAGCGACAGTAGTAAAATCTCCACAGTATGGTAGTTAATAAGATCTGCATAATGACAAAACCAGTTGACATGCCAAGGTGGATGGGGGAAATTTCATAGGTTCAACCACAAGATAAAGAGCTGCAGGCAATCAGTGGATGCTAAGGGAGGAAGAATCATTTTTCTCTAGAGACTAGCTCCCTGAGAGGTAATCCCAAGTGGGCAGCCCTAAACACAGTTACACACAATCTCCACTAAATGAACTCAGTGTATTATATATGTATTTATAAATGTATGTATGTGTAACAATAATAAAGAAGAAGACAAGAAATTGTGAGGGGGGCATGGTAGGAATTAGAGGGGGACTGGGGGGGTGGAAAGAATGCAAATACAATACTCATGTATGAAGCTCTCAGAAGCAGTTTAAAATATATTTTATTTACTATTTTTATTTTATGTGTATGAATGTACTGCTTGCATGGATGTATGCACCCATGTCATGCAGTGCCTGTGGAGGTCAGAAAAGGGCATCAGATTCCCCTGGAACTGGAGTTATAGATGGTTGTTAGCCACCATGTGGGTGCTGGGAATCAAACCTGGGTCCTCTGCAAGAGTATCCAGTGCTCTTAAGCATTGAACTATGTCTCCTGCCCCACACCAGAGTAAAGTTTTATAAAAAGGAAAAAAAAAAAAAAAGAGGAAAACGATTACTAGGGATAAGTCTTTCAGGAATCTAATTTTAAAATTAATGAATATCTTTGGATGTAGGATAAAAGGGTCTATTCCGGTCAAATAACTGGCCACTGGTCTCAGCATTAGCAGCTACTAAGGGAGGACTTAGCCCTGGAACCCTGAGCTCTTAACGTCTAAGGGGGCTGGTATTCTTCCTTCCTCCTGCTCACTTGACACACTATTCTTGTGTCCTTCTCACATCTTCATTTCTTCCTTCGAGCACTTGTCAGATCTCTGCCGAGGGTGAGGCAGCACGAAAGACTCCAGATGTGAGAAAAGCAGAGGGCAGAGCGCGCGTCCTGCGCGTTTGTCATGCTGTGAACTCACGAGTGAGGGTGTGATATGGTGTTATTTATACAAAAATTGTTCACACAGAAAAAGGAGATTTGTCATTTTCACTGGGTGATTGGATGGGAAAGACTTCCAAAAGCAGGATTGATCAAATGCTAATTTAAAAAATATAGGTGGAAGATTGATGGAAGAGAAAAAGAGAGTATCTGGCAGATAAGTCAGAATAAGCAGAGGCATGAGCTGTTTTGATTAGTGTTAGTGCAGAGGTTTGAATGAGAAAGTCTCCCCCGACTGCAAGTATTTGGATATTTTGTCCCTAACTGGTGATGCTGTTTGGGGAAATTTTAGGAGAAGGTGTGGCCTTGCTGGAGGAAGCATGTGTCACTGGGGCAGGCTTTAAGAGTGCTTAAACCTTCCTAGAGTTCCTGCCTCTCTCTGCTTCCTGTGCCTCTTAAAGATGCCATTGCTTGGCTTTCTGTTCCAGCCACCCCTGCCTCTGCCATCCCTGCCGTCCCTGCCATTACGGACTCTGACTCTCTGAGCGGCTCAAATAAAGTCTGCCTTCTGTAAGTGGGCTTGGTCACTGTGTTTCTGAGCAGCAGGAGAAAAGTAACTAGCACAGTTATGTCTGAACAGTATGGAAGTGCGCAGTGTAGAAGCTGTGACGTATGAGATAAAGGACGAAGGTTGGGGAAAGGAGAGGGAAGACTGGAGAAGAGGCTGAAAAGACAGGACAGAGTGGGGCTGACTGACGAGTGGTCACATATGCAAAGCACAGAGTTTGGGTTTTATTATCTCTGTGAAGACAGGCTTTAGATAAAATAGATCAGATGTGCATTTGAGAAAAATCACACGTCTGAACTATGGCAGGAGCCCTAGAATATTGTACCTTGAGTGGAGGGTTGGGATGTGAATCATTTTCCAGCTTGTGAGGTTCCGGGTCACACGGCTCTTTTTCCTTCCTGGTATCTTCATCTTTATGTCTAGAGATGAAACACGAAGCCAATGGAAAGGAAGCTTTGCATGCACATAAAACACAGTGCACCCTCCCAATGAAATCATTGATTAAAATGAATCTACGCATGTTTTTCTTTTTGTAAATCAGGCACAAGGATCAGATCAATCTCAGTGATTATTTCCAAGAGCCTCTCTCTGCCTGCTCCAGTGTGAATGTGAATTCCCACTTAAACACTTGCAACTCCCCATTCTCTGTGAACAAAGTCTAAGTCCTCCTGTGATTTGTCTCTTCATTCCTGCCAATCCCGTCTCTCTGTGTTCCTTCTTTCTACATTTGTATGAATCTAAACTCATGACTGTTCCAGCCCACCAGTGTTTTGAGTACCTCTCCTTTCTTGTTAGCTACTTATTTTTTCAAACATGTCATTTGCATCTTAAATTGCTGACAAATGCAAGACTTTTCTTAACTTATCTAAATCATCCTTCCCTGATTCTTTCAAGAAGTCATTCTGTCTCTCTGTCACTAGCACTTTGTCCTTCTGTGTTGATTATTACCTGTCAGTCCATGGATCTATTTTCAATTCTTCCTCTTTGCTTAGTCAACTAGAGTTTGCTAATGAGTACAGTATGGGCTAGGAAGAGATTAGCAGGGAAGGTGGGACAAGGTCACTGAGAACTGCTCTTCGCCAGGCATCTTGCATGGTTCCAGGGAAACAGAACCAGTTCATGCGCTGGCAATGTGGCCAGCCCGCAGTGGAAAGGCAGTTCAGTCATCAGTGGCTAGACTGACGTTCTCATTTTGGGGATAAAACTCACCTCAGATCTTGATGGAGAAAACTCTTCCAAGGCTGAAAGCGAACAGGAAAACAATCATTTTCACAAGTTTACCCAAAGCAGTCCTTGTTGATTTATAGATCATTAGGCGATCTGGTGGGAGGTGGAAATCTCAGAACACCGCAAAAGTAGACAGTGGCCACAGAAAATTACATGAACTGTTGCTTGTGGGGCTAAAGTTCAATCAGGAAAAAAACAAAAACAAAACCCACCAGATTTCTGAAGTTATAGTACATATTCAAGGACACCCTAACTTGACACAGACACACCGTTCCCTATATATCTGTCCAAATGCCTCTGAAGAACTTCTGAGTCACATGAGGACATAGTATCTGTGGTATCTGAGCAGTTTCAGTAGGCAAAGCTGATGTGGGCAAGCATGTAAGTAATGTTGGGACAGCTTCCTGATCAAAACTCAGCTCTCATGTGGCAGAGATTCAGTCTCTTTAAGATTATGTCCCGGTGATCACAACATAGCATTTCTCCCCTGCTTAATCACTAGCCTCATGTCTGATGGCATTAATTATGTGGATTATAGCCAAGAACTCTGAAGAAAATAGAAAATAAGGATCTGAAATGCTGCCCCCAAATCCAGGTATAAGAGCTCCTGGACAGCCCTGTGAGGAGGCCCTGGAGGCCTTCATGCAGGGACTACTGGTACTAATTTACATATAATCTCAGAAAATCAGCACAGGTAGAACAATAAGTCAGATGGATCTTGTTTTATATCTCTGCAATATTAATTACAGGTCATTCAACAGCTCTGAGCGTTCTTGTCATCTATAATTGGAAGCAGGGGTACAGGCCCCCAGGGTGACTTTGAGGATTGCATCTATTGTTTAATTCTTGACCAAATAATTTTTAGACCTGAAGATGTCAGCAGTAGATAAAATAATAATTGTTATAATAGAAGACAGTCACAAAAAACAGAACTGTGCAGTTTGCTCCGAAGGCAATTAGCTCTTCTACGGGGGTCCAAGAGCACCTTGCAAGAACATGGTCTTTGCTCATGTAGTCTACAATCAAGAACCTGTCAAGTCATCAAGAAAAGGTGAATTCAGATTCTGCTCATCAAGCTAAAAAAGTACAGACATAAATGTAGAATATATCTGAGAGTTCAAGTATTTAAAATTGAAAATGCTTTCATGTTATTTTACCTGAAAGGAATGACGGGCTCGTTTGGAGCACTCACTTGTTCAGAGCAGTTTAGCTCATGTTGGTATTTCCAGATGGGTAAAACATCTCAATAAATAATTTCTACCCCCATTAAGAAGAATATCACCATTTATATTTTTCAGTTACAAATCATGTCTATAAATGAACATTCTTACCAGCAAGCACAAGAAAAGAAAAGCATGATAAAAGATCCAGACTAAATGTGTCCACTGAGGGCCAAGCAAAGCCATGAAAGTGCTTGGTAAGCACCTACTGCACGCCAGACACCGTGCCAAGTACTCAAATACTTTTGTTTCTTTCTGCAACTTGAAGAAATAAGTATTTCTCTCCTTACTGATCTTCTGCAACAGCATACACAGTGTAAAGATGCATGCTTCCTGTTCCCATGAAGAATATCCCATCTTACAGCGCTTATAACTGCGGTTCAAAGAGTGAATGCTGAGTCCCAGGTCCTTCCTAACACATTGTTTGCCCCACTGTTTGTCTCCCTAAATTGTGGCGCCTTCAGGTGGCACCTGACCCTACACCTAACAAGAGACCAGAAAGTGTACTTCTAGCTCTGGTTGATTTTTTTTTTTGAAAGCACAAGATATACAAATCTGGATTATTCTAATGGACTCTTCCTTCTGAAAGGGACAGGAATTAAGGTCAATTGAAGCTTATCTCCATGGGTAAGGGGCCAGGCATCAGTTCAGACCAGGACTACTGTCCATCTTATTTATTTATTTATTTATTTATTTATTTATTTATTTATTTATTTGCTTTTTGAGACAGGGTCTCCCTGCAGCCCCAGCTGGCCTGGAACTCACTCTATAGATCAGGCTGGACCCCACCTCACAGAGATCTGCCTCCTGAGTGCTGGGATTAAAGGTGTGTGCCACCATGCCTGACTTGTCCATCTTTTTACACCATCTGACTCTGATATCCAGGGCACAGCATACAGAATTCCGATTGCTTGATCCTAGAGAAGCCTGCTGCAAACAGGAACATTCACCTCACAGTGAAAGTACCTTACGGTCCCTCCTACAGGCCTGTGTTACTCTTAGTCATCAACAAGGAGGAGAAACAATACCTTTTGGACTTCTTCAATTTCAACTTCATAAGTGACTAAAATAAACAAAAAGAATCTCGAGTCAGTTTACCCACTCATTTCTTACAGTACCCAGGACCAACACAGTGACACAAGATTTTAGAGTACAGTTTTTTCATCCTTTGGAGCATTCATCTATGACAGGCTCTTCATTAGTGGGAAAATCCTAGGTTCATTGGTCAAGGCTTAAGTTCTGTGGGGATTTCCAGGGTAGAATTTAAAGTAAATGAAAGCATAAGAAACTATTTTAAAGTTTCCTGGTTTAGTAAACAGATACGTACATGTTTAAAAGAAAGCACTCAAAAGTAGTGATAACACTTAGAAAAAATCCTGAAAGGAAGGTCAATGCAGAAGCCCGCGTCTCCCTCAACAAGATAAACACCAGTTCCCGACCCAAGTGCTCCATTTCCTAAACACAGCTTGAAAGAAGAGCCCAGGAAGGCATGACTAGCTTCTGATTTTTCTGTGGATGTTATCTAACAACACATGGCTTCCTTAATTATTAACAAATACAAGCAGTGGCAAGAACTTGGGTCCAAATTCAAGTCTTTTTTTGTTGTTGTTGTTCTTGGGGGGTTCAGGTGAATTACTTTATTTCTTTGAGCCTCAGCCTGTTTCTGTGTGAAACTGGCCCATTGGTACCTCCTAACAGAGATTAGAAATGTCCTATACCACACACTGGGTATTGCATAAAGTGACATTGCCTCCATAAAAATGCTTATTAGATATTTTTGTTAACATTCATCTATAAAAGTGTTCTATTGTTAATGAAAGTGTGTAGAAAGCAGGACTCAAGTGGAATCTACTGCTATAGAAGCTTTCTAAAATATATACACATAAATACAGAAAGAGTTTACTCTTACAGAGGACCCAGGTTTGGTTCCCAGGGCCTACATGGTGTCTAACTCCAGTTCCAGGAGATCTGACACCCTCTTCTAGCCTTTATGGGCATTGCATAACACAAGTGCACTTACATACTGGAAGGCAAAACACTCATACACAAAAATAAATAAATTTAAAAATTTTAAAATGCCTTGAAAAGGCAAGCATGGTAGCACAGGCCCTTAATCCCAGCACTTGGGAGGCAGAAGCAGGTGAATCTTTGTAAGACTGAAGCCAGCCTGGCCTACATAGTAAATTCCATGCAAACTAGGGCTATAGAGAGACCCTGTCTCAAAAAGACCAAAATAATTAAATAAAACTTTAAAAATAGTTTAAGTGGAATTAACCTATAATGGGCAATGGGGAAAGACAAGGCCCTCCCAGATACCATAAGCCATCAAATAAAAAGTGTCCCCCTCAAAAAAAAGAATGGGTTACTTATTTTGGAACTTTGGTCACTGGCTCCCAGATTCCCACAAACATTACGGACTATTGCCACTGATCCTGGTTACCCTCCAGACCTTGGTGATAAGACCCTTTTGTTGAAGACATCTCATAACGGATCATGGGACGTGGGGAGTACAAGCTGTGCCCACCAGATTCTTTATCCCTAGAGGCTAGCTTTCATAGTGCTGGAAGGGGCTGTGCACACCTCTGGAGGAGAAAACTCATTATCAATCCTACTCAACTGTGAACCCTGTGAACTACAACAACTGGCCTGGTAGCAACCACCTTCTGATTGGATTAGGGCCTGCTCTACAAGATAGAATGCATGCTGTGCACTATGACCAGGGCTAAGGAACTGTGTTCAGGTAGGTCATAGACTCTAGGAAGAACCTGCTAAGTGAACATAGTATTAAGCTGACTCCTGGAACTAGAGAGATGATGGTTCAGCAGTTAAGAGCACTGGCTGCTCTTGCAGAGGACATGGTTTTGATCCCCAGCACCTACATGGTGGCTAATAACCACCCATAATTCCAGTTCCAGGGGATCTGATAACCTCTTCTGACCTCCGTGAGCACTGCATTACATGGGTGTACTTACACACATGCAGGCAATACACTCATACACAGAAAATAAAATTAAACAAAATACTTAAACTGACTCCTATCATTACACCCATGGAAGAGTGCACCTCACAATCCTCTTCAGAGAGGCTTCTGCAGTAGATCATGACTATCACAGAGACCCACTGCTCAACGTGCAGAGAATGAGACTGTGCAAGGGGCTAGAAAAATGGTTCAGTTGTTAAGATTGCATACTGTTCTTCCAGAGTACCTAAGGACAGTCCCCAGGATCCAGGGCAACTCAGAACTGCCTCTCTCCAGCTCTAAGGGATCTGAAGCCTCTGTCCATTGCCTCTGGCTCATGTGCACACACACACAAGTACTACAATTAAAAAGTAACAAAACAAATCTTTCTTTAAAAAGAGCCTGCAGAGTACTCAACCCCAAATAGGACACCTAACCACATTCCTTTCTCCCAAGGCTCAGGGACCATCTCAGAGAGGCAGAAAGGCTGTAAGACAAAGGCAGCAGACGACTGCAGGGAAGCTTTTGGGAACATAACACGGCGGTTGCACATAGGAGCTCACATTGGCTGTGACAGAATGTATAAGACCTACTCAGGATCAAGCCAGAGAAAATCCTGGCATGGATGGGGGAGCTGGGCACAAAGAACCATCCCCAGCTGAGAAGTTATTAGCAAATGACAGCTAGGGAGCAAGAGTCAGCTTTCTTCAAGGATGTGACCCTGCGGACTCCAGACACCCATGCTTCTGTAGATGCTCCTCACCCATGCACATGCTGGCAGCATTCGTATGCTCAGTGAGTTGAAGAACAAAGCAAACATGAAGTTGGAAGGGGACGGTGGAGAGTGGGGGAGAGGAGTCTGAACACTGGGAGTGCAGGGAAGACGCGATAAAAAGCATCGTATGGACATACGAAATCTTGAACAACAAGCAAAGAGTAATAGAAAAAGGAAAAGAAAGACAAAACTGTTTATCTGCACAGGTCTGTTTCTGGGTTTTCAGTCCCATTCCTCTATTCTCTGAATCTCTCCACTGAAGCCAGAGTTTGATTACTGTAATTATCAGTCTTGGAATTGGGTGACTGATCCTTTCTACTCTTTCTTTCTCAAAATTGTCTGTAGCTATTTTAAGTTCCCCTGCATTTTAACATGCATTTTAGCATTTTGGAATGATCTAGTCTTTAGCAACAAAATATCTTGCTGGGATTTTTATAGGAACTGCCTTAAACCTGTATACCACTTGTGGAGAACAGTAACTTATTTTTTACTGTCAATTTTACTCTGTTGGGTCTTTTAATCCATAAACTCAGTATGTCATTAAGATTTGCTTTATTTAATCCAAATTTTATATTTTTAGCATATAAGTCATATGCATGCTGTGATCTGGGGAGAAAATTTAAACGCTTTTTTTTTTTTTTAATTTTAGCATTCATGTACTCAGAGCTAGCATATAAAAATACAAATTGTGTTTTGCAACCTTGCTGAACCCATTTATTAGTTCTAGGAGGTTTTTTTCAATCCTTAGGAATTTCTACCGAGACAATCACATCTGCAAATAAAGGCAGATCTTTCTCTCCCTTTTGCTCTATACGCCCCTTCATGTCCTTGTTTTCATCTTTCCTGGCTAGACTCTTCTCAGTATATTTGGTAGGAATGGTAGGAGAGGGCATTTTTGCCTTGTTTCCAATTTGGAGGGGAACAATCAGGTATTTATATTAAGTACCATGTTCTGTGGGCTTTTAAAAAAATCAATGTGAGGGAGCTCCTCTCTCCTTATTTTTCTAAGAATTTTTATGTTACAAACATAACGTCTTTTACACAACGTCTTTTCTGAATATATTGTACAATTTTTCTTTCTTATTTTGTCAACATAGTCAACACACATTAATTGGCGTGTGAATATCGAACCCATTTTGTATCTCTGAAACAAACTGCATTCAGCCATGATGTGGAATTCTGTTTATATCTTGCTGATTTTATCACTAATGCTTTGTCAAGGGCTGTCATGTCTATGCTCATGAAGGATATTGATCTGAAGGAGTTTGTTGTACTATTGCTGTCTGGTTTTAGCATCACACTCATGCTAACCATGAAATGGATCAAGAGCTGTCCCCACCACTTCCACTTTCTGGGTGGTATTATAGAGTTGTCATCAACTCTTTAAATGTTTAGAAGCATTTTTATTGAAATCATTTGGATACAGTTTTTTTTCTGAGAATTTTTTTCCATGTATGTTTGTGCCATGTATATGTGTTCTCATGTGTTTGGGCACAAGTGTGTAGTGTGCATATACATACGTAGGTCTGTGCATGTGGAGGCCAGAGCTTGATGTGGGCTATCTTCTTCAACTGCGCTTCACGTGACTTTCTGTGGCAGGTTCTGTCACGGAACTCAGAGCTCACTGATCCCCAGGGATCCCCAGGGTTTGCCTCTCCATACAAGGGGATTACAGGAAGCTGCCACACCACCCAGCCTTCCCGTGTGTTCTGAGGTTCAAACCCAGGTCCTCACAGTTGTGTCATAAGTGCCTCTACCCACTGACTTAGTTCAATTTTTCCTAAAAGTCACAGGGCCACTCAGGTTATTTTGCGTGGTTTGTGGTGGTCTGTGCTTCTAGATGAAGTGCTATATTCTTATTGAAGTCAAATCCGTATGTGTGCCACACTTTATGATATTTCCTTATTATCTTTTACCCTTGCAGACCCTGTGACGGCGCCCTGGCGTTGTTCTCCAGATTGTTCAATTTTTTGTGTCCTTGTCAGTCTTCCTAGAGGTTTGTCAATTTTATCGATCTTTTCAATGAATGACCTTTTGGTTTCAGTGATTTTCTCCATTTTTTGTGTGTGCATTAAATTTGTTTCTTACATTTCTTTGTTATTTCTTATATGTTTTGGGTCTATTTTGCTCTTCTTTTTTCTATCTTCTTGAGCTAGGATCCTGAGCTCAGACCTTAGAATTGTAATTGGAGACTTTTCCTCATTTAAAAGAAATTTGAAAAGTGAAAATGTGTGTGTGTGTGTGTATGTTTTGATGTACATCATGTTCTGACACATATTCTGCAGAATGACTTAGTCACACTATTTGAAATAGCAGTTCACATACTTTTGTGGTGAGAACAGGTAAATTTTACTCACATAATTTTAAAGTATATGAGGTACTGTTATGATCTACAGTCACTGTGTGGTACATCCGATCTCTTGAACTCTTCTCGCATCTGACTGAGATCTTGTTTTGTTTGACCAAGAACCTCTCCTGCCTCCCCTTCCCCGTCCTGCCTCCCCTCCCCATCGTTGCTAATCACCACTTCACTCTCTACATCTATGAGAGCGACTCTGCATTTTACCTATCAGCTGGAAAAATGCAATATTTACCTTTCCGCACCTGGCTTATTTCACCGAATCGCTTTGGGTTCACTCATCCTATCATAAATGACAGAGCTTCCTCTGCTGAGGCTGAAAAGGTTTTGTCGTAAGTGAATGCCACACCGACTGTGTCCCAGGTCCACGGAGGCTGAGGTCAGTTGGCTCAGGCTGCTGTGGACAGTGCTGCGGCAGTCACGGGGTGCAGACGCGTCTCCCACCGCGCACAGACTCCGGTGTGAGACGGCTGGGTTAGAAGGTAGCTGTTTTAGGTTTTAGAGGAATTTTCATATTGTTTTCCAAAACAACTGGCTTCAAAACCCCTACATTTTAACTCCTTCACAGTTTGAACTTTTATTGTCACAACACATATCTTTCTATATTGTATTCCCTCATGAAATTATTATATACACTGTTACTTTTAATAGTTATTTTGGGGAATAGAGAGATGATGGCTCAGGGGTTAAGAATGCATGCGTATGCTCTTTCAGAAGACCTGAGTTTGCTTCCCAGCACCCATATAGTGCAGCTTAAAACCACCTATTACTTTAGCTCCAGGGAATCCAACATCCTTTCTTGGCCTTTTTGGGCACCTGTACTCATGTGAACATACCTACCCACAAACACACATGCATAATTTTAAAATACAAATAAATCTTTTTAAATTAGTTATTTTTATAAAAGCATTTTATACCCATCATTACAGTATTGGAATATTCTGAGTTTGCTGTGTGATTACTTTTCCCATGAAGCTTCTATCCATGAGCTTTTACCACTGAGTTTTATACTTTCATATATTTTCATGTTACTAACTTGTATCCTTTTATTTCAGCTTGAAGAACTCCTATCAATATTTCATATAATATACAATGACGGATACTCTCAACTTGTTTATTACGACAGTCTTTATCTTGCTGTCATTTATAAAAGGCAGCCTTACCCAGTAACATTCTTGGTTGGTAATTTTTTTTCTCTTCAGCAATTTACTCCACTCTCTCCTAGCCTGTCCAGCTTTTGCTAAAAACCCAGTTAGCCACAGTGGAACTCCCTTTTATGTTACTTGTTTCTTTTCTCTCGCTGCTGACAAAACCCTGCTTAATTTCTGAGAATTTGGTTTTCTCTTGTAGTGTTACATGGACCGAATCTGACCGTCCTGTCTCTGGATATGTGCGCCTTTCCCCAGTTCGGGAAGATGACCACACAAGCAGCGCACCACCCTTCCGGGGTCCCGCCATCTTTAGCGGGTCTGCCCTCTTCTCTCTAGCTTCCAGTCTTCTATTCGTCCCTGTTATCACATATGTGTATAAAGTCCAGGGCTTTCAGTTATACTTAATGAGAGGAATTCAGTTCGTGTGCTCCATCTTCACAGAAGTGCACTGTCACTTGACTTAAATGAATTAAGTGTATTATCACCCAGTGAGCAATGCGGAAAGGATAAAGTCACCAGTAAAGCAATCAGTAAGTGGGAATAAGTTAGTATGCTTCCCTTCCCTTTCCTGGACGGGGGCTACAACATGGCTCCTTAGAGCAGGGCAGGTAAGTGGGTGGGACCCCTCACGGAATCCATCTGACCCTGGCTTGTACCTTTCTAGTGTCTTCAGCCTCACCATGTCGATTTCCACCTTCCCACAGACACGTCCTTCTGTGGGGAGAGCCCTAGTCCCTCCCCCCTCTCACCAGCTTCCTGCTGTTCTACACTCCCTTGTTGCTTCTCAGTTGGATGCCTGGCTTGCTTTTTGAACCCCTTCTGGCTTTTTGGTCATCAGCCTTTGCCCCTTTGCATTTTCATAGGGGCGAGTTCTGGGGAGGGGAGTCTCAGGTGGTCCAGAGGAAAAAGGTACACACTCAGACTGAACCTTCCTCTTGACCCTGGAAGGCTTGAAGAACAGCATGCAGTTAGTTTTGCCCAAATGGAGCCTTTGTATTTAAAGTGTAGCCTGGCAGCATCAGTGTCAACAGAGCGAGTTGATGAGAAACACCAACGTGTGCGCCCCACACCAGAGCACCTGACCCAGAATCCTCTGCTTTAAGATCTCCTGGAGATCTAGAACTGGGAACATCAAGTCTTTTCCTGGTAGAGGGGTTTTCTAGTGGCTCTCCAAACTCTCATCTCCTGGGGGAGGGGAGCAAAATGCCACTTTGTCTTTACCGTTATGTCACAAACTTCCTAAGCTCATATTCCCAGGAATATGACTTTCTTCCCTAGAACTTTAAGTTTCTTGTCTATAGAACTTTAAGTTTCTTGTAAATAATTGGGACAGAAGATCTCTTCCTACAGTTCAGCTTCACCCATCATCACTTTCCTGTCTCTAACAGAGGGATGATGAAACCATTCAATAGCAGGTGTATGCACACAGGACCCACCACAGAAATACTGTCTATAGTGCAGGCTCAGTAAGACCTAGTATTTATTTCAGCACTAATATTCATGACCTTTGCAGATATTTGGATAATTCTGTAAGTATTATCCAAGAGGGTCTTCTTTTTTTTGTTTTTTACAAAACATTCAGAGTGTTGTCATCAGTACAAGAGGCAGGAGGACTTAGCCCTGGACCTGTGCTTAGAGTCACTATACAAATTCCTTTTTCTTATTTAGCCTGAATAAAAGGTCTAATTCTTGCTGTGAGTTATCTCCCTTTCTACATTCTAAGTAACCAGGGGAGTTCAAGAAAGATTCCAGAAGAAGTGATTTCCATAGTGAAGGAAGAAACAATGAATCAGCAGGTCTTGATTTTCCCTCATACATATCCACAAAAGGCAAAGCAGCTAAGTTGATGGGCAAAGAAAAGAAGGAAGTATGTAGGAGGAGTCCTGAATAGTGCTAATGCCCAACTGGACTGATTTATATTGTTAAGAGACAAGACATGGGAGAAATAAGAAAGAAATGAGATGACAGGGCAGAATGACTGAAAAATCTTAACTTATAGTTAGCTAGAGGAAAAAAACCATCTTGATACATTATTATTCTGCACAGGGTTACAATATTAATTGGCTTAGCAGACTTACCATCAGCAATTTCTTCTGCAGCACATAGGTTAATGGAGTTGTCAGAGTGTCTCAGATATGAAATTGTTGCCTCATAATTATGTAGTTCTTCCAATTCAGCACTGAGAAGCATGGAGGGAAAAAGTTACTTAAGATATATCTTTAGACACATTTTAAAGTTCTTTGTACATTTTTCCTCATTAGAGAGATAATATCTGGACAGTATAATGATCCAAGCAATGTAGAAGGAGTGCACACCTTCCTTAAACACACAGAATTCTCAATGGAACTTAATGATGCAAAGAATTGCATAGAGATCACAGAGTTCACATGGAAATCAATAATGCAAAACCCCAGGTGCCCAGATGTAGTGAGGAAACCCACAATAAAAAATGCAATGACAATTATTCGGACTCCAAGGGAACCTGAGGCCAGATAAGTAGTCAACTTAATGACAGGTGGGGGTGGGGGGAGTGTTTAATGTCTGAACCACATGGGAATAGAAGTCAGAAGTGTGCTGCCAACACAATGTCAAGAATCATGGGATGGTACCCTTTGTAAGCCACAAGTTCTAGAAAATATCTGTGCACTCTTCCAAGAGAATGAGCAGGACAGCTTGCTTTCTGCAGCTCCCCATGGCTGGTACAGCCATGAGAAACCAGGAACTCAAAACCCAGTGCCAAGTACAGATGTGGGTCTAAATTCCTTTCTGTATATTACAGAGACACAATGGAAAAACTGGAACTTAAAATTCCAAATTGGTCTTGTATGAACTAGAAGGTCCTCGTTGAAGGTCTGTGTTGAAATTTCTCCAGACTGGCAAGAATTTTGTGATTGTGCAGAATTGGGATGTTGCAGCTCAAGAGCCAACATTATCGTGGGGTATCTTTAATCCCTTTCATAAGCACTTATCCACCTCTGTATCAGACCTAACATCCCTTTTGACTCTCAGATAGAACCTCTGGCATGTGTTAACTTAGCAGACCACTAATGTCCACCGACTTCAAACCTAAGACTATCTAAGACTGTCATCAGATGGTGTCAGAAGTCTGTGGCAGAGCCTCCCTGCTTTGCTGTGGCCCTGACATCCCCTCCAGGGTATTTGGTAAATGCTTCACTTTAGGGCTCTCTTTTGTTCTGTGACTATAAGAAAACTCTGAACTGATTTCTCCAGGAAACATTCACTGGGGGAAACCTATGTGTGTTCTTAGCTGTGGTCACTCATATTTGATTCAGTATAAACTATGTCTTATTCACGTTGAAATGAGAGCTGTATTTTGTTCTTTTTTTTAGCTTAATTTTTATTGAATATTTGCTATTTTATACAATATAGTTTGATGGCATTTAGATTTCCCCCATCCTCAACTCCTCCCACTGCCCCATTCCACTTAATGTATTCTCATATAACAGCCTATAGAGCCTAATTTGTGTCCCCAAATGTGGGTCCATACACTGGGTCCACCAAGAGTCCCATCTCTATGAGATGCTGTCTTTTCCCCTCCCAGAAGCCATCGATTGCCAAAAGTTCTTTGGGCTGGGTTGAGATTTTTTTACCCATTCCTCATGTCTAAGCTGAGATTTTGTCTGGCTTGAGCTTGCATAGGACTTGTGCATGCTGTCACCATTGCTGAGAGTTCGTATTAGTAACTGACCAGATGTCTGGTGGTCATCCATCCCTCTAGCTTTAACAATCTTTCTCCTCCTCTTCTGCAACGATCCCTGAGCCTTGGGAGGCAGAGGTTTGAAATAGGTGCCCTATTCAAGGTTAAGCCCTCTGTGGCCTCTCATTCTCAGCATATTGGCCAACTGTGGGTTTCTGTGTTAATCACCATCTGCTGCATAAGGAAAGTTCTCTGGCGAGAATAGAAAGATGCATTCGTCCTCTGTGTAGATATAACACTGAAGATGTGTCACTTAGGGTTAAGAGTCTCACAGACACTTATTCTCCCTATTTGACCAGTTCTGGAACTCTTTAATAGTCTCCATATGTTGCAAAAAGAAGCTTCTTTGATGAGGGGTGAAAGGTACACTTGTCTTTAAATATGAGAATGCATATTTAGAATAAAGTAAGAAATTATGTTGGTCTAGGCATACAGCAAAAGTAGGTTTTTCTCTAGGATCTATGACCTCTCCAGCCATGTGTATTTGGTTATGTTTTTATAGTACTATGTATGATATGAGTTCTCTCCTTGAACAGGCCTGAATTCCAATTAGACAACTGTTAATTATCCTCAAGATAAAAATGCTACTACTGCAACAACAGCAGTAGTTTGCTGGGCTAGCCATTGATGTTTATTAGGCTTTACAGCTGAGTAGGATCACTGATTGGTTTTCTCCCTTGGCAGGTGGTAGAGTATCCTCTGATAGCCTGAGAACTAGTCCTCAGGGAGCATGTTTCCAGTGAGTTCCAACTCCATTGTTCTAAGCTCTGTGTCTGAAGTGTGGCCTTTCTTCTGCAGTAGGGACTTACCTTCAAGTTCTTGGAGGCGATCAAGGGCTATGACAATAGCCTGTTTTATTTTGGGAGTTTCTCGGATACTCTGACCAAGAACTTGAAGGATGGTTTCTCCTGCCTGCCCCAATCCAAATGGGTAAGATTGGAAGGATAAACAGCACCAAATGCCAGCATGGGTGTGGGGAAAAGCGAACGCTCATTCACTGCTGGTGGGATTGCAAACTGGTGCAAACACTGTAGAAATCAGTATGAAGAACTCTTTAAATCTAAAAATAAATTCACCATTTGGTCAGTCATACCACTCCTTGGCATATACCCAAGACTCATCTTACTGCAGAGATACTTGCACAGCCATGTTTATTGCTGCTCTTTCACAATAGCTCAGAAATGGAAGCATCCTAAATATTCCTCAACTGACGAATATGTCAGTTATGAATACGTGGAATCTGGCACCCTCTTCTGACCTCCTTGGGCACACACAACATGGGTGCACTTAACACACGTGCAGGCAATACACTCACACATAAAATAAAAATAATTTTAAAAATCTTTAAAAAATAATAGAAAGAATTAAGTGAATAATAACAGGTAGAAGCAATAGACTGTAAAATAAAAACAAAAGAAACATCTATATATTTAGGGACAAGAGGAAAGAGTTATAGCTTTGATACTGTTCTTTTGAGTTTGTGTGTGTGCATGTTTGCTTGTGTGTGGGTGTGTTTATGTGTGTTATGTGGAGGTAAGAGTTAACTTCAGGAGTTATTCCTCAGTTTCAGTCACCTTTTTTCCCCTTTCATTTACTTTTAAACTGGCCCAGAACTCACAATGCAGATCAGGCTGGCCTTGATCTCACAAAAATCCATCTGCCTCTGCCTCTGCCTCCCAAATATTGGAACTAAAGGTGTGCACCCTCATGACAGGTGCCACCTTGTTTTTTGAGACAAAGTCTCTCCCTTTGTCTGGAGCTTGCTTAGGCGAGTTTGGGCCAGGTGGCCAGAGGTTTTCCCGGCATCCCCAGCACTGGGCTATAGGAGTTCATCGCCCAGCATCTTTCACATGGATTCCCAGAGATTCAATCAGGTCCTGCTTGCAAGACAAGCACTTTACTAACTGAGGCCTTTCCCCAGCTGATAGGCACAATTCCTGAGACTGGAAAAAAAAATTAGAGGTAAGATGGTGTCCTAGAAGCAGCCTCCATGTGACTCAGTTAAGAAGAGTTAATTTGAGAAAGAATAGACTCTGTTCCAAAGGGAGGACGAGGGAGAGCACTAGAAATTCACATAGCAGGGAGAAAAGTGAGCACAGCTAAAAAGTGCAAGAAAAAATGGCTGAGTGGCCGAAGGGAGGCAGAAGACCCCTCAAAAGGTAAGCAGGTTGCCCTGTGAAAGAGACAGAAAGCCCTACCCCACAGCCCCCACAAGCCTCAAATCCAACTGTGACCTTTGAAAGTGATTCGTGGCTCCGCCGTGGAGAGCAATACCACTGTCGCTCGGAATGAACTAGGATGACAGTGGGCGCACCACCTTAAAAGGGATCCTAGTATTTAAAGCTGGAAATGGACAGCTGTGAGCCTGAGGTCAGGGGTTAGAGCAACCTCTGAAAACCTTCTGTCACTCACTGCCATGAACGACAGTCAGAGCCTGGGAACTCCGAAGAGCATCCCTCCAGCAGAGTGATTAGCACTTAGGAGATGTTGAAAATAACAAGAGAGGTTCACCACTTGTATAGACCTCAGTGCTGTGGTTGCCTCCGTGTCACAACACACTTGTGAGACACCATCAGTGTGAACATTAACCACCCTGAAGGATACAATCAGAGGAGTCTCAGGAGGCTGAGAACGCACCTGGGACACAGACTGCAAAGCCAAAAGCGGTCAGCAGAGGATCCAGTAGACAAAGAAGGCTAACCACCGAAGTGAAGACCGCTCTGGCAGACATCGGACACGTGGTCAGCAGAAGCTCAACGCCAGCATAAACCACAAGAAGGGCGAGAGTCTATAGTTCCGGTGCCCCTGTCCGCGTGCCAGTAACCGACAGTCCCCGAGTTCCGTCCCGCGTGCCAGTAACCGACAGTCCCCGAGTTCCAAGCGCACTAAAGAAAGCCGTTCTAACTTTTTCTGTTGCCTCTTAGGCTTCCCCTTTTTTATTTTTACTATATTTTTAGCAGTATCTTTACTTTATTATAATATGTGCATTTTTGTAATGTTTTTATAGAAACAGTGACAAATTTCACATTATTGTTGAAATTCAATAGTATAGTTTTGTCAGTAAATAAAATTCAAAAATTATAGTAGGCATAAAATTTTCAATTTGTATTCTAAGATGTAATTATATATTTTTAGCTTGAGAATTGTATCAGTTTAGTTATTACAGTAGTTTCTTTTCGTTTTTATTAACTTCCCAGACTGGGATTTTTATCTCTACAAGTTCAGTGAGGGCACAGGTGAAGGTGCGCTGCGGCTGCAGAAGAGCAACAGAAAGATAACGGAAAAGCCCTTGGTGCCTGGTACTGGGAGAGGCCCAACATCAAGACCCGGCTGCCCGGGACCGTGTCTGGAGTGAGGACCTCAGCTGAGCCTCAGGGGAGGTGGGAGGCCCTTTCCAGAGAATCTGCTGGTTCACCGTCGGCCTACCCCCGAGGAGTGTGGAACTGTAGGGATCCAATGCTTCGGGCTCATGTGAGGGGACCACAGCTTGTTTCAAGTGAGGCGACCCTAGCTCCAGCTCACACGAGAGGACCACAACTCTGCGCTGTGGGAGGACATGGCTCACGAGGGCCACTGCTCCAATTCCCAGTTGGGGCCACAGCTCCTGCTCGTGGGAATGGACCACGGCTCCAGATTCCTCGGGGGAGGAGCGGCCACAGCTCCAGCTTACAGGAAGTAACCCTGCTCCAGCTCACAGGAAGTCATCACAACTCCAGCTCATGAGACAGGGCCTCTGCTTCAGGGTCCCAAGAGGGGCCCTCGGGTGCGGGTTCATGGGATGGGACCCAGCTCCAGGTTCGCAGCTCCCCAGGCTCACAGGGGAGGCCCGCAGCTCTGGTTCACCGCGACAGGCACAGCTCTGCCTCAGGAGGGGGACTGCAGCTCCACGCTCGTGGGGGATTCGGGCTCCAATCCCGGGTCACTATTTCAGTTTTGCTGGTTCCTGTTATTTTCCTGTCTTGGTTACTCTGTCCATGAGATTATACTTATGTTTAAGATAGAGAATTTTGACTCCTGTGCAGCAAATAAAGGCAAGCAACATTTTGCTGGTTTGAATTTTTCACTCAAGGAGACAGATGGATTGGATCCTGTGTTTCCTTGTGGTTGATTTTCATGAAGAAGGCTCTGGTTGGCTTTTTTGGTAACTGTAGTCTTCACATCTTCCTCTCTGACCAGGAGGCTCCAAGGATGAGACATCTTACTGGGAGTCTGGTTTGGCTATGATCTACCACTGCTGCCATCATGGCTTTTCAGTCTTTTTTTTTTTTTTTTAATTGCCAAGACCTTTCTTGCTTGTGCACAACTTGTCACCTAGATGATGGTGGTGGCCAGCAGACCATGGGTGCACAGTGCAGGCCCACACACAGTCCCAGACCCCAGCAAGTTAGGGGTGTCAGGGCCAGGCACATGGGGTGGTCACAACCATCTCCTGGTTGCACCTGCCGACGGGCCCCTGTGCCCGGGAGCCCCGACCGCCTGCGCATGCCCACGGAGGGCTCCTTTTATTGTTTGCCTTGCACCCCTTTTCTCTTCTATACTTTTAATGATATTTTGACTTTATCGTGTTGATTTCCCTAAGCTCACATTTTACATCTTTGTTGTTTTACATCTATATAATTTTGCTTCCAAATTTTCTGCTTGGGGTTTTTTAAATGTTTTTCTGATCTTGCGCTCATTTTCTTTCCTTCCATGACGTCTTGTCCGTTGCTCTGTTTCTTTTTCCTTTTATTTATTTAACCTAACCCTTCATATATCGTTTTCTTTTCTCTGGTCGCTTCCTTGATCTCATTCATGTACTGTTTATGCTTTTACTCTAAATAACTTGAACTTTATAGCAAACTGAAGAATAGTGTAAGGAATGACGGTGAACAGAAATTAATGAGAATACTGATGAATCTAATAAATTGAAATAAGTCTAAATAAAATGACTATTTTGGAAAAGATGGAATTAAAATAACGAACAATAAGTTGGACGTGGTGGTGTTTGGCTGGACTTGAGAAGGCAGGAGGCGCAGGGGTTCAAAGACTGGCCTAGGCTAGGGAAGGACATTCCTCTGTAAATAAATGTGAAACAAGAGAAAACTAGAAAATTTTCATAGAAATATAAAATCACACTGACTGAGGAAGGAAGAAAAAAAAAACCTAACAGGCCAATTATTCACTGAGGAACTGGACTCGATGTTGGATAAACTTCTCTTCTCTCTGCCTACTTCTCCATTCAAACCAACTCTCTTCTCATTCTCTACTAACAGATTTTTACTAGCAAGTTTTAAAAGATAGTTTCAGAGAGCAGAAATGAGGTAAAATTACTAATTTTAAGAGAATAGTATAATTTTGATATAAAGGTTAGCAAATAAGCAAACAAACAAACCAAAAAAAAAAAAAAAAAAACATAGTTCAGGCTCACTCACTTAAAAGTCTCTCTATGAAATCCCAGAAAAATGAATTAATCAGTATGAAAAGTATCTCAAAACACCCAAAATTTATTTCAATACTACAAGGATGACTCTACATCAGAAAATGCCTCACTCTAATTAGTCATTGTTTTAATAAGAGAACAAAAAATGGGTCTTAATAGTATGATCATTAGAGAAAAGTAAAACTAAAGAGCATATAAAATTCTTAAATTCATAATAAACAGAGAAATGGAAGAATTTAGTGCACATCCTTCAGATTAGCAGGAATCTCAGAATGAAAATGATATTCCATTTGGCAGGAAAAGAGAGAAACAGAAAATATTTTGTGCTATTTAGAGAAGACCAGTAGAATCAGTTTGGAAGATAATTTGTCAAAGTCTTATAACCCTGCAGTTATTTTATTTACTATCATTTAGCAATTCTATTGCCAAGAAAATGGTTTGAAAAACTTGCTTTTTTCACATCAAAATCTGAGAGGAAGATTACTGCAACATTATTTCAAAGGAAAATTTGTAAAAGCCTTCCTCAGCAAGGAATGCTTGAGCAAACTGTGATATGCTCATTTGATGGAATACAATAGAGCAATTAAAATTCATAAACTAGACATCCCTACATCCACATAGAAAACAGCTTTGTCAAAAAACAAGGGCCAAGGGGGCTGGAGAGATGCTCAGTGGTTAAGAGCACTGGCTGCTCATGCAGAGGACCTTGGTTTGGTTCTCAGTATCCACATGGCAGCTAACAACCACCTGTAACTCCAGTTCCAAGGGATCTGATGTCCTCTTCTGACCTCCAAAGGCACATAAATGTGGTGCATTTACACACATGCGGGTGACACACAAAATATAAAATAAAACAAAACATAAAAGGGTTGAAGGCAGAGTAGCCAGCCATGTATACAAAAATTTTAAATTATGTTCAGAAAACTGTAATGTTAGTATAATAAAACTCTCCACGGATGTGCTCCTGATGTCATGATAGGTGCCAGGCCTAGAATGAAGGAGGTGAAAGAGAAGCTCCATCAAATCCAAGTGGAGAGTCTAGAGGAGGAAAAGCTGCCCGCAGTCCTGCCGAGGTGCTCGTCTTCAGGATTCTGTTTTCCCGTCTGTGTGTTGTCACAGACAATGGCGAGGTGTGGGTCTCTCTCCTGTGCTTCCCATGATCGCGTCACAAACACATGCTATCCATTTGCTCTCCTGCCTTCAACTCTTTTTATATTTGTCTTCCACTTTAAAAAAAATCAGGTTTATTTTATCTTTATTTATGTGGATTTATGTGTGTCTCCGTGTGTGTAGGGGCATCTGTGGAGGCCAGAAAAGGGTGTTGCATCCCCTCTGCTGGAGTTACAGTCAGCTGGGAGCTGAGGGACAGGGGTGCTATAAACTGAGCCCTGGAACAGCAGCCAGTGCTCCTAAGTGCTGAGCCAGCTGTCCAGTCCACTTTTTATTTTTTAATTTGCATATTTTATGCAATATTTTAAAAGATATTTTATTCATTATTTTTATGTGTATGAGTGCACTGTTTGTATGTAGAAAGGTGCACCCCATATCGTGCAGTGCCCACGGAGGTCAGAAGAGGGCGTTGGATCTCTTGGAACAAGAGTTATGGACAGTTGCTAGCTGCTGTGTGGGTGTTGGGAGTCGAATCCTGGTCCTCTGCAAGAGCAATGAGTGCTCTTAACTGCGGAGCCATCTCTCCATCCCCTCTCTGTCGTCTTTTTTAAAGGTATGGGAATAAGTTGTTTTGCTGTAAAAGAGAAATTATAAATTCAATGCTTCAGTAACTTTTTCTTTTATGTTTTTGTTCATCCCTCCTGCATGAAATAATTGAGAGGAACATTGCTAAATTATAGCTTATACTATTTATCTTCTTCTCTAGTAACCTAATGACCTCATCAGATCCATGGTAAATTAACTTTATTAATAAGAAACAGTTTGTGGAAGAATTGAAAGGGGATGTTTAATCAATTTCTTGCACAAATTTTGTCAGAAATGAATAAAAATCTGGCTCCAGATGATTGTAAAGGATTTCAACCAAGTATTTTCATTGAAAAAAGGGGGTGGCATCTTTCAGATCAGTTTACAAAGAATATTTTACAGGACTAAGATTAGAAAGAAGGTATTTGGGTGCACCTAAACTTCCTTATTTACTGCCTAAGAATGTCTTTATCTCCATGCCAGCACATTGAAGCTAGATCTGAACTCCATCTAAATTTCATACAGTATGGATCAATACAAAGGACTTGGGTTGCAAGGAAGAAATCACTGTGATTTCAGTTTCTTTAGGTCCACATTTATGAAAAATGCCTGTCTTAGAAGTACAGAGTCATTAGGAGGCAGCACAGGGCAACATCCAGAGCTGGAATGTGGGTTCAGACCCGATGTGAATCAAAACCCCAGCTCTTTTCCTCCTCCAGTTACAAAGTACTGATAAATACCTTAAGCTTCCATTTTCCACTCTGCAAAGTACCGATACTTTAAAGGCACATTGTGGATATTAAATGAAATGTTTGCCCTCTGCATATAGTCCTGCAACAAAAACACCCTAATAATATTACAGTGATAAAATTACTACAGTTTAAAAAGATGTTTTGAGGTCTTTATTTTGGAATATTATACACATGGCATTTCATACTTTCTTATAGAAAATCTCTTGTAATTTAACTATTACATTACAAAGCTGTAATGTTTGTTAATGATACCTATATAGTGATTTTTAAAAACATTTTATTTTTATTTTATGTGTATGAGTGTATTGCATGTATGTATTTAAGTGCACCCATGTCATGCAGTGCCCACAGAGGTCAGAGGAGGGCATCAGATTCCCTGGAGCTGGAGTTATGGATGGTTGTTAGCTGCCATGTGGGTACTAAGAATTGAACCTGGGTCCTCTGCAAGAGTAGCCAGTGCTCTTAACCACTGAGCCATCTCTCTAGCACCCGACTATCTGTTTTTCTAAGAAACAATAGGTCCCTTACCTGCAATGTGAAAGTTAAAGATGGTATACAAAACTAGAACCTTCCAAATTTTGTTTAGACCCTTGGAATTATAGATTTAAAATAAAGGTTTGAACAAGTAAGCTCTCTGGCTAAAACATGGACAAGTAACCTCTTGAGATTCCACTTGCCCTGTCTATTTCTGGGTCACTGCTCTGGGATGCCCAATACAAGCCCTGCTGTCTTTTGAAGAAAAATCAGCCAGTCTCCATGAGTGGCTGTGCCCTCCATAGAAAGGGCTTCCAGAGCACCTTCGGTTGATCTGCTTCATGATCACATAGGGAATTATCAATCACACGAATAACTCATATTTCTTGAATGTTTACCACTTAGATTAATCTCTTGGTGGCTTTATGGTCTTCAGCAAAATTTAGGTTCTTAGAGCTTTTGTTTCTTTATAGGGTCACTGTGGTACCTAGTGTGGGAATAACTGTGTTACCACGTGGAAAATGCCTTCCAGTGAATTTCCTTTCTTGTTTTTCCTGTGCACTACTTACAAAGGTGGTAAGATAAAACAGAAAAGTTCCACTGCAAGAAAATTCTAGAAAAATCTAAAGAAGAGCTAAGTGAAGGGTGAGACATCCCTTCCACGACTGGCCTCTTTAGGCCATGTGCTTTGAAAACAGACAGGAGGAGCAGGAGCAGCTTAGCTAGCAGCTGCCCTCCAAGACAGTCTTCAGGGCATGATAACAAAGAACTGTCTGACCTCACACCTAACCGAAGTCCGTAACTTGGCAAACTCATGCTCCCAATAAATACCTCGAAAAGCCACTCTCCCCACAGCCCTTCACATCCCTCTCTTGAGCTAAATAATTAGAAAGTAGACATTAAAACTGGTATCTAGGACCTCTCACAAGAGGGTGCGGTGGGTAAAGGACCTTGCTGTGCAAGCCTGAAGACCCAAGTTCAATCTCTAGAACCCACAGTGGAAAGAGAGAAACAACTCCCTAAAGTTGTCCTCTGACCTCCACATGCATGCTATGGCAAGCACCCACATGTGCACACTTATGCACACACACACACACACACACACTCATACACAATAATAATAAATAAAAACTTAAAGCCAGATCTTAAAGGTAAGATGAACCTCAAAGTGTCATGTGTACTAGTTTCACAAAAATGTATAATCAAAAGGAGTTTTTTCTTTCATAACCTAAGAAAACCTTTTCCTTGTGCATATTAAACAATGGTTAAAGATGAAAAATCAACGAAACAGTAAAGCAAATAGAGGCAGAGGCTTTGGAAACAAATGCAAGTCATATCAGCTCTACTTGGCTGTGTCCTTAGATAGGTGGTTTGACTCAAGCATCTTTATCCTTGTTTTGTGTGAGGCTGAGATGATATAAAATGTGCTTTTGTGCAGCGCTCCGCCCAGCGTGACAGCCTCCTCCTGCTGCGGCAGCCACCAGCTCCTCTGGGGCTTTCCGCTCCTTCCACGCGGACTTCAGCTTCTGCTGCCACCACTGCCTCTATTAGACCATTTTTACAGAATGCACACACGTGTATGTAAATCTTTGAATGTGTTTTGTGTTTGTACGTGCACATATACATGTGAACGCACACACACATAACTCAGCATGCTGGTAACATCACCTGACTAACTGCATTATGAGTTCTACAATAACAAATATAGCATCTCTCAGCCCTAAGCACCAGATGCTTTTGTTTTATTTATGTATTTATAGCCCAATTCTTCCACAAAAGACCACAAAATTATAATGACCAAGTAAATGTTATTAAAGTGATAGGAAATCTCACAAAATGTGCCATTTCCTCTGGTCTGTTTCAAAATTAATGTGATTAACTATGAGGTTAGGTTATCAAACCTCAGATGGCACTCATAAAAAGGACATGTACACAGTAGCTAATCATTATTGATCACTTACTTTATGCCAGGCACTGTTCTAATTACATGTATCAATTCATTTGATACTTTGAAATAGATACTATCATTCTTCCCCTGTATAGATGGGGAAACTGAGGAATAATTGAATTTCCTAAAGTAGTAAATAGTACAGCCACAAACAGGAGCCAAGCATTTGATTCTGGGGTCTGGGTTCTTGAGCACAACTCTAATGTGCTTTTACATGAAGCATGCAGGAGGTGAAGTCACACACAGCACGAATAGCTGGCACACTGCAGATGGAGCCGTCGGAGGACATCAGTAGGGTATGTAGTAAAGACGACCCCAGGGACGGAACAAACTCATCCAAAGCCACAGGAGACCATGGTCTGTCTGCCGCAAAAGCAAAAGTAGAGAAGCTCTGCAGCTCTCAGTTACGTCATACTCACTTTTTTTTTTGAGATGGAGTCTCACCATGTAGACTTGGAATTCACTGTTCAAACCAGGCTAGCCTCAGACTCAGACATCCACCTGTACCTGCCTTCTGAGTGCTGTGATTTAAAGTGTGCACTACCAAGCCCGGCCCATTATTCACTTTCTTTTTTAAAGACAGCTTGGTCTCGGGCTCCTAGACTCAAACAATCCTCCTGCTCTGTCCTCCTGAGTAGCTGGAACTCCAGGCACGAGCCATTCTACCTGGCTCTTACTCATTTTTGGAACAAACTATATTGTGTAAAGATGATATATGCTCCGTAATTTTCTCTCTCAGTGCACTGGAAGACACTGAGGCTGGGAGGTGTCCAGGAGCTTGGCCAAAACACTGCTGCTGCTCCAAGGCAGATCTGAGCAGACAGCAGTCTGATTCCCTGGACTTCCTCTGTACCACACGCCACTCTAGATGCCAGGGGAAATAAGAGAATGGAAGTAACAAAGCGCAGGATGATGACGTCAAAGCTCAGGACGCTGACGTGGCTTTATGAGCAAGAGCTTTTGAGGGGGTTTTAAAGAATATTTTTCAAAATGTTTTGAGGCTGATGGAAATGTCTAACAAGCTGAATCTTCTATCATCCATCTATATAGGGTACACATGACAGGCAAGTTATCATTCTCCTCATGCCCGACATTATCACCCATGAAATATGACTTAACCTGTCGTTAGATGGGACCAGTGAATCCAGTGGTGATCTGGGAGTGGTTTTAAAAGCACTTTGCCTTGTCCGCTGCAGTACCAAGCAGATTCTTAATGAGCCGGGGGCAGCGTCAGTAGCATGAAGCAAAGCAAAGGGCTGTGAGCCTCGGCTGATCACTTAGGTCAAATCGGAAGATACCTGCATTTCACATTTCAGTGTTTGCTCTGAGCTCTGCCCAGTGTCACAGAGAGAGGGAGGGATGCAAGGCCACCCCTGAGCTGGTAGTAGGCTTTAATGAGGAGCCAGGCTCCTGACTGATCATTGCCTGCCGGTAGCAGCAGACCTCAGTGAAGCAAACCCTGCTGTTTCAAATCAGCCATAGATTGCTGCTGTGTAGCAATTGCTTACACACTGTGACTCCACTTGGCAGAATTATAGATATTTATCCCACTTCTCACAAGGTAAGATGTGATTTCTCCATTTTGCATATGAGGAAATGGAAGGCTCGAGAATAGAAAAATTTTCCAACTTCACACTGCTAGTATGTGGAGTCCGAGGCTATCTGACTTCAAAATCTATGCATCCCTTAGAATGAACAGACTGGATCTTCTCATTTCCAAGTATCATTGTTATTTCATTTAAACGAACTTTAATCACACAACTAGAAAGAAATAACTACACATATGTTCATGTGAGTTCGTGCATGTACATGTTCCTGTTTGTATGAGTCTCTGCCTTCCATTTTACCATATAAGTACTTGGATTATAAATGCCCGCTATTGCACCTGGCTTTTATGTGGGTTCTGGGAATCTAAACTCTGGTCCTTGCTCTAGTACAGCAAGAGCTTTATCCACAAAGTTATCTCAGCATAAGAAAGAAAATTTTTAAACTGGGACATGGTGGCAAATGCCTACAATCTCAGCACACAGAGTTCAGAGCAGGATGATCTTGAGTTCAAAATTGGCTTATTCCACAATGTCACAGAACTATGTCTCAGGAGAGCAGTTTCAGACTTTCTTCCCCCCTTACTTATAATGAACTTATAAGGTATGATGTACCCAGAAGAACGAGTGAAAAATATAGAATAGATGTGGTTGAGTTTCAGCTAAATGGTATCTGAGTCTACTATTCAGATGACATTCACTGAAAAACAATTACGAAAGGCAGCCCAGCCCGTGCAAACCCTACTGACTCCCGTTCTAGTCAGATTGGCTGTAGTTCCTGTAGCCGTTTTCCTGCATCTGTGCTTTCCGACATGGGACTCTGTCTGCAATACCATAATTACCAATGTCCTCTTCTAAAACTGCTTTTTCTTTAAAAACCGATTAAGTGCCATTCTCTCTGGCCCTTGCATAAGGTGCTCTCAACACAACAGCTACAAAGATCTAGAAATACAATTTATACTTGTCATGTTCCTAAGACTCTTTAAAGGCTCCTCCTATAGCTTATAAGCTATAATAATTATAATAAAAATAGTAGTAGTAATAAAACAACTCTAAGGATACCTGAGATATGGTTCATTCTGTAAAGTGCTTGCTGCCTAAGCTTGAAGACCTGAGTTTAAGTCCCCAGCACCCAAATAAAAAGCCAGGTGCAGGCATATGCCTAAAATCCCAGCACTGAGGAGGCAGAGACATGGGAGAACCTGGGGTTAGCTGGCCGGCCGCCCTAGCTGAACGGTGAGCCTCAGGTTCAGTGGGTGGCCCTGCCTCCAGAAATAAGGTAGGAAAAGAAAGCACCCAGTATCGACCTTTAGCCTACACATACACACATGCACATTCAGAAATGTAGATACACACACACACACACACACACACACACACACACACATACACATACACACAGCCTTAAGTCCCGCACTTCCATCTCATTCCTCTGCACCCCTCCACGGTGCTGTCCTGCCATTCTCCCCCCTAACTTGCTGAGTTTTATTCTTATTTTATGTGTGCGTGTACTGCCTGCATGTATGGTAAGTGCACCCATGTCATGCAATGACCACTGAGGTCAGAAGAGGGCATCAGATTCCCTGGAGTTACAGATGGGTGTCAGCCCCCATGTGAGTACTGGGATTCAAACCCAGATCTTCTTTAAGAGTAGCAGGTGCTCTTAACAGCTGAGCCATCTCTCCAGCCCCATGTGCTGAGTTTTTAATCCTGTGGGCTTTCTTGGATGCTGTCTTTGCTATTAACCTTTGGAAGTTTTAAGGACTACGCCTGCAGCCGGGTAGTTCCAGTGTATGGTCAGCTCCTCTCCACTCCAGGGCTTACCTTTGGTCCTTTAACAAAGACTTGCTCTAGCCCCCATCTATGCCTATATACCATAATACTCTGCTTTACACCCAGTAGTGATGGTCTTGAAATTATTTTATGACTTTTGACGTCAGTTTAATTTGATCTCTGTTGCTGTGGGATCACGGGATACTCTTGTACTATGGTTGGGTCCCTAGTACCTAATACAGTATCAACATGCTGATGACTGATAATTGATGCCTGTTTTCTCATTTGGATCCCCCTCTTATGTTCATAGAAATACAGATTGAATATACCTCCTCCGAAATTCCTGGGAATGAAAGCATTTCAGATTTCAGTGTTTCTCAACTGTTTTGAATATTTGCATATATTTACCAGCTGTGCTCCGTAATCTGATCTCTCCAAATCAGAAACGCTCCAAAATCTGAAACTTTGAGCATCAGCCAATGCTCAGAAAGCACTGGCTCCTTTCAGCTAAGGGGCGATCAACCTGCACTGGAAACTCCCAGGTGAGGAGGAGACAACATCATTATCACTGCAAATTTTTCATAGAACTCCTCTCTGCCACACATAGCTCCAGAAAATAAAAGTGAGCAAGAGACATGGTCCTTAGGCTTGGGAGATTTTTGGTCCAGAACAGTAGAGAAAACAAATTAAATAAATATTGCCTTCTGAAGCCAATAAACTCTTAAGAAAAGAGCAGAGGATCACCTGTGAAATCACCAGCATCTTAGGTGAGGACTCTGAGCCAGAGCTAGGAAAGCAATGTTTGTTCCTTTGACTCGGCCTTGTATGGCATGCTATTTGCTTATTTGTCTTTCTTCCAACTCAAGTACATTCTGTTCAAGGGCAGCATCCGAACAATGGATGCCACATGCTTGGAGACTGACAGTTATTGAATTAATTGCCTAATCAATCAAAACAAATCATGCACGATGATGTGTAAAAGGCAGCAGATGATGGCATAGGAGAAGACTCCTCCACACAGGAAGAAGCAGGTAAGCTTGTTGGCCGAAAAGCCAAGAGGCTACTCAGTGGGCTGAAGGTGACCATCAAAGGAGAGGAGAGCTAGAGGGACACTTGGGGAAGAAGCAGCAATCGGGATAAGCGACAGACCTCCTGTGACTGGCAAAGGGTTTTAGACACTTAAATTACTGTTATGAGTTCAAAATGTGTACTACACATTTGATGTTTCACAGTGTATGTAGTTCACAGAGCAGCGAGTCTAAAAAAAGAGGAGAGGAAGAGGCCTATGAAAGCTAAAGAAATAAAGACAACTATTTTGGCAATGCCACTTGGAACCGGGCTCTAGACTGAAGCAGAGGAGACAAAGTTCCATGTGAGCCCAGAGTTTACATGGCTTCCAACGGGAAAGGAAAAGTTTAGCTCGTCTCATTCCTTGGTTTGACCATTGGAAGGATGTGATATTGGATATGTGAACCAATGCAAGAGATACACATAGCAAAGTCTGCTTTGATTTGCCTGCAAGTTAATGGAAGATATACCATTCAGTATATCTAGCCATTTTCCTTTCAGTCTATCTGCCATTCCACTGGTCCACCATTTAGTCATTAAATAATTATTCTTGGGCCTTCATGATAGGTCCTGGGAAAATAGAAATGAAAAGCACAGATGATCATTTTTATCATAGTCTGAAGTGCAATAAAGACCTTTCTAAGTCATTTCTGGTGGAAAAGTTCTGAGCTAGTACAGTGCAGTTGAGATTTTTAATAAGATCCTGAATTCATATCCTGAAGAAGCTCTACAGCATCTTGTAACCCAGGGCAAGTCAAGAAACATCACTATCCCTCAGTTTCTCATCTGTGAAACAGGACAGTTAATACTGACCTCCTAAGAAGGTCATGGGGCCAAAATTAATCCAATAGCTATAAAAAGACCAAGGAATGCCTCTCATGACATGTGTCTGTGTTTAAAAACAGGCTTCTAGTCAACCTTAGTGACTAGACCTATGTGGAAAACAAGGCTGCAAGTTGCCATTTCATAACTGTGGCAGCTTGAATGGGGAAGTGTCCCCATAGGCTCAAGTATGTGAGCACTTGGATCAGTTGGTGGTGCTGTTTGGGGAGGGTCATGGAGCCTTTAGGGGGCGTGGCCTAACCACAGGACACACTTTCTGGAGCCGGCTTTGAGAGTTCATAGTGTGCCCTATTTCCAGGATTGTGCTCTCAGGTTCCTGTGCATGATGTGAAGATGAAAATGCATCCTTCCAGCTTTCTACTCTGACTGTCTCCTGCCGTGCCTCCCCGGCCATGGTGGACTCTCAATCCCTCTGGAACCATAAACCCAAATAAATTCTTCCTTCTATAAGTTGCCTGGGTCGTGGTGTTTCAACACAACAGAAAAATAACCAATATGCTAACATCACCTGAATGCCATTGAGGATAAAAGATGAGGCTCCAGACTCTTTCATATCTTAGCTCTGCCCTGGCTGGATCTGCTTGCCATGAGGATCCCTTTGCAGACATAAAATAAAATACTAAGAAGATGTTTTAGAGTGGGTCCAGGAATTCATCTTAGCCTTTTATTCTTTTTTTTTTCTTTCTTTCTCTTTTTTTTCCTTCTTGCCATGAAGAAGAGTCACAGGGATCTTCTGTGGCTGTGCTCTGGAGTTAAACTTATCAGGGGAGACCCAGGTACCCCTGATCCAGTTGCATCATCTTGAATTACTTGACCTGACTCTCCAAGCCAGAGATCACGTCCTTCCCAGGGTGGCTGTGGCTGGAAATGAGGGTGTGGATAGAAGTGTACAGTTCAAGGCTTTGTGGATGGAAAGTGATAGACAGAAGCTATGGATGAATTTTTCAAAGGAGGAAGTTTGAACAGATGAAAGAAGGAAAGCATTATCGTACATCCATTGCTCTTGATTCTGCTATCCTTGTGAAAGGGAGGCCACACAGTGGCCAAGTGATGCCCCCTGAAGTCCAATTAAAAAGGATGTGAAGACATTTTTGAAGTGGCTTAAAACCAAAGCCACCTGAATGCCCTGGATCTAAAACTCTACAGGATACAGGCTTCAAAAAGTTCTTTCTCCTTATTCTCCCAGCCGCATCCTCCAAGGAATTCAGTTGAACAGGCTGGGGTGTCCTAGTGCTCCAGACCTCCCCCCAAAATATCAGGGGAGGACATGAGCAGCTTCCTTTGCTGCTGGTCACTCAGATGGATTGTGCCTCACACTACAAAGGTACATCCACATTCTTTTTGCTACTCTTGCTACAAAGTATAAACAATCCAAGCAACCCAAGAAGAATCTTTCTTGCCTTATGCTGAAATTGTATTCCCAGAGTCTCACCTATGTCAACATCAACAATGAGAGAAACAGAAAAATAACCTGGAAGTTGTCCTAGATCCCCATCTCCATGCCATAACCCCATCTTACTCCTCACTAGTAATTGTTGGTTTTTCTCCAAAAAGATAATTTCTTTTATCTCATTTCTTCTACCTGGTTCAAGTTAACTTATTTAACTTCTCTATGACTCAGTTTCCTCATCTATGAAATGGGATAGCATCTATCTCTTATAGGAATGGAATCATGCTGGTGAGATATTTAGAATAGACACTATGAATGCCATTTTTCCACTGTTGTTTTGATGGATTTTTAGGCATCTTCCTGTTTTCTCTCTAAATTTATTATTTATAGAGCATTAAGGGTGATCTCTATCAAACAAATGTCAACTCACAACACTCCTTGGCTTGAAATCCTCCTGTGACTTCTTGGTGCATTGAGAGCAAATGCCAAACTCATCTCATAAGCATAGGGTTCTCCCGCACCACCTCTCCTGCACCAGGCTGGTCATGACGCCCTCCTGTCTGATTCATTACGAAGGTGGAGGATGTTCTCCTTTGAGACTTTGCACAGCTATTACTTCTGGAAATTTTTTCTCTTAGCCCTTCCTATAGACTAGATCTTATTCGGGTCAAATGTCAAGTCAAATGTCATCGCCTGAGAGAGACTTTTCTTGGTCATTCTAAACTTCAAGTACTCCCAATGCCCAGTCATTATGCTAGTACGCTGTTTCCTTTAGAGCAGTTACTGCTGTTCAGATAAGAACGGCAAGCACTTGGTCAGTCACAGTGCGGCCGTCACTGTCAATATTTCACTTGTTTGTCTCACTCCCGCTTCCCCAGGACCAACCGCTACTCCCTGTTCCCAGTGCAGTGTGCTAGACCAGTCACATGACTTTCGCAGCCCTCAAAGGCTTTCATGTTTCCACTCTCATGGAGAAAGCACACCTAAAACACAAATACCAGGTAAGAGAGAGGCCAGCCAGATGATTCGAAATAGCACAACCATTACAAAACTTTCACGAAAACAGAGGCAGAAAAGTTTTTGAGGTGGAAGTTCAAGCCCGGACTGTGTGGCGAGAAGAGTCTCCCCAAACACAGGCACAGACACACAGACTGACAGACACACTAACATTAATTAAGGATTCAAGTAAGAAAATGGTAGACTGCTATGACTTCACTCTAGGAGCTCCCGAGTGTGGACATCTTCTCTACTTTTGGACTAAATGGCCTCTTCCTTCCTTCTCAACTGAGTCAGGCATCTACTGCGTCAGGACTTCTCTCTGCCACTTTTGAATGGGAAGGAAGCCACAGTTATAGATCATGAATAAAACATCAGCCAACTTTGCTAAGTACTGACAGAGACTTAAAGTTAACTGTTGTCCTGGGACCAACCTGCTTTGTTCACATAAACTATGACTGCTGATTCAAGAGGGATGCCAGCCAGCTCTGTGTGCATGAAAGAGTGATGAGAATGAATAGCCTCCAAGGAGCTGTATCACTGCTGGGAGCTAATGAGATAATAACATTTCAGTGATAACAGGATGGAGCTGAGGAAACAGAGACTCATTGAGTATCTTCTGTGTACTGCCTGCTTATACGCTGGTCTATACAGCAACAAGTGAACATAATATGATTATTGTATGTCCATTTTGCAGGTGTGTAACTAAAGCTCTGATATGTCAAGTGACCTCCTTCAAGTGTGGAAGAAGGGTTTAACTTCCTATTAATCTGTCTCCAGAAGTGTGTTTGTTCTGTTATACAATGTTGTTTCTCAGAATTTATAGAGTAGAAGGAAGACCAGAAGTGAAAGATGGCCACTCCAGGTGCACTGAGTTCTTAGCAAGATGACTAAAATGTGTGTCCATAAAATACATCTAGAACAAAGACTTCATGAATACAGGTTGTAGGAACAAGGAGGGTTTTCATTGAGAGAAAAGAGTCGTTCCATGTTTGAAGCACTTTCAAGAAAAGAAGGATTAAATGCCATGTCTATTGTACCTAAGGGCAGAGCTCAGACAGGGCAAATGGTTGAGACCCTGGGATAGGGAGGTCAAGTCCTGCCACCAGCTTAACTGGAACAATTTTGAAATAAAGAAACAAAAATATATGTGTATATATATAGATAGATGCATGTAAGATACTTTGAATATAGGCAAATTATTACTGTGTATAAGAATGTCCAGTATATGATGCATACTCAAGAAATATGTGTTAAATGAATGAAAGACCCAAACAGGTACTGACTATTCTAGGTACTGAATTCTGGAAACAAAGAGTCTTGCCTGGATTCTTATCCTTATGGAGAGTTATATAATAGATAAGTAATCTGCTTCCTAGGTGTTGGGCACTACAACAAATGCCATACAATCCTCATTTCACTGTTCCACCAAAATAGTCACAAGATTTGTGGAGTCAGGGTATGCTCAGTGTTGCAAATGTTAGATGCTAGTACTTAGATTCAAAACTCAGGCTTTTGTTAGCTTTATGCTCCACAACCTGGTTATGGCAGATAATTATCAGGTCCCTTTTCAGCCATGATATTATATGTTCTATGTCTAAATCTAATAGCTGTATTGAAGGTTAGCATCAGGAGCAAGGGAGATGTTCTTCCCAAATAAGCACCAGTTTTCACGGACATCGGGTATTGGGTATCATGGCAATTATGGTTCAAGCTAACACTTGTCCTATTAATGATAACAAGCTCCTTAGCATGGTACTTAATACATAGTTGACCCCCAGTATCTATGAGGAATTACTTCTAGAACTCTTTGCAAACATCAAAAGCTACAGATACCTAAGTTGCTTCTATAAAACGGCTTAATATTTAGATATAACTTATATAACGCCTCTCACATACTTAACTCATCTCTAGCTTACTAACATCCTAATGTGATGTAAATGCTCTGTAAAGTATTGTTACACTACATGACTCAGAGAATAAAGACAAGAAGATGGCCTTTGATTCAAGGCTGACTTGAATCATAGATCAGGAGACACATGGATCTTATGGACACAGAGAACAGACTGCAGTATCTATGATTCTTCCACAGTAGGGTATTTTTTCTCTATTTCTTCCTCTACATTACGACCTTCCCATCTTAATCACATACTATCTCCACCTTGGTTTTCTTTTTTGTTAGTTTTCTTTCTTTTATTTTTTTGAGACAGTGTCTTACTATGTAGCCCAGGTTGTCCTTGAACCTATGACAATTCTGCTTCAGCCTTCTTAGTCCTGGGGTTAAGCATGCACTACCACACCTAGGTTTATCTCCATACTGATTGTCCATCCCTCCGTCTACCAACTACATGTTAGAGATGTGGTTATTTCCAGGAACAGTACCTTGCCCATACCTACCTTACAGTATTATGAGAGGAAACAAATGTGTAATCCTGATTCCTGTTTATTGCATGGGATGAAGTTCAAATTGCTTCATCTTCCATGAAGCCACCTCCGAATATTGTGTTCCCTCTTCATCTCTTCTGACTTTTATTCTTACAGCACTGTGGCCTGTACCATAATTCATGTATAACAAGCCTCATTTCAGGTGGAAGTTGTATTCTAAAGTCAGTGTGACAGAAGGCAATACTCAAAACTGCCTTTGTAAATCCCATAGGAAGATAGTACCACACAGGAAACTGACTACTGTCTCTCAACAGGTCCCTCACAGCCTTCAACTTGACCTGGTTTGCTGCTGCTGTGGTTAAAGGGCCAAAGAAGTCTTCATTTAGCGTCAGGATGTGCAGTATAGTCACATTCATCTTGAGATGTTCACAGAATGAAAGCCACAGAGCAGACTAACTTAGAGTGCCACAGAGGTGCCCTGCCATCTCAGCTGTCATTCAAGGCCTGTGCTCACTGAATGACCAGTGCAGACCACTGCCAGAGCCATCCACATTATTTTCTCTTTCACATAAGCACATTTAAAATGCAACTCCACTGACCCACTGGGTGCTGTCACTCAGCTCTTTCAAATGGACACTGAACGAGGGATTCCTGGAGCATGTGAATTGTGTCAAGCGTGACATAGCCAGAGCCTCATTGAACAGGACCCCTTAATCCCTCGGAATACAGGATGCTCCATGATGCGCCCATGTACTCTACAATCCCTTTTCTATATGGTTCACATTATAACTCTGTGAACTGTCTTGCTCCACAAACAAGGAAGGTTACTTGACATCTCTTGCCTCTGCCTTTAGAATTTCTTCCCATGCTATTCAACACATGTTCACCATAAACACTTGTTTCATCTCCTCAGTGATGGATTGATTGGATTAATACTACTGTTTACCACCCTTCTTTCAATCGTTGTCCAAAGTATGTGAGCCTTCAGGGCCCTTCCAATCTGACTGTGTGTGGGGTGCTTTGAGCAACAGAATGTCAGTACACGTGCCATGATAAACACTGGGAAAGTACGAGTTCTCAAGCTACTAGGTTTGTCTTGCTTGTCTGCTGTCAGTGACAAGTTTAAGTGTCCAGTTACCCCAGCCCAAGGGCAATTCCAGATCAGCTAACTTCAGACATATGAGCAACTTCAGCAAATAGCAGTGAGGCTGTCTAGATGTCTGAAAACACGTAAGCAAGCCCAGAGAGAGAACCCCAGCCCAGATCAACTCTTTTCAAGGACCCATATGTTCCTGAAGTTTTGTTTTTACCAAGTATTAGTAATGTAGCAATGGAGGACACCTCTAAAGACTTCCCAGTTCCTCCCCTGGAAAAGTGGCTCAGAGAGCACAGGCTCACTCACTGATGCAACATCCGAATATTGTGCTTCCTTTACTGCAAACTTAGCATACCAGACTGTTATGAACACTGGATGAATCAATCCCTGATATGGTTATTTGGTTTTAGTGCGCTTCTTCTAAGACTATCTTTGCCAGGAAGAGCATGTTTTTGTGCAGGAAGTGAGGCATATAGTCAGCATAGTCGGGGCATATCTGGGTTGGCATCATTGCTCAGCAAGCGGAACATCTCTTGAACCCAGGCATCTGGGGCTAAGAAACAACGACTCTGTAACCTCTCCCACCAGCCCCAGAAACCCCCAAAGGAGCAAACCTACAAAACGAAGCAGCTCGATGCTTGTGGTAGCTCAGCGCACACCACTTCAAAGGGCTCAAGAGATACTGTTTGGTTGAGTGAATTAATGAATTGACCCTTCTATGGCAAAATTCTTACAAAGAAGTTGCCAGAAATAGCCTCTTTTATTTCATTTTCAACTCCTAACACCACAGCAGCTCAGAACATTCTTTAACCTCTCATTTGACTCTTAATTATGGAGGCCAATGTTTCAATTTGCTAAACACATTTGTGCAATTAAAAAGTATCAAGTACCTCAGAGGATTATTTTTCATATCAGCACAATCATTAAATGTATTTTATTCAATCTTTCACTTAAAACAAGGAAGTTGCAGCTTACTTTGTAAGTCTGTCCTTCCTGTAACAGTTCTGAGTAATACATGTTTTGAGCTTCTTATCTGAACTTAAGAGAGTCAAAGACTCTCACTAATGGGTTCTACTCCTCCACAGGAAAGGAACATGTACTCACCTGTCTAGAGGAAGGTGGCCCATCTTCACAGACACTGCAAGAGCAAGAGGCAAAGTGAAAAGGAGGTGTTGGCAGCCACCTGGTGGCCCTGGCACCCAGAGACCCACCTATCCCTAAACTGTGGCATATGTACCTACACTTTATGACGTTATTTAACTAGGATCTCTGTAGATTTAATCTCTTAACTGCCTGTGTCTACCACAGGGCCTGGTAGAGAGGAGAAATGTTCAATGGTGGTCTAAATAACACTCAGATTTACTGAGCATGTACTGATGGGCCAAACATGGTCTAAATGCTTCCTGGACATCACCTAATTATTTCATGTGACTAGAGGTGACCCTGTCCCCATTTTACAGAATAGGAAAAAGAGTCTTAATGAGGTCTATACTCAGACTTAAACAGCTCCCAGGAAAGAACCGAGTTCTGCAAAGCCTGTTTTATTGCAAGAGATTTGGTGTTTTGTTCTAAGCCCTCTGACAACTGTCTTCCCTTTCAGGAGATGACTTGAGCTCTGAATTATTAATATTCATGAAAACCACACAGAGCCTTCTCTAATGTAGAGATGGTCACATCACCAAATGTACTTATAAAAGGTCTGTCTCTGACTTGTGGTGATGGTTCTCAACTTCTGGTCCCTGGGCTAGTATCTAGTTACTTGGCAAATTCTCAGGCTCCTTCCCAGACCAATTGGATAAGAAGCTCTAGGAACAAGTCTTAACAAGTCCTCAAGGTGATTCTGGTGTAGGCACCAGTTTGAGAGAAATTTAACTGCGAGTTTACCCAAAAGAAGACAAGCGAACAACCAAAGGCTATATCAGCTCTAGTGCCATACCATCTGCTGGTGCTGATGGCCAAGGTAAAATAAATGTCAGCACAGCACTGTGCTTTACCCCAAAGTGTGTGTGTGTGTGGTGTGTGTGTGTTCCCCTCATGTTTCATTACAGTAAATGCAAGCAAAGGTGTTTATGAAGTCAGGAAGATGAGGCCAGGGTGGGGACAAAGAGCACCAGAGGTGTCCCTTTAAAAAGACAAAAGAACACAGAAAAATGGCATCCCAGGATCCTTCATGTTCCGCATTGGACCAAAGGATGCAACTTACAGGGCCCAAGATGTGTTTCAGGTCAAGCTCACACTGATTTCTTTCGTTTCTTTCCTTCCTCCTTCTCCCACACTGTGTTCACAACATACATTTTGCAGCAAACAAAAAAGTTTGCTGCCTCCCTGCTCAGAGACTTTTCATTTTCTTCCTCTTGGACAGGTTCCCAGTGATGTAATGCAGGGTTCTCGGGGGAAGCGGGCTGGCCCAGCAGTGATAAGGGGTCAATTCTAGCACACATGTCATTTCCTGGGCAAGTTGCCACAGCCTATACGAATAGCATGATAGATGTCCAGCCTCCTGGAAGTGCAGTTAGTGGCCTAGTTACCTGGGAGTTGGGTGGCGAGGGAAGGAGCGGGCATAGGGCACTGGAACTTGACCATGACTCTGGCTGGTACTTGCAGGCTCTGTGCATCCTCTTACCTTCTTTGGGGGTCTTGGTGACAGCGGCTGGTTGCCTGTGGAAGGCCTGTAGGTTCACAACTGGGGGCTTCGAAGGCTTCGGGGGAGGTGAGCCAAGGATCTCAATGGAAGGCAGGGACTTTGTTTTGGGAAGCAGGGGATGCTGCTGTTCTGAGCACAGAGAAGAAGTGTGTAGTTTGTTATTTACTTTCTGTCACTTCTTGGGTAAAATTTACTGTTTTTCTTGTCTCAGTCTCCCTCCCCTCTGATTATCCTCCATCCAGTAATGAGAACACTTTGATCCAAACACACCTGCTCACATCACCGTCCTGTGGCCCTACAATAAAGCCTCACCCTGACCCACTCACACACGTGTTCTGCCATTTCAGTACAAAGTGGGCTCATGTTCCAGATTCTTTTCTCAACACGCGGCATGAGCCTACTTCTCCAGGCTTACTGTTCTCATCTTCCATTCTCACCACTGAATTCTCAGTGCTCCACAATTGGCTTTAAAAGCCTTCACAGGCTTTCCTGTCTCCATGACTTTGTTTATATCCTTCCTTGCTATGGAATGCTCTTTCCTCTCTTAAAAATGTCTACCCCACAAGACTGGGCATGGTGGCACACGCCTTTAATCCCTGCACTCGGGAAACAGAGGCAGACAGATCTCTGTGAGTTCAAGGCCAGCCTGGTCTATATAGTGAGTTCCAGTTCCAGGCCAGCTGGGGCTACAGTGACACTCCAACAAGAGCTCTAGAAAACTCCTTGATTTCTCCTAGACTCAAGGCCAGAATTAACCACTCTGCAGTTTGTACTCTCTAATGTATTGTAATACTGTTGCATCCATGTTACGGCACAGAGAGGCTGGTCTGTGGCTCCTGTGGGGATTCTGAGACACCATGCTCCAAGCATAGCATGGGGCCTATCTTGGAGGGAAGACACCATGAGTATTCACTGAAAGGACTCCTCAAGTACAGGGTAAGCAAATGGTATGAGGCTATAAAGAGGCGTAAAGTCTGATCTCTGATAGAGCTGATGTCATGATTCTTTGAATCTGAGTTTGATGCCTTGAAATTTTCTGAAGTCTCAATGGTTCATATGGTATTTCTGTCTTCTGTACTCACAAATACAATTCCAACAGGAATTCCATTGTTACATATGAAAATCATATGTGCCTCATACTGAAAAGAACACAGTTTCATATAACTGAGACATCATTTACAGAATACAGTAGTTGACTAGATGGGCTGTTCATCTAAATAAGTAGACAGGATCTCATGTGTGTCTCTGGGGAGTTCCTGTGCTGTTCTCTGCAAGCTGAGAGGAAAGGAAAAGCTTCCTCTTTGCCCTTCCAACATAAGCTAATTCCCTAGGAGCTCAGTACCAAATCCCTCTCTTTTTAGGCTTTAACTATAAGTTCAAATGTCAGAGATGCCAGTCCTTATCAGATTATCAGAACACATAGTGAGAATGAAATGTCACTTACTAATCAGACTCATGATGTTTTCCAGGCATGGAGTTAGGCGATTTACATGGTTATCTCATCTCACTCTCTCCATAGTCCCCTGAGAGGTAGCCCATCCTTCTCTGCTCTCTCTCATACATCTTTCTTACCATCTATCCTTGTTTTCTATCCCTTTATCAGTAAACCATTTACTGGTTTTGGTCATTGTTGTAATGTATGGGGCAGAAAGAGTATAGTCACATCTCTAGGAGATTTCATTCTAATAAGAGTAGACCAATGATACAAAAGTAACAAATAGAAAGGCCCAGAGATCTATCTAGTATATAGACTAAGTGGGTAATCTAGAGGAAGGGAGATGGGAGGAAAGCCATAGATAGCAAGGACCCGTGTGCAAGGCTGTTAAGACTGTAATAAGTACTTTAGGTTCTATTCTAAGCACAAAGAGAAGTCACGTAGGGTTGTATACAAGAGAGGCATCAACCCATTGGATTGTTCATCTACCCATTCAATCAATCACTCAATAAATGTATTTTGAGGATTTCTTGCTCTGCTCTTTTGGGGGATATAATGGCAAGGAAGACAATGTTTATCTTCTTATAATTTATAACTTACGGAGGCAAACATTTATATAACAATGTCCCAGGTAGGGGTCCATGACATGAAGAAAATCAAAACAGTATGAGAAGACGCAGGTGATAGGAATGCCATAATTGTTTTAGACAGAATAGTTAACATGGTCTACTCAGAGCAGGGGAGATGGAGACAGAGACCTGGAAGGAAGAAGAGATCAGCAGAACCTCAAAGACCTGGTGGAAGAGTGCTCCAAGCAGGGGGACTGATCATTGCGAAGAGCTGGGGCAGAACCAGCTTGGATAGCTAAGGACTCATCAGGCATAAGAGAGGTCGGTGAGTACTGTATCGCCTGAGGCACTGTTAGATGCTTGAGAAGACTGTGAGCAGCAGAGTGGTGTGCTCTGATTTATGCTAGCTTAGAGGCTCACTCTTCCTGCTCGGAGCAGAACAGACTATGAGGGCTTAAGAAAGTGGAAGCAGGGAGACAGGCTGGTGATGGCCCAGGTAGGAGGTGATTACGGTAGAAAGAAGAGCAAGTGATAGAAAAGACAGAAGTTGAGCGGCTGTGGTACAGCCACAGCTGGCTGATGGATGGATTCAAAGCAAAGACTAAGGAAGACAGAAGAGTAAAGTATCTCTCCTGGGTTTCGGGCCTGAAAAATGATGCGGGGGATTACACCGTGTTTCCAAGAAGGCTGGTACTGAATCTAATTTACAGAACAGACCAATGTCTAAGAAGTTTGTAGATCATCTATGCCGATGCAGTTGCAATAGGTAGAGACAGAATTTAAATCTAAGTTTGCCCAAATTGTCTTGCAACAAAATTCTGGACTAAGTGCTTTGCCCAAACCTGAGGCTACAACTTATCAGATAGGCCTGTCAAGGCCATGCTTTGTCTCGCTGCTCAGGTCAGATCTATGACCACTCCAACTCAGCAGGCTTAAAATGAGACAAACACAATGGCCTCTCCCTCAGTCCCGCAGAACTCAGTTTCTTACCTGCAGTGGGGCCGGCAATCTCGCAGTCATAAACAGCGTGGCAGGGACTGCTCCCCAGGCTCCTCTCCTGACCTGGCCTCTTTCTGCCATGCTGAGAAAGTGGGGAGGGGGAGTCTTCAAAGGCCACAGGTGACTGTCTCTTGTCCATCAAATGCTTCTGTGGAAGAAGGGTCTGGATTTCTGTTGTTTCCAGATTTTTCTTTGGTTTTTCCTGAGTCAGCTCCATGGTTTTCTGTCCTTTCAGATGGATGGTCTTATTTGCACTGTTGGCAAGGGGCAGAGCTGGGGACATATCATTCTTCTGAGATGAAACTTTCTCCCAGTTCCAGAGCTTGTATCTGAAGCTGTTGGCTGCCGTTACTTTCTCCTCATTGGATATCTCAGTTCTTGATCTGTTCACATCCAATAACACTGAAGCTATCTGGGAATTTCTTGCAGGATACACAACAGATTTTTCTGGTGGAGGTGTTGGGGATCTTGAACTCTGAATTTCATTTCTCTGGGTAAAGTTCATCTTCTGAGTTTTAATAGGTTGGGATTCTCCATCGGAACAATATGACAGTGGCCTATTGTGGCTGGATGAAAAGTACTTCCCACTGACTAAAATCTGAGTTGACTGTGTGCATCCCTGGTCACCCTTTTGAGAAACACCAGCTGGAAATGTAATAGGTCCTGGAAGAGGTGGGGCATCGAACTTTTGAAATTTGGCTCGAAGTTCCTTGAAGTTTCTTACCCCTTCCTAAAGCACAAAGGGGAACAGTCTAGTTAGTTACTCTGGGAAAATAGTCTGGTCAGCTGACTTCACTGTGCATGTCTCTAATGGCTGATATGTTGCAATTGCTTCCCAGTTGAGCAATGTTAGCCAATGATGCTTCTGTCTACGTGAGATGGGGTGAAACAATTCTCCCTTTTAAACTCTTCAGCTGTGTTTGATGGTCTCATAGCACATAAAGAATACTTAGAGACCATGCTAACAATTGCTGATAGACCTTGTGAAGCAAACTTTTGATAGCTTCTCTATAAAAACTAGTTATAATCTGCTTTGATGTTCAACAAGGTTCTTCGTAATGTGATCTGTTTGCTCAGAAGGTAATGGAATTTTATCTCTAGACACAGCAGCAGAGCACCAGAAGGGCTGTTTTTAATTGACCCAGAAACCTTGCTACGCCACCATTCTGCCTTGTGCTATTATGACACCAAACGCACTGCCCATCTTCTTGTCAACTGTTTTATGAATTTCCTATTGATTTCAAGTTCCATCTAACCCCTTTCCTGCCTCCTAGATGCTCATACAGCTCTTCGTATCCTGGCTGTTGGATTTCACACTTTACAATGGAGGAAAGAGCCAACTTTGGAACCAGACAAGCTTACACCCAAATCCTGACCCCACCCTCTCATCCAGGCAAGTACCCTGTGCAGCTCGAGCTTAGCTCCAAGTGCAGTTGTATATTATGAACAGTAGAAGGATTAGGGTTGCTACACATAAAGTGTCCATTACAGGCCCTGGCACAGTAGGACCTTTGATAGATAAAGGCTAAAAGAGTTTTAATAATATATTTTTATTTTGAATTCCCTTGGGAGATTTGCTTCTCCTGATTTCAGTTCAAATCCCATATTTGAAAAGGGTTTTGGTAATGGTAGCCCAACCCTTGGGCATAGAGGAAGGTGGGGTATATGTGTGTCCAGAACTTCACAGTGAGTTAGCTGTTGGTTCCCCCAAAGAGGTTTGGTTTGACTTCTGCTGGGTGCTCTTTCTGCGGCTCCTGCCCTCTCCCACCAGGTCTCGTTTACTTTGGTGCGTACCTCTTGCATCTGTTACACTCTGGGGAGATAGGAAGACGTTTAAAAGAATCATTTCAAAGTGTCAGCCATCCTCCTCTCCTGATCATGTTGCAAGTTTTTAGTTTCACATACCATCACCATGGCAGTGACTTTGGATTTTGCTAGCTGAGGGAATGCTGGGTGACCTTTTCTCACTGTTTACAGTTGACTCACACCTGCCCTCTGAAGGTTTAGGAAGGGAGGGAAATTGACCCGGAGTGGAAGGCAGGTGGTCAGGCTGGCTTCCAGGCTCTCGACTGCTACCCGCCCACACACACACCTCCACCCAGCACACATCTATAGTTCTTTCCATGAATTGCCAAGCTTTGTTTTCTATCCTTTGGTCAACAGACCAGTCAAATCAGCTTTACATCCTCTCCCCTGACTGCAGTAGGTATGGAAACGCGCTCAGCTCAGCCCATCTCCAGTCAGGTGCCTTGGGAAATTCTTTCTACAACTCTTAGCCTTATTTTCCTCATTATCAAGTGGGATTTATTCAGACACAGGACGGGGAGTTTGAGGGCAGCCTGGGTTACATAGTAAGGTGTACCACACACACATTAAAAAATCTTGGCTTGGTGGGCAGGTGGGGGCTGGAGAGAGCTTGGAGGCAGTTAAGACTGTGTACTGCTCTTACTGTGGACCCAAGTTTGGTTCCAAGCACCTGTAACTCTAGCTCTAGAGGCATCTGGTGCTTCTAGACTTGGCAGGCACTGGCAATTCATGTACACACACACACACACACACACACACACACACACACAAGATTTAAAAATAATAATAAATTAATAAATATTTTTTAAAGTACAAGGAATAGGAAACATACTTCTAATAGCAGTTAAGAATAAAATAAGATAACAGGGTTGGGCGTAGTGGCACACGCCTTTAATCCTAGTACTCAGGAGATAGAGGCAGGCAGATCTCTGTGAGTTCCAGGCCAGTTAGGGCTACATGGAAATCCTCTCTCAAAAAAACAGGAAAAAAAAAAAAAAAAAAACGGTTGTAAATACCTCATACTAAATATTTTTAACATGAAACACACCATCTCAGCAATTTAAAAACTTACAGTTTAGAAGTGCCAAGTATATTTACATTGCTGTGTTACAAATCTCCAAAACCGTTCATCTTATAAAACTGAAACTCTGTGCCCATCAAAGAGCAGCTCTTCATTCTGCCTCCCACTCCACTTTCTGGCTCTATGAGTTTGACTGTTCTAGGTACTCACACAGGTAGGGTAATACAGCATTTGTCTCTTCATGACTGGCTTATTTAACTCAGTACAGTAGCCTCCGGGTTTAGCCATGATGTTGCAGATGTTAGAATCTCCTTTTTTCTAGCCATCGTGCCGGCCCAAACATGTAGTCTTACTAGTTAGGAGTTGAGGCTGGAGGGTCCTGAGTTCATGGCCAGCCTGGACTATATACCTAAGTTCCTTCTGTATTTTAGCTACTGGAAATTAAGGTGCTATACGACTCTGTGTACAAACATCTTTTTGATAACCTGCTTTCAGTTCTCTTGGTATGTGCCCAGAAGTAGAATTGCTGGATCATATGGCAAGTCTATTTTTAATTTTTTTTTTAGAAACCTCCACACTGTTTTCCATGGCAACCACACTATTTTACATTCCCACCAGAGGTACAAAAGGGTTCCAATTTATCAATATACCCACCAACCCTTTTTTTTTCCTGAAGTAGTCATCCAAATGCATGTGAGCTGACCAGTGGTTAAAAGTTTTGAAGAAATACAATAAGTTTTTTCCTCCATTATCTAAAGTCATGTGAACGACAATGTCATTACTTAGTAGAATTTAATCTTTTGTAGGACTGATTATGCAAAGCTCAAGTAGGAAACAGAATTATGCACTCGATAACCTTCAACTCAAGGGGCTGTGCAAGGATCACTGGTTCAGGGTGGAGCAAACCTGATTATTCTTGGCTTATTTCCTCTTTCAACAAATGTTCATTAAGTGCCTACTATATATACAAGATGTGTTTTTCAACACTGAAAGATTCTGCTTTTAAATATTACATTCTAACATCAGGGAGAGATAGGCTTTAAGTAAACACACAAGGACATATTAGAGACAAGTGCTAGTTAGAATTAAGTTGACTATGCAATGATGTGTGCTGCTACCTGATCTTCAGAGATGCTGTAGAAAACTCATTTCTCCACTCAGTCGTGTGCCAGAGTAGCTGTTGTCCTAGGTGATCATCAAAGCCTCTCCCAGTACTAGGTTTAGATTTTCTTCGGACATGGGAAGTAGATGTGATACAGTCTGGCTTTATTATCACTTACTGTGGGAATTTAGAATTGGGGGCATGAGGTAAGTGCATAGGGTTGGGGTAGGAGGTGACAGTGAGTTAAAGTCCTCTGGTTAAAACCAGGATCCATTTTTGAGGATCCCACAATGAGTCTGTCCCTAAATCCTTGCCGTTGGTCTTAAGTCTTCATTGGTCTGCAAGCCCACCCCTGTTTCGTGTTATTACCACTGCTTGGAAGCCTGTCTCATTCGTTGTTGGAACGGCTTCTTTATGGTCTCTTTGCTTTGACTCTGCGCTCTTCTAATCCTCCATTTACCCAGCTGTTAGACAAATCTGTTTAACAACACAAATCTGATGATGTAAGTCCCTTATATGCTTGAAATCCTTCAATTTGGCTTCCTCAAGCTTTCAAATCAGCTCAAACACTTGTGCTTAGCACCTAAAACCCATCCTAATCCCTATTCTGTTAATTTTCTGACATTCCTGGGGGCCCTCCCCCACAGGCTTGTCCTGATTCTCCCCTCACTGCGCTGTGTGCACTTCCCTGAGCCTGTGTTTCTCTTCTGTCTCTCCACTTTCAAACGTGCTTCTTCCTCGGTCAGGAATACCCATATCTTTCCCAATTTCTTGAACTAACAAATTCAACTCACATCACTTAAAAATATTGCCGTCTGCTTCCAAGGAGCCAGGCACTAAAGTGCTGAAGATACATAAGCAGTCCCTTTCGTAGCTCAGAGATGTGGGAGACAGACCCCGTGCATCACTGAAGGTGCAAAGCTTCCCGGGGATGACAGCAGTCAGCGAAGTGAGAGTAGTCAGAAAGGTAGTCCTGAGAGATGACAGCAGGAACCAAAGCCTAGACATGGGGAGCAGCACGTAAGTTCTACTCAAGACTGCCCCCTGTGGTAGAGTGTGAGGCTATGAAGTCAGATACCATGTCTTCTAAAAGTAGTAGAGGTAATCTTTACAGAGGGCGGCAACCTACTGATGACTTATTAAATAGCTAAATGCAGTTTACAATAGATACATCTTTCGTGTCCTTTCTATGTAAAACAGCAACTCAACCTTAACCCTCTGTAGTCAGGCTCATCCTGCTCTGTACAGTGAACCTGCCCATCACATGGAGGCTGGACAGGTCAGAGCTACAGCCCCCAGGCATTTTCTCTGTTGCACCTTTCTAAGCACCAGCGAGGGCAATGAGAACAAGAGTCTATCTTTTGTGGGCAGAGCGTGGCAGAGGTCACTATGCTGTGCAGGGGATGGTGGCATCCATGGGTTCCTACTGGAAAAATCCTCCATGCAGCATACAAGATCTTCCCTAGAGTTCTGGTGATTCCCAGAATATTCTACAATAAACTTGCTGTCCTGACAAGTGACGACAGATTTGGCTCTCTGTGATAAAAAGCCATCACTGATCTGTGGGGTTTTGCTTTTTCTCCATAGCACCTCTGAGTGCCCAGCATTCTGTCCATCTCCCTCAGTCAGGGTGCAGACTCATTTAGAGGGAGCCCCTGTTTGTATTTCAGTCTTTGTCTACTGCAGTAGCATCAGCCTGTATGACTATTTGTCTCATATCAGATGTGCAATAAAAATTCGGTGAATCCATGAAGATTTGCAAGTCTTTCTGGATCCATTTGAAGCAGTATTTTACTTCTGTTTACCCAGTTCTAGTCCTGTGACTCATGAAATCTTTGCTGAATAATGAATCAGTGAATGGATCCCTTAAAAAGTTCTCAGATTCATAGAATACCTGAATGGTAACTAACTTTAAACTTTCTTTTATCAATTTTGAGAGGGCAGCTTAGAATGCCCACAGAAACAAATTACTCCCTTTAATATCTGAAGATAACATTGAAAACAGCTTTGGAAAACAGCCTGTGCACTTCTGATTTGGGCTGGGTGAGCCTCAGGGCTTCATTTGGTAGGTGCAGGCCACAGTCATGCCAGAGATATTGTGGGAACAAGCTAAGATAAAAGGCAGCAGTGTTCTCTAAACAGAAGGGGCTCATCTCTGATGTGGAAAGGAGGCAGCACCATAAACAAAGAAAGCTTTGCTTCGGGAGGAGGCGGCAGCCAAGATGAAATGCTTCCAAGTTTGAGCCCAGTTCGTTGGGTGTGATATTATTATATCTAGATTTTAGTCAAACTTGGAGAACAACACAAAGATGTCTCTTGTTCAACTTTCATTTTATGGGAATGTCCAGTAATAAAAATAACAGTATGTCCATATGACAGACACTGTTCTGAGCATTTCATGCACGTTAGTCTCAGGTGTAGACAGAGATACCAAGGCACAGAATGCCTAAGTGACTTCTTCAAGGTCGTAGAAGGCCAAAGCTGGAATTTTAATTCATACACCCTGGCTCTGGAGTTCCTGCTCTGTCCTGGACTTTTAATACTCATAATAACCTCACAATACAAGCACTGCTACTACCTGAGTAAAGAGAGGTTAAACAGCTGTCTTAGTTTATATAGAAAGTTGTACAGGAATTTGTCTCCAAGTTCGTATAATCTCAGGACTGCTTTCAACTATTCTGAGAACGTATCTTAGAAAATTTTCACCAGTGTATAATGATTTTTCTGTCTCAGAAATTTTATAACTAATTGTGTATATGTCAAATTTCCATTAGAAATTATATAATAATGCCAACCAGTCAGATGACTTGATGGGAAGAAATGCTTCCAGAGAAAGTTTGAGGACCTGAGTTTAATTCCCAGAACCCAAGGTAGAAGGAGAGAAAATTGTCCTTTGACCGCCACACACACCGTGGCACATGTGTTCCTGCACTCACATACACATCACACACAAACCACACACACATACACCCTAATTGTAGGATGATTCTGGCAAGGTCAGGCAGGCTCCCGGCCTGCTAGCCTAGAATGAGCTAAGACTGATATTGAGCATGCGTGCGTGCGCAGTGAACACTTCCTGGGATCGAACCTGGGGCAGCTCTCAGGCTAGCTCCATCCAATGGGAGTGATGAACTTTGGATCGTCAGGTGTTCAGGACCTACCAGAATAAAGCACATCAAATGACTAGACAAAGACCTCCCCTGAACCTGACAAAAATATAAATCCTGTTCCTTTCTAAAATTAAATGAGCTCGTGGTTCCACTATCTCCCAGGGTCTGTGACATTGACTCTGCGCCTCCTTACCCCCTCCCCCAAGGGATCCAGCCAAGCCAGCCAACACCTGGTGCCCATGGCAGCCAACACATAATTATAAAATAAATTAAATATACAATTTATCTAATAATTAGTTTAAGGAAAACTATTTTCAAATGTTTTATTTATTTTGTGTGAATGAGTGCTTTCCCTACACATAAGTAAATGCACCATGTATGTGCCTGGTGCTCACCAAGGCCAAAGGAGACACCTGATTCCCTGGAACCAGAGTCCTACAGAGTTGTGAACAGCCACGTGGATGCTGGAAACAGAACCCAGGTCGTCTGCAAGAGCAGTCAGTGCTCTTAACCACCGAGTCATCTATCCAAGTCTTCATTTGCTTTCTGTTGTTTATACTGACATGAACACAGCATTGTTCATGTTTCATTGTTAATGAAGCTGACATTTTTTAAAAAGTTTGTAACAAATTATATAGCTACAATGACTATGTATTCTTGAATTTTCAAAGGGGTTCTGATTTGGTATAATTTTTAAAACATGAAGATGAAAACTCAGATAACAAAATGTAGTGTGGTGATACGCCCTTTTAGAGTCAATTTGCAAATGTGAATGAAAACATCAGTTGTGGAATCAGATGGCTGTATCTGCAGTATATAAAGTATGCTATGGAGAGCTACTGGGCTGCTGGGCACAGCATCATGGTGCCCTAGACTTCTATTCATGATGGCCTACATCACATCACACCACAACTTGACATAAGAAGGAACTAGAGATTCTCAATGAATTAGAAGTGACTCCCCAAATGAACGTTGACATAGAAACATAGGTCAAAGAAGTTCCCAAAGGAGAAGATATTTTTCTTGTTTTAAAAAGAAAAGTCCATTAATTTCTGAACTTCTCTAGACTGCTAAGTATTGTTTGTTAACCACAAGGAAAAGCAAAGCAAAGGCAACATCAATGGCAAAGCTTACCCCAGTCTGAAAGGGTCTCTCCTGGTAAGCAAATGCAAGAGCCTTAAGGAAATGCAAGCTCAAAATCCAAGGTGTAAGAAAGGCAGCAGAAATCAAGGAATAATGTGCCAGTGAAAGGGGCAGTAATAGCTGTCAAATGCCACCTAACAGAAAGGTAAAAATAGCATCTGAGATACTCTTCATGAATAAAAGAGCTTCAATTCAACCTTCATTCCAAGACCTCAATGGTGAAACTGTCCATGTTTCTGGTACTTGTGATTAACTCCTAAAATCCTTAGGAAAAGGCAAGAACACATCAGCTACCCTAGGAACATATACAGGGCAAAAGGCTAGGTACTCCCATTGTTAGAAATAAAATCTGTGGTCCAAGGACCCCACTGACACTATATAAAGAACAGGAGGACAAAGCGAGAGCAACCCAGCAAGACAGCTTTTACTTTTACAAAAGTGGAAATGCAGACCCAGCAAGCACACCTGACCCAGGAGCTTGGTAGGTTTCCATCCCTAATGCAAGAGTGCTGCGTCTTTTCCCCACTGGCTGGGGTCCAATTGCGCAGTCTTCCCTGGTTGACTAGTTTAAAGGGATTGGCGCAAAGGAAGAGGAGAAGGGTTGGTCAAAGATGGGAAAGGCTCCACCCTCCTGCGTCAGGTTCAGAGCTTGTATCAGAGCTTTTCAGAAACAAAAGTCTCACAGGGTATATGTGGGAAGGGTGAGAAGACCAGAATTCCCTGTCATAAAACAAAAGTTTTACAGTTTGAAAGAAAAGACTAATATTTAATGTCTTTTACACTGTCACAAAGGCATAAGGACTGATGATGGCTACCTGTGACCCTCAGGTGTCTGAACCTCAGTGAGTACTCCCCAAACCTTATAAAGAAGGAATCTAGAATTCCTTGTGCCACTAGTGAGACCACCATCAAGATTCTGCCCACTGCAGACCAAGAAGGCAGTCTACAGAGTCCAGTGGGGTCATGAGCCTAGGGCACTAACTCCCAGGTCTGGGTCTGCTTGCTTCTGCCTCTGTGATTATCACATTCTAACTTAGCTGTTCACTTATCCTTTTTAATGTAAGAACTCTTAATTCCTGTATTTCAGCGGATAGCTGGGCCAGCAAGCAGAGCATCTCCAGACATTTGATCCCCCAGTCAGTGAAGGCAATTATGTAAGCAATTGCCTAAAAATAGAGCTGTATGTTTTGTCAATAAGTATGTAGTGGCATCAAGAATCAGTGTGGGGTCTGAGAGGCGGCTTAGCAGGTAAAAGTACTTATAGCATAGCACAAGCCTGACAACCTGAGTTCCACTGGATGAACCCACAAATAGTACTCCTACCAGCGTAGGAGATGGGAGACAGAGATAGGAGACTCCCCCAGGCTAGCCTGTAGGACCCCCGATTTCATGGAAAAATACCTGGTCCCCTTTGTTAGCTTACCTCCTCCCAAACTAGAAAATCCCAGAGACCACAAAGGTCATGTCAACATCTCATGGTATGTGAGATAATGTCTGTGGGTTAAACATTTCACAGGAAGAGCCCCTGATATCCCGTCTATAGAGTTAGTTGTAGGTTAAACATTCCACAAGAAGAGCCCCTAATATCCTGTCTATAGCATTGTGGGTTAAACATTCAGTTAAGTCAACATCTTGTAAACTGCAAAATAATGTGTATGGCATTTCTGGAAAAAAGGTTGGACTATGTAAAAATTGTCTTCTCTGTGACCCTGGTCTGTAGGCCAAAAGCCAATCCAAATGTAACAAGTGCCCTATATGATAATGTATGATAATACTGTGAGTTTCTACTATAAAAAGCCTGGCCCGGCCGAGGTCAGTGGGGGGGCTTGGCTCCCCCACTTGCGCAAGTGAAATAAACCTCGTGCTTTTTGCATCTGACGGTCTGGATTCTTGGGACTGGGGCTCCCGACGTTAGTCGCCCAGGTGGCCCATTGGGGTTCGAGTCCCCGGGGATGAGAGTGGGGTCTAACAAGCCAACCTGGTTTACAGAGAGATGATAGAATAAATAATGAGAGAATTTGCCTCAACAAGGTGGGGAGAATTGGTTTCTGAAAGCTGACCTGTGACCTCCGCATGTGCATTGTAGATGCCGCAGTGCATGTACACAAAGAGACAGAGAGAGAGACTGATTAAGTAACCAGTTTAGCAAGGCTGTTTCAGAGCTTCCTTCCCAGAAAAAGTGAGAGTGAAGGCTTTTCAATGGAGAGGGGTCTCTGAAGACATTCTGGGCCGATGGAACACTGCAAGCAGTCAGGGAGGTGTGCAAGTCCTCTGCATCTCCAGGGGAGCAGATCAGGGCAGAAAGAACATTGCCCCAGTGGAAGAGGAGGAAAGCCATGTTCATTTCTGGCCTTTAGAGCCTTCACTTAAGGAGGAAATAAAGAATCTCAGTTGCTTTTGCAGGGCAATAAGAAAGAGAAAGTATTTTGGTACAGAGGGCCTTTCCTAGGAAGGCCTTTCTACTCGTATCCAGAAAACCAGAGAGCTTCAGTGCAAAGGTCTGAACAGTACTTGGTGCGATCTACTAATCTCCCCAGCGCCCCTCCGTGAATACTGTCACGCCAACTTCCCCTCATCAGATCCCTTCCATTCAGGTCTGTGCTTTACAGAAACCAGGCTTCGTTGCTTCCTCTCTCAGTCTTTGGGAAGTTGCTTGGATTCCTGAGATTCAGAGGTGCGTGGCGGGGGGTCGTCTGTGCGCATGTGCGTGTCCCACAATGGGGTCAGAGGACAGCCTCGGTGTCGGTCCTAGCCTTCTACCTTGTTTGAGGCAGGGTCTCTGCCGTGTTTTGCCGCACATGTCAGGGTAGCTGGCACTCCACCTTACAACTCCTGCATCTGCTCCTCATCTCACTGTGAGAATGCTTGTATTACAAATAAGTGGTAGGACATCCCATTTTATGTGGGTTCCAGAGATTCAAATTCATGCTAGCATTCAAGCCCTTTACCACTGAGCCAGCTCTCCAGCCCACAAAACAAATGAGAAAATTCTGGTCTAGATATGAATTGAGAGTCAGAAATTGTCTAACTTTAGAAAGGTAACAGATTAAAAATTCTGCATACTCAAGGTCTGGTGTGGTTTGCAATAGCTAAATCATGCAAAGCTGCTGCTGTTTGCATAGGAAAATCAGTGCTCATTCCATGTTGAGCCCATCTAAGGCAAGACAAATACTGGCCATAAATTGTCTGGGGTTGGGTCAGGTAGGGTTTTGATACCAAAACAGTTATGACAAGTTAGTTTTAATTTTTGTTTTGACTTTTCTGAGATAGGGTCTTAATATATAGTCCTGGCTAACCTGGAAGTTACTGTGCAGGCCAGTCTAGCCTCAAATTCACACAGATCCACTCAACTCTGCCTCTTGAGTGCTGGGATTAGAGGTGTGTGTCACCAGGCCTGGGCCAAATTGATCATTTTTAAAGCTTATCACATTTTGTAATTGTGGGTACAGAATTAGAGACTTGCTCCTATCCAGTTCCTGTGAATTCCTTCAAGGCTTGAAAAGGAGAAAAAGGCCAATTAGTCTGTGTCAGTCATAACGAATTATCTACTGTAACTGCAGATAACCCCTAGTCCAGTGGGTCATCTGCTGCTACTCAGAAATTCGTAGTCACCTTCTAACTGGCAATTCACCTTCACTCAGACATTTCTTCAGTGAGCTGATGGTTCTAAAGCACAGTTCTATTTGATTTTTCACTCTATTTTTGAAATTTTAACACTTTGCCCCATAACTCATTGTCAGGTAAGACGTTAACTCCTTCAGCTCCCGGTCACGTGTCACCACCGCTGGCGGATCCTCCTCCCCTGTATTCCTTCCGTCTCTCTGGTTCTGGGTCTCGAAGCCAGGACTTTACATACACTAGACAAACGCCCCACCCACTCGCCATTCATCTCTCTTTGCTGCCATCACACAGACCTGCTGGGTTTGTGGATGAGGACCATGTGTTCCTCATCCTGTACCCTACCACAGCCTGACCTCAGCTGCTACCTGAAGTGACTCAAAGTCTTTCCCAGACATCCACTGTTCAAAATCTACATATCCTTCTATGTTGGGAACCATCTGCCTGGTCTAGGGTTAGGCAGAGGTCAGTCTTGTGCACAGAAGTGCTGTGGGAGCAGGGTGTATTGCTATGCAAATAATTCATACCTGAGGGGAAGTCTACCTTACACCCAAGGCTGAGACTCTTGAAGACCCTTGAAGGAAGATGTGATTGGCTTAAGTTGTTTTGCCTGTGTTAACATTGTTTTTGTGTTGAACTTTTGAACTGTTGTTTTGGTCCTCATTTCATAGAGTATAAATAGGTGGTACTTAATATAAGTCGAGGCTGCTTCATATTGACTGACAGCCCTCCCGAATCTATCCTCTCTCTCTCTCACTCTCTCTGTATATATATCTCAATCTTCAATCCCCCCTCAGGTATGGTTCGATTTCTGGCTCTGGCACTTCTATGTGCAGCTTGGACGCTCCCCCGAAGCCCTCATCACTGGCCCCTTCAAACTTTAACCTCTCTCTCCTCAGACAGGCAATGGGTCTTGAGTATGTCCCGGAATGCCCTGAGGACTCCTGAACCCTCCCAGCTGAAACAGACTCTCTGGGTATCTATATGTTACAAATCATTATGAGTACGTATTGTACGGACAGCTCAGCATCTGTCCAAGGACAGATCGGAACACATGGCTCTTCAGCTACCAATCTCCTGTGGTCTTAGACGTCATCACTTTTTGTGTTCTGCTGAATTACTCAAGTGAATACTCTGACTTCGCCATATTCCATGAGCTCATTAATGGCAGGGAGAAAAGCACACTCATCTTTGCAGAGCCCACAAGTTCTAAGTGTTCAATAAATATTTACCAAGGCAATCCTGAGCGAAATGAGTGAATAGATTTCTGCTAGTGGCCTACAGGGGATTCTCTTTTCAAAACGGCTTTCTCAGAGAACCACCAATTAATTTCCTGCCAACAATGCATCTAAATTGCGCTTCCAATCATGCCACCTCCCCTTATTAAGAACCTTCAGTAGTCCCACGTGGCCTGACAACGTCCCTTAGCCACACACACAAAGGCTCCGTCTGACCTTCGCTTTCTACTGCTTTCTACTCCATTAGACTCAAGCCCCCAGGAAAGCCGAGCTGCCTCTGTACGTGTTCATTCTGCTCCTTCTGCCTGAAATGCCATTTTCATTTTATATACTGGGTTCCTAGCAATCATTTGAGATATAGCTGAGTTACCAGTCCTTCCCAGAAGTGTCTTCGAGCTCTGGGGTTGGGCCAGGTGACTAGGTCTGTGCTTTTACATCAGCCTCTGTCGGCCTCAGTGTTTCTAGTTGTCTAGCTTTATTAGTCATCTGTATGAGTCTGCCTTTGCCACACCCCACTCAAGCAGAAGTCCTCCAGGCACAGACTGTGTGTGTTTTGTTCACTCATGTTTCTGTCACTATGTCTATGCACACAGACAATACATAGATAAGCATGTTGTTTTAACTAAACTGAGCTGATCAGAACACATGCATTTATGGATAAGGGACTGGGGAACAATTAGGCTTTGTTCTAGATAAAAGAAAATGATGGGTGCACTGGATTCCTATGACATTACCCCTTTCTATCTACCACATGTCCAGGTGTATACGGAACAAAACGTATCTCTTGCCAGTTACTATAATCCAAAAACAGACTTCTGAGTACCCCAGGAGACCAGGGTAAAGCCAAAGATTGGTTTTCTCAAGTTTTCTCAGGTCACAAAACAAACGAGTTCTGGAGCCAAAGTCAGAACCCAGCAACAACCTAAAGCTTCTGAAATAAACTCTGTCATCCCACATCTGTCCCTAATGACAAGGTCTCTCATCTCCTTCTACCGACACCCCATCATCTAATACTTCTTTTTTGGCATCTAGTCTTGTGGAAAAGGCCATAGGATGTGACTGTGACAGCACCCGAAGGTCCCTGCTGGGATGGAGCAGCGCCAGACAGGGTGCAGCAAACCTAACTGGCTGTGAGGAGCAAGTGGCAGCAAGGGAAGGAGTTTGCTACCTTCAGGGAAGGGAAATTACAGGTTGAGGAGACAGGACCGTAAAAGGCCTGAGGCCTGGGAAGCCAAGGTGCCTATGGCTAAAGCAGATTAGAGGTAGGGCCAGGCTGCATCTCCAACCCTGCAAGTCGTGAAACAAACATATAGTATGTTTCATTTTCATGGTTCAAAATGCCTTCAGAGAGGATCCCAAGAAAATATCCAAAGATATTTTCTTTGCATGCACATATGAGGGCAGATGTATGTGTGTGCACGTGTAAGGGTTGACACTGGAGCATGTGTGTGCACGTGTAAGGGTTGACACTGGAGCATGTGTGTGCACGTGTAAGGGTTGACACTGGGGCATGTGTGTGCACGTGTAAGGGTTGACACTGGGGCATGTGTGTGCACGTGTAAGGGTTGACACTGGAGCATGTGTATGCATGTGTGTGAGGAGCCCATAGCTGACACTGGGTATCTTTCTTGATCACTATCTACTTTAGTTATCCAGGCAGGGTTTCTTGCTGAACCCAGAGCTTACTGATTCTGCCTAGACTAGCTAGCCAGCTTACCCTGAGTATGCCCTAGCTTCCAAGACCTGGGATCACATGCCTCCACCATGCCTGTCCACATTTCTGTAGGTTTGGGGAAACCAATCTCCAGATGTGTGCAGCAAGCATTTTATCCACTGAACAATCTCCCCAGTCCAAGCAAGTGATATTTTGGAGCCTGCAGATCCCCTCACTCAAGGCCCAAGCCCGCACAGCAACTCCAGCAAAGTGACAGTCAAACAAGCAACTGCTTGCTGCAGACACGGGAGATTTATGATATCCTTTAGGCCTCAGCCAAACAACAGCGGCCCAGGACTGCTCCCAAATACTAAAATGCTGATGACCTGTGTTTTGTGTTGGTATTGAGGGTCTCTGAGGAAAACTTGGGCCATACGTCCCATATGACAGTTTCAAATCGAAGTTTGCAGTAAAGGAACTGGATTTTAACTTCATTAGCAGTTGAGGATCAGGGCTAGTCGGGGCCTCAAGTCAGAATTTACAGTATCTTCAAACCTGCCAAAGTCTGCTAACTACTCTGCCATCCCTGGTTACCTGCCAACACTCATCTGACATTTTAGCCAAGGGCTAAAATGGGGCTTCAGGGCTGGGCAGATGGCTCAGTATATAAAAGCCGTGACCATACAAGCTTGGGGACCTGAGTTCAGTTCCTAGAATCCACAGTTGTCCTCTGACCTCCACAAGCATAATGTGTCATACATATACCCCTGCACACACACACACAACTGAAAAAGAAAAATGAACATGAGGTCACTAGACGTCTCCAGCTGAGGAGTTGGGAAATGGACACAGAGCGCTCCAGACAGAACAGTTAGTCATTGTCCTTTGGGGTAATGACAATTTTATATAAAGTGCAATTTACTAAACACCCAAAGATGCAGAGTTCAAGAACTTATTTGAGTCACTTTATCACTCTCACCCCATCATATATTTCTTAGATTTGTTTCATATATTTGACTCCCAATCAAATGAAGAAATAGTGAAAAAAAAAATCAAGCTCCGTTTTAAATGCAGCTGAGCTGATCTTACAGGTGTTAAACTTCAATGAAGGGAAAGCAGTCTCGTCTGGTTTTCTGTCTGTTCCACATCTTTCTACAGTAAGTGCGAGGGGAGTTGTAAAGTCCAGAGTGCTAGTCCTCTTTGTTATGGTTATCATCTCCACCTTCTCCACCTACCATTCCACCTCATATGCCAGATGTAATTGGTGCCTCCTGGACATAACCAAGAAGGTGGATGCAGTTAACTTTATGTTACAGATATAACATGGGCCTTGGAGGGATGGCCTTTTAGTTGAGGGTGTAAAAACCACAGTTTGGATTTTGGAGTCTAAAGGTTTATGTTTGGGTTCTGGCTCTTTCTCTTTCACTGATGACAACTTTCAGTTGAATCTCTGTCCCCTCAGTTCCCATCAATAAAATGGCATCAGTACTAGAAGTTACTCAGTTGCCCATTAGACAATCCATGAAAAATGCTCACCACAGTACCTGGTTTATAGTCTATCTTCTGAAAAGACTAGCTGATCATCAATGGTTTTTGTCAAAGTTTTCAGTTAGTAAGAAGCAGTTTTAATTCAGCAACGATGTCTTCTTTGGTTCAGACTCCAGATCTTTTCCCTGCACCACAGGTCTTTTCTCATTATTATTTTATTTAACACCAAGTTGTCATGGAGAAGTGATCAGCTCCATTTTACAGATGAAGAAACTAAGGCTGATTGGGTCAAGACACTTGCCTAAGATGGAAGAGCTTCAGACCTAGTCCTCCTGAGCACCATCCCTAGCAACTTCCTGCACACTAACAGCTTCCGGTTTGACGGAGAAGAGTCAAGAAATGTAACTGAAGGGTGTTTGAAAACCCTTCACCTGGGACAAAGTCTCTTCAGTCACTGAGAATTCATGTTCCAGTCTGTGCTGTGCACTTGTACATTCTGCTAAGTCACCCAGAGTACCTCAGGACCTTCTTTAGAGTGCTCAGGACTCTAAGGAGCAGCCGAGCCAGAGCCTCTGTGGGAGAGGTTCAGAGCAGTTATACACCAGTCCCTAATGAAGACTCTAAGCACCAGCCCATAAGGTTCTTCCCCTTGAGAGGTAACCAGTCATTTGGGGCCACCACCACCGTCCACGTTGCTGTTTCCAAGGAAAGAGGCACCCTTGGCTCTCTGGAGGAAACCCTGCACTGATGGTTTTAAGGACAAACTCTATCCTGAGGCAGAACGCTGGCCACCACCTCAGCTCCTTGCCTTCCCAGATGTGTTTCAGCAGTTACTTTACATTTCCCCCACCCAGTAAATGGATGTGCTGGTTTTCAGACCTAATGAGTGCTCCTTAGACGCATGAGAGGTTGGATGATGTCATTTCCTCTGCCTCAATAGATGCTAATCCTCGACACCAGACAAGAGCCCAAGCTGCATGGTGGTATGCCACCATGGGCAACAATCACCCTATGGTCATTGAGCCCATTCAGAGACTAACTAGTGAGCAGCTGTTTGCTGTATGACTTGGTGGTGACAGAGATAGACAAATGCTGTGTCCTCCTAGAACTTTCCAGCAGGTTGATAGCTTTAAAGGTTAACAGAGACCATCTATCCGATCATTAATTTAATGACTAATGAAGTGTCTACTATATGCTGGGTAGTGTTCTAGACATGTGAGAAGACCTTAAAGACTGTCTGTATCCCTTATCTGAAACACCCCATTATAAAATTCCAAATGTTTCTAAAAATATCCACAGGTTGAACATCCCTAGTTTAGAAATCCAATCTGAAATGCCCCACATTTCAAAGCTTTTTGAGCATCACCTTGTCACTCAAAAACGTGTAGGAGCATTTCAGATTTCAGAGCATTTTGGATCCTGGATTCCTTCTCAGCTTGGGGATATTCAACTGTGCATCCCTGATGGCTTGCAACCTTCTCATGTCCTCTAAGTGCTTGTCTTTCTTGATGCTCCCAGTCCTGCCTCTTCTATTCCACATCTTCTTACATTGTGGCTCGTGTCCCCATGTGGGGCCTTCAAACTGAATGTGGGGTTTGTGCAAAATTGGCAACAGTAAAAGGACAAAAAAACGAATTCAAAATCAAATGAGCAGCCAATCTGAGGTGTTCCTGATAACTGTATCACATGGCTTCACTAGAGCCTTTGTTCTGAACACACTTTATGCACCCATTCTAGCCCAAATGGCAAGCTTCAGGTTCAGTGAGAGACCCTACCTCAAGAAAAACAAAAAGTGAATGATGATAGAGGAAGAAATGATGCTGATCTCAGCCCTTCACATGTGCAAATGTGGGCAAGGGTTCTCCCACACAGACATGTACAACCATGTATACAGCGCTCTCTCTCTCTCTCTCTCTGTCTCTCTCTCTCTCTCTGTCTCTCTCTCTCTCTCTTCCTCTTTCTGTTCTTTGGTTGGTGTTCTGAAAATTCAGCCTCTGCTGCCTTAACAAGGCTGTTTCAGTTCTTGACTCTCCTGTTTCCTGATAAGTGGATGTGGACCCCATGGCTCCCATCACAAACCAGCCATGGACACTGATGTTGGCCTGGCACAAAGCAGGCCCAAAAGCAACAGTGTTAGGATAGACAACTGGAGTGTGAAGAGAGAGTGATGAGGGGGAGGAGGAGGAAAACGGCAATGCTGATGTACTCATGACTGTAACGCTGACGCTGACACGATGACTGGGTATGGTAAAGAACACATGCTCAGTAAATACATATAAAGGAAACTGGCCTGATAGTTTCTGATGGAAGATCATTTATGAGCTTTGATAGGTGGCATTCCCCTTTCCACTAACAGAGATGCTCTGCATTCTCCTCCAGTCTGGAATCACCCTGCGGCGTCACTCTCATCCCTGGCTCCCTTTCTGCTTCTCATCTTGTGCCCAGACCACCTAACAGTGCTTACTTCAAACAATGGCATGGGACCCTAACTGCAAACAGTCCTTCTGCTTAGCTCAGTCTCAGTCCAAAGACCTACTTCTACTCCACTCTGGAGGTTCCCCTTCCAGTGTGGTCAGCGAAAGGCGGAGAATAGTAAACGGGTCCTGATGAGGGAAGGATCTGACAAAGGCCACCAGCTGGAGATAGCCTTGAGTTGTTCTCACGGGAGCTGGGATAGATTTAGTTCTAGGCTTGGAGACTAGTTTGAGGAAAATTGTCAGAATAGTGGGAGGGCTCTACCTAGTGTGCATGGCTTCACAGAGTGCCAGCTGGAAATTCTGTGTTAAGAGACAAGAAAAAAGAAGGCCTTAATGTCACACAATACTGCACAAATAAAAAGCACAGGCAATCACTTGGCTTTGAGAGAATGAAAAGTAAGAACAGGAGTAGGGAATGGCTTTCTGCCCCTAAGCTGCATTTGAACCTTTGCTCCTCAAGAAGATGCTAAGGATTTGATTTACACATAGGAATGATACTAGAATACAGTCCAGGATTATCTGTGGGGCCACTGTGATCTCAGAGAAGCCAGTTTCTCAGTGCCTCAGACTGTTCCTCTATATCATGAGACTTCTGGTTTTGAAAGTTTGTGGTAAGGATTAGAAACCCCAGAGTCTACCTTGACACCAGCCACAAAGCAAACAGTTAATAAATTCATGTTGATCTGATGCAAATTCACTCAAGGACTCTGCTATCAACAATCTTACACAATCATAAACAATTAATTAGTTCTCATAGAATTTGTTACAGCCTGAGGAAGTCATCTAAAATATTTGTTGACTAATTAAAGATTTAAAATCTCTTTGTCTATTTTAATAATATTTAAAATGGAAATAATTATATTCACTATTAGCCACTACCAAAATTCTTATGAATATCAAATCAAGTGAAGTATGAAGAATACTTTGAATAGAATAAAAGTCAGCAGATGGAAGGCATCCCTTAAATATATACCGTGATGTGTCCAGCACCAGATGATAGTCTGGATCAAAAAGTGCGGGGCGCCTGAACCTGACTTAGCAGAGACAGACTGCAGCTAGCTGAGGACACCAGAGTCCAGCACTGAAGCCACCACCTCTGGAAACTCAAAAATAACTGTGAACCGATGAGTGGATGAGTGAAGCTCAGCAAAGGTCTGGAGAAAAGAGAAGAAGAATGGAATGTAGGACCCATATGGTTCCATGAAGCTGTATCTCAAATCTTTATCCCTCTGGTTCATAAGCTGGCTGAAGAGAACAGAAAGGAGAAAGACTTAGCAAATTCAGGACAAGCTGTGAACTTCCATCTTTCTCTCACACTCTTCAACTGAGAAGCTCGTCCAGGCTTTATACAGGATGTAGCCCTCAGGAGAGAAGTACAAGCCCCATGTTTCTGTCCCATCATACTCCCCCACCCAGGACTTCGTCCCATTCCCTACAATACAGACGTAGAGCACAGCTTGTGCTCCAGGTCCACAGTACATGCTGTCACCGTGGCTGTCCAGGTCCACGGTACATGCTGTCGCGGTGGCTGTCCAGGTCCACGGTACATGCTGTCGCGGTGGCTGTCCAGGTCCACGGTACATGCTGTCACCGTGGCTGTCCAGGTCCACGGTACATGCTGTGGCCGTGGCTGTCCAGGTCCACGGTACATGCTGTGGCCGTGGCTGTCCAGGTCCACGGTACATGCTGTGGCCGTGGCTGTCCAGGTCCACGGTACATGCTGTCGCGGTGGCTGTCCAGGTCCACGGTACATGCTGTCGCCGTGGCTGTCCAGGTCCACGGTACATGCTGTCGCCGTGGCTGTCCAGGTCCACGGTACATGCTGTGGCCGTGGCTGTCCAGGTCCACGGTACATGCTGTCGCCGTGGCTGTCCAGGTCCACGGTACATGCTGTCGCGGTGGCTGTCCAGGTCCACGGTACATGCTGTCGCCGTGGCTGTCCAGGTCCACGGTACATGCTGTGGCCGTGGCTGTCCAGGTCCACGGTACATGCTGTCGCCGTGGCTGTCCAGGTCCACGGTACATGCTGTCCCCGGGGCTGTCCAGGTCCATGGTACATGCTGTCGCCGGGGCTGTCCAGGTCCACGGTACATGCTCTCACCGGGGCTACGAAGCCTGTGTGCCTTGTGTCTTCCACTGCTTGTGTTGCAGCATGCCATCATCTTCATCAGAGCAGCTGTGGTTATTCTCTAGTGACCCTTACAACTGGGCCTACTGACTGCTGACATTCACCCACAGAAGTAAGGGCTGGGAAGGGTCCCTGGAGCCTCACTTGGGATTACAGTCACTTCCTCCTGTACCTTCCTGACCATTGTATGTAATTCTTCTCGAACTGCATGTGGTCTCATGCTCTCTGAACTTGCTAGAGTAGGTAGTGTGGAGAATAATTCCAACTGAAGGACAGACTCCCTCTGTGCTGCATGTGGGAATTCACTGTCCATGCTGGGGTGGGACTTTTCAGTGATGTCATCTGTGCTCCTCTATACCCCTCACTGATGCCTGTAAGTAAGCCCAATAAACTCTTTGGTTCCCCAAGCTGGATTTTGGTGGAACTGTAGTTTGCTTTATCATTAGGGCCCCAGAAGGAGGGGAAGACATATTTTTACTTCTTTAAAGGGAAAGAGTTCTTGCAACAGCTTGGTGAATGCTTTTTATCTTTTAAACCATGAATTAGAAATCACCTCTGCTTGACTCACTGAGTGGAGCTGAAATATCTTTCCTCTCTTCATTCCAGTCATTTGAGTAGGGTTTTGTTGTTCATACTGTGATTGTATTATATTAGTTTTGTATATCTTCCTTATTGAACTCCAAACCTTTTGAGGAAAGCATTAATTGTTACAGTTTTGTAAGTTCTTGTCACCTTGCCTATTAAACTAAAGATCTCTGGAATCAGGTAGACTTCAACTCTTAACCTGTGACTTAGTAACTGTATGGTCTTGGCATGTAGTTATTTAAATTCACTAAGGATCAGTCCGAGATGGTGCACAGTAGTGTTACTGATCCTGGTCAGACTGCTAGGCAGATACAATTACATTCTTCATAGAAAAGGCATAGTACCTATAGCCCCAAATGTTATTTGTTATTATTGTAGTTATTATTCTTATTAATTACACAAATCTTTGAAAGAAAATAAGAAATAAATTCTGCTTTTACTTAATAGAATTCCCAGTATGAGAATGAATAATGTCAGAAATCAAATATTTACTTATTTAAAAAAATTGATATATGCTGTGAAAACAAATGGTCAAAATAAGCTAAGATTGTAGTTGTCTGAATAACGCACCCCCCATCCCCCAACAGTCCCTAAAGATGCCCATTTCTTAACTCTAGGAACCTGTGAATATGTTTTATCATGCTTTCTTATATGGTGAAGGGATTTTGGCAGTGAGAAGATGGTCTTGGCTTGCCCATCTGGGCTCACTGTATTCCAAAGAAAGAAGTAGGGAGTTGGTCTTAGACAATATAAGGCTTGAAGCAAGACCAGAGAGAAATGCCACATTGCTGGGCTTGATGCTGAGTCACTAAGCAATGACAGCAAGTTGCCTCTAAGCTGACAAAGGTAAAGGCATAGAGTGCTCTCAGAGCCATGAGGAGACAGAAGCCCTACAGCAGCTGTAGGAAATGAATATTCATGCTCTGAATGAAAATTCTGGGAAAGTAGTGGTCAGGATAGACTAGGTTTTGTTCTACTCAAGGAAACACCAAATCCTACTGGCTTACCTCAGGATCTTTCCTCCCCGACTTCAGCCCTCTGCACATGTCCAAACTGGAAAAGAGGACTCTGTTCTTCACCCCCTCGGGGACCCACCACCTGGCATGTCACACCTTTGGAGGAGACAGAGACTCACACTTACAGGTACCTGGAGTTTCACTTCCATTCACAGTCCGTCGACTGACACTTGTCAGATAACTCCAATCTAACTTGAAGAGAAGCTGGGAACTGTTAGAACAAAGGGGACGTTTGGTGAGCACTGAACATCACTGGCATGGCACTGAAAGGCTGGCTTAGCAAGGCCTTCACAAGGGAGTGGCCTTTAAGACGGCTTTTAGGAGAATAAGATAAATTAACTTAGGTAAAGAGAAAGAGAAAATGATCATGGGCAAACTTAAGGAATGAAGGGAGGAAAAAATGGAAGAAGGGAGATGAAGCCACGTTCAGTTTTCCCATGGCCAGACGGCCATTCACATTGAATAACATGTACTTGCCCAAACAAGACAAGCAACAAGGCAGAAAATTTGAAGTTTTGCATATCAGATTTCTATTTTGCATAAAATTTCATCTAGTCCTTTTGTGGAAAAGCTATTGATATCTTTTCCTTCTTTTTCCAAAAGGAATCTCAAGATTAGCAGGTACTTTGATATTTGCCTTCTTCTTTAAAAGATTTTCAGCCAGGAGTCGGGTTGGATGACAATATTTCTAGCATGGAGATTCCATTAGTGGAAGTCCACATACCTCAGTGTTCCTAATGAACATATACTTGGGCTTACTAACTTAAAAACACACCTTTATGAGCCTCAATGCTACATCAGGTATGGTAGTTAATCCTGATTGTCAACTTGACACAAACTGGAGACTCCTGGGAAGAAGGAACCTGCATTGAGGAATTTTCTCCATCAGACTGGCCTGTGGGTATATACGTGGCACATATTCTTAATTGGTAATTGGTGTAGCAGGGCCTGACTCACTGTGGGCTGTGGGCTGCCCTATCCCTGGGGTCGTGTCCCAGGGATATATAAGAATGGTGAGTCTGGAAATAAGCCAGTAAGCAGCCTTCCTCCACCGTCTCTCCCTCAAGATCCTGCCTTGAGTTCCTGCTTTGGCGTCACTGGATGCTAGACTGTAACTTGTAAGCCAAATAAACCCTTTTCTCCCCAAGTTGCTTTTGGTAAAGGTGTTTATTGCAGCAACAGAAAGAAAACTAGAACTCCACGGTAACAAATCTCGCACTTCTGTGGAGGATTATGTAGATGAGATGAATTGTGTGAAGACCCACCCTGCGCTAGTTACAGTACATTTGCCCTAATAGAACTCTCTGACTCAAAGCAACTTAGGGAGAGAGTTTATTTCAGCCCATCACTGAGGGATGTCTGAACAAGAACTCAAGCAGGAACTTGAAGCAGAAACTGCGGAGGAACACTGTTTAACAGCTCACTCACCTGTCCCTGTTGAGCTAGTTTTCTTACACAGCCCAGGAACCTGCTCAAGGATGGTGCAGCCTGTAGTGGGCTGGGCCTCCACCACCAATTAACAATGAAGGCAGTTCCCCTCAGACATGCCCACAGGCCAGTCCCAACTAGTCAATTCCTCTCTCAGATGACTTGAGGCTGTGTCAAATTGACAGTGAAAACTAAGTAAGACACACCCTAAATTCAGAGTGGGGTCCTGGACTGAGTAAAAGGGAGAGCTGAAAACAAGTATTGACCACTGTGTTTTCTGACCATGAATGCAAGGTGAGTAGCAGGCTCCGGTCTATGCTGCCCTACCTCCCTGCCATGATGGGCAATATCCCTTGGCACATAAGCCCAGATAAACCCTTTCTTCTTTTAATTACTGTTGCCAAGTATTTTGTCAAAGCAATGAGATAAATAACTCAGGTGCCAACTTGAAAAATTAAGATGTAACAGAGTGGGACTGAATTGCAGCCCGGTCTTCACCTCACCCTGACCCAGGTATTTATTTAGTGTACACATTAATGCGTTGTAGTCACAGTCACTTCCATTGGTACCTTGCCTTTAGAGTCTACAACCCCCCCCATGATGTCATTTGATCTTCATAAACCATCTGAAAGAAGGCAGATGAGGTATATCAATTCCGTTCCATAGATGAGAAACTCAGCCTTAAAAGCCTGAAGCAATGGGTGACTAAGCTTCATGATTCCAGCTCCCGCTTTTCTGCAATACATTTTCTTCTGTTTTCTTTTTATCCCTCCATTGTCAGCCACAGTCAAGTCTGTCATTGCCACACATTCCCCATTCTTCATGCTTGTAAAGTTTACCATGCCATACTTCAGAAAATGTAAGGATTACAGGTGTTTTATTAAAAACTGCCAGTACCGAGTGCAGGCTTTGTGTCAGATAATATTCTAAGAGCTTTACATCTAAAACTCATTTATCCCTTACAAAACAAAAAATTATGTGACAAATTCCATAATATTTCATTTAGCAGCTGAAACAGCTGAAGCCAGAGCCTTCTCATGGCTCACGGTGAGGGGACTTGCACCCAGCTAGTCCAGCCCTGCGTCCTCAAAACCTGTTCTTTCCAACCTTTTCCTCCTCCTCCTCTTCAGACTCAGGGCCTTGGACATAGTAGGCAGTTGCTTTTCCTCTGAGCTACACCCTGACCCCATTTTTAACTGTTCCAAATGACACATCCGCTATAGCCAGGACACGCTCCTATCTCAATCCTCTCTTTTAGGTTTCAGCACACATCTTCTGTGTCCAGCTCCTCTTCATCTCTTGAGCTTATTTGGGTACATTTTCCCCTTTCAATGATCCTTAATGTCTTGTATGTTTATCACTGTATTTACCAAGTTTGCTTTTCTACTTCCCAACAGACTGCAAGTTCCTTCACCGGATGCCATCATCATCACCAACAGCATCAGCTAACACTTTCTTAACACTAAGTGTTCTATATGTGCCCATAAGCCCAGGCAGCCTAGGGCAGGAACTCTCAACAGTCAGATTGGGATTTCCACAGAGGGACTCAGAGAAGCCAATAATGGACGGAAGATCACACAGCCGGCCGGTGGTAGTACTTGGGTTCAAACTTGGGAAAGGAAGGTTGTTTGCTTTTGTGGGGCTATAGATGGAACCCAAGGCTTCTACGTACATGCTTGACAACATGCCTACCGCTAAACTACACTCCAACCCCGAAGATAAAGTTGTTCAGGGCACATTTTATAAAAGTTCTCTCCCATAAACCCTAGAACAGAAATATCTGGCTGCGGGAAGGTCAGTCATATCATAGCTGGAAGAGAAGTGTCTCAACACACCAGCATCATGAAACTCAAGGGTACAACATGCCTATGAAAACAAAAGCAGTTTTTCCCCACAACCCATGAAGAAAGTGTCATGCCCCATATGTTCTCACTGCTCCTCAAAATTTCTTTTAAAAAAAATGTTTCTTCACAGTAATGAACAAGAACAGTAATAAATGTCTGCACAGAATAACAGCCCAGTAACAACAGCCTCCACCTGAAAACGTTGCTCTAAAGTAGGGCTGCAACTGTTTGAGTACTTTCCAATTAAGTCCTTGAACCATTAATGAGTACAGACATTCATCCCTCCCTGTGGTGTGTAAATCTCCCACACCTTTTCCAGCCAAGGAGCTACTGGTGTTGATTCTGTTTCTTAAGACCTTGCGTAGGAGGGAATGTCAGCTTTGAGACTCACCATGGAGCATATACCGTAAAACTCTGTGTTCTATTCCAACCCAGGCTTCTATGAAAAGTGGGGGCTGCAAGGCATAAGAAGGAACCCCACTTGCTGCCAGTCCTTGCTCCTAGCACAGAGTAAACAAGGGTCAGACCTACCCAGAAGATGCTGTGATACAGAGAAGGAGCGTGGACAAGAGGCTCAGAGCTTCAAGTTGAATTTCTGTGCATTGAGGTGTTCCTTCCTATGCAAAAAATTGAAATAATACAGCTTATAGAAACATTTCAAAGATTTATATGAAAAGCCTTTCTTTTGTCAAGCACTCCGATCCTCATGGGCAGGAAAAGGCTTAGGAAACAGGCTTGACCCTGGAGGTTTGCAGAATCCTTATCTGTAAAAGGGTGGATAAGGCCGAATCTTCAGTTCCACTGTGAGTGTTGGCATGCAAAGATTTTACACCTGACCTCAAAAAAGAGTGTCTGGTTCATAGGAAAGCTAAGAAAATTAGTGCAGCCATTTTATTTCTTGGTAAATGTACGTGTTCTCTAGTGTAATAGAACTGACGGAATGAATGTATACTGAAAGGGGATTAATTAAATTCCCTTACACAATAATGTCTGGGAAGGCTAACAATGGCTGTCTCATATTAGAGAGGCCAAGAACCTGACAACTGCTCAATCAAATGAGGCTGAAAGCCTCAGCAGCTCTAATCTGGTGCTGAAGGTCTAGAAGCTTCCTGGGGAGCTGCTGGTCTTCAGTCCGTGTCAGCAGTCTGAAGCTGGGTTCTAATATCAGTGAATGAACACAGCAGCAATGGGCAGATTAACTTGACAGTGAGACTGAAGGCAAGCAGGCGGACCCAAAGACGTTCTTCTGCGTCCTTTATCTGGGCTGTCACAGAAAGACCCACATTTAGGGTGGGTCTTCCCACTTCAAATAATCTAATCAAGAAAATTCCTCACAGAAGTGCCTAGTGGATTGCCTTTTAGTTGATTCTAGATTAGTCAAGTTGATAACTGAGATCAGCTATCACGGTAAATATACCGGTTCTACTCCAAATGGAATTTAAAAATCAGTTAACAGGCTATTATCTCCATATGTGTGGCCTTTCTGAATAATGAACTCAAAAAGTAGTTCAATAGTCAATGTTGAGCACCTAGGTGCTTCAGACTTCTGGTTCAAAGGCTAGCTCCTGTTTCTCAAACCCTAAGATCTTAAACCAACATCAGGCAGCCCTAAGAACCATTTTCTTGTCTATAAAATGAGGGTAGAATCTTTTTCATAGGATGTGAGGTTTGAGTGAAATTGTTCATCTACCTAGAAGGACTTGAGGCTGACCTATAAATATAATCTCCCTCTCCCCACCCCCTCCCTCCCTTTCCTTCCTTCCACATTAAGTTCATTAAAGTAGCCACTAAGCAATAAACTGTGGTGGGTACCGAGGGGAAGTCTGAGAGCACGGGCCAGTCAGCACATCTACTCATAGTCTGCTTAAGCTGTACAGGGCCAGGCCTTTGGGTTCCTGGTCTATGACAGGGAGATCAGAACAAGACAGAAAATACCCACAGTTGCATATCACTTATTCAAATGTGTTGGTATCTCAGAGTTCTTTAGATTTTGGAATAGTACACATATATATGTAATATGATATTTGGGGGATCAAAGACTAAATACAAGATTCATGTATGTCTCACTTTTCGGTATGAGAACACTTCTGAGTTGGGATTTCCAGATTCGGGACCACCAGCCTAAAGCACATTCTTCCCACAGTCCATCACCCACCTCATGGTACCCTGAGCTTCTACAGATACTCCTGGCACCCAGTGCTCTTAGATATCTTATTATTGAGGTGGCATCGTTCACTGTAGGGTGCCCAGACATGCCAGGCCGACACAAAATTAGAGTCCAAGACTCCAAGTCCCATGCTTTTTCCTCACACAACAGGGGACAGAAAAAGAAAAGCTTCCTGTGCACACGCTCAAAGCAGCACTGTTGTTGGGCAGGGATGCATGTCCTGGTGACACATGCACAGGCCCTAGCACTGCCAAAACCCAAGCCAGAACAAACAAGGAAGCCCTCAGCACTGCTGAGATAGTAACAAAATGGCCTGTGGATGCTTTTTGTTGAAGTTGGCACATTTCCATTTATCCTTTAAAAGTATAACTGGTAGTGTGGTGGGGCATGCCTTTAATCCCAGTGCTCAGGAGGCAGAGGCAGGCGGATCTCTGTCAGGTAGAGTCTGGTCTGGTCTACATAGTGAATTCCAGGCCAGCTGTCGCTACAGGAAGACCTTGTCTCAAAAAGACACCCGCCCCCCAAAAAATGTGTAAAAGATAATACAGCTTTGTTTTTGTATTATCAGCCCTCAAAATTATTAGAAACCATTCTCAGTTTTCTTTCTGCTGCTTGAGGCAAGCTATGGTCTAGTTCACCAAAGGTGCAGAGGGTGAAAGTTCAGAGCTTGTAAAATGGTTTAAACAATGCGGGCTCTGCTACGATTTATGAATGGGAAAATTTCTGAAAGCACGTTCTCTAGACCTTGTCTGTACTCAATATGCCCCAACAAAGTGTGGTGTGATTTTGATTAATTTTAAAAAATCATTGCAGGGATTTGCTGATGGTGAAGGAGCACTGAGCTCTCCTCTGTCCCATCGCCATGCAGTACCTCCCTCTCAGGTTTCCTCTCTGAAAACTTCGCTGTTTTTTTAAGAGGTCAGAAAAGGTCATGCAAATCATGACCCTGAGTATTTACATCAAGTTCCTTCATTAATTTATGGGTAAGTATTCGAGCTTTATTTTGCTGGGGCCACTATAACTAAGTACCAAGGTGGTTTAAAGAGGAACTTATTTGTCTGACAGTTCTGAGGTAGAGGTTCCTGATGAAGCTGGGGGTGAGGTTGGTTCTCCTCTGAAGACGGTAGGGAAGGATTGGGCAGACCTCTCCCCCTGGCTTCAAGATAGTCAACTATCTGGATGTTCATAGGGTGTTCCCACACTGTGTTCACACTGTTTCATCTCTGCATATCTCCTGCCCAAATTCCATTTTACAAGAATATCAACTAAATTGGATTAAAACCTGGCCTTTTTAGAAAACTATTTTATTCATTTTTTGTGTGTATGAGCATATTGCCTGCATGCGTGTAAGTGCACCTGTGTCATGCTAAGTCCATGGAGTCAGAAAGGTGTCAGATTCCCCCTGGAACTGGAGTTACAGACAGTTAGTTGTTAGCCACCACTTGGGTGCTAGGAATTGAACCCGGGTCCTCTGCAAGAGTAGCCAGTGCTCTTAACCACTGAACCATCTCTTCAGTCCTAAAATCTCTTATAGTTATTAAAACCTTACTTCATTTTTATTCCTTTTGTAAAGACCCTCTAAATAAAATATACTATCTCCAATAGAGCACATTCTGAAACACTGGGATCAAGGCTTTGACATAAGACTTTTGGAGGAAGAGCAGCACAGTTCCAACCATAACAGTCACTGCATTGTTGTGTCAGTTGTAGAGTTAACTGCTCTTTGAACTCACTGAGCGGTTCCAAGTTTTTTCTATGTATTAATGCATTTAAGCCACAGTGGAATGCTAGGAGGTAGATATTGTTTTCTTTCCTTTACAAACAAGACACCTGGGGCATTAAATATCTTGTTCAAGGACAAACAGCTAGTATTTGGCAAAGCCCCAAACTTAAACCAGTAAAGCTGTGTTTTTAAGAGGCAAGCTTTGCTCTCTTTTCCAGCAAGGCATTGCCCTTGCTCCTTGGAATCCTAGAGTTCACAGATATATAATTAAAGCACCTGGATCCTTGCAAGGAGAGGAAGGACCTAAGTGCTGAGAAGGGTTCTTGGGGAAGTGAGACCTGAATTGAGTCATGCCAGTGATGGGTCATGACTCTGGGGGTAAGGATGTGCTTACAGAAACAAGCTGGATCAGGAACCGATCAGGGTCAGGACACCAAGGCCGGAGTGGAGGAATACTGTGTGGGAATCAAGAACACCAGCCTGGTCAGCTGGGTTGACAGCCATGGGGTCTACCTCAGGAGTGATGAGAACTGCTGATGGGGGCTTGGCAGCAAGATGACATAACCAGTTTTGCCTGCTGGGAACATTTCTCTCAGGAGAAGTCTGGGTGAATGATTTGGAGAAGGCTTGACTCAACATTGCAGAAATGACGGGATAAAGGCTCAGTGTGAAGGAAGGACCGGAAGGAACGATGTCACCCCTAGTGGCACAATCTAAGGCCAAACAGTACAGTCCAAGAGGACTCTGTTTTTAAATGACAAGGTCTTAATTCATAGCCCAGCCTGGCCTGGCATTCACAGTAGTCCTCCTGCCTCATCCTCCTGAGTACTGGGTTATAGATGTGTGTATCAACACATCTGGCTTTGATGAAAAGATCTTGATTCCAGCTGTTTCTACTCTCCCTGGGACAAGCTTAATTATTATTATTATAGCCATCTTTGCAGGTGGATCTCCAGGGATGATCCCAGTAGAGATATGCACAGAGGGGAAGCAGTTTGCAAATTCAGTTTTATATAATAGATGCTCCTTGTCTTGGGACTCTTTCCTTAAAAGTCATATTATTTAGAGAAAAAATTCAAAAATTTCTCTTGATGCATTGGTAGGTGGTATTATATAGATACCAAGATCTCAGTTTTGTCCAGAATACCCCAATTGTGACTGTCTTAAGACTGACTCAGGGTACACGCTCAGCCTTGAGTCTCAAGGTTGGGGTCCTGCTTTGCTCTCAGAATAAAGCACACGTAGCACTTCCACACCTGCCCCTTTCACATCCTGGGACTCCATTCTGGCAGCTATCTTCATTACAGTCAGTAATATTTAGCTAACTCACCCCACCACGTTGCGCATCTCTGAGCCTGTATCTGCAGTCCCATTTCCCCTTCGCAATCCCCTGAGGCGTTGCTACCCAGTCCTCAGATATTCAGCTCAGCCTGCAGCTCCTCAAAAGGGTCCTCCAATGGGCTACCATAAGTGGGACCTTCCTCATCCTTCTACATCTGCAGCATCTGTTGCCTTTACACCATCTCCTGAAAAGCTGAACTAAATGACACGTAAGATTGGTCCTTCTCGGAGACTCTAACATGGGCTTGACACATGGGTTTGGTGAGTGTCCATCAGATGATAAGAGCTGGGCTTAAGGAGCTGATCTTCTGGCTCAAATGAACAAGAACATTCACAGAAGGTCTAGGGTACAGGAGGTCACTGGGTGGCCAATGATGGCGAGTATGGCTAACTTTCTACCTCTGAGACTCAAATTTCCTTGTAAAAATGGGAGTCGTTAAACTGGTTGGGCACTGAGAAATTTCCCAACTCTAACACATGCCCAAACCACTTGACTGCCAACATGAGCATATAAACTTAATTGTGGTTCAAGCTCATTCATCAAAAATTTGATCCCCTTCAGCAACACCCTGACTGGCAAGCTCTTTCAACTTAAAAATGCCTCAGCTATATCTTACCAAGACTAAAACTAACTTAAAACCTACCTGACTGGCTATTACTTAATTCTCTGTGTTTGGTAAAGAACTTATCAACCTCTCAGTTTAAGGGTCTAAACTTTATAACAAAACAATCTCTGTGTATATGTGATGTGTGTGTTCATGCGTGTATGTATATATATGCTTATCAGTATGGGAGCCAGAGGCCAGCCTCAGGTGTGGTTCCTCAGTAACCTTCCACCTTTTTTTTTATATTTTATTATTTTTATTTTATGTGTATGAGTGCATTGCCTACATGTATGTAAGTGCACCTATGTCATGCAATGCCCAAGGAGGTCAGAAGAGGGCCTCAAAGTCCCCTAGAACTGGAGTTGCAGATGGTTGTTAACCACCATGTGGGCACTGAGAATCGAAGCCAGGTCCTCTGCAAGAGCAGCCAGTGCTCTTAACCACTGAGCTCTCTCTCCAGCCCTCCACTTTGTTTTGTTTTTGAGACAGTGTCTTTCACTGAACCTGCAGCTCACTGACTTGGCATAGTGTCCAGCAAGTCCCAGGAATCCTCCATTCTCTGCCTTCCCAGTGCTGGATTACAGGTACATACCACAACACCTGGCCCTTTTTATGCAGGTCTTGGGGATTGAACTCAGGCTTTCATGTTTGCATGGTAAGCACTTACTATCTGCCAAGCTTTCAAAATATATTCTTATAGAACTCCTCCATGCCATATATCTACGAGAAAAAAATAGCTTTTCCTTTGAGACGGTCTTACTACGTAGCCCAAGCTGGCCCTGACTTCACAATCTTCCTGCCTCAGCCTTCCAAATGTTGGGATTATGGGTGTGCACCACCATGTCCAGCTAAAAATAACGTTTTTAATAACTAAAAAACAAAAGTTATGTAACTGTTCTAATATCTACTGATGCAAAATCAACCAATTGAAATACTGAGTTATCTAAAACAAACATAAAACATTATGTTTTTCTATTTCTCACAAAATTGTGTGGGATAAGAATTTTGGCTGGGTGATTTTTCAGTTCATGGGATGTTGATGAAGGCCATTCAGTGGTATCTGCCTGGCTGGTGTGGTCTGCAGGACACTAAGATTTGCCTTGCAGGAAGGCTGGTAAGCTAGGCCTAGCTGGACTGTCATCAGGTTTACAGGAGGTATCTTCAGCATGAAAGCTGTGGAGCAGACACTGCTGACCTGGCTCAGGGTTTTGTAAAGGACAGTATGGCCTTTTACACCAGTCCCCAAAGTTCCACAGTGCCCCCTGTGCCACACTGCATTGCTGAAATCAGTCTGCAATTTTGTTTAGATACAGGTACAGGGAGCATGGTCTCGCCTCTTGATGAGGCCAGTGTCAGAGAATGTGAAGTCAGTTTTAACACCATGCAGTGCCTTATTCTAAATACTATGGACTCTATGCTGTTTTAGTTTAGATATGTTCTGATTATTCTCCTACCTTGGACTCTTCCTTGAACTCTGAAGCTGAGTGTTCCTCTGCCTGATCAACCCTTCAAACATTCCATGAGTAAAACTGACTTCTGATCTCCTTCCAAACTGCTCAGTAGTAAGTCATCTAATCAAACTCTGACCCCACCTTCTGGATGCTCCCTCAGCCTTTATGCCTTGGGATCATCAACAACCTTCTCCCTCCCTATTTCTCCAATGAATAAATCACATTGATTTTACCTTTAATATATGTATGCATCTTGACATTGAAATACTATAAATACCATAAACCAAAAAGGCATTTATTACACCTGAGCTACCAAACTTCATTGCTTAAACAGGGAATATCATTTTTATTGTTTGCCTGTACAGCACTACACATGGATAGCCCAGGAAAAGGTCAAAAAAGTAGTTTTTAATCAAGTGTGTATCACTTTGGGACATCATGAAATCAAACTGTCATTAGTTCAACCATCCTAGGTCAGAGACCCAGAATCTCATACTTTCAGCCACCTTTGCTGCTAAATAAACTTGGCCTGAGTGGCTTCCCCTCCTGCTTCGATCCCAGGGATGGCTCAGCATGCTCTGGCAGCTCTCCAGCGCACTCAGAAGGAAAGCTGTTTTCCACAGTGGGTTCTACTGTATCTGACCATTCACCCCCTGCTACCTCTGAACCATCATTCTACACTTGGCCTCTGCTAGTGCCTCTCTATAGAGATTTTCTCCTCTAAGACATTCATAGAGCCAACTGTCTAACTACCTTTAAGGTTCTTCTCAAGTCCCTCCTTACAGTGACAGCTTTCTTTTCAGTATGAGTATTTTGCCTTCATGTATGTTAGTATGCCGTGTGTGTGTGACTGATACTGGCGAAGGCCAGGGAGGATGTTGGATCCCCTGAAACTGAAGTTAAAGATGACTGTTAGCTGCCGTGTGGTTGCTGGGAACTGAACCTGTGTCTTCTGAAAGAGCATCCAGTGCTTTTAACTGCCGAGCCCTCTCTCCAGCCCCCAGTGACACCTTTCTTGACACATCCCTCTGTCTCACCATCCCACGTACGATGGCAGTCTTTCCTGCTGGCTCTGCACCCTTAGACCCTTCCCTGCTCTGATATCCACGTTGCACTAGCTGCTATTTGACCCTGCCTGGACCTTACTGGTGATGGGATTACACACATGCCCCACCCTGCCTGGCTAAACAGACATCTCTTTGCTGGTTCTGAGCTGTATCTAGGCACCTACATGGGGACTCACCATAAAGCAAGTTCTCAAAAACTATATATCTTAAGGTATATTTTGTGGGTTTCCCAAAGCAATAAAACAAAATCCCCTTTTCAAGAGGAGCAACTACCCATAATTCTCTTTTGAGTCTTTTCCTTCCTCGCTGTGAGAACTGTAAGTTGTATAATGACATTTGCTTCTCCTATAAAAATGCTACTAGATATCAAATGCTCCCCTTTGTACATTTCCCTCTGCTTTTCCAAGCATTCTAGCTACTTTGGAGTGATCCTTGCTAGTCCTGCCTGCCTTACAGTTGGCACTCAGTAGTAGCTGTTGTTCATAAACTAAGCTCAGGCCCCAGCTGTGTTTCTTGCCTGTGGCGTCATACTGTGCTAATGAAGATGTTCTGAACTTCAGTTCCCTCACCTATGACCCATGGGGCAAATGGTACACACCTTCCTGTACTGCCAGGTTGATAAACTGAACTAGAGGCTAAAGTGCGGATCCTGGCCCTTCAGAAAGGACAACTTCTAAATCTGTTTCCTGTTCCTGCATCCACATGGGTCAGTTCAGCCTGACACGTTTCCGTGGAGCTTCCCAAAGGTTGTTCAATAGAGGTAGATCTATCATCTCAGCACTTGAGAAGCTGAGGCAGGAGGACTGCCCTGAGTTTGAAGCCAACCTGAACTTTAGAATGAGATCCTGGCTCAAAAACAAACAAACAAACAAACAACAAAAAGAAATAAAGAAAAAAAATCTAAGCAATGAACGTAGTACAGATTGGGCAGTGGGAGAGAAGTCACAAGGAGATGGAAGCTCAGCTCACCCTTTTCCAGGAGTCAGCTTAGTGGCTGGGGTGAGCAGCCAGAAACGGGGGAGCCGGGAGGAGAGGCGCTGTCCCTGGCCAGCCACAGCAGAAACAGTTCTGTTTAATTTTAAAACATCAGGGTGAGAAGTCACAGGGTTCCAAGAGAAAATTGTTTGATTTCAAATGTTTATTAAGGCAGACTTGGATGCAACATGTGGATTTGCTGCATGCATTAGAAGAAACGGAGCTGAGAAGAGGAGGGGAGAGGAGGGTGGGCTAGGAAGGCAGAGTGTGCAGACGGCTCGCAGCCACCCTAAGGCAAAGAAGGCCGCACCCAGGACTGGGGCTGGAGACTTCACAGGTGATTTCCATTTTGTTACTTTTGGTGTCTTCTTTAAAAAACAGACACACAACAAACAAATCCAAACCATAAGGCGCAGGTTGGCTTCAAACTTTTGACGCTCCTACTCATGCATGGTCTCCAACATAGCAGCATTACTGGCTTGCACCGTAAACCTGGGCTCTATTTTTTCCAGCAGCCTGATCTCTCAAAGCACCCATTCTAATACAATTCTGTTAAGAGTGAGGACCCTAGGACTCAGAAGCATAAAACCACATTTGTCCCCAGGCTACAGACTTAATAAGCACAGGTAGGTGGCCACCCTTTCCCAGAGTCACGCTCTGCCTTGAACCTGGATATCCAATCTCCACCACAAAAGCCACACGGTCCAGGAGGGCAAGTCAACACCGACGTGAACCTGTGGATCTGGAGTTGGCTAGATGCCAAGCGACTGGGTTAGACAGGGCTCCTCTGGCTGCAGATCCTCTGGGCCTCCGTGTGTTCCCTCACGCTCCGAAGGGGCACAGGACACTGGCTGTCCGAGCACGGCGGCATGCACTGAGCCCTGCCCAGACCTGGATACCTGACCCTGTTGCTTCGTCCGGGAGGCGAGGCACACAGGCACCCTTTCCCAGGGCTCCCTCGGTGGGGAGGTCCTAAACGCCGCAGGGGAGCGTGCGGCCCACAGCCCACACCCGAGCCAGTGCCTCACCTCTTCCATTGTGGTCCCCCGAGGTGGCAACTGGGAGGCAAATCCTGCTTCCCAGAGCAGGATCCTGGGGCCAACACTGAGCTGGTCTCCGCCTGCCGACTTGCAGTCCGGTCCCTGGCTCTGGGAGCCCGAGCCCTCCACCCGCTCCACCTGGGCTGAGGCTCCTCCCTCGCTCGGGGCTGGACGCAGGCCGGCCTCCATCCTCCCAGGTGGGCCTGCTGCAGTGGGGGTAGGAGGCCAGAAGTCGGTCCACACACCCTCCAGCTCCACAGGTGGCTCTGCCTCGGGCTCCCCGGGCTGCTCCGCCGGCACCGTCACTCCCTCTCCTGCAGTTTCACTTTGTGCCTGCCTGTCCTCTCCCACCACGTCCTGCCCGGGGGAGTAGCCGGGAGCCCAGCGCATCTCCTCCCTCTAGTCAGGTCGAAAGGAGCAGACAGAACACTGTGATCTCCTTTAGTGACAGCCTCACCCGACTCCACCCCGGTTCTGGCAAGCTAGAAAGTGGCTTTGTCTTCTGGTTTCTTTGCCATTGTTTTTCTGACAGAGCTGGTGCCGGAAACCCAAACTTCAGTTCCCAGTTTGGGGGTTCTCGCAGGCTCATCAGGATTGGAGACAGGAGCAACCACCTTGTGACTGCTTTACGCAGCTTGGAGTTTTCTTGCTCTAATGGGCTGAATTCTGTTTATTTTCTCGTTTATTTTTGATACAGGGTCCTGTTCACGAAAAAACAACTCTCACCCAAAGGGGATAAGGTAGTTTATTCTGAAACCAAATATGAGGGCTCATGGCCAGGGAACACAGATTCAAGTCACCCCAGATTCCAGGTTCCAATGTGGAAGCAGTTTCATGGTTTTTAGAGTAACAGAACACAAAAAGTCATAAATCAAAGCACTTTTCAAATACGTCAGTGGAAGCATTGAGTGAGCAGTTACAGCAAGGCAGAGAAATCTCAGCTCTAGGCCTCCCACGGTAGCTGAGGACAGTCTTTTGGTGGTACAAACCTTCCGGTTTGTTACCTTAATACATCTTAAAAGGTTTTATCTGTTAGTCAGAGGATGTTAAGTCAGACACAGAGGTGGGCAAGAAATAGCTATCTAGGGGGCTAAAGATAGCCCAAGATAAAATGTAGTTAGGCTCTGGACCTACAACATTCCAAACTTTTCACAATCCTTGAAGTTCTAATCAGTTAATCAATCTTGCAGGAAGTTCAGTTTGAAGGTTCATTTTCTTTCTGGGAATTTTCCTTCAGAGATTCCCTGTTGGCTAAGCATTATATTTTGTGTGTTGGGGGGATTGTATATTATTTATTAAATATTAATACTCCACAGTGCCAGGATCTGATGTAGATGAGGCTGAGTAGCAGGCAGGAAGAGCAGACTCCAGGAGCGAGTAATAGCAGTTTACCATTAAGGAAGAAACAGCTGGATGCCATCAAAACTACTAGTTATCAAGAGCTGGATTTGACCTTTTTTTCTTTAGTTCTTTGTATATGATATGACATTTACATGCAGCATATAATAGGATTATTACAGTCAAAATTAAAATAATCAAGAATGCCATTTGGCCTCATGGAGTGCAGGTAATAGACAAAGAAAACAGACATTTTAGGTCATTTATTATTTTTATTCGATGTATATGAGTGTATCTCCTGCATGTGTGTAAGTGCACCCATGTTGTGCAATGCCCATGGAGGTCAGAAGACAGCATAGGATCCGCCTGGAACTGGAGTTTGGGGGAGGGGGGGTGCTGGGAATTGAACCTGAGTTTTCTACAAGAGCAGCTAGTGCTCTTAACTGCTGAGCTATCTTTCCAACCTCAGAAATACGCATTTTAAATAATCAAAATTTACACATTAAACAGACAAAAGAACCTAGGTTATCTATATGTTTCCCCTGTATTTGCAGTTATTTGTATGCTATGAACTACTTATTTATTAGGAATAAACCAAACCATTATCTTTTAATTTTACTATCTTTTGGCCAGCTTGATTCCACAGCTATAACCTCAAGTGACGCAGCTGGCTCTAGTTCCAGGAAAGGTTGATCTTTGATATCTAGATTATCATAACTCTTACCTGTGAACTCTGACTTGATCAGTTTTATTATATTGATATTATACCAGATTTAGTTTGGAAAAGTAAATGGAAAGGCATATTATAGAAGAAATTAGGTAGCAATATAGTACTCCCTTAAACTCTCTTTAAGCAAGATTGTCTTTTTAAATCCCAGCTAATCCCTTAGGCACTCATTAATCAAGAAACATCAGCACTAAGGTATCTTGAACATTGTTGTTATTAGAAATGGATGTCTTTTGTGTAATTTAGATAAGAGTTAACCCAGCTCTTTGAGTATCTCTAACTAGAGTGAATAGGGTTAAAGTTACTTTGTTAAACATCTGAACATGTAATAGAGCCTTTTATGTTTAATTTGTCTTAGCTTAACATTTTTAACATGCTTTTTTATTGAATCATTGTGTGTTTGATACGGAACATCTCAGTCTTAATCATCTTTATGTCCCCTTCCCCACCGGCACCTCCCCATAGCCCCGAAACTGGAATCCATACATTCTTTCATCTGTGTTAAGGTCTATTGTGTCAAGTTAGTGTTCCTAAGTGACCTCGGTGCAGGTTCATCCACTGAGGTCCGGTCAGTCTACTCAGAGTCCCTCACTTTAGGAAGACCAGCTCATCCTCACCCAATGGTAACCAGTTGCCAATATTTCTTACGTAAAGGTTGGGGGTCTGCTAACCATTTTTCACATCAATAAAAACATAGTAATCTAATTGGTTTAACTCAATTAATATATATTTTTCTTTTTTAGTAGAAAATTTTGGATTTAAAATATGGGTAATCCTCAAAAGGGAGGTTAGTTTTTTTTTTTCTGAAAATTTAAAATAAATTTCTTTCAATTTAAAAGCTATATTTTAGGGAGTTGAAGAGATGGCTAAGTGATTGAGAGTATCTACTGTTGTCAGGAGGATGAGGTTTGATTTCCAGCACCCAAATGGCAGCACATACCTAAAATAGATGCACAAGGAGCATGCGCACACACACACACACACACATCTTTAAAAATAAAAAAAAAAAACCTAGGTTTTTAAAATCCAAATATCCTGAATAATGAAAAAAAATTATAAAGAATGAAAAAAATCTTTTCCACATGAAAACTAGTGTTGAGTAAAGTCAAAGGTTCTGACTTTCATAAAAACCATGATTAGTTAAAAGAAATAATATCTTCATTTACAAATTCACTAAAACCAATATTATCAGTATTTTATCGTTTAGGAATATACCAAGTGAAATACAAAATATAATTTTTTAAATTTTTATTTATTATCTTTATTTTATGTGCATGAGTGTATTGCCTGCATGTAAGTGCACTTGTGTCATGCAAAGCCTACAAGAGGCCAGAGGAGGGTGTCAGATCCCATGGAACTGGAGTTACAGATTGTTGTTAGCCACCATGTGGGTACTGGGATATGAACCTGGATCCTCTGCAAGAGCAGCCAGTACTCTTAACCCTGAGCCGTCTCTCCAGCCCCTCATAAACAATTTTAAAAAGATCTACTTAAAAAAGGATTTAAGAAAGGTAAAAGTGAGAGCGATGTTCAGTTACTTGTGGTACTTGTCAATGTAGTTGAAGGTATCACCAGAATCTCTGAAGTCCCGAGGATGAGTTCTCAGATGAAGTTGGCACATGTTTGATGTGAGAAATGTGAATCTGAAAGTTCATCTCCTTGAGTTTCGAAGCACAGGAGTAGGTTAGCAGTAGCTGTCTAGTCTTTTTCCTCCGGTCAGAGTGGAGTCTTTGATGTGATGTCTTTTTTTTTTCTTTCTTTCAGTTGATAAAATCCATGGGTTTCTTTAAGGAAGACTTTGTAACTAGTTATCATAATTAAAATCATTGTTTTTCTAAGCCATGTTTAAACATTACAAAGAATAGATCAATACTTAAGAAAACCTTATTATTGTAAACCCAGAATCAAACATTAGTTTTATCTCAGGATATTGACTTTTGACCTTAAAAATTGTAGTAGCCTTTATATTATATTCAACATAGTTATAATCATATCTCCTTTCTTTTAGTTTAATTTTCATGATCTCTGCGACTGTAATCTAACACCATTCTCATCTATTTCCATTTTGGAACAATTTTATTTTACCGTAAAAGTCCTTTCTTACCCCAAAACATTTTTTAAACTTCATTTCACCAAAAATATGTTTCATGTCTATATTCTTTTATCTCCTTTTTAAAACTTGATTATTTTGTTATCATCTATTATTATTTTTATAAGATTGAGAAACTATTTTTAGTAAGATATTTTTACATAAAAACCCAAGAGGCTCTATCTAGAACACAGAAAACATGTGTATGGTATCTTAAAACTCTAAGAGTTATAAATACAGATAACACAGAAATAGTCCTGTGGATTCTTTTTAACCATTTTAAATTAATTATTTGGTAATGACTTCGGTCATTATAGCAAGCACTCATTTTTTACCAGGGCTTATGTGGCATCCAGGACAGCATAAAGTTTGGCATTTTTTACTTTATTCCTTTTTACCTGTTTAACTTTATAATAAATATGTTAATCATTTAATAAGTATTTTATCTAAACCATATATTTTTTAAAACCAAGAGCACAGGGATGAACAATTGTCTCAAATATATTATTATGATGTAACAACATTAAAATTGTAAACTTTAAGATGTCTTTGTAAGCCTTGAAGCAGGGTGCTCTTTTATTAATGACCATTTAAAAACAAAAAGGTTTAGCGATGTATCTTACATAGACTTGGCAAAGATATGGACCTTTAACAACCTGTCTGTTGGTTTTAAAGAAGTAGTAGTGGTCAAGATATTCTTAAGATGTTTATATGCAGACATACATACAAAACACACCTAAAACACAAAGTTAAGGTATCTTTTTAATCTTGGAATGAGGAGTTCAGCATCTCAGAGGAAAACAATTCTCCAATAGGAAAAATTGTACCCTGGAAGAGGAGGCTCTTACAATTAACGCACAGCCTTTAGCAACAGGAATCACGCTGCAGAACCAGAATTGAGATAAGATCAAGGAGATGACATCTTGACTGGAACTGTGTAATTATGTATGTATTCTCCTTTTTTAAAAAAGATTTTTTAATTTTAAACTTAAAATATCCTGTTAATTCTCCCAAAGAAAGATCTAGAACCATTAGCTACCTCTACTTGTTTCACTAGTCACTTGCCATTATTTTATGTCTTTATTGATACACTGGACATGTGGTCAATCTTATTTTTCCTGTTGGGGCATTTGGAGTTGGGACTTTTTCCTTTGAAATTTTACTTTTAGTACAGTGAGCCAAAAAGAAGCTGTGCCAATTTAACAACTTTAGTTTTTGTGACTACTTACTTACAAGCCAATTTGTACTGAGTAAATTATATAAAGAATATAAGCAAATGTAAATAGTATATACATATATAATCATACATAGGACAGATTTGTAACAGCCAAGATTTCGTATGCTACTGCTTTTTGATATTACATCTTCTGTGATCTTCATTGTTAAATGGAAACAGCACTAAGATCTTTAGCAAACATATATGTCCATTATTTTGCATATAGAACAACCTTAATAAGGGCCTAATATTTAACAATTTTACAGTAAGAGTATTTTGAGAAATAAATCATGATTTTTATGTTGTCTATGACTATCATATAAATGAAATAAAAAATTAAATTCATATATATTTATTTAGAACCTGTTTTGGAAGGAAATTCTTACAAAATCTATGTATATAACATTAAATTTATAGCTCAATGAAATCTTTATCTTATGATTCTAATGAATGTTGTTTTAGATAAACAATTAAGATTTTAAATTTTTATAAAACACTTAATAAACCTAAAGACAATGTTTCCATAGATTTTCAACTGCTCAGAGTACCCAAATTTACAAGGCAGTTTATATTTATCAGGCTTTCCTATACATCACCAAAATATCTACACTTGTAACTGCATTTGTGCATCTTAATTGAGCAGGCTAAAAATAATTTTAGCACACAATAAAACTGAATTTAAAAAATCAAAGAGGCCACAGTTTATCTTTTTGAATAGAAACAACACATGACAATTACATGAAATCTAGGTGCATCCAGTTTTTTTTTTTTTTAAGTAGAACGTTGATATCCTGATTTCTATAAAATATGGGAGAGGCTTAGAAGCACAAAATATCAAAAGGTAAAATTTATCAAGTACATTTAAGATAGTATCTCTTTCTTTCTTTAAGAGCCACTATTAACTGAGCTAGAGATGCCTCTACTGTTAAGATTCCTATGATGTAGGTGCTCAATGCAGCTTGTCCACTTGCAGTTGGCCTGAAGAGAGTCCACGAGTTTTCTGAGATGTATATTGTCTTTAACATGAAATGTGAATGCAGACAATGTTGGCTGTAGGACTATTGGACATTTGACCGTCTAGTGCAGTGGTTAGCACCACCTGAGCATCCCAAATGCCATTCCACGCTCCCTTTCTCCTCTTCCCTTAATCACCATGATAGTATCCAAAATGTACGTGCCACAGCTGCATGTGTGGGCGAGGTGGCACTACTTCCTTTCTCCCTGGTGAAACCAAATTGCTCATAAACTCCCACTCCATGCACTTATGGGAATCACACATGCACACGGGAAGGTAATCAGGAGCCAGTTACAGACATTGTGGAAAGTACCTGCCTTTAATCCAGAGGCAGAGGTAGAGTTCTGTGAGTTTAAGAACAGCCTAGTCTACATGGTGAGTTCCAGACTGTGCTACATAGTAAGATCTTATCTCAAAAACCAAGATTAAAAAAAAAAACAAAAAAAAAAAAACTAAGAACAAAACATAAACCAACAAAAAAGAGCCAGGGCCTACCACATATTACTCTGAGGACCTGCTCTAACTTGAATCCAAGATGAATGTCCCCATGAGCGCTACTTAATCAGGGACAAGGAAATGGCCTGTTGAATGTTTCTGTCTATTGCCTACCCAGCGCAGTGCCCCAGACCTTGCAAATCTCCCCTTATTTATCCTTATTAGGAGCCACCCTTTCTCTCTGAGGAGACTGACACATATACAAGTTAAGCCTCTCTTAACTTGTAATGGTTAGCAAGTGGAAAAGCTGACATTCCAATGCAAGCAGCCTGCCTCCAAAGCCGACCCTTACAGCCAGGTTATTTGCTTCTCTTTCAAGAAATACTAAGTAATAAATTCACTGAATCTGAGAGTTTAAAGAGTAGCTTTCTATCCCAAATTAAATTCTAAAAGCGGGCTGTTAGAAAGCTTAAAGCACAGGCTGAACTTAGGCTTGAAACCTTCTAGCTACTCCCTTAAAGTTCACTACTTCGGCTTGCTTCTTCTGTAGAGGGCAAGATGTGCCAGCCCAGCAAGGTCCCATCCATTTGGGCTGTGTGGTAGAAGACTGCCCTTCAAGCATAGCAGCCATTATCATGTTATTCAGAGGAGCTATGACTACCCATAAGAGACCCTCACAAGATTAGGCCTGTTGACCTCCACTCAGAGAAAGAGGGGTTGGGAGAGTCATAGACCCTCACCCAACACTAGCCGTTCCTTCCCTCCGGTGCCCCGTGTCCTAGCTACATGTGATTCTTCATCGGCCTGTGGTCTAGGGACCTGCTAGAGTACGTAGGAAGTAGAAGTGGGTTGGGGAGGTGTCTGTCATTTGGTGAAGTCACCATTCATGCTGGGGTAATGAAGCTGTTGGGGGGTCACCCATATTCCTGTAAGTACCCTCACCTAATGTTCCTATAACTTGGCCCAATAACCTCATTGGTTTACTAATCTAGACTTGGGTGAAATCATCACCTTGGTCTCTGATTGGAGCCGATCTGGGGTGAACAGACATTCATTCACAAATCCTCAGAGAGAGTGAATGCAGGAGGCACTCAGTAGCAGACATTAGTATTTCCAGCACATTCTTGAGGCTTCCGAGCCTTACTTTCAGCCTCAGATACTGCTCAGAGCTTTTCAGTGTTCTAACCATGTCACCATCTTTCATTTCTTGGCAAATATATTACTCACTCTTTGTGTAGTAAGTAATGGATTATAGCAGAATACTCTAATATGAAAAAGGAATATTTTTTTAAAATGGGAAACCCTGTACATTCACCTCTTTTCAGAGTAAACCTTGAGCTTTTGCTGTCATGTGGTGACAAGGCTGGAGTGTAGATTGATTGTCAGAGTCAGGATGCTGCTTCTGGAGTAACCCACTATTAATATTAATATTATTATTGGTTACATTAATCATATCTGAGGATTTCCAGCATAACATGTAATTTGTTTATGTATAATTTATATCCTGACTACTTTCAAAAGGGAGAAAAGGAAAGTGGAAAAGAAGTTAAATTTATTGAGAGTCTATTGTGTAACAAGTGACACAACATCTATTTTATTCTATTTCTCATGATAATGTTTTGAGTAAAGAGAGATGTTATTCCTTCCCACTGCAGACAAGGCTCTGAAAGGTCAAGGCAAGTGGCCTGGTCATGTGAGACGACAGGTTTGAGTCTGGTGTGTGTGTGTGTGTGTGTGTCTGTATTGCATACAGGTATGTACACATGAGTGTGTGCGGGTAAATGCATCCGTGCATGTGAGTGTGGAGGGCTGGCATCAGATGTCTTTCTTATCATTCTCCACCTTGTTTTTGAAACGGTCTCTCACGGAACTAGCAGCTCGCCAACCAGCTGGACTGGCAGCCAGTGAGCCCTCGGAGCACTCCTGTCTCTGCCTCTGAGGGCTAGAATTACAGGCATGCACTAACACATCTGACTTTTTACATGAGCACTGAGGATCTGAACTCAGGTCCTCACACCACACTGAGCCATCTCCTCCCAGCCACCAAGCCTCCTTTTGGATTCCTTTTTTCCTTCTCATCATACTGGCCTTAAAACACTTGAGTGATAAGATGTCAAATAGAATAAGATGGCTAAAAATGGAAAGGGGCTTATAAAAGACAAGCCAAAAGGCTGACAGGAAGGGCTGGGTAACCAACGCAAACATATGGGATGGATTACTACAGGGTTTACAACTGTTTACAGATACACAGAAAAGAATAAAATGCCTAGAATTACCTTGAAGGTCTATGGGCTTAGAAAGGTCTTACAGGACTGGAGAGATGGCTCAGAGGTTTAAGAGCAATGGCTGCTGTTGCAGAGGACCTGGGTTAGGTTCCCAAATGCCCATGGCAGCTAACAACCATCTGTAACTCCAGTTCCAGGGCATCTGATGCCCTCTTCTGGACTCCACGAACATGGCATGCATGTGATGCACATAGATGCAGGCAGTTTAAACACTCAGACATATAAAATAAAATTAATTAACTAATTAAAAACATTTAAACACAGAAAAGTCTTGCTTGCTCTTTCTTAGTTCAAAAAATTTGTATAACCCTTTTTTTCTAGAAGGAAGCTCACATTTCTGTTTTTTACTCATCCAAGTCAACACTTAATAGCATATACTTTAGTAAGATTAAAAGTTTTTATTTTGGAGAATATCATATTGTATCCAATGATATATGGTCATATCTACCTGTCATTTCCCCCTCTAAGTCCTTCCATCCTCTCCCATCCTCTCCCATCCTTTCCCATCCTCCCCCCAACCCTCTCTTCCTAGTTTCATGTCTCTTTTACGCTTTAAAGGAGAAAATACTACCAAGTGAAGCTGCTTTCCTTGCAAGAGTCTTTTTAACAAGGATTTCAGCACCTATTGTGCACAGGTGTCTTGCTTGGAGGTAGGGATGTAGTAACTCTTCGGGTTCTTGTAAAGAAAGTGCCTCCCTCCACTAATGCCAGTTACATTATGTATGCACCGCTCAGATAAATTATTAAGATGTGTTCTGATATGCTTGTCTTATTGAGATCAAAGGAAGAGCATTTCTCTATGGCTAGGAGATGGGGCTTGCCTGGAAGAAGGAAATCATTACCAATCCAACCACTTCTATGTTCCATCATCCAGAAAAGTGGGTCCTTGATTAGAAAAACCGCAAACAGAGTATTCCCATCTCTTGTTGGGTCTTGTTTACTTAGATCTGAACTTCAAGACACAGCCATACTACATCACTGCAATGCATAAAGGCTCGGAGTACTTGGATGTAAACATGGTAGGTCTTGTCTCAAAATCCATAGGTAAATTGATGTCTTAGTACATCTGTGCTGTCTAAAAAGCCTTAGATTGACTAACTTACAAACAGCCTAACTTTAATGATCATAATGACTGGGGCTGAGAACTCAAAGATTGAGACACTTGCAGGTGTCTAGGGAGAGCCCAGTCTTTGCTTTCAAGGTGATGGTCTCGAGCACCGCACACTCTGCACAGGATGAATGCCACTGGATCCTTACATGACAGGAGTCAGAAGGGCAAAAGGGCCCATCCAGACCCTTTGTAAATCTTCCTAAAAAACCTCCACTTCTTTCTTATTTTTATTTTAAGTATTTTATTTATTATTTTTACTTTATGTATATTGCCTGCATATGTGCAAGCAACCCATGTCATACAATGCCCTTGGAGGTCAGAAAAGGGCATCAGATTCTCTGGAAGTGGAGTTACTTACAATTGTTAGCTGCTATGTGGGTGCTGGGACTAGAACTCAAGTCCTCTACAAGAGCAGTGAGTGCTCTTAACTGCCAAGCTTTCTTTAGCCCCTAATCTCCACTTCATAATACTGTTGCACTGGAGACTGTTTCGACATGAATTTTGGGAAGGACACACCCCCTCTTCTGTAATTGAGCATGTGACAATGATGCTTTGTGGGCCTAAGACGTGTGCAGGATGCCTGGAGAGCTGGCTCAGCAGTTAAGAGCACTGGCTGCTCTGGCAGAGGACCTGTGTTCAGTTCCCAGCACCCACATCATGGCTAACAACCATCCATAACTCCAGGTCCAGGTGATGGAATGCCGTCTACTATCCTTCGTGGGCATTGCACATATGGATGTATTTATACATACATGCAAGCAAGACACTCACACACATATAATGAAAATAAATTTAAAATTTTTAAATGTGTGCATCCCTGAATAACAGGGGTCAAGTGGCCTCTGATCTAGTTGCAAGAAAAGGGTGTGCAGCACTCGAGTTAAAGATCCATAGAATTCCTTTTGAAAAATGTAAATTAGCAAGCTGGAGCAAGCTGTTTGATCTTCAGGCGTCACCTGCAACCATGCTGTAAAATCTGATAGCTCATCTTCACCTTAACTCTGCAATAACGAAAAGGAAACACTTTGGGCTGCATTTTGAATGGAGTGTTATCTTGAAGAGCAGTGTCCTCTGAGGCAGCCCAGTTGCTGCACTGAGGAGTGAGTGATTCCCTGGGCTGAGCAGTCTAGAAGGGGGGGTCTGAAATGCACAAGCTGCGTTGTGCTCATGGAGAAAGTTTGTGGAACTTACGTATGCAATCGCTGACTAACCCGATTCAACTTAGCATCTTTGCTTTGACGAAGTGACCAGGTGTGTCTTTCAGCCTTCCCGATCTTTAAAATGGGCTCACATTCAGCTCACACGTGGTTTTAACTGAAATGACAGAAGGTGTGGAAAGAATCGTGCATAGCAGTTCCTGTGGGGAACTCAGTCATGGTAAAACTTCTCTCTTCTCTCTGCTCGGAGATGGAAAAGAGGGCTCACAGAGTCAATAGGGCTTGAATCTTAGCCCTAATATGTCTGAAGGTGCAGAAGTCTACAGAGAGAACAGCTTGGGCAAAGACCACCTCCAACAATCAGGTTCTCTGAGTAGAACTCCAGAGGGATGAAGTTTGGAAGATATGGCTTCTGCTTTTTGGAGTTGCAGTCTGACCACTTATCATCCTGACAGCAGCCTGAGGAATAGCACTTCCTTCCTGCCTTCATGTGCATTTTCTCTCCTCGACAGCTATGGCTATCAGCATGACCATCAGCTCAGGCCCTGCGCTGCCAAGAGTTACTGCAACAGCTTGTGGGAGGTGGGGTGCAGCCGGGCCCCACTGGGCTGGCCTGTGTGACAGATATCAGTTTGAATGGGGATCCTGGATGGGACAGATTGATTGCCTGGCCCTTATTCAGATTGCAAGATGAAGGTCTTTTGTCGTTGAAATGAAGGGCTCCCTGGGAGGCAAGGTGGGCTTCTGTCAACGAGGTGTGCTTCCCTCTGTTTCTGGACCTGGGGGTGCTACTTCAAGCCACAGTGGGCACGATCTGTGTGGACATTACCCGGTGGGACCGAGTGTAGAGGTCAGCATATTTATTCAAAGGCATTTATCACTGTGGCATTTAATCACCTACATAAACATTTGTTGAATTGAGTTACCTCATTTGATGCTCACAGGCACCTAATAAAGGAGGCAGGCCCTGTAATAAATCCCAGTTTTCCAGATGAAAGGACAACAGCTCAGAGAAAGGATTTGATGAGGTTCACGTCTGGAGGTGTGGCCTGTGGTGGCAGAGTGGCCTGTGGTGGCAGAGAGGAAGCCAGGTGGGTTGCAAACACGTGACTCTGAGTTTGGATGCTCCGTGCTGGACGTGGTTACTCAGCTCACTGGGTCCCCCTAATCCTGGCTCCTACCTATACCCTGTCCACGCCTACCCCATGATCCTTCAGTCAGTCAACAAATATTTACCTAATTTCCACTGTGGGCTGGATTAGGCCAAGATATTCAGAAAAGAAAAAAGAAACTGTTCACAACCAGGGAGCTAAGCATTGGCCAATAGGTGAATCTTGACGGGAGTGTGCATGTCTTCAAGTGCTACGAAGGAAGAGCAGGGAAGAGAGCATCCGGAGCCTGTTTCACAGGTCAAGACGTCCAGGCCACTCCTGATACCCAGATACTCCCACTCATGTGCTCATTCAACACATAGTTTTAAATACCTACTTGTGGTGTTGAGCTAGGCACTGCTGTGTGTATTGAAGACACAGTGACCCCATGTCCAGCTGCCCATGGGATTTCTCACTTGGGTGCTCCACAGACTTCTTAAGCCCAACATGGTCATAACTTAACCCAGAATCTGGTCCCCTGACCCTGCGCCAGGTAACATCAAGCTCATCTATCTTCCCCCCAAAAGCTTTGAATATTCCTGATCCAGCCCTCCCTCCCCTGCCATTCTTTGTGTCCCATTCATCAGTAGTCAGCGAGGACGCCTCCATGTCTGCTCTTGTATTTGGGGTTTGGTATTTCCAGGCCAAAAGTTGGCACGGTCCTTACCACCATGGGACCTGCAGTCTAGTTTTACCTCCACAATAATGAGGTCCATCTTTTTGGTGAATCTCCTCTATGGGGGTATTGTGAGTTTAGGCCTGGGATGCCTCTGCCTCCTATCTCCCGTCTCCCGTCTCCCATCAAATGTGTCTTCTAGGTACTTTCGGATTAATCTTCCCATAGGCAAATCTGACTATGACACTACACACTAAACACTATCTCTGATCCTCTGTGCTTGTGGAGACAAGTCCATATTCTTTACCACATACAGAAGTCTATTCAGAATTGAGCCCTAGCTCTCACCCCCCCCCTCCCCCAGCCTTGGCTGCCAGCACTTCGGTACTGGATTTCTTCTTTCCTGAGCTCACAAAGCTTCCTCTTGCATCTGGATATTTGCTTGCCTTTGTTTTCTCTATCTAGAATGTCCCTGGCATGCCCGCCACCCAGCAGTGCCCTCTTCATTACCTTGAAATCAAGTGCAAAGAAACTTTCCTGACCACAGCAGGGGGTGCTTAGTCAACCTCAGTCCCCTCAACTCCCTCCACATTACCTCATAACGCAGCTGTCACTCCAGGGCTGGGTCTGCTTGCAGCCTTGAGACAGCCTCTCTGAGCTCTCCCCATTCTTACTAATTCTTCTGAGGGTCTTCAAAGTGGGTTTCCCAGGTGCCCCCAACCCAGGCTATCAACTATCACAGCATGGTGTCTTCCATGGTCTTTCTAGTCTAACCATAATTCCAACCAGAGCCCTCAGAGCTGTGGGAGGAGCTTAGCTACTACCCCTGCTGAGGGGGCTTTGTGACCCCACCAGTGCTCCAGCACCGGCCTTGTACCACACAGGGAAGGAAGAACTTTTTATACAGGAATTCACAGTATTCTCAGACAAGCAGGAGGCAGACATTAAATCTTCCTACAGATGAGAAGTAGAGACTCAGGGAAATGAAAATTAGACTGACCAGCTACTGGGTTGCGATTATCCTTTCCGGGCTCATACAGAGCACCTGTAATTAACTGTTGTGTTAGGCCATACAGGACCGTTTGATCTTCTACTCACTTGCCTTTGTCCCTGTCTGTCTCCCTTGAGTAGGCAGTAAGACCTTGAAGACCTTCTTGAAGACCAGAAGAAGTTTCTACTGCTTCTAACTCATTCTTTCCCCTTTGTCCAGCTCAGAGTTAAGCCTTCAGTGAATGTGTAGAAACGTGTTCTTCTTAGGTGAGATTTCATTAAGTTATGTTCATTTTCTTTTCTCACGTTGGGACACAGTATCTTCTCAGTGCCTGGCCAGCTTCATTGACAGCATACCCGGGAGGAGCCACGTGAGCTGAAGGCTACATGGGGCAGAAAGCTGGCCGCACCATCCTTTGCCGAGCTGAATGGTAACTGCCAACCAATTCCACATCCCTTTCAAATGCCTGGCTTCTGCTCAGTCTGGACTATGGAACTATGATAACATTCTGGGCAGCTTCAAGGCAGCCATCCGGCTGAGTGCTGGCCTTACGCACAGGGGAACATTTTAGCAGCCAGTTCCGTGCCCAAATCTGCCACTTTGGCTAAAAATGGGCATCTCTTCTTCATCTGCAAATTGCACTGGGCTCTGGGAATAACAGTAAATTGGCCTCATTCTGGCTATAGTCACATCAGACCTGGAGAGGCGAAGGTTACTCGTCCTTCACCATTGTGCTACAGGCCCAGCCAGTAGGCTCGGCACTGCAGATTCAGCAGCGTTTCTGATTTGATGATCTCACTCTGTACCCAGTGTCTTCACCATCTGTCAGAGAGGCAGATGCCATGCAGTATCAGTCACCTTGCACAAGGGGTTTAGGAATAGGGCATTGAGCTAGGAGAAGAGGAGAGAGTTCTAGAGAGCTGTTTTGGAAGAGCTATAAAGGTCTTGGGGCGTGGAAATATAAAAATGATCTGTGAGAGGTGAACACAGTTTCCATTTCTCCATTCACTGGTTGTGTAATTAAACCGGCCTTTCTCCATTTCTGCTGGGCAGAGAGGGGAGCTGGGTGTATATCGGGAACCAGTTAGGAAAACATAAACTTCAGTTAATATTCGACAGAGGGAATCTCATACAGAGAACTAGTCACATCCCTACATTCCTACAGCTGTGAGGAAACCGAGGTTAGTAAGAGCTAGAAGCTGCTAGCCAGGAGGGGCCAAGACAGGATGAGGTGTTATCGGCTTGAGAGCTGGAAACACCAAGAGGAAACCAGAGCTGCAAAAGAGAGACATGGCTGTGGGCATGTGAACCTCCTGGGGCCTCAAAGAAGAGGAGAAAGACCCTAGCTTCTCTCTTGTCTCTTTCTTCAGTTTCCTGGCAGCGCCTCCCACTGGTCAGGCCGATGTAGGACTCAACTGATGCAGGGGCCTGAGACTTGCAGCTCAGAGGGAACGAGGATCCTGCAGGACTGAAGGTGTGCAGAACTGTCCTAACAGTGAATGCTTGGAGGGCAGGCACGAGTGATAAGCACATTGCGAGAGAAACTAGCCCTACACTAGATACACACACACACACACACACACACACTCATCCTACACTGTCAAAAAGGAAGAGCAACAATGTCTTTTCTGTGAAGGGAAAGCAGTAGATAGGAAGGCCTGGGAAGAGTTGACATGAACCAACTGTTGAAGAAGGCAGGACAGTTAGAACCGAGGCCCGGGAGCAGGGAAGCCGGAGGAAACTGGACCACGGGGCCAAGGCTTCTGCAAAGGGCCTGGCCTTCCCAAGGGCAGAGAGAACTTCAGTCTGGCAGGTGTGTGCGAGTGTGCGTGCGTGCGTGCGTGCGTGTGTGTGTGTCTTTATGTCTCTGTGTCTGTGTGCCTGTGTGGTTTTAACTGGTGTGCAGATCCAGACACAGCTGGAGGCTGGGGGAACTCTGCCGCAAAGGGAAAGGGAGAGGTCTTCAGAACACGCGGACTGTGGCAGAGTGCCGCGGACTGTGGCGGAGTGCCGCATCCTGCCACAACCCTGACCCTGCCTCTTCTAAATAAAGAAGATCCACTCCTCCTCCTGAGTGTTCACACTTCAACATTTACTCTGAATACTAGGATCCAAATGATTTTTGCAGCTTTTCATGGACAATTGTCTCTCCAACCTAAGATACGCTCTCTGGGACAGATCTTTGCTTTGGAGGTACATTAAATTAAACCCTTCCTGAGACTGAGAATTGAATCACAGCAATAGTGTGGTCTATCAAGGTACTGTACTTTTTGGTTGAAACTAAAGTCATTAATAAAAGCTGAGTTGTGGCTTGAGTGCTTCTTGGAGGCACACAAGGATGGCTTCTCCAGCTGACTGCTTGCAAGAGCAACACATCGGAGTATGTAAGTCATCCGTTAATAATCAGTCTTTGCGTTGTATGATCAGCATCACTGGATTTCCCAGCCGTGGAGAGCACGCCCGTCCCTCTTGTGTAGATAGCACCTTCTACCTCCCAAAACACAAAAATCAAAGGAAACACAAAGAAATAGAAGGGGAAGGGGGGCAAAGAGCGGGAAGGTAATTTATTCTTATGAGACGTTCTTTTTAAACCCCACACAGTCAAGAGAGACAGGAAGTCAATATCTGAGCATATTTCAAGAAGTCAACATCTGAGGGTATTTTAGGGAACTCATTGTCAGAGGACAGGAAGTTGTAACCATAATATCCAGCTAACTAAAAGATTTCTGAAAGGCTATTTTGAGTGGTCCCAGAATAGCATTCTCCATTCACTCTAATGACTTGCTTTTTGTTTTAAAGAACTCAGGCACACTGGTTGCAGCCTACATTTTCTTGTAGCCTACTTGGTACCGATTTCCCCTACTCATCAATCTGCCTTCTGTCTAAAAGCATCCCTTTAAAAATTTTTCCTTCTTTTTAAAAGGTATGTGCCCATGCTCTCCTAAGTCTATACGATTTACATAAACCCGATCTTGCCCCTGGGGACTTCAGATGTGAGTTCTGATTGGTTCAGGGATAAGCATGTCATTTTAGCCACTCCAATCTGAGGACTCAGGGTTCTTGGCACCTGGGAGGGGTTTCTCTTGCTCTCAAAGCAGGTATGGAACCTGTAACAGCAGCTGAGGATGGGTATCAGCGGAGACACGGTAGAAAGAAGCTTACCAGGTAAAAGAAAGGCTGGTCCTTGGGGTTTTCAATGGATTAAACTGCCCCAAGTTTCTGACTTTGAGAAATTGTTCCGGGTTTACTAGTGGAAGCAGGATGTTCCTTTTCTTGTGAGTAAAACCCAGAGTGATAAAAAAAAATACGCTTTCAGAGATAAAGTATTGCTAGATGAGGCACAGTAGAATTTAAACTTGCAATTATTGCACTGTATTAGATTCCAAATGCTTCACATTCATTGTTTCATTGAACCCCCTACATCAGTGCAAATTTTAGATGAGAAAACTTTGACTTGCTTTGATGGGGTGCGGACCCCTGCTGCCGTCCCACAGGGCTCTCCTGATCCTCAGCTCCCGCACTTCCTGCACTTCAGAGCGTGTTCCTGCCGAGGTCACATATCACATGTCCTCTAAGAGGGGCCCTCGCTGCTTTCCTTGCATCACCCCTATATCTTGGAATATTCCATCGGCGTTGGTGTGAATACAGAGACAGAGAGTGAGTGGAGCAGTCACTGGGTGCTGAGGGAAGGCCTTCTGCCCACTGCCCCAGAACTCAGACCTAGCTCCAAAGAAGGAAAGAGACACATTCCTTTCAGGAGAGATGGCCATCCCTGGATTTTGCCTCCTCCAGGTTGTAAGTGGATCAGAAGTCTAAGCCCAGCATCTCACTGTTATTTCTCTACTCGCCACTCCCTTCACTGCTCCCTGATTAGCTAAAGGCCAGTTTGCATTTCTTTCCTTTGTATCTTCTAAAGCAAAGAAGAAATTCCCAGCTTCCCTGACATTTGCTAGAACCAGGGAGGCTGCTACTACCTCAGAGAAATGTTCATGGTGGGATAATGTATATGAGGAATAGATCATTTACTTATGTGCAAAGCAGATGGACTTTATAGGGAGACATACTCTGTTAACACAGACATGGCTGGGAAGAATAAATCAAATTTATCTGGGTACTTAGGGGAAAAGGAATTATTCAAATGCAGTCTGCCTCTTTCAGGCTTTTTTGGAGCTGAGCCTGCAATCCTACATCCTTGCCACCGGGAGGAGCACTAGGCCCATCTCTACACAGGAAGCTATTTTTAGAGTCTGCTACTTGCCTCAAGGAAGAAACCAAAGAAATAAAAGACTATAATACTTTCTTTAAAAAACCGGACCAACTTATAAATTATTTGTGAGTCCAATAAAAGGCAATTATCAACATTTCCTACTATTTCAAGAGTAATATATTCTATGTTAGAAAAAGATTCAATTTATTCTTCGGCTATGATTCAGACGATGGAAAATCGGAGACAATACAACCAAAAGAAGAATGTTATCCTATGTAAATTGGTGTTTAAAACCCAAATCAGAGTATATGAATTCTGGCCCTGGTGGGCATGAGATATTTGCCTTGAAGAAGGTGGAATTTGATGGAGCTGGGGCATGTATATGCGTGCATGCGTGCGCGCGCACACACACACACACACACACACACACACACACACACAATCAGTGCCTGTTCATCCTTACTTTACTTAGTCTTTCCAAAACGTGAGGGAGGTGAATCGAAGTAATGTTGTCCAAACATTTGCATTCTGGGCATTATGGGATTATTTTAGGCCGTATGGTTGCATTATTTCCAACTTTATAGGAGTGTGACAAACTGCCCAGCTCCCCCTCCCAGCCACTTTTATAAGGGACCTTCTTCTGCTAAGCAGCAGCATGATGTAACGGGACAAATGCAAAGATATTGGCTCCAGAAAAGTAGTTTGAACCTTGCCTCTGTGAGGCAGTACACGGAAACTTTGGGTGAATTACCCTCTGGGATCTTCAGGCTCTCTCACAGACTGAGCAGTGTGGTGCTGACTGGCTACCACAGTATTTAGCAAATACTGGTTTTCTTCCTGAGAAAGGTCTTTATCTGCCTAATATGGCCACATATATCTGTACTAAACTAGACTCAGCAATCTCAGATTCTGAATCTGTAAGTCTAAAAGCCTAAGGATTTGCATTGAGGCCAATGTACAAATGAGTGGATGATGGTGGCCCCCTGGGCTGGAGGCTCCCTGCTAAGTCCTGGGCTCTAGAGAAGGTCTGTTGATAGAGCTGTGAGAACTGAAGAGCAGAGGTTCAGGTGGTGGGGAGGAGAGCACACAGACCCACGCACTCGTCCAGCTACTAGGACAACAGACCCTTCCCCAGGCTGTGTGAAGAGCAGACAACAGGAGCTGAGGAAGCCAAACTGCTGGTTCAACAGAAGACTGAAGCAGAGCCCTTCCGATCCAGAAGCCGGAGTCTAATCCCCATTGTGATGCTGTTTGGATGCAGAGCCTTTGGAAGGGTGATTAGGTCTGGAGAGTAGCACCTTTCTCTAAAGGTTGGTGAGATTGGCATCCTTATAGACCAGGCCCCACAGAGTTTTCGCACTTGTTTCTCCCATGACGACAGAGAGGACAGCTGTCTGTGAACTTGAAAGTGCTCTCTCCCCAGGCCTGTATCTGCCCTGTTGTGGCCTTTCTGGTCTTTATAATAGTGGGAAAGAAAGGCTTTTTAGTTAAGCCATCTGGCCTGTGGCATTCTGGGGTCAAAGCAGCCAAAACAGATTAGCCCAGCTAGCATCTGAGGAACTTGAAGGCTTGGGGCTTGAAGGAGGGTGGGTTGCAGACATGCTGCAAACTTCTGGGACTCTAGGGGTCAAGCTAGGGGTCCAGAGTCAAGGAGCAGCTGATTACTCTACAAGGAAAGCCCTGGTAGGAGGTTTACCTTGAAGCCTCACAACAAAGGACAGGACCAGTCTCACAGAACAGGTTTGAACACTCAGCTCTTACCTGCTCCAGGTCCTCGGGGCGTGGTCACTGTGCCACCGTGCCAGACCTCAGATCCCATGTTCATCTCTTTGGCTTATTCTCAACTTCCCTTTCGTCTCCACTTTTTCTCTGTGCCCAGGGTGGTTGACTGGTGGAGAACACCTAGATGTCGCCGCAGGGGTTCTAGATTGGGAAACTCCAACAGGAGGTCCCCAGGTGAGGTCAGAAGGTCAGAACATCTCTCTTCTGTCTTCTTCCAAACGTGGTGTGGATCTTAGATACTGTCTGTGCCTTCTAGCATCTTCTCATGCCGGGGCTGCCAGCTCTGAGGGCCATCTGGGTAGCCGTGTTTCCTGCTGTTTCTGGTTTTGAGGGTCTTGTCCCACCTCCCTAATTCCCTTAACCCTGTCCACACCTCCTGGAGAAGTCCTGTCATTAACAATTCTTTTGGATCTTCTGGGTGAATTATGTTTCACCAGGTCCTTTTTATGTTATCTTTTTGCAATTATTTATTTTAAGTAAATAATATTTTTAAAGGAACTTACAACAATATGTTAAATGTGAAATCTCATAAGTTAAAATAATTAAAAAGCATGCACGAAGACATAAACTGGAACAAAAAAAAAAAACTAAGAAAATTGTTTGGCTTCATAACCTTTTTATAACTTAATTACTGGCAGGACACAAACATGGCCCTTGTTTTCAAGATGCTCATAGACAAAGCATAGAGTCAACTCAGTTCAGACACTAAGCCAATTACCATGTAAAATTCAACTGTATGGACCCTGGAGCTCTGGCAGCACTCTCTTTGTTATAATGAAGAGTCTTGTGTAGATAGCACCAAGAAGGGAAGACATCCAGGGGCAGGGGTAGTGTGAGATGCCCTCGGCACAAAAGGAGCGTGGTCCCTGGAATCCAAAAGAGAAGCCGCATATAGCCAGTCCTCCCATCAAGGCAGCGGATCCGGGAGCCTCCAGCAGCATCAGCTGCACTGTTCGCTGGACCTGCACCAGTGCCTGCCTGGTATTGGCAGAGCCGAACAGCTGCTTATTATTATCATCTCTCTGCCCTGCTGCCAATAATTTGCTTCCTTCAATTCCTTTGGTCCTCCTCAGAGCTCCAGTTATACACTTCCACTTTGCCATAATTTTGTGTTCACACAACATCGCGTTATTGAAGGTTCTACCTCCGTTCTGACCTTTCTCTGAGCATTCAGCCATCCTCCCTTTTGCAACCAATAGCTGCACTCTCCTTACGTCGTTTAGGTGGCTTCCTCAGAGTGCAAATCTGATCGGCCGGTTTGTCTCTCTTTGGATAGAATAGTAGCTACATGGTAACTAGCCTTTGGTCAGGTTGTTGTCTACCCTTGTGAGACTGAAAGGCTACCAGGATGGGCAGTGTTGTCTGCTGCACATGACAGCTCAGGGCTGTGGTGTGGGCAGGCAGTCCACCTGGACCACAGTGGACAGGGTAAACACAGTGTTATTCTTTGCTCTTCATAAAAGCGGCAGAATGACTGAGAGCGTATGTTGATTCTGGCTGACTAGGACTCCCTGGGAGTCTCTCCCTTGGTTCTGTTCTTTGTATGAGTTTCTGCTGTGCCACCTCAGAGTTGACAGCAGGATGTAGACAGCAGGGTAAATATGGCCAGGGCCCTAACAGAGTTTGAGTTTAGTGAGGCTGTTCCTCCTCAAGCACTCCAGAGAGTGCACTGGGGTCTGCGAGGCAAATGCTGGGAATGGGAAACATTACTTCTGTGACTAATAAGCATGGTCACTTGATCCAGCGCCTGGAAGAGGAGAGCTTGGGGACGGTCCTGAAAGGATGTTAACGGAGCGCGGCTGGCAGGCCAGGTCCATCTCTGCAGTCCAGAGAGCATACGTCTGTGGTGAGGAGAGCAGGGATGGGGGACACTCCTTCAGGGAGTACGCAAAGGTCCGCCATGGAGGAACTGGAGTTCTAATTCCACTACCTAGTATCTGTGGACCCTGATTCCAAAGAGGACGATTCAGTTTGCTTTGAGGAGCTGCTGTAGGAAATTCCTGACTGCATGGCTAGGAAACCCCAGCGCAGACCCAAAGCTTTATGAGAGTGAGAGCTGGAGAGCTGCTGACCTGCTTTCTAATGTCTGCACAGGAACCTGGGACTCCCGATGACTTGAGAGGAAAGCGATCTTCCAAAGTCACCCAGAGTACAGTGCTGCCTATGATGAGGCAGCTGCCGCATCTCAGGAAGACAGTCACATAGCCAGGCAGAGCTCCAGCTACATGTACACATGGCTCAGCCAGCTGTGGGATGAATATCTATTGAAAGACTCAGATTTGAAAATAAATTTTTTAAAAAGGCAGCCATACAAGAACAGATAACAGCTCTCCCCAGGGGCACAGCAGGCTGGAAAGTGTTTTCTTGCATGAAGGCAAGAGGATGGGCCCAGTCCATCATAACTTAACCCTGCCTCTGAAATCCAGGAGGGGCGGGGGAAACCCACACAACCTTGACCTCTCTCCATCAGTGGATTTCTGGACATCCTCCCACCCATATCCCAGACCCTTTGTTCAAGTGAGGTTGTGTGCTGAGGCCTTGGAATTCTACCTGTGCAGTCCTGAGAGGCTGCAGAAGGTTTAAGCCTTGTCTTTTCTGACTCCAGCAGGTGGAGGGAGCCCCTGTAAGTCCTTGCCTCCAGGCAAGGCTGAATTATCTTGCCTGAGCAACTGGAGCCTACCTTGGCTGGAGTCAGTGAGGCTGTGAAATCACGTCCCCGAGGCACTCCAGCACCCAGTTTGGAGATGAGTGGGGATTTACATGATTCAATGGAATGTTTCTTTCCTGTGTCAGGGCTCAGTGAGTCATGAAGGGGAATGTGTGAGCAATGCTTAACGGCTGTGTGAGAGCCTCATTTTTGTCCGGAGGGGCTAGAAGAGTGGAGGCCAAAGGGCAGAATCTTTGCGGGACATGGAAAATAGATGATACTCCTGGGTGGCCTGGTGCTGCCCAGTTGTAATCCTCTAGAGCTTTTACTACAGGGTCAGGAAGCGTGGGTGAAGAGAATGTGCCAGTCTAAATTCACTGTAAAAGGAGACTCAGTTTACTGAAGATTTATTGTGAGCTATGTACTGTGCTAAGTCTCCTGTTTTTCCCTGGGAATCTAAACAGTCCTAGGAAGTAGATAGTGCTATCCTCATCCGTAGATGAGAAAACTGAGGCTCGGAGAAGTTAAGTGTGGAGCCAAGGTGACAGAGCTTCTGAGCTGACTCAGCCAGCACTGGAGCCATGTCTGGGATTTATACGTGGATGTGCTTGTTTCTAAACACCTATCACTGAATTTGAAAGAAAAAGAGGCCGTAGGCTTGCTTTGCACTTAGGGCCCTGTAGAATCTCTTCAGCTACAGGTTCCTGGACAGGTGGGAGCTGGAGAGAGAAAGTACATCTCACTGCCTATCAAAGGCAAAGATAGAAACTGCAGTCTTCACAGACTGAATTCAGATCATGCTGATTGACCCACTTGCTCCAGATGAAATTTATCATTTCTGAGCCTCAATTTCTTCACTTGTTTAAGAGATTGCTATAAAACCCTCAGAACAGCTATCAATGTAATGGCCTTGCATGTGGGGTGAGCTCCACAGGTGTCGAGGTCACTGCTCTTTCATTTTCTTTAAAATTTTTAAAATTTATTTATTCTTATATTATGTGTATGAGTGTTATGCCTGCATGAATATAATTGCAATCCTGTCATACAGTGCCCATGGCAAGACAGAATAGGGCATCAGCTCCCATGAGCCGGAGTTGCAGACAGTTGTTAGCCATTACGTGGGTGCTGGGATTTGAATCCAGGTTTTCTGCAAGAGCAGCCCATTCTCTTAACTGCTGAGTCATCTCTCCAGCCCTCTTTATTTTCTGATGTGGCATAACTAACTATCCCACAGCATAGTTGTTTAAGATGAGAACAGTGACACAATTGCTCATTGTATAGTTTGGTCAGACTCAGCCATCTTCCTGTTGCTGTAGGCAGCCCTGGCTGCTGGCTCCTCTGGGAACCCACTCATATAACCAGCAAAAGATGCCTGCTAGTTCCTTCCCACATGGGTCTCTCCAGGGCTCCCACATAACAGTGATGGTTGGGATGGAGGACCAAGTGTCTCCCAAGTCAGAAAATAGAAGCAGTGACTTTATTAAGTCTTGATTCTGGAAACTGGCACAGTGCCATGTCTGCCATATTTTACTAGCTGAGAAATCCCAGATCCCAGATTGAGGGATGTGGCATTGTATGAATGGGTTAGTGACAACGTTTAAAGCACCATGCTGGTCTGCCCTCTAACAGCAGTTCATTTTCATTTATTCCACACGCCTGTTATGCTCACTACTTCCCAGTAGCACAAAGCCTCTTCCCAGTGCAGTGCCAGACGCAGGTTCCAGGTGCAGGAGCTTGCCATCATCCAGGTCAGGTTGTCAATAAGGCTCCTTGAGTACAGTGTCTGAGACAAAGCTCTTTCTGGATCAGCAGTCCTATGAGCTAGAAAGACAGGTCATTTACATCCACATCCAGTGATGTGAGAGACCCTCCAAGGATCAGAGGAGCAGGCTCAGTAGAGTCTGGCTGGGCTGTTAAGAGTCCAGGGCAGAGGGTGGGTGAAGCTTTCTTATAGCAACTTAGCACCACAGACTAAGTGTGAGGCAATCGCTCTCATTCAAACTTCAACTCTACCTTGACTGTGAGGGGCAGTGGGTATATCACACAGAGTCTCAATTCCCTCTTCTTTAAGACGAAATAATAATTTCTACTTTGCAGGACTTTTGATATTTAAATTAAGCACTACATTTGAAACAGTCCAGGAAAGTGCAGGGTATAAATGACATCTCTAGTCTGTAAATAAATTGAGCATAGTGCTATTTACTTCAGAGTGAGAATAAGAAAGGGATTTATGAGCTGTAAGGTTTGGGAAAGAATAATGTGCATATTTGTGCCTTTTCTTAACACTTACTGACTGCCACCTAATCCAGTCCCAGTGTCAGCACGGTGGGGACGCCTCTGCTGTGGGGCTGGAGACACCTTGTCTGTCTGTGGCAGAAACTGGGAAAAAGAGCCACTAGCTGAACTTTAGCAAGAGGTCAGAAGATTTCTCCTTTGTTTCTGTCCTGCTTTTGCTCTCAAGTCACCAGATTTCACCCACAAGAGATCACACCCAAATGTGAATGCGGCTGCACATGTGCCACAGTGCACATGTGAAGGTCAGGGGACAGCCTGCGGTGTCTGCCCTTCCTTTCACCTTGTTTGAGACCAAGTCTGTCCTGTTTTTTACACTGTTCTCCAGGCTAGCCGGCCAGTGAGCTCCCAAGGATTCTCCTGCCTCCACATAGGAGCCCTGGGGATTACAGGTGCTATGCTATGCCCCTAGCTTTGATTTGGGTTTGGGGATTCCAACGCCTGTCCTCAGGCTTGCATGACAAGTGCTTTCACCCACAGCTCTGGTTTGGTTGCCATTGCTGTGATAAAACACTCTGATTAAAACCAACTTGGGGAGGGGAGGAAAGAGTTTATTTGCCTGCATGTATGTTAAATGCAGCCTTCCATGCCCGCTGCCTACAGAGGTGAGAAGAGAGTGTTGGAACCACCAGAACTGGAGTTAAGGATGGATGTTAGTCTCTGTGTGGGTACTGGGTACCAGACCCAGGTCTTCTGGAAGAGCAGTAAGTACTTTTAACCTCTGCGTCTCTCCAGACCCTAACCTGCTTTCTTATACAACCCTGACCTCCTCCTAGGAGTATCACCACCCACAGTGAGCTGGGCCCTCCCACTTCACTCAGTGATCAAGAAAAGGCTTTACAGATAGGCCCATAGACCCATCCAATAAAGGACGTTCCCCAGTTGAGGTTCCCTCTTCCCAGTGTGCTAGGTTGACAACTAAAGCTATTTAGCACACCTACTGAGTCATCTGCCCAAGATGTCATCTGAAAGATTTCTGAGAACACAGTTAAAGTAGCCAAAAGCAGCCAAAGAACCAACAGGGACTGGTAGCAATGTAGCTTCTGTTGCTGAGGGTCAACAAAGCAGAATGAATATACTCAAAAGTGGGCAGACCAGAGTTCAAATCCAGAAGCTAGTCCTTTCTGTGATGTAAACGTCTCCTCACCCACTCAGCTTTCTCCCCTGAAAAACAGGCAGATAACCAGCCAGCTGATGCCTTCGCTGTAGATGATGTTGAGGCAATATATGTAGAAAGCGCTCTTCAAAGCTCTACAGAGAAGCAATACCAGACAAGTGCTGCTTTATTAATCCTAGGAGAGATGGGAGCACAGGATCCACCTTGCCAGCACGTGTGAGAATTGCACAAACACCACGAAGAACACCTCCATGGAGATGGGTATGTAGAATGTGTTCAGGAAATCTGTTGCTACTATTGATAATTTTAAATTCTAGCAACAGTACTGTTGATTACACTTGACTATCAATCCATGAATGTTTTTATAAGCTCAAAGACTAGCAGGCTTAAATCATGCATTCAAATACACTAGGAAGGTGCCTGCTGCAGGACTCAGGCATAGATACAACTTATTGGCTCAAAGAGAGGAAGTAAAATATAAACAAAATGGAGCCATAGTGAGGCCTTGGCCCACAATTCTGATTCTGTGAATGGCCCAAGAGAGAATGTAAGAATGCGCATCGAAAAGCCTATGTTCAAAATCACAATGAATTTCTTTTGTGTGTGGCAGAGAGAAATATGAAGTATAGCAAGTTCACTGCATAGCTCAGAGTGGAATTACAGACCAGACATTGTTTCCTTTATTTGGGGGCCATGTATAAGTCAACCTTTCCATATCTTATTAGTAATGCCACGCTTTTTGATCATGTTCAGTAGTAAAGATGCATTTTAACCCTAAACCATGCAACTCCATTGTTCCCACCTATTCTGGTTTGCATGGCTATTTCAGCAAGATTCCTGCCTTTAGAAACCAGGAGGGAAGTGGGCACCATCCTCTGTGTTTTCATAAATTCCTAAATTCTAAGGCACTTTTTCAGCAACTTTCTTACTGTTTTTCTTCATATGAAGTGGTCTTGGGCTATAATCTCAAATTCTGCCACGTATTTGACAGCAGCTTGTAAGATGTTGTTTGGTTAGTTACTGTCACAGTAATGCCATGTAATAGCTATCCCCACGCTCTGAACCACTAACCTGTGATCATCACAGCAGCTCAACTTCAGCCTAAGGCAGCTGATGGACTACCTGGTGAGGTACAGCTTTAAATGAACAACTCTAATTCAAGCTGAAGGTTGCACTTTTGGTGGGCTATCTTTTCCCTCTGGGACTAGAGAGCTACCTCTGGATAAGAGTGAAGGCCCTAGAAAATACCTCTGAGTATCCTGTCCTCTCACCCAGCTGTGACCAAAAGCATGGGAGAAAACAAAGATTCACCTTGAACCTTTCTTGCTTTTCATCACAGTGATTTTACACAGAAGCCACCTAAAAAAGTCCCCCTGCTCTTATCTGCTAGAACTGGGTCTCATGTCCCTCTCCAACGGAGTATATTAAAAACAAGGGAGTGATGACCATGATGGGCATGGAAGCAATGCTTGTTGAACAAAATATTTTGTCTAGGAAGAAGGAAAAGATGCACTCAGGTGAAGGATAATCCAGCAAACAGAAACAAGCAGGGGCAGAGGACAGAGGGGTCCACCTTCAGGATTCTGTAGCGAACTCAGCTCTTCAATCACAAATGCACACTTCACATGGTGTGTTCGGGGCTTGAGGGCTGCATCAGAACTACAGTCAATAAAATAACAGATTTGCAATAAAGTAACTTCATAGTACTCATGATAACAGTATGCTATAATGATTATTGATAATTAGCTATTACTTACTTAGCTATTACTTAGGCAGTGCCAAACAAGTGCCGGACATCTTTCTAAGTGTGATATCTGTATTAAATCATTATTACTGTTACTCATGAAGATGAATGTGGACAGCTTTTTATGTTCTTACCTTCACGTAGTCCCTTCTCATTCTAAGCCTGGGCTTGGCCAGAAATTTACTTTGGTCATTGTGATGAGCAGAAGAACTTTTGAGGGGGTCACCTGTTGTCTTATAAAATTTATTTTCCACGCTGTGGTGGGTGCAGTTTGGTCAATCTGGCTGAATAAAACAGAAACTAGTCTTCCACTTAGAAGGATTAATTTATTTAAGGTGACTCACAAAGTTATTGTTCAAACACACTACCCGTGGCCAGCCTCCATAGCACCTGTAGAGTCCTTCCGTTCTGGCCTGAGTTCCAGTTGTACTCGCTCTATTCTGGGGCTGTGGGGACCTGGAACTTTGCCGTCTGAGTCTCTGGCTCTCCATGCACCTCGGGCCATGGCACTTTCCTTCCACATGGCTTTGAGTCTTCTCTGCCAGGCTGCTTAGCACCCCTCGCTCGTAGCCCCCAAGTTTCCCCACATCTCCTCACCTTCCCGCCTCTTATTGGTCAAAGGATGGGACTTGCCATTGAATGAACCAATAGTAAAAATTCAGAGAGAAATATATATCTACTCTACACCTGTCATGCAGTGAACAAGCCTAGGCTAGATGCCAGAATGGGCAGAAACCGGGGAAGGTGGGAGTCCGCCTTGCATGTTTCAGCCCCAGTTGAGCTCCCAGATGAATGGAGCCCAACAACAATCTTCACCAAATCCCGAGAAACAATAAATCAGTGTTTCCCGACACTGGGCTCTAGGGTGGTTTGCTATACTGCAGTAGAAGTAGAAATAATTGTTATTGTTACAACAAATGTGCACAAATTCCTTGGGTGGTTTTTATAAGGGGTTTGTTTACTGTGACCAGTGAGAAAAGCTTACAGAGGTGGTGATGGCCTGTGAGTTTTATTTGACAGCTGTTTATTTAGTGCCCACTCTGTCCCAGGCTGTGTTCTTGGAGCTGAGGAACACAACAAGGAGTAACCATGATGCTTTCTAAGTTATGACCAAAGTTCGGTCTCCTGAATACTGCATGGAAAAGATTAGTGTGACCCTCAAATGTATCATTTATTGGTGTTCATAACCTACTACATGTTCTCCTCATCTAAATCAAATATTACAGTTCTGCAGTGCCAAAGATAGGGGCCATAGGCAGACTTTGAAGTTGGACTAACCTGGTCTCAAATCCCCTCTCTCTCCCCACTGCTCTTTGGGCTGCGATTTCTTCTTCTTTGGATGAGACATAAGAATTCCCTTCTAGCCGGGCATGGTGGTGGTGCACACCTTTAGTCTCATCACTTGGGAAGTAGAGGCAGGCAGATCTCTGTGAATTCAAGGCCAGCCTGGTCTACATAGTGAGTTCTAGGCCAGCTGGGAGAGAGACCCTGTCTCAAAAAGACCAAAAAAAAAAAAAAATCCCATCTAAAGACATTGTAAGGGTCACAGGAAGAACGCTGACTAGTGTCTGTGCCTTTTTGACCTGATGGACTGTTAAGATACCCAAGACTTGAAGAGGGACTTTTGCAAAGCTTCAAGAAAATTAGTGACTGAGTGCGCTGTGCCACCCAGGAACCCCACCTGCTGTCCTAAGCTCTTTGCCCTCTTTGTCCCAGCCCCCAGGCTCCATAGTGTCTCACAGAGATGCTGGAAAAGTGAAATCTGGAGCATTACTAAGAAAACGAGCCAGGCGCTTTGTTTTTTCTCGAAATTGTGTATGTAGGAGGCATTAACATTCACCCAGGAGCTGCTGAAATCCACTCAAGTGGAACTGTGACTGTCAAGAAGGGGACTGACCAAATTTGTTTACAGTGGGCTAATCCGGTGCTGTCTCTCGCTCCACACAGCCTGGCTTATGAGTGAGGAGAAAGTCTAATTATAGACTGACAGCCCAGAGCATCTCATGGGAAGAGAAATACTGAATAAAAGTATTAAAAGAGACTTGAATGGCTTGGAAATGTATGAGTGTGTGCATGTGTATGTGTATGTATGTACACACACTGTGTTTGTATCTACATATTCCCTCTGCCAATTTTACAGTTCTAAAAGGGATTTCCTAGCTCAGGATTATAGAAGCCTGAAACTTTAGACAAGGAAGGCATGGAGATGAGCCAGCCCTCAGGTGTGGACACTGATGTCCAGAGAAGTCAAGCTACTTAGAGTGTCCCTGGCTCAGGCTGGTCTAGGAATCAGGCCTCTGACTCCAGAGCTTCTGAATCCCTTCCTACCATTTCTCCAGAGGATTTCTCTGTGTGTGACAGCTGCATGGTCTTCCAGTCTCTGGAAGTCAGTTTCTAAGCTGGTCTCTCTTTACCTCCAGTCCCAGCCCTTCCCAGACCACCCTCTTGTGATCCCTAGAGGGCAAAGTGCCAGTCAGATCACAAGGCTCCACAGGTGTCATTTGTTAAGACCACCCTCCTGTCTTTAGGAATGAAATTTGTCTCAGTCTTAGAACAAAGATGAACTTACCAAACCATAATCCTTTTGACTGATTCTTTCCTGGACTTCTGTCCCTGCTTTTCACTGCATGGTCTGCTTCTTATAGACAGCAGGGAGATTCCCACCCTGGCGAGGCTGGCTCCTTCATATCAGCTTTGCCAGTCCTGCTTCTTTTATCTGGATTGTTCTACCTTCTCCTCTCAGTCTAAACAAACACAAAACAAACCAAATCCAAAATCAAAAGATGCATCAACCAATTCCCTAGTCCTTTCCCATTCTTCCTACAAAGGCCAGGTCCCACGGTATACTTCTGAGCACAGATACTCTGAACTTGGTACTCAACAGCTCCTGAAAGCAACCCAATCCTGGGCATGGTGCCCTGTGTTGTGCAGAGGTTGTGCTCTTTTCATACCTAAGGTCTATTACTCACTAATATGTAACCCCAACCCTGGATGGAATGAATGCAGTAGCTGATTGATTGCCATGCACAGTCCATCAGTGAATGTGATAGGATGGTGAATAGCATTGGCTTGGTCAGGCCTCCCAGATCATTGATCAATGTGTTTGATCATTACAAGCGCAGGACTTAACGCCTATGGTATTTTTTTGTACATGTAGGTGGTGTGCATATATGTATGTATGTACATGTTTGAGGAACATACATGTATGTGAATGTGGGTACACATGCATGTGTCTGTATGTGGAGGCCAGAGATTGACATGGGTGATTTTTTTATTGCTTTCTGTTTATATATTAAGGCAAAGCTCTCACTTGAACCTAGAGCTGGCCAATTTGGCTAGTTTAGCCAGCCAGCATGCTCTGAGGCTCCCCTGTTTCTGCCTTCCCAGGACTGGGATCACAGGTGGACCACCATGCCTGCTGAGAATTCACATTGGTATTCGAGATTCAAATTCCATTCTTCGCACTTGTTCGGTAAGTAATTTACTCGCTGAGCCGTGGCTCCAGCCCCAAGTCAATGATATTTTTAAGGGACCTGTTTAGACTGTGAGAATCCATACGCTGACAACCTACAGATGCCTAAAACACATAAAAACACTGCATGCACATTGGTTGATTACATCAGCTCCTCAGTGACACTCATGCTGTTACTGACATCTCACATGCTCCTGAGCGCAGTCGCAGAGCATGCCCCCCACCTGAGCAGTAACCAGCAGGTCTTTCTAAAGCCGGAAGTGAAAGGATTTCACAGAGCAGGCAAGTGCATCATTGTGATTTTGCCTGTAAATATGCGACCATTGCATTTATAAGCTAATGACCATGATTATAGCACAGCAGTGAAATAATGTGCCCCAGATTACACAGCCGGATAATGGTGTTGTTGAAACTTCAACACAGGTATGCTGGACTTGAAAGCCCAAACGTGTCACCTACTCTGTGTGCACCATGAGGGTTACACAGATGATTTTAGCCCTGCCCCTCCTCACCTTCACATTCTAATGCACGTAGGGAGAACAGGCAGCATGGAATCCATAGTCCTGCGGGCGGAGGCAGAGGCAGGAGTTGGCATTATTTAGAAATGCCTGCACTCGGTGACCACACGCAGCCCACGCATTTTGACCTGGTATGGATTTTCCCTGCACGCACCATGCTGGCATCCGGGGTGGATGTAGCCAGTCTGGCTTTGGAGAGCTAGTTCATTTACTCACTCTTGCAAACTAGTGCACAGAGGCTCTGGGCCAGGACAGCTTTGCTCCCCGGGAGTGCACAAAAACAAGAAGCAGAAGAAAAGACAAGCCACCACCTTGGTGGTCTTTTAGCCAGGACATGTGGCTCTGCTCTGCAGGAACAGAGGAGGGGCTACCCTGCACCAAGCTGCAAGGGAAGGCCTCACTCAGGAGCAGCTGTCCAATGCATGGAGAATTTACGGAGATTCAATACTGACTTTGTTTTTTATTGCTACCCAGTTCCAAGGTGGATTTCCCAAAGGACTACCCAGATCTGTACAGAACTCTTTACTACCATGCTGAATCCATCTTGGAGAATAGGTCTTTAATTTCTACTGTAATGAGCCAGACCCTCTCATCTCATGCCTTTAAATGCAAATGCAAACCTTACTTGGAGCTAGATAGCAATAGACAGGCATTAAGCCATCCGGTATAAAGCCTTGGAGTGAGACCAGTTATTTAACCCTGCCCACTCCATTTCCAGTGGAGAGTCTGTTGGCCACAGCCAGCGATTGTTGGGGTGATCAGGAGGAAAGCAGATGTAACAGACATGGGACTGTGAGGGAGCAGTGAGGAGACTGGGCAGCAGTGGGTCGGAGATGATTGTTTACTGTCTTCACACTGGGCTGGGTACTGTGTTGAAAATTCCATAGGCGCCTATGCTGAGAGATTAGAATATCACAAGCCCAAGTGCACACACACGCACCCCATACCACACTACTACCACCACCATCATCACCAGGGAGCCTAAAACTGTTTGCTTGTCTATCCATGTTAATGGCAACCTGTAAGCTGCTGAGGAAAAAATGCATGTCTGTGATGGCTACTGTGAGATTTCCACATTCAAGCTGAAGCCATTTTGAGTTGCTCCCAGCTTTAAATCCTTGAGGTGCTGTAAATACTGGAGCCTGAGCAGAGACTGGAGCCCAGGTAGATACTGGAGCCCAGGCAGATACTGGAGCCCGGGCAGAGGAGACTGGAGCCCGGCCAGGGCCTTCAACACTTTGCCACAGGGTTCTTGACTAGAACCGTTCTTGCAGCTCTTATTGGTAGCGTCCACCCTCCTGGGACTCAAACTCAAACACTTTGTTTGCCAGACCTGTGCTCTGTACCTGTTCCCCATTCTTGGTACTTAGAGGAGAGCTCCTATGCATATAAATGAAAAAAAAAATGATGCGGGGGGAGGGACGACCCTGTTTCAATAGAGCAGAAACAGCTGTTTAAAGTGCCCAGTTGTGAACAGATACCCTCATTTGCTGTTTAATTTGGTCTATTAGGAAAGTGTTGTTTTATCCATTTAAAGGATGATGAGGACAAGTCGAGGTGAGGTGGCAGTGGTGGGATAGTGGCGTGTTCTGACCTAACTCCATGCTTTCCTTTTACCTTAGGTTTGCTGATTTAGATTTCCTCTGTGGACTGAAAACAGCAGGCCCAGCACAGGCAGATCACAGTGTAAGAGCGCATAAAATCTTCGCAGAGAGCACAAACCCGGATGCCACCCTGAAGTGGCTTCTGAGCTGCACACACGCTCTATTCTGAGCCCGTAATTCACAGGTGGATTTTGATAGATACAGTGTTCCTATAAGATAGTCAAAGCATTTTCAAAATGAATTACCACCTGGTATTTTTTTTTCATAGTATTTTATAACTATCTCTGCGGCAGAATGCTACAGTTAAGGTGAAATGCACATATGCAAATCAAACATTTTTTTGGCATTTTCCGTTCATCTTAGAACTCTGGCCGAAGCAGATGTGTGCCCCACCGCCATCCCAGGGCACGCTCTCGTAGAGGTACAGCGCTCTTCCATTGACTTAGCTCCCTCTCTGTCGCTCCCTGCCATCTCTCTCTCACCCTGTCAATAGTGTCTCTTTATGTATCCCAGGCTGGCTTTGAACTTGGACTCCTCTGGTCTCAGGCTCCCAAGTGCTGGAGCGTACCACACACTGCCACGCACAGTTCAGCATCTCCCTTTCATTTCATCCTCTATTTGTTAATTTTAATTTGGTTCTTTTGTCCCTAGAACCGATATTCATTTGCTGCTAACATATAATAGATGGGACTCAATTTGGTGCTGGAAGACCTAGCCTTAGGCCCGACATGGCACTTCTTAGCTGCACTATCAGACCTAAAGGATATGGTTCAATAGTGGAATACATTACACATCCACGACCCAGACACCCTGTGAGTGATTGTAGCCAATCTGCTCACCCACGCTGAATCTCAGTATCCTCGCCTCTAAAACTGCATCAGTATTACTGGGCTTGCAAGATTGTTATGGGGATTTCAGTTCTGTAAAGCGGCAGGCAAAGGGCCTGGACTCTGGTTCTTGGCCACCCTTTCCTCTTTCATCACTGCGTTTCTGCCTCTCAGGGTTCTTTCTCTTCAAGAGTTTTCAAGATTTATCTCAGAAGATCATTTTGAGGGGACCAGCAAGATGACGGAGCAGGTCAGAGTTTGCCACTCAAGACTGCTGACTTGAGTTCATTCCCAGAACTCATGGTACAGAGAGAACTATCACCTGGAAGTTGGCCTCTGACCCCCATCGATGCACTGTGGCTGGCATGCACCTACTTTCTTTCACCCGCTTTCCCCCACACGTATACACACACTAATAATAAACAACATAATGAAAAACAGCATTAGGGAGATTAAATGAGAACATATGTGAGAGTGTGGTGGAGCAGTGGTCTGTTTTGATCGAGCCATTTATTTACTCCATTAATCAATAGTTCTTGTTGAAAAGTCAATGTTAAATGACATGAGAGACTGTGAGGAAGAATCAGTCATAGAACTCATCCTAAAGTAAGTTCACTTTTGAGAGATTCTCCACACTCTAGGAGACATAACAGGAGGCAGAAATTGAAAGGGTTTTGCATGTTCATGAGGTTGAGATGACAAGGAGGAAATTTCCAATTGGAGCCATCTGCCAGAGGCCCACGACAGACCTGACTTAGAGAAAACACTTGGCAGAAAGATAGGGGGTGATGGCTAAGGACTGTGCTGGTGGGAGAGTCAAGGTGCAGTCCCATGGTGCCAAAGGGAGAAGAAGGCAAGCAGGGCAGTAAGAGAGCTGAGGCGAGTTGGAATGCAAGGACAGGTGTGTGGCCCAGTTTATGGAGGAATCTGGACTTTTGATTTATAGATGGTGGGGACCACAGAAGGCTTTGGAGCAGGAGAATGATGGCATATCCCATTTTCTTAGAGATGTTTCCAGTCAGGACATGGAGGGAAGAGAAATGAAGGACTCCGTGATGAGTTTCAGAGAGAGAAGGGCCTGAAGGTAATGATGAACGAGGAAGGAGAAGCATCACAGAGTAACACAATGGAATTTAAAAGACTGGCCAGCTTCAGGTGTCAACCGGACACACCTGGGAAGAGGCCCTCAACCGGGGAAATTCCTCTGTTGGGTTGGCCTGTGGGAATATTGGTGAGGCATTTTCTTGATTGTTGAGTAATGAGGGAAGGCCCAGCCCACTGTGGGTGTGGGCAATGCCATCTCCGAGCAGGTGGTCTTGAGTTGTGTAAGAAAGCAGGCTGAGGGAATGGAGAGCTGGCTCAGCAGTTCAGAGCGCTGGTGGCTCTTACAGAGGACTCTGGTTTGATTCCGAGCACCCTCAAGGCAGCTAACAACTGTCTGTAACTCCAGTTCCAGGGGAATCCAAAGCCCTCTTTTGACTTCCACAGGCATTGTACGTCATGGGTGCACTTACACACACGCACACAATATACTCATACATAGAAAATAAAAATCAATAAAATAATTTTTAAAATAAAAAATATGTGTATTTTGTAAAAAGCAAGCAGGCTGAATATGGTGGAAGGACAAGCCAGTAAACCGTGTTCTTCCGTGGTCTGCACTTTAGTCACTGCTCTAAACTCCTGCCTGACTGGGAGGTGGGCTGGGCCTTGGAAGTGTCAGATGAATAAACTCCTTCCTCCACAAGTTGGTTTCAGTCAGCATTTTATCACCAATAGAAAACCAAGCTGAAACAATGACTACATTGGCAAATTGGGAGAAAGGTAACTCAAACACACGTGGGGGGCCTGAGTGAGGTTTCTGGGTAAAGAGAAAAGTCACCAGGTAAATTTCAAGAGGGAGTTGGCTTCAGAAAAATATACACCGTCATCCTACATGTAAAAAGAATGCCCCCAGGGACCCAGGAGCAGAGGAAGGCAGGCCAGACTCTTTAAGGTAGTGGTTTCTACCCAGGTACTATTGATATTTGGGCAAAGAATTCTCTGTTGCTGGGACCATTTTGCTCATTGTAGGATGCTTAGCCATATCACTCCTCTTTACCCACCAAATGACAGTAGCACACTCTCATGTAACAGTCATAGTCACCCCTGGATGTTACCAGGTCTCCCTGAGGGTAGTATCATCCAGATTGAGAACACAGTGGTGAGGAGAGATCTTTCTGCCATGAGAAAAATCTATGGAAGTGGTTGGGGACCTCGAGTTCTGGTTCCAGGAGATTCACTATGCCTGATCAGGAATTTTGTCACATATGGGTCCAGCTGTACCATCCCTAGCTGGCCACGGGTGTCCAGATGTCATATCCCTGTCTCCATATCTCTATTCAAAGTATAAGAAGTGCCAATTAGATTTCCTGTAGAAAAGGGAGGAATGTGAAGTTTCACAAATGAGAAATTTATTTTAAAATGCACAGAGGCAGGAGGAAGAGAGAGGCAGATACTTTCATGGTGCTCACATCCATCAAATTTACCGAGACCTCCAAGGAAAGGAAAGACGTCATCACTGCCTTTCTGAGGTCTCCACATGTGAATCAGCTATGCGTTTCTTAGGCATTCAAGTTAATCATTGTGTTTCCCTACTGAGATCAAGAATGATGCACCTGGTCAGTCTTCCTAGTACAAAAATCTACATCTCTCCAAGGATAGCAGGATAATTGTACATCCTTGAGCAAGTTAGTTCACTGACCCGAGCCTCCACTTCTTCAACTGGAATATGGAGTCAGTAATTTTCATGTCACGGACTTGTTAACTGAGGAGTAAATACATCAAGTCCTAGGAAGAGTCTATCATATAGTATGTATTTAATGATGTTTCTTGTCTATCTGCTCGTCTCTCTCTGCCCATCTCTATTTACTAATTGGCTCTGTATCTGGAAGGAGACTATGTGCAGGTATCACACCGTTGATGCAGATGTGTGGCTGCTATTATAATTCCGGAGAGTGCTTCTATATATATTTGAAACATCTGGTTCCCTCAAGACACAGTTAAGCTGGCTCTTAATGATACTCAGTACATATTTGGAAAGTGAAATTTTGGTGAATAACACATGTGTCTCAGGCTCCAGATGTTTGGTAATATATTGTTGAACCATCCATGTAACTGTGAGTGTTTCTTACAAACTCCTGGCAGCCTGCTTCTGAGCTGATGTGCTGGAATTAGTCTTGCGTAATCTTGTAAAACAGATTGATCTGATCTCAGAAGTCAAGAGCCACTCAAAAAGACAAGGAATTCTAGGGCCAGAGAGATGGCTCAGCAGTTAAGAGCACTGATTGCTCTTCTAGAAGACCTGAGTTTGGTTCCCAGAATCCACATGATGGCTAACAACTGTCTGTAACTCCAGTTCTAGGGGGTCAAAGCTCTCTTCTGGTCTCCACCGATATTGCATGACATAAGTCCATTTACATATAGGCTGGGGAAATATTTCCTACATATAAAAATTAAAAATTAAATTAAAAAAGAATAGGAATTCTACATATTGATTTTACTTTCTGTCTCTCTGGAAAGAAAATCTCTTTACTAAGGTTTTTTTGGTTAAATATCAACTTTACTTAGTCACGTGGATATTGTTTTTCACAGAATCTAAAGGCCTTGGGTCATTTTTAAGGTATTTGGCTAATCAATATGTTGGTTACTATTTAATCACATTTAAATGAGAACTGAGCGACTTCTGACCATTTTGAACATAAATAGATGTTTCAGGTTCCAGTTTAAAGATATCTGCAACTTTCTAAGTAGACAAATCTGATCCTTCAAGTTGATGTTGGTGTTGGCTTCCACACAGATGTTTGCTGTTGTTTTCTTTAGCTTGTCTTTGATGACATGGCAGCCTGAGGTAACTGCACAAGAGAAAGTGAACCAGTAAGTGGCCTTCAGATTTTGCAAAATCAGAACCCTCTGCTGGGGAACGAAGACACTTTGATCTGGCAGTAGGCTGTGTGCTCATGGAATGTGACCTCTTTTCCTCCTGTCACTAATCCAGTAAAGGTGGTTGGGACACTTAAAAGGCTGATGGCAGTAGTCTGATCAGCCCGGGCTGATCTAAATTAGACTACTACTTTAATCTAGCACTCGGGCAATCCAGGATAAATCACTCAGTCTCTTTGACTCTTACTTTTCCTCTCTACATACTGAGACAAATAATTTCTCTTTTATAAAACATAATACAGATGCCTTAAGATCCTGCGTTTAAAATTCATCTTGCATACAGTAGGCACTTAATAAGTGATAGTTTTTTCAAGTGGTGTTAGACAGTTCACTTCTTCATCAACAATAAAAGAAAGTGATAAAAATGCTACCAAATACTGACTGGAGAGGATAAAGTTAGATAATTCTGTGCAAAATTGTTTCGGGAAAACAAGAAGCTATAGAAATGCTCAGCCGGGTCATGTATCTGTGGGGTAACGGCTCAGGTAGCATTTTCCCATGTCCACTGCATTTTGCCTATTCTAGTTCCTTGAGATTTCCAACATGACTTCATTTGTTTATATCTTTCCATTAAATATTTTGTAGCACTTAAAGCCACATCTTATTTCACCTTTGGTATAGCTTTTACACAGTCTCTGTCTCTCAAGCATTAGAGGGTTTAAATAGAGTGAATTTATTCAAATTCTTATGAGCTTTTTAAATTTTGAATCATTATTGTTTTTAAGTATGAGAGAGATATTTCCTTTTAACAGTGTGGTGGGGGGAAACGTGTTTTACAAGCAGATAATCTGCAACTTGTATTTAAAGCAAATATAATTCTGAAATATCATAAAATTCATCTCTAATAATAAGATACAGGCAGGAGATCAGTGGTAAAGGAAATCTCTGCTGATATACTCTTCATTATAAAAGCTTATCATTGTAACTCTTTTTGAAAATGAACGGAGTCTTGATGTTTGATGAACTTATCAAACAAGACAGACCAATGAAGAGGCAAATTTCAGTCAAGGCTGAAGGGAATCAACCCAACACTTTAAAACATGCTGAAGGAGGAAATCATGATGTTATTGTGTCTAACAGCAGTATATCTGACATTGGTTTTGAAAATGGAAAGTTACATAGTGAAATCCTTCTACTAGATTTAAATCCTGGACCTGACGTTTACTGCTAACAGTTTTGTGATCTCAGGCAGATTATGTAACCTTTCTGGTCTTAATTTTCCATACTTGTAAAATGGGAAGAAAGTAAGAGCAAGAATTAAATACTTGCAAAATACCTAGGACAATGCCTGTCACTGAGTAAGCATTCTGCAAAAGCAGTTGCCAGTTATAGTGAGGGATGTGATTGCTATTTGTTGGTATTTCCATTCTCTTGGATAGTTGACAGCAATCAGAAAGAAGACGTTTATAATGTGCCAATTGGTACGGGTCTTCCAGATTTATTCTGATCAATTGGAGACAGCAAATATTTTATTTTTAACGAAAACACTCTTCTTCCCCAAAATAAAGTTCCACACAAATCCTAACATGGAAGACAGATTATGTCTATTTATACTTTTAATGGTACATATTTATTTTTGTAAGCTCATGTTTAACATTTGCTTGCTATAATACCTTGATAGAAATAGAAGATTCTAAGATAAAAGAATCTTAAAGCCATGGTCATGGGAAGACGTTACTCATTAACTGCAAAATCAGAACATATTTTGTACAAGTAATACTTTTTAGTACGCATTCAGTAGATGGATTTTTAAACCCTGCAATTCTTTCAGTTAAGATTCGCTTTATAGATATGAATGTGATATTAGTAGACATTTCATGTTATTCAGTACACCTACTTCACGTTGGTGCTTCATGTGGCCTAAGTTTTCACCTCCTTGTTCTGTCAGCTGCTAAGAGAGGGGAGTGTTGCAGTATTCAGGTATACTTGTGGGTTTGCCTATTTCTTTTTCAATTCTATCAGGCTTCTATATTTTGAAGCCTTTTAAGTTTAAATAATACTTGTGTACACTATATTTGTTACTGATCGAATTGCTGTGACACAGTACCCAAGAGAGCAACTCAAAGGAGGAATAATTTACAGAGGGTTCATGTGATGGAGAAGAGTAGAGGGTCCATGCCGCAGTAGGGAGGGCGCAGAGAAAGGCGCACCAGCTCTCGGCTGGCTTCTTTTCACCCCTTTGATTCTGTCAGGACTCTTAGCCCATAGGATGGCTCCACCCACATTCAGGGCAGGTCTCTCCCCCTCAGTTGATTCCTTCTGGAAAGGCTTTCACAGACATGGCCAGAGGTGAGAGGCCAGATCCCCTCAGTGATCCTAAATCCAGACAAACAGACGATGAGGATTATCTGTCACTCAGGGTTGTCTTCTTGATGATCTGCCCCTTTATCATTGTCTTTGAAGCTTATTTTGTCTAACAGTAATATAGTCATTCTTGCTTTTTTAATTTTTTTATATTTTCATGGAAATCTTTACCTAATATTTTATTTTAATTTATTTGACCATATTTTTAAAATGTACCATCATGTAGATATACAAAGATGAGTTTCACTTTATTTATCTAGTCTAATTATTGTCTCTGTCCTATTTTGAGTTTTACACATTTCACATGACAGTTCTTAATCAAATTTAGATCCCCTCCCTCCATCCATTCCCCTCCAAGCCCCACTGGACCTCATGTATTCCATCATACAGGTTAAGTCCTATCCAGCCAATCATTAGTGCCCAGATGTCCTTTAGTGCAGTCCATCCACTGGAGTCTGGTCTAGAAATCGTTAGTAAGGTATACCCTCCATCTCCGAGTACTAATTAGTCTCCAATAGTTCTCAGTCTAGGTCTGGCCCACCACCAATTTCTATTGATCCACTCTGGGCCCTTGTCTAATTGAGTTGGCGTGGGTCCTGTGCTCAACGCCACCATCGCCACATTTTCACATACGGAACTTCCAGTAGACTGAAAGGCTCTGCTTCCCTAAATTCACCAACCAGCCCTGGCTCTTACCATCTTCCTGCCCCCTCTTCTGCAATGATCCCTGAGCCATAGGTGGGTGAGGTTCAATACGGGAGTTCTATCCAGGAATACACACTCTACAGTCTCTTCTTCCATAAAACTTGGCTGATTGTGGCCTTCTGTGTGCAGAGCACTATGTTGTCTGAGGAAGCTTCACGGGTGAGAGTTGAGGCTGCTTTAGTTTTCTCTCTACCCCTCATTCTGCTGTGCTCCACGAGCCTTAGATGTAGAGGTTCAACTGCATCTAGGACTGGGCATCTCTCAGACGTGTGTTCTCTGTGTCTGACCAGTTGTGGAATTCTTCTGTAGCCTCCATCTGTTGCAAAAAGAAGTTTCTTTGATGAGTGGTGTACTGTGTGCTTGTCTGTAAATATTAGGATGCATATTTAGCATATGGTGAGAAATTTCATTTCTCTAGAGATACGGCAGAGATGGGTTTCTCTCTAGGATCTGCGCCTCCTCCAGCCCCACATGTGTGGCTGAGTCCTCAGCGCCACTCACGAGTCACTCCCCGGAGAGGGCTTAAAGTCCAGTCGGACAGCTGTTGACGACCGGCCCTTCCCCGGCCGAGAGTGCTGCTGCTCCCGTGGAGGTGCGCTGTGCAGCTGTGACACCTACTAGAACTTAGGGTTGGGTTGGCCCATTGTTGTGTTTCCCCCTTAGCAGTTTGCATGCTATCATCTTGCATCGTGGGAGCTAAACTTCAGGTAAAAACTTCCAGGTCAGTTCCTGCTCCATTGCTCTGAGTCCTGTATCCACAGCCTGTCCTGTCTTCAGCAGTAGGTATTATATTCTAGTTCTGGGGGATAACCAAGAGCTTTGGCAATAGTCTGTGTTATTTTGTGAGTCTCTTGGACCATTCTCACCATCAACACAAAGAGAGGTCTCTTCTGTCTGGCACTGTGTTCCTTGTCAAGCAGCCTCTGGGTGTATGGATGCACTAATGTTCAGACACTGTGCATTTCCCAGGGAGTCTCATGGCAGCACATCCCCACTGGGTTCCCAGCCCTACAAGATTCATTCAGCTCTGCTGGTTTTCCTCCCATCCGACCTCCCTCCTCCCTTCCCAGCCCCAGCGCCTGCATTATCCCCACCCTCCCCACAATAACACCCACCTCCCTCTGCTACCCCTCTCCTGAGTCCCCCCACCCCACCCCCTGTATGACTCTCCTTCCTCTTCTCCCTGCTGATCACTCCCACGTTCCTGATTCCTCCCACCCCCTGACATTCCTGATTCCTCCCACCCCCTGACATCCGTTCCCTAGTAGTCCGCTCTCCTGTTCCTTTACCTCTGTGTATCCTTTCTCTTCTCCTGGCTCCTGGTGTCATCAGGATCTGTACTCACATATAGGGATGGTGCTACAATCTGCAGATGAGGGCGAACGTGTGTCAACTGCTTTTCTGTGTCTGTGTTACCTCACTTACTATAATATCCCCTAGTTCCGTCCATTTACCTGAAAATTTCATGATTTCATCTTTTCTTAGTGTTGCGGAGAACTCCATTGTGTAAATGCACCATATTTTCATATCCACTCATCAGTTGAGGGACATTCAGGTTGTTTCCATTTCTTAGCTATTCTGAAGAGAGCAGCACTAAAGATGAACGTCAGGTATCTCTACAATAGGATGAGTCCTTTAGGTATATGCTAAAGAGGGGTATAACTGGATCATGCAGTAGATTCATTTTCAGTTTTTTGAGAGTTCTGCACATGGCTTTCCACAGTGATTGCACAAGTTTACACTCCCCCCAGCAGTGAATGAACATTTCCCTTTCTCCACGTCCTCTCCAGCACTTAGTGTCTTTCGTTCTCTGGATCTTAGTCAGTCTGACTGGAGTAAGATGGAATCTTAAAGTGGTTTTTTTCTGCATTACTCTAATTGCTAAGGATGTTGAACACTTTTTAAGGTGTTTCGTAGTCATTTTTATTTCTTCATTTGAGAACTCTCTGTTCAGGTCTATAGCCCGTCTTTATAATGGGTCATTTATTTTCATGTTTCTTTGTTTTTTGAGTTCTTTGTATATTCTGGATGTTAATCCTCTGTCGGATGTGTGGCTGGTAAAGATTTTCTCCTACTCAGTGGGTTTCCTCTGCCCTCCCTGGTTGTTTCTTTGGCTGTACAGAAGCTTTGTAGTTTAATGAAGTCCAATTTATTGATTGCTGACCTTAATGCCTGAGCAGCTGATGTCCCATTTAGACAGTTCTTTCCTATGCTGATATCTTGGAAGGTACTGCCTATGTTTTCTTCTAGCAGTTTCAGAGTTTCGGGTTTATATTGAGGTCTTTGATCCACTTGGAGCTGGCTTTTGTACAGCGTGAAAGATAAGGGTCCAATTTCATTCTTCTACAGTAGGAGACCCAGTTTTGCCAGCACCATTTGTTGAAGATGCTGTTGTTCCATTGGTCTACATGTCTATTTTTGTGCAGTACCATGATGTTTTTATGAGTATAGCTCTGTAATATAAACTGAGATCTGGTACGGTGATCCCACCTCCCCCAGCATTGATCTTTTTGCCCCAAATTGCTTTGGCTATCTGGGGCCTTTCATGGTTCCATATGAATTTTAGGATTTTTTTTCTAGCTCTATGAAGAATGTTGTGGGTATTTTGATTGGCATTGCTTTTGCTAAGATGGTCATTTTCACAATATTGATTCTACCAATCCCTTGGCATGGTAGGTCCTTCCTTTTCCTAACCTCTATCTCTCTCTTTAAAGATTTGAATATATCACTGTAGAGATCTTTAATGTCTTTGGTTTAGATTTATTCCTAATTTTTTTTTGAGGTTATTGTGAGTGGGAAGGTTTCTTTGAATTTTTTTTTTTCTGATTGGTTATTATTGGTATATACAAAAGCTACTGGTTTTTGTAAGGTGATTTTGTAACCTACCACTTTGCTGGAAGTGTTAATGATTTCCAACAGTTTTCTGTGTCCTTGGGTTCCTCGGGGTGGTTCTCATTGCATGCACTTCTGTGGTGCTAGTGGGTTTGACTGGGAACATGTAATCATGGTTTTTCAGATTATTTGTGTTTCTGTGCTGCTGTCTGGTCATATGGATGTTTTTGTTGTTTGTTTCTAGTAGGAACTTCTCTGTTTCTGTTTAATTTCTCTTCAGTTGTATCTGTATTGTTTATGTAGATTGGTTCTTTTTTGTTTAGGAATGGAAAATAAATTGGAGCATGTTTGAAGTTCTTTCAGAGTACTAGATTGGTCTGGATGGTTGGGAGGACAGGACGGCAGGTAGGCTGGTCTGGGTCAGATAGATCAGAAGCCAGTGGCGTCTATGCTAGGGGGTTTAGCTAGTCTGGGTTAGGAAACTAGTCCAGAGAACTGAGGGGAGGGATTGGAGGCCGGCTGAGAACAAGACTGGCAGAGGGCAGGGTGGGGGTGGGCCAGAGGAACGGAACAGAGGCTCCGCAGGTGAAAGCTGATTTACCAGACTCCTAGGTGGTGATCAAGAACCTGGGAAGATGTGGGTGGGGAACCTCCTGCTGGCTGACTCAGGGATCTATGGTGGGCTGTTTAGCTAGTTTGGGTTAGGAAACTAGCCCAGAGATTGGGGGGGGGCAAGAACTGGAGCCCGGCTGAGGGCAGGGCTGACCACCTCTATCTTTTTTAAAGGATTTGTTAGATTATCCATTATTGTCCGTTATCATTTGTGTGTATAGGTATAAGGTGCCTCATAATGAATTCATGGCTTTGTGCATGCGAGGCAGACACTTTACCAGCTAAGCTACCTCCTTAGCCCCAACCTCTGCATTTCAGTCACAGTAATTAAGCCATTTACACTAAATATAAATTAAATTGATGGGGTTGGCTTTGAGATTACAATCTGATCATGTGTTTTCAATTTGTCCCATTTCTTGTTTCCATAGTTCTCCCTTTCTAGGGCTAACTTTTAGATTTAATATCATAATTTTGAATGGATCTAGTAACTGTTCTATTTTTGTTGTTATGCTAAGATTTATAACCTATGTCATTAACTCATCACAGCCTATGTTCAAATGACATTATATCATTCTGATAATTTTATTCACCAGCATAATTTCCTTTGACATTTATTATAGTGTTTTTAATCAACGAATTTTGGGGGTTTTGTTACTGTTCTGAAAATGGTAGAATTATGCAAGAATTAGCATCTTGTTTAATCTACTTATGTTATAGAGAAAGAAACTGAGAACCAAGAAGCGAAGGGGAGGTTTTAGCAGCAAGATTTCTCATCTGGCGTTTTATGAATAGTGGTGCAATCACCGTTGCCTCCTTCTAAAATTATTTTGTACTCTTTAAATTGAAGATTGGAGAAGAGCAACACAACTTGGTATATTCTTTTTGTGGCACAGGGAGCAGAGAAGACATGGGTTTTATTGAATACAGTGATCTCTGTGTCAGAAGACTTTATCATCCACTACTGCTTTTAGTATCTAAAATGTAAATCTAGTCTTCTTTTCACTATATTCTTTTAAAAAATGTTTATTGATTCTAGAATTTCATACAATGTATTTCAATCATATTCAGACCTCTTCCCACCTCCACCTCTAACCTCCCTCCCCACACCGATTATGATTATGTCTCCTGCTTTTCGTTGTGCTTTTTAGAAGCCTATTGTCTCTAATCTGCATTTCCTGAGTTCTCTTGAGTGTGGGTTTATCCCTTGGAGTCTGGTCAACCTATCAGGCATCGTACAAGTAAGGAAAACTGACTCTCTCTCCTAGCATCTGTCGATTGCCAATAGATCCTCAGCTAGAGCTGGGGTTTTCCGCTTACCTTCCCCCCTCTGGATTGGGTTTTCTCAGGTTCTGTACATGTTGTCATAGGTACTGTGGGTTCAGTGTGTAACTATCATGTGGTGTCTAGACAACAGTTTCTTTGCAGTCATTTACTGCCTCTGGCTCTTACAGTCTTTCTGCTCCTCTTCTGCAATGATCCCTGAGCCTTGGGAGGAGAGGAGAGGATACAGGGGTCCCATTTAGGGCCAAGCACTCTGAAGCCTTTTTCTCTGTATGTTGATCAGCTGTGGGTCTCTGTTAATCATCATCAGCCCAAGAAGCTTTTCTGGTGAGAGCTGAGAGATGCAGTAATCTATGGGTGTAACACTAAGTCATCAGGAGTCTGTTTAATACCATATCTATTTAGCAAAGTGATAGTAAAGTTCTCCCTTATGGTGTGTGACCTAACTAGCCCCAGATTATCGGCCCTGTAGGGGCTCCATCTTCTGAAGCAGTCCTGAACTCCAGTCGGAAGGTGGTTGCTCACCCCTGGAACATTTGTCCCACTGCTGCACCAGTGGGTATATTTTGCCAAGTCAGTTATTGTAGCTCGCAGGGTTCATAGCCGGGTAAGGTTGATGATTACCTTTCTCTGCCAGTAACATGCACAGCACCTTCTAGTACTATGACAGCTAGCCAGAGATGTAGCTTCAAGGTCAGTACCAACTTGATTCTCCTCGTTTTTCTGTGACTCAGGTATATAGTGTTTTCAGCAATAGGGTTTTAACATCACATATTGGTGAGTAGTCAAGTGCAATTGCAACAGCCAATATTGTTTGAGGATCTATGAGATCTCTTTTGTCAATATTCTTAGTCACAGAAATAGGTGGCATACATAGTCCTTCCAGCCTCTGCACCAGTGACATCATCAGTACCCAAACTAGTTCCAAATACCAAAAACCAAAACCCAAATGGCACTAGGTATGAGCTATGGAGTGTGATCAGATAGGATCCTCACATCCTTCATTACTACCTAGTAGATATCAAACTGGGGCCAGTTAGTTAAACTCTGCAAAGCTTCAAATTTGGTCTAATGGCAATAACACGTATTTCATGGAATTCTTGATGTGTAATACATGTGTATTACAAGGTCTGGAGCATGAGAAGCTTTTTGAAAGCAATTCTCATTGCCCCCTTTCTCTTTTATTGGACATTCTCCATTGGAATGCTAAAACTAAGCAAAGGCTTTGAAGTCAAGTCATGCCTTTGTCACTTACTAGCTAAATAACCTAAAGCAGGTCCTTTCATCTTCCCTGAATCTGTTTTACCCATTCATAGTATAGACTTAATAATTCTTACCACAGGGTTACTGTAATTTAGATAAGTTATATATGAATGTGTTAATTATACTGTGTGGTACAAGTCTCTGTGTGTGTGAGTATGTGTGTGTGTGTGAATATGCACGTGTGTGTGTGTATGATTGCACGTTTACAAGGAGTCCAGTGGAGGTAGTTGGCCAGCTGTATCACAAGCTACCGTATTTCCTTGAGACAGAGTCCCTCACTGCACCTGAAGCTGGGCTGGTGGCTAACACACTCCAGAGATCCTCTTGTCTCCACTCCCCTAGCACACAGCTGATCACCACCTGACTTTTTACGTGGGTGCTAGAGATCTGAACTCAGTTTCTCATGCTTGCATGGCGAAGACTCTTATCCAGCCCCTATTGTGAATTTTTAATTAACTAATATATTCATACAAAAATGTTATTGAGTTCCCATTATTTACCAAGTACTGAGCTCCTAGCAGGGATACAACAGCAAACGATATAGTCGTGGTCTCTGTCTTCCACAACTGTCCATCTTAGGGTAATGATGAAATGAGAGAGGCAGAAGTTCTGCAGACAGGAACCATGTTACCCAGGACAGGGAGGTGGAGGAAAGCTCTCTGAGGGCTGGGGATGCAGCTCAGTGGCAGAGTACTGCCCAGCATGCTCCAAGCCCGGAGTTGAGTCCCCAGTATAGAAAGAAAGGAGGAAGGCTACATGGAGGAAGTGAACTGGATTTGGAAGCCTTGGCCACATGAATGAGGTGGGATCGAAGCTCTGTGAGGAGGAAGTAGTCTCATGCAAACGCTGCAGGAGAACGCAGTTGCATGTGTGGAACTATAAATGTGTATACTGAGTTCTGGGTGCCTTGCAGGTATTTTTTTGCATTCATTCATTTCTCTTAACAACTAAATCGTCAAGATACAGAAGTAACAAAATTTCATTAAAAATTATGAATAATACTACAAAGGAATCAAACAGATCCCTTTGATAGAGACAGAACAAAATCTACAGATAAGCTGGTTGAGGGTTCTCTGTGGAGGGGGTATCTACAGTGAGATGTGAAGGTTAGAGATGAAGTGGCAAGATCAGCAGATGCTGCTCTCTGGACTGGGAAGGTCTGTGATGCATGTGGACTGAAGGTTGGGGAGGCAGGAATGAACTGTGCCGTGAACAAGCGTCAAGTGATGGTCAAAAGTGACATCACAGTGAGTCACGGATTCCATGGTGAGGAATTGCACTTAAAGTTATGGAACACCAAAAATTTTTGGAGGGACTTATAGAAGAGGGATGGAAAGATGGAGGGATTCCATGGAGGGATAATTACATGAATTCTTGCTTGTTTGTTTATTTGTTTATAAAAACTGGTTACTATACAGATATTGGGAAAAAATGAAACTGAAGATCTTTGCCCACAAGAAGCCATTGAATGATCTGTGTGATCTAATAGTGCCTTAAAGTAGCATAATGATTCTTGAGAGAGATGGGAGGGGAGAAACCTGCGATGGCAAAATTGGCAGACATTTTCAAAGGATGGACTAGGAAGGTGAGAGAAAGAAAGAAATTAGACCACTGGCGTGAATTGAGCCTGAGCACCTATAGGTTGTGGTGCTTCCAATAATGATAGGTTCAGTTGATATAGGAGTTGGTCGAAAGACACAATTAACAGTTAAGGTCTGGAGCAATGGCTCAGTGGTTAAGAGCACTGGCTGCTCTTCCAGAGGACCTGGGTTTGTTTCCTAGCACACACATGGCAGCTAAAACCAGCTGTAACTTCAGTTCTAGGGTATCTGAAAAACCCTCTTCTGGCCTCCATGGGCATTGCACACATTGTGCACTTACATGCACGTAAGCAAAACACTTGAACACATAAATAAATAACAAATAAATAAATAATAAACAAACAAACATTTAAAATTAAGAGCTGGAACTTAGAAGCACTTTGTTTTCTGTGCTCAGGAAACAACCAGTAGATACTAGACAGGAAGCCTGGGAGCTCGGTAAGAAAGCGGCAGGACCGAGGAGCGGTTCCAGGAGCAGAGCTGTGTTCAGAGGCACTGGTACAGATGACTGAGAAGGCAGGGAGGCCACTCACCTACTTGAGAATTTGAAAAGCAGAAAAAAAGAGAAGAAAGGCAAGACTCCATCCTGCAGAGTCCGGTTTATAGAGATGCCCAAAGTACCGGCAGTTGAGTAGAAGAACTAACAAGGGATGTGTGGACGTCAAGAGAAAGCTTTCGTGAAGACCGTAATGGCTGGCACAGAGTGGATCGGTCGAAGCTACAAAACCCTCCACGGAGCCTCGCAATAAGAAGGTCGCTGAAGACGGACGACTTCCAAAACCGAGTTTAAAATACCTTTATTTCATTGAGTTTTAATTCCTGTGTAAGTAGATGGGATTAGTTCAATCAGCTTTGAGTCTAAGCTGAGTCTGTTTATTGGGTGGCCTCTGGTAATAATCAAATGGGCTTTTTGACTTTCTGGCCTAGGATCAGTAGCTAATTAATAATTTTGTTTTCTAAATTGCTGAGATGACCACATTCTGGGGTTAAGCATTTGACTTTTCATTTGCATAAAATCAACTAGATTTTAGACACTTTGTCCAACATGCCACCCTAATTTAATTTAATTAAAGTAAATAAGAACTGAGGATATGGCTTAGTCAGTAATATGCCTGCCACACAAGCATGGGAACCTGAGTTTAGATCTCCAGCACTTACATAAAAAGCTAGCACCTGTAATCCCAGTGCTGGGAAGGCAAAGGCAGGAGGATCCCTGTGGCTTGCTGGCCAGCCAGTCTAGCCAATCAGTGAGCTCCAGGTTCAGTGAGAGACCTTGACTTAAACATTAAAGTATAGGGTGATTGAAAAAGACATCCAATATTGACTTCTGGCCTCCATGCACATGTACATACATGTGCATGTGCAAGTGCACACACAAACACACACACACACACACACACACAGGTGACAAGTATACCAGTGGCCCACAGCACAGAGTACATTTCTGAAGAGGACTGAGAGGTTTGATAGGCATGGGTGGAAGGACCAGAGAAGAACCTGGCCTGAGGGCTAGTTTTCTGCTCACACGTGATCTCACTATGAATTCAGAAGTCTCCCAAGATATCTCTGATTTTTGGTGACAAGAAACTTGAAGCTCAATGGGTGGTGGAAACTGGGTCCATACACCACTGATGGACCCTAAACTTACTTGTAAAACAATAGTTTCACAGATGTTGTATAGAAAAAGAAATTATTTGTATTCAAAATAATTAGGGAAATAACAGGATGCTCAAAGGAAACTGCAGAACTTCAGAGAGCTACTCATATAATATCAGACTTTTCATTATTATATTTGTGTGTGTGTGTGTGTGTGAGTGTGTGTGTGTGTGTAGTGTGTGCAACACAGCATATGTGTGGAGGTCAGAGGACACCTTGCGGAAGTTAGTTCCACAATGCATGTCCTGGAATCAAACTCAAGTCATCAGGCTTGGTAGCATGTGCCTTTATTCACTGAGCCATAGCACATCCACCACCAGCACTTGAAATCTGCTTGGATGGCACATTGTAGGTAGTTTATTCAAGTGAATTTGACTATGGAACTTCTATTGTAACCTCGCCTGGACACATAGTTCAAAAACTGGCACTCTATAGAATAAGTTTGAAAAAATATGCACCAAAGCTATATTAAGTTGTGTCCTTTGAGCAAATGAAGAAAACATAAAGTCATACAAAGTAGCATAGCAAATTAGAAGCAAACCCCAGGCTACAATCAATCATATGCTCCTGAGTTTGGGTTCTGTAGATTAACTTTCTTACTAATTTAGTAGATTCTTGCTAGCTCGTAGATGCTTTAAAAGTATTTGCCATGATTTGCTAGACCACGGAATTATTAGTGCCTCCTAAGTATTATCAGTCTGTTTTGCAATGCTGTGGCCAAATACTGGACTGGGCACTTTATAAAGAGGTCCGGTTTACTTGCAGTTCTGGAGGTTCAAGAGCATACTGCTGATTTTTTTGTTGTTGTTTTTCTGATCACGGTCTCAGTCTCACTTACAACTCAGCAGATGACAATCATGGTAGGAACATGAAGTGGAAAGAGAAGTGGGAAGGCAGTAAGGGGCCACATTGCTCTTTGTATAACAACTCACTTTCACAGGGTAGACCATTCTGTAGCACCAACATTAATCTCTTTATAAGGCTGGTGTCCCTATGATGTACTACTTTCCAGTAGATGACACCTCTCATCAACTTAATACTACCATTGCTGGAGACCCAGCCTTTGGAATATGGCCCACAGCAAAGCATAGTATTACATCATTTAAAAACGAGTAGACAGTGACAACATGAACAAGTCCCATGAGAGTTCAAACCAGACAAAATGCCAGCACAGACTTGGAAGTGGGTAAGGAGCCCCAACCCATCCTAAGGAAATTTTTGTAACCAATGGCTGCTGGGAGGGGCAGAGACAGTCTCTTTCAAGGATAGGACTTTTGGTAGGTTAAGCGGGCTCCAGTGAATGGACCCACACTGAAGGACATTTAGGGACACAAAATAGACACTATAGGCCTTATTCTATATATAATAAGTACGTTATACTTATTATTCTATATATAATAGAGTACGTTAAACCAGGTGGAGAGAACAAGGAGAAGGTGCAGACAGGGGAGGGAATTAAACACCGTCAAATTACAGTGCATGAAAATCACAATTCAACCAAAAATAAAAAGAAGTAAAAAAAAATTAAAATAAATAAAAAAATTCAAAATGAGTTGAATTGCCTGGAAAGCTATCTGGCAATACTTGTCAAGCTTTAAAATCAGCCACTCTGTTCTATAGGACATGGTCAGTAGATAACCTAGAATGCAGAAAGTTGGGACTCAAAATCTGTTCATTATAGGAGAGGAAAGCCATCAAATACGAGCTTACGTCTTCTGTACTCTTAAGTGGAAAAATCAAAATATATAATGTGATACTTAGTATGACCTCAACTATATTATGAAAACAGAGTGGAAAGAAATATAATAAAATATTAATGGTGATAAGATTTGAGGTAATGTTTTTAATCATTGTTATATTTTCTTTAATGAGAACACATTACTTGTATAATCATCAAAATGAGGCACATTACAAAATTCATTAGAATGACAAGAAGGAAGCGATATGGGTCATGTGGGCTGGAGGCTGGGTGCTGTGATGATTTAATGTCGGTCCTGGTGCTCCTGCTGAGTCTGGCCTGGGTGAGAGCGTCTGCCTGCTTCTGTCTAGACATCGTGTCACAGAGCTTTCACAGCTGTGACTGCACGGGCTTTTGCTTCTGTCCACTAACGGGCTTACAGTGACACTGTCTTAGTGATTCTACAGCGAGGTGCAGAGCTAATGAAAGAGTCCTTTTCAGTCTCCACATCTTTTGCCTATAAATTCTCTTCCTTCATGTTGCTATATGCATATTCTTATTTTTAGGATATTATATCAGAAAAAAGATATGTGAACCAAGCCTTGAGCTATCAGAATTTTTAGAGACCAAGATTATTTACATTCTAACTAGGAATCAGGTTCTCAACAACGTTACTGCCTATTTCCCAGAAATTGGCGTTGTTCTTCTTCTTCCTCCCCTCTTCCTTTCTTCTTCTCTTCCTCCCATCTTTTCCTTGCAGCATTTCTGAGCACTTTATCCGATACATGATAGAGTTCAGTTGCAATAGAGATAGGACCTACATTTAAAGGGTTTAGAATCGGCCAGATACCAAAAATTATACCAATATTGCAAGTGAGCTAATTAAGTGTTGTGAGGATATGCAAAAATCGAAAAAATTATGTGAAAGGAGGTATTTAGCCAGTCTAAGTAAGCATTCCCCTATGGCCCTGAGACTTGTAATTATGCTGAAAGACTAGGAGTTAATGAGGTGGAGAGGTAGATACTCAGATCAGCGAGGGTTAGGTTATATAGGTAGATATGATGGAAGTTTCAGAGTGACTTCCTTGGAGTGGAAAGTGATTATAAAGGACAGTGGAGTCAAGAGAGGTCTGACTGGAAGAGAAGAAGCTTTGGTGTCAAGATGAAGGTCCCAACGAGGTCCAAAAACATAGTGGGTATCCTTGAGCATCTAAGATAGAAGGGGCAGATGCTGTGGGGGCCCCGAGTAACTATTCACACATTACTCAGAGTTAGAACTGTTTTAGGGAATAGAATGTGACAACTGAAGACACTAAAGAAATGATGATCAGAGAGAAAGAAAAAGGACAAGAGGGCAGAGTACTGAGGAGCTCAGAGTACTGAGTAGCTCAGAGTACTGAGTAGCTCTTTGTAGGAACGAGTCTCAGGGGGTGGCAAGAACTGAAGCGAACTTTTCTTTGATGAGATGGTAGGACAAGCATTACGTATTTTTAACATCTTTTGTGGATCAAAGTTTCCACAAATGTGGTTTATGGACCCCAGAATAATTATAAACACAATAAAAAACACAAGTAATGTATCAGTATTATTAGGAGATTTATTTTGTATTTATAGATCCAAGTATGTTCAAAATGATTTTTCCTGGCAACACTAGGACAATGCTCCCCTCTTCACACTGTTTATGTTTTCACTGGGGTGTGTAATTGTGGGTAAAACGACTGTGGTCTTGTTACAAAGCAAGGCAGCCGTGCCAAATTCGAAAGGAGAAATTTAAGTCTACAACTCCTTCTTAAAGCAGTAAAATTATTGTCTTATTACCCTCCAATCCTTTTTTAAATTAAATTTTTAATTGAATTCCAGAGATTATACAGTATAATTCAATGGTATTTAGATACCCTCCCCTATCCCCAGCTCCCTTTATTGCACCACTGAATTTAACGCACTGTAATATATGTATATATATATATATATATATATAAAATAGTCTACAGAGTCTAATTTGTGTCCCCAAATGTCCTTCAATGTGGGTCAATCCATTGTAGCCTGGTTAACCTACCGAGAGATCGTGCTCGAAAGAGACGGGGTCTGTCCATCCCAGATCCCAGAACACGCCACAATTTTCTTAGCTAGGGTTGGAGCTTCTTACCTACTTCCTCATATTTATGCTCGAATTTTGTCTGATTTGAGCTTGCATAGGACTTGCGCATGCTGTCACCATTGCTGTAAGTTCTCATGAGTAACTGACCAGCGGTCTGGAAAGTTCTATTTCCTTGTGGTTATCTACCACGTCTCACTCTTAGGATGTGTCTGCCCCTCCTCTGCAATGATCCTTGTGCCCGGGAGCAGAGGTTTGGTACAGTGTCCTCCTCAGTGATAAACCCTCTGCACCCTCTTGTTCTCTGTGTGTTGGACAGTTGTGTGTTTCTATATTAATGACCATCTATTGTGTAAGGAAACTTCTCTGGTGAGGGTTGAGAGATGTAGTAAATCCATAGGTATAGCAATAAGTAACTCAGACTCAATATGTCATTAAGAGTCAGTTTAATGTAAGTATTTAGTATTAGGTTCCCTTCTCAGTCCTGTGACCTGTCTAGGTTCAAGTTCCTAAGCCTGATATCAATGTCAGGTATGGGCTCTATCCTAAGAAATGGACCTTAAATCCAATAAAAGAATATTTGTGTCACTGTGCCACATCTTGCCAGGCCGGGACAGTGGTTAGTGTAGTAGTAGGATTCACAGCTGAGTAAGATGATGTTTGGTTTTCCTTCTGATGACATACACAGCACCTCCCAGCACTATGAACACCAGCTAGTAGAGACAAGGCTCTGGGGTCATTTCCAGCTGATTTCTCTGTGTTTGTTCTACGGCTCATGTGTGTAGTGTCTTTGGCAGTAGTAATCCCCAATCCCAGAATCATTGTTTAAATATTCTATGGGGAAATGGGAAGAATGCATAAAGAACCTTCAATGTGTGCCAGGCCTGGTGGCACACGCCTAGGAAGCAGATTTCTGTGAGACCAAGGCCATCCTGGTCTACATAGCAAGTTCCAGGCCAACTGCATTGAAGCTGAAGGTTAGTTGGAGGAAATGCAGTTGCTCAAGTAAATCAAAGCAACCACTTATTTCAGTCAGCATAGGGTTCTATAACAAATTGCTAGGGCTGGTGGCATTTTTCCAGTGCTGCTGATGAGTACAGGATCTTGTACAGGATGACAGGCAAGTGCTCTGTCACTGAACTATATTCTTAGCCAGGCCTGGTGACTTAAACAGCAAATACTATTTTTTCATAGTTCAGGAGACTGAGAAGTCCATGACTAAGCTACCAGAAGATTCAGTTTCTAATAGAAGTTCACTTTCCTGACTCAACTGGTGATGGCTCATCTTTTATGTGTTTTCACATGCCAGGAATGAGGAAGCTCTTGGGGATCTCAGGGTCTCCACCCTCCTGAGTTAATTTTCCTTCAAGAGCCCCATTTGCAAATACTGTTACATTGGGGCTTAGGTTTCAATAATGAAATATCAAGAGACACAAACATATAGTCCATAAGTATTTTTCCCCCAGAACACCATTTTTCCTCAGTACAAAAAGAGCTGTGATAACTACTGTTATTTGAGTAAATGTATTTGGAATGTGTAAAAATGTAACACTGTTTATCACAGTGAAAAAATGTGAGCTCTCCTGCAAAAATGAAAACACACATTCACTACTGTGTACCTGATGAGATCACTGGAGATACAGAGTTTTTTCATATCTTATAGCATGGTATGCTAACACTTATAAGATATGTATACTCAGTGAACTATTATTTTCAAAGTTTCAACTGCCTAATGTTAAGGAAATTGTGTGAGCACATTAAAAATATATGCAGATAAATAGATTTTAATGTAACAATGTACAAAAATTTCAGTGACATTGTTTCAGATTACACCCTTCATCCACCGGTTACCAGTGGATTCTCAGCTAGGACTGGGACTCCTGGCCCCTTCCCCATCCATTCTGGATCCCTATCTGGCTTGGGTGTGCACCAGTCTCACGCATGCTCACGTAAGTGCTGTGGGTTCAGAAGCTGAACTTCATGTATTGTCCTAAGTTCTGTGGTACCCAGACAACACAGTTTCCTTCTGTTCTTTCTCCATCTCTGGTTTTTACATTCTTTCTGCCTCCTCTTTCACAATGATCCCTGAGCCTTCAGAAGAGAAGATATGATATAACTGCCCCATTTAGGTCAGAACAATCCCCAGTCTCTCCTTTTTGGCTTTGTCTTTTTCGCTCTTCTTTCTTTGTTAACTATTTGTGGATCTCTGTTAAACACCATCTGCTACAAGAAACACAAAAGGTAATTTTTTTAAAAAAAGAATACAAAGGGGCCATGAGGCAAAAGTTTGAGAATCATTATTCAAGAGGAACATAATGTTCCTGCCTCTACTTGGCTTTTTGCCTAGAGTTTAAACCTGGGTATCATCACTCACCATGAGTAAGCACTCAAGGCATAACCAGCATGAGATCTGAAATAGTTTTCTCCCTGGGCTAGGGAGATAACTGTGCTATTCTTTACAGTCCAAGCCTGGTTCCCAGGAGCTGTGACAGGTCTGACAGTGAGGGATGACCTCCCATCTTTGTCCAGTGGCTCAATCTTCAAAGTCACGGTAGCAGCACTTATAGGAAGGGCGCAACAAGCTTGTGGCTCGTTCATCTCGCCCTGAGTGATCTGAGCAAGCCCAGGGGTGGGAAGAGATCGCCACCTTGGAGGCAGACCAGTTCCTACCTTCTACCTGTGCCACCCTCACTGTGGTTCTCATCCTCTCACTTCTGAGACAGACAACAGCATGATCAAGAACAGGAAGTAGGCTTTGCCATTAAACCAACCAGATCATGTTTTGCCTGTTACCCCTATGGGCTATGACTGCAAAGAGTTACGTAGATTTTTAGGAATCTCATGTTTCTTATATTTAAAATAGAGTACATGATAACTACTTCCTAGAATTGTTATAAAGATTGAATGATATGGTGTAGGTAATATCCCAGCATGTAACACTTGAAGTCAACTTTTAGTAAATATTATATAAGAGCATTTTTGTATACTTTAAATAATTTGGTTTAAGTAACATTATTTTTGACATAGTTTACCAATAGGACTACAGCAAAGACATGGTTAGTAAGAGGCTCGAATCTTTGAAGCCAGCAAGCACTGAAGAGTCGAACTCAGTCCTTGAGTCCTGGCCTCATTACATCTAGCCACTAACCACTGAAGTTTCTGCTTCTTTGGCTCATGAAATTGTTATCCTCCCTCAAGACTTATTTCTCTAAAAAGACGATCATTTGACTGTCCGATATCCAATAAATGTAAGGGGTTAGTGTACCCGGTACACATTGCCTGAGCTGGTTGTATCCCAAGTTCTTCGCATCTTGTTCAAAGAATTGAAATGCACACTGGAAAAGTAGCAAGGGATTTTATTCAGAGTGAGGTGCAGGGTAGACACCCTTTAAAGGAGCAGCGGGCTCCAGTGGGATTGCTCAAGAGCCCTGGGCTGATTTTCATCACTTCCTGTTGTGGGTTTTAGAGGGACTGAGTTGGATCCTGAGTAACTTTTGTCATTACTGCTCTTATCACTCTTGATTGACAGGTGAAAACATGGGCCTTCTGTACAGGCATGGGTTCTGCATCCCAGAATTCTAATCAAATATACACCCAGTCATGCATAGGCATAAGATGGTAAATCAGGATTTCTCCCTAAAAGTTCACTCTGAGAACACAACTTGCCATACTGTACATGAAACTAAAACCGATTTGGCTCATTTCCTGCAGTACACAAGCTTACCAGGAGGAGCAGCTTACAACTGCTTTGTGAGGCCAGTGAGTCAGGTTGGGCTGACATCTTGTTGACTGCCTCGGTAGGTGATTTCACCTCCAGTAGCTGTCTGCCTTTAATGGGAGTTCAATAAATACTCTTTCTTCATTTCTTACAAACCAGACTCTTACTTTACCTTTGTATCTCAAAACTGATGCCCGGATCTTTCCTCCTTTAGGAAAGCAAGCCACGCTGCGACCCCCACGGCAGTTGACTGCCAGCTGAGCAACTGGTCAGAATGGACAGGGTGTTTTCCGTGTCAGGACAAAAAGGTGAGCCAGTTAGGACCTGTTTGGGGGCACAGCCCACCTGGTTTGTGTATTAGGAATTCACATGGAAATAAGCAGCAAGCATCTTATCTAGGGCTCTGGAGACAAACCGTATCTGGATGGAGGTGTTTGGAAACCTCAGGGACACCAACGGTGAGGCCTGTTTCTGCTTCTCTTGACTTTGCTCATAAGACATCATTGCTTGAGACTGTAGAAGATATGTATGTTATGACTGGGAAAATGGCCATCAGGACATGGGCACAGTCATGTCCCATGAACTCTCTGGTTTCTGGTCACCATCTTACTCTCTAATGAAGGTCATCTGGAGGGACTGCTAGATGGCTTAGTAATAAAAAGTCAAGCCACCCAGACAGCAGGGTAACAGAGCTAAGTTGTGCTAGGCAATACCACAAAGGGTGTTCCTGAGAAACCCATGCCTTGAAAAGCCCGGCACACCCAGCACATAGAGCTGTGCCTAACTTGCCTGTTAAGGTGGCTCTGAATGATCCAAAATGATCCCTAAATCTGGTGCCAAATGAAGGGAGGGAGAGGGGGAGTACTCTGTCCTATGCTTTGCTCTGAAGCACTGGCTCCTGAGCTGTCTAGATCTTGAATCAAGCCCAGTTCCCTTACCAGAGCCTCTGCAGGGCCTGCTGGTGATCACCCAGCCTCCAGCTCTGCCCCAAGGTTAAGCGCAGATGCGCTTCGAATGCTTTTAATGAGTTCAAAATCACAGAGCTACAAAGTAATGGAAATGTAATTCAGAGCTGATTTATTCAATGTCAGAGCCCCAAATTCAGTATTCTGCCTTTCTTAGCTTATGAAATGACAACACACCCTTACATCTCACTGAATGTGTCTACCCCACATTGTCATTTTGCTCTGTCATCCTGTATTAGTTTCTTGAGTCAACAATAACCAGTTTTCACAGACACTGTAGGTTGAAACAATGGACATTTGTTCTCTCATGGTTCTGGAGGCCAAAGATAAGAAATCAAAGGGTGAGCAGAGCCAGGCTCCCTTTCTGAGGCTCTGAGGGAGAAGCTGTGCGCAGTCCTGGCCTGTGTCAGCGTTTCTCCCTCTCTGCCTCTCTGACCACACTGGCTCCTCTCTTCAGTGTCTGCTCACCTGCAGTCCCCTTCTGCTGTCCTCTTATAAGAACACCTGGTAACATATTGGGATACCCAGAAAACAAAAAGCAATCTCATTTCAAAAACCCTAGCATTGTCTGAAAAATGTTTCCTAAAGTTACCAACTTCTGCAGATACAGAGTTATCGTTTTGTAGCTATTACTCTACCTATCGTATATCCCAAACTTGTCTTTAATCCATGTTTCAGTTTAGAGCAGATTGTACAGGGGAATCTCTTACAATTTAAATCAGAATTTAATTACTTCCTTAAAGACTCAGAAAGATATATGTGTCTATAAAGTAATACCTAAGATAATTAAATCCTGTTAATTATTTAAGTAAAACACCACCTCAGTTTCCTTTTATTAATATGTTTCTTCCTCTCAAAGTCACCCAAACAAAGATGTGCATTTCTGGAAAGAAACATTATCTACTAGATAGAAAAGAAAATTATACTTTAATGACACAAACCACAGACAACAGCATGGGGAAGTCCCTGGGGGAGCATTGGCACTAGCCTGCCTGCAGCCCAACACCTCCATTACTTCAGAGCAACCCAGGAAACAGGGAGCAATGGAAATGAACCGGAAGCATTGTTCCAAGTACAGAAACTACATGCAGGATGGTAATGGCATTAACAGTCACCATCTATCAAACACTTTCTGTGTCCCAGGCACTGCAGTAATGCTTTATATAAATGTCCTGTCTTTGACTTTCACAGACAGGTGCTGTCATCTGCTGTGAGGAGGTTGGTCTCCCATTGAGAATGGGAAGAAATTTAAACCTCGGTCAGTCTGATTCCAAGAACTTTGAGAGTTCTTGTCTTTTTCTTTCCATTCATTTCTTTTATGTCCTGCCTATTCTCCAATTTGAGATCCTTCCTCTTCAGCCTCCATAACCTCCTGAGACTAGAGGCAGATGCCTCTTTGTCCTGTTTAAAGGAGCTGTATTATCACTAATTACAGCAACACTCCCAAGCACATAACATTTTATAAACAAGAAAGTTGAGATAATGGGGACGGAGAGATGGCTCAGCTCTTGCTGGTTTTACTGGGATTGGAGTTCGGCTCCCAGGACCCACGTTGGGTGGTCTTCAACTCCAGTTCTTAGGGAATCTGATTCCCTCTTCTGACCTCCCAGGGTACCTGCACACACATAAATAATTAAAAAAATAAATCTTTAAAAAGGAAAATTGAGGATCAGAGCTGTTAAAAAGTTTACCAAGTAATGCCTGTACAGTTGGTGGCTTAATCAAGATCCCAACTGTGTTTAAGCTGGTATTCATGAATACTTAGTCCCATAAACTTGTGGAGTAGATAAGATTAAGATATAGTGTGTGGTCAATAGTGCAAATCCAGTCAGTGTTGGCTCCCATCACCATCGTCTTTATAGTAGTTAGCAATTAAGGCCCATAATTTCCAGAAATGCCACTTCCTGAAAGAAAATCACCAGAAAGAATTATGAATGAGTCATGGCCAATCACGACAGGCAAATGTGATGCTCTGGTTATCAGGATCCGGCTTGCATTCATCTACCTATGTGTCTGGTGTCGGGAGGGAGGGATAAGTCAACCTTAACAGAAACATAGAAAGTCCATCCTAAGGGAAGAAAAGATGCCACAACCAGAAGAAATGCTGTAAAGGAAAAGCAGAAATGTTCTCTAAAAGTATCGGAAGCCAAATCTGAACGTGTGAAGCTACCTAATGCTCTTTTCTTCACTGCCTGTAGCCACAATGCGAAGTGCTCACAGACTGACGCGTGAGACAGATAGGGGAATGACCAGGGCTAAGGGCGAAGGTAGACCTGAGAAGGGTATGAAGCTAGGGAAGGCGTTCCAAAGGATGGAAACCGTGGAACCTGAAAGGTGAACACTTGAAAGATGAACTGCTTGAATCTGGGAACAGAGATCCTTCCTAGCAAGAAGGAAGACCGTCAAAATTCTTTTATCCTGGTCTTTCATATGATGCTTAGGGTCCTCATTCAGAATTCCAGCTGGTGACTGTGTCACCTCTGGCTGAACATTGCTCTGCATGCTCATCTGTCCCCTTATAAGACAGCTCTGTAAGCAGCTCTCAATCATGACACAGTTATGCCTTATGTCGAGCTGAGCCCTGCCTGTATAAATCTTGGTTGATTGATTGACAAGGCTATGTCTGGTTCAAAATTTGATTTAGTACCGACACCGGAGCCTCTTGCAGCCAAGCAAGTTTGGGGGAACCATCTGCAGTGCTGATGTTTGGGATGAGGCCAGCTGTTCCACCCCCACACCTTGTCTAAGGCAAGCACAGTGTGGACAGGATTTCCAGTGTAAGGATTCAGGTGAGGAGCACTCCAGTGCATCAAAGCTGCACCTGTCAAATGTAACATGTAAAGCGAGGACCAGAGAGTTTGTTAAAATGCAGACTTCTAACCACTGGAGGTTGGGGGTGGCCGGGGGGTCTAGGAGTCTGTGTTTTAATCAAACCAGCAGCCCATGTCATTTAAAAACATGATTTGTTTTATTTTCTTAAATTATATGTATGTCTGTGTCTTTGTATGGGTATGTATACATTTGAATACCCTCAGAGATCAGATGTCAGATCTCCTGGAGCTGGAGTTACGGGCAATTGTGAGCCACCTGGTGTGGGTGGGTGCTGGGAACTGAACTCGGGTCCTCTGCAAGGGCAGTACATATTCTTAGCCACTGAGCCATTTCTTTAGCCCCAGTGCATGTAATTTTGATTCAAATTTGAAGAAATATTTTTGATTAATTTAGAAAGCATGTAATTCATAATTAATAAATGGATAATACTGATTAAATACAGATTTGCTAGGTACATATATTATAGGTCAGGAAGTGTGTGGCGTGCTGTTCATATGGAGATAAAAAAACAATGAACCTGACCTTGAGGGATTCCTAGTCAGTTTTGAAGAGAGACCTACAAGAGATTAATTACAATGGGGTAGCCAATGTGTCTTGTGCATGGGTCTGTGGGGTTCTCCAGTAAGAAGTACCCAAATCTGCTTTGGGGACTCATAATGGCGTTTGAGTCGGGACTTGGAAAATATAACCTTCGGTTCCAGGAGATTGTGCAAAAACATGAGAATTCAGGGGCATCTGGAAGAAGGGTGGAGGGAAGCTCCCGGAAGATGAGGTCCAGGGGCTGACTGGGCAGAATAGCATTCTAGAAGATAATGGGGACTTGGGTGTTGAGAGGGAGAAATGGGCAGGCCTGGGCTAAGGGATGCTGAGAGGAGCTCACCAGGACACAAGAGACAGGGCGGACGGGGGGATGGGACAGGGAGGAGGGCCACCTCCCAGGCTGGAAAGGCTTGTGACTGCACACATGAGTCGTGGGGGAACGCGGTCCAGGAAGCACCCCCATCTTGGTTTCTCATAGGTCGCTGCCTGAAGCACCACCTGGTGTGTAACGGAGACAGGGACTGCCTTGATGGCTCGGATGAGGACAACTGTGAGGATGTCAGGGCCATCGATGATGACTGTCAGCAGTACGAACCTATCCCAGGATCAGAGAGGGCAGCCTTGGGGTGAGTGCCTGCTTTCTGGCAGTTCAGGAGTGCCAAATGATTGTTATCTCATCATGAATATCAGCGCTGGGGACAGACAAGGCCTGTTCTGTAAAGTTCCTCTGAACGAGACCTGTGAGCAGCTCTTGTCCCCTAGAGTAGTTTGTGGTCCTGCAAATGTGACGTTATCTGCGTTTTTCCTTTTTCAACCCGAGGACCCTCCTCTCCGTTCCGTCTGTTCCACCTCTCCTCTCACCCCGACATCATTTCCAAGGCCCATGTAAGGTTATATCTTCCATGAAGCCTCCCCAGGTGTTCCCCAAAGGCAGCTCTTCCCTGAGGTAACTGGCTTTTCCAACAGCTTTGCCCACAGTCTTTGTACCATGGACAGGTTAACCGTGTGATACGGAGCAATGGGCTTTGGGGTGAAACAGAGGCTCAGACCTCTCCTTCGTCACTACTTGACTCAATTTTCAGCCTTAAGTTTTTCTGTTGAGATGAAATCAGCATTAGTTACTTTCCTCATTGCCACAACCAAATGCCCAACAAGAAGCAACTTCAAGGAGGAGCCGCTTATTCTGACTCGCAGTTTGAGACGCAGTCCGCTACGGGTGGAAGGCGTGGTGGCGGGAGAAACACAGCTGTGGTGACACTATTAGGATGTCTTGATGGGTCAGGAAACAGGAAGGGGTCTACAAACCTCAAGGCCTACACTCCTGAGACCCGCTTCCTCCAGATAGGCTCCCCCTCCAAAGGTTCTACCACCTGCTAAAAAGTACCATCAGCTGGGGATCATATGCTCAAGCTCATGAGCCTATGGGGGACATTTTCCTTCTTATAATACTGTCACAATGAACATCTTTGTCCATGTATTTTTTGTGCGTGCATGTGATTATTTCTCTGCAGTAGTTTTCCAAAAGGTAGGATTCTAATTATACCCCTTTCACTTTTACTGGGGCTTTTGTAACCATTTCTCCCCCCAGATGTTTGTAGGCTTAGTGGTTACAGTATAATTCTTAGGCCCACTGTTGCTTTGAGTTTTTGTTTGGTCTGTTTCAGAGGCTGTATTTAAGCTACTGGCAGAAACATATTCAGTGGGAGGGAGGTAGAAACCGCAGGGCAGCTAGATTTCACCGTCGAAAATATCTTAGGGAAAATCCAACTCTGACTATAGGCAAATTATTTAATTTTTTTAAGCTTCAATTTCTACATTTGCAAAATTGTCATGAGGTTAAGGGCTAATGTATGCTAAATGTCTAGGTTAGAATGCATTTCAGTTCATCAGAGTTATTATTACATCACCCCCACTAATTAGAAGAAAGAGATGGAAAAAGGGAAAAAGGAAGTGAACATACACTGAATTTCCGCTGGGTGCCAGGTGCTCCGAAATTATCCATCATCTGTTCTTTGAGGTGGGGTACAGCCACAGGTTAGCCTTTGTTCTGTTTCTGCTTCTGTGCCCATCACTGAGGACACAAACAGTCAGAGGAATGCCAAGTTAAATGTAAGTACTCACTAACAGGAATACTCTGTGTCCAGAGCATTCAAAGAAGGCCATATGGAGGAGCTGACTTTTGAAGTGGGTCTAGAAGGCTCCATAGAAGTTTTGGAGACAGACAGAAGAAATAACTCTGATGCTTTCATTGTCCAGTCTTCCTAATGTATGTTGTGCTAACAAAGTCGTAGTCGGTTACAAGGGAGTGGCAGAACTGGAAATTACACACTGTGCTTCGAAGACAATGACCTTTCTGAGGATTCGGGTCTCATCCTAGCAACAGAGCCCTTTCTGAAATAATACTAGCAATATCTATTCAGTGCTTCATGTATGCCAAGCCTGACTATGATTCCTTGGTAAGTGTTACCTCAGATTCCACTCCAGGAGGGTGGTGCTATTACTAATTGCTTTTAACAAGTAACTAAACTGAGGTAAAGACATGAGAAGATTAACCTGTGCTTGGACTCAATAATTGTGCTCATTCCTTCCTAACTTAACAGCTAGTCAGAGCTGCCAGTTCAAAGCACTGGTCCAGATGCACTGGTCAAAGGCCACCTGGGGGCCCGGGCTCAGCCCACTCAGTCTCTTGGTGTTGGCTGGTCTCCTGTGTGCCACAGGGTTCCCCAGGGCTCCACCAAACACAGCTGGAGAAATCATCACTTACCTTACCAACTGCATGTTCTGGAAGATGACATGTTATATTTGCCTCTGCAAAACTCTCTTCCAGGATCTGTCTTTCCAATTTAGGTACAATATCCTGACCCACGAAGAAACCCAGAGTGTGTATGATGCCAGGTACTACGGGGGCCAGTGTGAGACGGTGTACACCGGGAACCGGCGGCAGCTCCGGTATGACCCCACTTGTGAGCGCCTCTACTATGGGGATGATGAGAAGTACTTCCGGAAGCCCTACAACTTCCTGAAGTACCACTTTGAAGTAAGTCTGAACGGAAACACTGTGCGGGGGTGGTAGAGGAGTGGCTATTGGTGGAGACAGCTTGCTCTGGAAGCTTTGATTTTCCACTGGGTTGAAAGCCGCTTGGCACCTGCCCCGCACGCATTCTCAGTGTTGAGGGTACTGAGGGGCGAGGGTCTAACCGGAAAGGGACAACCCGGCCGCGCAATCTCGGCTCCATTTTCTTCCCCAGCGCTTTTCCAAGGAATGGCTGTTAGACTGTGACTGTGTAAGGCTGTGAACAGCCATTGCGTTGCCCGTCTCTGGCCTATTCCTCCAGTCCTTAAGGTGGTGGGACGCAGGCAGGTGGTTCTGAGACCTGTGCAGCTGCAGTCACCAGAGCAGCTCAGAAAAGGTGTTCATGTCTCTTTTATATGCTTTAAAAAGTGTTCTTTTCAAAAGTTCTTGCAAATTGTTGGTGATTTAAGTTACTCTCTATCTCCAAAACCCTGTGGTCTCCTGGCCTCCCAGAGCACCATAGAACTCACAACACAATTCAGAGCCTGCTCAAGGACCACTCCTTCCCCTCCCAGCAGCCTGTGTGTGAGGTGTCCACACTACAAACATCACTGAATTGCCCTGTGCCAAATTTTTCACATCAGTTCTTCCACAGAATCTTTACAGCAATAAAATAAGATACATATCGGCATTGTCCCCAGATATTAGAAAGAAAGGAACTGTCAGTTCCAAAGCTGTATTGTGACACACATGAGATTTCCATCCAGATCTGTCTAAACTAAGACCAGGCTATGCATCACTTAGAAGAGTGGACATAAGACTGGATGTATAGACTCAGGTACATTAGATCTGTACATACTCTATCTACAGAGGCAGATGGCTAGTCAGGATGATGAACAATTATCTTGGCACATCCTACCCATTCTCAAACTGCTCAACAGAAGGTACTTATAGCCTTCTGGGGTCTGTTTTTGAGACGTTTGCATCTCCAGTTCTGTGGTTGCCTCTACTAGATAGCAGCCTTGTGCAGAGCCAAGGTGGAAGACAAAACTCACAACCCACCATTTTCCTAATTGTGAGGGAGATCTGAGGTCTCTGGGTTGGGCCAAATGGGCTAGTCTATTTGTGGTCACAAGGTTCTGGAGTCTTTATGACTAGGGACCATGATGTGAATCGTACCTGTTCATCCTCAGGTGACAAGGGAACTCTAAGCACCACTGGTCCTCAGAGACTCATGCTAATGGAGGCTCCATTGCAGCACATGCTCTTGGGGTTGCAGAGCAAACGACTCACATGCTCTGAAGGTGTATTTCTATGGCTCATAGAATAAGACCTTGTGTTGGCCCAAGTCAGTTGGGAAATGAAACTTCATTGAACCAAACATTTGTGGACAGCCCTAAAGAGTATCATTATCTGCAAAGCTTTCTTGGCCCCTTTCCTCCCAGGTCAATACCCATTCATGACTTTCTGAATCCTACCAGAGTACAAGCAAGTAGCCTTCCTCCAGAAAACAATGAGCAAACCCAAAAGCAATCCGTGCTTGAAAAATAAACCATTTTATTGGTGACGAGCCAACGTGCGTGTGGTATGTAAATGAACATTTTAGAAGCAGTAGCCATCACTGAGTAGCATTGCTGGGTTTCCTGTGGCTTGGTGGGCATCAGTCTGATGCCTGGATTAACCTTTGAAAAGAATTGTGCCAATCTAAAACTTCAGATAGCTTACAAAATGCCTTATTGGTTATGTGTTGAAAGGTAGCCATGCATGTACAAATCTAACATCTAGTTTTCTCTCCTCAGGCCCTGGCAGACACTGTCATCTCCTCAGAGTTTTACAATGATGCAAATGACCTTCTTTCTATAATAAACAATGAGAAGTCTAAGTCCAATGCCATAACCTTTGGTGTAGGAGCAGCAAACAGTCCTTTGACCCTGGTTGGGGGAGTAGCCTGGTCCGATGAATCTTCCTTCTTGACTATGTTGAGCAAGTATAATGAGAAGGTATTAAAACATAATGTTAGTGTCTCACAGTATTCTGTAATCTACACTGAACACATATTACCTTAATTGCATTAAAAAGTACAGTAGTAATTGAACCTTAATTTGCTTGTGTAATTGGAAATGTCTTATCAGTGGTGATCATGTTTGTATTTCTTATTATACTCTTTCACAAAGAACCATCACAAAGGGAATAAAATTGAACCATAAGACCAGAACTCTTGTCAGTTTGCTCCTCCTCTAACTCCTTGGCACGGTGAGCTGGATGGTGTACAGAAATGCGCAAAATAGTGGTGCAAAAGAAAACCAGTCAGATCCTCTAAATTTGACTTCAAAGTTTCTAAAACAAGTCTTATCTTTTCAAATAAATATGGGGGGAAGATTTATCCATCAGACATTCGTGTCTATTATACTCAGGTATCAAGAGAGGCTTCCCTGAGGAGGAGATATCCATCTTAGCTGAAATTAAAGACCAATACAAGATGTCCAGACAAAGGGAGACAGACATTGACAGAGGGTCTGTATATTAGTCAGCTTTCTGTCACTGTAATGGAACACCTGAGATAACTGGCTCATAAGAGAGAAATTCAATTAGCATATAATTCCGGAGGTTCCATTGCAAGGCAGGGCAGACTCTTTGCTTTGGGCCTCTGATGGCGAGTTCTAGTGGGCAATGGCTGGGAAGGTATAATCAAGCAAACTGCTCACGTCATGAGGCAGGAAGTCAAAGAGCAAATTGGGAAAGGACCAGAGTCTCACAAACTCCTTCAGGGGCACGCCCCCAATGACCTAAGGACCTCATACTTGTTGCCACCTCTGCAAGGTCCCCCCTCCCAACAGTGCCACTGAGAGGAACATTCCTTTAACATATGAACATTTGGGGACATTCTACATCCAAACTATAGCAAGGTGTTAGGCAAGGCCATCAGTGTGTGTGCAAAGGCATAGATAGGGAGAAGACTTGACGCAAACCTGAGGGTGAAAGGGAATTAGCTCACATAGTGGAGAGGTTACCATGAGTCAGAGAAATAGTTACTAAATTTACTAGAAATCAGTTCATTAGCACTTCATCAGCATTGATGCCAAGATCATGGGTCTAATTAGGTTTCAAAAAGTCAGCTTGGATGATGAAAATACGGTTTAGTGACTTAAGTTACTTGAGCAAACACAAGTAGCATTCAGGAGCTTTGTGTAAATTAGCTGTTGTTCTGAAGAGTATTTTCCTGAATTCTGGCTATGGCATGCAAATGTGGACTTTTCTAAAAGCAAGTGATCTCTTTAAACTGTCATAACCCCTTTGAATCAGGGTTTTTACTATATGGAAATAATCCCAGAAATGACGATCTAAACTTATTCAGTACCTCTTGCGACTACCTTTGAGACTCTTACTTTTCCTTACTACTTAATGATTGCCTCCAGAATGTGAGGTCCATGAGAACAGAGGTCTATTTCATCAAAGATGATGTCCTTTGCACCTCTCATAATGCATGCATCTTCAGGAATAATCAGTATTTCCTCAGCATATTGCATTAATTGGCATTTTACTATGCCATTGAAATGTTCTGAGCCCGACGGTCACATTATTCATATGGGTGAGGTGACCAGTGCAGCACCTTGACTAGAGCTGAGGAGGTACGGGGTCAGAGACTGGGTTGGGACAGTTAGCAACTGCAGGAGCTAAGCTAGGTGGAGCTGCTGTGAACAGGACCCGGGTGACACAGTGAACAGGAAAGAGGAATGCATGGGGCGAGCCTCTCACATATTGCTATCCACTACATACCTGTAGAATCTAACTGTTTGATTGCATGTGTTGATGACCTTCTGTCTTCTTCAGCTGCTAAGTGCTGACCTCAAACTCTTTTGTTGTTCTTCTTTTGCTTCATTGGATGCTGACCGAAGAAATACGGTTTCATGAGAGTTTTCACAAAGGTGCAGACTGCGCATTTTAAAATGAGGAGGCACCGCATTGTGCTGGACGAAGGAATGCTTCAGTCATTACTGGAGCTTCCAGAGCAGTTCAACTATGGCCTGTATGCCAAGTTCATCAGTGACTACGGCACCCATTACATCACCTCTGGATCCATGGGTGGCACTTATGAATATATCCTGGTGCTCAACAAAGAAAAGATGGATGTGCTGGGTAAGAAGAGGAAGCGCCGCAGGCACCATGGGCAGCACACACAGTGGGGCAGGGGAGCGCCGCAGGCACCGTGGGCAGCACACACAGTGGGGCAGGGGAGCGCCGCAGGCACCGTGGGCAGCACACACAGTAGGGCAGGGGAGCGCCGCAGGCACCGTGGGCAGCACACACAGTGGGGCAGGGGAGGGCCGCAGGCACCGCGCGCAGCACACACAGTGGGGCAGGGGTCTCAGTTTCGTTCCTGATGCTGTGATTAAAACATACTGACAAAAACAACTTAGAAGAGAAAAGGCTTGTTTCACCTCCCATTCCAGGTCACAGCCCTTCCCCGTATGGGAGCTTGGGGTAGATGACTGGTCACATTGCCTCCATAGGCAAGAAGGAGAAAGGAACAAACTGGTGTGTGCATGCTTATACTGAGCTTGTTTTCTCCACTCTAAAGTCCAGGGCCTCCTGAGCAGGGAGCAGTGCCATCACAGCGGGCAGACCTTCCCATGTGGGTTAATGGAATCAAGAGAATCCCTGTAGACATGCCCCACAGGCCACCTTGAGCTGGATCGTTGTCACGTTGAGACTCTCTCCACCTATAATTCTAGGTTGTGTCAAATAGACAGAACCAACCCCCTAGCAGGGTTTACGGTTGGTGCCGGCTCTGACGGGATGAAGTCGTGAGCTATGCTTGTCAGAGAGGTGAGAGTCAAGGCAATGACTGGCTACAGGATTTGAACTCCCACTTTCTAGGCCTCTATGCTGTGTGTTTTCTATAACTTCTTAGCTATCTCTCTGTAATAAAGAAATTTGGGGAGTTTTGTTGTTTAAAATGTAGAAACCTGTTTCAAATCAAGAATTTTTGATAATGGAACCTCTCCGTAGTTGGTCTGTGAAGCTGAAAACCAAAGTCTGTCCCAATGCCCCCTCATCTTGTAGATCTCTGAAGCCTTTGATTTTCTCTATTCCATCCTTTCTGCTCCATCCCTGATCTTTAGTGTGGTGGGCTGGGCTCTCTTCTTTAATTCCCTACTTCACAGACTCCTAGATGGTCTCCTGTAGGAGGCCTAGGCCTTCCAGTTGCTTTTTAGTCAGTGACCAAGAAAATGTCTCAACTCCTTAGCACAATATCAGCAATGATCCCATTCAAATCACTACAGCAGTACTCACTATGAATACCCAACTGGCCACATCACATCACCAAACCTAACTGAATGAAACACTGTGAGAGTGTGCTCAGAAGTCTGTGCTTTCACAAGCTCTCTGGGTGATTCTGATAACTCTCTACAGAGAACCACTGATCTAGTCAATGAGTGATCACAGAGGGAGAGATTTACCCGAAGGCCCGGTTTTAAGATGTGAGGCTGTCCATTCCTCTTCTTCAGTCCAATCATATATATGCCACACCATTTAGTCTTGGAAAATAGTTTTCCGAATGGTATTTCTTCTTCATCTAGATGGCAATATCTTTGAAAGCAAGTGTCACACTCGATGATTCTCTCTCTCTCTAGTCTGTAACATGGAACCCCAGACAAAGGGAGTGTGTACAACAACACAAGAAGTGTTAGTTCAAATGCTTGGCTTAACGTCATCCTTCCCTGCAAGTGCTGTTTTCTATGCAGTAATTTAAGGTGTGCTTCTGAGTACCCATGATGTTTGTACAGGGGTATGATGGTGATGTCCTACAGCACACTATTTTTTAAGCTGCAGGTTGTAATCCAGTAGCAGGTCTCAAAATCAATATATGGATCACAAGTAAATTTTTGAATCACATCAATTACAAAAGTTAGAACTGGAAAACAGCTTCGTAGATTTTAGGCACTTAAGGGAGATGATTGCTTTAGGAAACTTTCCAGTTAAATAAAGATGTATGTGTGTTATAATAGTATAATATTATGACAAAATGAACAACTTACAGAAGATCATTGCAAAAATGAAAGAGTTAGAAAAACTAGTCAAGAGGGTCCTGTTCAGAAGCATTCAAGAATGTGAGGAAGGAGAAAGAATCAACACTTGGTGAACACTTAAAAGATTCCAGTTACAACTGCATATATTCTCATTTAATTTTTGCCACAAAACTTGGAGATTAGTGCTGTTAACCATTAGACTACTGAGGGGCTTCTGGGAGGTGCACTCCCCTGCCCAAAGCTGCAGGGATGTGACCTCAGAGCCCAGCACCTGTGGTGATGCACCTCATGGTTCGGGGTCTTGTCTGTTGTGTTGGATTACTAATGAGTTGCCTGTGGTATCTGGTGCTCCTCCTCTGTAAAATATGTAGGGCAGAAATGGGCTTCCAACATGATTAATATTCAAAAGGAGCCCACCGACAAATTGTCCCAGAGATAATTACCTCAGCTCTGTTTATAGAAAACCATATGTCGATAATAGCACAATTTGCTATTTGTGAAGAGCTGATTTTCTATAAATCCAGAAAGTTAGTGTTGCTTTTCTATAAATATGGAAATGTGCTAATCATCACCTCATCTGCTGGAGACCGCTAATAAATCAGAATGTCATTTACATATTAACCTACGAAGAACAAAAGCATCTCTACCTTCCTTCCCTTTGACAAACGGCACGGCACACGCACTTTCCCCATCTGATCTCTGGCTGGTTTTCTCTGTCTTTCCCCCAGACTCCCATTTCTTCTTTCTCTTTTTCCACTTCTTCTATTTCTTTGTCCCTGCTATTTCTCCTGTATCTTTGATTGCTATGGCTTTAGTTTATATTCTATTAAGTGCGGTTTCTATGAGACATCTTGGACAGTATGTATTCATGTCCTCACATGACTGAGTTTGGTATGGAACAGTTTCAGCAAGCACACTGGTCTGCACTGGGGAATCCTTTGTCCTTGAGTTTGCCGCAGATCATCTCTGGGTTAGTCCCAGAGGATGCATAAGGCTGTTTCCTTCTAATGTGTCCTTCAGATCAAATGCTTCTCCCCCACTGACAGCATGAAACGACACACCAAAAAGTCAAGGGAAGTGTGGATGTCGGGGAGATGTTAGACTTCAGTGTGATCCTAAACCTTCCTTGGGTTCCACCTGACGGTGCTCTCTACCTTCTACAGGAATCATTATGACTACAGTCTAGAATTTATGGATTTGAATATGTTTCCCTTTCATTTCTTCTTTGGAGCTTTCACTGTTGGTCCTTTGGTCAGGGTTTGGTAGAGATGAGTCTCTCCATTCTGGCCTGTCTGGGACGTGGACAAGCTACAGAGCCGACACTTTACTTTGGGTAGATCAAGCGCTTCCCTGACCCTGTTCTGATGATTTGGGGCCTTCATCTCCTCTGCAATGCTGCTCCCTTCCCCTGTAGGACTGATATTCCCTGTGATGCTTACCTGACAAACTCCAGCTCACCTTTCTCAGCCTTCTGTGGCACCCTCCTCCCCACTCTTGCCCTCACAGTTTGATTTGTTCAGGAAACACGTTCAGTGTTCTTGTGTTATGTGCCCAGTGGATGAAATCACTTTTCTTCTTGCCTTCCATCTCTGAGACCTGTGTCCTTTCTACTAACGTACTTGTGGACATCTGCTCTCCCTTCTCTGTTGTCATTTCTCTAGTGCAAAGCATCAGCATCTCTCCTCTGGATCCTGGAAGAGTGGGTTGGGCTTTTCTTCATTTTTCTTCTTTTCTTTCTTCTCTTTTTATTTTGGTCATTGTCACAGTTCTACAGAAATCTGTATACTAGACTGACTTAGCGTAGGCTATCTGTATTGCCTGTCATTAACTGTCCCTCTGCCTTGGCTGCCCTTTTCTCTGAGGTGTTTGCACACCAGTGTTCTTAGTCAGACCTCAACTTCAAAGCCTCCTTTCTGAGAGGCCTACTGTGACCATGTGGTCCCTCTTATCTTACTTTTCAGGAAGTCGGTATTTATTCAGTCGGTACTCGGTACTCATTTGCTCAAGGTCACTCTCCTCTCCCCGGAATGTGAATATAGGTACTGCTTCTGCAGAGATCCCGTGGACAGCAGGGTGGGGTATGATCTGACCCGTGTGTCAATAGATCACTTGGCTGCTATGTAGATCACAGGTAAAAAGGGTGATGGTAGGCTTAGAATAAATAATATGAGGCTCTTGTTGAGGGCCAAGTGAGAGACAGAGAATGGAGATGGAAAAAATTGTGATAGATTTGGAACATGTGATGCTTGGTCTTGATGGGATTCAGAAATGCCTAGGATATCAGTGAAACACACCTCGGGGTGTGTCTGTAATGATGATTCCAGAGGCAAATGGATCTGGAGAGCTCTGATCTAATCAATAGATTGACTTCTTGATAGATTCATAAAGTGAATGTACTCCTCTTTCTGTTTCCTGGCTATAGACATAAAGTGAAAAGATCCCCGCCCCGAGCTCTGTCATTGCAGTGATGCTTCCCACAAGTGTCTGGGGGTCAAGTGACTGTCGACTGAACCCCCTGAAATCACGAGCTAACACAATGCTTCCTCTTTTAAGTCATTGAAGTCGTTTCTGTCAGGCATTTTCTCACAGTGACACATATGTAATTAATGCGGGACATATTTCAACAATAGTTTCTGATCAAGATACTTGATTTCTCTGTGCCTCAACTTCAAAACCTAATTAAGGATGATAAAATGGATTTTCACAAGAGTAATTTCATGCACATATTATAAGGTAAGTGTTCAATAGATATCTTTCCCATTAATATTAATTAATTAATAATTAGTAATTAATTAATATAGGATAGCAGTTGAAAACATGAGCTCTGCCAATAATTGTGTAATCCAAATTGAATCATTTGAAGTCTAATTTCTTTACCAGTAAGATGTATATATTATCTTTTTCCTCATGGTCAAGAGGAGAAGTGAACTTATCCACCAAGAGTGGAATGCTCAGAGAGGATACTCAGTAATCTCCAGTTGCTGAAGTCAGTGCTGGAAGGCAGCTGTGCTGACCATACACCACCAGTTCCTCAGCTGAAGTCAGTTCTGAATCAGATTGTCATTCCTGTTATGTCTCCACCATTAATCAGCTATGTAACCCACAGACGAATAGTTACTGTCTAGGTGCCCTCGTTTCCTTTCCTTCTGAGTGAGACAATGAGAACACATTCCACAGGTCTGTCGTAAATGAAACAAAACCATCTGTGTGAACATGTGGTCCTGTGCCTGACAAGTTCAGAAGTGTTACCTATTATTGCTATCTGACACGAAAGTTTGTCTTGGTCCATTTTCTGGTTCTATAAGAGAGGTTGATTTGGGCACATGGTTCTGAAGATCAGGTAGTCTAAAAAATCTAGCACAGGCATCTTTTTTAGGTTTCTGGTAAGGATCTCAAATTGCATGACCACTTGGCAGAAAAGCAGAAAGGCAAGTCTATTTGGCTGTTCCAAAGAGACTGCTCTAGTGAGCTTGACCTCACCCACAGCAGAAAGGCATTAATCCCTCTTAATGACATAATCCCTCCCACCTCACAACACTGTTACACTGGGAGTTGGATTTTAACAGGAGTTTTGGAGGGGGGCGAACATACTCAAACCATGGCAATGCTTTTATTACCATGTGTTATTATTCCTACCTTTCCATTTTCTGATTGTCATCTTAATTGTCCTCTGACCCGTAAAGTGGGGATAATAAGAAGACCTGTCTCCCTGGGTCATGCAGCTGGTCATCTCTGAAACATTGTTCAAATGGAAGGGAAATCATTATCATTGTGTCCTGCCCGCAGTGCCTGATGTTTTTGCTGTAGACTTGGAGCCTCAGTAATCACTCCACCTCCCCCACCTGCCCATTTTCTTGATCAAGGTCATTCATTTCTGTCTCCAGGGCTCCATCCAGTTTTGGAGGGTCTGTTCCTCCCATTTGTCAAGGTCACTTTGGATTCTCATCACTATCTTTCAAAGTGTTAACAACTCTGCCCAAATCAGTGTGTGCTTTCCATCATCCCTGCCCCTGATAGACGCAGATAGCAGTGACCCTGGAAAGGCCCTTCCAGCAAGAGTGTTGTACCTCTAACCCAGCACTGATTATCCCTTCCATCAGGGTCCTTGGGCCAGCTGACCACCACTAGCATGCAGTGTGGAACAAGCCACAGGGACAGGATTAGTCGCAGCCCTATCTCCTCTTCTTCCTGCTTTATTTATTCATTTCCTTAGCCCTCCATTGAATAAACATTTGCTCAACACACTTAACACATGAGACACTGTCCAGTTATCAACATGATTAATAAGTGTTTCCTCTCATCAGGGGGTTCATAGAAGGTAGCAGGCTTTCTCTTTGTTATAATCATCTGATTATAGTCACAAATGATTTACTTTATGGGCGGCCAAATTAGTTACCACCCAAAGTGACTAATGACTTACTTTCTTATTCCCTGTACTTAGAGTCAACTAAAGTATGATTTTAATAAAATGTATTTACATATAATAACACCTAATATTTGTAAAGCAAATACACAATCACATCTGCTATTCAAATTAATCTTTGTAATAGTTTTATAAAGAATTGTATTATTATTTTCTCCAATTTTGTGTAGAGAAGGCTAAGGCCCAAAGGGCTTCGGTAAGCAGTGTGACGCCACTCAGTACTGATCTGAGGACTTCTAAATTAGAATTTGTGCATCTTCCTAGTGTTCCTCTCTTTCTCCCTGTAGCCACACATTCTGCCATTCCTTCTGATGTGGAGAGATGACAACAGCGGTTGATAGTACGTATGGTAGTCACTTAAAATTCACCTTCTTCCTTAACTAGGAGATGCCTGTGAAAGAGAAGCCACAATCTGCAGTTACAATGAACTGAAGTCCAGCCACACTAAAGAAAATTTCCAACATCATACATGTATTCCAAGGTCGTAATATATGTTTCAAGGGAATTAGGTGTCACACTTGGGACCCTGCAATCGTAATCTATGTATTAAAATGTCTCAAGGATGTTTGAACCTAGGATTTTTGAAACTTCAGGTATTAGAAGATTGTCAAAGAAATTTCGCAGATGGAGCCCAGCATTGAATAATGTAGACTGAAACAGAATATAGGATGGATGGAAAGATTCAGGGACTTCACTTAAAAGACAATTAAGTATTAAAATGTCATTTAGCTGAGTAAGTAGGGACTGGACCATAATGTAAGATATACTTTTAGAACCTTTACGGATGGTCAAAGGTGTATTAAAAATATTGCCTACTGTGGTGTGCTCCATTGACTATGTACTTTAAATAAGGGAAGAATCACTAACAGCCACAAGAGAGGATCAGAAAGTATATTAGTTGGAGTTTCCCAGAGAAATAGCATAAGTAGTATCTTTGTCTCAATCATTGTACAAAATACATATTATAGGGCAGGCGAGATGGCTCAGTGGTTAAAAGCACTGGCTGCTCTTGCAGAAGACCTGGGTTCTAAGCCTAGCACCCACATGGCAGCTAACAACCGTCCATAACTCCAGTTTCAGGGGATTCAACACCTTCTCTTCTGTCTTCTGCGGGTACTGCATGACATGGCTGCACTTGCATACATGTAGGCATAACACTCATACACATAAACAAATCAAAGATTAATAATACATATTATTAATGAGATTTATTGCAAATAATGAAGTCAAAATTATGGAATATGACAAATCCCAAGGTCATCACTTAGCTGACCCGGGATAACCACTTATACCATAAATACTCGCTGAGCACCCATCATTTCTGGACACAGAGGTAAAACACAAAGATCTCTGCCTAAGGCAATGTGCAGTTAATTGGGGGCTTCTAATACACCACGTTTGAAAAGAAACCAATACATGTGACACACACAGGTGAGACCAACCCACTTGTCTGCCCTTCCCGCTTTGCATACTCCAGACCTCCTGGGTTTGCGTGAGAGTAGCTAGAGCAGCCAGCAAAGTGTGAATATTCTAATACCCATGTCCAGGTTCACTCCAAGGCCAGATTCTGTTGAGCAGAGCTTGCCACTGAGACAGCATATAAAGGAGAACAATCCTATGACTGGGTTATTCTAGGAAGAGTTATGACAACAGTAGTCAGGAGATGAAGTCAGTGTGGGCCTTGCAAGCCACAGAGTGGTCAGCCAGCTGTGAGAGCCATGAAAAGGCGAGCCCTGAGTCTAGAGGGTCCCTGATGCTGAGTATGCCTGGCCTTGACCACACCTCATTTAACCTGCAACCATGCTGCTGTGCTGTCCTAAGCTATGTGCTTATCCCTGGACATGCCATTCTGGCTTTGTTTTTGGGATTCCATACCTCTTGGAATCTCTTCTTCCCCTGAAGGTGCTTTCTCATCCTTGGATCTCTGCATAGCTTAGATAGGACTCTTCCAGACAATCATTCTCTACTTCGAGTTCTGGGCTTAGAGCCTGTCTTAGGTGCTTCAGTGGACTTTGGATTTAGCCCTATGTATCATACTATTGAAACCATCTTTCCTACATTCACTCTACTAATGGTGTATCTTCAGAGTTCTGCCCATGGGTGGAGGCAGACCCACTGTAGAGGCTCAGCTTTTCTATAGCAGGGAGAGTTGGAATCCTACATATGTTACAGGTTCTCTGGAGCTTTCCTTATACTCTGCAGAGTCAAAGGTACTATCCCAAAGGGTCTGGGCTAAATGGGACAATGAGGAAAGTGAGACAGAGAGAAGCGTGCTGGTGAAGAGTTCTCTATTCATAGCTAAGCAATCTGGAATGGCCCAGCAGGCCGTTTGCTGTGCCCGCTAACCAACCAGTCACCCTGAACAGACAGTTGCTGGATTCTAACAAGCTCCAGGCTTTATCCCCCAGTTACCATGACAACTGGGCTTCACGGTGATGGATAGTATTGATTGACTGACAGACTCCTGGTGTCTTGGCTCTGTCCCCATTCCCCTTAAGTCATCTGCATACACATGGAACTGAGACAGTGTCATCTTTCTGATTTTGTCTGGATTTTGAATTTCCACTTCTAACATCATTGAAATAGTTTCATATTTCAAGGGAAAAATCTGAGATCGTATCTGAATTCTTCCCAGAACCATCCTTAGTTCCACAGGCAATCTAACATAGTTTAGAGGATGTAGGCTCTGGGCATCTTAGTCCTATCCTGTTCAGATATTTAATTACCTATAATCTGAGTTTTTCTTGTTCTGCCTTCACTTAGTTGTAGCTTAGCAGATTAAGCTTTGTAAACGTTGATACAGATTTATCTGCCTCCCTCAGTCTCTAATCTTCCAGGCTGAGATCCGGGAGCACGGAGCCTCAGTGTAGCCTGCAACATTTCCCAGAGCAGTGACAGTAGATGCATTCGCCCATGAGTGGCATTTCCGAGAGCAGTTCATGTGCATGGACTGAGCACTAACGATGGCACTATGAGGGGATTCGACTGAAGTTACCTCATGGGGAGGGCAAACTGGAGCACAGAGGGGCCAAACCATTGCTCAGACAGAGTCCGCGCAGGGACGGGATTTCAGCTCACGTGGTCATCACTTCAGAGCGGGCTCTCTCATACTGCCAGAATCATCCAGCAAAAATGAAAAAGCTGAAGACCGGCCCTCACCAGACAGAAGAAAGGCTAAGCCGCAGGGCCAACATGGCCGTTCTGAGCATGTGGCTGCCTTTCTCTGAGCTTCCTTGTCATGAGGACCCCAGGGAGGTCAGTCTTGGGAAGGCCCCTTCCGGGACCTCCACTGGTTCTTGGTTATATGGGTGGATGCTTCTCTACACAGCAGGGAGACAGGAAGCGCCCACTGGATTAGGATGTGTCATATCTTGCCTCAAAGATCTGATGCTTGAGTTTGTAAATCATGGGATCTGGGGCAAGTTAGATAACAATAACAGATAAGACAGGTTGAGTACCTCATTGTGGAAGACCCTCTTTTCAAGAGTTCACTTAGAAAAAATATTATCATTTTCATTTTAAAAGCTGGGAAGCAGAAGCACAAAGAAGTTAATAACTTGGAATGTTACTGTCAGTGAGTGGCTCCTGAGTCTCTGTTCTCAGCCACCAGACTTGCTACCCTTTCCAGCAAGGATCCAATCCCCCTTGCCCAGAAGATAGTGGGAGAGACAATGAAATAAACAGATGAAAATGCTTCCTAAAATATCTGTTCCTAACCATGTATGTTATATTGCTTTGATTTATATCTTTCATGATAAGAGTATTTGTGACTCTAAACAAATATTCCAGGGGTATTGACTACAGACAACCAGCCAGTTCCTGAGCATTCCTGGGGGCTGGGCTTTGCCAGACTGAAGGACGGCTTGCAGTCTAACAGGAAGAACAGGGCTAAGAAATAGAAAATCCCTAGGATATGCTAAATACAGTGCTGGAAGGAGGCACAGAGGAATGGGGGGACTTGAGGAGAGAAGAAAGGCTCACTGGAGGTGAGGAGAAAGAGACTCCATGAAAAGCTGTAATACACACGGAAAGGCCCATGGCCTCTCGCATCCATAGATGGTCGGCGAGAAGAATGACTTTAAATGGAGGAACAGAATCAGGAAGAGGGCAGGTGAGTTAATCAACCTGTCTCAGCCAGCCAGCTCCAGACTAGCCAGTCATCTCCCCCCCGTGACAAGGGCAGGAATAGACAATAAGATCCTGTGTCCCTTCGGAGACCATCTTTTCAGGCAACCAGCATTGCAAAGCAGCCCAGCAGATGGGTCACAGTTACCCGAGTGGTGTGTTTGTTGTAGAGATAATAGCGCATTACGCCTGCTGTTTTCCACCTGCGGGATGACAGAGACTTTCTGTGCTCTGGTGCCTCAGAAATCAAGCGGCTGCGTCTCCCTCAGAGCCCCGCCGATTTAGCAGCTCTGCACAGAGGCATGAACACAGCTCTCACTCTGTACCACAGCCATCCCCTAGGGAAGCAGGCAGGAGGTATGGTAGCCAGATGTTCTTTGGGCCCCTGAACTGCCATGAGACCCCCAAAGCAGCTTTCCTTTGCTCCAGGGTGAGGTGGAACCCCAGAGCGGCACCCACTTTTCCGCTCTGGAGTTCAGGCTTTCTGAGCAGCGTCTTGTGCTGGGGACACAAGTCCCCCACATGGTCTCACCCTACTCTCTCTCTCCTGCACTGTGTGGCTGAGTGCTGCGTGTCTCGTTTGCCTCTGGCATCCTTCTCCCCACCCCAGAGACAGCCTGTACAGGCCAGCCGCACTGTATGGAGTCCTGCTGTGGCTGCCTGCTTACCTGTCTCCCACCCTTGATTCCAGGTTAGCTGACTCTCCTCAGTTTCCTTATTTCTAAGATGCTTTGTGCAAGGTGAGAAAACACTCCGTAGCCTTCAACGTTGCCTCAAAGGTTCTTAAAGCATTCTGGTGTGATCTTAAAATTTCAGAATCTCATAATGAGATTCTTAAGAGACCAAAGGTCTTTGCACTCTTCCTGTCTTTCTGCTGGACCCTGTCAGGCAGCTAGCCAGCCTCTGCTTGGTCTTGTCCATGATGGGAGCCCTCTCTCTTCTGTGTCAGCTCATCTCTGCTTGACTTCTGACCATCATGACGATCCTTTCATGTGGACCCTAAATTTACCTTTCAGAAGCCTCTGTCCAGCTGGTGGTGCTGGTTCCCATCTACTGATTAGCAACTCTCCCTTTCCCTGCCCTCCCAGACGAGCAACCATTAGGATCCTCTTTAATTCAGTGGGTTTGAGAAGCTTAGCTACGTTATCGCAGGGGAGGTTTGTGGTCTTTGTTCTGTGCCTGGCTTCCTTCATGCAGCACAATGTCCTCAAATTCTACCCTAGAGCGGTGAGAGTATCCCATCTTTATTTTCCAGTTTCTGTCTCCTCTGATCTCACCTTATTGAGCTGGGAGAACTCCGGAACTCAGAGGCCTTTTGTGCTAAGTGCTACTCATTTTTCATAAAGCTTGTGTTGCTGGTGTATTGTCCCCAGGGTAGGATGCTAACAACTTTCCCGACTGAGTCTCATTTTGCTATGGTCACTCTGTGTCCTTCCGGTCTCCGGAGGACTTTTTGAATCTGAATGTTTACTTGAATTACCACCTGGTGTTTCCCAGTTCTTATTCTGGGTAAATGTAGGAAGCCTGCCTATGTCCACATACAAGGCATTGGTAAAGGCACTGATCAGGACAGGGTATGTTCACACCACAGTAAACTGAGGAGAACTACCAGACACCATCTTGGGACTGTAGAATTCCACTTGGTCCAGAAAAAAAGTCACCTAAGAAACTTGCTTAAAATGCAGATTCCTGATTATCAGAAATACAGACTCAGAATGGAAGGAGATGGAGCCCAGGAATCTGCATTTTAATCAACAGTCCAAATGATGAGTATGTATCAGGCATGGGAACTATCTGTCAGCTTTAGAGTTCAGAGATCAAAAGCTGCAGACAAACTCTGCTTTGATCTGACCCAAAGTTAACACCTATGGAACGTGGTCTTATGGGATGGACATGGCTCACTGGCAGAGTTCTAGCTGGTGCTGTAGATCAGGCCCATCTGCCCAGGCCACACCAGTTCTCCACAGATGCTCCAGACCCTCCTCCGTCCCTCCACCACTCCCACTTACCTTTGCTTTCCTCTCTCTGCCTCTGTGTATTGCTTCTAATGACAGTGCAGGTCCGGCCTCCTCTTCCCCACCCAGCATGCTCTCCTTGGTGTCCACACTGGCTCCATGTGCATGCTCTGCTTGTAGCATCTCCATATCTTCTGATGAGACCCTCTTGATCCAGCTCTGCTGTATCAAAACAAGCAGTCTCTTGCACAGTCTCATCTTTAGTTTGCCTCAAACCTCCTAGCCTCACAAGACAGGACCTTCCTTATTCAAATTCACATCCAACCCATAATAGTTGCATCTCAAGATGGCTGCATTGCCAACACACGGTGTGTGGGGTGGTACACAGTAGGTGCCTATTAAATTTTTCTGTCAGCTAGCAGGTGCTTTAGTCTGATACAGTATCTGGGATTAGTAAAAGTACTTCAGGCTTTTGAGCAGACAGACATTCACAGGAAGCTCAGCTTTGCCTTCTTCAGTGGCATGACCTTAGGCGAGATAATTAACCTTTATGATCTGCCAAGCATCTTGACTATAAATGAGAAGTGTGGGCTGGGTGTCTGAAGGCTCTTTAGCACTCTGGTTCTGTGATCCTCTATGAGTCACAGATCTCTGCTTACCAGCTAATGCCCCATTCTGGGGACCTCAGGAGGCAAGCTTCTGCAGTCTAATGACATGGCTCAAGCCAGGCTGGAATTCTGTCCCGGAAGCTGGGAGAGTCTGTCTGCAGATCCCAAGTGCAGCCTCCACAGGCACTCTCCAGCCCCCTTTCATCAGGCAGCACAGTCACTGAGTCAGCACTCCACATTCACCTGATCACCCTGGCTTCTTTCTGCCTGTGAACTCTTTTCATCCACTTTTTTTTTTATCACTGTTGAAGCATTTTTAATCAAAACAATTAAATATGCTAAATCTTCCTCAATTACTTATGTGTTAAAAATTAAAAGTACTTCAACAGAAATGGAAGGAGCCCTTCACTTGGTGCTGAGTAGACGTCACTCCCCCAGATATTAACTTCCAGCTCCAGAATGTTCAGACACTGTAGAGTTGCAGAGGACTGCGGCTGAAACACACCTAGGGGAAGACAACCCCTTCTTTCCAGGGGAAACTGAGTCCAGTGGGATTGTGCCCCTTTGCAAAGCTCATACAGGATACCAGTGCCTGGGATTTGGAGACATGAGCGTTCTTCCATTGGAAGATCTCCCCAAAGGGTTCATATGATGCTGAGTTATTCGCTTGTTTCTTTCATGCATCACCCATTTCTTCTGAATCTGCACCACCCTCCCACACTACTGCAGACACTGTGTCACTATATTAAGCAGACAATGGTAAGATGAAACCCTTCACCTCACAGAATTGGCAGTTCGGTGGAGGATACAAGCACATCAAGTTTGGTACTCAGTACTGCCTGGAAAATGTTTAATTCAATTGAATGACAGACTTCAATTATTTGTTCCTTAGTCCAGAATAACCCCGTGATGGGTGATTAATTTATACTTGCAGTTAAAAGGAATGATGATTCAAAACACAGACTAAATTACAACTTTCAGAAGATCCTATTGGTTACAGATAAAGTTGACCCCTACGGATAGCCTATATCTTACTCCAGTGAACTATCTAAGGCAAGAATAGCCTTTGAAACGATCTCTGTCTGTTGGTAGACTGTGAGATCGGAGAAAAGTACCTTATTGTTGTTGCTATTGTTGTTGTTATATTTACTTGTTTACTCGGTATATGTGCCTGGTGCTTGACATGATGCAGATATGGAGGTCAGAGGACCTGTAGAAGTAGGCTCTGTCCTTCCACCATAAGGGTCCAGGAGACAGAACTCAAGTCATCAAGTATGGTGACAAGCTTCTTTACCACTGAACCCTCTCACCAAAAATACTTTATTGTTTTAGTGATTGCTTCTCTCCTCTGAGAACTATGTTCCTCAGTGGGTCCTTAGATGAAGACAAATTCAGACACTTCCAACAAAAGATTGACAAATTTTATGGAGTCTGGAGAGTAGGTAAACTTTCCATGGTGATCTGATCTCTCTGAGATGCAAAAAGCATCTGGACAAAAATAATTGTGACAAATATGATCCCTCAGGCACAAATAAAGATCTCTGAAGAGAGTAGGAATTACCCTGTTCCCAAAGCATTTCATGAAGTCAGTGGTGTTTTAATGGGAGCCTGAGTAGACTCCAGAAAGAGGGCGAAGAGGGAGAGAAGGCATTGATACCGAGAGAGCATCCTGTGCAAAACAGGCCGGATGGAGGCAGGTGCCGTAAAACAGTCACTTCAAGGAGACGCAGAAGGAGAACTCACAAGAAAAAGAACTAGACGTCTGAAGCAAGCAGTGTGTGCAGAACACATCTTTTCATTTCTGTAGGGTTTATTGAAGCCCTATCAGAGAAGAGGTTTGGTTTAAAGGCCTGGGGTTTCCAGCCAGTCTTCTCTAGAAGTTAGTTTTAGTGCTCTGAACTGGCTGTACCATGCAGATTCTTGTCTTCTTTGTTTCCCTGCTGCAGGTTTTACTGTGGAACATATAAAAACATGCCTTGGAGGTACTGGAGGCTTAGAGCATGACAACATAGCCAAGATCAAAGGAACTTTATCCGGAAAGTCTTGTGACAAGTCTGGAACTGGCAAAACTGGCAAGTGTTTTCAATGGGTCTCTCTAAAACAGAAGCCAGACCTGCCTTCAGACACACAGTCCTGGGGTGTGATTTTCTTCCCCCGTTGATTCCATTTTGCCCAGTAGCCACATGTCATATGCCAAGTACCCTAAGCCTCGACCTGTGCATAGTGTCTCTGTTTTGAATCAAAAGCATGGAAATCCTGTCAGAAATACCAGTCTAGGGATCCCTCCTAGATTTCAAGGAATAGACGGAGGCCCCAGGAAGCACTGGGATGAAAGGAAGGCATAGGCAGTGTCTGGAAAAGTGACCTGTCATGGTCTTACAGGTCACAGTGTGGAGGGAATAGGCAGGTCTTCAGGAGAGGAGATTGTGACCCCCAAGTCCAAGCTTGAGGAACAGCGGCCAGTGAAAGAATGGAGGTAGACATGCAACATTTCTTAAAGACACCAGTGTGTGTGCTTATTCATCCACCCATTTACTATCAAACATGTATCAAGTGTTTTCTTTTGAGGAGAGGGACAGAGACTCCAGGGATTAGAAAATAGTGCAGTGGGTGAAGGCTTACATCATAGCCATTGCTTAGGTTACTTATGCCTGGGTGGTTGAGCCGAATCACCCATTTCTCCATCTTAATGTCCTTCCAGCCTCTGCTTTCACCTAGCAAACATTCACTTTCTAACTATTTCCCGTTTGGCTGCCCTCACCGAGTCCTATAGCAATATCTGTCCCAGCAGCTGCAATATTTGATTGACCTTGTGGCAGGCGCTGAGTAAACACCCAACTCAGGAGTGATCTTCCCGCGTGTTTATCTTCCATGTTGGGTTGGGCTGAGCCATCTTTTCATGTCTTCACGCAGAGGATGTGCATTCCTAATTCTTGGTCCTTCCTTCTGCCTCGTGCTGCTGGTTGGTCAGGCAGAGGAAAGGGCTGGCAGCGGCTCTGAGGAGGGCAGTCTCCAGTGGAGCTTCCGTCCAGTCCTTTGGCTTCTGGGGAAGGAAAGTAACGCTGTCGTCCTTTTGATAGAGGCAAAAGACAAGAAGGCCACGGCAGTGGAGGACGTCATCGCTCGGGTGCGAGGTGGCAGTCCTGGCTGGGGCAGTGGCTTGGCACAAAACAGCAGCAGCATTACATACCGGGCCTGGGGGAGGTCATTAAAGTACAATCCTGCTGTTATCGATTTTGAGGTAAGTCCTTTCGCAGCTGAAGAAACCCCACGTCCATGAGGAATGAAAGTGAAGCCGACCAGATCATTTCATATTTCTTATTATGAGCCCATCAAAGAACAAGATTAAATGTAACGGCACACCGAACCGGTGGCCTTGTCCAAACCTGCCTAGAGGGAGGGCATGACTTTAGACTAGGGCCACAGGACAGCTGGGGTGAGAATCTCATCGTGTGTGCAGGGCCCGGATGACTGCTGATCTCAGAAGCACTGCAGGTTAGGAATATTAAATATCAGCTTGCATTTATGCGCAAACGAATTTTCAATGATCACATCCGGTATACTAGGGTTTTACAAACATTCTCTTTAAAGGGGCATATGCAACAATTGTTGAACGTGTTAGGAAACAGGACAGGCCCAGGAAAACCTTGCAGATTGGGGAGGGCCAGATAGCTAGTTTGAGACCCTTCCTGGATTTCAGACCTTCGACCGTGTGTAGTTTTCACTTCCCCTGTCCCAGCACCTGCCTTAAACACTGGTTCTCAGCAGTAGGGTGGGGTGATTTTGTTCCGAGGGTGGGGCCAACGTGGCAATGTGCTTGATGGCAGGCAGGGGTAGTGCCCCTGGGGTCTAGAAGAGGCTAGGAATGCTGCTAAGCACCCCACAGGACACACGCTAGCCTCCCAGTAAAAATTCTGTGACCTGAAATATCAATAAAATTGAGAAAATTTGGCTTCCTAACCTCACAAAGGGAGTACAGTGTATATAAAGGAATTGGATTTTTCTACCTGTCTAGCTGCTGTGTAGTAAGATGACCCCCCACTTATTTTTTAATTTTCAAACTTAAAAAATCCTCATTATCTCCCAGCTATCCTCTCCCCACCCTTGCCTGGTTTTCTACATGTATTTAAGATTACGGGTATAGATGTGTTTCTAAAACACGTACCAACCGTTAAACCTAGAGACCTATTGTAACACCCTGATTTCTATGAAGAAGGAGGTCAGATGGATTAACCTTGATTTCATTTCTTCTTCAATAAGTAAGGGACCACTTTCACGCACCTGTAATTCACATAGAGTTTGAAAATTGCTATCATTGAGCTATTAGTGATTTGGGCAAAAACTGTAAAATTGATATCAGGAGAAATATATAAACTTTCACAGTCAAGAGGTGAACTTGGTGTCCACCTTGAGCAAAAGTTCCAAGGGAAGATGGCTTCACAGTTTGGAGACTGACTACTATCCTTGGAGAAAAGAGCCTGGGGTTCAAAAGGAAGGTGCGGTTTGGGCCATGGCTCAGTCATCTTTTCCACCTGCACCTTGGGCAATTCCTTCACTCCCTAAGTTCCACTTTCCTGCTGAATGGTATAGAATGATAAGTTATGAAGCTAAAGAGGGGATTAGGGAATGTTAGTTGAGGAAACAGATCCATAGAGCATTTTTAAGAGCTGGTTAGCAAGGAAATGATAGAACCTAACTTGATCCACATCCCACTGACTCCATAGTCTCTTCACAACCTTCATTACCCCTCATGTGTGGATTTGGTGCATGAAGCTGCTGGCTAGTCTCCAGTTGTAAGTTCCCGGGGCCTCTGAGTAGAAAGAGTGTCACTCACTTGCATTTCCCAAGAGCTAAGCAGTGACTATTCATGCACAGCAGGCACTTAAATTGAGGGAGTTCGGTTTAGCTCTATGATGTATGCAATGGCTTCTGCTGTAGTGTACTTGCCTTTGAATATGTTTTCTTGTCTGTAAAATGGGATAAAATCATTGCCAGTAAGTTTTCAAATGCTAAGATTCTATGATTCTTTCTTCTCTCTATGAATCCTCCCTACCAGTCTTCTCCAGGAGGGTTTCCTTGGGGTCCTGGTGGGGAGATAGAGACTGGAGTGCTGATCCCACTGTAAGATCAAAGGAAAGTCAAAGGACCAGGTCAAGGGACCTGGTCTTCCCTGGAACTAAGAATAATCTTTACCAAAGCTTCAAGGTAGCCACTTCTACATGGGTGTTCTACAATGGGTCAAATTTCCCAAATTTCCAGTAATTGATCTTATCCCTTTGATTGGGACCCAAAACCAATACTGGTTTCCTCTGCCGGAAGTCCCTGCAGCTTCCTCTGAGCCCTCACAGAGGTCTGTTTGCCACCAGTCTTGTCTGCATTTCCAGGAACATGTCAAGTCTGCTGGAACGTGCTTGCTCTTGATTTTTGCCTCCAGAGAAGTGGGACAGACCGAGGGTGACTCCACTCTCTTACTGACTTGCTTCACGACCTCCTCCTACTGGGGATCTCCAGTTCCTCCCCTTAAAATGAAAGCTCTGCAGAAAAACTTTCAGCTATGATGAAAATATATGACATTGTAAGAGTGTAAAATGATCATATGTACATGCAACTTGAAAATCATGGGCTGTGTGTGTGTACATGCATGCTCACCCGTGCATGTCTCTGTAGAAGCCAGAGGTTGGTGTCAGCTGCCTTCTTCTAGTGTTCTCCCTTATTTTTTTTTGAGACAGTGTCTCTCACTAACCTTGGAGCTCGTAGATTAGCTAGACTGGCTGGACAGCAAGCCCCCAGGATTCTACTGTCTCTGCTTCCAAGTATTGGGGTTATAGACAGTTCACTGCACCCAATTTTTTCATGGGAGTTGAGGATTCTAATTCTGGTCCTCATACTTGCTCAGTGAGCACTTTGCTCACTGAGCTATCTCCCCAGTCCACTCACCTTTTCTTTACGACTATAATTTCTAATGGAAATCATACTATATATATTTATTATTCACATTCACATTGATACCTTGCTTTCACTAATTACTAACCTCATAAGGATTCAAGGAAGCAGGCCCCATTCCCAGCGTTGGACACTGAGCAGCATTCACTTGGCTTTTGCTGTGTGACAAGGCTCACTCTCACAACACATGTCATCTCTCTCAGTCCTCACATTAAACCCAGAGGGTGAGATGATGGTGCCCATTTGAAGATGAGGTATGGAGGTGCAGTAGGTCACATGTATGTCAAGGATCCCACATCTGGAATTAGGTGAATTGGGATCTGAAGCCAACTCAAGTATGAAGAGGCCAGGGGTAGTGCCGAGCGGCAGGTCGTGTGCAGGAGACGCTCCTGTCAGCACATTCTTCAGATCAGTCGGCAGTGCTGGCTCTGGGGACCCCGGTTACCTCATATGCGACGATGCCCATCCAGCTGCACAGCCCCGCACTTACATCATTAGTGGAAACATCTCTCAACAGCAAACTACCTTTGCCAATGCCTGCATTGCAGGGTGACAAGCGAAACCAGAAAACACACCTATACACAGACGTGCACCCATTACTCCGTTCTTGCTTCCCAGTGTTCTGAAGGCAGCAAGTGAGCTGGCCAAGCATCTTCTAAGATTCTTCTTACTCTTGAATTGGGAGAGCACAGGTTTCACAGGTATTTAAGTTCAGGATGGCTCTTGCACTGAAATGTCGTGTGTTCCTGACCTAGTCACATGGACATGCTGAGTCCCCACTTCCTTATCTGTGAAATGGGGTGCTTAGTGCCCATTCACAGAGGAGCAGTGGGGATCTAGGATGGCAGGAAAAAACCTGGCATTTGCTTATGGTAGGCCTTCCAGGAGTTTTACAGTCAGTTCATGGACTCTGGGAAGGCTGTCATAGCCTAAGGAGATGCCCTCTGTCCTTCTTGTGCCCACAGATACAGCCCATCTACCAGCTGCTGCAACACACAAACCTGGGGCCTCTGGAGACCAAACGTCAGAACCTCCGCCAGGCCTTGGACCAGTATCTGATGGAATTCAATGCATGCCGTTGTGGGCCCTGCTTTAACAATGCGGAGCCTGTCCTTGAAGGCACCAGCTGCAGGTGTCAGTGCAGCCTGGGTCAGCAGGGCCTTGCCTGCGAACAGATGGAGCTGAATGGTAAGACCCACGTATGATGGTAAGACTCTTCCCTAGGATGGCCCAGTTCCAAGGGGCCATAACAGAAGGAACCTCTGGGATTCCTAGCCTTTCCTCTCTGAGTCCCTTCACCTACTACCTTAGGATGCCACACTCAAGAGTTTTATTGAGGTTCTCCGTGTGTATTAGTTCTTATCCTTTCTCCTGGTCACCAAGCCCCTTTGTTATCTGGGTCTCCTAGCATCCAGAAATGCACAGAAAGCTTGTTCCCATCCGGAGCCTCTAAGGAAGACATTGCCTCTGTCACTCTCGACTTCTAGTCATTGTCAGTGGGTCTTGGAGTCCTTTGGTCTGTAAATGCGTCACTCCCACCTCTGTCTCCACTGTCACATGACAACCTTCCCTTTTTTGTCTCTGTTTTTCTCCCCTTAAAAGAATACAAGTCATTGGATTAGAGCTCAGCTTAACAGTATGACTTTATCTTAATGTGATTTTATCAGAAAAGATCCAATTTCCAAATAAGATTATGTCCACAGATAATGGAGGTTCAAAGCTGAACCTGTCTTTTTAGGGGAACGCAGTAGCTGACATGACTCCATACTAGTGAGGAGTTAAGTCTGAACACAAAGTTGAGGCAAATAATGTCCAAGTATAGATAACTGGGGTATGAGCTAGCTGTCCAATTGACACCACAGAAGAAAACTATCAACAAGATTGAAAATTCTACCTCCTCAGAATGAAGTCTGAAGACCATGGATTTGAATTCCAGATATTTCACTAACTTGCCCTAAAACAATGGTTAAACTGGTCTTTCTGGGACTGCATCAGTTCTGTTTCTTTTGAATTCCAAATCCCTGCTCCTCAACTCCAGGACTAGAAAGAGAATCCAGGGCCTTGCATCGCTGGGAGAGTGCTCTAAGACCAGTTTACACCCCATCCTTCTTTTTACTTTTTATCTGGAGACAGAATCTCACTAAGTTGCCCAGACAGGGCTTGAACTTATAATTCTCAAATAGCTTGGATTACAAACCTGTGCCTCCCAGCCTGGAAGGCTCCAAGAATTCCAATACCTAAAATTTCAACTTTCTAGGGACACAAAACTGCCTTTTGTATGATGCATAGAACAAAGGCAAAATATATGAGTTGCCAACTCTATTTATAAATGAGTTTTGTTTGGTTACTGTAAGGGAGAATATGTAAACAAATTAGAGACATATAGATAGGTAACTCTAAAGTACATGTCCATGAACAACCTGTTCAAGCACAGGGTGGGTGGGAGCCATTGGCTCAACAGCCAGATGTAGAAAATGAACAAATTATGTAGCCCTGGTTGACTCAGTGGGAACTGAAACCATGAGACAGTATTCCCAGAGCAAGGAGCTGGGTTCATAGAAGTCAAGAGCTAGACTGTGATTCCTCTGACATGGCAAGAATGGACAACTAAGAGGAGTCAGAAGATTCAAATTTACAGTCTCGGAAGAATAGCTGGAAAAGTCAGAAATTATTGGCACCGAGAAGACTCGAGAGGAACGAGACTCCTGGGAACCACCATGCAGGAAAGTCTGAGACCTGGTTTGTGCAGTCACAGAGATGAAGTTCTATGTAGGACTGTCGGAGCAGAGGGATACTGGCTTAGTGAGGAAGAGCTTTCTCCCAGGCCCACTGTGGCATGTGTGGAGCGAGGGAGGAAGACTGTCAAAAAGTCATAGACGGAGATCTTCAAGATCTCTTCCACCACAGAATCTCGGTGTCTCTGACTCAAGGGAATGACAATATAATACAGAGTTTTAGTCTGAAGTAAAAACTATCAAATTCACCTTTCCTTGGAAGAACCATAAACAGCAATTTCTTTAATATTCAATGATGATCTCTACCTAGCAGATCTGGTTTTAAAATGAGATATTAGTGGGTTATGATTCCCTCATTTGGGAGAGATGTTCCTAGTAAGAAATTGGACATCATGCAAGACACATACATGAAGTCAAACATGACTTTGAATTCTAGTGCCACAAGGTCTTGTGTAGCACAGGCTATAAAGTGAGACTGTGGCAATACAGTCCTCATAGACGGTTTTGAGGACTGACCAGCTAAGACACATGACAAGGTTCCAAGACAGCAACTGAAGGACCGGGTTGTGTCACCCAGGACATTCTACCAACTAAGGGTGTGATCTAAGGTGGCTCTGTGTCAGAATCTTTCCTCTGTTCACAGAAAGAACAGTTTGGGTCCCAAAGAGCTGTCTGTTATCCTGTGGGAGGAATTCTGGGAGCAACGACCCAGAAGGGTAAAGGAAAGGCAAGTTCTGAGCAAAGAGGACACCGAGAATAAAACCCACCATCACCAACCCCCAGGGCCAAGCCAGGTGCATTCTTTCCTTCTGGGAGTTGGAAAAAGTCACCGTTTGACTAACTTGGACTTGTTGAATTGGGAGAGAAAAAGAGAGCCACTCTAGACTGAGATAGCCCCTCTCCAGGGCCCAGGGCTCAGGCGGCTTTCCCAAAGAGACCAGAGGTCATTGGACAGGAATAATAACTCTCTGTTCCATTCCAGCCACCGTAGCACACATTCCTACCCATGAACCCATTCGTTTTCCCAAGAACTGTATAACATAAATGACATCATTAACCTTACTTTACAGATGAGGAACCTGGGGCAGGAGGAATGGAAAATAACTGGCTGAAGGTCATATAGCTAGATAATGAAGAGCAGGGGGCTGGAACCAGGCAGTCTGATGCCAAGACCAAGGCCTTGACCATTGTACTCCTGAGTCACATCCTGAGTTATCCTGTTCCCAAAGTTTCAAGAGAGCACAGGCTCAGAGACAATTTCAATGAGTCTCACTTGCAGGAGTGGGAACAGGCATGTACCAGTTCATGGATACCAGCCAGGCCTGATTTCATGACACAAACATGGTCACTGACTTGGCAGTTCCTGTTGCTGCTCTCCTAGGGCCCTGTGCACATTGTAAAGAGATAGAAAGAAAGTGGGTCATCTACATTCCTCTCTCAGGATGGATCCCAGATCCAGTGGCAGTCAGCTGAACTGTGTACACACCCCACGGACAGTGGAGGAAGGGCAGGATGCTAATGGCGGGGTGAAGTAAGGGACTAAGCTGCGTTCAGGGTCCCAATCCTCCTTCACTCATTCTTTTTAGATTCAGTTAACTACCAGCATGTTACACAGAGCTCCGTTAACCTCATTCCAAGCAGAGTGTGGACATCAGGTGGCCTCATGGATATCCCACTGCACTTTCAGCCTGACAGAGATTAAGCTGGCAAAGAAATTTAATGCTTAGGAATCTATCAGGCTACACAGAGATCTATTAGGGCCCCTGGAAAAATTTCCCAGCAAACCTTTGCCTGTAGGGACAGAATAACAGAGGTGAGAGAAATAGAGACAGAGAATCCTGCTGTGGCCACCCTATCAGGAAGTATAATTACAGTGCTGGAAGGGACTGGAAGATAATCTAATCCAATAATATTCACACTGAGATCTGAGGAGCCCTGGGGAGCTAGGACTTGCACCAGGGAGAAGGGTGAACCCAGTAGTCACCCTAGCTTCAAATGGAATTGTTCTGCTTTCATCTGACTTAGATGTTGGGGTTCATGGAAGATTTCATTTAGGGAAAAGAAATCGTGATAAAAAATAATGATGAACAATCCCCATTGGATCAGCCTATCCTTCTTATAGAATCAACATCTTAGCTTTTTAGAAGAGATGGCCTTGCCCAGAAGTACAGAGTATGGGAGCCAGCAACCCTGGGCAAGACTGTTTCCTGAGTTTCTAGACTCCATACTCAGTGCAAGTGTTTGGATGCTCTGTGCAGACAGTTTGCCACATACCACCGCCTATTGTCTGAATCTGAGGGGTTTGGTTTTCAAACACTCATATAGCATGTCACCAGTCTTCTCCGGAGACCTCTCTCCATTCCTTTGCTGAATCCTGGGGGGAGGGGGGGGATGCTCCTGGCTCTTCATACCCTCCAGTGACGTGGCATCATTCTCAGAGGAGCATGCCTCCTGCTATCCATCTTCCATGCAACCGTGGATTCCAATTTCATGAGATGGGTTCCCAAGTGGCCTCTTCTCACTCTGTCTGGAGTTTCAAATTAACTGCATGGCAGCGAGCACAGAGGTCTTGGTTGGCTACCCCGGGTAATTCCCTGAGGAGGAACTGCAGACCGTGAGGGTGCAACAGGGTGGCCTCTTGCCTGACCTCCCCGCCAGCTGCTTCTCTGACACCAACCTCTGGCATACTTTCTCTGCAGGAACCAAAGAAGATGGCCACTGGAGCTGTTGGAGTTCCTGGTCTGGGTGCAGAGCTGGCTCCCAGGAAAGGAGGAGAGAATGCAACAACCCCGCCCCCCAGAATGGAGGTGCCTCATGCCCAGGGCAGAGAGTGCAGACCAAGGCTTGCTGAGAACCTCTGGGTGTGGGCTGGGCAGGAGGCTGTAGACGCCCCAACCTGCTACAGAGGGATTCTTTCTGCTCAATTCAACAAACCCTCAAAGCCCATTCTTTCCCTCTGCTCGTGCCTTTTCTCTAATATGAACCTCAGGATTCTTTCGGCCTCTACTCATTGCCCAGTTCCAGTACTGCCTCCCCGTTTCAGACCTTTTGTCACTCCTCAGAACCACCTTTCTGTTCTGTCCAGCATGTTATTACAATAAATAGGCTGTGTCTTAGAAACGTCTGTTCTAAAGACTGGTACTCCAAGATCAAGGTGCCAGTAAATGCAGTGTCTGGGGGAGGCTGGGCTCTTTTACTCTTTTACATGTGACTGTCCTTTTGTTGTGTCCAAATATGGTACGAGTCTCTGGGCCTCTTTAATAGAGACACTAATCCCACTCACAAGGACTCTGCCTTGATGACCTAGTCATCTCTCCAAGTCCAGCCTCCTCATTCCACACTGGACATAAGGCTTCAATGCACGAACCGAGGGACCCCAACAGTCAGACCCCAGCATGTGGCAAGTCCCACGTATCCTGTGACTATTTCTAATCAATCTTCTCTCAAGAGATGATCAGTTCTAAAGGCAAGAATCAAGTTGGTTTTATTCAGCACAGTATCATCAGAGACCCAGGACTGTGCCTTGTTGAGTGCAGAGGCCTGGTCAGCATTTGTTACTGGAGCAAATGACAGTTCATAGATGAGGCCTGCACTGGTTAGCCCCTCAGAGCACAGAGTGAAGATCAACACCCATTCTCTGACCCTTCCCTGGGATAGCCAATCCACCAGCCAGCTTAGTGTTGCCAAGCACCCTTGTCACACCTCAGATAGATAGCCTGTTGTGCTGCAGTGAAATTTCATTTTACCCATCAGTTTCTCTGATGAGACTGTGAGCTCCTTAATGGACAATTCTCCAGTTTAGTGTACAGCCACAGTGTCTGCTGACTGACTCATATACTGATGCTTCATGGATGTCCATGTTGGGGATCCCAGCACTCAGGGCCAGTCCAAGGGGGACCGAAGGATCTCCACCATGGGTGAGGGGGTGAGTAGGTGCAGAGTCAAAATACTGACTCCGAGAGTTGAGCAGAAAGCCAGCACTGGTAGTCTGCTGCAAACTCATTTATTCAAGAAAGTGCAGAGAGTCTTATAGGTCTTGTTAGCCAATAGCCTTATGGGGTGGGGTCCTGACTACAGACAGTAGCAATTTGTTCCCAGGTGGATCAGGTTCCCTCCAGGTCCTGGGAAGAAACTGGCTTCACAACCAGGTGTGGAGCACCATGCCCACGAGAGCCATTCCTCCATTCCTCCTGGCAGGTGGCCTAACTAGGCCTACCCTGCATTATGCCCAACATGTCCACAATCCTTGTTCTTATTAGGGTGATAAAAGGATATATACAGTCTTCCCTTGATTGGTTTCTGGAATTCTTACAGGTACTAATCAATATCTACAGATGTTTAAATCTTTTATATAAAATAGTATAGTTTCATAACAACATATTAATCACCATTATTATCTCCATTGATAAAGCATATGTTTCAGGAGTTTATCTCTAAACAAACTTGCATGATTCTATCTGAAGGAATAAACATGCAAATAGTATTTGCATAGTCTTATACAGACAAAGACACACAAATACACATACACATATACATGCATGCACACATATAATATTGAGATGGGGAACTCATGTAGCCCAGGCTGGCCTTAAACTCACTATATAGCAAAGGATGGACTTAACTTTTGATTCTCTTGCTTCTGTCCCTCAAGTGCTGAGATTACAGGCATCAGCCACTAGGCCTAGTTTTATGTGGATGGAACCCAGGGCTTCATGCATGCTAGGCAAGTACTCTTCCGACTGCACTGCATCTCCAGTCCCTCCTCCTGTATACTTTTAAATCACCTCCAGCTTACTTAGAAGGTGCAATACAATGTAAATGTTACCTAATTTTTTTTAGACTGTTTGTTTAGAAAAAAAGAATACTGGTTAGGTAAAACAATCCCATATATGCTCAGCACAGATGCAGCATCTCAAGCCTATCTTTCTTTTTAACACTGGTAGAACAGAGCCCTTAGGAACACAGGGATATCTGTGTACAAGAAACTAATAAAGACGGCAGGGCCATAGGAAATTAAGTGCTGAGTTAACATTGAAATACGGGGCACACTAAATAAATGCTGAAAGAGACCGGGGGGAGTGTGCCATCTTCCCATGCTGTGTATCAGAGATGGCAGGACTCCACTTAGACTGGAAGGACTTTTCAATAGGTCAGTAGAGAGGAGCTTTTGAGAAAGAGATTCAGCCTGAGACAAAGCTTGAAAGGTGAAAAGAATGTTAGCGGGGGGGTTGCAGGTGTGCCTGCATGGGGTGGGGCGGGGTGTGAAATTCAGCAAGAGCAAAGAAAATCCAACATGTAAGACAGATATCACAGCACCTGTCACGGGGCAAATTACTAACATCACCATTATGGTTTCCATCGATAAAATGTATGTTTTAGAAGTTTATCCAGAAATAAACTTGAATCTTCTCTATGAAAGAATAAAATAGGGTGCCTTCACTGCTTTTCCTCATGCCATTAATTTAATTTTTACATGTAAAATTAGTTTACATTAATAACTAACTTGCCTTTATGATTTACTGAGTAATCGCAGGTACATGCTAGAAAGTGACTGGAGGGAGGCCAGATGAGTGATACCAAGTGGGCTGTTCACAAGGATTTTCAGTCTTGATCCAAACAGTAGTTCAGTGACTCTCAACCATGGTTGCACAAAAGAATCACCCGGGAAGTTTTGTAAAACCAAATGTTTAGACACTGCACCCCAACCAATTAAATTTGAACCACTGTAACAGGGTAGGGAGGGGTCAGCCATAGCAGTTTTCAGTGCTCCCTTGGCAATTCCAAGTACAGCCGACACTGAGCACCAGAGTGGAAGAGTCACACTATATGCTCATGAAGAGTCGGGTGGAGGATGAACGGGGCAGGATCTGAAAGCTTTATCTGCACTGTTCTATCTGGGCCTATAAGGGACTCTTAAGGTTTGTTTTGTGAGGTCACTTTACAGTTGAAGAAACGGAGTCATTGAGTCTCATGGTCAGAGCTGAGGGCCAGATAGCGAATGTACACGCTTCCTCCCACCTAGCTTCACTCCCACAAACTATGCTGTCTGTCATTGGAGGGACCCCAGGGTAGTCCGTGGTGCTCAGGGCAGGGGAGGACATAAGATGCAGGGAGTTTCGTTGGAAGGTCAGTGTAGCAAACCTAGTAGTAAGAGGTGTACTTTGGAGGAAGTGGTTGAAGGATCTTAGAAATTAAACGAAAGCAGCAGTGATAACGTTTACCCATCAGCGTCTTCCCTTCCCTCACAAGTGATCCTCTCCCATAAAGTGGAAAGCACACAACTTCCCAGCACACTTTCCCCTCGGTCCTTTAAGGAGATCTCAGGTTGTATAGGGAATGGGTGTAAACACATGGTTTAAAGATATAATCTTCTGCTTGACAATGTGTCTTTTGAAAAGTAAATTAATGACAGAGAGAAAAGCAGTAAGAGAGACTTTCTTCCTTTTTTTTTTTTTAATCTTTGAGAGAGTAGAAGATCTAAAGAATTCAACACTCAACGAATCTCTTCTGGATGGTATGCCTTCAGGGTGAGAAAATGGACACACAGAAAAGGGCAGGCTGCAAAAGCCACACAGCAGAAACGAGGGCTAGCTCATTGCGGCCTCAGTGCCTCACAGGAAAGGAGTGCGATCCAGGACAGCAGAAAAGCATTTCACTTCCATGGAAGTGGCCCCTGCACTTCAGAAATGGGCAGCCCAGGACTGGGCATGGGTTCAGTTAGCAAAGCACCTGCCTAGCACACATCCAGCCTGAGTTCAGTCCTTGACAGCATAAAATGGACGTGGTGCCACACGTCTGTAATCCCAGGACTCTGGAGGGAGGTAGAAGCAGGACGACAAGAAGTTCAAGATCATCTTCACCTTCATAGCAAGTTCAAGGCTAGGAGCTGTTCTTGCAGCAATGAAAACTGAACAACAGTAATAATAAAGATAAATTTGAAAAGGCACAGAAATGAAGTGAATGAAGTAAAAGTATCTTTCACCAAGATCTGATGCCTGGGTGCCGGAGGCTCAGAATTGAGCCTGACATGGAGCCATCTCTGCAAAGACCTGTAGTCTGATGGAGGAGACGTGCAAACAATGGCAGTGGGTCTGTGGCCAGACCAGAAGCCTGTAGGAAGTAGTCCAGACAGGGAAGCAGGAAGACAGCTTGGAACAAGATGGGCAGCAGAGCCCTGAAGAAGGGTGAATGTTAGGAGCACAGCACACTACAACAAGAACACAACACCGAGGCTTGATGGCTGTGCAGTCACAGAGCCAGAGGCCCATCACACGGATGGAGGCATTTTCCACCAGCTCCGGGATAGTGTGGGTCCTTGTCAGGCTGGGGATGGTTGAGTCTGAGCCTCAAGTGGTATGGTCATGGGTCTTTCCAGGGAGCATCAAGTGCTGGGTTCCAGGCTTTCCCAGCCCCTCCCTGTTAGACAACCATTATTATAAAGGCCAAGAATTTCAAGCTGGGTCATAGGCACAGTTTTCTCTCTGATCTGAGGTCAATGTACACTGAATCTTATTTCTCTTTTCAGATACCTACGAGCCCATTGTACAAGAAACTGTCACTGAGGTGATGGACAAAATCCACTATGACTAGCCCTCAGGTCTGCCTCTGACCCTCGCTCCTCACCCACCCTCAGCCCCCATCAGGATTCTTCAGGGCGTATGTTAGGTTCCTTACCCAGAAAGCCAACACATCCTCTTGTGACTGCATCTCATTAGGCCTGAGTCCTCCTGCAACTGTTTGCCTTTATATCCCATGCCCCGTCACTGTAATGAGCCTGTCTGTCCCTCGAATCCGGAGACTTGCAGGGCAGGCGAGAAATTTTATGTACCTTTGGCCTTTGGAGCCCCACCACTAAAGATGTGCCTCCTACTTTCCTTTTGCCATTTGGTACCAAATGCCGATACTAGAAAGGCCTCTGTGTTTGGTTTGTAGAAACTTGAGAGACCCTCATGGGAAGATGGGAAGATGCCGGGATTCCTGGATCGCTGCCCTTCACAGAGCATCAGAGGACAGTACCACCCCTCCTGGAAGTCCATGTCATTCTGGAGAGTGTCCCATCTGGAGGCACACCCCATCCTGGAGGCACACCCCATCCTGGAGCTGCATGCTTCAAGAGCAAGCCTTCCATTTCTCCCTCAGTGAAGGAAAGTCTATCAAATCAAATTAAAAGTTTCCTGCCCATGGCCTTGGAATTTCCCCCTTTCTCTGGAGGAGATAAAGAAGAATATGCTTCTCTTTTATATTAACGGCTTAAAATGTGAGATAAATCCTCCCGTCCTAACCTGTTTTCAACAAATAGACTTGGTTGTCTGGTGGCATGATACATGTCTGACAGATCTATTTATCCATTCTATTTCTTTAGAGATAGCAGTGAGAAGTTTTATCTGTTATTGGACCCCTCCCCCACTCTCATTTTCCTAACCAAGCATGTGGAGCTGGCAGTTGATGGATGGATGGTGTTTGGGATAAAAGGGGCCAGAATCAGATCGTTTTCAGGATGTGAACAAACTGCCTTATTAACAAGGACTCATCGGGCAAGCAGTGATGGGGGAGGCTGAGTGGATCCCAGACAGTGGCCAGTGATGGATGGAGGGAACACCTGGGGTTGCAAGGTGTGGACCTGAGATAACTGGTGGATGCGGCTGGGGTGATAATGGGGGTGTCTGGGCTCTGGGCCGACTCTTACCCAGAGGCCAATGTCAGGCCAGCCACTTGACTCCTGACAATCCTCCAAGAATTCCTCGCTGCACACACAGTCACAGTTTCTTCTCCTTTTTCTCTCTGTAAAGGGCGTCTCCAGTCAAGGAGACAGTTGCTAGAAGGTAAAAAGAGGCAGACCACCAGCTAGCTGGCTTTGCTTAGCACTCCGAATGGGAAGGCAGTGTGCATCCGCCTCAGGCCAGCCTCTTTCGGTGATACCATCCCTTTGCATATGTCATGTCGTTTAATTGTCACACATGTGTCACTAAGGTGCCACATGGAAGAAGAGAGGATAAGTGACCTGATAAAGGAAATGATAGTCTTGGGTCTCCCTGCTCCGTCTGCCACAAAGACCTCCAAATGCATTTGATTTGTGCACTGAGGGGAAAACTGAACAGGGCCCTCTCCTGTTCTGTGTGAGTACTGCTCTCTGATGATGCTGGATCTGCTTCTCCTTCAGTGGGAGGTCATACAGGACAAACACAGCAGCCTTGGGTTGCATGGGTCACTTTGGAGCTGTGTGGTCTCAGGAATGTCACTCAGTCTCTCTGAGGCTCTGTCCTGTCACCTGTCAAAGGCAGATAATACGTCCTCCTCTTGCAGGCACTGAGAGGATTAAGCTGGATTAGGTTTGTAAATGTTCTTTGTCACTGGTAATGGCCTCTGCAAATATTAGTTATTATGCTGTTACATTTCCCTTAATAACCCAGAGCTTGGGAGAGAAAAGCCCTCCATGTCGTTTATTGAGACATCTCCTAGGAGCTAAGCGATTTTATGTCTTTTTATTCTCCTATGTTGTAGTGGGTTTTGCACCACTGAGATGTCTTTAAAGCAGTTTTAAATAACTTTAAAAGAAAACCAGCAAGCTGGGCCTCTTTGAGAATTCCTGAAAATGATCATGGCAATGAAACAGCTAAGTGTGGAGTGCGTGCTAGGCCTAAGGATCTCCTGAGCACAGGGACACAGGTGATGCTTCCCAGGAGACATTCACTGTGCCCTTCTTACAAGCAAAGAAATGGAACACAGATGGTTCAGAACTTGCTCAAGGCAACAAAGCCATTGAGCCTGGCCTCAAATCCTAGACTGGCTTTGGAGCATATGTGTGGAACTGCTCTGCTGAGCATCACTATGGCTCTAGTTCTCTCTAAGAAGTTGTGATATCATTCCTCTGTCTGAGCATCTGAATGCCTCAGAATCTAGCCAAACACTCAAAGAGGAAAACACTGGCCTGAAAAATCCAGCTTCTTGCCTATAGTCACTGAGGAGTAATGCTTTAATGCCTTTCTTTTTGGACATTGTATTTGAGAGGGAGGAAAAGATAAGTAAGTAAGTAAGAGTGCAGTGTCTGCAAAACCTGGAAACATTGATGAAAAGACAATGTTATCAAGGATATCATCAATCTAGAAAACAAAATCTACAGTTTAGACTTTACGAACATCCAGACACTGACGGTGATCACGGGGGAAGCAAGGGGTGGAATGTTAATAGACAAAGACCTCTGTTCTGTGATAGTCAGCTTTCTGTTACTGTAACAAAGTCTCTGAGATGGGCAATTTAAAAGAGGAAAGTTTTACTTTGGCTACTGGTTTCGGAGGCCATGGTTGGTTAGACCAGGAGTCCACAATCCCTTTGAGAGCATAAAATCCCTAGAGACCTAAAACCTCCCATTACACTCTACCTCTTGAAGGTTTCCACCATCTTCCAATATTTCCAAGTTGAGAACCATATCTTAATATAGGGGCCTTTGGCAAACATTCTAGCTCTAGGCAATAGTATATCCTGAGCTCTTGGGAATAAGGAATGCTGACTGAAGGTGGCGACTGCTGACACCCTGGAGAGTGAGTTAAAGAGGAGAACAAGTGTGAGGCTGTGTTTAAGGGTCTATGGGCAAGATTCTTCTCCATCCAAGAAGGTCCGTGGGTCCCCTGGGGGACCAACAAGGTGCCACTACAGGCTCTCTGTACCAGGCAGCTTCCATCCAAATGACTTTCTGTTAGTGGGAGATGGTCAGTGTCTCCTTTTTAAAGACAGGAATTGTCCTTCTCTCTGCCTATATTCTCTCTCCTGACGACCCCTCTCTGTTGCTGCAGCCAGACCATTCTTAGTAAAGAGCTAGTATTCATTCAAAACTTCATCTATCATATGCTGATGAGTTCTAACCCATCAAATTCAGGTAAAAATTAAATGAGATGCTGTAGGTTGAAGACATGATAAATTGGAAAACACTCTGCATTTGGCAGCTATTATTATTATTATTACTAATTTTAGTGATTATAACAATTATTATTCCCATGGGGAGTTATGTTATTAGTCCAAGGTCGCATGGGAAACCTATCCCAACGTGAAGTGTGCAGAGGAGCTCACAGCACTTCACAGGATGCAAACATCCCTCGTCCCCTTGTGCTGCATTCGGGGTCTAGGACCACTGCTGAACAGTGCTGCCTGGACTCTGTCCCTGCGATGCTTTGGCTCAGCACAGGTCGGCTAGTGTGATCCACAGTTGCCAAGGCTCCAAAAGCACAGTTTGCATTTATTTGGTTTAATTCTTACATTATGTCTCAGCCTCCTCTGAAGTGCATTTGTTCATAGAAAGAGCCACATGGGGAAGTTCAGCCCACAAATAAGAATATAATTATTACACAGTTTAGCAGTGCCTGGACGTCACCCTGGGTATTCACTGGTGCTTCGCAATTCAATTGTCTCTCCTTCAAGACCATATTTAATAGGATAAACAATTTCTGCTAAATGCAGTAAACGTGAACCTGGGCTGTCATCTCCATAATCAACTCAAATTTCCCATTAGAAGCAGTGGCTGTGATTGAGATTCAGAATTTAATTTGGTGGTGCTTGCTTCGATGTGCTACTGTCAGCTTCTGGGGAGCCTCATGTCAACCAAAGACAGAACAGCTCTTCCCTGTCTCAGGGGAATCTTAAAAGAAGATAGATTATAACTCAAGAAAATTATACAGCCTCCGTATAATGAAAGAGATAAAATATTATTGCATTAGCCTGTTGAAATAACAGCAGAGAGCAAAGCAATAATATTAAGCTAAACAAGGGCCCAGACCCGTCAGCTCGATTACAGGGGATGAGGGGACACAGGAAGGCAGACTCCACACTGCCTGCCACGGCCCCAGGCAGTGGAAGAGTGGCTCCTCGCCAGTTCTAGTGACTCCACTGGAGACAGCTGGCTGGGCTAGACTACAGCAAAGCTTCGGTGTCATGAATATGCTCAGCTCTTAAGGCCTAGCTCCAAATCCAGCAACAGCAGACACAAAGCAGGTGACTTGGCTAAAAACAAATTAAAAAAGAATCTGATGAACTAATTTACCTTCAGCTAACTACTTTTTCTTTCTATCCACTTTATTTCCAAAAATTCACCTGAAGTTCCTCGATCAGGCAGGAAGTACCCAAAAGCAAAAAAAAAAAAGTCTTCAGGGTTGTTTGACTAGGAAGGAAGGAGGAAGAGATGGCAAGCCTAACCACTCACTTGGCATTTTACAAAACAGAAATATCTTGGGAGCTTGGCCATCAGTCGTCCTCCTATGGCCCTTCTCAGGAATGCCCCCAAATGGTATTTGCCCAGACACTCTCATCTCCCTGGGGAGGGAGGAAGGGCCTACAGAGCACCTACCTTACCACACAGCCACAGCTCAGGGTGCTTCTCTAACCCTTATTCCAGTTGCTGTGTCCTTCCATTTTCTTTTTCCGTTACTTGGGCGTCCAACCATGTTACTGACCACCACTGGGGTTTGCATATTGTTTCTGCTGCCAGTATGTACAACTGCACCCTTCCTTTGCTCAGCAACAAAGACCAAGGGACCCAAAGCCACCCTCCTTACAAGGCAGCAGACAGGCTCATCAATAACACGGAGCGCAAATGAGCACACATATTCGAACACACACAGCCACCGCATTCTGATACATTTTATTTCATGAACACTTCTCTACTAATCACAACCTCATTCAGAGAGAGGAAGGTGAGTCTCAGTGCTAGAATTTCAAACTCTGAAGCCAACTCTGCCATTTCCTGTGTGACCTTGGTGAAGTCACTAGATTCTTCCAAGCTTGTTTCCCACATATTACCTTGTATGGTTGTCATGAGGATGGGATGAATCAGTAGCTGACATATAGAAATCATCCAGTAAATGCTGGTTGTCATGATTGCTGAATAGAACTGTGTGCTTATCAAGGGGTGAACAACTTCTTATCGATGCACTGGTTATTATTAGACGTCTACTGTGTGCTATGCCACTACATGGTAACCAGCTCCCAACTCAGTTTCTGGCTTGTAGACCATGTGTGGGCAGCAAGCATGGAGAGTGGGTACGATGAGGTTTACAGAGATGCTTTACCTCACAAGGACTTAGGATTGTTGCTCAATTCACTATTTATTCAAATTAGCATACACTGTATAAACTATTACGCTTATGTTAAAGATTTGAGTGGCGTGGCCTTTTACTGTTGGCATCCCTGAATGAGAGCTGGTGTGGGGGCAAAGCTGGCTGAGTCTGTGAGGTCCAGGATCCATGCTATATACTGCCCAGGGCTAAGTCGCTGCTGAGAGTGCTCCCTCCCTTAACAGCTGAGTGTTTCTGAAGCCAGGCCTGAGCAGATGCTGCCTCCATCCTGTGGAGGTGGATTGTTACACTGCCTTTGTCTTGTTTTATGCCCTCCAGAGCATGAAGACCAACTGGACCAGCAGCTCCACTTCCCGTCAATGGGGACATCTATAAGAAAGAGCATGAGTATGAGGTGGATGAGTAAGTCAACAGACTTTGAGATTCTGAATCTACCTCTGGCCACTGGTTACCTGGCTCTCTCCTACCGCAAGTAATTTGCATATGTTAATCTCCTTGCCCAATACCTTCTTACTTCCCTATTCATCTGATCAATCTTACTGCACCATTCAGGTCTGAGTAAATGTTTATTTCCATACTGAAACCTCTCCCGACCCCTAACTTCCATCAGCTCACCATACTTTATGCTGTCAGAGCGTTTGTGACAGTTATTACAACTGAAAATTTAAACTTTACAATTGGCATGATCCTATTCATTACAGAACTGACTTGATTTTATAATGAGATATACAAATAATTTAGAATGATATCTAAGACACTGAAGAAACAAAGAAAGCATTGCTTTCATTTAGGATTAATTCTTTATATTTTAGGGATATTAAATCATTTATGCTTTGCAACAATTCCCCATAAAGTCCATATTGTTGACATCCCCCATTATATAGATGAACAGACCAAGGATCGCCAACCACATAATGAGTGTAGGAACCCAGGTTAAATTCAGCAACCTTTGAAACCGTTAATGAATTTCTAGGACAATTCAAATAGCAGTAGTCTTCTCTGTTATAGAATACCACACACACACACACACACACACACACACATTACTAAGCAGCATCTGTGCCTGAGTCATGAAGATACAGATGTCAATAGGACTCCCTCTTTACAGAGGGAGGAGATAAAATGCTTAAAGAACTGTATTACACACAGCTTCCAAGTCCATGGACATCTGCATCAAGAATTGACCACCTACCTGGTTACAGGAATTTTTACAGAAGAAAGACATCTGCCCTGGATTTTGAGGGTTGAGTAGTGCAGAGAGCAAGTTTTCTACCATAACCCTAGAGGGCGGGTGAATGCCAGGCTCAGGCAGTCCTGTACTGCGGTGCATCCCCATCCTGGCAGTGGAAATGATGGACGCCCGAAGAGGTCAGGCGAGATCCCGTGTATAACAGCAGCAGCCTCCTAGTCTACACCAGGCCTTGCTCTTGCCCTTGTGAGTTATTTTCTACATTTCCCCAGAGTCTCTTTTTCCAACCAACTCTGGAAGACTCCTTACCTTTCCGATAGGTGACTTCACAGGCTGAGCCTTGGAAGCCAGCTGGGCAGATGCAGTCACAGCGTGATCCTTAGCAAAATAAGCAGAAAGCATAAACTACACACTGTGAAACAAGGACCTTGGAGCTCAGCCCCCATGTAACTGCCATCACTGGGATGGTTTGCAAAAGCAGGTTCAGGGCTAAGACCTGTTCCTTTCCTGGGGTCTTTGCTAGTGAAGGGATGCTTATTGCTATCATGAGGGATTATTTTTGGCACTGTTGAGAAGATTGCTCCTTATCTGACTTTGACTTCTCGCTTCATATTGACAAGGGTATTCACAAAGCATTTCTTTTGCTTAGCCCAGGCCCTCTTCTTTGTCCAGAGTTTGGCTGAATCTATTTGACTTTAACATAGACTATATGATCCTAGCTTCAATCTTCAGCTAAACACTATTGTGACTCCCTTTATCTCTTGAGGCTGGACTGCAGATGTCCTTATACTCAAAGCAGAATCAACTTGCTGCCTCTGCTCTGACTTCTTGGGAAGTAGAAGTAGGCAAGTAGCTGGCCCGGAGCTGGCCCCCCAAAGCTAATGTCTCCTACAGCTAAGGACTCCTTCAGCTAAGGACCCCAGTGGCCTGGATTCAGCACCTTTCAGGACAGGTACACCGTTGCCTTGGCATGGAGAACAGCGGCAGGAGCTGACTTCCATCTGGAACTCCTCCAGCGCCTTCTTTATGTTCTGCTTCACTGTGCTAGAATAGGCGAAGTCCGTGGCTGTCACCAGCTCATACAGGGGCTCAGCCTGCAACAGAGAAGAAAAACCGTTCATTGCCTAGATGCCAAAATCAAAGCTACAGGGTAATGGCAGTGGATGGAACCCACCGAAGGGTCTGCATGGAACAGGATGGATGCCGCAACCCACCGCTGGATGTCCAACTTTTCTGCCTCTTGCACCTCCTGGATACAAGTTCACTCATTCAAGTTCATATCAATTAAAAATTAATCTCTAAGTGTTTGGCATGAGTCATAAATAATCTGTAATTCAAGACTCTCTACTCGCTGTGAATCCAGAAACAGAGACAAACATACAATACAAGGTTACAAGCAGTCTTTGATTGGACAGTAAGCCCCTGGGAGCAGTGTTGGTGTTGCTCACTCTATCTTTGGGCACAACCCTCAAATCGTGTAATGGTAGAGGGGTTAAGAGGATAGTTGGATGCAGTGGGTCAGAGGACACTCAGTAACAGCAAGTGTTGGGAGAGGGGAGGGCTGTTACAAAAGTGCAAGCAGAAACTGCAGGTGCTGATCATTAGGTGTCCATGCTGTGGTGAGAAGAACCAGGCACAGTCCAGATTATTGGCTTGACTTGGCTCCTTTGGGCTCAAAATGAAGTTCCCAGGCCAGGTTCCTTTCCAGATTTTGTTTGTGATCCTGTCCTAATTCAGCCCTGGAGAGTTTAGGGTCTGTCTAAATGCAGGCAATCATGTCTAATAGAAGCCTCCAGTGGGAAGAAAATTGCTTCCATTTCTTAATGCATCTGATGCTGACCTTCGCTCCAGTGGGCAAAGCAAGGCCCCTTGGAGGCCCCATTGTCTCACCAGTCTGTGGTCAATGAATTGATCCAGAGGCTGTTTTCAGAACTGTCCAGCCTGCGGGCCACACACGGGGAAGGAAGGGGAAGGAGCTTGCTTTACACCACAGATGAGTCTCTACTTAGTGTTTGGCTTTTGCTCCAAGCTCCTTGAAAGGCCTTTTTTAACGGCCACAGTACTTCCCTCCCAGGGTCGAGGGAGTCGGCAGCCAAACCTTCCCCAGTCGCTGTATCTCAGTAGCTGTATGAGCTTTATAAAAGGATTCACTGTAGCGTCACAATGTAGTGGTTATTACTGTCAGGTGAGGGATTTAACTTGATTCAGGTCACACAACTTGTAAAACAAGTGCAGTGAGCTTGCACCCCCACACTGCTAGGACTGTAATCTGAAGCCTGTGTTTTTCCTATAAGTTTAAAATGATTATTGACACAACTAGTTTAAGAATTCCCCTCACCAGTCTCTCCCCCAGTCTTCTCCAAACTGCAGGCTCTGGAGGTTTGTGGTGGGGAAGCAGCAAGATACAGGGCTTCAGAGAACCTTTTCAATTTAGGTTAATGTGGGGTGTGCTCATCTTCGCTCCTCCTCCTTTTCCTTCCTCCTTCCTTGCTTTCTTCTTCCACTCCCTCCTCTCTCCGTCCCTTCCTCTTCCTCTTTCTTCTGCACTTTCCCTCACATATTCAGCCCTAAATACAATGAATACATTGGGGTCCTTAACACGCTTGCCCTTGTAAAAATTCTATTTCTTACACCAAGCTCCATGCAGTCCTCTACAGTGCATCCTGGTATCATTTTTCTTTTCTTTTTTTTTTTTTTTTTTTTTGGTCTTTTTGAGACAGGATCTCTTTATAGCCCCAGCTACCTGGCCTGGAACTGGCTATGTAGACCAGACTGACCTTGAACTCATAGAGATCTATTTCTGCCTCCCAAGTGCAGGGATTAAAGGTGTATACCACCACCCCCTGCTTTCTTGGGGTTCTTAATGGTATCAAATAATGATTGGCACAGCTAGCTTCCATGAGGCACTGAACTAGATACTTCACACACATCACCTAAATCTTCACAGCAGCCTGAGAATCGGATGGCCTTCTATCTCCATCTCCTGAAAAAGCTGAGGCACAGAAAAGACAACTGACACCAGCGGGGGGTGTCCTACCTGCAAGGGGTGTGGCCTTGAACTGCCCAAGTAGAGGTGTCTTTGTTTCCTGCCAGTCAGTTTATGTTTTAAGATATGAGTTGATGGATACTCACATCAAATTCATGCATACATGCAATTTTATGTACCGTTTTTCATGTACCATTATGTGAACCTTTCCCTGTACCGAATCTGTGAACATGATGACTTCTGTGGCTTCCCAGCACTCTGCCGACGGGGTGCCGTGGTTACGTCCTGGGTGCCTCTGCGGCTCCGCGCCTCTGTTCAGTCGCTACCTTTACCTTTGCTTTTGCTATTTCAAGTAACAAACTCAGTATGTCGTTATTCACATATATTTACAAAAATCTCAAATTGGATTAAAAGCTGTCAACATCTTTAATATTTGGGGAATATCTGTTTAAATTCTCTTCCTAGTGTTGAACCAACTTGTATTCCCAGCCTATCTTACAATGGGGCTCTTCTCATCACTCCCAGTGCTTGGAGTGTTATAGATTTTATACCATTGTCAATTTGATAGGTAAAATACTATTGAACTGTTTCATTTTATTTCTTATTTTTGGCAGAGATGTTAGAAGTTTGCATATTAGATAATTGATGATTGTCTATTTTCTTTGAGACTGTATCTTTCTTATAAATTGTGTTATTCCTCACATAAGAATTTCAAGGAGCTGGAGGGAAGGCTCAGCATTTAAGAACACCAACTGCTCTTGCAGAGGACTAGGAGTTCTGTTCCCAGCACCCACGTGGCAGCAAACAACACTCCATAACTCCAGTTCCAGGAGAATCTGACTCCTTCTGATTCCACAGCATTGCACGACACAGGTGCACTTACATGCAGACAATACCCTCATACACATAAAAGAAAAGTAATAAGTGAAATATTTTAAAAATAAGGATTTCATTTGTGGCAAATCATCATTATTACTGGTGAGATACCTTATCTTGTTGAGGTCTGTCTACTAACTAGCATTATAATTGCGCGTGCGCGCGTGTGTGTTCATATTGCTACACATGGAGGCCAGAGGTTAATCTTGGGTATCATTCAGGAGCCATGCACCTTGCTTTTAGAGACATTCTCACTGGTGCAGATCTCACTGATTAGATTAGGCTGGCTGGCCAGTGAGCGCCAGAACCTGCCTGTCTCTGCTTCCTCAGCACTGGGACTACAAACTCATGCTACCACACCTGGATTGTTTCATGGTTCTGGGGCTCAAACTCATGCTTGCACAGCAAACATTACCAGCTGAGACGTCTCCTGAGTCCCCAGCTGTCATTATTTTACTAGGCAAATATTATTGCATTGTATTTTATATCTTCTTTTGATTGGAGTGAGTGATTTGCTTTTAGAAAGGCATCATGGTCATTACTGCTGCTGGTCAAAGATTTCAGTTTTTCCTTCTGGACACAGCCTCTCAAAGGTTGGCTTGCACATGATAAGGCTGCAGCTTTTCAAAAGTGGATTTGCAGTATGATTTGTTCTAACCACTGGAGTGAGCAGGAGAGTATTACTTCAAATTAGAAGTGATCAAAATGGGGCGCGGTCACTTCTGATTACTTCTGTGGTGATCTTGGGAGCATATGACAAGATAAAGTGCCCATTATCTAGTATCTAAATGACGGCATTGAGCAAGCTCTCTTCCCAATACTTCTGGGACACGTGTAATAGGGAAATAAACTTCTATTCAACTAAGCTACTGATGTTTGGAGGTTTGCAGTATGACCAGGCTATCCTGACCTCTGTATGAACAGCGTTCATATTTTCTCCTTCTACCCTGGACCATCCCACTGTCTTCTCCATCAGCCTGAGTCCAAGTCTACCAACTATCCTGACCAGTGTGGAAACATACATAGATGACAGATCATGAGATGAGGATTACCAGCTAAATACAGGGCACCCAATTCTACCCAAATGGCAGATAATGAATAATTCAAGGATAAATTTGTTGAGAGTGGAGAGATAGCTCAGCAGTTAAGAGAACTGATTGCTCTTGCAGAAGACCTGGGTTCAGTTCCAGCCCTCACACGGTATCTAATAACCACTGATAACTTCAGTTCCTGGGGGAATCTGACACCCACTGTGGGCGCTGCACACACAGGTAAATACATACATGCAGGCAAAGCATTCATACACATGGAAGAAAAATAAATAAATAATTAAAAATTATACAAGGGATAGATATAACCCATATAGTATGTGGAAGGTACTTGTACTTTAAAAAGGTCCTTGTTCCTATGCTCTGAAATCGAACTCAGTTTCAGCTGAGTGCCTGCATTTCCATCTGCTAGGCTTGGTAAGTCCTTTTTGTTTTGTCTCGAATGCCTCGGCAGTTCTTTACCTACTGAGGAGCATTTCAACAGGTCACAAACTCTGCCCTTTAAAGATGGAAGTCGTACCTTTGGACTACGTGTTTGGATGACATCCAAGTTTGATTTTTATTCCTGGGGGAAACATTAGCTCCTAAGAGGAAAACATTTCACCAGGATGTTTCCGTCTTGTTTGGGTTTGGTTTTAGTACTTTCGCCTAGTTTGCAGTGAGGCGTTCATTCTGAATCAGTGCGGGGAAGGGGCTCTTAGTATGTGTCTGAGGAATGTGCCCTCAATTGATCTGGTCACTTGCTTGGGAAGACGTCTTTGTGTTTTAGATTTCTACTTCTGTATTCCATCATCATTTGTCCTTCCTGTCATTGTTTCAGTCTCTCTGTCTTTTGTTTCTGCATCATAAGAACACGTCCTATGGCACCTTCCACATCACTGACTCAGTTTTCTGCAGCATCAATTCTGTTCTTTATAGTTTCCAACGTAGGTTTTAATTCTCCCATTGAATTCTCCATATCCAGCCACTTCCCTCTCATCTGATTAGTGTCTAAAGCAGTCCAGCCTCTATTTTTATTTCATAACTTCCTTGTTTGCTTGAGTTTTATTGTCATCACAAAGCGAATGCATTCTGAAATTTACTTTCACTCTTCTATTTTATAGACATGTGCTCTTTTACAGCATCTTTTACAGCTCTTTCCATCCTGTGTTCAAAAACTTCTTGATTTGTCCATTGACATCTCAAATTCTTTTTTAAACAAGGTGCCACCTCTCCTTGTCTAGGTTTATCAGGAAATAATATGAGCAAGTTCTGTCTATAGAAATTTTGTTTCAGGTCTTCTCTTGAAAGGTGCATTCATGTACTCAGGCAGCAGCAAACACTCTTGTGTCTAGGAATTGTTTGTCTAGCAGACTCTGCTGTCCTGAAAATCAGCCAGCACTCTAGTCATCTGGAAAGCTGGTTCTGTAGAGGTCTTATTCTGAGATCATGTGAAGACACCTTCAGTTTCCACGACTAGAGAGCGTACACGAAGCAGGGGATGAACACATGAGCCTGTGTTTGCAGCCCAGGTGACAGACGCGCAGAAGCACGCAAGTCTTCCCCACGCCTGTCTTCTCTTCACCTGTGGAACTCCTTAAAACACCTCTGCTCTGGCAAGTCCCACCGGTGGCTTGGCCTTGACAGTCTCTGGCCTAAGAGGGGGAATATTTGGCATGACTGGGTAACCAAGCCATTCCTTTGGGTCTCAGTTTTAACAAGTATTAGATAAGCAATCTTAGCACCAAGCTGAAAACCAGATACTTACTTTCCCTTGCACTCTATTCTCTCCCACACCTGGCTATGATGACAACCAATGTTACCACAGGGTCAGTCAAGCCTGAATTTCTCTAGAGCTGCCTGCAACTCATGGCTGACGGTATCTCTCTTGTGACTGTCAGTGACTGTGCCGAGTGTCACTAGTGAGTAAATCGGAGTAGAGAATTGAATGGCAGCCGTCTTGTTCAGTGGAGCTATGCATTTGACACACAAACTCGGGTCCTGTGGAAAATTGTAAAGGTCAGGACTGCACAGTCTCAAGGTCCAGCCTCCCATTTTCTCTCCTGGACTGTAAAGAGGACTCTTGGGAGGTGGACAATGGCCCATCAATGACAGAATAAGAACCAGCAAGCAGAGAGTGGTGTGAGGTGTGCTATGGGCACTACACAGACATCCCCCAGGCAAGGACCTACCATTGCTGATGTGTCTGACAGCCTGTTTTAACAAGCATCTTTTTAGTTTACAATTGCAAAACTCTTCTTGTGTAGGTGACAGGTGGGTAGAATCATTATTTTCTATTCACCGAGCCCACAGGAAAGTGTAGAGAGGAAGAAAGAAGTCAAAGTCTCTTGTCTGGACCTGACAGAGATTCTTGAGCAGCCACAGATGGACATGACCTTCCTGACCCCTTGACTTATATCAGTCACAAAAGAAGGTAAGCACACTTAACTTGAAGACTGCTATAAGAGTTTCATGAAAACACATTCCTAGAGCTCTAGCAGAGTGCTGTGAGGTCAGCAGGTGCTCCAAATATGTTGGTCATTATCAAGATTTCTTGCCCTGCCCTACAAGGCAGGTATACATGCAGCCGACATAATGTCCTTCCCAGGCTGCCTCTTTCAGCCTGACATGACTTTGTTTCCTCTGGCTCCTTAGTTCTTGTGACATGGTAGAAACTTAGCAACTATTTGTTGGTTGACTGCATGGATATTTAAATAAACAAATAACTGAATGAATGAATCTCTGATGAAATAGAAAGAATATTAATTTAATAAGGCTAGAATCAGAACTTGGTTTTTAATTTCCTTAGCAACTTGGGGCCCAAGTAAGAGCGAGCTTGGGAAACTTTAGGTGACACAAAGCACCATATTCTAACCTGTTTGTCCTAGATATATTTTCTGCTACAGTGTACATGATGGGAGATTGATGCCCATTTGATATCCATGTTCCATACCCAGGTCACTGCAGGCCCCAGAATCCATATTCTACATAGAATGGGATGGCGGTGTGTACCTTGAGTTTGGTGATGGCTGGGCTGTGGGGTGGCGGTGTGTACCTTGAGTTTGGTGATGGCTGGGTTGTGGAGTGGTGGTCTGTACCTTGAGTTTGGTGATGGCTGGGCTGTGGGGTGGTGGTGTGTACCTTGAGTTTGATGACGGCTGGGTTGTACTGCACAGCATCTCCCCATTCCTGCATCAGTTCAGCGGTTGGCAGTTCCTTGTATGCCAAGGCAGTGATGTGCTCACTTGCCCCTCCTCGCACAAGAACTACTAAGTCTTCTACTATGGTGTTCCTCTTGTTTCTGTCTGCAATGACAGGAAGGGTGAGTATGCCATCAGAAGATCCACTTTCATGCAGTGGGGTTTGCTGCAATGCAGCGAACAATTAGGTCACTATAATATTTACGGAGGTTGTTTGGGAGACCTGGGAGAACAAGACATGTTCCTGATCATAGAGAAGTCATGGTACTCAGGGCAAATGGAAAGTTCCCCCAATCACAGATAATTCCTCGGAAGAGAATGTAACTTGAATGGTCCTTCATAGAGGGAAAAAGAAATGGACACAGTAAAAGTAGTATGTTTAACAATAAAATATTATGCACATATGGAAGTGAATTAATTATAGTGTGGGGTTTGAATGAGAGTGTCTCCCATAGGCTTGGATGTTTGAATACTTGGTGGTGCTGCTTGTAGTAGTTTATAAGGTGAGGCCTTACTGAAGGAAGTATGTCACGGGGTGGCTTTGAGAGTTCTTAGTCTTGCCACACTTCCAGCTGCTCTTTCTCTCTTCTTTCTATTTTCTGTTGGAGATGTAATCTTTCAGCTTCAAACCTTGGCCACGAGGCCTGAAGCTTGCTGCCAGGCCTCCCCACTACGATGGACTCTTAACACTCTGGAACTGTAAGCCTGAATAAACTCCCCCTTCTATAAGCTGACTTGCTCCTGATGTTTTATCACAGCATCAGAAAGGTAACTAATACACAGTTATATGCAAAACATGACACTGGATAAAATATATGGCACTAGAAAAATTATGGCAACACAAAGCCATATTGGTTAGTGATCCATAGAGATAATACGTCTATAAAGATCGAAGAACTCATTTAGCATAGAAGCCGGGATAGTGGTAAGATCCCCAGAAAAGGAGGAAAACATTGCAAATAGCAATGTTTTGTGGGCGCTGGCAAGTTCTGTTCAGGGACCTGGACCTGGTTATATTGCATGCCTTCTTTAAAGAACACCTGCTTCATGCCCGCTGCCCCACTACAATGAACACTATCGATAAGTCAGTTTCCAGTGTAGGACGCCACTCTAGACCAGCAGTTAATCACTGTGTTTGTGCCTTACTGCATATTGTTTCCCATGTGGAGTCCTTCTCATGACATTCCAGCAGAAGCTTGATAGATAGAGCAAAACAAGGAAGACTGAGCGGAAGCAGAGGGACTCCACAGGCACACTGCTGTCCAGGCTCTTCTCCGCTCCACCTCTGCTTGATTCCCAACTCCCTACACTGCATCCAAGTGCTTGCTTCCAGGCCCTGGCTGGCTTTAGTCCCCAACTCAAGCCTGTCCTTTCCTGCCATTTGGCTTTTCTGTCTTTTGACCTATGGTTTGGCCAGATTTCCCATTCTCCCTGATGCCCTTATCTCTGGAAAGGCCCAGCCCCCTCCACCTGCTTGGCCTGAGCACCCTACCTCCAACTAAGCCGATTCTCAGCCCCCAGAGAAAAGTGATACTATTAGGTTATTTTCCTTGCCTAAAAACAACCCTGACACTGTAGCCTTTCATTGTCATTCCCAGCCTTGTCTTGAGGCTCCAACCTGAATATGGCCTTATCATGGCCTTTTCTGGTTTGACCTATCACACTCCTGTACTGTTGAAAATAGGAATCCACTCTCATTCGTTTTCATGCACTTGGCACATTAGCAGAAGCTTGATAGATTTTATTGGATAGTTTATTGTCATAGATGAACTGCCTTCAAGTAGCCCATGCTTATTAAGGAAAGGAGAAGCGCCAGGGAGGAAGAGACTGCAAGTTCAGGAGGCCCGTGCCTCTGTCTCACCTTTGATTTCATTCAGAATGTCACTGCATTTCTTTTCTGCAGCACCCAGATGGAGGTAAACATTCTGGATGGTACCACCAATTTGAAAGCCTTCTTTGGCACAGGCAGAAATGCTGTCAAGTGTATAATCTGAAAGAAACAAGGAAAGAGAGCCATGAGCTTCAAGAAAATTTACTTGGTTCCTTTTCCTGTGATTGACTCTAAGCCTAACCCTCACTGGCTGTCACAAACAAGCATGCCACAGGTTTGATGATGTACAGGAGACAACCACTGGCCCCAGGGCAGAGATACCACAGAGACCAGTCCTGCTCCAGTTTCTCCCTGAACTCTCTGAGAATACTTACTACTTTCAAAAAGGTCACGTGCTCAGAGCTATCCTCTAAAAATCAGACTCCTCATCACATGCCTAATGATTGATCCAGTGAATACAGTTACAATCCCTGACCTTTTCCCTGGCCCATCTTTCTCTAATCTTCAATAAAGGAGGAAAAGGTTCTTAGGAATTGTACCTTGCCCTCCCAGCCCTGCAAAAGGCATACATTTGGCCGACTTCTTTGTTTCTGGAGTACTTTCCATTTCATTCCTCCCCAAACCATCTTTCCATCTCTGGACCCCCTGAAATCTCACACAGGCACCTTTCTGGTTGATGCTGGTTCAAGGAAAGAGAGAAATATTGACTACCAGAATTTCTTGCAATATTGCTACAGATTGGATTTTCCCAAGTTGTATTTCTATTCCTTGAAACACAAATATCACGAGATAATAGGTGCTGAATAAAAAAGAACCTCCTTGGTCATGCAAATTGATTAATGTCATATCAGAAGCTACAGATTATTTTTCTCTTTCCTCGGCAACTCTCCAGAGAAACTCTAGAATAGAATCAATTCTGTATTTCCCTGAGTTAAGTGATTATTACAGGTCTTTTGTAAGAAGCAGTTTTAGGAACCATGGAAAGGACTTGGAACATCTCTTGAGAAGGCAGGTACCCTTGAACTCAGTAGACTAAGATCCTGCAGACAGACGTTTACATTATGCATCCTCTTGCAAGTACATTAGGACTTACAACTAAGCCCTGGCTCTACTGATATCATCCTTGTGACCTACAGCAGTTCACAAAACCAGACAAGAGCCTAGTCCTGGGATAAAATACTGGATTGGAAAACAGGATTCATACCCAAGACTGGTGATAGAAGACAGTTGGAAAGACCTGTAATAGCTTTAAGTAAGATGGGAGGGTGAGGGTTTGATGTGAGTGGGTAGTTTGGACTGACCATTTGTCTAGGGACAACAGTAATCTGAGCCCTCTTTACTGAAAGTGTGGTCTGTGGACCCGCAGCTTGGGCACCATCTCCAAGCATGGCGTATACACAGAACTTGGGTCTCATACCAAACTTACTGGATCAGATGTACCTTTGTGCCCTTTCACAGATTTGCCTATAATTCATATTCACATTAAAACTCCATTGTGAAACACTGATGGTGGGGTGAGCCTATGGTATTAACTATCAAAAAAGAAAATATTAGGGACTCTGGTTAAAGGACTTGCCAGAGTTTGGATCCCTAGAAACCCATGCAAATGCCTAGTAGATGTGGTAACCCACCTGTAATTCCAGGTAGAGACAGGGGGACCCTGGAGTAAGTTAGTAGGGAGACGAGCCATATCTGCAAGCTCTGGTTTTGATTGAGAGACCCTGCCTCAATAAATACAGTGGAGCAAGGAGCATGATTCCTGATGTTAACTATTTACACCTGCACTCGTGTGCACACCCACTCACACATGCACCTACACATATGCCCGTCAAAACCAAGACACACACACACACACACACACACACACATATATATGCAAAACACACACACACACACACACACACACAGCCACCACCACCACCACCAACAGTGGGAAAAGAAAAAAATATCAGAAAGTGTTATTTGGAGGTAGAGCTGAAGGAATTTGCTGGTGAAATAGGAAGAAAAAGTAATTGAGGTTGAAACCTAGGCTTTTGGCTTATGTCTTTGGCTGGGTGCTGGAACCATTTCCCAGATATGATGACTTACAGAGAAACATTTGAGAAAGAAAGTCAGAAGTTGTCTTTGGGGACATGCTGAGTTTGTGATCTGTTAGATATTCAAATGAAGATATCAAAGAGGCCTTTCAACACTGGCTACCTGGTGCAGTGATCCCTGATGGATATGTAAATCAGTATCTATTTGCATGTTGAAGGTGTTTGAAGACACAAGATTGGATGTGATTGGACGGAGTAGTTACAGAAAGGATAATCTCCCAGACAAAGGGCTGAGCTGGGAGGGTTTCCCTGGGAGGGGAGGGGAGCGACTCTACCAAGGGCGCTGGGGTGGTGCAGCCAGTTCGGTGGGGAGGGAATAGGAATGAAAAATTCAAGACTTTTCCCCCAACATTAGTCACCCATCCCTCCCATGTGCTGGCCAGGACAGGTATGTGTAAGATGTGACTGAGGACCCTCCCCGCTCCCAGCAGACACCTTGGCAACTCCAGCCAAACAACCAGAATTCACAATACCTGCAAAAAGGGCACTGACTTTTAGAAGTTCTTGGATAAGCTTCCCGCCTACTGACTCACTCCCAGAGAGTTAGCTGTTCGCACCCTCCCTGAGCAGGTCTCTCTCTCTCCCCCTTCCCATCTGGAGCCAGCCCGGTTCCCCACTATGAGGGAGCTAGTCTCCCCCATCTCTTTGAGGAGGCTAGCCCCCCATTTCTCCACTCTCAAGTGCAGAGAAGCTAGTCCCATATGGTTTTCTCTTAATAAACCGGGTCCTGTTAGCTCCCAGCAGAGTCTCTGCTCTCTCTTCTCTGCTTGTCTCTCGAACCCAGAACCTTACAGTATGTTCCATGGGCAGTGCACCTGCTCGCTCCATGGCCTCTTTGTTCATGATAAGTGTGTACTCATAAATGCCTCCAAGCACCGCCTCAGTGATGAAGTGGGTTCCGAAGTCTCGAAGGAGATCCCGGTACTCTCCGTAGCTGTACTCCAGGGGCAGGCGCTTCACCCGCTGAAGGAATTCGTAATGGAGCATGAGGCTTCTGGATTTCAGCTTGTAATGGGCCACTTCAAGGACGGAGCGCGCATGCAGAAACTTGCTTTTCTAAATGAAATACCAACACGGGAAAGCCAGATCTTTAAATCTAGGAGTCTGGAATGAGAAGATGAACTTTACAAATACCATCTACCGTTCTCGCCTGGGGTCATGACTGAGGACTCCGTTAGGATACTTAAGGGAAGATGATCTCTTTGGCAAAATTTCAATTCTCATAAGTATTCTGATGTCCTTTTTGGCTTGGAAGAGCACACTCTGAGTGCATCTTGTTATAGTAGAGGAGAATCAGACACCTGGATGGGGGTGGGGTTTGCTAACTTTCAAACCTTACATATTTGCTTATGTCTTTTGGATTCTGAAAATAAAAACAAAATCTTCTGAGGAAGACCAAAAATACTGCCTTGGAAGAACGTAACTACAGTGGCAGTCATACTGCCTCTTTTGTAAATAAAGTTTATCGAAACACTGCCATTCCCATTCATTTACATATTGTCTATAGCTCCTGTCACACTGTGGTAGCAGTGTTGTGTAGTTGCAATAGACTCCAATGTCCTATACAGTCTCCAGGTACTTTCCTTGTGACCCAAGAGATAGGGAATAGACCGAATGTTGGTGATGCCAAATGAGATCTAAGTATCCAGAGACATCCTCTCTCTGGAGGCGCGAGGTCCTCGTGGTGGGTGTATGCAGAGAGAAGGGGAACAGTAGACATGGGGAGGTATGTTTTATTCTAATCTTGAATCCTTCGACTCTAAAGAGCCCTGCAACCCGGCCTGCACGCAATCAAAGCTGCTTTCCTTCTTGTTTCACGGTCACCCTTTCTAGTTCCTGCCCAGGGACTCAAGACCCTTTTTTTTTTTTTTTTTTGGTCCCATCTACCTAAGCAGTCACTAGATACTTCGTTCATGACTTTTCCAAATCTTCTACATTACATTCCCTCTTTGTAGGTTTGTGAAAGTTCTCAGAATTGAAATGATTCATTGTGTCAGTCCTATCGAAAGGTAAATACAAAATATAAATATCAGAAAAATAAAAATAAATAAAGTGTGGGGGGCTATAAAGGAAGGTGCTCATTCATGATTGACTAATAATAGAGGCTGTCACAGAAGACTGCCTGAATCAGAACCCTACACAAAGGCCACACAGGCTTATATAAAAATACTTCCCCAAGGGCATTTGTCTAGCAACCACTCAGATTCATGATGTTACTCATGGTATTAATCCTTTCTGCTTATAATCCCCCATTTTGCCTTTAAAAACATCCCTAGCCTCAGTCCCTTGGAAAACACACATAGCTTCCCACAGCATGCTCACTCATATTGCAATGCTTTGCAGTTCCCAAATATAAACCATTATTCTTTGAGAATCTTTCCTGACTGTTATTTAAGTTGACACATTATTATAAAACTTCCCACTGTTCTCCCTTCTTTCTCTAACCTGCTTTCACTGCCCTAGTCAGAGTCAAGATCCTAAACCTCTCATAATATAATGATATTATTCCTTTAGACAAAAACAATCAAACAAGTGTGCATCAGCTGGACTATTGCTTTTGAACGAAATCAACTCCCTTCTATTGACCTTCCGAGTCCATAGACATTCTGCCTGGCGCAGCTGCTCGGCACTGCGGTGTTCCTCTCCAGGCCTGCCTGTTTCCTACCAACCACGCTGCACATCTGCATTCACCCCACTCTGCACTGCCCCTCAAACCTGCGTATCCTTCCATGAGCTAATTGTTCTCCTGCCATGAGTCCTACTTATCCTTTCAATCCCTCCTTAGCCACTGCTTCCTTTAATGTCATCCCTGGCTGTCTCAGACACACACTCCTTTTCTAAGGTTGCAGAAGGTGCCAGTCACATTTTCTTTATAGCATGTGACGGATAATCGATACAAACAAGTAACATAATGGACTGAGAATATGAAGGCAAGAAAAGTTTGTTTGATATTTTATTAATAGCTTCAAGAAAGAAATTTGAGGGCACCCTGCACAGCGGGTACCATGTGTTTAAGGGTATGGGAATGCTATGGAATGCTCTGTTTAGGCCATTATATCTTGCATACATGTTCCAGTTAGCACATTATGTCCCATAAATATTAAAAATAAAGGTCCCAAGACTTATGCCAGGTGAAGCACAGTGTTAACTTTGTATAACTGGCGATTTGAATCACAGAAATGAGGTGGGACAGGGAGGAGAAAGGAAGCAAGCGAATGGTGACAGCTCTGTTTTCCCTGCTGAGAAGGGGAGTGTCCCTCAGTCTCTTTGTCACTATAGCTCCATCCTGAATGCCTACTATGTACCATTCTTGTCTAAAGACGAAAGAAACAGCTCTGCTTCCCAAAGACCCCTGGCCTAGAAGATGAGACAGGAGAAGGAAAAACAGTTATAGTCTAATTAATGTTGAACACCTGGTTCCTGCTAGCTGATATTTCAGTAGCAGGGGCCTTTGTGAGCACCTCACGATTTTTAAAGATTTGTTTTTCTGTAAAATCACTGTGGACTTTCAGTCTTGGTCTCTTTTGTGTTCCCTTTGGATAATTATCTATCATATCATTTCTGAGTTGAGAACTCTCAGTAGCTGGAGAATAAAATGTACCTTCATTACCCTAGAATTCAGGGTCTCCAATCTGCCTCTCATCTGCCTCTCTAATATCCTAACCCATCACTTCCTAAGAGCTCCTCGTCCACCAAGACACTGGCTCTGACCCTACCTTATGGGCCGCAAGGAGCACTCGGTGTTTAGACTAGTATTGGAGAAGCACGTCTCAGGTAACACAGGGCACGCGAAGGAGAAAGTTGGGAGTCAAGAGGACCTTTTCTCAGGGTAGCAAAAGGCAAAAATGATTGGGCTATTAAACCCAGGAGGGGAGCAGATAGGATGTAGAAAGAAAATAGGAGAAGAGGGAACCAATAGCACCGGGAGTCAGAGAAGAGGTATTGGGTCACATTTCAGAAATTTATCTGAGATATAATTGTAATGACTTGAAAACTCCCCAGATATGCTTTTGTTTTGGCAAAGCTATCTATTAAGTTTATTGAAAGCCAAAGGAAAGGACTCATTAAATATAATAGAAGGTAATTATAAAAATTTGTCATTCCTTGGCCTCTGTAAAAAGCAAGTAAACATAAGACCAGGATGCTATTGATGAAAATATTTTCATGACAAAAAGTTTCATTAGGGTCGGGATAATGTGAAATGCAAACACATTTGTGAGCATGAAATTTCAGAAGAATATATGTACATTTAAAAGCAACAGACAGGTACTTACAGTATGAGCAAATCTCTTGGTTCTGCTAATATAATGCTTGCCTTGGTTGCTTTCCTCATGAATACCAAATTCAAAGACTTTACTGACTTTAAAACCAAAGCTGAAACTAAACTTGCTAGTTGCTTTCTTTGTGACATTGTGTTCAAAATCTGAGTATGATTCATATTCTGTCAATGCAAATTCGTATTTTCCTTGGGTCTAAAGGAAGAGAAAAGAAAAACAAATTATATATCTTGACTCATATCAGTTCAGTACACACCATCAGATATCCACTGTATTCTTTTTGTAGGCCAGAACTGGACCAAATAATCTGGGTGCAAAATCATCAGGGCCAACCTGCATCCCCAGTTCAGGGTTCCTGCTCCAGCAAGAGAGACAGAACTATTAATACTATAGTTGATGCTGAGGTTGAAGTCTGACTTGAGTTTCAACTGGCAGAAATGCAGGGCTGGCAGGATGTTCTGGGCTGTGGATTTGTCTTGAGCAGAAACTTGGAGGGATGTAGGAGTATCTCAGGAGCTACAAGGATGCTGGAACAGTTGACTCAGAAGATGCAAGAGTGAGGGGAACGGGCAGGTGTTGTCCAAGAATGTTCTGGTATCAGAATACTGAGGCTTTGAGCTGCTTCGTCAAACCTGTGGGCTACAGCAAACATGAACTGAGAGAGGGAAGAGCAGAGCCTGGGGTGGGTCATGTTGGGACAGTATGGCAGCTGAATGAGAAGGGACAAATCCGAGTGTCAAGTCACTATGAGAAGCACAGGTAACTGATGAAGGCAAGGGTTGAAATGTGAACTGCTTCATCCACGTGGTTTAGTGCAACTTTAATAGAGCTATTTGCTCCACTATCAGTTTTGTCCCTGCATAAGAGAACTGCTAGAGACCCTACCTCGTGGACCTGGAGTGGCCAGCCATGCCCACTTCCACTCTTGTGGTCATCTGTATATTTGCAAGTCCTATGAGCTGTGGGGGGGGGGCACGATGTCTCTACGGTATTGGAAGGGAGCAGTGGTAGTGCAGATGTGGACTACCGTGAGGCTCCCGGGGCACAGTGTTACTGTCTTCTAGGTGGATGACCTGGGGCAAGATGACAATCATACCTCTCATTAAACCCGTCCTGAGAATCAGGCTCATATAGGTGCCTGGAACAGCCTGCAGGAAAGACTGGCTATGGAGAGAAGAGACCAGAAACTACATGTGCTGCCTGGACTGGAATCTGGCTGATATGATATTTCCCTGGGAAACAGAGACCGAGGGTGGACCAGGCACCTTGGTGAAAGATGTGCTTGGTCGTTGGCTAATTTTTCCCTTGGTAGCCAATAAGTCTTGCTACAGGACAGGAAAACAGAGAGCAAGGAGAAGTGTGTAACTTTGGAAATGAAATCACCATAAAGATACTTTAGACCAGTCCCTTCACTTTACAGATGATGAGACCGAAGTCAGAGTGGAAAAGGAAAGCCAAGACCCACTGTCTTCATAATTGATGACAAGTGTTTGGTTCATCATGTATTACAAACTCTACTCTGTGGAGGTGTGCGAGGGTTATATATGAACTGTATACAGGCTTACGTGTGTGCAACATCTTATTTATTTTAAGATCTAGTTACTTTATGTTTATATTTGTATATGTGTGTGTACCACGAACATGCAGATGCCCACAGAGACCAGAAGACAGTGTCAGATTCTCCTGGAACTGGAGTTATAGGCACTTTTGAACCATTTGATGTAGATGCTGGGAACCAAACCTGAGTCCTCTACAAAAGCAGCAAGCTCTCTTAACTGCTGAGAGATCCAGTCTAAGGGGTGCAGCATCCATAACTTTAAACACTTAGAACAATGCTTGGTTTGGCAAAGACATGGTGATGATGACAACCAGAGTCCACATGATCTGAGGACTCCTCAAGGCACCAGGTACATAATTTTGTCCACTTAGTCACATTATCTCACTAATCTCACTTCAGGTAAAGTTTTCAAGGAAAGTGGAAGCCCGGACAGTCAGGACTGCATAGGCAGCAGGAAGACAGACCACCAAGCCCGTGTGACTCCAGATCCTAGGCTCCGTCTTCGGGGTGACTATTGATGTTATTGGATGAGTGTCACCAATACCACAGCTCCCACTGCTGTTACCACACACAGCACACCATCCTCAGCAAAAGGCCTTGTGTTAGGGTCCGCTCGCTTTACACAGGAAGACAGAGGCTTCAAGAGAAATGGGTACATCAAAGCCACACAGCCACCTGGCTGCAGAGCGCTCATTTAGCAATCCCTCACTGTCTACAGCAGCTGCTCCGCTGTCACTTACCCGTGGGGTGTAGCTTTCCACATTGTATGGCTTCCTAAACTTGGTGTTGAGGATGTAATGAGGGGAGCATCCGCCAGCATAATACCTGTGATCAAGAACTGGGCCCTCGAAGCTGTTTGTGAACAGATTTATCCTGTGTGGAAGGCACAGACATGGGGAAAGCTTAGCATGCGGACTTGGGTGATCTCTATTGACATTTGGCAGCTCCCACTGAATGAAATGTCAGACTCCTGGCTCAGATGGAGACTGGTGCTTGCACAGGAGAAGGTGGACTCTTTTTATGGCCATGACCTTCCTTTTCAGTGACATCCTTTATGATTCTTGTTATGCAGGAAGAGACAGAATGTGACAAGAAAGCAGGTGGACACCAGGCCCACTTGACCCCTTCTGATCTTGGTACTCTGACCTTGCAGGAGATTAGACCACTGCCTAGATTCCCCAGAGGTGGAGACACGCATGGACCACAGACCTACCCTGGAAATCATTGCTTCACAAACTGCTGAGAAGGCCCTTCTTTCAGCATGGTGGAGGTCAGGCACTAGAAACATAGAACTAGATAAAAGCCACCATATTGAGTGAGTTGTCTCTAGGAATCGGGGTAGTGCTTAGGATGACCCTGACACAGTCAAATTGTGGAAGTTATGATTAAGGTTCACCCCAGAGTGTGAATCTCAGTCCCATTGTTGCTAAGCCAACCCTCATATGACCCTAGTCTATTAAGGGGATCAGCTTCCAAGGCAACTTGGAGCTGACTTCAGAGAGCAGGCAGAGACAACATCTTATACTATAGTGTTTCTTTTTCAGAAAAGAGAGCAGCAATATCCACTTGCACTCCCTCCTCTGTCCTCTCGAATTCCAGTGTTGTGCTGTCCCATCCATCCAACAGAAACACAGCAACTTACCCACTGGCCAGATCGCCAATCGCCCAGTATTGCTCCATTCCCTGCTGACACTTTTTGTAAATCCTCCTACAGTTTGCTTCATCTGATTGGTCTCCGCAGTCATTGTCCCCATTGCAAAGGAGTCTGCGGTTCACACACCTTCCTGAGATAGAGAGTGGGACCACCACACTCACAAGGCTGTGGAAGAGGAACTAACACACCCTAAGCACTGCTGACTGCCAAGCATGCTTCTGGGCCTTCAGTGCCTGTTCTGATCAATCTCCATGTTTTAGGTCATACTGGAAATGGCTCCAACAGTTCACATTCTTCTTGCCACTTTCCACCTAGAGACCAGTGCCATATTCATAAAAGCACTGAGGATTATCTGGAACTCTCTGTGAGGGGCAGGGGAAGGCAAAGTGGCTGAGAATCAGGTAGCAAGTGGCCAAGAGGATGGCAGTGTGGAACCTCCTTTCTCTCTCCTCGAGCTGGGAAGAAGTGGTAGGCAGATCACTCCAGTACCGGCTAAGCCATCTTGTACATGGGATCCAAACTCCCTGCCCCAATTCCCTGTCTGTAAGTGGAGAGTCATCTGAGCGGCCCCATAAAGGTAAGGGTGATGTGTGTGGGTAAATAAAATAGAACTGACTCATAGAGAGCACTGCGAAAGCTTTCTCACGACTGTGGTTACTGTTCTTGAGAGACAAATGCACATTGCTAGTAAATATTTGTAGCACACTGGAACCTTTAACTGTCTGGTCATAAATTCTTCCCTAACCCCACATTGCCTTCAGGGCTGTCATTTGTATCACTTTTCTTTCCCCTAAACTTTTTTTCTCACTGGCTTGGTTTTCTTTCTTACAACATTTGTGGGGAGATTAAACTCATAAGACAGGTGGCCCTGCTTCCTTAGACATATTGGGCCATTTTTAATCATTGTCATTCGGATATAAAAGGCAGAAAAATAACAATATGGTCTTCGGATGTTTCTTACAAGGCATTTAAACTAAAGCCCGCATGAATAACCATTATGACTCTGGCCAGAACCATGGAACGCTGGTCATAATGAGTCCATGGTACACTGTAAAAAAGTCTCACAGATTTATTAAATGGACGTTTACATTTGCAATAAGCCCTAAAAATTGCCCCGAGGATCCCCATCTCTTTTAGAAAGAGCCAGGACCACAGTTCACATTGGTGCAGTGAATGTAGAACACTGAAGCTCCTTTCTAGATCATTTAGGCAAAAACTTCCTTGATTTGGCCAGAGACTTGCAGAAACGGGGAAACGTATATTCACTTGGATTAGCAAGTGACTGCGTTAGAGAGCCTGTGTTTACTTTATTTCTCAGTGACTAATCACTCATTCATGTGCTGTTTTCCTCTTTCTGTTCATCTGCCTTCTATATTTGCTTTCCTTCCTTTTGAAAATCAACATTTTAACTGACTACATCATGCATCTGGGGTCATTCTGGATTTGCTGATAAGGAAATGCAAATGGCATGGGCCGTGTTTCCAAAGCTTTTCAATGATAAGTTATGCTGATCACACCTTTTAACTCTTTGGGGTTTGGTCACATGGTGCTCAATCTCATGGCTCTGAAAGCAGGAACAAAGATAACAGAGGACAGAGGGCTCTATTCCATTTGTCACATGACACTTAAGACAAACTTACAAGTTCTTAACATCACCTTCAATTTGTAGTGATGTAATCAAAATCCACAACAGTTAAGTGAGTTCTTCTAGATCACACAGAATCAGACCTGCCCCAGCATGCACCTTCTGATGCCCGTGAGTGCAGTTTCCAGTCCCACCTGAGGCTCCTCCTCTGACTGGCCCACAGGATGATTTTTGGCAAGTCTCCTCTCCAAATCTATATATCTAAGGTTGCCAACCAGGGATAATGACACTACATACAACACAGGAATGCTTTCATAGAATACTACACAGAAAAGGAGGTTCAGATTTGAAATCAAAGAGTCCTCCCACCCTGCCCTGCGACCCTGGTCATGAAAACTATGTGCCCTGTCTCTCCTTTACCACATGCTATGTCTGCTTTTCAAGCTTGCTCTTCCTCTCTTAAACCTATTCATACCTGTTTGTGCACACACAAAGCCTTCACATCGTACTTGACTTCTGCAGGGTCTGTTAGTTACACAGTCTTCAACTTCCTTGTCAGAGACGTCACACAGTTCCCCGGAAAACTGAGAGGGCCGGAGCAAGTAGGCATGTCTGTACTGTGGCAGAAGAGGGACAAAGTGAACCATGTGGACAGGACACACCAGCAGCCTGCAAGCTCTGAGACCAAGCACACTGTCGGCTGACTGCAGCTCACCCAGCCCTTGCACTTCCTCCACCGTCTACACTGAGGATCCATCTACATCAGCTGTTTTCTGTACGGCTACATTATGTACTCTCTGAGGCAGGTGGTCTTGTTTTGCATCTTTGTATCTGCAGTGGTCTGCCAAGATTTGCTAAATGTGGGAAAAGCACGGGATTTAGAATCATAAGTTCATGAAGGGACTCTCTGGTCATCTCTCAACTTAATTATTCCAGTGAGTGATTCATGGATTGTCACCTACACCTTAAGGCATCAGTATGTTATAGATAAAAGTATGTGTGCTGAAGCTACAATTGACTCCTGTATTTTCTCGTTACATGATGGTCAAGTAACTTAATCTTTGAGAATTGCAGTTTATTCATCTGTAAACCAGGGCCATTGACTTTCCTCAATGTACAGTGTCAAATTTAAATTACACATGCTCTAGATTTATTAGTATACCTAAGATTATCTATATATTATGAATTACTTATTAATTTGAATTACATATCCTCTATTGTAATTCAATCTCATGTTTTTCAGGTATAAAGTAGGTACTCAATTTCTTATTGTTATTTTTCTTTTTATTATTAATGTTTTAGGAATCAACATTGCTGTATCTGTCTCTTCTTGTTCATTTATTCTGGAAATACTGCTTGATCTATCTCATGTTCCAAAGGGTAGGCATTCTTGCTTGCTTGACTGTTGGTTGCTTTTAGTCACCACTGAGTCTTCTAGCTACCTTCAAAGAGAGGGCAGTGGTGGTAGCAGGAGGTGTCTGGGCATGAGCAGGGAGGCGGAGGGGACTCTGTAAGCTCACAGTGAGATCCACAGTACAAACAGGTGTCTGGGCATGAGCAGGGAGGCGGAGGGGACTCTGTAAGCTCACAGTGAAATCCACAGTGCAAACATAGCAGAGAATGGATGGCTTCCAAGAGAGACATCAGGGATGACACTAGAAAATCTAGGAGGAGGAGGAATACGAGGCAGATGTGGAGAGCAGGGAAAGGATGGTAAGGAACACTCTGGATGGAGGAGGCTTCTGGAATAAAGAACAGAATACGCTGGATAGAGGAGGGAAAGGATGGTAAGGAACACTCTGAATAAAGGAGGCTTCTGGAATAAAGAACGTGCCACATTTCAGAAAACAGAAAAAGAAAAGAGTGGATAGAAAAGAGTGCAAGGCAGAGAGCAGCGAGAACTGGAGGGAGACAGAGCGCAGGGCAGGGAGCCAGCGACCCCAGGCTTAGCAAGGAGGACTTAACCGAAGACGGAAGCGATCACATTTGCGTGATTTTCACACCAACAGTCAAGATTTTGGTACACAAAGGGGGCAAATGACCAAAGCAGCCTCTCTGCAGACTATGCCATGACATGAAGCATAGTCACTAGACACATGGCATTGGTACTGCAGCTCTGACGTACAAAAAGGAATCCAGACGGCCATTTACCTAGAACCCTGTCCTCTAGAATTTATTCTTCCTCGAAGGCAGAGAAGGCCTATAAATAAAGCTGCGAAAAACAAAACAAAACACATACACCAAACCAAAGACAAACCATGAAGCTTTCAGCAGATTAGGAGCAGAAGGAACACATTCCCAAACAATGCATGACAATCCCACAGCAAACGTCATGCTAAATGTGGAAACACTGAAGACACGCATTCGACAGTCAGTGAAAAATAGATGTCCAGTTTCAGCTAGAACTGAAAGTATAAGCCAAAACAATTAGGCAAGAGAAAGAAATGGCAGGCAAAGAAATTGAAAGGAGAGACGTAAAAGTGTTCCTGTTTGCAGACAGAATGACTTTCCATGTAAAAACTAAAGTCCTCACAAAAATCCTGTAGGAGTTGGTAAATTCAATAAACTTGCAGGATATAAAATTAACAAACAAAATCAATAGCATTTTATACAACCGAGCTGAAAGAGAAATTTAAAATTAATCTATTTACAATATCCATAAAATAATAAGACACAGATATTCCCTGCTCATGGATTAGAAGAATTAGTATTGTTCAAATGTCTTCAATACCCAAAGTAATCTAAAGAGTCAGTGCCATCCCCAGGAACAATATCAGTGACAATCTTGGAAGACCTAATGGAAAGATAAAAAAAATTAATATGGAACAAAGGATCCAAATTATGAAATCAATTCTGGGCAAAAAGAGCAAAGTTGGAGGCATCACAATATCCAACTTTAAAAATACTATAAAGTTAGGGTGATCATAGGACTGCTGGGCACGGCGATGAACACCAATAATCCTGGCACTGGGGAGGCAGAGGCAGGTGGATCTCTGAAAAATCCAGGCCATCCTGGTCTATATAGTGAGTTCCAGGCCAACTGTGTCTACAGGGAGACCCTGTCTGAAAAGGACAACAAACAAACAAATAAACCAAAAACAAAACAAGGACACAGACCAATGAAACAGAGAAAACCCAGAAGGGAATTCACATACTCACAGTCCATCAAGTTTTAATAATGGCATCAAGAACATACACTCTAGAAAGGACCATCTCTTAGAACTAAGAGGTACTGGAAACTGAGGATCACTCAGTAAAGTATTAGAAAGGGCAGAGCCTGGTGGATCCCTGCGGCTCCCTGACCAGACAGCCTAGCCTACTTGGTGAATTCTAGGTGAGTGAAGGACCCTGTCTCAACAAAGGTAAATGGTGCCTGTGGAATGACACAGCGTTGTCCTCTGACCTGTACATGCATGAGCACCCAAGTTCATACATATGAATGGGGGGGGGGGAGAGAGAGAGAGAGAACTGGGTCAAATCTCTAAATGTAAAATCCCAAACTATGAAAACAGAGCAAACACTTCAAGACACAAGAATAGAGAAAAAAAATTCAGTTTAGACCTACCTCAATTATACAGACCACAAAATCAAAACACGACGAATGAAAGCATAACAAATTAGAGAGCATGGGCAGTCAAGGAAACGATCAAGAGTGCTGACCGACAAATCGAACACTGGAGGAGATGTCGGAATCGGACAAGGAGAAAACAGACTATAAAAGGAATTCAACAGTAGCAAAAGTCCAACAAACTGATTTCAAAATGGGCACTAGATCTCTACAAATACTAGTCAAATGATAATGTATACATTGCTGAGTAAAGGAAGCTCTTATACACTTGATGAGAAGGCAGTATAGAGGCTCTGCAGAAAGCTGAAAATAGATTTACCATATGAAGCAGCAATCTCAACTCCAGATAGATATGCAAAGGAAATGAAGTCATTAGAGCAAAGAAGCACTCCACACCCATGTTTATTATAACTTAGCCAAGACAGGAAGACAGCGAAGATGTCTGTCAAGAGATGAACGAATTAAAAATGTAATTTACAACGGAATACTGGTCATCTCTTAAAGGAAGAAATCTACTCATTTGTGGCAACATGGATGGAATTTGAGGACATTTTGTTAAGTGAAATAAGCCAGGCACAAAAAGGCAAATGCCACGTGTTCTCAGTCATTAGTCGGAGCTGAAATAGTTCACCACATACAAGCAGAGAACTCATTAGGAGCTAGGAAGCAGCTAGCAGCAAGGAGGAGCACTGAGAGAGAGAGGTGACATGGATGCCAAAGCGTGTGTGTGTGTGTGTGAGAGAGAGAGAGAGAGAGAGAGAGAGAGACAGAGAGACAGAGAGAGAGAGAGAGCACGCAGTAATGAGCACAAAGTTCAGCAGATAGCTATAGTCTACAACAATCGTTCAGTTCAAAGTAGCCAGAGAAGAGTCTGAAGGTTCCTGTGCTTGACAACAATCATATGTGAAGGGAGAGAAAAGCTAATTACCCTGGTTTAATAATACACATTGTATACAGGGACCAAATTATAACCCCGTGCTCCACAAATCATCACAAATACAGTGATCTGTGAAAAATAAAGCCACACACACAGAGAAAGACTCCCAGAAGACTACCCTCAAGTTCCTAAGGCAAGTTCCTAGGTTTGAGAGGTGTGGATAGGATTTAGGAAATACACCTGTGAGTCCAGGTTGAGAGGTCTTGCTGAGCCCCTAGCCCATGAGCCTACAGTCAGGACTGACGCTGGCTGAGGGAATCCACGGAATCCACGGGGAGTTCTAGTGAAGAGGAGCGCTGGCTGGCTGGCTCCTGCTGAGGTCTTCTGGATTATGGTGCAGATGAAGCAATTATCCAGATAATTGGATCAATGTTGATAACTTCAGCAAGAAAACCTACTCTGGGAACAGAACAATTGTGCTTGGCTCTCCCCATTGATCCAATTAACTGTGTAATTGTCCTGGGCTGACTTCCACAGCCTCTTTAGAGTCTTTGGCATGATAGGTCTGGGTTCCCAGGAAGCCAGTGGAACAGCACACATCTGCTGCACTCAGAGCTGGGATCCCATCACAAAGGAGTCTGAAGGACAAACCTATGTAAACTGGTTCTACTTGTTGAGAGATTAATAGGGAACCAGTGGCCTAAATTCAAGGTTTATATCTGCTACTAGGGGACCCTGAGAAACCACTTACCTGCTCCAAGCCTCTGCTTACCTGTCTAATGGAATCTGTGGTAGACACCCTCTTTTCATTATAGGGAAAGATGTCAGAAAGCAGAATGAGCTCAAATATCAAATATTTATGAACCCCTCTTACATGCCAGAAATTAGCATGACCGCATCAGACAGAATTGAATGCCTTTAGGAGTCTGCTGTTTAGTGGTAGTAAATGATAATAAACATCATAGCATAATAAATACATGAGCTAGAATTGGAGGGGTCCACAGAAGTTGTAAACATTGCTTTGTCTAAAAGAGCGGGGGCTGATGGACAGTCGGGCAAGGCTTCTCAGAAGAAGTGTCTCTGAGCAGAGTTTCGAGTTCGGAGCTTTTGTTAGTCACAGGTCACTTCTGGCTGAGAAAGCAGCTTCAATAAAAGCACAGGAGAAGGGACATGGCAGAAAAAAACACAAGAACTGAGAAGACCGGAGTGGGCGATGTGCATGTTAGTACACCAGGAGTCTGGCCTTGGTCCTTGGGGCAGGCTAGACTTTGCATGGCTCACTGGGTGAAGGACTGGTTAGCTGTAGCTTTGTGGTTCACTGTGAAAGATGGATTGAAAGAGCAGGCTGGAGGCGGGAGGCCTAATCAGGAGCTGCAAAGACAGCTGTCTTTGGAGAACACTGAGGTACCAAGGGAAAGCTGACTTGACAGCACAGTCACTAAATCAGCCAGCACCTTCAGGACCAACTTATGTCCTAGCACAATCGTCAGTGCCTCCGACATTCTTGTTGAGGACCCGGGGCATCCTGGAATCTCACTGACCACCCAAGGTCTGGCATCTTACCCTTTTCTTCTGACAGGGGTCACATGCAGTCCAGGAGGACCAGTTGGACAGCTCACAGCTGATAGGCATTGGGGTGACAACCACACTCCGTGCCAGCCTGCTCTTAACAAGGCTCCTGTTGACTGCATTTGTCTCAAAGAAGTGTAGTTTCTCACCTCTATAAGTCATCATAAAAGAAGAGAATCAAGTGTCAGAAAGGAATCACATACATCTCTAGCCACCCACCCATCCATCCACCCACCCATCCATCCAATAAATACATATCTGATGACTTGTGCAAGGTAGCTCACTTATCATTCCAGTACTAGATAATCCATCCAACAGGTATTTACTGAACCTTCAGGACTGTTGTGGTGAAGAGTACTGGACTTGTTTTGGAAGACAGTGTCTTACAGCTTGGTGTTCTCAGATTTTTCAGCCTAAATGAGTTTTACTTTTCTCCTTGATACAGTGGCTGAAACATAATCCCTCACATGGCTTTTCTGGATTTTAAATGATAGTCCCTGGGCCAACACTTTCACTCTAGATGTGTGATCTGTAGCAACTCACTCCCCATCTCTGGGCCTCTTTTCCATCCTTTGGAGATGAAAGATGTGGACTACATGGTCTTGGTGGTGCCTTTTCATACCAAAAGTCTATGAAATATTTTCCGAGTACAATTGATACTAAGGATTTCAGGGTACAGGGGGACACAATGCAGGGTCTGTCTTGTGAGACTCACAGTTTGTCCTGGAGCAGGAAAGGATAAACTTATCTTGTATCTTTACTCTACGGAACTTTGCCCATGGCCAGGACAGGGTTTGAAGATATGTGGAGTCAGTTGGGCCTTAAGGCTGAGCAGACAGATAGCTGGTATAGGAGCCCAGGGACCCAAATGGCAGTAGGGCTAAGAGAGAGGAATGAGCGAGTCAGATCTCAGGTGGAAGGGACAGAAAGTGACATTAAATGTGAGATGGAAGGTTAGGAAAGGAAAGTTAAGGTTGATGTAGAATTCCACCTGAGTACGTGGGTGACAGAAATGTTGGGAAGATGGCCCACGTTTCCATGGAATGTCTCCATGTACTCATCCGCTACATGGTTCTTAGCTGGGTCTGAAAGTTAGATGAGAGATCTGTGCTAGAGACACAGCACTGATCATGAGCATCCGAGACGAGGAAGAGACTGTCTGGGGAGAAGCAGGCCACGGAAGGTACTGGGGAGCGTCAGTGGCACAAAGAACAAGGAGGGCTGGTGGCAGGCCAGGGCACGGACAGTCCGCGGAGGGCCCAGGCCAGGGCACGGACAGTCCGCGGAGGGGGCCAGGCCAGGGCACGGACAGTCCGCGGAGGGAAAGGAAGGACGGCAGTGGGGCCGACAGCACAGCCACATTGCGCAGCAGCCCAGCAACACAAGATCTGAAATATGTCTAGAATGTGGGCAGTGCTGTTTATTGAGACCCCGACATTCAGCCAGGTAAAGGGAACGAATAAACCTGTTATTTAACCTGCCGAGCTTCAGTTTCTCTACTTACAACAAGGCAGATACATTAGGATTCTTTTTTTTTTTTTTACTCTACTTATAACATGGTAGATTTATTAGGATTCTTTTTTTTCCCTTTCTACCTAAGTGTGAGATCTCCACTGTGGGACCAACTGTAACTTGTGCTCCATTATAAGCTAAGAAGGAGGTGAGAGAAGAGGATGGAGATTTGCTGCTTACCCATGATGTCAGGCCTAAGCATTGTGCTGGGTATTTTCTTTTGCTTTTACCCCATTCCACAGAAGGTAGTTATGGAACACTGACACCTTGACAGATACAGAAATGGCTCAGAAAAACAGGATACAGCAGTGTGCTGAGATCTAAGCCTACACCTGTCTGACTTATGAGCATGCATTTTGTTCCTCAGGGAACCAGCATCTTCCAGCAATCCTGTATCACTGTCTCTGCAAGCATCTGCAAAGCTTCTTTCATCCCTGTATCCAAGATTAAGTCATTAGGGGGAGCATCACAAATCTTCCACCGTCAAATATGCAGGCTGTCACCCCAAACAAGGTCATTAACAATAAGTACTCACTTGGCAAATGTCCTTTAAAAAAGGATAATATTAACAACTGTGAACTCCATTTCCATGACTGCCCCCAGAGACCAGCAAAAATCAATTGCCTAGTAAAGTTGAATCTTTATCGAAAGGTCAAAGACTCTACTGGAAACCACAGGTGGGTACTTGAAAGTGGTTACCAAGGCAGAATCCTGCATAGCAGCCAGGGACTTCGGATGGGCTCCTATCTACTAATTCTCTCAGGTTTGACAAAACAATACTGTCTGTGGTTTGGCTTCTCCTGAGTACATATTTGACAGCTCTGCGGGGTACCTTCTTCTTATTTCAGCTACAAAGCAGTTACACTATGTTTTTTTGCAAGTATCAACCCAATTCTGGGCCACAGTGGAGACTGAGTAGATAAGTAATGTGCACAGTTGCCATTAAGAGTCACAATTATTTTCCTCTCCGAGATTTGAGAGCCGGTTAATGGGCAAGATGACGGCTTACAGAAGGACTTGGTGAGAAGCAGTTATAACCACCAGATCTCTCATTTTTGTACCCAATTTCCATTATGGAGGTGGCAACATAATGAAGTAATCAGCTGACTAAATAGCATGTTTGTCAATTACACTGGATAAGATGCACATGGTTTATTAGTACTACAAAATGCAGATCTAAAAGAAAAGACTGGCGTCTAGTCACATTGATTCCTGAGAATGGCGGACGAGCACGTCGAGGTGCGTTTATATCTCACCAGGGTTTTGCAAGTTCAAAAATTATTACTGTAGACACCCTTTTGTAGTCTATTGGAAATGTGCTCCTAAGGAACAGAGGCTCCCTTCTTTGGGCTGCGCGGAATGCCACTACCAGCCTTACACATGTTGCTCTGGGTCCAGATCCCACTTTCTTTCAAACAGGCATCTCTGATCAAAATGAAGATAGATCCACCAAGTGCAGCAGGATTAGGTCAGCAGTAAATTTCAAGCTCTCAGCTTATATAGATGAGGTACATCAATATATTTTGGCTTTCTGTAGAAATGCCCTGACACAACAACTTTCTTGTCACACCCAATTTGTTAGATGGCTGCGTCCCTGTGCAAACAGTATCTTCCTCTTTGCTCGTGAGGGCAGCTTCTGGGAAAACATTCTCCATTTCTCTTTTCTCCATGGCAGACATAGAATTTAAAGCGACATCTCTAAGTAGTAAATATGTGTCCCAGAGACAAAGAAACAGCCTGAACTCCAGCAATTCACATTCAGGTGCAGGTGGGGCAGAGAAGTGCATAAGTGCAAGGCAGAGAGACAGAGAGCATGCAGGAGCTCTCAAACCCCAGCATACTCCCAATGGATTGAGGAACAGTCACAGAACCTCTGAGCCTCCGTTTTCTTCTCGCTACAGCCAGAAACAATAGCACTTAAATGAATGCTGTTGGATGAAAGAAAACGCCTGGCACAGAATGACAGTCGATAATGATCAATAGGCCATTGGTCAATGTGACCTAATTGCGACAGCAAACGAAATGAAAAACTTTCTGAGCGAATGTGAAGGAGGTTGCAGTATTTTCTGCTCCAGAATGGGACTCTTTTCTCTGCTTTGTGCCTGAAGCTCAGGTTCACTCTGTGATTAGGACTGGTGCACAGGAATCATGGGTGGAAGTCAGAACATTAAACTGAGAGTCTGGTAAGGGTTGGAGACTTACTGAGTGTGAGAGAGTTTCTTCTTCCCTCTGAGGATCAGTTCACTTCCACAAAGTGAACAAGACCCCTCACCCGGGACAGAGCTGTGAGATTTCAGCGCTCACACTCTCCTCCTCTGATGGAGCTCCACCCTACATCAAAGGGAACTTTAACACACACATTCCATTATGTTGCCTTCAGCTCGACTGCCCTGTTGCCTGGAGGATGTACTCCGAACCCCTTCTCCTTGCGGTTCCCATGGTAGCCTGTCCTCAATGACAGGGGGCTGCACCTGAGCCTGGGAACAAGCCAGGCTCTCCCTCACCGCCCCGCCTTCGCTTCCGCTCTTCCCTGCCTGGTGCACCTGCACACCTTGCCAGGGCTCCTGCTCAGGAGAACTGGACTTTCTCCCTTGATAGCTGTTTGTAGCTGTGCCAGCTCTTGCCAGCCTCTGTGTGTTTGCTCATAAATTGCCTTTCTCCCACAAAACCCAAGCTTGTGTATCCTCCAGGGTAAATCAAGGTTGTACACAGGGGCATACTGTTCCAGGGAGGGTTTTGTGAGCCCTCTGCTCCAGGCACAATTCCTTTTCTGTGCCCACAAGTAAGGACAAGCTTTGGCAATTAGTCTTTGGGCCAAGCTGAGAATCATGTTAGTCTTAATAGTGAGTACTGGAATGTCTGGTGGGTAACGGCTCATGATCCTGATCCCAGGGAAGGTGCTTCAAGAGGACAAAGTACCACAACTGGAGTGCTCAGAACGGCGTCCAACACGTGGTGTCGCTTGCACTGAGAACTTATGCTGAAGGAGTAGTTCTGGAGTAAAGAAAAGGAAAGGCCTTCGCTATCTCTCTTACAGTAGCACATTCATCAGTGCTCAAATGCACCTGTGTTATCACATCTCAGGGTGGAATCAATTCAGGCACAAGGAGGGTCTTCAGATTGCCAAGACGTCCTTCACTGGGGGCCACTTGCTTCCCCACTAAGATGATTTTTCCTTTAGCTATTTTATATCATATGAATGGAGACTTTAAACAATCAAATAATTCAGTTATTTGGCAATTAGGAGCAAATACCTGAGAGAGACAGAGACAGAGAGACAGCCTGAGAGACTCACCCACCTGCTCTGAGATACTTGGACAGCTCAGTAGGAAGATCAAGCCACCATCATATATTAAGATCATTGACATGACTGACTCCTGTTTTATATATCAAAAACCTTCTTTTGCATAAAGAGCCAGACCAAAGCTCCACTCAGAATATGGAACACAGGGTCCTATTCTTCTCAGCTTGACAACATACTTTGAAACATGTCAGTTCTTTAACGGGCACTGTTGTTGAAGTCAGCCACTTGGTTCCACAGTAATTCAGAGGGAGTTGTTGGTATTATTTTATCAGACACATACAAATGGCTTCAAGAGATGAAGCCCACAGGCATGTGAGAGAGTTGGTCAGCCTTAAGTGGCTTTATTTTCTCTGCCATGTGATTCATCAGGGAATCATTTGTACCTGTTACTTACCTGGAGCCAGGCAACTGAAGACAGCCCAGGACAGCACATAGAAGACACGCCTCTGCCAGTGCCCGCCACACTTGAGCTCCCAGCCTCATGTTCTCTGTGGAACAGGAGCTCCAGTGAGGCTCGCAGATGTATGAAAAGCCAGCTCAGGAGTGCTATCATGAGCTTCTGTCCCACAGAGTAAACAACTCAGAAAAGCAAACAGAAGCCAGTGTTTGAAATCTCTGTGGACTCTGACAGGTCTCAGCTGTGGCCTGCAAACCTGCAGTGGGGAGCCGCACGGTCTGTCTTTACTCCTGTGTGAGGGTGCTGGGCCAGCAGCAGAGCCCACAGCTGCTAGGGAGGCCGCACACGCCGTGGCTCTACAGTCATGACGCTTGCTACCAAAGACTTTTCATTGGGCAAGTTACTTTACCTTAGTACCTCGGTTACCCATAAACCTGTTTCCTGAACATGGAGAGGCTTGAATAGGCCAGTATAAGGAAACTACTGAGCTCAGGCCCATGCTGCATACTCAGACATAGGCTTTGCTCTCGATAAGGATGCAGGGTCTGGAGTCAAGTGGGCCTGGGTTTGAATCACAGGTTTGCCCCTGTAGTTAGACAATTCTGAACAACAAAGAAAAGACACACTTCCCAGATTGCCCATGACCATCCCTGAGATGGGGGTTTGCACATTTCGATCCCAGCTTGTAACGATACTGCTGTCGAGATTCCAACCTGGGGACAGTGTCATTTGCCTGCGGCGAGGGATGCAGGGCTGTGATGTCAAAGCTGTGCCGCAAACTCAAAGTCAAGGTGCAAGTACCAAAGAGTTTCAAAAGTGCTTCTTGCTTTCCAGATTCAACAAATTAATATCCAAACTAAACTCACAAACAGTGTTAAAGAACCAGCCTTCTGCCCTTTGAAGGGTATATGCTGGCTGAGTTGGACACCTGTTGAGGAACCTCAGAGGGGAGAAATTCCACATAACACATAGGGGGAGGATAGAGGAAGGATCTAGTATCTGTCACTAGGTTACATATTTTTCCAAGACTGTTTTCTCATCTGTAAAGTGGATATAACGTCTTATTTATACCCACTCCATAGCTTGCGAATGTTGAAGACACGAAGCTTTTAATCTACTCCTGGGCACAGGTGGCCATGCTTCCTCCCAGCCCACCCCAACACCATTCTTGTCTGCTGGAGTAGGTGGGCTGGGGTTGGACACGAGGGAAGGCGAGTGACGAGAGTGTTCCCCTGACATCCACTGTGCCCCAACACAGAACACACGCTCTCCTGTGGGCCATCCTACCAGTTGCCATCAACTCAAGAGCAAGGCACTGTCTCACTATCATCCCCAAAGATGCAGTTGATCTGAACTTTGACACAATTGATTGCTGTAGTCAATCATTTGTAAACAAGCAGAAAATTTAGTTCCTAGAAATATCCCTGTCTGGGTTCCTGTAAAAGGAGACAAATCTTTGTGCGATAAGGGTTTCCCGTGGACCTCCTCGGCCTCAGGCTCTCAAGCAAGAACTTATAGAAGAGTTACAGGATGGGCAGTTACAGAGCGAATTGCAGGCTCCACCCCTGTACTTTCCCAGAATAGGTGTGTGGCCTGCTAAACCGCTCATTTTTTCTACGGTTGTCAGGTGGCGCTTGCACAAGCAGGCCCTCTCACTTGACGCCCCTGGGGGTCTTTGGTTCCAGGCACCAAAAAATCTTTCATTTTAACTTCATAGCACCTCCTGGTGGTTTCCCTATGCTTCTCACCTGATATCATGCAGGAGAACTGTAGCCTCTGGTTGTAGGGAAATAATACATATGGCCACAGTCAGGTTTTAGCAATTTAACAGGCTTGGCATTCATCGTCCTGTTTGAAATTGACAGTGTGCCAATAAACCAAAGATTCTCCCCATGCCTGCAGGTTGGGATTCCACAGCTGCTTCCACTGCTTGGTGGCAGCAAATCCCTCCCTAGATACACACTGTTTTCTGACTCCTGGATCTACCTTTCCAAGTTGAAGGCTCTCCCCTGCTTGTAGAGAGGGAGCACTGCTTCAGGCCTTGCATGGAGGTCACACCTCATCGCTCCTCTGGTTTAGCTGCTTCTTGGAGGGGCCACAGCTCTTGTTGCTGACCATGAAGGAGTTCTTTAAGGTTTCTAAGACTTTAAACTATATGTAGGAATTTATAACTATAGTCTATGAACTTAGCTGCCAACCTCTAATGATGGATTTCCACAGCCTCTGCCCAGTTCCACAGCCAAAGCCAAGTCTCAAGTTTTTGTTATAACAGTACTCTACTCTGGGGACACATTTTGTGTTTGTTAGCTTTCTCTGTGTAACAAATGGCCATCACATGCAGCTTAAAACTGTAATCATTTTTCAGTTCACAGTTCTTTGGGTCAGTAGCCAGGTCTAGGCAAAGTTGGTAGTTCTGTTGGTTCAGTCCGCTAGTGGGTTGGCAGGGTCTAGCTGATCCGGGATGGCCTTATTCAGTTGCTTGATGATTCATTCTGAGGGCAAGTTAGTGCTGACTGTTGGTTGAAGCGACAAGTTGACCCCACAGTCCCGATAAGGACAAAGAAATAAAGAAGAAAGAAAGAAAGAAAGAAAGGAAGGAAGGAAGGAAGGAAGGAAGGAAGGAAGGAAGGAAAAGAAGAAAGGAAAGACTCATGTATAACTGTTACCAAGTCCCTTGCTGGCATCTTGATATCCTGTTGGCCAAAGCAATAGCCATGTTCATGTTCAAGAGGTAGAGAAATAGCTTTTACATTGATAGGAGAAATCTGGGGTCACATAGAAAAACTATTTGCAGACAGGCTGGAAGGAATTTGTGACATTTTGCAATTAACAAGGTGGGTCACTTTCAAGCTGAAGCAGGTGGAGTCATTGTGGCATCTCCAGGTCCGTCACTAACTGTCTTGGTAATTTGGAAGCCTATGGTAATATGACAGTGTCTTGTGGAGGAACTCACACCTGGGAGTCACTGAATGGAGGAGAGTCATTTTGCTTCATAAAGGATGCTGGGAGTAAGAATTAAATGCTTACTGTGCTGTACCGTTGAGATTTTAGGACCTCTGTGTTACTGCAACCACAGTTGCTATATCCTGACTATTCTGTGCATGTGTGTAATGTTCTAAAACATCCATAGCTTTCTTCAGGTTCTTAAAAGCATCTGAGACTTAAAAAGTAGTTAAAACAAAAATTCCCTCAAGAAGATCTTCCTTTCCAGTTCACAAAAACGCTCATGATCTCTGAACTTGAATGTGGTTATCTGAAACGTTTGCAGAAGATGAAGGTCCCAGCTCTGCAGCTCACTTCTCGCATTTGCAATTTGTTTTTATAGTCCTTGTGAACAAATGGCAGAAGCAAGAAGGAAGATTCTTTTTGCCTCAATCAACAGGAGGAAAGATTCATTTTGCCTCATAGTTTCAAAATGTTCTGTGGTGGCAGGAGCATGTAACAAAGATTCTTCACTTCTTGAAAGCAGAGAAAAGAGCATACAGCATATGAGAAGGGGCTAGAATTAGAGAAAGTGCTCAAGGAGACACCCCTAGTGATCTACTCCCTCCAGCTGAACCCCAAGCACTACCTTTCGCCTCCCCCCAAATGTCATCCTGTGTCATCAATCTATTCATTTTATCAGAGCCTTTACAATCTAATCATCTCCAGAGATGTTCTCACTGACATACCAAGAAGTATGCTTCACTCATCTCCTAAGAGATCCTGACTCCAAGCTAGTTGACAATCAAGATTAACCACCACTGCTGATTTACTACTTTACGTGGTGGACAAATCCCTTAAGACCTCTGAGCAACAGATACCTTAGTTTCAAAGCCTGGCTAACACTGTGGAGATCGTTTATTGAGCATCTACTTGATACTGGGTATGGTGTGAAGTCACCATATCTCAAGATGAATATGCAATAGCCCTTTCCCGTGAGAGCTAACAGCTCTATGTCAGGTTGTAGTTTGGGCACATGCTAATTGCATGCATGCATACATGTGCACATAGTCATGGGGAAAGTATTCTCAGTTGGTCTTAAGAGTTTAAGGAGAAGTCAGCAAAACCCAAAGACAGGGTCTGTTTCTTGCACATGCAGAGCGCAACAGGTTGAAGATACAAAGGTGCCATCACACAGGGGATACAGGAAACCACTGCTACACAGTATCAGGCCTGCATCAGAACTCAGCACAAACGGTAGAAATGAGTGAAATCGGGGAGCTGGGTAGGAGTCAGGTCACCGTCCAATGGGTAGTGCTAGCGTCACGGCTGTGCTCTGAGTGCTGGGAGAGCGCTTGAAGAGCATTAAGAAGGTGAAGCTTTCTTTGTGATAAAGTCTTTCCCTGCTGTGCAGACACTGGGTTAGGGAGGGCAGTGGGGCAGGGTGCCCCAGGCACTGCAGGGTTAGGACTGGAGCATATATCGTTAGTCTTTGAGAGAGGCCAATACCACACTGTCTACGAGTGCCTTTGGACACCACACAGCTCTGCACAAAGGTGGGATTGCTAGACAGAGGCAGTTGCAGACGCTGTTCAGACAGCATCGCTTGTCCCTTCATCACCTGCATACCTGTGGGTGACATCAAGAAGGCTAGTCTGCCTACAGGTGATCTCCTTGCCTCCCAGGATCACTGTTGTGACTCCCTTCCCCCTCCATTGCTCCAGAGTCTCGGCCGGCCAGTGTCCAGAAACTCCCGATCTCTGAAGGGTTTACTGTAGGATTTTCTTGAGGCTCAGGGCTCCTGATTTAAAAGAGCCCTTAGCAGATGGCTGGCTGTGCTAACTGCATCCCGGGTGGCTATGCATATTGCAAATCTTTATGCATGACACGCATATGCTCATCAGTGTGGCTTTAAACTGTTCTGGGAAGAAGTGTGGTGGGCTGAGCGGGCAGCAGGCTCACTGGAGGACTCTGGGGAGAATAAGATACAAATGAGATAGAATGAAAAAACCATACGGAAATATAATGATAACCTGATATGAAGGGAGAGACTCATCATTTCCTGGCAAAGAGACTAGCTGTTGATGGACCCGTACCCCTTCTTGTCAGGCCCCAAGTCTCAGGTCCTGTTGCTGTTCATTTTGTGGGGACTTGGAATTTTAGTCACTGTGGTAGTTTGCATGAGACTGTGCCCTGTAGGCTCTAAGTATCTGGGCATTTTGTCCCCAGTTGACGGCGCTGTGTTGGGAGGTCTTGGAAGGTGTGGCCATGCTGGAGGAAGCACGTAACTAAGGGTGGGCTTAGAGAGTTCTTAAACCTTGCGGGATCTCCATTCACTTCTTGGGCCTGCCTGTGTCTACTCCAGCCACCTCTGCCACCACGCCTCCCTGTCATGATGGACGCTTGCCCCTTTGGAATGATAAGCTAAATAAATTCTTCCTTTTATAAGTTCCCTTGGTCAGTGTTTCTATCACAGCAACAGAGAAGTGACTGTTACAGTCTCTTCAGTGAAATAGATGGAGAAATGATACATGTCACTTTATGTCTTGTCTTTTTTTACTACTATTTTAATTTATTCTTGGAGAATTTCATACATGTATACAATGTATTATGATCATGTCTGTCCCTCTACTTTCCTCTTCCAACTCAACAGAAACCCTGCCCCACATCCCTCTCTCCCCATTTCACTTCCTCTTTACATATCATCCCCGGGAGTTTGGGTAGCCTACTTGTGGATACATATCCAAAGAAAAGTGATTATCCCTCCCAATCTCTCCTCAGCTAAGGGCAGAGCCTCATGTACTCCTCCTAGAGAAACTACTCAGACTAACTAGGAAACTGGAAACGTTTTCTCTTGGCTAAGTAACTTTCATAGTGCTGGAAGGTGCTCTGTACAGGCTGCTGGGAAGAAAAGACAGCAATGGACTTACTCAGCGCTGGACGCTGCGTGCTTTAGTACTGTCCTGCCAGGCAAGATGTGCCCACTGCTATAGCAGCGATGTACATCACTTTAGAGATGTGCTTAGGACATGTGCAACCCCACAGACTCCTCTCTGCTTCTTCCACATCGGTGTGGACAGCCAGGGTGAACTTGGAAGCTGGTGCAGACAATGGTAGACTTCTGGGAGCCTGAGTCCCAGGAAGACTGTATGGAGTACAATCTTCCCAATATCCTGATTGAGCAGATGATGTTCCAGCAAGAAAGAGAACTTTGATGCTCTGAACCACCAAGATTTTGGTGTTTTTCTGATAGATTGGTTAGCATTACATAAACTAATGTTCCTTCCCTCCCATAATCCTTACTCTCCACCTCACTGGGAAGGTCCTAGGTGAGAAACAGCCATCTTAGCACCTACGGTAACTCTGAGGGTACACAAAGTCTGTGCCTACCTAATGGGAGAGGCTCGCTGAATCCTCCAGTTTTGTTTGTTGCATGTTGGTAGATAGGGGAATTGTGTGCCCTCTCTTATGCATGTATTTTCATATGAAGAGTGGACATGAGTTTTGTGTGGGTACATGCAAGGTTCTTCTTGTGTGTATGACCATGAAGTGCAGGCAGACAGCTGTCTCTGAATAAGCACAGAGTCTAGGGCTCTGGCTTAGATATGGCTTAAAGGTTTGTGTGCTGGAGGCCCAGCCCCTAGTATGTCAGTGGTAGAGTGTTAGAACCTCTAGGAGGTTGGCTAGTAAAAGGGTGAGAGGTCATGGGAGAACTAAACTACCCTCGTAAACTCGATGTGGCACTCAAAAACTGGATTAGTTTTATTTTTCCCAGAATGAGTTATAACACCAGGCAACCTCATGTACTTGGCCTCTTTTAGAGATGGTTTCCTTCCTGTATCTCCACTATGTTGTGTCATAGCCCAGGGCTCGTTGTCAGAATACCAGCACCATGCTGCTTTAACCCTGCAACCACCAGAATCATAAGCCAAATAAGCCTCTTTGTTTTATAAAGTACCTAGTCTGTGGCATTTTGTTACAGCAGTATAAAACAAACTAATAAACAGACTTTCCACAGGGAGTGTTAGCCACGTAGCTGAATTAGAAATGAGAAGCACACCAAGATCTTGTGATTAGAGTATTAGAATTGCAACCGCTGTGCCCTGTAATAGCCAGGTGGATGCAGGAAGTCCACCGTAGGTTCCCAGGTGAGGGACTGGTCAGAGTGCTGGTAGGAGAGCCGGCCGCAGTTTCGCCTCCAACAGTCAGGACGTGCTTGTCAAACACAACAGAGAGAAGCACGTCCTTATAGTTAAATCTGATTTTGTGCTAGTGACTTAGAACCAGGAGCAGGCACTGCTTGTCTCCTGATCATTGCTGTGGATCTGGTCAGACAGGACTAAAAAGAATAATGAAGAGAAGTGGTCAAGAAGAAACACTGGAACAAGACAGGAGACAGTGCCAGTGACAAAAGTCCTGTTCTCCATGGAGTCTCCGACTGGGGGAAATGCCTAGACAGTGACCGTGGGGCAGCACTGTCTCTGTGATTCATATGTGATGGCTTCGCACACCAGATGGTTCAACCACCAGCTAGCTCTGAACATCTTCCTATAATTGTCACCTGCTGGAGGCACAATACACCATGTCTTTTATTAAACACTTTTATGCTTCCAAAAAATTTGAGTATTTTACTGAACTCCTGATGACCATCAGCATCATTATCAGAGACACTGAAATATCTCAAGCTCAATCCAGAGAGACATGTATTTTGTGAATTTTAAAAAAAGTAAATACAGGCCTTAGCAAGATGGCTCCGGGGGTAAAGCCGCTTGTTATGCAAGGTTGGTGATCTGAATTCAATAACCAGAACTCACATGAAGATGAAAGGAGAAAACTGACTCCACACAACTGACTTCCGGTCTCAACGTGGGCACCATGGTACATGTGCACTCACACCCACACGCACACGTACTGTGAGTACATACACACACACAATAAATAAGAAATTAAAAAAAATATAAGTACAGGTAACTAGATTTAAAACAATAAAATACTTAGAATATTCATTTTCTATTTCAAATATTTCCAGGAGCACTAAAATGTGTGAGGGGGAACAGGGGATTATACCTGGCAATGGGCCATGGAACCAATTACCTGGGGACTTTAAACAACTGTGTGGATTATGTAGTTGCATTGATTTTGTGGATTAGCTGTAGCAAATGGCAAAATTCAAGCCTCTCTGCTCATCTGCTCACTCACTGCAGGACCAAGTTCAAACCTGTTATGAGGCAGAGAATGAGCAAGGAAGATATCCCAACATCAGCCTCTGCCATCCACAAATCCATGTATGGGCTTGTGCACCTGCATACATGGGCACACATAAGCATACACCACCACATACACAATCATATAAAGATAAAAACATAAGTGCAGATCAATTGTTATGGTTTGAATATAAAATGTTCCCCACAAAGTTGCATGGATCGAAAGGCTGGTCCTCAGCTTGAGAAGTAGAGACCAGCTAGAAGAAAGTTATTAGTAGAGTGTTCAGGGGCTGCACCTTGCCCTGGACCTTCACAGATCCGCTTTTCTGTATCTCCTCAGCAACCCTTTCCCCTGTGTCATGTCCCACCATAAGTCCAGAGCCTGCAGAGTTAAAAACTCTACTGAACTCTCTGAAACCTGAGCCCAAAGCATCCATCCTCTCGGAAAGGGTTTCCATCTGGTATTTGATCACAGTTATACAAAATTAACCATTACAGAAAAGTGGCATCAGAGAAGTGAGGTTTGCTTGTTTGGGGTTTTCTGTTTGCTTTGAGGCCATTGTTTTTATTAATCAAACCTGATCATGTGGAATTGGTTTGCAGGAACAATTTAGAAAAGTTTGGAGGAGGAGGCAACGAAAGCCTCTTCAGGAGGGGAGAATACCAGTGAGGCCGCAGTGGACAGGCTCAGGAAGTGTCGGGTAGAAATGATGACCGTCTTGGAAACTGGACTTCAAGCCATTCATGTTACTTTCCTATGGTGCTTTGTCCTCTGGTCATAAGGAGATGCTAGCTTGGCCTTGTTGCAGTAACCATGACAACTAGAAGACAGCAACACAGTGGTAGCCAGGTCTGTGGTAATGATGATGGGGCTGACACTTCCTAGAGAGGTTCAGGAGTCTCTCACCTGGGATGTCAGCTATTGCTCCCTCCGTGGACTGCACGTGATCTGGGGAGATGTTAGACTCTATGTAGAGGTAGAGGATGAAGTAAAAGCAAGATTTTATGGTACAGCTTCCACAAGGCAGCCATCCATGATGGGATGGGAATTTGGGGTGATGCAAACGTTTTGGGGTCACCCATGCTCTTATAAGTAACCCCTCACTCATGTTCTGTAAGCAAGTCCAATAAACCTACTGGTCTCACCAAGTCTGACTTTGGTGAAATCCCACTTTGGTCTGTCTTGGGTACCCACCTAGGGTGAGGTTTGTGTCTCTCTCCAAACAGTTAACCCAATAGTCACTATTCAGGAAAAAAAATGTGTATATTTTCTACATGTCTTGACACTTTGAATAAGGCTGAATTTTGACCTAATGCATTAATTAATTTAGTGGAAAAAGTTTTAAGACAGCATAGCATTCAGGCTGTGGCATTTTAAAAAATTACATTTGTAGGGTTGGAGAGATGGCTCAGCGGTTAAGAGCACTGACTGCTCTTGCAGAGGGCCTGGATTCGATTCCCAGCACCCACATGGCGGCTAACAACCATCCGTAACTCCAGTTCCAGGGGATCCTATGCCTTCTGACTTCCACAGGTACTGCATGACACGGGTGTACTAGCACACATATAGACAATATACTCAGACATATAAAATTAAAATATAAATATTTTAAAATTACATTTATTTATTTAGTTAGTTAGTTATTGTGTGTTATGCTGTGTGAGTGGAAGCCAGAAGATAACTTGCTGGTTCTACCACGTGGGTCCCAGGGATCAGAATCAGGATTCTCGGCTTGGCAACAAGAACTCTTAACTGCTTAGCCATCTCACTGGCCAATGCCATGGTTTTGCTTTTACTCAGGCTAGTAGTAAAAATTAGGAGCAAGAATTAGAGTAAAAGATTTTAAAAATATGCAGTTTGACTAGAAAATAAGCATGCTTAAACTTGAGGACAAAGAAGGCAAGGTTGTTAGAAATCAATTCTATTCAAAACAAGTAAAGTACTCTGTAAGGATAGGAAGGAAGGAAATTGGAATTTAAAATGAAATTGACTGAACTCCACCCATCATAAGATCAATGATATAAAGGGTTTAATTAATAGAAAGACTTCATAGAGAAGACAGAGCTCAAAGGCACTCACAGGGCCACCAAGGGAAGCGGATCCTCGTGCTCAGTTATCCTACTTAGAGGCTGCTGCCATTGTGTTCCTAGTGGGAGCAGACACTGCTCAAGTTGACAGCAGTCCATCATGTTATGGAGGCTTCTACCCAGATTTCAAAGGAAGGCCAGGGAAGGCCTACAAGTGTGGTGGGGCCAGTTCCTGAGGACAGTGTCTGAAACCGTGAGGGTCAAGCTGATGCTGACATGAAGAGCCGGGGGTATTCGAGATACAAGAACATGGAAGGTCTGCTGAGGATAGCCACAGGCAACACGTGGAGTTATTCCCAAGGAGTGGCTTTGCAGGCTGCAGATAGCAAAGCCACCGGGGCAGGGCTGTCCGAGACTGCTGGGGGTCTTAGTGGAAGAAAGGACGTGTCTTGGAGGCTGGGCGTGGAGTTCGGGGTGTTAATGTTTTCCCTGCTGGACTCGGGTCTCGCTTTGGCGCCATCTCTCTTTTCTTTGTCCCCTGTCCTTCCATTTGGAGGAGTAGGCCTGAATCTCAGGAGAAACTTTGAACTGAAACTTCCCGACAATTTTGGAACTATGAAGACTTGAAGTACTATTGGGGATGGAGAGAGTGCAGTTTGCATTATGAAATGGCCATAAGCTTTGTGGGTCGGAGGTGGAATGCTCTGGCTTCTTTACGAAAAGTACCTCAGAGTCTCTTCAGTTGAACACTGGGCTTCAGTTGGCAGCACAACTTTGGGAAACTGTTTACTTTCTATAGTCAGGATTGGTTGAGAGAAATAGGTCACCGGGCGCAGGTCTTTGAAAGCTCTACCTGGTCCGCAGTGACTCCACTCTGATTGCTGTCAACCATAGAAACAAAAACAGTCTCCTGCCCCACACATTCTCACTGTCATGATGTTCCACCCAAGTGCATAGTGTCAATTAAGCATGCACTCAACCTCTGAAAGTAGAAGCCGGAATAAATCCTTCTTCTTTTAGGTTGTTTTTGTCAGATATTTGGTCACAGTAAAGGAAAAACATCTGATTAATGTATCAATCAAATGTACTTCTTTCTCCCCAAGAAAACCTGAAAGTAGATTTCTTTAGCTACTACTGACCAAAAAACGTAAATTCATTGTAGTTGGAAAATGTGTTTTGACTAGAGAAGGAGAGATATGCCACTTCATACCAGTCCACAGGGTGAGTCTCCTGACATCTGCACGACAGTCTGCAGGCAGATATCTCTTTATAAAGTTAGACTCATGAGAATTCAAGACTCTGTGGAGGGAAAGTCATGGTCTTTCTTCACAAGGTTGTATGACACCTAGTGCGTGGAAATGATGTCATACACAGACGGGGCAGGAGAGAACTAAACAGGGACACTCATGATAAGTGATTAGGCTATCTATGAGCAAACCCACGCAGGGAGAAGCTGGTTCTACCTATGCAACGGCTACTCCCATAGCCAAGAAGACAGCCAATCTGATCTCAGAACCTCAGCTAGGCATTTCCGTAATGTGTATTTCTGCTGAAACTTGTACATAAAACACATGGATTTAGGCTGGTATCACACACGCACTGAGAGCAGTCTGCAGGCTGACGTCTCTTTATAAAGTTAGCTTCTCCCACATGTCCGATGTACGGCCTTGTGCTGTTACTTCTGTTCAGGACTGCGAAAGTGTTTTTAGTTGAGAGTCATCCATGGAATGTCTTCCGTAAGTGTAAGTGTTAACTATTCAGATCATTGTTTTATGGTGCTCCTGTTATTAACTTAGTGATTTCCAATTTCCAACTCAAGCCCGCCTTACACAGATATCTGACTCACATGGACTCTTGCATCTATACCTGTTAAGACAATTTGGGCAAAACCAGAATAGCAGCATTTTTTCTAGTAGGAGACATTGATGGTTGTCTAGGTACAGTCACTATCCTATCTTGTAGCATTTGCCTTGGGAGTCTGACCACCTGCACCTGGGTGACCAATGACAGAGTCAAAAATAAGCTAAGCTAAGCCTTGGCACCCTTATCACACTGATTGATCAACCTGAGTAATTTCTTCTGACTATTTAATGTACAAACAATGATTTAAAGAGTCTTACATGAATATAAATATAATTTTGATTTTGATTCAAGGTTCTACTTTGCAAGTCTCTGCTTATTTTTCATGCATGGGTCAGCTATCTCTGGATCCAGGCCAAATAATCGCATCACCACTGTGACCAACACGTCTTCCTTGGGGCCTTTCTTTTCCCCGGGTGGGCCAAAGATAAAAGTCCCTTGTCTCCTGTGATGGTGTGAGTGGTGGTCACCCACACAGGCTCTGCTGTGCACTGCAAAGTGTCTATTGCTCAGAGCAGAGTGCTTTCCATCTTGTGTTTCTTGTCTTGAAAATGAAGTTAACCATCTCTACTTCCCAGGGACCTTGTGAGGGTCAATGAATCTTGGCCGGCAATGCTCGCCATATGAAGAGTGTATTGTACAGGCATTAAACATTATTGTCCAACTTCCGTGTGTGGGAATTCACGCCAGTCTTCAGGCCACTCTTGTCTGGACCCTGACTCTGAACCTGCTAAACTTGCTAGAGTAAGTGGGAAGCATGGACAGAAAGATTCAGAGTTCACCTAGATGCCTAGGAACTGACCCAAGATTTAAGATTCCTCCATAAAGCAGAATATAGAAGGAGGAAGGGTCCTGGGATTCACAAACGAGAATGGGGGTTAGGTGCATTCCTGACATCTGCATGCCACATGTGTGCATACCTCCTTTCTGAACCCTGGCTTCTCGCCTTTGTAGTAAGAGGACAGTCTTTGTGGGATAAGGTCCCTGGGCATTTCAGGGCCATGCAGACTTGCTGAGGTATTGCAAACTGCAGTGCTCAGGTGCTCAAGCTAAAGTCAACTGGATTCCTTTGGAGACTGGGAAGAAGATGATGGCCAGAGTCCACCTGCCAGACATGGAGCTGAGGAGCAGCAAAGCCTACAAGCCAGGCTAACTTAGGTAGAATTGCTTATAGGAGTGCCTGAGGTATTTTATGTCTCTCAAATCTCATGTCTTGTGTCCTTGAGGTTGGGAAGACAGCCAGTGAGGGCATTCTGAGGCTACGGCGGCCCTGTGAGACTGTCCCATGATTCCATGCAGCTTGAATGAAGCTTCTTTCTAAGCCTTTTCCTGCTAGTCCAGGCCTGCCCAGTCACAGCAAGGGTCTGCGTGTGTTCCGCATCCCCTTAGGCCCCTTCCGCCGGTACACCCAGCAGCCATGACTTGCGCTATTTGCTGTGCTTGGAAGGAGCTGTGCAGCTCTGCCCTGTACTTACTTGTGGCCCAGCCACGGCAGTCTCAGGTTTGGGATTCACACTTTTTTTGACAGTGTGTTGCTTCGTGAATCACGTTGGTCTGAACCTGGGATCCCGCTGGCTCCGTCCTTGGAGGGCTGAATTACAGGAATGCACCATGCCACTGGGGATTTGTGCTTTGAGAAGAAGTGCTGAAGAGCGGCACACCGTGGACATTTGGGGGACAGCAAGCTGAACTGAATGCTGAGTCCTGGCATTCACCAGTGTGTGCCGTGCCGTTCGGATTCTTAGTTCCTTAACTGCAGAGCGAAGGGGGTGCGTGGGTTTGTAAGGATTTGGGGCAATACATATGAACACGCATGAAGCTGTTTTTCCTCCTTAGGTCTGGTTGTCATCTATAATGCTCCGGGAAAAGGGTCACAAAGACAGAGAACCATGAGACTGTCAAGATTGATCAAGGGCCATTCTCTCTAGGGTACCCCAGGGGCCAGACTTGAATCTGACATTTAGGGAAATCTAAGTATTTATTATTTTTTCTTTTTGCCTAAAAGCCTGCTTGGAATCTTCACCAGCATCCCTCCTTCCTCTGCCATCTCCTAGCATCCTTTTCCAGCTGAGTGGGAAGAAAAAAATATTGCTGAGAACAGAACTCAGTGCCATGAGCCTCTGCTTTGGCCTCCAGTCTCACAGGTGACCAGAAGATAGCTGGCATTCTCTAAATGCCAAATAATCAGCAATGACAGTGATGATAACAGTCATAACATAAGACACTAATAGTAGGTTTTAAAAAGTCCTCCTAGTGACCACAAATAGTGTCATCATATACTCCCTGTGGTGCTACTGGGATGCTCATTTTGCCCAAGCAGCTCTGACCCAGTTGCAGAACTTTGGGAGAATGCAAAGTGCCTGTTCTCAGCTACCTCCCAGCTCTGAAGTTCTCTGAATGTTATTCTCCAGCAGTGGTCAGGCCTCAGCTACCACTGCCTAGCCAGGCTTCCTGTCAATACCTGTTGACATTTCTCTGAGTAATTGTTCTAGGCACCTCAGTATATTTCTTCATATCACCAGATAGATTAAGGGGCCCTATTGATTTTGTGGTTTCATGTGTGAAAGATCTAATCTTAATCTGCTGTTGTTCATTTTCCTTAACCTTTTAATAACATGATAGGGAGGCGACCTGTCATGATAGAAATTGTTTCCGAGGCATGTTGTCATAAATATATGCCACAGATGGTTTTATTCTATGGGGCAGCCATATTTTTGGAATAATAATGCTGATAACATTTGTAAGATGCACTTCTGTTTACACAGCACTGCTTCATATCAAGTCGTTTAATTCTGACAGCAGTCTTGGCTGAGCTATTTTGTTCATTTTGATTTATGTCTTCTCAAATCCTTCCACAACATGAAGCATTACCATTATCTGCTATGTCACAGATGAGGATCCTGCCTTGCCCAAGGTCACACAGATCTCACACACAGGGTATGGGGTCAGCAGATCAGTCCTCTGGCCCTGATACCTGTTCCTGTGTCACCTTGGATATGAGACACAGACACTCTGAGGTTTGTTTCCTCATCTACAAAAAAGACAGTTTCCTTTCTGGGATTCTGTAAGGGTTAAAGAAGGCATCTGAGAACCACCTCTACAGAACCCGGTCCCCATGAAAGGATCTGTAGAATCCAGGTCTGGTAACTAAAATATTAATTATTTAAACCATTTGATAATGGCAAGATTTGAGATGAGAAGTTTATAAAATCTCACTTTCCATTTTCTGTACTAGAAAGAAATTCGAATCTTTGCTCTTGATGGCTATCTCTTTCCTCCTTAACATTGTAAACCTTCAACAAATAACATTCAGCTAGGGACTCTTGGTGTGAACACCCAGAAGTCTCTGTTGATGTTGAGGGTGAAGTTTCAGAGGCAGGTGAGACAGTGGTGTTCTGGAGCCATCCCATCTGGAGCATGCTTACGGTCTGCAGTGCACAGGGTTTGGTACCAGTCCTGGAGGCACACTGTGCACCCTTGCCCTGCAAGAAGAAAGGCTTATGGGGCATTAGGATGTTTTCAACTAGTTTAGAGAAATCTGTGTGGAAAAGATATGGGGTGGGGATCATGGACTTGAGTCAGAAAAACGGAGGGACCAGGCCTGCCTTATTTCCAGCCTTGCTACCCTCTAATGCTGAGACTCTGAAAAAAGCATTTCCTCCCCTAAGCTTTCTCATTTTCAAAACTGAGTGAATTCACTTGTGATGTGTGCTCCCCATTTAAAATGTAGCCAGCAATGCGCTGGGCCTGCGCTCCAAGTGTAGGTGAGGACTGTCTTCCTGTTGACGGAGCAGCCGAGTAGCAGAATTCATGAAAGCCTGCTGAGTCTATCTAAATTCAACACTCTCTCCGTTTCTAGTTCAAGATACAAGGCTGGAGAAGGAGGTGGCAGTAAGAAGGGCTCAGGCTAGGAGATTTGACCTGGGGTGATGTCTCCATTTCCTCCAGGACGCAGAGCTCTGCGTCAGCTCCTCAGACTGGAAGCTTGCTGGCAATGACATCTCACAGCTTTCTCTGTCAGCTCTTCAGTGCCACAGAGCAGCATCCACTGGCCCCTCCTGAGGCCCCTCCTCGGCCATGAGACAACGTCTCATGTTCTAGTTTAAATTCAGTTCTAGGTCTTTTCTGAGTTGTGAGACTTGGTGTGCAAATCTATCTGGGTGGACTTTGGGCTCAGAACACATTCTCTGTCTGGTGAATTCGGGTTCCCCCACATGTCCAAATGTCCCCCTCCTTTGAGATATCTTCCATCACTATCCCCCTTTGGCCCCACTGGACTCTCTAGGATAATGCTGGTATGTATTTGTTCTATTCTAATGTGATTGTTGAGCTGCTGTCCCTCTACCTCTGCAATTTTCAAGAAAGAAGCTTTGTTCTCATTCATCTTGAAGTCAGCAGCACTTTTATGGGCATCTGTCTGGTATAGTGGAGGTCTTGCTGGTAAGGAGGTTAACAACCCTGGTAGCCCCAATTTGATTTTCACCAATTCATTTATTACCAGACACAGAATATTTTATAATATTGAAAAGAGCATAGAACTTATTACTCAGTCTCTTCATTGTGCTCAGAAATTGAGGCTCAGAGGCAAAAAATTCCACAAGGCTGCCTAGCTATAAACAGCTGTAACTTAAGGTTAGGATCTTTCGTTTGCCCAGGCTCTCAGCCTTACATGGTCAGTCGGCTGTATGCACGTGCAGCTCACACTGTAGCATCTAGACCCTGCTCTGCCCAGCGATAGGCCATGTTTCTGATCAAAAGCTTTGTAGTCTAAAGCGTGAGCAGAGAGCTTCATCTACACAACCCAGATCTCCCACCAGGCCCTGTGCCCACTGTTGGACTAAGCACCTCCTGAGAGTGAGTCACAGAGGCATCAAAGTTCTTTTAGGAACTCGGCACTGTCCTTTCGCCCTGGTGCTGAACCTTTCACTCTGCATATGCTGACAACTGCTTCTGTCCATGACTGCCTTTGCTTGTGCTGAATGGGGTTTTATCTGGTTCTTTTGGCATTTTGTACCCATTTTGTGGCTCTGGGTTTTTCTCAAGCTCTCTTTCTCTGTCTTGATGAAGGCATTTTCTTCAGTTTCAAGAACCACTGAACCCTACCTAATGTCTACCTTTATAAAAATCTGGGTGAAATATGCATATTTATTGTAAGAAAAGCAAGACAGGAATGTTGACTCCATTACACAGACTATCACACACACACACACACACACACACACACACACACACACACACACACACACAAACACATACACACACCTGAGCTAATCAAGTAAAACTGTCAACAATAAACTACAAAATCTATAATCTAAAAAAAAATTCTAGGAGCCATCATAGTATTAGAGTTGCAATTGTGTTCCAGCTTTATAATACACAGCACTGGTCGTGGGATTTCTCATCCACATTCTGGTTTGTGTGTAGTTGTTTCCCCTTGTGATTTTAGATTGTATTTCCCTGAAGGCTAATAAAGTTGAATAATTTTTACTAAATTTATCACTACTTTTGTACTATATTTTTCTTTACTAGTTCTTAGATGTTTTAAAAGAACATAGTGTATACAAATAATTGTAGGTTTTATATATATATATACATATATATATTATATATGAAAATTTGTTTCTCAGAAAGTAATGAAGATATTTTAGTAAAACTTCTTCAAATCAAACACTCAGAGTGAATCTCTTACCTTATATCATTAATACACAGAAAGTCACATTAATTACTGCCAATATGATTGGAGATCTTTTGAATTTGAGCTTCTATAATTATAAGATTGTATGCACTTAACAATGCTTTATGTCCCTTAAAATACTGAAAATGTCAAGTGTGTATGAAGAAAGTATTTCAAACAGTACAATCAGGTATAAAGGAAGTCTGTTTTCTCTCACCTGCTACTCCTAAACCCAACCCTAAGGCTGACTCTCTAATAGCCTTAATGTGACTACAGGAGACAGGAACACTGTTTTCTCAGCTTATGGAGTGAGGCCTAGTGTGTAGCAGACAGTATGTAGTGTTCAATCAGTAAGTCAGCTTTTGAATACCACAGTATACATTTTCTATGGTTATGAGATGTCTATATGCACAATTTCTACACTTAGAGAAATTATCAGCTTGCTAGTCTTAAACTTTAAGTCTTGAATTTGACATTGTGCTGTGGCAGTGTATTTATGTGTTTTGTATTTTTAATGCTGCTTAGCACCATAATGTAATTGATGCGGTTTTACTGATGGTATGTTGTTAAGTTACGTTCTGGTTCCTGGGGTCTGTGAGCCTGTCACGTTTCTTCTCCAGAGTTGCTGGTTAATGCACTGCATCCGTGTCTTTATAAGCTTCTTTCTATGAACCTTTAAGAGTTTTCTACATATTCAGGATTTTTAAAACCCTATCTATATGTAATGTATGCTGTAAATATTTTACATGGCCTTTAACAAATATGGCATATTTGACTATGAATTCATATTCCTTACAAATGTATATTGTCTATGTGTGGCCCTGTACCTATACCATAACCTGGCACTCAAACTTTGCTACCTTTGTCAATATTTATCACTAGGATATAATCAATATTTGATTTCTATGGACTCTCATTAGCTGTGTGGCATGGGGGAAACTATTATATTCTGGTGGCTTTCATCATCTCAGTTCCACTTGTTGACTGCTATTTTTTATCTGCACTTGTTCAGATCATTCACTCATTATATGCATCTCGTCAGCATAATTCTGTATATTCTGCTTCACCAATTTTGTTTATTCTTTGTCTCATATCAAAAATGCTTAATTACCTTGGATTTGTTTTGTCTAAGTTTATCCCCATGACATAGTCTCAATGCTTTTCTCTTTTTAGGTGTTTCAGAATGGGATGGAATATGAAATATGATTGCAGCTATAAAAGTGTGATTATGATGAAAGTTGAGTTAAATTATGAACCGATTAGGAAGAATTGCCATTTTTATAATAGTGGACCTTCCTCTTTAAGTTTTTTCAGTTACTTTCATGACTTTGACAAAATTTTATGCTTTCATTTTGCTGGTTTCTTTTCTTTAGATCTTATTAAATGTATTACTTAGTGTTTTATTTTAATGCTATAATTAATGAAATCTATTTTCCCAGCAAATTTCCTAATGAGCTATAATAGTAATATAGAAAATACTGATACATATATGTTTAAACTAACCACGCTAATTTTCTTAATTATTACAACTTCTGACAGATATGTCACATTAGAAAATATTATCTGCACATATTAGTAATGTTCTCATTTTACAGTTTTTCAGAATCAAAATAGAGTCAATTGTGTCAAGGCCTAAAAAAGTATGTGGGTGTGTGTTTGTGTGCAGGTGTGTGTGTCTGAGTGTGTGTAACATATAAAGTCAAGAGCTTATGGAGAAGCGTATCTTATGCACATATGCTTGATAACCAGAAGCTTCAAAAAGGAAGACTCTCACGCTGACAATCTTGCACAAAATTCATGAAAAATTATATATTATATGGAAAATTCTTCTGTTAAGGGTGTCTAGCCAATAACTGTTCAATATTGTACTGTTATTGAAAGCCCCTGCTGTTTATCTTTTTGCAGAGTATTGTCTCCATGAGCGTCCTTGTTTTCCCCCCACTGGCTTGGATGCACTCACAGTGCCCGGCTTGCAGATTCTGCAGTCAGTGTTTTCTCTTTCCTCCCAAATGAAGATCAATATTCTTTAATGAGCTGCTCTGTTATTTTTTCTTAGTGGGACTCTCCAGAGTTTGAAAGCATTTACTCACATGAGTTCTTTCTCCTGTGTTACAGCTTTGCATTGTTTTAAATTGTAGAGCAATGTTACTGAAAGAGGGAACAGCTGACAGCTTTGACCTCTGGTTGTAATGGGGACCATTAAGAACCACTGAGAAGTTTTTTCATTTTAGCTGTTGATTTGAGATGAATGTTATTTTGTGTGCAAAGGGAATATTACTCTTTTAGTTCTCTCTCTCTCTCTCTCACACACACACGCACACATCATTTAACCCACCCAGGGTCTCATACATGCTAGACAGACACTCTACCATTGAGCTGTATGTATCCTCACCCCTTTTTGGACAAAACTAAACAGGGACTCATTTAATTACTGAGTGACTTGAAATTCACTTAGTAGCCTCAGCTGGCCTTGGACTTGTGATCCTCTTGCATAACCTCATGAGAACTGGGGATTATAGACACACACCACTAGGCCTGACTCTCTTTTTTTTTTCTTGAAGAGATTAATGAATTTATCAGATGTCTTTTGACAGCTTGGTCTCTCTTGACCTATTAATTGCAATCCAAGAATCATCTTTATTTAGGCATGGTTTATAGCTGTGTTTAATTTGCTATTTAATATAGAAATTTCTGTTTATGTATTAGGACGAAGAGGCTATAATTTGTATCTTTCTTTAGATGCTTTGCTATTCTTTCTTTGAAATATGAACTGAAGAACTTTTTTTGGTGTGATCAGCATAAAAGGGGCTTCACTTCCCAGCTTCCCTTTCTGCTGCTGTAGGCAACCTGTGCCCGGGCCTTGCCAGCTCTGCTCATGCGCGTCCATTCTCTGCCACTGATGGTTTCATGGTGAATTCCTCCTCATCCTTCAACAGTCCATGCCCCCCACAGCCTTTCCAATACTGCTATAGTATTAGCACAAGCCTTCACTCCAGACTCCATCACACAATAGTTTACTTGTCTACTGACTTACTTTCTCCCTAATAGCTCTGGACTCCTGGAAGTAGTAACAGTCATGTGAGCATTTGTTTAAAGTTTCTGAATCTCCAGTGCTCATTACAGAAGCTGATATGTAACATATGCTTAATGAATCTTTGTTATATGAATAAGTCCATGACACATTTTTGCTTTAAAAACTGACAGTGAAAAATTTCAAGGCCTATACTTCTTTGTCTTTCTTTGATAATAAAAGAATAATTACTCTGCATTCTGCACACTTGCAGAGTTACTGTGTTTGGATAATGGGTATAAAAGTGTAAAATGAAAGAAGTACAAAAGTGCGTCGCAGCTCATAGCCTTTCTTTGATAATAACAATGGGCAACGTGCACTGAACATTTCCTATGCTGCAGGTGTGGAATTATCAGAATAATTTCTCATCACTGCCCTTATGTTATATGTGATTTCTAGAGAGCTTAAGCAATTCGTCTGAGGTTGAACAACTTGACAAACCATAGAGCCAGAATCCAAAGCAAAGCTCTGGATTCAGAGCCTATAATCTATTCTGTATGACTCCCTTGTAGCTCTAACGCCCTTCCTACATATGAGAAAAGAGACAGACAACAAGCGGAGGGCGACAACCTGCTCAGATACATCACTTCCTAGGATTTGCTTAAGCTTAGTGCTCAATAGGAAGAAAACCAGTATCTATCCCTGACTCGCCTCGTTTGTCTGATGAACACAGGGTTAGTCAGTGATGGGATTGTCCATGTTTCAGTCTGTGCTGTGACGCGCTGTGTCCTGAAGGGATAAACATGACTGTGGGATGCTTGGCCACATTTCTCCTTCCTCCAAGAAGGTCTGAAAGGGCAAAAGAGGGCAAGAGGACACAACTTTTCAAAACTCACTAACGTCCTGGACTCTTGAGCTTGTGGCCCTGAGTCCTTGGGTGAGTGCGGATGCTGTTATTTGAAATGAGAGAGACTTAGCTTCTTCAACACCTGCCCCAAGGGCTAGGTGTAGAGAGCCCCCGGGACAGGAAGAAGAGAGAAGGGGTAACATTCTACTGCTGACAATCTGCCAGCTCCAGGACCTGTTTATTCCTCTTCCAGCCATGCTGCTGGTTTCCAGCTTTAGGCAATGACCCAAGACTGAGTGACAGAAGTGGCAAAAGGTTGTTCAGAAGATTAAAGATCCAGGTCATCAGAGGCTGCTGTCTCACAAGACTATTTAGATGTTTTCTACTTGGCTGTCATTAATATTCTTCAGCAGAGAATGAGCAGGAAGCCTGTTCAAGAAGGCTCCTCTTCAGATCTCTATACCTTGGAAGACAGAGTGAATGTGATGATTTTGTTTCAAAATTAAATATTCATTGGACTAGGTTTGAGCTGTACTGTTCTTGAGAATAAAACTGATTTCCCTTTTTGTTTTAAAACAACTACAATCATTTTACTTAAAAATCAATTTCTGTACTGAATCAGACAGGGTAACATGTGATGTGATTTTTCTAATATAATAGACACAACTTGGAACTGAATACAGAAGGGCTCTAAGTGTGTAATAGAAGGATTTGAACAGCAAGACACTGCAGCAAGAACCACCACAGGGCAGAGAATGGAGGCTTGGCAGTAACTTTTCCCGTTGGTCTGGAGCTGTTTCCAACCCTCACAATCAGTTTCTTAGCCTGTGAGACCAGGAAGATGCTTCTTGCTTTGCATAGGGATTTGGAAATGACAGTTAGGAAATAAGGGGCCCCAATAAAGCAGGAGCAAACAGTGGTGACTAAGAACTTGTTGCTGAATGGTTGGGAAACTGCTCACATCTGTGCCCCTGTCTCTGCCTGCCACATCTTTTGAGGCACCACTGCTCACATTTTCCTTGAATTTAAACATCTTTTAAAACCTTTCAATGCTTTGAAAGTTGATTTCAATGAAACCTGTTTTTATTCTAGGCGTTATTCGTACTGTCACTCTTGAGTAAAACAAAAAACATTCACTGTCAAAACAACAAGGGTTTGCGCTCAAGCACAGAATGAAAGCAGATATGTCTGCCTGATTTATTTTGGCACACGCCTCATAGTTAAATAGGGCACCTTTTAATTTGTCACTTCTTTAAGATTCATTTAGGCAAGCAGTGAATCCCCAGGGCTTGGTTTCAGCTCAACGTGAAATAGTGTGCGCAAAGGTTTATTCTTTATCCTTTGCACGTCCACCTTTTCTAACGTGCTAAAGAAGTAACTGTGTACTTAGTAACTTTAGAGAGTAACAATCAAGCATCTTTTATTTTTACTTTAACCTTGAGAAACGTAGAAATCTAACTTATAACTACTGAAGATCAATTAGCGTTCTGGAATGAGAGACATAGAGGTCAGTGTTCTCCAACAATCCTATATTGAGCTTTATAAAACTGACCCTCTAATTCCTTTTAAATTTGGAATTTGTAGGGAGAGAGATTCCAAATTCAAATCCCCACACTGCCACTTGCAAGATGGAGAAGCTAATTTTTCTGTATCTCAGCTTTTTTGCCTGTATTTTTGTAATAATAAGTACTCTATTGGATTGTTTAGGAAAGTAACCAGAGGCAAAGGACACAAAGCATCTAGGGCCCATTAGGGCCACAGCAGTTCCTCAGGAAGTGAGCTTGGTGGTATCATTAAGGAAAAGCTTCTGTAACATCTTTTAGTTCTTCCCCCAGGAAGAACATTTCTTCCCATATGGGATTCGTTTTTCCTATCTGTTCCAAATTTATTTTGATGGAATCTAAGCCCATCCCTTCTTTTTCTCAAAATTGGTGAGAACATCTGTTTAGTACCTTCAGTGTAGCAAGGCCAGATTGAGGGTTTGTGTTTACATAATCATTAGCTCTACCACTGCTAGCCAGACGTGAGTTCTGGCATCTCAATCACCTAATTGTAATCTAGTTCATAATTGGTTGCATAAACTGATTTAGTTACAAAAAGAAATAAAAACCACGTACATGTGAATATATGGATGCACTTCTTGGTTCTTCAATATGCATAAAAGTCCCTCTTCCCCAGACTCAAACTTTCTAAACATGTGGAACACGTGAAAGAACTTAAATGCTTCTTAACCCTTAAAGCAAATGGCTTTCAAATGAAGAGGTCTCGGTTAACCTTGGCTTTCCAGTCCATCTTATTATCATTATTTTAGACTTTACTATTATTCTTTTATGAGACAGCAGTCCATAGAGGGTGCTCCCCACTTTTGAGGCTCTACAATACTGTGGTTCAGTACTGCATCTGTCGAAGATTTGCTTTCCTGTCTCTCCCTAGCTGCATTCTCAGGGCCCTGCGAGGCCTTTGGATGACTACACCTCTGTGAAGCTTGCTCCTTCAGCTCAGGAGAAATGGAGGTCATCTTCTGGTTCGATGGAAACTTAAGACAGCAATGACTTCCTCTTCTAACCTATCACCTGATCATCCATTTGAAACTTATGGAGTAAAACCAGGCTCAGCTGCTGTTCTCAAACATGTTTATTTGTAACAGTTTTACATGGTGTGTTACAGAAATTAATGGAAATTTTCTAAAAATTTTGCTGATCTGTTGAATGCATTGTACATAAAGTTAAAAATAATGTGTCCATTTATGTTAACAAACTGTCATCTGAGGTAAAGTTAAAGTAGATCTAGAAACATACTGCAACAGTCATTTTCTCTTTCTCGTCTTTATTAAAAAAATATGTGTCAGACACAGAAATTGAAATGAACCAAACCCACGGAGTAAACATTTTTTTTTTAAAGAAGGTGCCCGGCACACTACATGACAGGGTTTCTGGAGACACTGGGGTTAGTACAAGATATCAAAAAAGGCTGGGGTCATGTAAAGGTTGAAGAGCTGTGGGGCATGGGGACAGAATGACAGGTGGCATTTCCCTGGTTTCAAAATTTAAAGTGACAAATTTAGTGCTAGTGGAAGATGAGGACTTAAGTGTTGTACACATGGATTTCCTATTGATCTAACCAGAACTGTGCAGAATCCCCATGCTCTTTTGGTATTGATACCTCAGCTCTTGTTTGGACATGTCACTGTATTCCTGGGATAGGGTATGGTGGCTCTGGGCTCACCAAATGGTGCTTGAAAAAAAATCAGAATTCTTCCAATGAGAATATAGATGGCGGTTTAAAAATCTCGACTTTATTTCCTTCATTTTAATGTCAGTCGGGCATCTTCCTTAGGTTCAGAGCCAGTTACATCTTCAACCATGTTCAATGAAGGCTGACACCTTCCTCTATGAAATGGACTGAGATGGTGCACCTGGAACATCAGCTAGCGTTCACTTTGAGTGTGTCAGGAGCAACCCAAAGAATAGGAATAAGGGTGTGACACAGCAGGACAAACTCGGACAGCCATAATGAGGGAGAGGATAGCACCACTAGCATCAGCATCACAGACACCACAGGACCACAGCGCCTCCCAGGGAACTGCCCATCTTGATAACTCTTCAGAATAACTGAAGCACTTTCAGGACAACTCTCGTAGCTACCACACCTTCTATTTTTGCTCATGTGAGAGTGTCACCTAATCAGTACAAAGATGGACACACATTTCCGGAGAAATCCTGTACCAAGAAGCGGCAGCTTCAGGGGTGGTGAATGGCCTTTCTCATTTCCCTGGTTCCTGGGACCTTCCATAGTAGAAACCATTTACACATATTTTCTAATGGACATGTGGTCCGTTTATCTATCTGTGGAAAAATTATATTTCAGAGACCTGATTGTATAAAATGTGGACTTCAAATAATAACAACCACCTTGATGTCACATCACGATTTTTATGTGAGCAGTCACTTTAAAATCAGTCTTCTAAACCATTTTATAGTTTCTGTTATTACAAAAAGGCTAAAGCACATGGGCCTATTTCAATGAATACACATCAAGGTAACTTCTACTTCTCAGATTTTAAAACTGAATAATAATTACCTCCAAATTCAATCCCATGATTCTTGAGTTTCCTTCTTTCTGTTAAATCACTAAATCTAACATACCTCAACTGCATAGGAGCTTCAGGAAACACATCTGACCTGTATAACAATTTGATATAGGGCAAAAATATATAGATTCTTTATGAAAGTTGTATGCTAAAGATATGAACTGAATACTACATTTTTGTTTCATAGTGTAAAAACAGGAAGCTTAAATCCTCTCTTTCATGTATAATCAGTCCAGTGACTTATGGGACAGGAGGTGGGAGAGAGGTCTTCTAAGTGTGAATTACCTTTCTTTTACTTTGGGCTTAGAGTGAGGGCTCTTCAGGAAAGCCAGATAAGAAGCCCCCGCCCTGACCCCTTTCTGTTCACTAGCTGCTGACTGGTCTCCTGCTCCTGCCAGTTATCTCTGAACTCTGATTTCCTACCGTTTGCTCCAGAAGAACACCTGGAAAGTGAGCCTTGTACATCACACGTGTCACACCTTAAACTCAATCCGCTACCTTCTCTACAGTGTAATGGTATTGTTAAAAAGCATCTTCATTGACATTTATATTTACAAAAAAAGCTGACAAGTTTTTTTTTTCATTAGAACTCCTTAAAGCCATTTCCCTTAAAGAGTTAAAGAGTTTAATGGTAAGGTTTTTCTTTTCAAGTTAGAAAATAAAAATCCCATTTGAATTTTCTGATGTAGAAAAAGAGATAGAGATGAACCATTTTGACCACAGAATCAGTTTGTTAGACTGAATATTTTTGTTACCACTGTTCCATTAGAAAGTTGGTCAAAAACCACATTACCAGAATTGCATGAGAATTATTTGGCAAATGACTTTTCTTTGAAAATGGCACATGGAGAAGACACTTGTCTGCATAGTGTCACAGCAGCGAAGTATCAGAAAAATAAAAGTGTCATTTCATTGTACTCAGGGCTTAGAGCTTCTGTAGAGATCGGACGCATTTTCCACCCTTTGTCATCAGTGGGGTTTGATGTCCTTTCCTACTCACAGAATGCAGGTCCCACAGAAAGCTGTCTTTCTTCACCGGGAAGTAGGGTGACTACAGGGTTGTTTTGGCAACAATCTTGATCATAATGAATAACCAATCATTTATTTGTCTTGAGATTTTAAGTTAATTCACTCCTTAAGAGGCGACGTTTCCCCACCCCCCACCCCAGTTAGACTTCTTCACCCATGTCTAAAAAAGTCAAAAGCAATAGAAAGATTTGTACACCCATTAATTTTCAAACATGACAAAGAAAGGAAAGGGCTGAGACAGAATGGCGGACCAGGCCCTGTGGAACGACGACCATCACCACAGCCAAAAGGCGCATAGATGACGGCGCTGTGGTCATGAGGATCCCTTGCTTTTGCGTAAAACAAGTCAGTGTCAACCTTGTTGCAATACTCCGAGGTCTGCCACTCCAGATCTGCAGTCTACAGTGGTCAACAGATAGCGAAACAAAAGCACAATAATAATTTCACATCCAGGGGCTTCTTAAACCCAGCTGAGAGAGCTCAGGATATCTGTCGGGTAAGTATTTGCTCGAATGGTGATTTTATGTTGGGTGTGGGTTTATTAAAAATACTTTTGTGGGGTGGTGGTGTGGTTTTCTTTGTTTGTTTGTTTTTTGTTTTTGTGCTGCCATAAGTATCTGTCATTGGTTGCCAAAAACATTTCTTTCCCTCTTCGGACAGTTCCATTGGCGACTGTGAATTTCTCTGTGGGATGAGGTGAGGTGAGCAATACGGGAGGGCCTGTTGCGATGCTGATTCCCATGCCAGTCTTGAAGCACCCACCAGGAGCTCACATTGATGCTATTTCTTAGGTCTGTTGATCTGCGCATAGAGCAGCTCTGGCTCCTGTGAACAGAGGCACAATAGTCAGGCCTGGCTTTCTACCCTGAAGTTTTCAGGAAGCTTCAGGAAGGAGGGTTCAAGAATAAAAACAGAAAGGTGACGGCTGATGATGAATGACCTTTGCTGTCTCTGAGCTGTCCTCTCATGGTGCCTATACTTCTTTATGCAAGTACATAACAACATTTTTATCACCACTTAGAAAGACTCATTCAGCTTTGTGTGTGTGTGATTTGTGTATGTACTTATGTGTATATACATATGTGTGTTGATGTATGTGTACATGTATGTAGAGGCCAGAGGTCAACCTTAGGTATAATTCTGCATACACTATCCATCTGGTTTTTGGAGACAGGGACTTACACTGGTCTGGAGCTCATCAAGTAGGTGGCCTTGCTGAGCAGAGAGCCCCAGGGTTCCATTTGTCTCTGCCTCCCCAGATCTGGGATGACAAACATATGCCACCATACCTGGCTTGTTATGTGGGCACTGGGGACTGAACTCAGGTCTTCATGTTTGTGTGGTATACTTTACTACCTGAGTCATCTCCTCAGCTCCTCTAATTTTATCCTCACCTTTGAAACTGATTCCCTGTTAGAGTAATAACAAGGTAGAGTAGAGAAAGCTGGATGTGTGATGTGGGAGAGAACCTTAACCCTTCTGAGCCATAGTTTATCCAACCACAACATGAGTATCATTATTTAATCCTGCAGAGTGCTTGAGAAAAGTAGAAGCAATCCACAGAGAGTACCTAGCATAGTACTTGGTAGTACTGGAAAACAGGGCAGGAGGGAGGAGGGGAAGAAGAGGGAGAACGGCCCTCATCCCCAGCATCCTCACAGCAAAGCACCGTCAGGTTCTGTGTTATCCACCTGTTAGTCCTGGGAGCGGTTCTTCCTCTTTCTGTCCATATTTTGCACATAAATCCCAAAGTTCAGAGGGGTCGTGCCACCTCTGGCTCACTGTGCTGCCTCTCCTGTATAATGCATCACGCTGTTTGCCATATGTTATAAACAGGAATGTCTCTCCCGTCATTCTACAAGTGATCCATTTGCAACCCAGCAAAGAGTTTCTGCTTCCCCAGTGTCACCAGTATTGAGTAAGTATGCAAGAGCAGAATCCAGGGCTCCCACTGCCAGAGACATCATACTCTCCTCTAGGAATGGTTATGGGGTACTCTCCGAGGGAGAAGGAACTTCTGCCCCTATGCTCACTTGTTCTGTGATACAGTAGAGTTGGCTGTTCCATGCTCCACCCATGGGTTTCACCCTGCCCCAGAAAGAGGAAATGCAATCCTTTTACTGACTGACTACAGGAAGGGCGGAAGCCCAATTTTCTACATATCCCCATGGGGTCCTAACCGCTTTCTGCCAAGTACACACAGGAACGTAGCGTAGTAGGTCCTCAGTGGGGGTCTGATGAATTAGGGCGTCACTAGACATAGTTTCTACTAGTTTCTTTGAAGTTCTGATCTCGTTGTCTTTAATACACTTCAACTTGGCTTCGTTCTCCCAAGGCTGAATTTATCAAAATCTATAGCAGGATGATCTCTTAAGTACCTAATCTATTCCCTTCCACTATCTGAACAAGTTCCAATACTGCAATAAGAATATATAAGAACTCTGACTCTCCTTCTCTCTGTCCCCTGTGTGTGCATGCATGCATTTTCTAGAACTTGGGGTACATTGAATAAATAAAGATAGAATAGAAAATCTGTTAAGAACAATAACTGGAAAATAAATGGAAATTTTCCATCATCTGTGTACTCCAATGTTTCCTTCGTGGACCTTCTTATCCCATTCTTCTTTCTGGGTTCCCTGAGAAGTCAAGCTGCCTTGATTCACCGTACAATTTGCTCTATTCCGATTTTGGAAACTAATTTATCCAACTGAGAATGACACCGATAAACAGGAGACGACAACGGGCTCAGACAGGGCAATTAATGCCGTGCTGTATTAACTTTCTGCAGCTGAGATTAATATTCACATAGCTCTTGCTTGCCGGAATCTAGCTTCAAATACCCATCACAGCAGCAGTAACAACTGCAGTCAGCTCTCAATTATCCCCACTAATGAAGGGGAGCAGTGGTGTGGAAAACCCCAAGCAGCAGATAATCCCAAAGTCTGACACTCTGATGCATTATGTGTTTTGGCAACAGGTTTACCTTCCTTGTTACAGAATCTTGGAGTGTTAGAGCTGGAAGGGTGTGAAAAAAATCATTTGATCCTGAAATTTCCATCTTGACTTCTGGCAAGGTCATGATGGAGACTTCAAGCTATTTTCAATATTGTGAAAAGCCTAAATGAAATCACACAAGAACATAGCAAGCTGTGGAAGTCTTTTTGTTTGCTTTTGGAAGACAGTACCCCATCTCTTGCTTGCTTCAAATCCTTCAAAGGGTAAAGTCAAAGCTCCTTAGCTGAGCACACGAGGGCCATTAGTCTGGTAGTCCATTAGCTTATAATAAATGCTTCTTCTAGACAATGAATCAAAGCTCAACCTTCAGGTCAGCATGAATCACATTAAAGAAAGGAAAATCTTTTTACTTTTGCCACAATGGTTTCACTATATGTCTGGCTGTGCTAGTCACAACCCTCCTGACTCCTTCTGCACAGAGGATCCTTTCAATGTCCTTATGTGTAAGAGACTCCCCATTACAGACGACTCCACTCTTTAAGAATGAGTTATGCACTTCTGTCTAAAGGGCTCATGTTTACCAGACTTTCCCAGGATATGACATTCTTTGCTACACTGCATGCACAGTCTATGTGAACTCTTCACTGTGGGCTGCAATACCCAAGTAGTTCCTGTCTCTACTGCACTGTGAAAAGGTCCTGATTCCCCAGCTTGGCCGCTTGTCCACAGCTACCCAGTCAGCAGAGCTGGGACACAACCAGGTTTTGCTTTAGTCTGTTAAGGTTTAAGGATTTTTTTTTCAGGTGTACATGAATACACAAATATAAATAATGTAACACTTGCCATTTTAACTATTTTAATTTTACTGCTCAGTGGCATTAATGGCATTCCCAATGCTATGTAATTATCACTAAGTTTTCCAAAACTCTTTCATCACTCCTAATAAAAACACTCTGTCCATTAAGCTTAACTCGCTGTTCCTCACCCCAGACCCAAGATCTCTAACGCACTTCCCATCTCTGTGTATTTTCCGATTCTCATTGTTATTATTAATGGCACTAGATAGACATAGTTTACTATGGACTGTAAGAGTTCAAAATCTTTACATGATTGAAACTAGTGTGAAAGATTCTTTTTTAAAAATATTTTACTTATTATTTTATTTTAATGTGTGTGTTTTCCCTGCATGTGTGAAAGTGTACCACATGCGTGTAATGCCCCACAGAGGCTAAGAGAGTTCATCAGATCCCCTGGAACTGTAGTTATGGATGGTTGCTAGCCATCATGTGGGAATCGGACTCGTGTCCTCTGGAAGAACAGCAGGTGTTCTTAACAGCTGAGCCATCTCTCCAGTCCCAAGAAAAGATTCTTAAGACATCATGATTTATGATATAATATAATGGCAGGTAATAGAATGTATGATTAACAGGGTTCTGTTATAATTTTAAATGTTATACATTTATGTCAATGAATTTATTCACTTACTTGAGACAGCACCTTGACATGTTGCCCAGGTTGGCCTCAAAACTGAGATATGACTCAGTCTCGTGGGTAACAGATTCCAAGAATGCAAACCCATGTTTGACTTTTATCCTTAAAATCTACTTTACTGAGCTGCAGTATTTTCCCAACAATAAAATGTACCTTGCTATAAACAATTTCTTCTGACAATGAATACAAGATCATTAAAATACAGGAAACTTCCCCCACCCTTAAAAATATATGCTGTGTGCGCTGCTGCCTCTTGGTGACCTGGCTCCTTCAGGGGCATTGGGAACTAGTGCTTCACTTCTGTCACTACGGGCTGATTCTCAATCTTTGAAAAATTATAGAATGGAATTATACAGAATGTAGTCTTATGTCTTTCTTTTTTTCAACAGGATGTTTTTAGTTATGCATAGCGTATTGAGCAGTAGATTAATTTTACTATTGATTTCTTTATCCATATTTATTTATTGATACCATTGTGATGGACATGAATTTTTTTCAGTTTAACATTATTAAGGCATTTCTACACATCCATATGGTGAACCTTTGGTTGAGCCTGAGCTTTCATTTCTTTAAAATATATCTATGAGCAAAATTACCAAAAACTAATTAGTGTACATTTAATATTGTAGGAGTTTGCCAAAGCGATTGTACAATATTATAGAGAGTAAACTCTGGCCTCACCAAAGAACAGTAGTGTCAGTCTTTGTGGCTGTGTTTGTAGGCTTTCATTCTGGTTTAATTTTGCAGGTCTCAAATGACTAAAGTCATATGTTTAATGACCATTTATAATTCTATAAAGGGAATTTTTTGTTCTTTTCACTTTTTATTGAGTATTTGTGATATCTGTACAATATAGTTGGATGGCATCATTATTTTTAAATCATCTTCATAGAGAGTAGTTTGCATCCACTGAAGGATAACCATTGTAAATGTATAATTTGATGAATTTTGACAAAATGTGAGTGACCGAGCATGTCATTGCTTTAAACACTTGAGTTCTCATCCAGCCCTTATCCCAGCACCAGTGAGCAAACCTGCTTCTACCCACTTCAGTCTAGACTGCCTTTTCTAGAGAGAACACACTCAGGTCTGTTGTCCACTAACCACAAGTACCTACTTGGTGAAGGTCAAATCTGAAAGGCCCTGGGTTTGACACCATCTGTTCTAGATGAAGAAACGGAGGCTCCCACATGTGAGACACATCAGATGGGAGGCAGCAGAATTCTGGGAAGCAGCTCCATTTCTAGGTCATTTCTTTGTTTTCCTGTTCTTGGGTCTTTGGTGTAAAGTATAAAGGCAAATAGTTTCTGAATCACATTAGAATGAAACTATATGGGAAGCAGCCTAAATTGTGCTTGTCATTTCATTCCTATTTAATGTTGGTTTATTTGATTTGGAAAGCTCGAGCACATGTAGCAAAACCATGCCAAAAGAAGTTTGTTTTTGTTCCTGGAGAGAAAACAGTGTGTGCTGGGAAAGATGGTCTTAGATATGAGTTCAGTGATGTTCCATGTGGTCTGATTGTTGAACAAGCTCATCAGTGGTCAAGCTGGGGAGACTGGAGTGGAAGTAGGGAGTCAGACAGAAGCAGAGCTTCGGTCCCTCAGCATCACTTTGTAATACAGAAACCTAGGCCTCTTGGCCTTTTGGCTCTAATACTTGGACCTCGCTTCATGGCGGCTTTCAACTCCATAACTTAGCAGATGGAAAAGTGAGGGGGTCAGGTACGTAGCAATAAAGCTGAAATGATTCAAAGTTTTATCTGAATGAATGTGTGGATGATTGATGAACAATGCATGGGACTGGCAGCCAGAAAGGTCTCAGCACTCTTCCTAACTACCTGCATGAACTTGGGCAAGCATGGCATCTGCCTGGGCCTCAATTTCTTTATCTGTAAAGTTGGGTTCATAATACCTACCCCGTAGGAGTGAGCTGATGTTACACTCAAGCAGTAGTCTTTCAAAGAAAACACCCAAAGATTCTTGACAATTTTCTCCTTGAAAGCCTGGATGTTGGGGGTAGAAAATCCTTCAAAATGTTGAATGAATTTAATAATACCTTAGAGACTGATGCTGTCAAATATACAAGCTTCTTAAGGTCCTGGATACTGACCTCTGCTTAGTGAACACAGAAATGTGCCACCTGAGCATGGGGACAGGTGGAGAGTGTCTGTATGTGTTCTGATCAATATTGCATTTCTCCAGCAATAAACATAGAACCAACACCTTGCATGGCCTGGCATACATCATCTTTTATATCTTCATGTAGCATTGGTATAGACAGTCAGCTTGTTTTTCTTACATCTAATACATCATCCATGATCGTGGGGTTGCTATAGGCCTTTTCTGAGCAAGCTCTTGGTCACCAGGAGTAGGGCCTGGATCTAGGGCTGATGGTCTCTAGGGACCCTAGTGAAAGCAGCATAATTTAGGGATTTTTGTCTTCTTGTTTAGCTGTGACTAAGGCCAGCCTGAAAAAAAGGGTTACTGTTGGGAGATTTTAGTCGCGATCTGGTTCTTCCACACGTTGAGTGGAGTAAGCCTGGGCAAATTAGAGGCTTCAAAAATGCCATAGCTGTATGAAGCTGTGACAAATGTTTTACAGAAGAGGAAACCAAAGGTCAGAGGTAAAGCCGTCTGCCTCAGACCCTGCATTTATTAAGTAGGATGGTGCAGAAACACAGCCACATGGGCCTGCTGGAATGTTTCTGCAGTGTTTAATCTGTGCCTGCATTCTAACCCTAGCCTAGGATTTCAGCAAGCACTACCTTTTTCCCTTTCCTGTCATATTTGTGAAACAGGAACAACAAGAACAACAACTGGGTGGTGTAATCATAACTAGCCTTCAGTAGAAGATGAAAGGCATTGTGGCTACTTCTATAGAGTGATTCTAGAATCACCGTGTGATCTCTCTCCATTAGGAGTAAGTAAACTGTGGTCCACTAATTCTAGTCACTGCCTGGTTTTGTGCATGGAGCATGACCCAGTGATCTTCAGTTGTCTATGCCTTGCCTTTGTTACTTTCCTACTCCTAAGTGTGAGGGATTCACAGCTGTCTGTGTAGCCTACAAAGCACACACAATACAGCCTTCCATCCTCTGGTCTAGACATGACATCCCATATGCCACCCACTATTCCAACGGTTGAGAACCATGTTGAAATCTCGTGTATCCTGATTTCTCTTTTGATGTCCAGGTGTTGTGTCTAGCACCCTACTAGCATCAATACTTGGTCAGCTCTTGATCATCTGGAGCTTAGCTGGTCCCAGAATATACCTGCTTGCTTTCTTCTCGGTGTTTCATGCATAGTGACTGGAACAACTTAATTCTGCATCCCAGTACCACTCTAGTTCATCTCCTTTTCTGTGCCTCTCATGTCCTTCAGTCAGCCTCTAGCCAGTGTCATCTGTTTGCTGTCTAGTGCTGTGACACAGCACTGACCAGAACCAACTTGGGGAGAAAAAGGTTCTTTGGCTTACACGTCTCCATCTCAGTTCATCACTGAGGGAAGCCAGAGCAGGAACTCAAGGCAGGGACCTGGAGGCAGGAGCTGAAGCAGAGACCAGGAGGAACGCTGCTTACCGGCTTGCTCCTCTGGCCTGTGCTCGGTCTGCTTTCTTATACAACCCTACCCAGGGTGGCACCTACCATCGTGGGCTGGGCCCTCTTCCATCACTCAGCGATTAAGAAGATGCCTCATAGACAGGCTCACAGGCCAGTCCGATAGAGAAAATCCCTCAGCCGAAGTTCTCTCTTTCCAGGTCTGTCATGTGGAGAGCCAGAGCCAACAACGACACCAAGTCTGCTTCTCCGCCTCTTTCTCTGTGTCTCTCTGTCTGTTTGTCTGTCTCTGTGTATGTACATGTGTACACGTGCAGATATAGGTCTGTGAGTAGAACAGAGGTCAGCCTTGGGTGCTGTTACTCGGAGCCATTCACCTTATCTTCTGAGAAGGGTCTCTCACTGGGTCTGGGTTTCACTAGTTAGGCTAGGCTAGCTGAACACTAAGCTACGGGGATTCCCTGTTCCCATCTCCTAGCACTGGGATTACAAGTGCATGCTGCCATGCCTGGCCTTTTCTGTGGCTGCTAGAGATCACGGCAAGCACTTTACCAACTGAGCCACCCCCCAACTCCGTTTCTGTTCATGATGTCCCGTGATTCTTGGAAATCTTGCTGCTCTAATTGCTGGTCCTTTTCCATGTGAGAGCAAGACACGCTGGCCCTCAGTCACTTGTTTGAAGTCACATTCAGACTCTGGTCCTCCTGTTTGTTTCTTTCTTTTATTTTTAAAAAGATTCCCCTTTTCCAAAAGTATTTGAAGTTCAGCTTTCTTTGCTCTTGAACACTAGAAATCTACCAAGTAATATTTCATATGCCTTGGGTTCCCACTATGAAGATCAGTATTAAAAAAATGACAGTGACTTATTATTTATGGCAGTATCTATTGTTACAAAGGGAGACAGACCAAACAATTCCCATTGTTACAGATGCTACTTTGACTTGACAGCTGGGAAAGTCTGATAGGCAGTTTATTTACTTAGCCATTTAACCAAATAAATGTTTTCATTTTTCTCTCATCTCTTCAAAAGCTAACAGTTCGTCCTTAAAATTGCTCCAGCAGCACATCAGTGAAGTACAAATTACCTGCCGTTCCCACACCAGCCATTAGAATATTATTTTGGTTCTTCTTTTGCCCCTGTTGACTCAGTTTTTCAAAGACATGTGATTCTCCCAGATGAGAAAGTAAGGGGGAGAAAGTGAAATAATTGAAGATATTTTTCTTTATTGCTAAACAGAAACGTCTGATATTGGCCCTGAAGCCTTCTCCTGCGAGGACTGAGGCTGGCTGTCTCCTCTTACTCTGGAGCTATATGGCTTTAACTTATCAACAGATGTCATCCCTGCTTACTCAGAACTGGGTGGTTATTTCTAATAAAGGCAGCTGGAGATAGTAGTTGGAAGAGTGATAAGAAGGATGGGACTTTGCTTTCCCACTGCATGAAAACAGAGGGAAAATAAAGCCAGACGTAACTCTCTCATCATGAAATAACTAATAAATAAATAAATAAAGCCGGGCGTAACTCTCTCATCATGAAATAACTAATAAACAAATAAATAAAGCCAGACATAACTCTCTCGTCATGAAATAACTAATAAGCAAATAAATAAAGTCGGGCGTAACTCTCTCGTCATGAATTCCTGCTCTGAGTGTCTGCGAAGGCACTAAATTGCAGTCTGGAAATTTCCATGTGGGTGGATGGGTTCAGGGTTGGCGACAGAAAGCCCACATTTGGCTTGTGTTACAGTGACACTGATAGGATGTGCAAGGACTCCTATGGGCTTCCTCCATGGCTTCCACGGGGATCTGCCTGCAAGGGTGGGCATCGGCTCCAACGCACAGGGTTTTGATAGGGAGTTGATGAACTTCCAAAGGGAGAAAAATTGCTTCAGCAAAGGTTATAGTCTAGCCTTCTTCAAAGCTGGGTGGGGGAACCTCATTGTGATTTACCCATATTGCTTTTCTTTTTTCTTTAGAAAAGATTTTGCTATAGGTATCCAGGGTGGGCCTTGAACTCTCAAACCTCCTGCCTCAGTCTCCCACGTGCTAGAATTGCTGGGCTTACACAATGCGCCACTGAAGCCAGCTCCAATTGTGATTTACATATGAATCTAAGACTGCTCTTATTTTGATGGCGAGTGAGAAGTGGCCTATAGGGCTCAAACTTAGATTATACCGACTATGGGATAAAGGTTAGTCAGAGAACTACTGGAAAAACTTCACCTCCCTCCCTCTACCTCTGGTTATTTTGTGACACATTAAAAATTAATTAACTAAAACAGAAAGTATCAAGAAAAACCTCCCAGTCAATGGCTTTATTCAACATAAGGGCTAAATGTCTAAAATCATATGAGTAGAGTGCTAACATTTATTAAATTCATATGATATTGATGATGGCGATAATGGTGGCGAGGAGGCAGTGGCGATGGTGACGGTGAGAGTGGTGTGCTGCTAGTGAGATGAGGTGGTGGAGCAATGGTGGTGGCGGTTATGGTGATCGTGGTGATAGCGGTGGTGATCGCAGTGGTGACAGAAAGTCGTGGTGGTGACAGTGGTGGTGATGGCGGCGATGGTGTACTGCTCGTGATGAGATGGTGGAAGTGGTGGCAGTAGTATTGATGATGATGATGGTGCTGACAGTGGTGGTTTTGATGACGGCAGTGGTGGTAACAATGGAGGTGGTGGACTGGGTAGTGGGTGGTGGTGACTGATGATGGGGTGGTGACGAGGACAGAGGTGGTGACTGATGATGGGGTGGTGACGAGGACAGAGGTGGTGATGACGGTGGTGATGATGATGGCAGCTGCGTTACAGCAAGCACTTTCTATGTGCTAGACACTGCCTAGACACCTCACGAACTCACCCAATAACCCTATAAAGTGGATATTATTTTTATCCCTAGTTTTTAAAGGAAGCAAAAGGTTAGAGAATGATGGTGAAACCCGAGCACAACTGAAATGAGGCGAATCAGGTTCTGAATTCAGACATTACTCTAAAAGCCACACTAAGTTTTAAACTGAGTTCTCAGGGTCTGACTCCATGCTACAGATTGGATTTATGTTATGTTCTAACATCAAGGATAATATAGCTTTTTTTTTCAGCAAATGAAGACATCAGCACTTAGAAAAGAAAGTGTCTCTTGTCTAAGATTTCCCATTAGTAAGTGACTGAGTTAAGATTTGAATCAAGTTCCAAATCCTGAGCTCTTGCCGTGACACCATGCAATGTCCATGTACAGCCCACGCACGGACTGGGGTGCCAGATGGAGCAGACGTGGAGCAGACCAAAGCCTCATAACACAGTTGTGCTTGTGCTCGTCTCGGGCTGAACAGGCTCACAAAGACAAGTGTTTCATACACTGATCTGCGAACCATGCAAGTCACCCTGATTTTCTAGAACTTCAGTTTGTCACCATCCTGAGGAACAGGATCAGAGGATTGTCACCTCTAATTCATTCATCCAAGTTTTCAAGGCAGGTTTGAACGTATGAAATACCACATATACACGAGGTGGCAAATCTCTTGGGGACGCACCCCTAGTGACTGTCCCCCAACCCTCAACTTTTCCTTTCCTATGTGGGGTCTCCATCTCCACGGGGCAGCTCTTGCGCACCAGTGGTCCCAGAGCACAGAGAGCGAAGAAACAGGGTCTCAGGCGGCCCAGAGTGTGACGGGAAAGAACCCCGGGAGACTGTGTCAGTGGACAGCTTGTTATTGAAATCAAGGCGGGGTTTATATAGGGAGGCCTGTCTGTTACTGAAGGTGGGAAAGTTCAAGGCAGGGTCTTTAGGTGGGAAGGTTCTAGGGCTGACGTGGACTACAGGGGGCAGGTGAAGCAAGGCTGAGGATGAGGAAATGAAACTTTACGCCGACCTTTTTTTTTGCAGTGGCTTCCTAGGACCCAGGATATGGCTTCAGGCAGAGCTGAAAGGTATCTGGGGTCACGCTATTTGCTCAATACTTTTTGCAGTAGGCCTAGGCCCCACATTCCTAGGGCATCGACTTTGCTTTTAACAGACCAACTCGAGATGATTTTGAAAGACTGGATATGATTTTTTTTTTTTTTTGAGACAGAGAACACAGAGATCCACCTGCCTCTGAATTTGAAATGGGTATTAGTGTTTTTACATGATGTTGTACTGATCTAAAATATGAAAAATATAGTGTGTTAGGTTCTTGAATCATAAAATCTATTAACAAAATGCACTTTCAAAAGACTGTATTAGCTTTCAGTAACTGTCAAAATAACATGTGTGGATCAAGAATGATTCTGAGGTAGCCACAGAACCTATTTCTGAGCAGTGAAAGCTGCTTACCATATTAATGGCTCCAATCACGCTGTTCTGGACTAAAAGACGAAGCTCTTGGGATTTGGCTTTACAGCTCTATATGTTTATGGAAAACTGGGAAAATAACTGAAAATTGAATACCTTTGTCAAGGACTGACCTTAGAAATCATGTCTGGGTAACAAGCTGTGCTTCAGTCTCCTGAGAAGGTTTGCTTCAACAGCCTTTCTTTCGATCAAATCAGATGTGCCCAAAATTCAAGTGCCCAAAGTCACTTCCAGCAGATGTAAGTACACCTCTTTCAAAGTAGCTGCTGCTGATGTCTGAAGTGGTTTGGTGGCAAACCGCAGATGGCAACACGGGTGCAAAAGGCAGAGCCTCGAGAGCCGCACTCCGTGTCTTTGGGCCTTGGATTTTACCATTAAGCTGAAAGCAGGTATAGGGCCCTTTCTGCTAGACAGAAAGGACTGCTATGATCTTACATCTTGATCACTCTTATTTCAAGCATCACTTATTTTTGTTTCATAGTCTGGCTTCTCCATGTGTCTGACGGGTGACCTCCTTAGATCCGTGGCATGTAGGTACATGCAGTGACATTTTGCTTAAAAGAGTAAAGCATCCAGACCACATCTCACTGGGAAATGACCAGGGAGGATGGAATGTGCCTGTCTCAGAGTGCTGCTCTTTTCAGAAACTCAATCCACACTAAGCAGTGCTGCCCAGAGCTCACCCTATCACCACTCAGAAGGTGTCATTAATTATATAGTAGAACTGCTCCCTGTGTCCCCTCCACCTCTACCTTTTGGTGTGTGTCAAAGGCCATTCATCCACGAGAAAAAGTAAAGTGCAAAGTAGAAGAGACGTACGGAGGAATCGTACGAACAGTGGTGACTGGTGACATAGCTCAGGCAAGGAGATGGTGTGAACACTATAACCTACAACACAGTGCAGGCGAGCAGAGATGGTTGGTACAGAGAACTCCAAACAGCACAGGCAGGGACACAAAGCACGAACACTGGAACTAGGGTTCGGAGGGAAGGACCAAGCAGAGGGGAAAGCCTTATGGACTTTAAAAAGGAGATTAAAAAGGACAGATACCTACCCAGGCCTGCGCTATCTAGCTACCGTCCTGAGGACTTGTATTATCGCCACTGGGCTCACCACTGGGCTCCCCAAATGGATCACTGGTGGAGGAGGCCTGTGATCCATCAGGCTAGAACACAAGAAGATAACACTATTTTTTCTCTTTTCAACAACTGAAAATAGAAGGCAACTAAGATTATATTCATATGATATAAACAGTCAGTTATTTTAGACAAGGGGGAAGCTTCTGTCTGAGGACACCACCACCCAAATGCAGGAGCTTGAAACAACTTAACAAAAGAGTAATGTTCTCTGTCTGATGTATCTGAGCATAAAAGAAAGCCCCTTCAGCAGCCCTTTTGAATCTCAGCTCTGAGCCAGCATCCTCTTGTATGCCAGCTCCCTCTTACATGGCCCCTTTCAGGTATGGACTTTTTAGTTTTAAGGGAACAAACAGAACTATCAAACAGGTCACTTACAGCCTCTTGGTCTTCACTTTTACTGGGACTTTCAAAGCCCTCTTCGAAGATGTCATCTGCGGTAGGATCACTGGCATGGGATGCTGATGACTTGGATGGAGAGCTCTGCCTAGGTGCTGGAGTTGGAGCTACACAGAGACCATGCAAAAAGAACGTGCTAAGTGGATGGCTATAACCAGTTACATCGCACAGAAATTGTTGGAATCGTTTTACACTTGGGGTCAAATCACAGGACCTCTCCCCCATCTCAAGTCAAAGCTGAACTTTTGAATCCCTCCCCTGTGTTTATTCAGAAATGTCAGTTGTTGGCCCCTGCAGGAGATCCACTGTTTGAACAACCCCTATAGGGGATTCTAATTTGTGCAAAACTGAGAGCTGCTAGGTGTGGCTGATTTTCTTCTCTTTTATCAGAAAACATATTTGTTGAATGCCTTTTAAGGGTCAGATGCCGTTAGTAATTTATCTCTAATATTCACAAGGCTCCTTTGAGGTAGAAGTTAAAATGTTTTACCTAAAAGGAAAGTGTAGATTGCTAATTCCTTCATGCCAACTGGTAAACCAGACTTTGGATTCTTGCTCGCAATAATTATTCAATGAATATGTGCTGATTTTGGAATAACACATGTGGATGATGTGCATTTGTTGCCCCAACCTAATTTGTTCTACAGGTTTATAACAAATATGATATTGGAAGCTCTTCTTAAAAATGCTTTTTTGAGCATAGAAAATTCTGGTCACTGTCTTAGCATGCCAAGATATGGTTTGATTTAGTAGCTGAATAGAAATGCCATTGATAAGACCTCTGTTACAATGTTCCAGAATTTATAAAACCTGGCAGTTCATCAGACTGAATAAGTGCAAAAGTTAGTATTTGTCTTTTACCCCATGAACCCATATTTAAAATATTGACACTATTCCAATAAGGCAAACACTATATTAGGTGTTAAACACTGTACTGGGTGTTTGTTTGAACTTTCTGGAAAGTTCATTCTGCCCCTAATACAAACGACAACATACTATTACTGTATATTTTCCCTCAGGTGTTAGGAGCCATAGCTCAGGGAGGCATGGTGAGTTGCTCAGCTAACATAACTATAAGGCTTGAGCTATGCGCTTGGAACATAGCATCGAGTTACCAATCACAATTCTGTCTGCTGGATTTGAAGTTCAATTTTGGTACAACTAATCCTTCACTCAAACATTCTTAAAGGGATACTGACGGAGAAGGGGATATTTACTAACTTTATTTGTTTCCTTTAAAAGGAAACATTACATTTTTCTTTTATTTGAAAGGAAGACTGTTATATTTCCTGAGATGGTTTCAGAGCACACCAGCTATACTGGGTTTAGTTTTATGTAAAACTGCCCCAACAGGTGGGTGCTTTTAGCTTAAATATTAGCTTGATTGGGTTCTGAAGTGTGTTTGAAGTGGTTTATTGCTTATGAAAGGCTGAGAACCCAGGCTGAACTGCCTATTCTGACAGGCATATTGCTCATTCTTGCTCAAGGACATGAGTAGGAATGTAACTGGGGGTTTGCGTATGCCCGTATCGTAATCTTCAGAAGGCTGTGCAGAGAACTTCTGCATTCTAAAACAGGCTTCTCAGTGTGGGGTCATTTCACCCCAAGGGCACATTTGGGAATGTCCAGAGTTATTTATTGATTGTTATGACTAGAGGAAAAGGATGAATGTTATTAGTATCTGGTGGGGAGAACCCAGAATGTCACTAAACTATTTATGGTATACCCGACACCCTCCTGCAATAAAAAGTCACCTATGCTCAAATGTGAGCAGTGACAAACTAGACAAACCAAGTTGTGACCAAGTGGTCTTCTCAGGGGGGTTCCTTCCATTCTCTACAATTTTCTCAAACGTCTCTGTCTGACAGCCATCATGCAAGCACTCTGAGAACTTTGAGGATGATGATGATGTAGTCCCCGTCCTCAAAGCACTTGAATTTCTGTGCTTGTTGCTGGCAAATGGTTCACTGAGAAAGAGACATGTGCTTTAAGACTCGTGCTCATCTAAGCACGACTGTTATTTCTTTAGCATTTCATTTTTTAGTCATTATTCTTCATTGAAACCCCATGAGTTGGAATTAATAGAAATGCCCCACTATGTAGCTCCTATTGCCTGAGTGCCAGGCCTTCATTTTCAGAACAGCGTTCCCAACCTGGCTGAATAACATAATCTAATTGTATTCACATTGGATTTTTTTTTTTTTTTGACAATTCATGGTATTGGCTAGGCAGTGATCCGTATCACTGGTGACAGTAATGAAAATGCCAAAGTCATTGTACCATGAGCCCTTTCTTTCCCCTTATCAATTGTCAAGGCACGGGCTGAGTCACTGGAGCACTTTTTCCGATTGTGTCAGACAAGCACACGAGTGCTCAAGTGTGTCTGGATTCCAGCTCAGTCGTACAGCTTCTATTTTTGATATTTGCAGTAGGAAAGTGAGCTGAAGCAGAATCCCTGAATGCTGGGACAAGAAGGGGGCTGTTGTTCCTCCAACGGGGGCAGAGTCTCAAGAAGTGACATGGTTGTGGTGGGAAGTCAGTTCTAGAAAGTTGGCAGATCCAGGTATTTGCATAAAACTACTGAGGGAGAAGATCATGATGATGATGATATGGCCACATTCTGAGGCCCTTAAATAAGTGGCTTAAGTTAAGAATCATGAAGCCCACAGAAATAAAGCTCCTTGTTCCAAAGCAAACAATCACCAAGGAGCAAAGATGACCCAGGCAGAGCTGTCTGCTAGACTATCGCTCTGCTTAGTTTCAGTCATCAGAGTTGGGTGTGGGGACCTTATGGTTGCTAACTCCGCTTTAAATTTTCTCCTGCTCTTAACTTATATTCTAATGGTTAAGTCTTTATTTCTAAACTTTTAAAAGTGTTTCTACATTTGTTTATTTTTGTGTGTAATTATCTAGAGTACGCATTTGTATACAACACTACACATGTGAAAGTCAGAGAATGACTTTCCAGAGTTGGTTCTTTCCTTCTACCATATGGGCTCTAGGAATCAAACTCCGGTGGTCAGGCTTGGTAGTGGCCTGCTGAATGATCTTGCCAGCCCCTTCTTTCTACTTTAAAATTTTATATTTGTTTTCATTTCAATTAGTTATGCTAAAATTCATGTCATATATATATATATGAATGGATGCATAAATGAGCAGATAGATGAGCAAATTAGCAAAGTCATAGGAGGTCATTGTAGACAAACACCAGGACTGTGTTCAACTGTATCACTCCCTGGATGGCCATGGTTGCAAAACTTGTGGTCATCGATGTTATGTAAAAATAGACCCTGTTGGGGTTGGAGAGACAGGTCAGCAGGTAAGGGCTTGTACAGAACAATTAAATTATAAGAAGCTCCCGGTACCCACAACCGCCTGCAACTCCAGCTCCAGGGCATCTGACACAGTCTGATGGCCTCCACAGACAGCAGGCATGATGCATATATATGCAGGCAAATGCTCATACACATAAAATAAAAGTAAGTAAATCTTTCAAAATAAACAGACCTGGAGTATGTGGAGACATTGTATGTACTATGATTGGTGGCTGAGTTGAATGGGTAGCTATTTAGGAATGTTAAAAGTAATATCAACATGCTTGTGCTGCAGGAGAACTGCATTCTGACTCCAGAAACCTAATTACCAGAAAAAAAGGCACTGCTCTCAAAAGATTTTTGGTCTTAATAAAGGGCACTCACGTGAGTTGGTAGAGGGCGTGGTAGAGGTCACAGGGGTCAAATTCAACTGGGAGATGTCGAAGTCATCACAGTCGTCCGTATCCTGTGCCACCCCGACTTTGTTGAAGTAACTGGAGAAGGCCTCTGAGGTACAGGTGAGGGAGGGCTGATCGGGCTTGCGGGAGGGCACAGGTGGAGGCTGGGCCATCTGGAAATCCTTAAACATTTCCTTTCCCATTTTCTGCCTGGGTTTGCCACTCTGCGGACTTGACCTGGCTGAGTCATTCGTGCCTGGGACGGTAGCAAGGGGAGTGAGGGGACCTTGGAACATGGCAGCTGGCAAAGGCATAACAGTTTGTGTGGGCATGAAGGCTGCTGGCGGAAACTGCCCGGCCACAGTTGGCCAGGGTTGCTGAGTGGCAGGAAAGAGACCTGGCTGGCCCCATGCGATGGGCTGGGCCCCCGGCATCACCTGAGCAACGGGTGGCTGAGCACCCATGGCGATCTGCTGCTGGACAAGGGGCTGCTGACCCCAGAAGGATGGGAGGACGGTACCCATAGCGACATAACCTGCAAGGGCAGAAAGAAGGGTCAGGCATCCTGGAGAAGGAGCATCTACGGATCTACAGAGTGCCAGACGGTGCCAGGACTGGAGTGACCACATAAAGAAGACCTTGGGATTCTACATTTGGAGAAGTGACCAAGTGAGCCTCTCGTGGGAAAGGCCATGCACAGAGAGCAGAATGCAGTGGGGGCAAGCCATGCGATGTTGGGGGAGTGTAACACTTTGAACAGCTGTGTTTATGTTTTCAGAGTCTCATAGTCTCAGGAGCCAGAGTGATTCAGGGGATGGGGCAGGGGACCTGAAGCAGTCCTGCCTGGGTTTTTATTGAGGACGTTCTCAATTGTTGAAGCTGGGAGACATTCCCTGCTGTAGAGCTGGACAATGACACCTTTCTTCTCAGCAGGAGGCAGTTCTAACGAAAACAGGATCAGGTGGAAAGGTAGACCGTTCCTTGATAGCTAGGATACTTGGGGAGCACTGCCTGACATACTATAAAATGTGCGTTCACGTCTTCTGTTTCACTGGGATGACTTGAAGGCCAATTGAGATTCATCATTCAAGGTGTGGATGATCACATTTGATGCCGAGTGAATATTCAGTTAATGTCAGCTACTTCTATGATATGACTCAGATAAAGTCCAGGAGGTACTCAGCCTTTTGTTTTAAATATAGCAGACAACACTAAACTATAGCTATGGTAATTACGACACATTATTTCTAGATTATTATTGCAATTTGAGAAAGTAAAACTTAAAGGCTGTTATTCAATGAAGGTACCTCATATAGTGGTAGAGTTCAGTGCCACAAAACACCAAGACAGGTACTCACATATATCACAGCCGTAACTGTTTGCCCAATTATTCTTTTCAGGTAAAATATATACATTTTAAAGACACATAAAAAGGTATGCTGTAACAATGATATTAACAGCAATGAGTTCCACTTATTAAATGACTGCAGTGCAAATGGCCCTCATTTCACATCTTTACAAAATCCTTGCATGTTGGGTGCTGTTATTGCCATATGAGGAAGGAGAAAAATGAATGCTCAGTGAGGAAGAGTAATTTGTACAAGGTAGGATCAGGACCTAAACTGGGATGGTCTACTCCCCAAATCAGTATTCTTTACTTAGCATTACAATATCCAATCCAGATGGCCAAGACCAATTTCTGATCTTTCAGTCATGGGGTCTGGCCTATCAAGAATGTTTGGGCACCCTATGGGTCTGCTGGAAATTCTCACACGCTCTCAGTGTCCTCATGCATCTCAGACGGCACAGCAATCACCTGCACGGGCAGCTAAGTCTGAGAGACAAGTGACTAGCCAGCACAGCAGAGGATAAAGAAGCTAGCTTCGCCAAAAGGATTTCCACAGCTACCTGAAGGTGTCAGCAGGTGTCGGCATAGTGAGATCAGGGCAAAAAGAGGAGTGGATTCAGGTATCTTGGTTACTTCCAAATGGAAGTATGCTGTGGATGGGTGCTGTGGTAATCCTCTCATCATCGGTCATGCCAGTGACTCATGTTCAGGATACCTCTCTCTATGCTCCAGTCTCAGATTTGACTGTGCCTCAGATTGAGGCAGGATCAAGTCAACATTCAAAACCTGGCTAGGTGTGCATTCTATACCTCTTTGCTACATAACCCTTGGGAGAAAGTTCCAGAGGGGGCATAAAGACTTCTTCTTGTCCAGTTGAGCCAGTGTTACATGCTTTCATGCAACAAGACAGACATAGTTAATGGATAATATCCTTGTAAAACTCGAAGTCCAACAGCACTGGGCAGGGGGTTGGGGGGCACCATTTCAAACTTCAGACTGGTTCACACTGCTTTACCTACTAATGCAATAACCTGACTTATTGCCAGATTAAGAAAGAACTCTGTTACTTGCTCTTTTGCTTTCTGTTTACTTTGCCATTGTTCTCAGTGGGCATATTACTGCCCCCCATGCGTGAGAGGAAATTTGTGCTATGTGTTTTGTTTGTTATGGTAACTGCAGGGGTGGATGATCACAACTGGTACGGAAGAATCCCCCAGCATGGACAGTAGACATCTTACAATATGTGATACTAATGCACCCAACAGTGAAATGAGCCCACACTCTGTTTATGATCCTTTTAGCCTAGATGGACTAAATTACTTGGAAATTTAGTTTGTTTACATAGTTTCTACACCTGTAATTTTCCAGAAATGTAACAAGTGTGTACACTGAGAGAGGAATTTGTTTCATTTGAAACATTCAAGAGTTATTTGGAAGATTGTGGTATTGGAGAGAAAACTTCTCACCATGGATGGTTTTATATGATACTGCTATTTTGGCCATGATACTTCAGGGATGACTCTATTTTCAGGTAAAATCATCTGATTACTTGCTGTGTCTTGTCGTACGGTCCACCTCAGTAATTCCTTACGGAAATACATGCTTTTATTATAAATGATTTCTTTTATTTCAATTCCATACATCAGTAGGTCATTATACTGTTTAAAAACAGTGCAGAAAAGTTATGCTATTATCTATGAATTTCATCACAAGCTATTAAGGGAAACATTGCAAATACATGTTCTTAAAAATGAGGCACTAAGTCTCACAAGTGGAGACTTACCTATAGGCCTTTCAGTGACACAGACCTTGATGCTTACTTTGGTAAATAAAGGAAAACTTCAGTTTCTACCAAGCTACACATCCTCCTCCCCACTCTTCTAAAATGGAAAAATACATTTTCTCTTGATGATAAGAGTTATGTCTTTAAAAGCCCTCTGTAAACTAAAAATATTGTAGGGTGAAAATGCATTCAGTCTAACTTAGTGGCACAGTATACTATGACATGTCTACCTTCCCTCCTGATTGCATGGCTGATTTGGAGGTAATATATTATTACCCTGGGAAGAGACCAATCTTCAAAGTGTGGGCTCTACTAAATGTACATTGCCTGTATACCATTACAAAGAAGAAAAAAACAGGTTGAAGATTATAAGCCTTTTGCCAGGGCCTTAGTGCAGTGTTTCACTGACTGGAGCATCATGTATGTGGCTCAGCTCATGCGTGCAGGCCGGGGTATGTATGGATCTAGAGGAACAGATGCCTTCACTGTATTATCTCAAGAGTTTGGTGGAGCTCTAAGATCCAGAAGTCACAAGTGCTATGATGTCTGATGATTCTACCGCAGGTGGCAGGTCCCCCCGCCCCAACCATCTTTTCTTTCTTTTTTTTTTCACAGAGCACTAACAGATGGGCTGTGCACACTTTTCTGGAGAGAGTTATTAGCATGTCTCTCTGGCTTCATGCCATCTGCTTCTGACCAAAGTCAGAAAAGAAACAAGACAGCACATGGTAACTGGTACCATGCTGAGGAGTTTGTTGGTCTCATTCACATTTCCTGGTTTGGCGGCAGTATGAAGCCCGAGCGCTCCCCAGGTCTGAGAGCTACTACCTTCTAAACGCAGAGCCTTATGCATGCCTTAAAGGATGCCTCGACACCAGGGCTGTGGTGGGACTCAGGGAGCACTTTTGTGGGTGCCACAGCATCCACTTAACAACTTGCTAGCTGTAGGCTCATTAGCGTGCACAGTGGAGGGAGGAGGTGCCAAGGAGCATCTGTTCATGTCGTGGATTTCAGATATCATAAACCTCCTCGCTGTCAGCAAAAGGGGAACACCTGCATTCACACCTTGCAGTTAAAATGTTTAAGTGTTGAAAATTGTAATTTGTCGCTAGATGCCAGCCCCTAAGATACCCACATGATTTAGGAAAGGAAAACAAAACCAAACTAAACTATGAGAAACACACAGAAAATGAAGGGACTCTACATTAACGTGTATGGTTTCTTCTGGCCGCAGTACCTCATTCAACCCACTCTTTATCCCAAAGCACCCCATATCTGCCTCTGATTCAGCCTCTAGATACAGTGAAGAACTAGAAAGTACAAAACACTTTTGGGGGAAAGTAGATTCCTGCAGCAAGTCTTGGAGACGCTACCACCACTGTCTGTTTAACTGCACGTACAAAATTCTGATTCCACGAGGGTGTAACTTGTACCTGTGAAGTGTAGGAAGAGCAAAGCCTGGGCCCTCATGGAGAACATACAAACACCTGCAGAGTTCCTGCTGCGAACACATTTCTGGGTACAGTTATGAAGGCCACTCAGTCCTCAGCACAGCTCTGGGAGGCCAAATCACCACCGCTTTACAGTTAAGTGCCTGGGGGCCTTCTCAAGCTAGGTGGTAGCAAGCCTGTGCTCCTTTTCCAGGTCACCCCAGGCTACCTCTGCCACGAGGAGCTAACAGGCTGAAGACCTGAACTTCACTGTATGTATTCAAATATTCAAAAAACAGTAAAGGAAGAAGATAGGGGATTTATGACCTTCTACTTTAGTACTCAGAGTAATAATAATAACAACAGCAAGAGGCGTTTCCACATCGAGTAATCTAAAATATCGACAGCATTTTCCAAAGTGCTTAATTTTTTCATTTAATTCTCATGATATTGTTGCAAGGTATTTTTTTTTTTTTTTGCAACTCAGCTATGATGATGAGAAAACTCTGTCTCTGACAGGCTATCAGCCCCCAAGGTCTAAAGTTTATTACAAAATAACTAAGCCAGAATTCAAATCTGGTTTAACAGACTCAAATATCCTCAGTGGTCAGACTTACTTCATGGCCCTGCCCCCTGTCCTGTCACTGATTGGAAAATTTTTGAGAGGTAGGTAGAGATTCAACAGCTGCTGAGATTTTAATACCAGTTGAGGGAGGAAAGGTTTGGATTACAACCAGCTGACTAACTCAAACATATTTTATATAGAGACAGAAAGTAAAAATATGCTAATAGAAATTAATTTTAGATTGCTGCCCTAAAAAATTGAAGTCTTGAAGGTAATTGATCAATTTTTCTAAAAAAAAACCCCAATAACATCCAAAGGCATAGCATTTGCGTAGCTTGTAATGAAGCTGGTTAAGTAGCCAGACTAAAACTCAGATCTGAAGACTCCTCAGTCTGGTCTGGCAACAGAGAACAGCACTGTGCCTGACAAAGGTCTTCAAAGTGTTTATAAGCAAAGGTGCAGGAAGACTCATGAAATGACACCTAGTGTCACCTTATCATTATAAGGAAGGGAGCACAGGTAGGAGGGGCCAAACACTTCCAAGTCTGTGTGTAAGCCAGAAGCCTGCCTCACAACCCTGGCTCTCACTCTCTGGCCATTGGCCTGTGCGAGAGTCCTTCCTGACCACAGCCTCCTTGGCCAGGACTCCGCTGTCCCATCCCTTCTCTGTGCTGCTTTTCACCCTATCATACTGTACAATTACTTATGCGATTGCATAAGTAGAGGCCTTCAAGAAGAGGTAAGCCTCTGCTGTGTTCCCTGACAGGCCCCAGGCACCCTGGACAGGAGCTGGCACAAAGTGGACCCCCAGTGAATATTTGCAGAGTAAACACATCTGAGCACCAGTAAGACTGGGGCTTAGTGTTGTCATCATTTAGCTTAACATCTTAATAGACAAAACAGTGCAGACAAAGCACGGTATTTGAACACAAGGCAGAAGCATGGGTGCATTTCTGACAGGACAGTTTATCCCTATTTTAAATGATACATTCTATTGCACCATTCCCAAGATTTTAATGTCCATTTTATACACAGAAAAAGAATCATCAAGTCTATCCCATTTCAGGAACGACTAAAGGAGATTCTGCTGGGAAGCTGGGCAATTAATTCATCTCTAGGCTGCCTGTAGAGTCTAAGCCATAAGTCAGAGCCAGCCACTACTAACTTCTATTGCTTCTAAAAGTTCATAATGATCCTTCGGCTCATGAAAGATAACTGTACTCTAGAACAGGGTATGAATTTTTAATTTATCTACAATAAAAGCAAGGTTTAATTTGGTAGTAAGAATTCGCTTCTAACACTATATAATTAAAAGCAATTATTTATAGAAAAAGCACAGCAGATTTGTATTCTAAAATATTCAAACTCTCATTTGCCATTTATAAGAAGAAAGGCAAGAAAGAAATATTAAGCCTCCAACTCCAAGCATGTGGACAAAGGGAAAGACAGCATTCTTCTAGGCTCCCAGATAAAGAACTAAACTTACCTACCAGTGACCATTTCCAAGGGACGTGGCCTGGCTACCTGGAGTGGCCAATGCCATGGAAACAGGCACAGTCCCTGGGATGCCAGCCATTTGCCACTTACCTGCAGCACTATAACTATAGATATTCCACACTGCTGTGAACATAGTATACATGTTTTAATCAACACTGGGAAATGAAGAAATACTTTCTAAATGTCTAAAAGCCACATTCTCTGCCCAATTCATGGTTAGCCATTTGTCCTTCTGTATGAGGGACCTTTCTTTCCTTGAATAAACACCCATAAGGCCAACTTTCTAACCATCAGGTTTTAAGAGGTAAGCTGGCCTCCTCCTCCACTCAGCATCTTCTCTGCCCCTGGCTCAGGCATGTGGGGAAGAAATAGATCTGCATTGATTGGCGCTTTGTTTCCTAGTATCACACACCTCAAAAAACCTTCAGCTTGGAACATTCTGGGCAGAAGACATCCCTGAATTTCAGTCAGCAGCATGCACAGCTTTGCCTTGACCCACAGGGCTGCCTTTTAGTATCTCTTGGTGACTTGCAGGAGGCCATGGGGCTCCTCAGGGCTCCTGGCAATATCTGGTGTTGGTTCATTCAACCAGGTGGGAGGCAGGAGGGCAGAGAGGCTTACCTGAGGGTACCGCAGCAGGGCTGAAAGAGACGGAGCCGAACACGTCTGCACTCGCCGGAAGCGCCTGGGACGACGACGGGAGGAAGGCATCACCTGGAGTTGCAGGAGTCTACCAGACAGAGAGGAGTGGGGGACAGGTGCTTGAGACTTGCTCAGCTGCTCACACTGATGATGGGGGCGGCGCGGGTGTTGTTGAAGCCAAAGTCCAAACTACTTACATCATTTATATGCCTCAGGTTGGTGACGGAGACATTATAAAATGGAAAAAGTGATACCCAGAACTGTCATGAGGATTAAATGAGACCATGAATCTAAGTGATTATTATGTGTTTATTTTTTATTAAGAACCACGTATAGGCATATATAGCTGATGCTCAGCAAACTATGACCAGTATGATAATTTATTTAATCCCCTATCTCCAGGGGTTTTTAGGTTGCTCACTTATTCTCATACATATGACTTAACCTTTTATTAATAGTCAATTCAAGCTGAAACATACCCACTTGAACCCACTGTGTTCTTAGTTTAGGGCTTATCACTTAAAATGTCGTCAAATCCCAGTTGTCTAAATGAAGGAAGAAAGTTTGGCAAGTCGGGGGAGTGCAGCCCTTTGTGTCCTAGAATGCCTGAAACATCAGCTGCATGAACCATTGGGTCCAGTGGGGCTTATCAAAATACAAACATCCGTACTTGTCTACTGTAAGCGTTGTCTACAGAGTGTAAGTCTGTTTGATGCCATAATATCCTTGTTGGTCCCACCCCTCTCTGGGAACAGTCTAGGGCAAGCAATTAATCCTGAAACTGTGACAATTAGACAAGGCCATTTTTAGACCAGCAGCTTCCAGGATGAATAGCATTGTTCTGAGGATTATTAAACTTCCATTTGGACTGTGCTTGGGTTCAGGGCCAGAAATACAGCCATGAGCTGTTGTGTTAAGCACTTTTGCACATAGTCAGCATTGTTCTCTTCCCCTGACATGACCTTGGAGGAGCGAGTCATACATACTCAATGGGACACATGTGTTCAATTCAGGGATAGAGTTGGAAGAGCCCTTGAGATCTTCCTAGGTCTGCAGCATGGCAGGTCTCTTCCTCCAAGTTCTCCAGATGAAATTGGAGAAAGAATCTCTAGGGTGTTGGGAGCAGGGCAGTTGAGCCTGGATTCTCTGGTGGCAGCATCTGTGGGCTGCAGGGTCTCAGGCCATCTGGCCTCAGTGTTGAGGTTTGGCCCCTTCTCTGTGAGGCACATCTCATCAATGAACCATAGCACTGTGCCTCCATTTGCACAACTACATGGTGCCCAGAGGAGCAGTCCTCTCCCAGCAGCTGCAGCTGGTGCAGCTGCAGCTGACTGCTTTTTCCACCTACCTCTGGGGAGCAGTCAGGGGAGGGGCTGGAGGAGCCATGTCAGCTATGATCTCTGCAGGGGCTATGGGGTTGCTTCTGAAAGCATCTGGCACTGGGGTTCTTATTTTGCTTTGGTTTTAATTCTGTTTTCTTTGTTTCACTTTCAAATGGATGCTCTCTGAAGTCTCCATCAACTTCCAAGTGGTGGATGCTGTGACTGAACTGTCCTGGGAACCCCTTCTTGAGTGGCTTGGGGAGGTGCGGGTCATGGCTCACAGGCTCAAATGCAAGATGACGGGCAGCGAGCGCGAACACAAGCAATGTGGATGGAGGAGAGGTGGACGGAAAGGGAAGAGCGATGTGGGGAGGCTTCCTCTCCTCAGCTGGCCACCTGGGCTCTGGGGGATGAGGTGGTGCTGACTTGCCCATTCGTGCTCTCTGTCCAGTTGAATTTTTTGTCCATATTCCCAACTTGACCACCTGCTCTTGGTAGGCACAAACCACATAGCCTTCCTGTGCCCCTTCTTAAGGGCCTATACTGGATAGCTTTGGTGTCAACTTGACACACATGGGTTGAGGGAGCCTCAACTGGAGAATTGCCTCCATTGGACTGGCCTGTGGCCATGTCTATGGGGTGTTTTCTTGATGAGTGCAGCGGAAGGGCCCAACCCACGTGGTGGACAGTGCCTTCTCTGGGCAGGTTGTTGTCTATTGTATAAGAAAGCAGGCTGAGCATGGGCCAGCTCCAGCTCTGACCTCCAGGTTCCTGCCCCGAGTTCCTACCTTGGAGTCCCTGTGTGACCCAGGAGATGTTGGTATTGGTCAGGGTATTTTGTCACAGCAATGGAGAAGCAAATTAGGACAGAGCCTGAGGAGAATGCCACAGCAATGTCTCAGCTGCTGAATGTATGGTTTCACTTATTCTTCAAACAGGAGGCATTTATCTCAATTTCTTTGTTTCAAAGTAGAGGAAAGTGAGGCTCAGCATCACCAGCTGAGATACCCAAGTAAAGTGGCTTGCAAGAGATAGAGTCAAAATTTACGAGCAGGCCTCTTTCACCAAAGCCCAGATTGCTGCCACGGTACAGCAGGAAGAAAAGGGGCCAGGGGGTTGTGCTCAAAGGGCAGTGCATACTTACGGGGGGCGAGGTTATATCAGGAGGGGTGGACATGTCCCCAAAAAGCTCTAATTGGGTCACAGCCTGGAAAGACAAAGAGGAAATCATGTAACCAGGAGAGTGAACACTGCTAGGCCTGCTTTAAAGTACTGTGGATAATTGGCCCTCTCTTCGACTATGTAAATGGCCAGGCCAGTCATTCATTACTATACCTCATGTCCAAAATATGGGCAGAATCAGTTTGTTTCAGTGGATCTAGGCAATGAAGACAGTTCTGTATTGGTATGCATCATCAAATGCCAGATTGTTGTCTTCTCCAAAAGATAAAGGCACAGATGCAATCCTATGATTCTGTCGAATGAACCCGCCCATATAAGAGCCTTACACCCAAAAGAATGGCAAACGATGACTTCCAGGTTCCTTCTCAGTAAATGCTCCCAACAGAAAGGTAGAAAGTCTCACTCCCATTTTTATAAAGCAAGTGATTCTCGTAGAGGAGTCTCATAGAGCCAAGGTTACCCAGGTCAGGATTTGAATCTTCTATACAAAGAGCATGCAGCCATGCTAAGCATTTTCTAAAAGTCTATCTTTGGGATAAAAAAATGTAGTTGGATGAAAAGAAAACATTTCATTTAATACCAGGAAGAATATCAAAACCAGCCCAGAATATACACTATCAATCACTCCCGGAAACTCCCTCCCCAAAGACACTGGATCATCCATCTTCCGATCTATCATACAGCATGTGTAAGGCTGGCAAGCCATAGCAGTGGAAGAACCCCTTTTAAGATACACTTAGAAATTAATCTGCATAAACTTCCAGCTTCAGGGACTATAAGGAACTTCTGGCCAGGAACCAAATGGCCCAACTTCATTATGCAAAGTATATAATCACATGCTTTGTGAAAACCTGTCCACTGGGCAAAAACTCTCTCTACTCATCTTAGGTCTTAAGTGAGGGCTCTTAACTGAGGCAACATAAAGCACCAGTTAATGGAAGGCACAGGGAGTGTCTGGCTGCCCTGCTATTCTGGTCCTCTGTACAAACATTCAGCTTTAACTGGGTCATGGCTGGATCTTTAGGATGTACACATAAAAAGGGAATGACCGTTCCTTCTGAAGAGCGTGGCAGCACTGAGCTCAGGACAAGGTCCCAGAGCTGAGCACATATGTCGGTTCTACTATTGGCAACCGCTGAAGCTCCTCAGAGCTCCACTTCCTCACCTGGATGATGGAGACAATAATATCTCCTTGATATATTATATTACATTATAGATTGAGCATCCCTAATCTGAAAACTCAGAACCCCAAATGCTCCAAAATCCAGAAATTTCTAGGAGCTGATATGATGCCACAAGTGGATAGTTCTACATCTGACCCCTATGATGAGTCAGTCAAAACTGTGATTATACAAACACATTGTATAATGTTACCTTCAGTTTACAAACATATGGTAGACGTGAGACAGAAATGAAGTCTGTGTTTAGACTTTGATGTCATCCTCAAGTTATGTCATCCTGAAGATGCACAAATTTCAGATTCAGAAACACTTCTGGTCCAAAGTATTTCCAACAAGGAATATACCACCTTTACTGGCGGAGCTTATTCTGATGTTTGACTAAAGTGGGCTGAACAGCATAAAAAGCTTTTTTCACTGGCAGGAATGAAGTTTGGCCATGTGACCTCACTTTCACTGCTTCCTGTTAGGTTCTGGGACTGAACGAGAGTCTGACACGCAGGAAGCATTTCTTTCCCTCCTGACCACACAATACTCTTTCCATACACACTGAAGAGGTGTCAGGTGCTGGACACTGCACTAGGCGCTGGGAACATAACAGAACTGCCAAGAACCAAAGACAAGGGAGTGGACCGTCTGCTGGGGACAACAGATGCAGGCCTTTCAAGGTAAGGTGGCAGGAAGGTGACAAGTCTCTCCGGGGCACCCAGTAAACTAGGGACAGAGAATTTAGAGAGGGTTTCCCACAGGAATCAGCCTATTTCATCTTCTCTGAAGGAAGATGAAACTGAGGGAGCCAGAAATAGTACTTGAGGGTGAGAGAAGCTATTGGTGTTACCAGCCTGACCCTCTGCTGGAACAGGAGGTGAACGAGAGGGCTGGCAGGCTGTGGCGGCCCTTGTGTGAACTTCCCAGTCTTCCCTGTTGACTCTACTAACACATTCCCTCTCACATGATGGCAGCCCAGCAGCCAATGGGAATATGGAAGCCAGCACGCAGGGTGTGTCCTAGCTCTGGAATCATGTTTTCTTCTGCAAGCCTTCTCTGACATGTACCTATGTGGTGGTCATGTCCTTTAGTCCCTCTAACTGCTCCTAAAGGACTAATTCTACCTAATGAATTCCAGCAAAGCTTCCCGACTTCCTTGGGATTGGAGCTCCATGCTTATAAAATGGCCCACAACTATTTTCAGCATTAGGAAAATATTAAAATGAAGTTAATAATTAAGTCACACAATTTACATCTCAAATGTGTCGAACTCCTGGCATGCTTTTACTAACATCGTAAAGATAATTTATTGGCTAATTTTCTCTTTAAGCACAACTTTTAAAATAACCTTCGCTCTTGATATAGCTCTTCCTCTTGCCAGATGATTTTCACTCAAGGATTAAACGAGAAAAACATGGGGAGGCATAAAACATAGACTGTTGTTTCATTTCCTTGGATCTGCTGTTTACACAGAACCCTGAGTTAATTAAGTTTTATGGAAAAAGGGGTTCCTGGGCCATAAAATTAAAAATAATCTGAATAACTACGTATGATTGAGAATCCGGAATAGTATCTATTTTCATAGCCCTCCTTCCCATGTGAACTCCAGTCCTCTTATTTGTAACCTAATAAACTATTTTCCATCTGAAAATACTGTCTTCATTCATCATTTTAAAGGCCTCAAGAGAATAAAACTAAGAGTTCACATTTGTAAACCACTCTACAGCTCAGAATACGATTTTCCATACATTATCATCATGTTTGACATCTGCAAGACAGGCAGTACTGGTCATTGTCTGCAGTCTACAGATGAGCCAACTGAGCCTCTGACCAGTCGGTGCAAAGAAACTATGGTGTATTAGACTGAAGAAAAGCCAGCCCTTTGTTTATTTGCTTCACCAGACCACAGTCAGCCTTCTGATTGGGGGTGGACAAGCTCTATGACAATCCAACCCGAAGCCAGAGTTCCCAGGGACCTGCTGTAATGCACGTCCACGAGATGTCATCTGCACTGCCCGACGTCTCGCCGCAGAGGAACATTCTGGCACCACTGACATTTCAAATGTCTTCTGGCAGAGAGACGTGGCTACAGGTGGTAGCTGTGTTTCTTTTTGAGGATGTTGGTTAATTTTCCAACAATAGTGGAAGGAAATGACACAGGAGGCTGCACAGCCAGTGGCTGAAATAAGGAGCTGAGATGTTCAGGCAAAGCCTCTCAGTATGTCCATCAGGCCTGGCCCTGGGCCAGGCCCCTTGATTTGAACAAGTGACAGCTGGCCAGAAGTATGTGCTATGCTGTGTTTGAGATTAGTACCTTGGTCTTTCTTTCAGCTGTGGCAAGTAGACCTAGAACTGATCTGGGTGAAAAGTTCTGCCAGGATGCTATAAACTGAGCCCTAAACACATTCTAACAGGTCCACGCTATACTTTGGCATCAGGAGTCTCTGAGATCCTTAAGGCAGCAAATTAGGAATTCCTGTCACACAATGACTACTGTGTCAAGAGAAGGGATCCAGTGCTGTGGATGACATGTTCTTGCTTCTACATGAACTGGCTGCTTTATAGAAACACAGACCGACATTGTGCTAAGAAGCAGCGAGTGAAAGGAGAGGCCATCCCAGGGCCTTTGCACAAGCCCTTTCTGCATTCACTCATCTTCCCTCACTTTCTTCTCACCTTTCTATCAGGATACAAATGAACATGTTATTGTCTGTTATTGGGGGTGGGTATTCCCCTCTCAATTTGTACTCCATCTCACTGTTCAGAACCACGTATCTGATACTCCTAAGCCATTGGTTCTTAGTCTTGGATGCACACCGAAAACCCTTGCAGAAAATTCTGCTGCCTGGCTCCCATGCTAGGGATGCTAAATTAGTGGGTGTGAGGTGCAGCCTCATCACTGGAACTTTGAAAAGCCTTTCCTACTGATGCTATTTTGCTGCAAGGTTGACAATGTCTGTCTTATGTGTTCTAAAGTGAATATAGTCACTGGCTTGGACATGAATTCATGTGAACTAAGACTGGCTGTAGACCAGTACATCTGTACCAGGCTATGTACCAGATTAATAGCAGCCTTGCCTATTTCAGAATCTCAGTGGTGTCTAGCAGTTTCTCCACACTGTACCGTGCCACACTCTACTGCACTGCACTACACTGTACTATACTACACTCCCCTCCGCCTTGCTGGGAGAGGGTGGGTGAGGCCTCCCCACCTTGCCCTTCCCTGCTGCGCTCTCTCCTAGCCTACCCACCACAAACCCAGCTCTACCTTATCCTTCCCAACCCAACACCATCCAAACCAACTCTGTCCTGGCCTACCCCACCTAGCTGAAATCCATCTCGCTCTGCCGTGATACCCTACGGTATCCAATCCAACCTAACCTACTTTAGCCCGGCCCCACTTTGCCAAGCTGTTCCCAATCCTACCCCACACTACCTTCTTTAACCTATTCATTGTTCTACTGGGGAACGCTATGGGTCTGATCAGGTAGGGGCTGGGTCTTCCCCTCTACCACACCTTTAGTCTCTTTCAGAATGTTTGGACTGTGTTACAAGACCTCTAAACTATGGGTCGAGTGATACAAAGGGGAGCCATCTCCTCTCCAACACGACTTATCTCTCACAGAGACACACACACATGAGCCCTGTGTGAACAGGCATTCCTGCTGTTGGGCTTTGTAGGAAAACCCACTTGTACTCTTTCTGTGAACACTGAAATGGGCATCCACCAAAACAGCACAGCACAGAACAGCTGCCATTCATGCAGCTGGACAAGGACATCACGAGACACAGGAGAATAACCAGAGGGACCCTCATTTTACAAGACCCTTGAGGCCTTACCTTGGTTGCCTCAAGAAGTTCATCAAAGTCCATTGATATATTTCTGTTCTGCAACCACAAGGCACAGCTGATGAGCATGGGATGAGCGATGGCTCAGTGACATGAAACCTTACCCAGACACGGCCCTCTAACCCTTACCGGAGTGGCTGCAGCGAAGCGCTCTTCAAAACCCTCCAACGGCTGGCTGTTCTGCAAGTGTAAGTGATGATGAATAAGGGTGGAGTGAATGACACACAAATGACATGGATTTATGAGTTTAATGATGAAGCCAGCCATGGCTTACACTCTGTGGTCTCGGTAGGTGGGAGCTGACTCTGACATACGGCGAAAATTCTGGGATATGTTTCCAGCATAGCCAGATGATAAAGCATGGGCCTGAGTGGGAGATACAGCAACAGCCTGTCTATAAGTCTGGAGTCCATCTGTCTGCAATTACCCATGTATCTGGCCATGCACAAACATCATTGTCTATACACACAAGATGTCTACACTTGATATTTTTTCATTTAAAAGGAAAACGTGACATCATGTGATTCATCCAAATTCAGCTCTGTATTATTATTCTTTGAGTTATTAATGGCATACAAATAATGGGCTTCATTATGACATTTTCACATATATACATATACACACATGTATCTATACATGCACACACATAATTAGCAGCAGCTAGTTCTGCCTGTTCTTTGTGCCAGCTAATCCTTGCCAGCAAGCTCCTCTCATTCCACCAACCTTGGCTTTCACTACCTTCTTGCCACCTCTGCCTTGAAACCTTCCTCTCTCCCGAGCCTGACATCATCCTCTGGGAATCCCCAGGACTGCCAGTGTACATATTCCACTTCTCAGTAGAATTCTCTTATGCATGTGCTTCATCCCCAAGCACCCAGCAGCTCCTCAGAGGTCTAGTATATAACAATGTTCAAAATAAATGAATGAACACATGTGTTACAAATGGCTGCAGCTGGCCCAAACTAACTGTTCTCTTAACTTTTAATTTTATTGTATGTATTATATATGATAGATAATATAAATATCTAACTCATAGGCATATTTGAATAGACCATGCTTTGGTCTATACATATGAGCTAATTATTCTGTGTATGGTTTCCAAGGAGTCCAGTGTTAATACAAACCTGTGACTACTGGCATTCAAATGGAGTTGTTACGTAGGAGCAGAAGTGAATGCATCCTTTCTGAATTTTGGGCAGAGCTTTTTGTTGGCAGTGAAGAGTAGGGGAGATGGTCACCCCGAGTCTTAAGATACTGTCCATTTGCAGGAATCAAATGTCTGTGGAAATTGTGACTGCAACTTCCCTCAGCCAGGGGACTACTGTGGTTCAGAGGGCACCCGTACATCCTGCCTCTCATCTCCTTCAGGAAGGCACCAGCTCACTGTGACTCACCTGTGGCTACGAGGAGATGAAAGAACGCCATCTCAGAGAACTATAGAAATGATAATAATCATCACTGTTATTATTTAACCAGAGGTGTGGAGATATAGTGAGAGAGCATTCGTCTAAGTGATCCTGTAATCCATGGTGTGGCCTAGAAGGTTAAGGTTATGTCACTACATCCCTTATAAATTCACATACTCCTGGGGATTTATGGCAGGGCCCCTACCAACTAGCTCTGGGTCATAACTTTTAATAAAAACATTTTTTAGTGTCCAAAATCTCATTACATCTGTCCAATATAAAAAAGCAAATGGCTTCAGAACATGATGGATGAATTAAATAAATTTGAAAAACAGCCTGTGGTGGAGTCTCATAAAAGCCTCACCATGCCCCACATAATGAAAATGCAGGAGGATCAGCAGTGTTGGTGTGCCTGTCACATTCCAGGTGACAGAAGAGGCGGCCTTTGGAGAGATGAAGAGAAGAGGTGTGATGGGTGATTTCTGCACATTCAGATGGAACTTGGTGTAGGCATCTGAACGAATACATTGCTTTGGGATCACACAGGTGTCATCAAGTCCTGGTCATGCTGCTCCCTGGCCATGTGACCCGGGAGTCCACTAGCCTCATTTTTCTCATTTTTAGGGAAGGACACGGGAACATCGTCTCAGCCTTCTGAGATGTGCACACAGCCTTGTTTGGTGTTAGGCACAAAGTAAATGATCAATAAATCATATTTGTTATTTTTTATCTTCTCATCCTATCTTGAACCATTTTAGCAAATATCCACGTTTTTTAATGTTAGGAAACTACTGTTGCATGATACTTGGAATTAGAATAAGGAAAAATACCCTCAATCTGATCTTGACTCCATTTCCTTTTGACTGTCTTCTTCTCACTGATACCGCTAATACCTATCTGTCCCTTGTTGTATGATACTAGCTCAGGCATTGCTCTAGACTCCTTCTGCCCAGTGGACTCCATCCAGGCAGTGGACATTCTTCCAGCCAATAGTCCTTTTCCCAGCTGAGACATATGGCCAGGGCCTGGAATGTATTTATCCAGTAAATTGCTTTAACCACAGTGAACACTGGCATTTCAGTTGATGTATCTTCAATTCTTGAGTTTTTCTTCTGCTTCTTTTAAAAATATTTACTATTACACTGTGCAGATAGCTTTGTATTTTGCTATTAAAAACCCAACAGTGTCAAATCTACTCACAAACTTGGCTTTCAGTGAAGGGATTTAAGAAATGATCATTTCCTCTGTTGTTTTAACACAGTACTATCCCGAACCTTCATGGAGACATTGAGATAATGCTCCCACAGGGAGTTTCCTCCCCGTAGTGGGGACATTATAGTTCCAAAACTGAGGAATGCACACAGGAAGACCAGATTGATGGCATTCTATCAAAATCACTGCGGATGAGATCAGACTTGGGGTACAGATATTAAAACCATGAAATTATATTTATGGCTGCCAAGTCAGGAACTTGCTATGGTTCACAATAAAATCCTGGTGGCACAGCATAATTGCTTGGAGAGACTTTAACAAAACTCCATATCTGAGCCCCAATCTCCGAAATGGGATTTTACTGATCTGGGAGGTTCCTGGCTTCACTAGGTTACCATAGCTCCTCAGTGATGCTGACATGTAGCTGGCTTTTCAAATTACTGTGCTGGGGACTAAGCTCTCCTGAGAAACAATCAGTAAACATCCTACTGGAAAATCAAAAGCACCTTGATTGATTAGTTAATGAATTATTTTTTTCAACAAACATTACTAGGGTACTTCCACCGGCCAGGGCCTAGGCAGGTGCTGGAAATGTAGCGACAACCAACCTTGCTCTTAGCAGGGACACTGTGTTCCTTGGAGTCTGAGGTAGAAGGGAGTACGGGATCTGGAGGACACAAAGCTTCTCAATCTGAACTGGGGTCTCAGACCAAGGCTACAGAAGAATCAATTTGATTATCCAGTTAGAGAGCCCAGGAGGAATGGATTAACAAAGTGATCTGTGAGGGAAGGCGGGTGAGCATTATTAAGGACACATGGTGACTGCAGGCATTCAAATGCATGTTACCTTTACCCAGCGCACAATTCAACATGCAAGGCTCATGCTAATGAAGACTAATGCCCTCTAGGGTATCTAGGAACTTATGTTCCCCATCATTTTTGGCAAAGAGAAGAACAGCCACTTTCTACTGCTTAGGAGAATCAGGAAAAACAGCTTGGCTACTGAACAATTGCGGGGGGGAGGGCGCCAGGGAGCTGGGCAAGAAGCTGCTGTGTTAACATGTGATTCCGCCCTCAGCAGAACTGTCCAGCAGGGCTTCTGTGACGGATATTTCTGTACCTGCCTGTCCAGTCTGGCAGCAGGAATACGGCTACTTCAGATACGGTTAATGGGACTGATGAAGTGAATTATAAAATTTACTTTGAATTAATTTCATTTTAGGCAACCATACATGACTAATAGAAACTGCATGTGACAGGACAACTCTAAAGAAAGTGTGTGAAAAAGTAAAAACATCAGGGAAACCTCCAGCGATAGCTGCCTTCTAAATACATGTCGCCCACATTTGCACTGACTGGAAAATTTCTCTGGGAGAATTAAATTCCTTACTATGTCTAGACACTACCATGAAATCAAATTCAGTTTGCAAAAACAGCAACCACCTTCTGGATATAAGATTTCAATTGCCTGGACTCAGCCAGAGCCAGATACACTTGCAGGGCTTTTAAATGGAAGTTAAGATTCATGTTTCAAGTGGAAATTCATGAAGCCTCATCAACAGTCAAACAAGATGGAATTCTATTTAATGCTCAAGTGTGCCAGGCCTCCTGAGACATGGGGCTGCACAATCCGGCTAGACTCAATGTCCTGGTCTAACAGAGAAATTAGCACTGGTGTGAGGACCTGGCTTCAGAATGACTGAAAACTGGCCTCTACTTACTCCAAGCTGGGCCTCCATCAGCAGCTAACGGCCCTTCTTCCCCTAGTTACCATTTCAAGGTGGTCTCAGGGCTGTCTAGAAGGTTGGAAGGAAATGCTTGAATGCTTGTAATGAAGATAACATCTCTTGAAGTGCCCATGGTAGGCTATGTCTACAGTTTCTCAGACAAAGGACTATGTATATTTCCTGCACTGAAGTTACATTTTATTTTTCTTTTAAGATTTTTAGACAAGACTTTGGCCTTTTCTGTCCAGGAACTCACTACTACATAGATCATGCTCTCTACCTTTATGATCACAGGTTTATCCAATCTCTGATAAACCACTGCCCTTGAAAAGTCTCTGCTGCTTCAAGTTTCCCCAACCGGCAAGCCAGGGCTAGGCACTGTGTGTTCAATGATAAATACGGAGGGGATGGAAGCACCCTGAGCTTGGATAATGCTGCTGCTCTTTAATGTGCATTACATGCTAAAGGCTATACATCAACTTCCTCATTCATCACTCTGTATGGGAACAGCCTGTTTACCTTCATGTCGCCTTCCTGTGACAGAAAGACAAGACTATGCCTGTAGACACTTAGTGTATTACAGATGCTTAAAAGATGGACACAGAGTAAAGCACGCCTCATGACGGACAGCTACACGACAGGCACTGTCGTCTCCACTGCTGCCCGTGCCACTTCTCAGACTCCAGTGCGCACCTCCTGCCCTCTGCAGCTTATCTGTTATTTTTTATTTTATGCCTATGAATGTATTGCCTGCATGGATGTAAATGTACCCATGTTCTGAACGCCCAGGGACTGAGGTCAGAAGAAGGCGTTGAATCTCCTTCAACAGGAATTACAGATGGTGGTCAGCTGCCACGTGGGTACTGGGATATGAACCTGGGTCCTCTGCAAGAGCAGCCAGTGCTCTAAACCACTGAGCATCTCTCCAGACGCTCTCCTTCCCTTTGTCACTGGTGTTGACATCAGTCATATTTAGTGGTTTTTATCTCATCATGGCATCACTATAAGCCTGTAGATTGTGCTGTAAGCCAGATGCCTGTGTATATTTTTCTAAAATGCTGCTTTAGAAATGTAGACATGAAAATGTGGAGTCACTGAGTTCCCAAACAGCTATCGGGGAGGGATGAAGGGTGGAGAATAGAAGGCTGAGATGGAGCAGATTCTAGAGCAGTCTAGCTAGCGGCTGCTCAAAGCTGAGGCACCGTTCACAAGCAGGCGCCTGCACGCTGAGCGTCTACACTGGAAAAGTCATTTGGCACCTTCAGCTTCTTCTGCAGCTGACTTTGTTGTCTGGGCCAGTGTTCCCCATAGTGCTCCCCCAAAGTCCTCCATGCCTGGCTCCTGCTCACCCTCAGCTCTGTATTAGTCACCTTGGCTTTACTACAACAAAACACTAGAGGAAACACTTTTATAAGGAGAAAGGATTTACTTAGCTCACAGTTTCTAGAGGCTCGTGGTGAGGGGCAGGTGGTGAAGTGGGAGTCAGGGCAAGTGTTCATATCTTGAGCAGGAACAGCGCAGGCTCTCACAAGAGAACTACCAAAGGGGCCCCATGAGAAACGCTTCGTTCACAGTGACCCCACAGGCCTTCGGGCAGGCCTCCTCCTGCAGAGTTTCCTCACCTCCATCAGAGCCACCCTAGGACCCTTGAGAGACACAAAACATGAACCGCAGCACCGAGCAAACAACACTCATCCCTCCCTGACATCCTTCTTCCTCCTGGGCTTTCTCCCCTCCCCGTCCCTCCTTCTTCCCGCCCCTCTTCTGTCTTCTCCTGCATTCCCTCTGGTTCTCCTCCTCTACATCCCTCCCTCTTGTCTTCCCACTCTCCTCCCTTTCCTCTCCCTCCTCCCGCTCCCGTACAGTCCCCTTGCTTCCCTCGCCTCTGCCTCTACTCACTCTCCTCCCCTCCCGTCCCTTCTCCTCTCCCCTTCCTTCCTTCCACTTCCTTTCCCAGGCTCTTCAAGAGGGTAGGACACAAGGGAGGCTGCCCCCGCAGGCTGCAGTCTTCTCAGCGCTTCCCGTCAGCACACCTGCAGTACAAGCAACACTGCCCCTGTTGGACACAGGAGGAAACTGAGGCTCCAGTACTGAAGGAGTTTGCCTTCGCAAACACCAGAAATGAGCAGCATTTCGTACGAAAGCTGCTGCTCCCTGCATCATTTCTTCCCCATCATCTACAACCAAACTGTTATCCACTTTTAAGTTTCTCTGTATTTTCAAATGCAAGCAGAGAGGAAGTGAGAGGAAGGTTGGAAAGGTCATGAATGTGGGGCCAGTGTCTTCGGCCAGGGCTGCCCCACCCGTTCCCGTTACCTCCCTGAGGTCAGCTCAGTGTCCTGAGCCCCGTCCCCTGTATCCTTCCCCCAAGGCCAGCACAGCAGTTCCAGTTCTACTTCCCTTTGCATATTTACAAAAAGGTGCTGGCCTTACCAGGCACCAGGGCACGCACCTGGAGACAGGCAGGAGGACCTCTACAAGTCCAAGGCTAATCCATGGTGACAGCCAAAAGCAGGTTAGCGATGGGGACTAGGCAGAAGCCCCAAGAATCTGCGGCCATATAGTGGTGAGGAGGACTAGGAAGGCCCCCACGTTTAGGCCCCCACGCTTAGACCCCCACACTTAGACCCCCACAGACCTCGGTGATCCCAGATCCAACCTGTGACCTTATCTGGAAGTGTCAGACGTCAACAGGAGGGTTTGGAGTTTCCCATTCCTTCCTCTGGCTAGGAGAGCGACCTGAGAGATGACTGCTTTTTTAATAGCTTTCCACAGAGCAAGCTTTCACTAGAGCAAGCAGATCAGTGCAGGTGCAAGGAGCTCAGAAAACTACAAACCAAAGGGGAATAGTCTGTAAAAGCTTGCAGTTATTTGTTTCTACCTCTTTCTTCTTTTCTCTCTTCTTTTAAAAATCCATTATCCTATGCCCACATTAGCCAGAACTCAAGGAGTCTTCAAAAACTCCTAACAAGGTTTGGCATCAGTTCAGGATCTGCAAAGCAAGTGAATTGGAATCACAGGAATGTGAAATTGGCTCCTGTCAGCAGGCTGACAGGCTCTCAGCCCACTTCCTAGGAGGAGGACAGGCCATACCGCAGAACCCGCCATTTCCCATGCTGCTGTGCCTTCTTGGGGAGACCACTGCTGAGGTCCAGATGGTCCCCAAATGGTAACAAGAAATATTGGACGGAGTTGAGACTAAGTGGAGTAGCAGAGGCAGAATGAGAGGCAATCACAAACGGAGATGTCACAGCAAAGGAAAAAATAGCCAGCAGCCTTTGCCTGCTGCTCTGCAAGGCAGCTTCCCATCCTTCTCCCCAGGAAGGCACATTACAGACTTAGGAATTCATCGCTCTGTCTTCCTTCCTGAATTTGCTTCTGAAGGTGTGAATCTGCTAATGAGTAAACTCTTCCTGAGTGCCCAACCTGAGCCAGCACTGAGAGGCCTCCCAAGAGCCCCTCTGAGTACCTGAGGGAAACTAGAGAAGACTAATTCAAGTCACCACGCTGGGAGTGTCACAACAAGACAACATGAGCTGCTGTCTCTGTCACAATGCCATCTACTGGGAACAGCCAGAGAGAGATTTCTGTTGTCACATGGATGGGACATAAATAGTTCACTGTCATGGGACCGACTCAGGTACTAGTCAGCACTGTGCCAGGCACATAGTAAGATCTTCACTAGGGTCTGCAGGTGGGGACACACAGCCAGCCAGTGAGGCAACATGAAGAACTGTAGTGCATATTTGAGCTGTTTCATGGATTACAGACTAACAGAAGACATTAGAGACATTTCTAACCTATTTTTTTTTTCAGATGAAGACACTAAGACCTCCAGCTTTCTTAAAGTCATGAGAATATTAGTGGAAGATTTAGAGTATTGGGCCAACCTCCTAACTCCTTGTCTACTTCTTGGGACTCAATCATAGCTCCGTCCCAGCTATAGACTGAGGTGGTAAGAGGTTACAGAAGAGAGACCTGGTTCACATTTCACTAAAGGAAACTAAAGCCCCACAGAAACTTTGGCTTGCTCACATGTAAAAATGTTAAGGGGAATGGCCACAAAGTTCTGAGCATCAAATGAGGCAATATTCACCAACAGTCTAGACCTGAAAGGCAGTTCAAGACTTGAAGTTCAAAAAGCATTTATAAGAGGACTACACTCTGTCCCTGACTGAATGTCCAACCTACAAATAGTTTATAACTTTGAGTCATAATTTTAGTTCAGTGTATCTGAATGCTCTCTTAAGTATGCATTTTGACCCTCTTTGGGACCTTGGCACAGTATATTCCATCCAAATGACTATCTTTTCCACCCTCAGTCATTGAGAGAACTATAACACAGTCTAAAAAACTGGGAAAAATCACATCCTCGAAGCCTCATGACCCTCTGGATGGATTCAAATATGCTGAATATTAAGACCTCAGGTCTTCTTGGCCTAGTGGGGGTCATAAAGAACAATAGTAGCTTGAGCTGTTTTCACATAAGTAACCCATTTCATCATCACAATTAATGCAGATGCTATTACTATCCCCATTTTCAGATGCAGAAACTGAGGCATAAAGAGGCTAATAACTTGCTCAGTGTCACCCAGCTAGAAAATGGCACTTCGTGTATTTTCACTGAAGTGGGATAGTTTTAGAATATGTACTCTTAACCCTCAGGCTATAATGAGGACAACAACAAAAGGTACAGGATGGCCCATGTTTATTATAAGACCAAGGTGAGTTGCAGGGTTCTGTAAGGAACAGGCATGGAGACGTTTAAGAACTTGCCCTAACACAGGCTATATTAATCACTTCTCTGTGGCTGTGATAGAAACACTGACCAAGGTAACTTCTAAAAGGAAGAGTTTGTTTAGCTTATGATTCCAAAGGTGCAAGAGTCCATCATGGCGGGGAGGCATGGTGGCAGAGGTGGCTGGAGTAGACGCAGCAGCTAAGCGCTCACATCTTCAAGCAGGCACAGGAAGCAGAGAATGGAGATCCAGTAAGACTTAAGAACTCTCTAAGCCTGCCCTCAGTGACCTGCTTCCTCCTGCATGGCCACACCTTCCAAGACCTCCCAAAACAGCACCACCAACTGGGGACAAAATGTCCAGATACTTGGAGCCTATGGGGGACATTCTCATTCAAACCACCACACTCCGACCCAGTCCTCCATGGAGGGCCATGGCCAGCTCATACTGCAAGCATCAGCCCCACAGGGATACAGGAGGGAGAGGACTAGCACTGCCTGGGAGAAAGTGCAGAGAACACCGAGAAAACAGCCAGAGTCAAGGCAAGGAGACTGGACAACGTGGGAAAGAGAAAAGTCCTGAGCAGCAGGCTGACAGTGTGCACGGTGGGAAAGGAAGAAAGGCCCAGAGATGCCAAGGCAACACTGCTACCCACCAGCAGAAACACCTGACGATGTGCCGACACAGCCCTAACCCAAGCAAACCAGGAGGTGGAGGAGGGAGGAAGTGTGGTGCAAGTGGTGATCGTCGCTCATGGGAGACAGTGCTCAGGCGTAAGCAGAGGTGCTCAGGATCTGGTGTCTCAGACTTGGCTCCTTCTCAGCATCTCACGCTCACTCTTCTTGTGCATAAAATGGATAAAATAATGGTTGACCTCTTCACTGTATAAATTCCCTGGAGGATCAGAGTCCATGGGGAGAACTTAAAAATCTCTTTACACAGAAACACATACAAGCTTTATCACTTACGAGGTAGGGGGCCCAGGAAGTGTTGGTTTTAAAGTTACAGACATGAATCATGCAATGCAATTTTTGGAGTCAGCAGATGGGGGGAGCTATGAAGTACAAGCACATCCCTGACCCCAGCAAGGGCTCATCAAATGCTGGCTCCTTGCTTCCTTTCTGAGTTCCTGTTGCAAAAACAAGCTTTACTTTCTTCAGTTGCAAGTGTCACCAATACATACATACATACATACATACATACATACATACATACATACATACATATATTTTTTTCCTTGTGCCACATGATCCTTCATTTAGCTCTTGTTCATTATTTTTTAACTAGAGTTTGTTCATTACTCTTCTGTAGCCACTAATAATGGCAGTTAGGGAGAAAGAAAGAACCACAATAGGATGATTTATCCAGAAACGTAGAATTACTGTATCAAGAGAGAAGAGGCGTCAGCGCCGATGGATATTTATGGGGAAACTGTATATTACAGCTCTGCTCATTAAGATGCTGTAGTTAAGATTCTGTGAATGTTAATGATCTGTATTAGAGGAATAATGACAGATTCACGGCAGCAGCAGCGGCAGTTAACAGATACCCTGTGTCACTGATCTCCAAGTAACTTGATGGATGCTTACAGAAGCAGCGAGTGTGTGGCCAGCACTTGTGTGAGGGGAGCCACTGTCCTCGCTTCTGCACAGGGAATGCCAGTGGCCAGATGACTCCAGCTTTGTGTTTGGGTCTCACATGTTCTGATATTAGAGGCTATGTGGTCCAACAGAAGAAATACACCAGCTTTGGGTAGGGCAGCCCTAGATCCTGGTTTAATGTAGACCTTGTTGACACTTGTTCTGACATAATTGTTAATAGCATCTTTCATTCATTTTCAAAAGTGGCCAAGTTTGGAGGATAAACTAGGTTATTCTAGTTTTAGGATCAAAGAGAGGCAAATTAGCTTCTTAGTTTTGTCTTTCAGTGGTATTTAGTGATTCAATGCTTTTGTTCAATATCCCTTTAGGTATGGAAGAAATTCACTGTTTATGGTACTTTGGAAAAATTTTTAAATACTATGGACCTAGCATGCAAGTACAACAGGGTGCTCAATAGCTTTTATAATTGCCATTCCTGTCTATTATGAACTGATGTGTCTCTTCCTCTCCTAACTCATAGGCTGAAGCCCTGATTCCCAATATGGTTTCTTCTGTCTTTGTCTCTGTCTCTCACTCTCTCCTTCTTCTCCCTCTCACTCTCTCCTTCTTCTCCCTCTCCCTCCCTCCTCCCTCCCTTTTTCTCCAAGTCCACATGCATACAGTGAAAAACAGCCATGAGAGGACATAGTCAACAGTAGCCAAGTCAGCCATGACCTTGATCTTGGTTCTGAAGTCTGCAGACCTTACAGAGGCATTTGTTTCTATTGCTTGGGCCACCCTGTCTCTGGTGCTTTGTTTTGGGATCCAACAGGATCAATACAGGACCCTGAGCTGTAGTGCTCCTATGGGTTCGGCCCCATCCTGGGTTTTCAGTTAAATTTGACTTGTTGTCATACAATTCAGGACTCCACACTAGCCTTTAATCCCAGAGAACACTAAACACACACTAGAACTGTGCAGGGTATCACTTGTTCCCATATGTCTGAAAGCACTTGCTCTAGTCCTCTGTCTATATAATGCTTCACAATAATATCAATGGTTAATATTTATTGAACACTTACTATATTATAAACAGATAACATACATTATCCACTTAATGCTAAAAAATACCCTCTCTGAGGTAGATGCCATCATCTACCAAGGCAAAAAAAAAAAGTTTTAGTTATTGTAGCTGACAACTGAGGGATAAAAACTCCATGCCCAAGTGGCTAGGTTGTAAGACTCACACTCATAACTATGTTCTACTATTACCTACAAGTTACTAAGTAACAAGCTTATGACACACACAGTAGTAATGACATCTCGTCTCTTATTTAATTTCTACAGTGATAGCTTTCCACATCCGGTTAACTGGTCACTAGAAAATAAAGCAATTTGCCTAGAGTCATGTGGTAAGAAGCAGAAGGCTCTGATCAACTTCAACTTTCACATTCTTTCTGTTGTTTTACAGCCTCCCCAAAGGGAAGATCCTGACCTGTGGTGGTGAATTAACTATGGAATATCCAAGCACAAGATAAGAAGGACCCAGAAAGCTCACTGCCTCTCTCCCCCACCTCCAAACTCTCCTGTGCCATGGACTTAACTAGCAGGATCCTCTGAAGGTGGCTTTCATGCTCTTCTTTCTTAATTCCTTCAGATTTTAGAATCTTCTGTCCTTCAGAAGGCATACCTTGGTGAGTACATCTTGAGGCTCCAACTTAGCTTCCATTGTATCTCCTCTATTGACTGTTCCTGAAGTACTTGCCCAACATATTTCATTCGAGCAAAGGCTCCCGGAGTTTAGAAAAAGTTTAAAGAACACTCCTCCAGGCCCCAGGGGTAGGCATTTTTGCAGAGGAATAAAACAATGACTGCTTAATTCAGACATGATTTTTTCCTAACATACAGCTATGTAAGCACAGCTGCTCAGGTAACGCTCAGCCCCTTTCCACAGACAGCGTGGAAAACAAGTTTCAGGAGTAACTCAACAGTGAGCTCGTATAACTGCTGGGCTCCGTTTACAGCCCAGTTTTTCTACCTTGGAAGAAAGAACTAGATTTCACTCAAAGTGATAATGTGATACAATCCAAATAGGAGTCACAGAGGAAGATGGAAGGGATGATTGCTGTCTTTGGCTAGACCACGAAGACAGCCGGTAGAAGGGATGGTGTATTCTTTAGAAGTTAGAGACACAAAGCCGGGTGTAGAGTGACAGAGCTCAAAGGGAAAGGATCTAGGCTCTTGGTCCCAGCCACACCTCACCTGAACTCCAAACTTTCATTGCCTCGGGTGCGGCTCTGGTTCTGGAAGTGCTGTACCACTGACTCTGCATGACCTCCCGGTCCACCCACTACCCAGCCGGCTTTCTGTTCAGCACAGCCTCTCAGATCCCCAGAAGTCCTTGCTTGCCTACAGTTTCTCCTCTCTGCCCTGGGACTCAGTCTTGCTCTTTCTGAACTCTGTACTGCATCACCGGGCGTGGGCACAGGGGCTGGGGGGATGATTGCTACAACTCCCTTGCCCAGGGAACCTGACAACACATTTCTACTTAGGTTGAGCGGCAGGAGGCAGAGCAAAAGACCGGTGAATCAGTGAATCTCTTCAGAGTTGTCTAAAGCTGTGGCTGAGTCTCCAGTGTGACTTTAGCTTCTACAGCCAGCCCCTCCCTCTCTCTGTGGGAAGCCCCAGGTCCTGGGCTCTGTTATGATCACCTCCTTCCTTTTCCCGGACTCTGGTGATAATTTCTAACTATTACTAATCTGGGCTGTCCAACTGTCTCGTTGGGCTTCTCTACTCTTCACAGACCTTGTAACTGGCTCCCCCACATTAAATTCCCTCCATTAAACCACCTGGCCTGTGTCTATTTCCCTGACTCTCTTGATAGATGCACTTAGATAATTCCATTAGCTCTTTAATGGTCTCCCCACCTGCTAAGCCACCTGCCAGAGGCCACCAGAGTGATGATCAGAAACACAGTTTTAACTGTGATATTCTATCACCACAAAGCATCAGAGTCTTCCTCGCGGATCCCAGTTTCCCAGCTCCATTTGGAACCGTTGCTTGCTTGGGCGGCTTCCCTTTTGTGTCTCTGTCTTTTGCTCCTATGAAGGCATTCTGTGGCCTGGCCTATTGAAGTAACCTAATGGTCTCTGGGAATATGCCAGATTTTCTTCTACATTTTAGTGGTCTGAGTATTGTTCTTCTTTCTCCAGCAACAAACTTCCATTGTCTTTCAAGAGTCTATTCTAACTGTACTCTCTGGCTGAGGGCCTCACTAACTTCCTCAGGCAAAGCTTCCTGCCTTCCACGATGTTCTCTCCCATGGCTTCTTGTATATAGCTTCTCACAGCCTTGATTGTTTACGTAGATCATTTTTATGTATCTTTCTTCTTGGGACCATCAGGATTTTTCCACAAACTATCTTTTCCGTCTTTGTTTCACTAGGAAACAGAATATTTTCTGAAAGGTAGGAGGGTTACAGTAATGTTTGTCCACTAGATGAGTGACTGAACGAAGTCGTAACAGAACTCAAATAAAAAGGGCTTGCAATCAATTGGAGCTCTGGGATTACAGAAGTAATAAAATCTGTCACTGTGGACATGCAAGCTGAAGGGAATTAGGAATAGTCACCTACAGCCCGTACCTATCATAAGTGTTCTTGAGGGACTCTTATATTTGGGGTGAGGCTAAATCAGAAAGCTCTTTTTAATGTTGCTGCTCACTCCAACACTGTAGAAGTCCAGAACTCTGTTTCAGGATGACTCTCATTAAGCAGGGCCAGAAGGAAGTCCACCTAAGCAACATCAGATGGAGCTATGTCCTGCTTCGGTTGTGGAGATGCACAGATTCAGATTCCCTTCCCCTCCCTTCACACGACCTCCTCTTACGTGACATCTATGTTAACTGCCTTGCAATAATTATAATTTCTCTACAATGTGGTGCTTAATGAGGAAGTGAAACTGACAAATGTTCAGACTAGATTTCATCCAATTATGCAACATCTTGATCCAGATTTCCAACTAAAGGAAAAACCAACTGCTGAATTGTGAATGAAAATTTATTTGCCATAAAAGATGGGAGTTTCAGGGGGAAGAAGAGAATAGTTGTCAGGAGAATTCTTGCAATTCTTCACTTTAATGGATTGACTCTTCCTTCATTTGCAGCAGAGAAACTGAATTAAATCTTGGGCAGGGAAAACCAGGCAAATGCTGACTGTTGGAGCACAGGGACCTCATCTGAAAACACACAGTGTATAGAGAACAGGAGGGGGGGGCACTAACCAGGAATTTTCTTGATGCTCAGAGGTGGGACACTTTCAGTGAGATTTGTTATTTGGTGTCCACAGATGTCTCTTTAACAACACGGGACACAAGCAGTGTGTTTGGAAGAGAAACAGTGCGGGAGTGAATTCAACTGAGCTACCTATTTCAAACTCAGTCTAAATGAGGAGAGAACTATTCAAAGCCAGTTAGGAGCGCTGACCTCAGGATGAAGGATCACTGTTTATTAAAAATACTCTAGCGACATAGAGGGGTCTGAAGTCTGAGTCCTGACTGACATTATTGTAGAAGAGAGGAGATAACTCACTTGGTAGAATGCCGGCCTAGTATGTTGGAAGACCTGGGTTTGATCACTAGCAACACATAAACCAGGTAGGTGGCACACATGAATGGCATACCGACATTCCCAAGCTAGACGCAGGGGATCAGGAGTTCAAGGTAACCCTTGGACTCAGGTAGCTCCGGGCCTATGTGGGCTACATGAAATCCTATCTCAAAATATAAAGACAAAACCAACAAAAAGGCAGTATGTTTTAATAAAAATGTTGGATGCCTGAGTTACACAACTTAAGGTTCGATTCTTGGCTTGGCCACTTACAGTTCTGTGACTGTGAGTGACAGGTCCCTTGTAAACCTCATGTTCAATACATGTAAACTGTACCTACCTCCTAGGGCTGCGATTAGGGGAAAATATAAACTGAATCCAGAGCCCAGGCTGTCCGTGGTACACAGCAGATGCTCTATAAATTCTAGCTACTTTCTCCACAGCTAAATTAGCCTTAAATTCTTAGTACGTATGGTTAGTGCCTGGCACTATAAAACCAAGAAAGGAACTGAATTGGAGGGTGGATGTCAAATCACATCACTGGGAATTTTTATCACTTTCTCCCAGTACAGCCCCTTTTCAGGGTACAATGATAGATCTGAAGCCCTGATCTAACACTCTGTAGAAAGAAATCAAGAAGGAAAGTATTGTTTTCAACATCGGCTCTGTTACCATAGCTTGCTCGGGGAGCTGACTTGATTATGATACTTAATAAACTGCTAACTTCACAGGACAAATTCCTGAGTTATTGCTGTATGTCTCAGTGGGCTGTGCTAGGTCAGGCTCATAAAGAGACTGGAATGGGGCCTCTGGTGTATCTGATTTGGCAGCTGAGACACTGGAAGCAAGAGTAGGAGGTAAACACTGACCACTTTAGTGGGACATGGTGGCAAACAGAACAGGAACAGGTGATAATTCTGAGGCCCACGAGGACAGTCTTCTTCACAAGACACAAAGGCTTAAGGTACCATTAATGTTGGAATGTTCTTACAGAAGGCAAGGGAGACTTACTGAGGTAGGCAAGCATGGGGAGTTAGCTTAGCAATGAGGGACTCTACTTAGGTTATACACATATAATGCGCATGGCAGCCTGAGACCCTCACCTGCGTCTACTATGCATATGCCTCACTCAAACATGTACCTAGCAACCCTTTAGCAGCAGAGGACTACTACCTGCATTGAGCTGCATACACACCTCTCTCTGAACAAGGAATAAGGTTCTCCCCTTCCTTGAAGTCCCCTCCACACGTCATTGGAATGGTCTTAATGAAGAAGAGTGCCCCACTCAACAAGTTTGTCCTGTCCTCTGAGAATCAGCTCTGACAGTTTGAAAGTTCTTTCCTGTCTTGAGTCCAGATTTGCCCTTCTTTGTCATGTCACATGTGTCTCTTCTGGTAATCAGAAAAACAGTCATGAGATTCTGGAAGAATGCTGGATCATCAAACTTAGATCCCATTCAACTTTATTTTAATTGTGTCTGGATATTTAAGGTAGGAGGTTGATCTGGCCTGAATTTGTTTCGGGTATATACACAATAAGGCAAACTGTGTCTTCAAAAATAAATCAACTTTTAGGAAATATTCTCTGTTTACCATTTTCTGCCTGTACATAATTGGATATACATATGATTAAAATCAGATGCATTATGGGAAGGGACATGAGCAGTAGAAAAATGATTATATAATTTTAATATATCAGTCAAAATAGAGTATCACCAAACTATATCATTTAGCAGCCAAACTCCTTCTCTTGAATCTCATAAAAAGAAGCCTGCCTATAGTCTCTCATGTGGCCTGCTGTCAATCTTGTATTCCTTTCTAATTTGTCTTACTGCTATATTTGAATAAAGTTTCACTGTTACTCTTGCAACCTGAGTGCATCTTTATTTCATTCCCAAGTAAGATGCCAAGAATGCGGAAAACATCTAGCCTGGATCCCGACCGCTGCATGACTCTCCTCAGCACTTACGCTCTAGGGCCTCCTAGAAGTATCCCTCATCTTCTTTTCAGAAAATGGTTTCATGCACATTATCCTTTGACCCTCCTAGGGGCCAAAGGTATTGGAAGAGGTGCTTAGCATTTCCATTGTGCAAAGAAGCAAAACCAGCCTCCGAAAGTTGAAGTAACTGAACCATCATAACCAAGACGAGGAGAGAAGAAGGGGAGCTAACCAATCACGCCTCTCATTCTCTGAATCCATGCTTGACTTCAAGGAAATTAATGTCCAACCCAATGTATCAATTTGACCATCTAAGTCCTTTTTATTTACCAGTATGCCAAACTTTTAAGACATGCTCTTTTGAAGTCTTGGATGGGGGTAGGAGGAAAGTCTGATAGAATCCACTGACTGGTTATTACTGATAATCAGTAAGCCTTTCATGCTTAATATGGCTATAGAAAAGAGTTTTAAATGGGGCAATTATAAGGTGCATGATAAAATATCTTTTTTTTTCAAGCATAAAAATATTACATGAAGGAATGAGGACAGGATAGAAGAAAAGTGCTATTCTTCATTAGAAATGACATGAAGGTTTACATCTGTGTCACTGAAACAGTTGAGTGTGAAGGTTAAGTCTCAGCAAGCTCAGTGTCATGAGGTGTAATGAAGTTCCTCTGCAGCCCGAGTGCACTCTCCACGGGGTCCCACTGTGGGACTAGGGTTGCTTTCAAAGGTTAATGCAGTACAAGAAGTTCTCAGTGATCAATGTAGTAATGCCAGCCTTAGCAGACTGCTTCCTCACTCAGATGTGCATTTCTGACAGTCACCCAAAAGCCAGGACAGCATCTTAAAAAACATGTCCAACATCGTCAACTGGCAGAAACAAGGATCTGTGTTTCTCTTCTCGTGATGGGAACTGATGACAAATTCATCATCTTGGAGTGCTTCCAGGTAAGGTCAACAGGGACTCAGGAATCAAAACTCCTTGGCAATGTGCTTACAGGTGGCTTGCCTTGTCCCTGGTGCCTGTTCTAATCCTGCCCGTCCACAGAGCTTTCTGAAGGTACACAAGTCTTCCTAAAATCTTCCTGTCTCTCCAAGTCAGCTAAGATTTCCTATCACTAAACATGTATGCCTTTGGCTTTCTGAGACCTTTCCATAAAAATATACCCAAGTATTTAAGATTACTCAAGAGATTAGCCCCTGTGCAAAACTTCCTCCTGTCCTGATCAGAAAAAGAGATAAAACGTATATTTCTAGGAGTGAGTAGGATTAATTCTTATCGTGGTTTAGAGTGCTTAGAAAATGGAGAATGTGTCTAAGAAGTCTGTGTCACGGAGTCTGTGTAAGAGGGTGTCACGGGTCTGTGCAAAAGCAAGCTAATGAAAGGACAAAAGTGGAGTTAGAGAAACGAGGGCAAGAAAGAGCTGAGTTGTGAGTCAAAGAGGGATGGAACTGAGGCAGAGGGGAGTGAGCAGGAGCATGCAGAGCAAGGTGGGCTGCTGTCTGTCCAGAGCCGGGACAGCAAAGTAGAACAAACGCCATCGAAAAACAAGAAATCCTAACTTCCACCCTAAACTCTGGAATCCATGATCTTCAGGATGGGTCCTGTTGCTGAGACCATCTCTGATGATGGATGCTTCATGATGAGATGTTTGCTGGGGTTCTAGGACAGAGGTGGAAGGCTTGTGTTACCTATAAGACCTACAGAAGTTGACTGGTATACATGTTTCTTCTTATGGAAATATAATTTACCATCAAAATATCAAGGAGAGCAGAAATTCAGAGATGAGTTCCTTCAGAGAGGACAGTGGAAGGATTCTGTCCCCGAAAGTTCATTAAGCAGGAAATGAAAGAAATGGGATGATGGACTGTGGCTCCCAAGTTCTTACTGTGCTTGGCCTTGTCCTGACAGATACTGCACTCGCTTTGTCTTCCCACAAAACCCTCTACAACAGGCACCAGCTCACCTCCAGATGAACAAATTGAGACTTGGAGAAACTAGTATTACAGCTAATACCACAGACCTAGGAACTAGTAAGGCTGAGACTCAAATCCAAGTGGTTCTGATGGCAAAGTCCATAGAGCCAATCACTGGGAAACCTGTTACCTGAGAACTAGACAGCATGGCTCAGCAGAAGTGATTCTGAAGAGCAATTTCCTTAGGGATTCAAGGAAAGTTGGAGAGAAAGTAACACTTTCACTGGATCTTGGACATTGAAAAAAGGGAAATTTCAGCAAGTATTGAAGTGTGAGAAGAGGATGGAAAGGTTTGTGGTAAGAGAGAAAGACACGTGGGAGTGATAACTGATGGTGATTTCAGGAGCAGAGGGTAACAGCTCAGGCCCTGGGGTTTTGAGGCCTGGGTACCCGATGGACTGTCCAACAGAGAGGTGTAATCACCTGAGAAAAAGGCAAAATGCAGACACAGCTACACAGGAAGAAAAGAGGAGTATCAAAGAGTCAAGTGTGCTTTAATTTCAACTTATTATGAATTCAATAGTGATTCCACACACAGTGATAGATCAATTTCACAACAGACCTCACACTCCCGTATATTTTTTATCTATTTTTTTACAATTTTTTGTTACAATTTTTTATCTATTTTTTACAGTATAAAATTCTGCAATAGTTTTCATACAGTTTGTTTTCCAACCCTGAGTCTAGGACATTGTTTTTAAATTGATATTTTGCGATTTCATACTTTATAATTTGATAGCATTTAGGTCCCCTCCTCTGTCTGTACTTCTCCTTACTGCCCTCCCAACTTAATGCACTCTATTACATATATATATATGAAAATATATGTGTATATATGACCTATACAGTCTAATTTATGCCCCCAAATGACTTTCAGTGTAGTTGATGGGAACGACGAGTGTTTTGTCTGTCTGTATGTAAGGGCCCCTATGTGTGCAATGCCCATGGAGGCCCGCAGGTAGCATATCCCTTGGAACTGGAGGTACGGATAGTTGTTAGCCACCATGTGGCTGCTGGGAACTGAACCTAGTTCCTCTGCAAAGAGCAGTCACGCCTGACCTGTTGAGTCATATCTCCAGCTGCTAAGACAATCTTTTGAATTACTTTGGCTAAAGAAAGCCTTGGCCTCCAGAGACTCTGTGAAACTCCATTCACACCCTGGAACTCTTGCCATCATAGTGTAATTAAGACTTGATTAACCTACTGGAGGAGGAGACATTGTGTAGGAGAAAATGCTTTTGCCTTCTTTGAGGTTATTCTAGACCACTCCAGAGCCAAGCACAACCCGAACCAGCAAGCAGGCCCAGGAGGGATTTGCAGAGCTGCCTCCCAACTCTCAGGTCACCCCAGACTTGTCAGTCATGAAGCTCAGGGAAAGGGGGACAAGGAGAACCAGATGGGCAACTTGCAAACCTGTGAGTAATTAGTAACGCTGTGTCAAGCCTTGGAGTTTCAAGGTAGGTTGCTTTGTATCAATAGTAGCTGTGCATGTGCTGCTCCACAACCCCTCTCTACACACCCCTCTTCCCAGAAAGCCTTTAATGGAATGATTCCTTACTTGAGATGTTATATTTAAAGAGTATTTAATGCTGGGCATGGGGGTGTGCACCTGTAACCCAGCCCTTGGGAGGCAGAGGCAGGCAGATTTCTCTGAGATCCAGGCCAGCCTGGTTCACAGCCTGACTTCCTGCCTGGATTAATAATCCTCTCTGAGATTAGAGAGAACCTGTCAAAAAAACAAAACAAACAAACAACAAAAAAAAATACCCAGATAAAACCAAAACAACAACAATAAAAACCCAAAGAGTATTTAGGTCAAAGAAAATTGAGAAATGCTTGATTTATGTGATACAATAACTTGTGAATATATTCATACTTTATATTCATATATAAATACTTAATACTTTTACAGTGTACTTTTCAATGTATTAGATATCTGTATTAAATATGAAAACCTGAGAATTTTAGTTTTTGGAATCACTGATAAGCCTCTCATGAGCCTTGAAGCACGAGTTTAGAAACATGTTATTTTTCTTTATCCTGTTCAGAAGACAGAGAAGCTTCAAGAGCCAGCGAGGTGAGTAGGCAGAAGGTGGGTCCACTTGTTTCCTTTTATCTTGTTCATGGTTTATAGCATATTGCCATAGAAAATTTTAAATTTTTGGAAATAATGTCTACAGCTAACTGTGGTTCAACAAGGAAAGTGTAATCTCTAATTCCAGACAATCTGAAACAAGGCAAGCAATGTGCTCATATGCTAAGACACAGGGACTTCAGTGGCTTTCAAGTGAGTATCCAATAAAATCAATGCACCTATGTTCTTTCTCCAGCCTTCTTTGTGACATATCAAGTTTTAGGGGGTTCTGTGCAGAAATAGTATGTTGATTTTTAATTCTGTCAGACTGTGTCCTAACATTTTAGTATGTACAGGACACGTCTTTCTTTGGAAAATGTAAGAACTATGATGGCTCTAAACAGTTTCCACAGGCCTCCAGCTCTGAGCCCATCCCTAGGCAGGAGAAAACAAACTAGACCCCAAAATAACTTTGCCAAGTCAGCAAAATGCTCTGGCTTTGACTGCTGCAGCGGAGTGTGAGTGCAGGTGTGCGCATGTGTGTGCTCAGGGGCCATCTGTCAGCTTGATGATCCAAGCTACGAAGGAAAAACAACACACGCTGGTAGAGGCTGGAGGGGGACTAGGGCAGGAGTTGTGCACCACAAAGTACTGAGAGGGCCTAGCCAGGGGCGGAGGGGGAATCAAAACTGGCTGCATGTGACACGGTTCTGTGAGCCCCAGGAAGAAAAAGAACTTAATGGTTTGACAGGACATGAACTTCTGCTACAAAATCCGCACAGAATCACTCGTCTTCGTGCTTCTCCGCTCGTCCCTCACTCACACTTCTGCTCTGTGTCCCTGCTCCTTCCTTCCTTCACTCACTTGTTCACTGGTTGAGCACCTATTCTGTGTCACCTCTCTCTGGTAATCAGGACATGGATATGGTATGAGTCCTGTGCTCAATGGACATACAGTGAGGGAGGTACAGAGGGAAGATGGTGATTCCTGGTAAGTAATTCAAAACAACAATATTAAATAGGTGGCTATTAATTGATACTGCATAGTGAGTGATCAATAAAAATTAGAACTCAAAAGAGTATGGCAATTATATCACTGTTTTATGTATAAGAACACTAAGGACTGAAAAGAGTACAGGACTCACTGAAGGTCACAAAGTCAGTTATGAAGTCAGAATTTGAACTCAGATCTCGACAACTAAATTTTAGGGACACCTGATACCTGAGCTGTAAGTGACATGACCTCACCCAGAGTTTTGGGAGAATCAAAATCCAATGGCTCAATTGATATACTAAGACAAAACACACACTGTGATTATTGCACAGAGAAGCAGAAGAGCACTGTAGAGAGACTGATACTCTGTTTGGGGAAAGGAAAGCTGCCAGGAAGAGGTATGCAATCATTTGGAGTAGCTGACAATCCAGAGCTCAGTGGGAACTGTTAGCTGGAACACTGCCTGTCACAGCAACAGGCAGAAACGTCCACATTTAATCTAATTTACATCCTCTGCTAAAGAATTTGCCAAAATGTTTCTTTCAATCTTCCAAAGTTAAAAGATGTGTATTGTTATTACTATTGTTGTTTTACAAATAATGGCCTAGACCATCAGGGAGGCAAAAGGCCACTCGAGGACCCTCATTAAGTATCTGTGGGGACAGCTATACCCAGAGCCCACTCTTACAGATTTGGCTACAGACAAGGCTATCCCTTTGTGAATGATGGTTGATTCCCCAAAGGACAGCCCCAGGTTGATTCTCTTACCTGGGCTTAGTGTAGATCTGGACCCACGGAAGAGAAAACTAGGTGGGACTTAGGGTGTCAGGCCACCAGGCAGAGCTCCTTCCTATGGGAAATGCTTTGAAACCCCACAGCTCCCACAGACCTTTAGACATGAAAGACGCTTAGCATGTACCAGCAGGGTTACCTCTGGTTTCCTTCTCTCTCTGGACAAAGAACAGGTAACAAAATGGCAGGCAGGGAGCTCATGACAAGCTCTGGGCTGAGGGATGCCACGCAGGGCGTGCGCTCTCAGGAGGCAGCTTCAAGAAGAAGCCTGGAAGGCAGCGAGGCCCCAGACCAGAGGGAGACATGGGGGATTTCACGCACTCCTTTAGTGAATGGGAGCAACTTTCCAACACACATATTATTTTTCTCCTTAAATTCAAGTCAGTAACTCCTTTGGGTAGATGATAATCCTTGGACTAAAGGACACAGAAACTGTCAAAACTCACAGGGGTCAGGGGAAGTGAGTGACAGGGGAAGTGACAGTGTCCTTGTCTCTAAGCTTCATCTGGAGGCCCACACCTCCTGCCGCTCTCAAGTCTTTAGGAATGTGCAAAGTTATCACACAGGATAGCTCCAGGACTTTGGGAACAGCAGGCTGGAGCCAGGGCAGTCCCTTTATGCAGCGAAGTATTTCCCAATAAAACTTCTCATGCCTCTAGGTAATGATCCTTTAGGGTTAAAAAGAATAAGGAAATCCGTTTAAATTGAAGAACTAGTAATTTTCATACAGTCCTTGTCCATTGTCTAGCTGTTAAACATTCCTAGAACAGTTGCTTCCTGCCTGGCCTTCCATATCCGGGGTAATACACGGACTTCACGAAGCTCATGGGGGTTTTGGGGAAAAAGTGCTGGTCACAGAGGAGTGAGGTGTGCAAAGCTGCAAACATGGGTGGTGATCTGTGAGTGACCCCAGTACAGAGATCCTCCCTAACAGAGAGCTAGGTGTGGGATGTGAGGGAGCGCGAGCCTCCATTTTGGAGGGCTGGGCCAGAAGGGGGACAGTGAGACCTGTGAGTTGATGCGGACCTTTAGACATCCTGTCTGTCAGGCTAAGGAGCTTAGGAGTTTTTTCTCCCCTGGAGCTATTAAGCATGAAGAAGGTATGACCAGAATAGTTAATAAAGTCAGAAAAACCAAGGCAGCAAATAGAGCATGCTTCTTCAAGTATCTAAACCTGTCAGAGGCAAGTGAGTCAATCTAGGCACAAATTGAATTGAAGGGAGCTGTGTAATAGGAGCTAGACCAACTGAAACCTGAAGAGCAGGCAGATCCACAAATTGAACTGAAGGAAGCTGTGTAATAGGGGCTAGACCAACTGAAACCTGAAGAGCAGGCAGATCCCCAGTGCCGCTGGCTCAAGAACAAGAAGCTGCCTTTGGAGTTTCAGATGGAATACTGTAATCCAAGTTCTGGGCCCAGGACTGGCTTGCAGTAGTTACCAGGAGCTGGGGATTTTCCTTTGTGGCTCAGATTTCTAGGCGTCTCTCCAGCAGAGGTCTCTGGATGCACCGGGCATTGCCTCCAATGTCGCCCACCAGCATGCTGGTTCTCTGCAAGTCTGCTACAATCCCATTTCCACAAGCTCCTGCTAAATGGGAGGGTTCCTTACATACCCCAAAGGCCCTGGCCAGCCCTTCTGGTGCTCTTTTGAAACCCCTTGGCTACTTTCAAATTGAATGGGTAGAAAAATGACACTGTCCCGTAGATGACCAGTTATGACAAAGCCGCCCTCAGACATGTTCTCTCTGGAATGCTTGAAACCCTGAGTCCCTCAGTAGAACGGTTTGCATAATTCAATCCATTTCACCACCACTCATGGGACCAGACTTTGTCCCGATTGGCCCCTTGCTTATCACTACCACTTTCCTATATGTCTCCGTCCCTGTGGCCCATGAGCAGGTCCCAGCAAAAGCCACATGGTTGTGATAGTCATACCAGAAGAACTTCCAGCCAGAGTCACAGACTTTGCCTCCACATGAATCTTGCATTTGAGGAGAGAGATACTTACACTTACAGGTTGACTTTTTGGCACATCGTAAACACCTTCCTTCTTTTGGCTGGTGGGAACCTATAGAGAAATCAAGTTCAACAGTCAAAACAATGGTGCTCCACTTTTGAAGAACGAAGCAATCAGACTTTGCTGCAGGCTGACTGAGTGTATGTGACTTGGCTCCTAAGACAGGTCCAAGGCCCAACCCCAAGAGGTGGCTTTAATTGTGAAGACCTCAAGTCAGGCCCCTTTCCTTAGGGAAGTCAGATTGTGACAGTTACAGGTATCATGTAACGAATCTCTGCTCTGGATCTTTCCTCAGCATGACAATAACTGTGGAGACCTCAAGCATCAAGTAGTGGGAAAAAAGGCCCAGGAGTTATGATTCGTCCAAGGTGATTAGAACGTTTGTAGCTGAGAATAACTGTCTCAGTGCTGAGGTCTAGTCTATTGAAAATCAAGATCCTAGTACATATACACAGTTCTGCTGGGAGTCACACAAAAGCCATCTGGTAATTACTGAGGGTTTTACTCAAGGAAATAGCCCACATGACAGAGGAAATAAGACACTAGGATCCAGAAGTTCCTGACTGATCTTGAATCCCTCCGCTTCTCCCTCCCTTCTTCCTTCCCTGGCTCATGTATCTGGCTTTCCAAAGTTACTTGTTCCCTATAACATCCCGAGCAGGTAACGCCAGAGCTCCTCTGGGCTTCCCACTCTCAAAGGGGCCCTATCAGACATGCTTCTTGCTCGGGTCACGGCAAGAATCAAAATGAGAAAATGCATATGGGATGAGCAAAAACCACAGTATGTGCCATACTGTACGTTAAGATGATTATTTTTGTCACTGGTACATCACATTTGAACACATATGCATTTGAGCACATTTTATGATATTAATTATGTGTTGAACATTTTTCTAATGTGTCAATCAAGGGCTCTGCACTTCAGCATTCCAGACTGGAAGCACTCATCAGCAGGTCCTTCCCCAGAACTGCCACAGCCACGTTCTCTGTTGCAGAGACCAAGCAGCAGTGATTTAATAGTGGTTTGACATGGATTCCATCAGACTGGGTGCTCCTTAGAGGCAGGTGCAGTGCGTCTTACTCAGAAGGAACTACGTAACTACCTGCTGGGTAAATCTCCCATAGAGGTGTGTGGGGGCTACTGAAGAAAAAGAAGTGTTTGCCTAGTATGGACCAGTTAGCTATGGCAACCCATGAGAGTGATCATGTGAGCTTACTTTTGCAAATTGCTTATTTTTACTCTCATGGAACTTAAACTCCTTACATTAACCCCAAGGCGCTGGCATTATGATCTCCACTTTAAACTTTGGAAAATGAGGCTCAGAGGTATAAGCGAATTTTCCCTGAACTTCAGGCCTGGTGGGACTCAAACCCAGATCTTTCTGGCTACTAAAATAAGGCATTTATTCTTAACAGTATTAGTTAACCTGGGTTGGGCACTTCCCATGAGCTATCAGGATTCTGAACATTGATATTTTCCTTATATTCTGATTAAAAATTCAGGGTCTGTCAGAACTACAACTGTCCCTCCCTGAGATGGAGGGGAGGAAGACAAGCTGAAGTGGGCTCAGCAGTCAGTGAATGGGTGGCCGGAGCTGGAGCCCAGGCAGCGTGCAGCTTAACTGCTACACTGTTCAATCAGCTGCTTCAGGTACATCTTTTTCTTTGACATCACACTCTGCATTCCCAGAGGCTCCTGCGCATTCTTGCAGAAAAGAGAACTGTGAGTGAGCATGGTGGGGTGAAGGCACCCTTCCAGAGCCTCAGTTCGCAGGTAACCAATGAAGAACTGGGCTCCATTTAGATGGAATCCTCCCAGATTGTCTACTGAGTCTTTGTTAACGAGGGCCAATAAATTACCAGCCCTCACTTTTGTTTTCACTAGCTCACCCTTTCCTGAGCAAAATGAACAGTGTTCTGTTGCCTGTAATTCACTGCTCACTACGGGCACTTAGCACAGTTGAACCGCGGCTGCCTCTCAATTATCCCTGCAAATGGAGAGCAAGCCATGCGATGGAGAAACCCAAACTGTGCATAATTGAAAACGCTTTTCTACTTGGCTCTCCCATGGGTGAGATATCAATCTGCCTGTTTGTCCTTTAAGATTTATCTCGACTGAGACATCTTCTCAGAGGCCCCGCCTGCCTCTGAAGCTTAGTTTGGAGTCTTGCTCAATATTCTTGTGAAATATTCAGATGCACCCTTTCACTGAAAAGTAAAAGTTATCAGGTACCTGTTCCATATCATGCAATGCACCTTTCCTGGACAGTGGACAAGGCAGACATGGCTCTGAGTACATTACAGAGCTTGTCTTGTCGTGGGGAGACGGACTCATGATCATTTTGCAAACGAAGACTGTGAAGTGGGCTTATCTCTTCACAGGAGTTATGACAGCTCATGCTGTTTGTGGATCTGTAAGCTTGCTCAGAGCAGGGTGCATATGCTGTTGTCCTTGTGTTCCTATTTGTAAATCCTAAGCAAAGAGATGCCTACTTGTCAAACATTCAGCAGTAGGTGCTAAGGTCTCTGGCCCTGGCTGTCATCTCTGCATTAGTGATGTGTTCCATTTACATGGACCACTGTAACATCACAATGGTACAGAGTTCTAAACATTTCAGACCAGGAGGAAGAGGAAGTTCTGGTTTCTAAACTCGGTTCTGGTACAGACTGTGTGACTCAGAGGGGTCACTTTGCTCTCTGAACCTGTTTCCTCAGCTGGTTGACATCAACATCTAAGGGACTGTCTATAAACTCCTCCATGGCAGTGACCTTGAGTTTACTTTCCTGAATGCCTGGCACACAAAAAGTCTTCTGAATGAACAAGTTAGTAGATGTTAAATTAAAAACTACGCAGGAGGTGCTGTACACAGGATACTTTTAGTTTGGCATATGGTAATTATGTAGGGACAAGCAGTTCCACGCCATGTTCTGGGTGACATAGGACTGGCTTTACCATTTTAAAATGATGATACTAGACACACATGGAGAGATTAATAATGAGTTTTGAACAAATGAATATGAAAAATACCCACTTGGAAAACTAGGGCCTTTTTTGTGTAGGAATGCCTTCTAAAGTGCTCCAGGACACAGGTTTGGAATCTGAGCCCCTGAGGTTGGCACTCAGGACTTCGTGTTGAAGATGACAGCCTTGGAAACTATTCCTCTTAGCTTATTGAATGGCAGGCAGGCCAATATTAAGTCACATGTAAAAGTGCTCTGTGTTGTTTTAAAGAGAATTGCTAGTGCTTTCCGGGTCACACAGAGCAAAAGACAATTATGATTATTAACATGCTTGGGGAAGTGTAACTTCTCCTCTGAACGATGACACATTGGCCCTAGAGTGTCTTCATACTTGTGTTGGATCCACACAGCAAAATCAAGTGAGGCTGCAGATTTCTGTGGGTCTGTCTAACAAAATAAAGTGTGCAAGTGTGTTCTCTCTCAGTACATCATCACATGTCATTAGTGGCACCAGATGGTGATAGTGAGTGGTTACACAGAACATGCTGTGGACCAGGTACCACATCAGCCCCATAGGACATGGGACTGTACTAGCCCCAGTTTACATCCCAGGAAACTGACATGCAGAAAATGCTGTATATCACTCAAAGGCACAAAACAGTGAGAGAAGAGCAGCTCTCAGGTCTGTGTGCTTCCAGAACAGATGGGGAACAAAGTAAGACCACCATGAAGTAGCAGAAACATTACAATGGCCGCAGCAGGAACAGATATGCAAGGACTTACCAGCCCTTAAGAAAAAATGAACAAGGTTTCTACTGGCAGTGTCTGAAAACAATCCCATGTCTTTAGGCCCAGGGCTTACCCCTTGAAAAGTACCTTGAGGAAGGGATAGGACCATGGGCCTTTGTAATAGGTGAGATAAAATAGTCATTTCTTAATTGATGTCTTCCTGTTAGTGATGGACAGGTAGGAAGATCAGGAGGCCAGAGTGATTAAAACCAGTGTGATCTCTCAGTTATTTAAAATATGCACACACTAACTGTGAAACCCAGAGTCAGGTATCATTGATCTGAAAAGAGCTGCAGACTGATATACTTATTTGCAAAGGTCAAAGAGACCAGCGTGCTGGGGATGCTACATCTCACTAGCTGTGACCCCCACAAGATCCCTGACCTCTGTGAGTCTCCCTGACCTTGTCTGCAAGGTGGGAAATGAGTCAAACAACAGGGGGTGTAGAGAGAGAAGAAAGGCACTGTATGTGGAGGTGCATCATCAGCACTCAGGAGCCCACCCCGCTCCTAAGAGCCTACTGTCTTATAAAACAAGTCAGCTTTGTTTGCAAAGAACCAGTCTTCTGTTGTCAAGCAGAAAACAAGTGTTACACAGCAGAAAAGAGACTACCCTGAGATTCTTGCACCGTATTTATTCAGTTTACAGGTGTGTAAATTGATGACCAGAGAGAAAAAGGACCTTGTAATTTGAAGAGATGGCTGAGCAGGCACTTGTACTAAGATCCCAGCTGCACACAGTCAGTCTCAGGACACTCTGCCTTGTCATTCCATTCCACACACCACAAGCTTGTTTTAGCCTCACTGGCAGGGAGCAGATTCCTCTATTTATTTTATCAATGGGGAAACAGTCTGAAAGGAAGTAGCGCCTTGAGTGCCACTGTGACCCACATGTAGTCTGTGAGTGAGCCCCAAATGATGCCCAATTCCGCCCCATCCAAGGCAGCTCTTCTCAGCACCCTCAGCACTATGCTGCTGCCGGTTGCTGTGGCAACTACAGCTAAGCTGGATTCAGGTGCTGCTTCTACTGAAAAGTTGTATTTGACTCTGGAGGTGCTTTCTCCTTGCATGGCATGTTAGTGGCTCTCTGACCTCATGTTGGGATGCTGTAAGGTTGCACAGTACTTTACATCTGGCACGGGGGATAACCACAACTTTTCTTTCTGAGGACAGATACTGTGTAAGTGACGAGTAAAGGGAAGCTGGCATTGTGAATCGAGGCACCTTGATTCACCCGCCATTCCTGATGATGGCACACAATGGTAAGGGCGCATGTGGACCCTGGAGGATGAGTAAACTATTACTCCACAGGATTGGTTTAAACAGAGTTGTTGGGAGAAATAACATTGTGTCTGATCACTTAGAATTCTACACATTTGATAGAAACTGAAAATATGCTTTACTTTGATTTCACAATTAACACACACACCCAAGGCAGAATAAGAGACCACGTAAATAAGTAAATTAAAATTACTGATTGATTAAATAAATACATCAAATCTTTCTTTTTCCTATAGTACTTATGTTTCAGATTAAGACTAAAATTCTCAATAATTATCATATTCGCTTGATGTGTGGCTATGTCATGCTTCAGTGACCCAAACACTTTGATGGGATGTCTGTCTTCACTCACACCCGGTTTGTGCAGCCCCAAGAATCTACTCAACTTCTCTGAGCCTCAGTTTCATTCCATAAAAGCAGGATTAGGGGCTGGAGAGATGGTTTGGCAGTTAAGAGCACTTGCTGTTCTCCTAGAGGACTGGGGTTTGATTCCAGAATCTACATAGAGGCTAACAACTGTCTGTAACTCCAGTTCTGGGGATCCAATGCCCTCTTCTGACCTCTATGGGGCACTGCACCCATGTGGTATACTTATATATATGCAGGCAAAAGATTCACACACATGAAATAAAAATAATAAAGAAAATATTTTTAAAAGCAGGACTAAAATATTTATAGTATATTTCTGTGAACTGAATGAGTTTTAAAATGTGTTTAATATTTTCTACATTTGTGAACATTAATTTACCTTTACTTTCGGTAGGAGAAAGCCTTTAGCTGAACTTTTCTATTCCATTCATAGTTCCCCTGCTGTTTTCAAATAGTATTTAAAAAGTTGTCCTTTATTTACAGGGGCGGGACTGAGTTTTTAACCAAATCAGAGGCACACATCCTTCTGAGAAGTGAAACACCCTCTACACTGCGGACCGCAATTCTCTAACTCATAGCTTCAGTACAATGGGATGCTTGGGTTCTGTGCTATTTAAAACATCTGTGATCCACATCAGATTCTAATGCTATATTTTAACTGGCCATTAAAAATTTCAACACCAAGGCGTGGAAACTACTAGTAAATTGCTGGAGAACTGGAAGACAGAGCACTCAAAGGCATTTCACAATCCTGGAATGATCAAGAAACCCGGCGCTTGAGCCCATCAGCACACTAGCATTTACTGGTTGTTGTGCAATGCTAAGAGGCAAGCAATCTTATACCTGGTAAATGTTCTCTTCTGTTTCAGGATCACGGATTGGCTCATGTCCAGCCTCAAAAACAATGTACTATTACAGGAACGGCCAGAGAGGAAAGGGCAGAGAAGGGGGAGAAAGAGGAAAAAAGCATTTGGAATTCAAGGTTAAAATCACAAGGAATACTGCAGAAACAAGTACAGGAGAAAACACCCAAAGGGACAGTAGATGGCTGGGACACAACTGCCTTGCTCAGGGGTTAACAGAGCTTTGCTGGTGGGGTCTGCACCCAGTGCCCAGGGCCCCACTGGTCTTTCTGGAGACAAACTGTCTCTACAGCTGGTGTTACATAGGAATGCAGTCTTGTGAACTCCCCCTAACCATCTAGTTGCCTCCTTTGCTCTTTAAAGTTCAAGGTCCTCAAGAACTCAGAAGCCCCTAACTCCTTTATTCCATAAATCGCACCTTATTCTATATTCTGCTCTAAATACTGAACACCAGCTCTCCAGTGGGCATGGTTTAGACTTAAAGGACTGGGACATTTCCAAAAGACAACTACTTTTCATACTCTGTGAACCCAGACTGTGAACCTAGTATTATAAACATGTACTTCCTCTTTATCACTCAGAAGCAAGGGCAAAAATGCATATTTGACTTTTCCTTGCCATACATCTGCTAACTACTTCATCCATGATCTATATTAGATTATATATATAATTTTACTTTTATCATAACAGTAGTAGGTTTCTGTGTGCAAAAATACACAATGCATATGTAACACACATGTCGCATACCCATGCATTCTGTTTAGAAGTACAAGTTGGAGGTTTTCTTTCATGTTCAAAAGGTTGGGATAATTCTTGGTCTTCTTTCTCTCCTTAGAAACAAGCACAGGGAGAACAGCCACTTCTCTCCTTCTTTCTGAATCTTACTTGCAGAGATCTTGGACTTGACCCCCAGAGAGGTCATTACGTACCCCTGGGCTGTGGACCATGAAGAAAGTACAGAGAAAGCCCTGCACAGAGATGACTCAGATTCTCTCATGTCACAGCAGCCCCATGGCACGAGCCAAATGATCAGAGAGTTAGGCTGTGTCATTGGAGTTCACAGAGATATTCTTATAGCCTTGCTAAAACTCACAAACCATTCTTTCAGTTTGTGCTCAACTGGCACCAAAATGCCAGGCCTCATCCCTAATTCCTAACTAAGAGACATTGCCTCATTATCTATTTTCTCTCTAACAAACTCAGAACAGTCAAGAGAACCTTGATAACATTTGTCTTGGATCAAACTTTTCCAGACTGTGGAGGGGCCGAGGCAGGAGCAAGGGAGGAGCGGGTCTCCACTGCATTACTAGTGCTGGCCAAACCAGTTAGCATTTATGGAAATTCACTCCTGCCGGGGTTGGCTGCCTTGGCCCTCAGAAATAATCTGTTTTTCTGCAGTCACTGCAGTCAGCAGATTCTTCAGGTGTCATCAAAACAGCTTCTCCATGTGCACAGCCAATGCTTCATGCAAAACTCTGACTTGGTTCAGAAATTACCTGGTACACAGGATCTTCAACATCTTCTTCCAAAATTGTCTATCCCAGTGAGGGAGGGGAAGGTGAACGCAAAGGGTACAAAAGAAGAGACGTGCGATTATATTCAGAAATTGCAGGACAGTAGAGAAACCAGCTTTGGTTAGGGAGGACATTAATGCAGGATGCACACAGAGAAACTCCAACCCTGCAGTCACCTCCCCAGCCCTCTCCCTGTGTTAATAACAGCAAATTGGCTGCGGGTCTTTCTTCCCCGAAATCTTCCCCTGAACTAAAGATTCCCTTGTCTCTACAATAGCTCATCTCAAAAAATAAGGTGTCATTTCTAATGGCTTGTTTCGGGTGTCTGTAATCTACCCAAGAGCTTTTCATGTTTGCTGATTTCTGCTCAGTGGTGGGAGGAGAAGACCTGTCAGCTTTCCCAGCTCTTTACTGTGAGCCCAGACTTCCACAGCACCAGGCTAAATTCACAGGTATACCTGATACACAGCTTGCTCACACTGCTTATCCTTTTGCGCCTTTTTTTCCAATTCTTCTCTTTGCTTCAGTTCATAAATGAGTTGAAACAGATCTCTCAAGTCCAGAATAACAGGTTCAGCCTGGAGTGAAAGGGAGGGAGGTTCGTCGATAAAGGGACACTACTGAGGAGCAGCTGCCAGTTTCTGCTTTCGCAGCTCCATCCCACAGCCCTTTTCCTATTCAATGGAAAGCATTTCATTCTTAATTAATTCTACCTTGTTTATACTGGTTTAGCAAATTGCTTCTAGGCTAAAGTTCATTTCTTCAACTAATTATATTTGCAAATTCATAATAATCATAAGCATAAAAGGCACTGCTTTTATTTATTAGTGATTCTAAATACAATAAAATTAGGGCAGGACATATGCAAAACAGCTATTTGTTTTCTCTTATTTTCTTTTAAAATGCGGCTATGAACACAAGGAAACTTATTTGTGTATGTGCTTCTATCTAGCTTAATCAGAAAGGAAAATAATTAGTCATTAGGAAATACCCATTAGGATAAAAAAACAAAACTGAATGGGTATGACCATGTTTCTTTGCTCCAAAGCTATTTATCTTTCCTAGGCAGGAATCTGAGCATTAGCTCCTGGTGGTGACACATTACATGGTCAGATTGAGCCTTGGAAAATCAACAGTGATGTGTTGTCCTCCAGAGTTACAAGAAAGGCACCCTCATTGGACAGGAATACTTACCGCCTGGGCTGTTTTTATGGCCACAAATCTGTGATTCCCTTCTTTCCCACAGACGTATCCAAAGGCCCGGTGATCTGTGATGTCCTTGGCAATGTATGAGATTTCATGAACAGCATGATGATGTTGGAGGGCCTGGGAGACACAAAAAGTAGAGGATGACTCAGGAAACACCCACCTCAAACAGTTGATCAATACGAGATATGTTCTCATCACGTCTGAGGCCAAGGGGGCTTTGGGAAAGCTGTTTGGTCCAGATGGAAAGGAAAAGACCTCTGCCTGCCCACGAGAAAGGAAGGTCTCCATTTCTGGCTTCAACACTGTGACCGGAGAAACACCGAGGCTGTTCAAAGCTGAGCGAGCACCTGCAGAGGTGACGACACCAGCTGCAAGCTTCATGTTCTAAGCCAGCCCGCGTGTTTCTGCTTCCGGTCTTTGTGACACTGCCCAGGCCAATGACTTTTGATAGTGAACACACTTACATCCAGGCATCAGCATGCTGTGGGAGAGGATGTCTACTGAAGAAGTCCAGGGAATGCTGGTAACTTCACTACAGTTTTGCATGGCTACAGGGATTTCCTGGCAGCGGATGATAGTTTGTGTTGAGGAATGAATGATTTTCTCTGGTTCACTGCCACCATTTGGGGCAGAGGTGGGGGCATATACTCCTCTGAAACTTTTCATGAGTTTGGTCCTTCTGTCTGTCTGCGATATCTGTTCTCACTGCCTTCCTGAAAACTCTTTCGATAGCTACATGAAATGATGTCACATCTGTGAAACAGCCCCTGAATCAGGCTAGTCTTGCTTCTCCTGGCAGGGATATTACCTCTTCTGTTTCCACAAACCTTAATAATACTAAAACTCCTGAAACTCTTGATGAATTCCTCTAAAACGGATGCCCACAGGCCTTTCTCTATTTGCCTGACTCCCTGTCCTTCTTCCCCACCAGACCTTATCTTCCTAACCACTGCCATCTCTGAGCCTTGCCCTGTGCCGAGACCATCTTACTGAACTTAAGTAATTTGGTTGACGGTCAGTAATTTGAAATCGCTTGAAAGTGGCCTTTCTGCTTTTCTTATCTAAGTTGCCACAAATAGCATTCTCTGTCCTGTTAGGTGACAGTGATTTTTGTGGTTATTTTCCTATAACAAACCCATGTACAACATCTTCATGAAACACTACTCCGTAAAGGCAAGCAGATGCAACCAGGTTCTGGTGATCTGTCTTTGATCCTTAAGTTTTACTCACCCAAGGCTCAGGGGCCATTTCGGGAGAAGGGGTGGGAAGACTGTAAGATCCAGTGAGGAGATGAGTGTGACCATATAGAAATAGAATGCTCCAAGCTCCTGGGACCCTGCTCATATGCATCTACAGCAATGGTTTTGGCACACTCAAGACCCATGCAAACTCAAGCAGACAAAAACCCAGCATGGGACTGGAGAAACTGGTAGCAGATCCCAATCTTTGTTGAAGAAATATTAGCAACTGATTACTGTTGGGTGAAGATGAGCTAGTCTTCCCAAAGTGAGGGACTCTGGATTGATTGACTAGACCTCAGTGGATGAACATGCACTGAGGAACATTTGGGGACACTGACTTGACAAAATAGACCTTGACACATATGAAAGAATATATGGATTCTAGTTGGGGGACTAGGTGGGATGCCAGTGAGGCAAGGGGTATAAAGATGACTAAGATTGATTGAGATACTCTATATGAAATATAGAATGATTCAAAACAAAAAGAAGGGTCTTCTCATAACACTATCAAGAGACTTGAATTCTAGCCATTGTGCCAAGACAAGCCACCCTCAGGGCCTTCTGGACCTCAGTTTATTCTCTTAGTAAAACAGAGGTGGATATCAGACCAGAGGCTCCCAGTCCAAAAGCCTTGGCTTTGTAGGGATTATTAAAGGTAATACAGGGACTGGAGAGATGGTTCAGCACTGGTTGCCTTGCAGAGGATCCAGGTTTGATTGTCAGCACTCACATGGCAGCTAACAAACTGTTTGTAATTCCAGTTCCAGAAGAAGTTCTGACAACTTCTTCTAGCCTCAATGGGCATTAAACACATGTGGCACACTCACATACATGTAGGCAAAACACTAGTACACAAAAAATATAAATAAGTTTAAAAGTACTACAAAGGCAAATTTCAAAATGTTAAAAGACATAAACATACAGTTATTCCTAATAAACTTGTATTTTTTGTGTATGTAAATGAAAATAAGTCTATTTAGAATGATATCTGCTTACTCATGTTATATTCCTTTGCTTATATTTGAGGAATTATTTTTGGTTTGCATAGTCCAGAGAGGAAATGAAACGAGTTTTGTAGTGGATAAAAATGTTTCCTATTACTGAATCACAGGAGGGAGGGAGACATGTGTGCAGCCCAAGGAGAGTTACTAACCTCAAGAACCAGCAGTGCAGGTGTTCTCTAAGGCCCTGTTCCAGACCCTGTGTCCCTTAAGCCATTAGGAACTCCTGGCTCAGTGGGCTTCTGATCTCATGACAGTCATCACCTTAGTTCCAGACCACTAACATTCCTCAGCTCACTGCAATGTCCTAAGCTTCTGACCATATGAATCATCTACTGACCTAGAATGCCCTGTCCTGCCTTCACCTGCCAGGATGTGATGCCCACTCACCCCTCTTGTGACTCAGAATGCTCTGCTTTCTCTGCATTCTTCTCTGGCTGCCCAGTTCTCCCTGGACAGCCTCATGACCCTAATCCTCCAACCTGCAATATGATGACTGTACATATCTAATGGATTTTGACATAATTAAAGTTTTAGAGGAAGCGTTTGTTAGCAAAACAATCAGAATGTGCTTATTTTGTTTTATCAAAAGGACATATTTAGCTAGCAAAGGAAAATTGCTCAAAGAGCGGTAGCTTTTTCATGGCGTTAATGATGTAAAATTGACGAGATTTATATTCATGCAACATGGGCCATTGATTTATAAGCTTTTGTAAGCTAGAATGGTATGCAGCCGGGGAAACAGGAGACAAAGGCATTCTTTTCTTCTCTCCATTTTCTGAAAGTATTTCTCTCTCTGCATAATGTGGAGGATGTGATCCACGTTTCTTATTAAATCCAAGTTTGACGACAGTGCCTTATTGATTGCCAAGTGGGATATTGCTCTAAAATTAAACTGCGATTAGAAGTCTTCCTGATGAAATTAGATTTGGAGATGACTGTGCAATGGTAAAATATCACCTACCATGCAAGACAGCAGATGGAAATGTTTTAATTTATCTAGGAATCCTCATTAAGAGCTTTAAAATCAAAACATTCTTAATGCCTGATGATACCTAATATTGCCTTGCAAAGTGTTAGCAGTATGTGTAGGTGCATAAAATGCTTAAAGATACTGTAACAGTATCTTTTCCTGTAGTTAATTTTATGACACGTTAAAAAGCATTGCTCTCCAAGTGTCTCATTTATTTGGAAACTAACCATCAGTGAGGGAAGTTATCACTTCCCCAACTTTCACTGTGCAGATACAACAGAGACACTTGGAAATACAAATATATTAGAATTCTGCTCATCCCATACTTGGATTACCACCTTCATTTTAGAACGCCAAGCAGCCCTGCGAATGCTCTTACACAGAGCCTCAGAACTGCCCACCATCCTCAAGTAGATTTTATCAACACAATCAAAGCCACCTGGAGCCAGAAAGAACCATGAACATTACACCATTTGGCTTTGAGTTTCTTCATGGAGAGGCTGAAGGTCAGAGTTTAAACTGTCAGAATACTACTAAACCCAAGACTTGTCTTTCCACAGAGGGTGTCGAAGAGGGGAACGGGTTCTGTAGAATCTAGGTCTCTTCTCCTTAGATGCTTGGCTCTCTAGTTCAGGATGAACCTAATGGGATGGGGTGAGGAATCACAGGAAAGGAGGAACTGGATAGGAGGGCTGGATGCAGACCTTCTGGAATGCTGGCAGTATCTGAGATCACAGGGTCATCAATCATAAGATACAAAGGTGAGGTACAGAGGCATAGAGAACAGTCAAGGCGGTTCAACCTGAAAGAGGCATCTTTATTTTCAGCCCAGGCTGTACTGACCTTTCTTGGTGTGGAATGTGGAGAGCAGCCAAGGCCAAACAGGCCAAGGGAGGCCGCCACTGGTCATGGTGGCAAGGCTTCCCTCACCCTGGGAATGCTCTGTGGGGAATTCTGGGCCACGGCAGATTGTTCTGGAGGCCACACAGACTGATCAGCCAGAATGGGAAGGGGAGGGTGGAGGAAAGGCAAATTCTAGCCATCCCTAGTCCATATTTCTTGTTGAAAACAGTTTTGGCCCACAGAGGAACTTACTCTAGATACCAAAGCACTAGTGGAAATTAAAGCACCTTAAAAATGGACCTTCCAGGCAAACTTCGCTTTGCACAGCTTCGTTTGCTCACCTGTTCTGCGACTTGTTCACAGCCTCCCAACACTGTGAATAAACGTTGTTGGCAAAGAAGATGGGCGGCGGATGGCCCAGGCCTCAGAATGCTCACTCCTATCTGACCACCTCCCCCACACAAACAACCTGAGGAACTCTTCCCTCCTCTTTGGGCTTGGTAACCTCCTGCCTATGTGCTCACGTGGTTTTCTCTAGTAATCACCTCCTCTCCCCCGGTTCTGTGCGAAGTTGGGTATATGCACCTATTAACTAAATCACACCTGTGCCTCCAAGTCCAGCTCTGATATCGTTCTCATCTAAGGAGTCTTCCCCAACTCCTCCATTTCCTTTATTAGTCATTTTCACCTCTAGATCCCATTGTATTGTACCTGCCCTTTCATGTAGGATGCTTTGAACTCGATTTTCTTTCCAAATCTGCCCATTCACCCAGTTATTCACATACATGTATTAAATGAGGATCTGTCATGCTTTGTGATATGTCTATGCAGATGATTAAAGCACATGCTCTTTCCTCAAAGACCTTACAGTTTCATAATAACAACACCTACAATCCAACACAACCTGGCAAGCTTTACATAAAAGGCACGCCACACAGGCTGGGAGCATGACTGGATGCTGGGAAGGGACACTAGGGAGGACTTGACAAAAGAAATCATGACCTTGAACTAAGTCTTGAAGTATAAATCAGACGTCCCTAGAAAAGCATGGGAAAGGCTGTGTTAATGGCAGCACTTAGGTCCCATGCGTGGGGATGCTGTGAACTTCTGTGGGCATAATTCCTGTCCACTTTGGGAATGTTAGACCTGCAGAGAAATATTCATGGCTAGTTCTCCTCAGTTTAAAAAAAAAACAAAAAGATGTTTCCTTGGAACAATAAGTGATAGATAATGAGTACTGAAGGAGAGAGAGAGAGGGTTGAGGGAAGGGCAGGGAGGCCACACCACTTTGATGTGCACTACACAAGACTGGGGCTCAGTGAGTGCTCATTGAATGGATGAACTGGGTTAATTCATGACATCTCACACAGGATTCATTCTGTGGAGAGGGATTCTTAGCATCATTAAATCCTTTTCTTTGCATTTCCATGAGCCATTTACCAATGTTTAAATGAAGTATCAAACTGTTTGGGGGGTTACTTTCTGACAGAATAAATTACAGAGAAGACTTAATTTGTACTATGGTTCAATACAGCCAATTAAATACAGTATGGATTAGAGAGTCATCCGGTGCAGACTTTACCATTAGCTATTTTTAAGGAATAAATTCTACTCTGCTTAGCCTTCATATGATCATCGTGTGTGTGTGAGTGTGAGTGTATGCTTCCTGGAGGCAATACTGCCCACGGGAAAAATACCCACCAGGATTCAAGTACACTAACAACAACAACAAAAATAAAACAAAACACAACAAAACAACAGACAAGCAGAGGCAGAATAAAAATAGATAAATGAAAACACAGTCCTTCACATGAGAAGCAATTACAGTAGTTAAAACCTCACCAGACAAAGGGAGTCCTGGGCTCATTACAAAGGCCTTTCTCTTTTCTAACATGTTCGGGTGCGTTTGTGGCAGTGCAGTGCAGACAAGGCTGAGAGACAGCCTCTGTACCAGCCCCCCAGGAACCCCATCATCGACAAGGCTGAGAGACAGCCTCTGCACCAGCCCCCCAGGAACCCCATCACCAACAAGGCTGAGAGACAACCTCTGCACCAGCCCCCCAGGAACCCCATCACCGACAAGGCTGAGAGACAGCCTCTGCACCAGCCCCCCAGGAACCCCATCACCGACAAGGCTGAAAGACAGCCTCTGCACCAGCCCCCGCGGAACCCCATCTCCGACAAGGCTGAGAAACAACCTCTGCACCAGCCCCCCAGGAACCCCATCACCGACAAGGCTGAGAGACAGCCTCTGCACCAGCCCCTCAGGAACCCCATCACCGACAAGGCTGAGAGACAACCTCTGCACCAGCCCCCCAGGAACCCCATCACCGACAAGGCTGAGAGACAGCCTCTGCACCAGCCCCCCAGGAACCCCATCACCGACAAGGCTGAGAGACAACCTCTGCACCAGCCCCCCAGGAACCCCATCACCAAGTGCTAAATGGAGCAGGTCAGGAGAAATTGTTTCCTGGTGGGCATCCTGAAATCTTCTAGAAAGTTTTCTTGAGGATAAGACCAAATTTTCAAATCACCAGGTCTCTGGATGAAGGGGCTATGTGATAAAGATAAGGACTCTTTAACTGGAGCAATCACGGTTCAAAACCCAGCTCCACTGACATCCGGATGTGCAGCTTTGAATCCTCACTCTGACCCTTTCAGACACGAGTTCTCATTTCTGTGGAATACAAAGAATGTTGCTGGAAAGTTAAAACACAATCACATAAAACATGCCATTTCCATCATCAGAATGAAGAGAAAGCGAAATGTAACTGGAGGAAGATGCTACGTGAAGCTATGGGCAACGAAGGGGCAATAACAGCATCTCTTGCATGGTGTTCTTAGGAAGATTAATAAGTTACTACATAACGTGCATAAAGTCCTGCAGGGCTCCTGGGGAGGACAGCTGACTTCTTGCTATTGGCAGAAGTGCAACTTCTCTAGAGATCTGGTTGACTATGTTTCAAAGCCTTAAAACCATGCACAAAATGACCCTATGATTCCTCTTGTAGGGAATTAATTATCCAGAAATAATGTAACCTGCAGACAAAGACTTGGATACAAATACTTCCTACAGTGCTGTGAGGATAGAGAAAAGTTAGAAATGTCCAAGCATTGAACACTTGCAGACTATTTGAAGAAAATGCATTTTTTCTATACAGTGAAACAGTACGCTGTATGCCAAGAGTATGCAGAAATAGGTGGGATATTTTTTTTGCTATGGAAATAAATGTGCAGCATCCTGTTGAGCTAGAAAAAGCATATTATAAAATAGAATGTTCAGTATGATTCCATTATTTTAAAAAATATTTTATTATTTTTATTTTTTGTGAGTGCAATGCCCACATGTACATACATGCACCCACGGTGTGCAGTGCCCGCAGAGATTAAAAAAGGGCATTGGATTTCCTAGAACCGGAATTATAGACGGTTGTTAGCCACCCTGTGGATGCTGTGAATCGAACCCGGATCCTCTGCAAGAGCAGCCAGTGCTCTTAACCACTGAGCCATCTTTCCAGTCCTAATTTTTTTTTAAATACAGGGATGTCTGTTTATATGTGTATCAGAATTTTGGAAGCCTATTGGTACTATTCTAACAAAAGCTATATTTCAACTGGTGGACTTACTAATGAATTTTACAATATGAGTCTAGTTATTTATACTAATTGTTGCTACAATGAATATTTTATATATTAAGGAAAATATACAATACTTTTCTTTCCTAGGCGAATCCAAAGCACATGGCATCATCTATCCATTTCTGCATGTTATCCTTGCACATTTGGCTCTCATAACCTACTTGCCCTCTTTAATGTCTTTCACCTTGTCCACTGATCGCACTGCTACCCTGGATGCCTAGCTACACAACCATTGTTTCCTACATGAATTAGGACAGTAGCTCTGAATCTCCTTACACACTAAGCTGGTCTTTGCCCTAACAGTCACACCACAGGGTAAGGGGACTGAGAAGTGAAATCTGGCAAATTCGATCAAGGATTTGGTGAAACACATCAAAGGTTTCTCACTGCCCTTGGGTACAGACAGAAATTCCAGAAGGCCCACAAACCCCACCTGTGAGATCTGACCTCTTCCCAGAGAGCTGTCATTGCAGTTCTTCCACTTAATGCCATTTGGTTGCTTTTCTGTCCCTCAAATGGGCCACCTTAGCTGTTTGCCCATGTTGCCTATATGTCACGTGTATACATTTATAGAAAGCTCATCTCTTCTCTGTTCAGACTTAAGTACAGATGCTTGTTCTTAGAAGCTTCTGGACCTTCTGGCACAGCCCAAGCTTCTGAGGCAGCTTTACACCCTGTCAGCCTCTGGGTTTTTCACTGGGGTGAGTAGGTGATGAACCACCCAGTTTGCCATTCTGTATATGAGACTGGGTTGATGAGAATCTACCTCTACCACTAGACCTAGCACCAGGAAGATGACAACACTGTTTCCCCTCTTTTTATAGATCAGGAAAAATGCCTGATACATAGTAAAGATTCAGTACATGTATATTTTTACTTTTACAAATATACATAGAATACAATTTGGCATTTAAGAATGCAATTATGTGGCATTCAGCATTGTCACATTGTTCTGTAATCATCCACCTGCAGTATTTTTCATCTTCTCAAACTGACATTCTGTATCAATAAACAATCCATCACCTTCCCCATTGCTGCTGGCAACTAGCATTCTACTTTCTGCATCGATGAATGTGTCTGTACATATTTTAAAGTGAAAAATCAGAATGAACGATTATGTCAGCAAAATCTGGGGTTCAAGTCTGTCCCCCACCCTCAACTGGCCCTAAGAGCTCTTTTATCTCTTTCTCTAAGCCTTCGTTTTCCTCAGTAATTAAACAGGGCAGTAGGACTCAGTAAATACTCATGTAAATTTTATAACACAAAAATAACTATAACAGAGTTTCTTAGTAGCTCTTGAATCATGTGGTGTAACACACAGATCAGGACAGATGTGTACAAGGTTCTTGCTTAAAACAGGAAGATGAACTGGTTAATTAGTGGAGAGTGTCCTACATTCATGATTTGGTCTAAAATTTCTTTAACAGGCAAAGAGGAGCCAGGTGTGCATAATCTGTTCGAAATCACCAAAGCAACTTGAAAGCAGATTTCTGTCCAGGAGAAGTACAAACCAACCTCAACAAGGAATTTGGTCTCAGCAGTAATTTCCTAACACCGATTCACTCAAAATCCTCGGGCCCACAAGCAACAGTGTAGCTATGCCCTTATCACAATCAGTTGGACTGGCTATCCTCATGACTCACCGCTCATTTATTCTCTTATGTACATCAGGCTCTGGACATGCTAAGCAGACCATGATGTGGTCCTGGCTAACGCCAGCAAAGGAGAAGGGTACATGTGTACATGGGTGCATGGAAGGGAAAATTTCATTTCTTGTACATTATGCAGTCCTGTCCCCGTTTCTAGAAGGCATGTGATATGATGTAAAGGGTTCAATTCTTCTGCGGCTTTGTGGCCATGGGGAAATCACCTTATTCATGGAGTTTCAGGTTCCTTTTCTATAAAATCAGAGGATCCCTTCCTCAAAGGGTTAGGAGATGGACCACTTAATCTATCTAGCGTATCTCGTCAATGGAAGACTCTTAGGGACATTTTCCTAGGTAACTGAGTTAAAGATTCTCAATCTACTGTCTCTGCATTATAGACTGGCTACATTGACAGCTGTTCAGGCACCTAGAGCGTTCAAGGCCTTGGGTGAGGCTTGCCTGGGGCTAACAGAGTAACAGTCTGTGACTGACCAGAGAGTGGCAAAAGAATGCCTGGGCGACTGAGCCACCGCAAGGAAAGAAAAGATCTGAGTTAGTTTCGGACTCCTTCAGTTTTCAGTTGCAGTGTACAGCTGGTTTATTGTCACAATAACTCTTGTTGGAAATGCAATTCTTTTATAATAGCTCTAGGACCATATCTATGTAATATATATATATATTTATCAGAATAAACTAAGAACATAAGTACACTGTTATTAAGCAAGCAAGATGGTCAATGAAAGAAAGAAGAGACATGGATATTTTTTAAACTAAGGAGATCTTGTAATGTTAAATTTGAATTGGAAATATCAACATGAATATATGATTTAAAAATATATCCCTAGCACTGTTTGTTGAGAGGTCCTAGAAGCAACGAAACCCCAGCGGCTATGAGCCTTCAGGTGTAGCTATTCATGACCTAGCTATCTATTTATCTATCGATTGCTTAACCTATCTAGAGCCAGAGAAAGTAAATATGGCAAAAGGTTAAGTTTTAGAATTATCCTTTCAAATTTTCTGTGTGGCTGATCATATAATGAGTAGGAAAAAATAGATTTTAGTGGACCCCTACCTCTTCCTCTCGTTCTCGCTGGCATCTTCATTTATAATGTGAGATGGAAAGTTGTGATGTGGGGGTGTCAAGTGACTCTCAGCATGCTCCCCTTCTCCAGAGAACGGGAGAAACCAACACGTGGACCACTGCGGTGACTGCACTGAAAGCAGGTGAGTCAGAAGGCCTCTATGTGTCCACTCAAGCAACCACTGCCCCCCAAGCACAAGAGGGTCTTTAAAGGGGCAGCGTGCCTAGTAGTACTGAGCAGCACAGCTGCCGCTCTGCTGAGCTCTCAGCTCCACCTGCAGCTTGGTTATCACCCAGTCACTTCCTGTTTGTAATCACATTTTTAAATGTTCGGATTGACTGAGCAAGGAAACAATCTCTATCCTTGAATAGTTGGTGTGGGGGACCCCAAACTTAGAAGCTTCTCTCGTTATGTGTAAGGATCCAGATTTTATTTTCACTATATTTAAAAATGGTACTGTTCAGAGAGTTCCTATTCTATTTTAGGCAATGTGTGAGGTAGTCCATAAACACAATTCCCATTTATTCATTCATATATTTCGCCCATCCAATAACTTCACAGATGGTTTCCTCTACTTTCATTCTCAAGTAATGGAGACCCAGAAAGGTTACATAACTTATTTTGGATCCCAGAGCTGACCCTGGATTTCTGCCAGGCACGGCTGGCTCCAAATTCCAACAGTCTCTGTGCCCCAGAACACAATTTTTAATGCACTTTACTGGCTTGTATTTTCATTTTCCTAAGATTCTTATTTTTATTTCTGTTTCTTTCTGCATGAGGAATCCTAACAACCACTGTAGGTACTTCGTATTGTAACCAATGATTTCAACATTTTAGCTCATGGTATAAAATTATTGTAGCAAGTAAGTAAATGAGTGTGGGTGAATGAACTAAACAGCATGTTTGCCACAAGTCACTGCAGAAATGAGGTCATTATATTTAATGGAAAATTACTTTTATATTGTCACCAATTTGAAATTAACCTCTGCCTTAGTCAAAAGAAAGCTTTGCATCCTAGACAGAAACGTGCAAGAAAGTGAACCGATCACATGCAGTCAACGGGAGGAAGGCTGGGGACCCAGATTACCATGTCTTCCTTCAGAAAGTGAGGAGAGAGTGGGTGATGGCTGGGCAAACGGTGACTTTCACGATTCATACTAGTAAGGCACTGGTGCTGAGGCAAGACATGACTTTGGTTAGACACAATCAGAACTGGAAAATGAAACTGCCATGAGCTACTTTTGTCATGGAGACAGAGCACTCAGCTTCCTTAAATATGTGTCATCAAACATAACTCCACTAAATTGATGTGAGAATTAATGTGTAAACTTCCTGGGGTTCTGCCTGGCACATAGGGGTACCTAATAAATGGTGGTTGCTGCACAATTCTAAGATTCTGTGCTTGAAATTATGTGCCCCTGTTCCACTCTTCCTCCCTAATGTATATGTTGAAGTCTTAAATTTTTACACCTCAGGATGTGACTTTATTTGGAAGTAGTTATGACAGACATGGTTAACATAAGTCATACTAGAGCAGGATAGAACCCTGATCCGATATCACTGGTCTTTATACAAGGGGGAAACTGAATCAAGATACCAATACATAGAGAACCCCACAGGATGATTGTGGCAGGAATCATGAGAGTGTGTTGATAATCTATGGGATGTCAGAGATGGCCAGCAAGCCACCAGAAAAGGTGTCCACCTTACAGCTTAGAAAGAACCATCCTGTAGACACCGGCCTGAGATTTCCAGGTTCTGGAGACAATGGCTCCAATTTCTCTCATTGCCCTATACGCAGTACTTTGATGTAGTATCCTTAAACTACTTTATTTCTAGGCCTCTTTCCTTAAGAAAGGTTCCAGAATGATATGGTAGTGAGGCAAGGGTTAAAGGAAACTGGCACTGGGATGACGGACTCTGAGGTACCTTGTCCTGTGCCTGCTCCCTCGGCCAGCCTCCATGTTCCCATCTGTGGAACGAGGAGGCAGGAACGTGCCTTCACTTGGCTGTTTTTCAGAGTGGAATGGCAGCCCAGTAATAGTTCCGCTATTACTGTCAGGCCTTGCTCCTGCCATCGGAAGCTTGCAGTATAGTGCAGCACCATGCAATTTACAGCTGCATCTGTCCAATTAGTTCCCATTTAGTGCTGTGCAGCATTCCCCAAATACGCCGCAAACCACAGTGGCGGTGGGCTAAGCTCTTGGAGCACAAGGATCAATTGTTTCTCTTACACTAATTGGTCCCATGATTTGTTAGGTTGTTGCCTTGGAAAATGAACTGTCAGTAAAGGAAATTAGTGCAAAATTGTCCCCTTCTTCTTTGGAAAGGCGTCAGCACAGTCCTACAGCCATCTCCTCCAAACTGCCTTGGTGTTTTAGAGGTAAAACGGACATGAATTCATAAATTCTCATCTTCCCTTATATAGTTTTCCCATTTGAGATGACAGGACTGGGGCTTGGAGTGGTTAAGCAACTTGCCCAATCAATTTTCAATCAATGGGGTTGAAATGCAGTACGATGCCAAGCTTTGTGCCCTTTGTCTACGGCAGGTCATGTCCTGGCTTTGCTCAGCTGTATTTTGTCCTCCCCTCCCTTCTTTTATTTAAAAAAATATATATTTTCACCTCTGTGCCAGACTCTAGACAGCTATGCCCACATGAAGGTGGTCACAAATCCCAATGTTCTCTGCAGCAAATACCACAGGCAGTGGCCCAGACCTCACAGGCCCCATGACTCAGTTCTAGTAAGTGAACACGTGGCTTGACCCCCAAATTACCTACCAGAACTGTGCTGGGGTGCAAAGGTCGGGCTGGAAGACCCTTGTTCTTCATCTGCTCATCCACACCATCACAGACAAGGTCAATGTCGGCAAAGACCCCCTTCCTTGACTTCCTAGTGCACATTATGGTCTATAATTCTTTCATGTGCCTGATCCCTTGGTTAACATCTGATTCTTCCATTAGATTAAGACCAGGGAAGTAATTCCATGCCACTTTCTGGCTCTCTATCACATCTCCAGCACCTAGCATAATGTCTGACGTGCGTGTGTGTGTGTGTACTTAGTCAGTAATGACCTGTTGATAATTCTCCAGATCTCTCGGCATGTAGTTTGGTGTTAACTTATGGCAAAATCTGAGTGAAATGTGCCAATGTAGGCTAGTTCCGGATTGTCCTTGGTTCTGCAGTTTCTTCTCCACTGTATGATGCAAGGAATTCAGTCACAGGTCTGTGCCATGCTTGAGGTCCTCGTTTGGCTATCCTGGAGTACCACATTGCAGACTGCATGGCCATCTTAGGTGCTTAGAAGATATTAGTGTCTGAGTGGTACTTGGCAGGACAGAAATAACCCCGGGCAAGAGTTAATTAGCCTGTCCTTTCAATCACTGAGAGACTACTATGAGTGAGATGCCACAGAGGCACAGGACACAGGAAATACACACGAGCTGACCTGAGGCAGCCCCCACCCTCCGGGAGCCCACGGTCTGGTCTGCAAAAGACACTCTGGGCCAGGGACAAGTATGAGAGTCTGACAGGTTCTCAGAAAGCCAGAGATGCTGAGACTGAGTTCAGGGAGCAAGCAGCTGGGGTGGCTGGTTTCACTAGCCAGGACATAACAGGCCAACACACACACGATAAGGAGTAACTATGGGAGAGGCAGTCACTCAAGGCATGGGCAGTAGTGGCTGTCAAGACCAGGGCAGAAGCCACTGACTTCAGGGAATTCTGAAGGTTTCAAGAGTGACCCATAGGCATGCTTCAGTGTGAGGTAATCTGTGTGCAAAACTGCAGAACAACATGACACCCACCAGTGACCTAAAGGAGAGAGAGTGTCAGTGTAAGAGGCCTGGGCACAGCATCTTGGGGATTCTATGGCAGTTTCAGGGTGAGCCATCAAAAAACTGGCATTCTGGCCTCCAACTTGTTTAGCTGACCCACCAGTCTCTAAGTCCCTTCCCCTTTTAGAAGCCTTGATATTATGCTCTGCAATCACCTGTTTATTATCTCCACAACTCTCCTCTACCTGGTCGGTTTCCACCTCTGAACAGTACCAAGGTCAACGCTCACTGGCTGGTGTGCTGACGAGGGTTATAACACAGAGGATGGAAAGTGACCACCACTGGCAGCCTCTCCTGACGAGTTTTGGCTCAGGTTCTCTGAGACCCTTTCTGGACGAGGTCTCTACCTCAGCCTGCAAAGACATGAATAAACACGAGCATAGCTTCCGTAGTCAAGGCCCATGTACCTAGGATGACCCTACCTAGTCCCTCTGGGTTGACTCCCTGAGAAAATTCCAGGCTGTCAAAAGATCTGTTCTAGCCAACACCTGAAGAGAGGGCCCTTGTCTCCCAGCCTCTTAGGGAGGGTCAGAGCCTCCATCCCAGTGAACAAACCTACGTATGTTTCACAAAGCCCATCTCCACTTTGAGCTTTTTGTAATTTTGTCCTAACTGTTCATTATTCCTTTTGTCTCCTCTGTACAAAGAGCAAAGTTGTATGGCTCTTTGCCCAGCCAGTAGTTAATGAGCAAATCTGCTCCACTATTTTAATGAACATGGGGCTGGGCTTATCTCTGACACTACACACAGTCCTCACAATCTAGACCTACAGCTTGAGATCTAGACTTTAAACGTAACTTATGTACCATCTCATCTGTTATGACATGACCCCAGATTCTGAGGCAGACTGGGTGGAAGAGAGTAACTGAAGTCCCTTGGCTAAGAGCACAGGTTCTAGAACCAGGCCTCTCACAGCTCTGTACCCCTGGGCTGGGCACGGGTAGTTTGTCTACTTTCTCACTTATATGATGGGAATAACTGTCTCCACTTCAGAGTTGTTAGGAGAACATGAACTCACATTCATGACAAGCTAAGTTCATTGACCAAAATACAGTTAAGTGCATAAAGGATATGCTGTTTCAAAGTTATTCAAAGTATATCCTAGCAGACAGTAACTTCTCTGCTTCTACCCCTCACCTAGAGCCCGTCTTGGTGCATAACTGGCACTTAAGGATGCTTCTAGAGTCGATGACCTGAGTTAGTAATGCTTACATCTGCTTTCTTAGCTCTCTGTGCTTCTCAGTTTTGTCCCAGACTATCCCGTGACTGCTGGTTTGTGTCCACAGCAAGCATGCATGACACTAGAGTTTACAGTGCACAACATGGAACTGAACATATGAGGCACATGAGCCCCTGAGTGGGGCCCTCCTCTGGGGACGAGGTCAGAAGAAACCCTTGCAGCTCCTGGGGTTTATTGATCAGAGGCAAAACTTGGCTTGAGACTGCCACCACTCACTTTTCCTTTGTGTATCAGAATGGGATGAGGGACAAAGTGAGAGGAGTTTTGAAATGAATAATAAGATCTTCAGAGTGAGGCATATAAAAGAGCTGAGCTAAAAATACTCCCAGAGCATCTGGGAAGCATAAGGATTAGCAAGGCGCCTTTAATTGCAGCAGAACAAAGACCCCTGCTGAAGGGGACGTGTCCCTCACCAGTTGCACCTGTAAGCAGGTAAACACCAGGAAGAAAACACAGGCTGTTTATTCGGAATGCCCTCACCCCACTTAGGGAAATTAATTCCCATGGTGAGGCATCTGGCAGTTTCCTATCTCTTGGGTACAACAGGAAACATGAAGTAAGGAGGCCTGCGCGGGGGAGGGGAGTAGCCCACTTGGGAGCACCTCCCAAATTCCTAGTGCTTTTCTTACAGAATCAGATGTAATTCTCTCATTACTAACCAATCCCTTATTTGACAGGAAGGTTATTAAGGCTCCACGAGGTGAGTTTGCAGGCCTCAGATGGGGAGGCTCAAGGACCTCCAGTCGCTCCCCGTTCCCCAGTTCAGGAGCATGACAATGTGCTCATTCTTATCCATTTCCTTTGTTCAGTGTGTCTGGATTGAGATGAACTCAGATACATCTTCTACGTTACTGATAAACCATTTAAATGTCCAACCATTCACCCATCCATCTTGACCTATTTTGATTTGAAATAAAAAACTAAAACAGAATCCTTCCCTTTGCTTCTGTGGGCTACAGCATATAAGACAAACACCTTCCTGCGCCGTTCTAGGCTCTCTGGCTTTTAATAGTTAATAGCACTTCATATTTTTATGTGCAAAATGCTTATAGAGTCTTAAATTTATAACTTACTGTCTCATGATGAAATGAATACTTTTAGCTAAGAGAGGGTAAGTAGTCTGCCCAAACTCACATGGAGGAAGCAGTAGACTGCAAACTGGCATGTTCAAGTTGCCTTGCTTGGAATTCAGAAGTACAAGCCCTGCCTACATCCCCTTGGTAGAACAAGTAAGTGTTGAGGTTAAGAATATGGACCCTGGAATCAGAATCCCTGGTTCAAACCCTGACTCTGCCTGAGCAGTTGTACACACCCCCTCTGTGTCCTGCTCATTCATTCAACTATCAACTGACTGAAGATTTGAACTGCCTTGTAGAGCTGTGGCCATGCAAAAGCTTACGGAACTCGAGTCTTAAGCTTAAGACAATTCCTGGGACCTACAATATGATGTGCTGGGCCTTTGCTGATTTGAGTTTTAATATCTTTCAGAATATTTTTCAATTTTCTTCCCTCCTTCAGTAGAGAGGACCCTGTTGCTGACTCTGTAGAGGCAGTCAGGAAGGGGTGGAGTTAGGATTTGGATCCAGGCTGCCTGACCCATTCAGCTCTGTCACAGAGACTCCAGCTTGTGTTTCTTCTGCTAATGACACATGGATTAGATGCATAAAAGGACCAGGGCTGAACCTCTCTGTTGGGACTTGAAGAAGTATACTCCCTAGTAGGGAAGCAAAGCCACAGTGAGCATATCCCACTCTCCAGGGAACATCAGTTCTCACCATCACATAGATGTGTTGGCTCAACATCATTCACTTCCTAGGGACCCCATGGATCTAGTGCTGAAACTGACATGGCCCCTGCTCCTCCTCTGTGCACCAACTAGTGGGAACCCAGCATGATTAATAGCCATGTGGTATTCCAGCGGGGGGGGGGGGGTGTTCCCAGAGAAAGTACAGAGCGAGAAGGGAGCCAGGTGTCTGTGATGGATGCCATGCACACTAAGGGAGAGTCCTGAGTCCCTTCTTCTTGAGACATTTGAAAACTCTCATAGTTTACTTTCCCATCCTCATAATAATAATAAGAGTAATAATAATAATAGTAATGGCAATCCTTCCAAGGCACAAACTAAGAGTGGTTCAGAGGAATGGCTTTAGTCATGTCATTCATAGGAGGGAAAGAAGAACGAGCGAAGACCAGACAGTCTCATGGCAGGTGCCAGGGAGACCTGGACTTCAAAAGCACCTCTGTGGTTCCAGGGCTGGGTGCTTCTCTAGGCTGGTGGGGTTCTGACCCTGACCTGAGGCAGAGAACAGACCTGGGCTCAGGTAGAGCCAGAGGAAGGTAGCAACTCCCTGCTGTCCCTGCCTGCACGACACAGGTGCAACCGAGGTTGAATCTGGGGGCCACCTGCTCAGAGAGTGTCATCCTGGATGTTCTCAGCCCTGAACTTTTCATACCCCAAATGATGTGTGTGTAATCTGAATGCCTAGTGAACCCAGATCCAGATTGATGGTCACAATTCACCATCTTGTCTGTACTGGAGTGACATTTGTTATCTAACCTGCAGTATGAGGTCTGAGAGCCCTAGTTTTGTCATCTGAAAAATGGGATTAATAAATTTGTTCCTTATAAGTTGACTGTGGAAAGTTAGAGTGATGTTGTAATTCCATCCATTTTCATGTTGTTGTAAGTATGTGTGGAAATGAAACAACGCAATGTGTTACTTTCTATGCTAACTAAAAATAATAATTAAAATTTTAAATTAAAAAGAAAATTATATTATATCCCAAAACAAAATACCAGCCTTATAGTAAATTTCTGATAAACTGTTGGGTAAGTACAGACCAAATGACCAATATGACTGCCATGTGCATTCCTATGGTCCCTGCTTCTGGTGGGACAACAACCCGCACACTGTGATCCCTGAGTTCAATGAGTTGACCATCCAGAAGAGCACATTGGGTATTTAGGAGCTCAAGCACTCAAGAAATCGCAATTGCAATCTTCACAGATTTTAGTTTTTGCTTTCTCCCTATTACACAGAGTGTCATGTCTTTTATCCTTCCATGTTTTCCTTCCTTTGGTAATATTTACTGAGTTGTAGGAGTCCCTGCTGCAGCTGCTCTGGCTGGTAGTGTTTTCTCTTTTCCTTGCCCCCCTCAAAGGAAGGGACCATCTCCAAGTTCAGCTCACAGCCTCATACAGCATTCTACCTCCTTCATAACTAAAGCCCATGTGTGTGTATGTGTGTATCTGTGTATGCTTACATGTATATGCAGGTTTAGATGTGTGGCAGTCAGATACCGAGGTTGGGTTTCTTCCTCAGGTGCATTTTACCTTATTTTTTGAGAGAGTTTCTCACTGAACCTGGAGCTCACCTACTCTGCTAGGCTGTCTGGTCAGTGCGCTCCGGGGATCTTCCCATGTCAGCCTCCCAGTGCTGGGATCACAGATGCATACCACCACACCTGAGTCCTGGGGACCTGAAGTCCTGATAAGTATTTATCAACTGAGCCATCTCCCAACCCCATATTTGAGCCATTTTAATGGTAAAACCCAAACTCTTTTTTGTTTGTTTTTTTGCTTTACGTTATACACAAGATTTGGTTCCTAAAATCATTATCTACTTGAATATCTACAGAGCCCAGAAGACTTTATGTCAGAAGAGTTTTTTAAATGATTAAGGAATAAAATTAGTTCTTTGAGAATTTACATATGCATATAATGTAGTCGGATTATTCTACCCCCGCCACATTACCTCCCATCTCTGTTCTCTCTGTCCTGACAAGTCCCATTCCCCAATTCATGATTTTTGGCTTGATACTGTGACCCATTTAGTTCAACCAGGGCCATCTATGTGACCTGTTGGATTGTACCTATCCCCTGAAATGTGTACACCAGTAGGTGTACAATTGAAGGCAATGACTTTCTGTCTCCCTGAATCTTTCAGAATTGGTTCAGCAGGGAGGGGTGGGGGGTGGGGGGTGACAAGGGCACAGGAGAGAGAGCTGACCAAAACGAAACCGTACGGAAAAAGCCATACTGAAAACTATTATCCTGCAACCAAAGTAAAATAAGGAACATATAAAAAGGGAGACATCTTGCTTGGATGGAAAAATCTGCTCCTGGAAGCCTTTGGTTATTAAGCTACAGCTTTCAGTAGGAGGAGGCCTTAGGAAGTTTGGATGTATAATGCTTGGAATGGCCAGTGTCATCTGTAAATGACCACTTTCTGCATGCTTCCTAAGGATGAGGATGAGTTCAATCTTAGACCTCCTAAAACGTCCTTGGAGTGCATGTCTCGGAGCTTCTCCTGCACCTGGCTTCCTGGACTTCCTTGCGGGGTTGCATTGCTGGGCTACATTCACTCCTGACTCTCTTTTTCAGGCCACACCAGGACTGCATGTAGCAAATCCCTGGAGTCTGAGCTAGGTAATCATCAGGAAGTAGAGTTCTATGCATTCTGTTTCCAAGACTTCACTGATAATGAAAGTCTCTTGCCAGATCTACTGCAGAAAAGCAACGCTTGCACTGAATGTGTACAGAATCTGCCTCTATCTTGCCTCATCGATCACTCACCTTGAGTCCTTGCTTCTGATGTTCCCACGATTTCCTGTTAAAAGCTCTTTTTTCGCTACAGTATTTCAAAACTGACCTATAATGTTTCTCCCTTTGGCTTAGCTGACCTGATTGGCTCTGAGACCATTAGGCCTGCCCTGGTATTGACCCTGGATATTCACCAAGACCAGATATAGGGCAGTATTCAGTGAGAGCCAATGAGACTCAGACACTCAGCACAGCCTCTTCAACTCAGCACAGCCTCTTCACAGAGATGGGACTCCCACCCTGCCAGCCCCACACAGAGCAAGAGCCTCATTTGTCTCTTAAGATAAGCCTTACAGGAATGTTCCTTTACCCCAGTTTACCTGAAGGTTCTGCCTTTCTACTTTGTCTAACATGGACTGAGGCCCAGTGAAGCTGTGAGCCTTCACCCTAGATCAGAGAAATGGAGGCTACAGTCTGGAGGCACATCTTCCAGGACTGGGAGTTTTCACACACGTCTATGTAAAGTGCCCAACTTGATACAGAGTAGGAACTCAGCATATTTATTATATCAAGCAGGGGGGCATTCTAGGATGGGAGGGAACCAGCACTATAAAAAGCATAAAGGTAGAGAGCAAGGAGGGGATTCTGGGTCATGATGGAAGACTCTAAACACATATAAAGAGAGCCTCAAATGCCAGGGTGAGAATCCGCAACTTGACATACCAGGGACAATATGCTACATGTAATTTGTGACACAAGTGAAAGCAAAGCCCCCAGAAAATGCATTAGTTCCACAGGGAAGAATAATGTTTCCCACAAAATAAATACAGTGATGTCGATGGTAAGGAAGATGATGCTGAGGAGAGCATCATCCCAATGACAGGTGACAGTGGATGATGCTCTCTGAGTGCTTTCTTCTTACCAGTCACCATGCTCACAGTATACACACATTATGTCACCTCAGCCGAAGGAGACAGTAGGAGGTGTGCTGCTAACCCCAGCAGGTAATGATAAGGAGGCAGAAGCCGGGAGGCTGTACTTTACTTCAGATCAGTCATCTGGAAACAAGGGTGCTGGGACCTCCACCAGGTCTTCTGGACTCCAGGGCCTATGCTTCATTTGGATCCACAAAGCACATCAATTTTCTATCGTCAAGCTCTTTGCTTAAAAGCTTACTTGCTCATCTTTCCTGCCTGCTCTCAGAGTGCTGCTCTCAGAAATGCCTAAAATAAAAACACTTGAGTCCAATAATAGACACCTCTTCTGTGAGAGATATATTTAAACTCCGCTGCAAGGGAGAGAACGTGAAAAAAAATTAAATCCAGCAAAAGGAAAATTGAGTATCCTGGCAACATTTGACAGAAAAATGAAGCCCGTCTGTTCCTCTCCACATCCTTCCATCTGGGGGTCTCCCTTCTGACCAGGTCTCCTTGCCAGAGCCCACATGGCCTGGTAAACTGAGCTCACAGGTTGTCTCCCACACCTACTTTTCCCTATTCAAAGCTGAAGCCCCTCCCCTCAATAGAGCCCTATCATGTCACCTACCTAGCAGACTTTGTCATCTTCATTATTCTTCGAAACTAATTAGTTTGTCTTTATTGTCTGCTTGTCCTGTTTACTATTCTATCAACAGCACCCTGCATATAATAGTTGATTAATACCCCTTAAAAAAAAAATTCATCCACAAGGCATAGCTCAAAAATCCCCAAACTGGGACCAGTTTCTTTCTTGGTTCCCATTTCACTCTGCTTTCTTCCAAAAACTATTTTATTTTATGTGTATGAGTGCATTGTCTGCACGTAGGTAGGTGCACCTGTGTCATGCAATGCCTGCAGAGATCAGAAGAGGGCATCAGATCCCCTGGAACTGGAGTTAAGAATGGTTGTTAGGGGCCATGTGGGTGCTGGGATTCGAACCTGGGTCCTCTAGAAGAGCAGTCAACGTTCTTAACTGCTGAGCCATCTCTCTAGTGCCTCACTCCTCTTTTTAACCCTTTTATCACACTGTATTGAAATTTTCCTGTCTGTGTGTCTCCAGCTAGATCCTATTCCTCGGAAGGCAGGGGCAATGGGGCCTTTTGTCAGCACCCAGACTAATATCTGGCAAGACACGGTGTTAAAATGCTTGTTGAACATCTAGACAGATGAAGCATGCATGAATAAAGAATATGTGAACAAGGATTTTACCTCACAGGAAACTGAAATGCAAACGCACTGCTGGAAGCCTGCGCCTTTAAGACCAGAGGCTTATCATATTCAGAAAAGTGAAGTTAGCTATCGAAGAGCAGTGGTCTGTTACAGCAAAGATTCATCTTTCACTTAAGCTGCATACAAACCTGGGGTCTCAGGGGCTTTCCTGAAATTGCACTTATCCTGCCCAGGCTGAGAGCCACTGGTTCATTCCAGCTTTCATAGCCTTGCAGCTGTCCAGTCAGGAGAGAGAGGACCTGGAGTCATGGCTGATATTTGTGTGTTCTGACCCATGTCACGCCATGTATAGTCAGGTATGTGAGCCCTAACTGAAAGGGCTGGAAACATGGAGGCCACATGACTAAGAGGCAGGCAGCGATGATTCTGGAGGGTGCAGGTACACGGAGCGCATAGAATGACCGAGGTCCAGGCAGTGTCTCTGTCTAATCCAGGAAGTCAGTGATGTCACTCAAGCTGCCTTAAATATTAATTCATTACTGTCTATTTTTAATGTATTTGTCAAGGATATTGTGCTGGATGCTTTAGTTGTCCACCTGACACACCTGGTCTGAGGGAGCCTCAGCTGGGGTTGACTACATCGGACTGGCCTGTGGCCATGTCTGTGGACATTTTCTTGATTGTTGAGTGATGTGGGAGGGCCCAGCCCCTGTGAGTGATGCCACCTCTGGGCAAGTAATCTTGTGTAAGAAAGCAGGCTGAGCGCAATTCCTCCAGGGCCTGTGCTTCAGGCTCCTGCCCTGAGCTCCTGTCATGGTTTCCCTTGATGATGGACTGTGTTTGTCAGCCAAATAAACCTTTCCCTCCCCAAGTTGGTTTTGGTCAGTGTTTTAATTACAGCAGTTGAAGGGAAACTAAGACAAAAAGTTGGTACTGAGAGTGGGGTATTGCTGTGACAGACCTGACCCAGATGTTTGGGGAGGATAGTGGAAGGTTTTGGAGCTTTGGTCTGGAAAAGCCATTGAATATTTAGAGTTTAGTGAGCTGTTCTCTAGAAACTTGGAGAATAATCAGTCATTGCTTTACTGGGTCAAACAATGTTGGTCAGGTGAGGCTGGAAAAACAGAGCAACAAGAGGCCAGCATCACTGAGGTGAAATCTTCTGGGATTTCCTCAGGGTCAGCACACAGAAGACACAGTCCAGAGGGGAGATCAAGCCTCCACCTCAGGCTGGAAGCAGAACTTGGTAATGTGTGAGTTTCCTACGTGGCTCTGGTACTGAATGAGTGTAGGGGTCATGAGAGAATCTGAGGCTTTGCACCCTGAGAGGCCAGGAGAGTCCACTGGTGAAGGAGCAGCCTCAGCTTCAGTGGAGATGCCAGCACACTAGAGGTTCCAGGACCATGGGATGACCAGCAAGGGCAGAAGCAGGTATGGAATGGAGCTGGCCTAAGCCAATGTGTATTGCGGACAGCATAGCCAGAGAAGTGGAGCCGCCGAAGCCCTTTGAAGCCCAGGTCTAAAGTGAATCCCAGATGTCCAGTCTTGAACTACTTTGTTGGACTTTGGTTCTGTTTAAGTGTGTTTGATTGTTCTCTTTTGAAATGAAATAGTAATTAACTTGTTTTGGATTTTACAGGAGCCCACAGTTGAAAAACTTTTAGAAGAGACTTTTAAAGTTGTATTGTTTTATTTTGTGATATTAATATTAACATCATACCTTGGGACTAAGAAATGGAAAGCTTGTGATTTAATAGTGATATATTTGTGTGTCGAGTTGACAAGGGGTCAGTTGTGCTACATAGCTTTATTTGTCAACATGACACACCTGGGTTGTGGGAGCATCAGTTGGGGAACTGCTTCCATTGGACTGGTATGTGGCCATGTCTGGGGGGCATTTTCTTGATTGTTGAGTGATGTGGGAGGGCCCAGTCCACTGTGGGTGGTGCCACCCTGGGCAGGTTGTCTTGTACTGTATAAGAATGCAGGCTGAGCACAGGCCAAGGGAGCAAGCCAGTGAGCAGCATTCTTCCATGGTCTATGCTTTAGGTTCTGTCCCTGAGACCCTTTCTTCCCAAAGTTGGTTTTGGTCAGTGTTTTTATCACAGCTATTGAAGGCAAACTAAGACAGACATAGTTCTCCACCAGTTCTAGCTGAGTGTGCAGGAGGAACAGGGATAAAACGGTAACATTCTACCAAGCTATGAAGCAATCACAGAATCGAAGAACAAAAACAGTTAGGGGCTGTTTGTAGAGTTTAACTTGTACTCCCTGGGGTCATGCGGGGGGAGAAGGGGACGTTCATTGACTGGTTCTAACTTTATCTTATAGACTGTTAATATGGCACTATTTTAGGCTAAAGCTTTTTAACTATTAATTTTACATTTATTTATTCTTTTGTTTGTTTGTATGTATACACGTGGGGATCAGAGGATACCTTGTGGGAGCTGGTTCTTTCCTTTCACCATGTAGGTTCCAGGGATCAAGCACAAGTCATCAGGATTGAAGACAAGTAACTTCACCTGCTGAGCCATCTCACTAGCCCAAAACATTTTAAAAGGTAATCAGGGAGACCCAAGGTAGAGTAACAAAGAATATTGGGATCAGGCTGCCATTTTGTAAACAGAAAAATGTATCCATCCATTTACTCCATCAATAAATATATAATGAAGATTTAATGAGGGGCAGAAACTGTTGGGCATAAAAAGGTTAGGAAAAACAGGCAAAGCATGTGTTTAAGGTGTTTGTCTTAGTTTGCTTTCTATTGCTGTGAGAACCTCAGACTAAAACCAGTTTGGGGAGGAAAGGGTTCATTTGACTTACACTTCCACATCACCATCGTTGTCATCTTTGGTCTTTGAGGGAAGCCAAGGCAGGAACTCAAGGCAGGAACACAGAGGCATTAACCAAGGTGGAATGCTGCTTATTGGCTTGATCTTCTGGCCTGTGCTCAGTCTGCTTTCATATCCAACTTAGCCCGGGGTGGCACTGGCCACTGTTGGCTGAGCCGTTCCACCTCAATTAGCAATTAAGGCAATGCCTCACAGACATGACTGGAGGCCAGTCCAGTGGAGGAAATGCCTCATCAACATGTCCTCTTCTTGATGGGTCAGGTTAACCACTGACACTGTCTAACCCAGTGCTTTTAAGACAACATGTGTGGTATCTCCAAGTCTCAGTTTATCAGCTGTAAACTGAGGACTATGAGGCTGTTGTAGGGACTAAAGGTGCCTTCTGTGTCTTAGCACAATATTCAAGGAGCAGTAAGTGTTCAATAAATGTCAGCTGCTATTATTAGTAGTCATGGCAGCTGGAGGGGTGGAAGTAATTAGCTCCATTCCTGGAACATCGCGAGTACTCAATAAATGTATGTTGAATAATAAATGAATGAAATATTAATACTGCAGGTTGTATGATCTGGATGTGGCCTCTCATAAGTGATCCCCTCTATAGACATTTTGTATTCATTTTGTCCTTACGACTTTGGGGGCTTCTAAAATGGGAAGAGTTGGGGGGGACTCAAAAGATTTATTTAAGATCTACTTCTTTTCAAGTAGTTGATAGTTTAATGTGAAAATGGTGTCAGAAAAAGCTAACAGAATATAAACTCTGACACAAGGGTAAAATATCTACATACATTGGCACATAGAAAATGTTCAGAGGTTACTACGGGTGGTGATTTAAAAGGGCAGTTCTTCTCTGTGGGGCCGAGTAGGCTCTGAAGACACCATGAGAATGGATTGGGAGAGGGTTTGAAGCCAGATTTGTATTTGAACTGATGATAAAGGAAAGGCAGATATAATTGTAAGCAGAGGAATGTAAGAACAAATGTAGAGATGTATGACTGTCAACAGAGGGTCTAGCAGTGGAGTACATGGGATGGTGCATGCATGCAGTCCAGACAAACTTTGATGATAGAATAAGGAACACTGGATGCTCGGCTAAAAAAAAATCAATCTACTATCTGACAATTAAAGAGCAGTGACTAAAAAGATATTAACAGCTAGGTGTGGTGGTGCATATCTTTAATCCTTACTCACAAGTCAGAGGCAGATGGATTGCTATGAGATCAAGGCCAGCCTGGTCTACTTACTGAGTTTCAGGCCAGCTGGGACTGCAGGGAGACCTTATTTGAAAAAACCAAAAATGAGCAGGCTTGGATAATATGGGTTCAAATCCCAGCTCTTCTCACCAACCACAGGATCCTGGGCATACTGCTTAACCTCCCTAAAGTTCAGTGTCCCCATCTGTGAACCAAAGATAAAAATAGACTCTACCTCATTAAATTATTGTGAGATGAGTAGGTTAATTAATCGCTATGAATGCTTTGAATGGTATTGGCACATACTTAGTGCTGTACTGTTGCAGTAATTGTTACTGTCATTTGTGAGATGTCACAGCATAACCAGAGGCTGTACTACCCAACACAATCAGAAATGTTTGTTCCTTTAATTTTATCTGCCTGTCTGAATGCTTTGTCCAGGCACTGAAGCGTAGGAAGCTGGGACACAGATGCGGTCTTCAGGTTGCAAAGACACAGATGCAAAGGAACTTGAAGGGATGGGTTGTGGGACACTGAACTTCCGACTCAACAGACTTCAAGGTGGATCCTGATTACAGAGATGCTAAACTATGAGAACATACGGAAACACAGGACTTTCCACAGACACAGTGGTGCAGGAGTTCCCCCTTCTATGTGGAAGCTTCAGAGATGACTGGACATGATTTGAGGGGTGATGGGATCTCGGAAGGTTGAAGTGGTGGACAGGAAGTACTGGAGCCCATGAGCACCAGCAGGGTGGACAGGAAGTACTGCGAGCTGATAGGCACCAGCAGGGGGCCGTGGGGTCACCGCAGGTGGGGGATGTTCAGGAAATAAGATTCCTAACAGAGAATGCCAAGACCTGAGGCTGAAGGTCAGAAGGTACCTCATGACTGATAATTGTATTCAATACTTTTCAGCCCTTATTCTATACCAGAAACAGTTAATTCTTGCTTCCCTGCGAGGTAGACTCTGTCGGTAGGCATTTCCAGCACTGGGCAGTGACACAGTCAGGATTTGAACTCCATTCCCTCGGGTGCAGGGGCCCACATAACGTTCTAAGTCAGCTACATAGCTTAGCAACTGCTGCCTTGCTATGTGCCCTGTTTGCTTGTTTTTGACAGGGTCTTCCTAGTCCCAGCCTGCCTGAAGCCACTATGTGAACCAGGCTGGCCTCTGTCTTGCAGAGATCCACCTACCTCTGCCTCCCAAGGCCTGAGATTAAAGATGTGCCTGCCTCCTGTCATTGACAGGGGAAACTCCAGCTCAGGGCCAGGTTTGTTTCGGAGATAACTCTGTCTGGGTCCTGGATGCTTAATAACGCTGTCTTCTTGTGAACACTTAGGCTCATTTTCGCAGTTCTTTGACTTACCCCGCACACCTCCACACTTGCTCACCATGAGAGACATGCTCTCTCTCCCATTGTTGGCAAGAACTGGATTTGATTTCTACTCGGGGATTTGGGAACTGCTGCCCAGTCAGATCAAAATGCAAGGCTATGTCCAAACAGGACAGGAAGCAACAGAGTCAAACTTTCTGACTCTCTTCTGTAAACTGACTTTCTAGCAACTGTCCTCCTTTGGTGATGTAATTACTTTGATATTTGAAAACCAGTAACAAATTATGGGAGCCACATAATCAACTGCTAGGTTAATTAGTCACCCTTTGTTGAAAAGCAAACATTGTGTTAAATGTGTGAGTTAATAACGACTTCTCCATCAGCTCTCAGTCTTGTACATTCTCAAAGGCTCAACTTTTGTCCCCGATGCGCGAGCCTCTTTGTCTCCCTTGATAGCTATCTGAACCAGGTCCAATTTTCTCTGGGCAGCCTTAAGTTGCAACAAGGGAGAGGCCTGGATTCCGGCAGGGCCCCTGACATAAAAAGAAAGCTACGGAGGAGGACTGAAGGTGGCGGGTACTACAGCTGGGCTGTTTGTTCATGCGTCTGTTCACTGCTCACATGCGGACTGGCTACCGCCTCTCTCCCACATACTGTAGTGGACACTCTAGACAGAGAGAAGGAAGACAGGCAGAATCCAGGGAGCGCCATCCATGAGCCAGGAGGCTTCCTGGGGCTCTATTTTCTCAGTCCATAGAAGACTCTATGAGATGAGCAGTGCTAGGATTCAGTTAACATAGCTTAAAGATGAGGAAACTGAGGCACAGAGAATTTCATTACTGGCACAAATCCACTGAACTAGTGTGTTCTCTGGCTGGAGTTGAACTGATGTTGCCTGGCTCCAGAGCCTTTGCTTTAAGTCACTATGCCAAGCAGGTCATGGTGGTACATGCTTATAACCCTGGCACTGCGGAGGTTGAGTGTATTAATTGTTTTTTTTCATTCCTGTGACAAAATAACCTGACAAGAAACAACTTAAAGAATGAGGGGTTTGTTCTGGCTTGTAGCTTGAGAGGTTACATTCCATCAGAGTAGAGAGAGCACCGGAGGCTGGCTGGACACGTGTTCACAGTCAGGAATCGGAAAGAGATGAAAGTCAGGGCTCAGCTCTCTCTCTTTCACACAGTCCAGGACCCCAGCACATTGACGGCTACCAGCACAGGTAAGATGAGTCTCCCTACCTCTTCTCACATGATCTAGATAATCCCTCAGAAGAATTCTCCAAGGTTTGTTTTCTAGGTGCTTCTAGACTCTATGAAGTTGATAACTGAGATAAACCATCAGCTCCTAGGCAAGAGGACTGAGTTTGAAGCAGGTCTGGCATATGCAGCAAGTTCCACACCAGCTTGGGTTACCTAATGAGATTCAGTCTCAGAAACAAAACAAAAACAATAATATTAAATGAGTCATGACAGCATATCACTTCCTATGTCAGAGACAAAGAGGAGATCCTGAGGTTCCCAATCTATTGCAGCAATAGACTCGTAACCAAACCAAATACCTATGCAGTATGAGCTTCTTGGTGACAGAATCACACATACAGAAAAGACTGGTTAGAGGATGTTGCCTTCAGTAATGTGCAATCCCCGGCTTCTCCTCCCTCCCTTCCTTCTTCCAAGTTATTACCAACACTTGTCAAACACATTGCTAAGAACCCAAGCTACATTCATTCAACAATGAAGTTCATACAATGTAAAGATGGTTTGAGATAGCTTAAATTCTTGAGAAGGGCTCCAGCAACCATCTTGTGCTGATATTTGATGGATATTATACAGAAACGTTACAATGCCTCCTCATTATATTAAAGCACTGTAATGATTCCATTCTGTAAATAGTGTTTGGAATTGACTGACATGATACCAAATTTGCACTTGCATGCATAATTCTAGCATTTTATTATTAAACCAAGCTCACAGAGTGAGCGCCAGGATTTAAAACAAACAAGAATCTGTAATTACGGCATGTGGATTTTCTTGCCTCCAGCGCCTGCCCAACCATTTTCATCTAGAGGCTTTCATTCTCTTTTTAAAGCTTTTCCTGCTTCCAGTGGAGGCCGCTGACACAAAGTATAGGGTATTATGAAGCTAAGTTCAGGGGCTTCTCTCTCTCCTATTCTAAATGAGGAAGACGTTTTTCATCTCTTGGGAAGTTCATTTTTTCCATGGAATGTTCCTAACTGCTCATTACAAGAGGTCAAAATGCACTTGGTGCCATGTAGCAATTGGGTTTGGTTACTTTTTGCCAGTGTCAGACCCAAGGAAGTTCCAGCCTATGAAGCTGAGAGTGGCCAAGAAAAGGGGGCAGCTTTCTCCTCACACTGGCAGGGACATGGAGGAGATGGAGGCCATCATCATTATGGCTGGATCAAAGACACCCCACACCATGCCTTTCAAGAGAAAATGGACAAAATGATTCTAGAGCTGGAGGTTCATATTAACTAGTAGGTGAGATGCTAGGCTAAAGAGGAAGGACCAATGGGAAGGGGTCGGATAAAAAGCAAAGCCCCAGGGAGGTTCAGGAAGAGAAGTGGTGTGGCATTGATGAGGGAAGACAGGAAATGCAGAGGTGCTAAGGCCCCAGCACTCTATACGTCACATTCAGTACTTTGGGCTTCAGCCTAAGAGCAAAAAGAAGTCACAAAGGGTCTTTAAGTAGGAGAGAAATATGCGCCATGTAACGCATGGCCCTCTGGTTCCATGCCCATGAATTCAACTAACTCTATCAAAAATGTGTCTGTACTGAACAGGAACATGTATTTGGGGTCATCATTCTCTACACAATGCAGTATGACATACATTTCCTCAGCTTTCTCATTATATCATGTATAATAAATAACCTGGAGATGAAAGTACGTGGAGGATATGTGTAGGTTACATGCTGTACGGCTCCATTCTGTATTGTAATGGCCTCGGAAAATAGGATGAAAGTTTACATTTTTGCTGTTCGAATAGACTTAAAGTTTACCTGTGCATTCTTGCTCAGCCCCTCCCAGGGACATACCCAGAAAGAAGTTAACTCATAAATTCCAGGAACTGGCCTGACCACTAGTCCTGAGACACCCTGATCTGGAGGGAAAGCTGTGAATAACTAACCACCTAATCTGCTTCTGTGTGATAGTGACAGCAATGTGGTGGGGAAATTTTTAACTACTGGAAAACACCTGATTCTTTAAGAAAACAGTTAAATTGCAACCCGTTGCTGTAAAAGCTTCTTTCCAAGCTCGGGGCGCGATCAGTGCGCTTGCTTCTGAGTTAAGCAGGCCCGGAGGTCGGCTGAGATGAAAGACCACACTACTTCATCCCCGTGGTATGGGACCTTTTATCCCAACCCCTGACACATAAGGAACTAGAGCATTTGCAGATCTTAATTCTAGAACCAGTTGTCAACAATATCAGAGAGTGGCTAGATGTTAATGAGATCACTGTGGCTTGATTTTGCAGAATGGATTGAAAAGACTCCAGAAGGGCCACAGTAGGGACACCTGGCAATAGGCTCCTACAGTATCCAAGAGAGAGATGATGGGCAGTGGGGTGACATTCTTCAGGAAATGTGGGTAAATTTGTAGACTGGTAAGAAGCAAATTCAGTAAGTCTCACTTTGGTTAACAGTTGTGATCAAGTATATTAGACAGTTTTCTTGCTGCTATGACAAAATAGCCGATATTAAAGTAGTAAGGGTTTGTTTTCCCTTACAGTGTGAGGGAATACAATCTATTAGGGTGGAGAAGTCCTGGCAGCAGGAAGAGGAGGCAGCTGGTCACACTATATCAGCAGGCAGGAAGCAGACAGAGAATAAGAAGGAAGGCCATACCATAAGAGCTTCAGGCTCACCTGAGAGACTCACTTCTTTCAGTAAGCCTCCACCTCCTGTTAAAATAGCCCCACAGCTGGGAGCCAAGTGTTCAAACACATAAGCCTATGGGGAAGATTTCATACTCAAACCACAGCATCCTGCTCTTGGTACCTGTAGGCTGAAACCATCTCATGGCACAAAAATGCATTTATTGCAACTTTCAAGTCCCTTTAGTCTTTAAAATATTTTATTATTATTTTTTATGTGTATGAGTGTACTGTCTGCTCGTATGTAAGTGCACTTATTTTGTGCAGTGCCTGCAGAGGTTAGAAGAGGGTGTCGAATTCCCCTAGAACTGGTGTTACAGACAGTTAGCCACAATATGGGTACTGTGAATAGAACCCAGGTCCTCGGCAAGAGCAGCCAGTACTTTTAATCACTGAGTCATCTCTCCAGTCTCAGTTCCTATAGTCTTTAACAGCCTCAACACTGTTCAAAAGCCCAGTCTCTTCTGAGATGTGAGGCAATTTTTAACTGGGAGTTTCTTTAACATCAAGACACAGGTTACCTACTTCCAATGCAGAATGGCACACAGTGAATGTTCCTATTCCTAGGAGTAATAGTCGGGGTATGTCAAGGAAATAATAGGCCAAAGCAAGGCCAGAACTCAGCAGAGAAAACACCAAATTCTACAGATTCATGTCTGGCATCTAGGGCTCATGGTGGAATTATCTGGCCTCTAATGGGCTTACATAGCACCCCCCCACCCCCGCGGCCCCACCCCTGCCGGCCTCACCCAGCTCGGCTACCTGCCACACACACAGCCTTTCTTTTGGGTTGACTCCTTACACAAAGCTTTCCCCAACAGGTCACGGTGCTGAGATCTCTAACATTCTGGGGTTTCTACTTCACCATCACAGCTCTACAAAGTGGTCTTTCAGGGCTGCTCTGATCCTGCCACACACTGTCTACTTGGGAGGCTCTCTAGAAATGTGGTGCAAGACTCCATGACTCATTCAGTCCTGCCGCTGCCATGCCTGAAAATCTAGTACCGTGTAAATGACCTGTCAGTTCTGCCACGCCAGCTCAGGATGGAGCCTGGTCCTTTTGGACCACAGCTGCACCAGCTTCTATGCAAGGACCCTGGAGAAATACCTCTTTGGGCATTTGTTTTTGGATAGGAAATTCCTTCAGTTGCATTCTCAGTTCAGGCTCCATTTTTACAAATTGGAGTCTTTGGTAGGTGGGCTTTTGTTGTCATAGTACAGATCAAGATTCTATCTAATAGGAATAATCTCTAACAATTAAAGACTCTTTTTCAGCACTGGACTTTCTGAAACTTTAAGGTTGATCATGCGTTTTCCCTTGTCATGTGAGAAGAGCAGAGCTCACACACTGCCTGTGCTCAGTGTATGTATAAGGTAGGGCTGTGGTGTCTGCACCAAGACTTTCAACCAGCACAACTGGTTGAAATGGTAACCCAGGGCTAGGCCTTGGGAGGAGGAGGCTTGAGATCATGAGATCATTTGTTATTGAAAAGTGTGCCAAGGGATATGGGAGTGGGTCCTGCAGATAGGTGTAGACGGGGCATTGGGAGGCCAGGTCAGAGAGAAAGCACCTAGGCCTAGGCTGTGTCCCTGACTCTCATAACAATCTGTCCTTATTCCTAAACCTATTCACCAGGCTTCACCTAGGTCAAACCCTTTGCCACAAACTCCAACATTTGTTCACATTTGAAAATTATCAGAGCCACGCAGAACTGGAGGGGATACTGTGGGGTCTGAGTTCACCTAACCCATGACTCTGACCCAGGCCATCCATAGGTTTGGGGTCTGGATGGGCAAACCCGGATGCTTTACACATTCTTTCCATTCTATCCGGTGTATAACGAACACCCCAAGTGAAGCAAAAATACCTCTATGGTGGGAGCATGTCGGGAATGGGGGTGATGCAGTGTGGGCTCACTAGACCCTCGAGCAAAGGAGGAAGGGATGTACTTTTCAAAAAGGCAAGCCTCAAAGAGCCTGGAAAAGAACAAAGCCCTTTCAAGCACTTCTCTTTCTCTGTGTGTCTTTCTCTCCTTGTCTCTCTCTAGTATGCTCTTTCTCTTTCTCTGTCTCTCTCTATGTGTTTTCTATCTCCATATCTGCGGCTCCAAGGAGAGGTGGAAGCAGCCTCAGTCCTCTCTCCCCACCCCTCCCCCGCAGGTACCTGTCACAATGTGTTATTACAATTCTATATTTCAATTAAAGCAATGTAGCCAATTTAAAAGTTCTGCCGTGTGCCACTCACAACACAGAGATCTAAGAATTCAACTCACACATTTTAATACCCGCTTTTTCCTCCTTCTCATTTTCATGTAAATCAGGTTGAATGCTGTCTTTTTTCTTCTTCCTCTAATCTAACCCTCAAAATACAATGCCAATTAAACAGTCTGTGCAAAGACAGCCTCCAAAACTCAGCATGATTTCACCATGCTACTTTGATTTTTCCCTTAAGTTCTCTCTCTCTCTCTCTCTCTCTCTTCCTTTTCTATTTTTGAGGGCTAATCTCATATGAACTGTAGTTTACTTCTAGGCAGATGTGGGGCTGGAGCACAGCAGGCCTGAATGCTGTCTCTCATATTTTGAACTGGCTTAAGGGAAGACAACACAGTTGTGTCCCAACTGGACGCTTTGTGTCCAGGATCCCCAGACTGCTAGATCTGCTCACCTTCACAAGCCTCTGGAGCCTGAACTATGCACTACAAAGACCGGCAGCTGCAATGCTGGACTGTCATGTCTGCCAAGGCCCCTAGTAAACACTCAGTTCCTCCTAGTTTCTTTCCTTTCCTTTTAGGCAACAGTAATCACATCACGTTAACCTTTTCTAACACAGAAACGAGATCTTAAATGGCATACAGAGTTCCTGCTATTTGGTATTTATTTGATGTCTTGAGATCTCTCTTCCTGTTCACTTCTTCCTCTGACAACCGCTCCCCCAACCCCAGGATTTTCTCTGTACTGAGTGTTTGGGGGGGAATTTTTAATTCCTTTAATCTCAACAAGGCACAGACTCATTAAAACCATTCCTGTACAGGGGGTGGGAGGAGCGGGTGTTCTGTTTGCCCAATTTAAAGGCTTCATCACAAATTTTAGGTCATTTCCCCAGTTTGGCGGGGCACACAGCACAAGCCATCTTTGATGTATATGGGTCTGAATCAGCCAGCCCCAAAGGGCTCCAGTTGGTAGGGTGGAGCTTCCTCTCCGTTTCTTGTCACTGCCAGGCAGGATTGCAAATCACAAAAATTTGAATTTTCACTCATACATTATAAAGCTTCAGAGAGAAAAGAGCTCGAGACATATAGAGTGGTTTTCGTTTGATTCAATAGTAAGAAAAAGGAGGTCTGTTTAAAGGCACAAAGATGGTGAAGGATAAAAGCACAGTGTACACTCATTCTTCCTTTCCTGAGCTCCTTCCCTGGGTTAGACTTGGGAGAAAGTAAGGTGATAAGATCCTGCTCTTGTCCTCAAGACTCACAGATAGATGGGCGCGGGGTGAGGGGGATATCAGATTAGTATGTACATTGCAAAAACATAAAAAATAAAAACAGATGCAAGGTAGGCAGCAGGACAGAAAGTATCAAAGACCAATTTTATCTAGTCTCAGGGAAGCAGGGTTTTAGCTGCACAGGGCTGGTCAGCATATCACAAGAATCATTCTGTCTAATATCCCTGGTTCATAGACAGAGTAACTGAGGACCAGGAATGTAAAGTGGTTTTCTTAGGTTATCAACAACAATCAATCTATTACTCGGGTTAAGGTTACACAGATTAGTGCCTATTCTATATCTGACCCTGTGCTAGAGTTCAGGGAGGACAGAGACAGAACCAGCCCTTGAGATATGCTGTGGTTGACAAAGAAGAACAAAAGGATCCCCAGTCAGAACACAGAGCACCAAAAGATTTTGGTGCAACTTGAATGAGTCTAAACCAGACTGCTGGGGACCAGCAGTTTATATAAATGCATTTCAGCTGATGTAAATCCAGAGGATTCTTCCTGCACTGGCCGTTTAAATTCAGACTCTAGTAAGAACATGAAAGCTTAAGTCTATGTGTACTGTGGAATGAAGTCAGAAGGACCAGCTGCAGCATCATCAGATGTGCAGTCAAAGAGTCTGAAGAAGCCAAACTGCCTTTTACCAAGTTGCAGGACCCTGGCCCTTGCACCTAAAGAGGGAACATTACATTTAACACACAGAGTGTGGGGAGGAGGGAGCTGGATTGCTGAGGCTCCGTGGCCAGTACATGGGAGACAGTCCTCTATTCACTGTCCACAGTCAGCTTTAGATTGCCAATTTTTTTTATCCTATTCCATTTTGAAACCCTTGTGTGTGGACTATTTCCAGATAGTCTCTCTGATTAAGGATACTGGGTAAAAAAATACATACACTCCCAGGTCAATGATTTATCCCAATGTAACCCTATTTGGGCAAAAGCCTTTGCCAAGGGGATAGCTATTTGCAAAATTCGGTAAAGAGTGGTGGCTAAGCTGAATGATTCTTACAAGCCAGTCATTTATACTAGATGTAACCAATGACCACTACTTTATCCACATCCAGCTCTTGAAGCCTCTGTCCGTGCTCTCCTCACAGTCTCTCTTCACCCTAACACCAGCAGGCAGAGGGGCTACTTCCTCCTCCTCATGTGGCTCTGTTCCACTTCCTCCTCCTCACGTGGCACCATTCTACTTCCTCTCTTCCTCCTCACGCGGCACCTTTCTATTTCCTCCTCCTCACGTGGCTCTGTTCCACTTCCTCCTCCTCACGCGGTACCGTTCTACTTCCTCCTCCTCACGTGGCTCTGTTCTACTTCCTCTCTTCCTCCTCACGCGGCACCTTTCCACTTCCTCCTCCTCACACGGCACCGTTCTACTTCCTCCTCCTCACGCGGCACCGTTCTACTTCTTCCTCCTCACGCAGTACTGTTCTACTTCCTCCTCCTCACGTGGCTCTGTTCTACTTCTTCCTCCTCACGTGGCTCTGTTCTACTTCCTCTCTTCCTCCTCACGTGGCACCTTTCTACTTCCTCCTCCTCACGCGGCACTGTTCTTTGTGGCTCCAGTCCCGGAACTCTTCTAACTACTCGTTTAGTGTCCTGTCTCCATCACTGGACATGACAAATGCCTGAGGGCAAGGTACTGTCTTGCTAAGACTGCATTTCCATCTCTGGCCAAGTGCATAGCATGGAGCATGAACCTCATAAGGCAGTCTAGACATCAAGAGAGATGACTATAGAGACAAGTTACTTGGTCCTGAATCTTGGTGTCACTAGATGCTAGCTGGGTGAAGTTGGCCAACCTGTGTGAGCACTTTGCATGTCCTCAGGTGTAAAGGGGCAGTCATGTGAACAATAGTGCCTTCTTCCATGTACTTGCTAGGAGTACCATCTGGATGTCTCATTTGGCTTCAGTGCACAATGCCACATCCCCAGTCCAGCTCAACTGGTCATGGGATGTCAGGTCATACTCCGGATGATAGTGACAAGCCCATGAGATATATCTCAGCTTGTCCTTCAGGCACAGCCACTGTGAGTGCCACCTGTGGCACACCGGGATGTGGGCTTGATAACTGGGAGTTCTCTACCCTGCACGTGCTCACATGGGGTCTGTTTCTCATGTGAACTTCACTCCTTTTGATGGGTTCACATTTGATTCCTGCGCTGACATTCCGCACTGTGACTTGGGGGCCTCTTCTGAGAAGCAAATACAGTCAGTCCCAGGTTTCTTACCTGAGGGCCTCCAGCTTCTAACCCTGGATTCCGACACACTCCTGTTCTGTGGTTCATGGTGGCTTCTGCAATACTTTGCACCTGGTACCCAATAACAACATGAGCTTTCAAGAAACTTCCCCAGTTCACCATGCTCACTGGGAGCAGTGCTGTGTTTTGAACATGCAAAACAGATCCCCTTTGGTGCCCTCTTGTTTTAATGATCTGGAAGACATGTGCAACCACATTCCATAAAGCTAGGCTTTTCTCACAATCTGATATGAATGGAAATTGGAATCAATTTAAAAACTAAGGAAGATCACCATTTTGGCAGTGTGAAAACTGAGGTAGGCGGGGATGACTCTGGCTGTTTACATCACTGCACATTACCATAATTCACAAATACATATGTTTTATAAATACTAAGGTGTTAAGCAATTACCATGTGCTGAACACTGCACTCTCTGACCCACACGTATAGTTCACCCCTCCTCCCAGCCACCCTATAAGGAAGACACTATTTTCACATTCCTAAGGAGAACAGGAAAAAGTGCCTAGCACACAGTAGGTACCCCTAAGTATCTGCAGAGTGATTACATGAATCTCAGGCCATTAAACGATTTCTAAACACAACCTGCTGTGCTGAAGTCAATAACCCCAGGTGTCATTTAAGTGCTCACAAGCTTTTAAATCATGGATGGATCAATCCATATTACCTCCCAGGGAGGCAGAAATTTACCATTTTCCTCACCAGACAGGCCACGGTGACAGTGACACGAGATTACAAAAGACTCTGTAATACCAGACAGAGAGCCAGATAGCCCTCAGCATGCATTTGCACGGGAGCAGGTGAGGTTAATGAGACATCAGTAAGAGGACACATGTGTCCACTCACTCATCACATGTAGAGAGCATCTGTGCTATCCCCGGGTGTGTCCTCTGCTAGGGATAGAGAGGTGCACACCAGCAGTTGTTGCCATGATTTCCATATGCTCACATACCCTACTGACAGAGTCTTCTAAGTCGAGTTCATCTTAGGGCTGTGGACTTCTCTGACCTCAGAGCTGCCTCTCATCAGTTTCTTGATGCACTGACATTCTGAGGGAAGCAAGGCCCTGCTTTCAGATCCACCATGAGCAGGTTTTGTAGCTTCAAGCTTAACTCAAATTGCTGTTCACCTAGATATCTCACTGATTAAAGTAAGTAGATGAATCCTTAGTGACAGCTTCCACCCAGTTCTGAGACAATATAAATTCTAGTGTTTATATTGATAGGGAAAATAAAATTTTTATTTATTCACTCAAAATATTTATTTAGCACCATTTACAGTCTAGAAACAGGTAGGTAATATAGTTCTTTCTCTCAAACCTTCAGCCTAATTAAGGAGCATGGAAAATTTGCTGTGAGGCACACAGTCACCATACCCACAGCAGCCATTTACATCTACTGAGTGCTTACTCTGAACAAAGCGCTCTATGAGATCACTTCATTTTTAAAATAAGCTTATGCTATAGGCACTATAATCATGCCCACTTATAGGTGACCAACTGACATCAAGATAAAGCAACTTGTTTCAGGCCACATTAGAGAAGTTGGGCCTCAACCCAGAATCTGTCCAACCCCAGCACTATTATGATTTCTACACTACACTCTGGCCTTGATAAATGAGCAGAAATAGATACACAAAGAATAGGTAAGAATAATCAAAGAGGAACAGGTAAAGGGCTTGGGGAGGGGGTGCTGCTTACTGGGAGATAGGCAAGGTTTCTAGGAGTAGAGCCATCAGACCAGGCATCAAGGAAGAGCAGTATTGCAGGAGGAACGGAGGAGAAATAGAGCTGTTGTGAAGAGGAAAGGTTGACCCACCTCCACCCCGGGTCCATCTTAAACTGAAGGCACAGACCTAGCTACAGCACCAGGGCCAGGACACACCCTCCTCTAACAGAGAGAGAACCACTCTTCTACCTCTGTTTCCATCTGACAGCACAGGTACCTGCCAGCATGTGTCTGACACACTTCCCTCTAATCTTTTTTTTTTTTTCTAGATTTAAGTCTCAGCTTGAGTCCCCTCATCAGGGACACATTCCCCAAACCCTTCAATCTGCTTCTGCTGTCCCTCTCAGTCACTCCCTATCACATCCCCCTAAATTCAAAGAAAAACAGCAGTGTACTTATCACTTCCGGAGATTATTTTATTTACTTATTTACATGGTTATTGCCTGATGCTCCCAATGAGACAGATGGTAATAGGGGTTGTGGCCTTGTCTGTCTTGTTCACTCAGTGATGAATCCCCAGTGCTCATTATGGGTGATCAATGAATAGTTGTTGAATAGAAAAATGACCACATAATTCTGCCCTGCATCTAGAATTCATTTGTAGTGAGGTCAGGGTATGTGACTGGGAGCCCAAAAAACTTAAATCCTGCTCCAGGCTCTGAAACATTCAACGTGTGCAGCTTCTACCACAGGAAGTGCAGTTTCAATGTCTGCCAAATAAGAATAATAATACTCTCATTAAACACTTACGGATCTATCTAAAGTGTCTAACACATAAAAGTCTGCAGTGTCATTGGGAAATTATTGCTGTCATACTTTCTTTTACTCTAGGGTCTAACGTGGAAAGAAAAATCATCTATTTAACTTCAGCACTATTTCTACTTATCTAGAACTTTGCTTCTAGGAGAGAAAGCTAAGTGTGTCAAGTACCTTCAGGGACCTGTGTGCAGAATTAGAGTCAAGGACACACTTTAAACTAATCACTGCTGTTACCCCACAGTGAATCTCCCGATCAAGCCACTGCATGTCAGCACACAATAAGGTGGCTTCCTATGGACTCACAACCTCCAGGAGGGTCTCCTATTCTACTCAGCAGGTGAATCTTCATCAGGATGGAGAGGTACAATTCCTGACTTCACTGTCTTGTACACAAGAAAACCCCTGAATGCTGAAGAGCCAAAGAGCATTTGAGAATGGAGCAGCCTAGCAGGGGGTCAGAGCCTGCAGGCCAGATCTCTTTCTCAAGTCTTGTAAGCCCAAAGGACCAGCTGTAGCATATACAGGCTTACTCTGAGTGCTTTTGCCAACAACATACCAAATGTTTTATAGCAATATACATTGGTTCAAATAGGACCAATAGGATTCATGTAAGAAGATATGTAAATAATTATTAAAAATCCCATTTTGTTCATTTATTAATTAATCCAATAGCAAATACAAACTCACCACTAACAATGGCAAGGTAGCATGCTGGACAGTATGGGATACAAAAATGAAAAGACAGGTTTCCAACCTCAAAAGAGTCACATTTTAGAAATGATGAGAAATACACATTTTAAGTGGCTGCTTGAGACAAACAAGGGACACTAGTTATATTTCAAGGTAGACTGGAAAGAAGGCAAACACAGGCATAAGGACTCTGCCACCATGGGAAGAGAAAGAGGAAGGAAAGGGAATGAGCCCAGGATTGCTACCTGGAAGGCACTGGACAGATGACAAAGCTATTTAGACCAAGCTTCAGGTTATGGGGATGGTGTGTTCAATGGCCCTGCTCAGTCAATAACTACTTGAGTTGGTTCAGCAAGTCGTTTAGCCATTCTTTATCTTGGTTTTCCTACGTGTGAAATGAGCACTAAACAAACACTAACCATTACTGTTCTTCATAGATTATCCAATGATCATTAAAAAAAAAATTTTTTTTTTCTGTGTATGACATATTGCCTGCATGTGTGTAAGTGCCTGCAGAGGTCAGAGGAAGGCATGGATCTCCTGGAACTGAAGTTACCACATGGGTGCTGGGAATCAAATTCGTATTCTCTGCAAGAGCAGTCAGTGCTCTTAAGTGCTGAGTCATCTCTCCCGCCCAACCAACAACCATTTCTGAAGATTCTGTAATATATGTATTATCTTTATTTTACAGATGAGGAAACTGAGGCTCAGAGTTTTACTAACTTGATCAAAATCATGTGGTCATTCATAATCATTTATTCTGTATTGTGCTATATAGAGAAATTGGGCTAAGTTATATTTATTATCATGTTTAATTAACACATTTGCCAAAAGGTATGACTATCATCATTAACTTTTTCAGATGAGGGAATTGGGGTCCAAATGAGTAATCTTAAAATTTAAAATCCTAGATCCTGAGTGTTAAACTTCTGTGAAGGACTAGATAGTAAATCCTTTGTGGCCACATGGCCTCTGTGCAGCCGCAGATAATCTACAAATGAATGTGTGTGATGAAGTGGTTATATGCTTTTACTTGTGGACATGGGAATCTGATGCTCATATAATTTATATGCACATCATGACTTATTATTCTTTTAGCTAGAAATCACTTGAAATGTAAACGTTATTCTTACCTTTCACTTTTATAAGTCGATAATATGATGGGATGGCACTGGCCTACAGGCCACCATAGTTTGTCAATGCTGAGTCTAATGTCTAGGATGTGAATCAACAGGTTTGGTGTTAAAGCATTCTCTCCCAGTTACCTGGTACAGTTAAGACTCAAATCCAGACCTCTCTTTGCAAAGCCCATGCCTTTTGTCACAAATGCCAAAGACAAAGAGGATGACCACAGAATTCAAATATATTCTCTCCTAGAGTAGAATTCAACTCTAGGCTGAACACTTCCTGCTGTTTTGCTGATACCTTAAGGTCATTGTAAGACACAGTTTCTATGGAAACTGGTTTAGCCTCCCTGCCTTGGTGATCTTGTTTAAATTCTCTTCTCTGACAAAAATGTGAATGTAGAATTGGGGGACCCCTCATGGGGTTCTTGTATATTCTCCCCAGTCATTCTGTATTTGGGATTTCAGATACATTGACTTTACACATAAAATTTACCTGTTGATAGACCACTATAGTTATACAAGAACATGCAGGAAACACTTTGACAGTGGTTTATCTTTTCACTAGGTTCTGAGTTCTTAATAAATGAGAATGGAATGCTGATGGTGCCAATTTCTTCTCTGCTGTATCTTCAAGTTCAGTTACTGCAATTTAACAGATTCATTTAAAGTAGGATGGGCAAAGGCTCCTCCTTGGAAATGTATCATAATCAACTAACAAAGCTTTTCCTCTTGGAGAGAAATTCCATTTATGTTTTTTAAAAAGCAAGCAAATCAGGATCATAAGTCTGTAATCAGCTTTTAGATTATAGAAGATGTTGCCCATTGTTGTGAAATGGGGCTGTGACAAGAAGTCAATCAGGTGTATTTGCTGCATCGATTAGCCCTTCGGTAGTGCAGGGAGAGTGGGTCTTTACTCAAGGCTGGCTCTCTAGGGACAAGATAAGCTCCTGTGCTCAGAGGCATCCAGTCCTCCCAGATATCCTGTCCTGTTTACCTTCCCAATGCAAGCTGAAGATTCACCCAGGCCCTTCATCGGGGGAGAAGGCTGAGAACACTTTTATTGGGACTTAGGCTAAAATATGACCGAAGTGAGTTAAGAAAGAAGTCTGGGTGTCCTGACAAAACACATCAGTTCAGACGACTGGGCTTCCACTTCAGACTCTGCCACTTGCTAATCACCATGGTCCTTACCTTTCCTAGCTATATTTTAAATTTTATTTTAAAAAATCTGTATAGAAAGATAATAATGGAATCTACACTCTATAATGACTAGGAGATTTAAACAGGGCACATGCAACCCACTGCTTAGCACAGTATGTAACAAAGGAAAACATGTAACGTGTGACTGACATCATCTTGCCACACTTGAGCTCTGAACCCAGTTCTTTCTGGCACTAAAGATGCCAATCAGAAGTGAAGAGGATTACCACACTCAGTGCGGTACAGGGATGCCTGAAACCAACACACAGCCGATAGTTCCAGCATTGCCACTTACAAGCCATGTCTCTTGGACAACTTTCTCAGACATTAAATTATGCTTAATTTTAAAGAGGCTTTGGGACCATGAAGTATTTCTATGTGGTCAGTATAGGCTAAGAACTTATGGACATATCTTCATCCTGGAGTACGGAGTGAGACATACTTTAGAGCAGTCCCCCTCAGCAGCAAGGGAACACTGTCTGGCAAGGGAAATGTTCTGTCTACTGTCCCGTGTGGTATCCACTAGCACTACATAGCACTTAAAGGGTGCCTGGCTGGGTGAAGAAGCGAGCTCACATCTCCACCCCTCATGTAAGCACAGAGGGAACCTACGGACAGAGCCAGTCGCTTGGTATAGTTCTCTCCCTTGCACACAAGGTGGATGGTTACAAGATGGTAGGGAAAAGAGAAGATTATAGCCTGATAGCTTTAATAGCAGATTTCTCTTGAGTCTACTGGGATACCTGCCATCCTTGAAACGTGCAGCAAGAAGAAAGAAGTAATGAGATGGCTTTACAGCTTCTGCCTGCTATGAATTAATCGGCGTGCCATGGAGAGAGTCCATTCTGCGTTCTGGCATATATCTTTCAGCACAGAGCTGAACTAGCATTTATCCTGAATAGAGCTCTGAGTTACTTCATCCCAGCACCATGCAAACACTGGCCTACAGACAGCAAAATGAGGGGCAGAGGCTGCCACACGATCTGATTTGTACCTGCAGGAATGAGCCCAGTGACTCCAGGCTTTGGCTTCTGTTTCCTCCCTCGTCTCTCTCCAATTAAGAAACACAATGGATGAGAAGAGTCATCTGAGAAAGCTAAACATTCTACAGGGGAAAGTGGGTATTTTTCCTTTTCTTTCTTTTTAATCTTTTTTTTTTTTTTTTTTTCAGTCAGGGTCTCCCTCTAGCCCCAGCTGGCCTACAATTTGTTCTGTAGACCAGGGTGGCCTCTATCTTACAGAGACCCACCTGTCTCTGCCTTCTGAGTGCTGAGATTAAAGGCATGAGCCACCATGCTTGGCTTCCTTTTCCTTTTTTAGGTGGGAATCTGTACTACATTTACAAAGTTGCCACTGTGTTGGCAAGGACGAAGGAGCTGCACTCTGCTGTCTAGCCGTTCCTGGAGGGAGTGCAGTTCCAGCATCCGCAGCATGGCTCTCTACAGCGTGGCTCTCTGCAGCGTGGCTCTCTGCTCAGCCTTTACTGGTGACAAGCAGTGTTCTAAGGACAGTTTTGCTTGTGCCGCCATTCTGAAAATGTTGAAGTCCACTTCCTTTCCAGCCCTAATTATAAAATGCTCATGAAGATGCCAGGATTTTAAAATATTTTATCTGTTTATTTTATGGTGCTGGAGACCACGCCCAGCATCTCCCACATGCCAGGTGGGCTGGAGACCACGTCCATCATCTCCCACATGCCAGGCGGGCTGGAGACCACGCCCAGCATCTCCCACATGCCAGGCAGGGGTCACCACCAGGCTACATCCCAGCTCCCGATGGACGACAGATTTTAATAGAAACGATACATATTTCTGTGTGAGTATAGGCCATGTTTGTGTGTGGCCCTCAACAGAAAGAAGAAAGCATCAGATTCCTTGGTGCTGGAGTTGTGAGCCACAAGACAGGGGTGCTGGGCTCCAAATTCTGGTCTTTTGCAAGAAGAGTAAGCACTCTTAACCACTGAGCAATCTCTTTAGCCTCCAGATTTATAATGGCATTTTTCAAACAAAGTTTGTAGTTGTTGCTTCTCACCCACCCTCCTTCGTCCCCATTTCCCTCTTCCCTTGTGGCCCCCTCACAAGTCACTTTCGTGTCACATGTGCCCTGCCTCCCCCTTTCTGGGTACTTCTTGCCCCGTCTCATCATCTCCCATTGCGTTTCTCAGTCTCCACCTTCTCTCACAGCCAGACTAGAAGCCGACATCACATGTTCTCTTTCATGGGTGATAGAATTTTTTGAGGATTTGTGGTGAGGAACTATGCTGACAATGCCTCAGGGTGTCACCCAGAGCCACAGGCTGAGGGGTCTCACAGAGTCAGGGAAACAGACCAGTGATTCTCAGGAGTGCACACGTAGTCAGGGAAGATAGCTATGGAGCTTCTGTGCAAGGCACAGGGGCGGCCTATCCTTTGGATCTGACTGCATTTTTCCATCTCACAAAATAAGTTTAATTATACAACAGCTAGAAAACTCTGTGATTATAGCAAATACCAACAATGATTTGTTCTTCTTTACACAGACTGTCTAGTGACAGTGTGGAAATGGTGTCACAGCATCGACAGACTTTCAGAAAGTGTGGCTCCTACTATACAGCTGAGCAACATCTGAAAGGGCCCAGAAAGACACAGCATGGACAGAACCAATGGCAGAGCCCACCGAAGTCCACCGAGGAAGGTTAATTCCATCACCTTTGAGCTTTGAGCCGGGAGTCGACTAACTGATGTAAAGGCAGACTAACAATGGGCGCCAATGCAGCCTGCACTGCCTGGGCTTAAAGATCGTAAGGACGGCCACCGTGGTCTGACGTGGCCAGGCCCCACAGAAACTCATGCTGTGGCTTGTTCTCCCAAGTAATGGAGTCGTGAGGTAAGGACATTTCAGCTGTGTCTGAGGCAAGAGAGGTCTGTCCTCTTGAGGGGATGGGTGCATTAGGAGGAAGTGGCTTCCTGTTCTCTGGGATGGACCAGTTACACAAGTTGGCCTCTATGAGCTGTGCTTTTGTGCATGCTCACCTGACACTTTCTCCAGTTCTTTCCCTGAGTGACGCCACCCAGGGTGTTTTCACATAGCATGAAGTGAAGTCCCCCTTCCCAGGGAAGGCTACCCAACCTTGTCATTCCTGCCCTCCAGAACCTAGTCCTTAAAAATGCTTCGCCTCAGATATTTTATTACAGTGACAAGAAAGGGACAAAGACCGTGACCAATGTATGACATTACTATGGGGAATTGATAACAGACAGGCAGAAATAGCAGACTGAATTTTGACTTTACAGTTTTAAAGGCCTGTACTCAACTCTTCAACCAGCCACTTTGGGTACATTTATTCACCTCTGTGTGTCTGGTTTTCCTTATCTACAAAGTGGAAACAATGAACAATGTCAATTTCTTTTATGTGAGGGAAGGCTGACTGAAACAGAGGGCTCACTGTGTAGCCGAGGCTAACACTGAAGTCCTGACCCCCCTGCCTCCACCTCCCCAGTGCTGGGATTGACTACAGGGTGCTCACAATATTCAACTAGAGGCATTGTGCACGCATTACCCCATTTAATCTTCTCAACAGTCCTATAGGTTTCACGCTGTCGTTAATTCTAGACGAATAGTCTGCGACACAGAAAAGTTAACTTGATGGCCTGTTAACTTGAAGACTCGCTGACCCTGCTCCCTAAGGCTCTTTAGAGGATAAAATACCAGTGAACACGGGTATCTGGCATGTTTTAGGTGAGCAGTAAATATCAGAATTGTTGCTGCTGTTATTAATGTTATTATTATTATTAATGTCGTGAATAACAACAGCCAGCCTCAATTCACCTAGGATGGACACAGCTCATTGCTATTCTGGATATGTAAACTGAGGCCAGTAGGCTTCTGGAAGACCATCTGTCTCGACTGGGTCCATATCTCTCCCCAGCAGCTTCTTTCCCAGCAGCGTCTCTCCACTCCAGATCATCTTCCAGCCTCAACATGTGCTTTATTCAAACAATGCAAGATTTATGGCATGCCTTTATTCGAGTTGATTCGAATATGTCGGCAGATATGAATTGCAACATAAAATAATTACACTTGAAAGTGAAAGGCAAGCGTATAGATCCTGGTTGGTTATTTATTTTTTTAAAGTGCCAGTGATTTCTGTAAGACTGGATTTATTTGGTACCCCCTCCCCTTTTGAGCACTTAGAGCCGGCAACTTCTATGAAGGCCATTCCAGCTATTCTTATTACAGGCGGCTTTATCAATTACCCTGACAGTTATTCATACTGTACATGAATGTACTTTATAGTTGTCACATGTGCTCTGTCGACAAGGTAATAAAACGTATAATGCGTCTTTCTTATCAGGAAATCCTGACGGGTGGTACAAGCTGGAAATTCTTGAGCAAGAACCTCTCGGAAGTGCAGCAGAACAAAGCAGCTTGAATTTATGTATAAACAAATTAATGGAGACTTTAATGCAGCTTGTGAAGGAGGTTCCCACAAGGAAGACCAATGATTAGGGCTGGAAGATGCCTGTTAAATCATCGTGTCAATCCCCAGCCATGTGGGCTGTTCCCTACAGCAAAACCCCCTTCTAGGTTAAATTACCTAAGAATCTACACAGCCCTTGGGAAACAACTGACAGCTTAATCAATCTCCTCATTCCATTTTGTTTGGCTGCATGAAAAGGTGGAAAAATAAAAAGTAAACGGGAGGTGCCCATGTCTCGTGGAGATTCCTGGTCAGCTTCCTTCCCCCGTCATCTGAATTCATTTTCAGTGTAGGATGTGGCATTTCACATTCATTTTTGAGGCGCTATCTCCACTGGTTCAGCTAACTGTGCATAGATAGTGATGACAAATAAAGGCTGGCACAGTGAAAGGAATACTTTTGGACTGGAGTTGACAGCACCTGGCTTTCAAACCTGGCTTGAACATTTACCACCAGGCGAGCTCTGCCAGGTCACTGCTCACCTCTGAGTCTGAGTTTCCTTCTGCGTAAAAGGGGGACACATTATGCCGACCAGGAAGCTGATAGTTCCTGTACTCACTCATGTAACTGACGTTTTCCTTAAGCACGTACCTTCTGTCTGCCAGCTCTGTGCACTGCACCTCACACACACTGATGAAAGTCAATCATCTTCACTCTACAGGAACTAAAACTACAAGAAGACGCACTGCTTGCAGCAGCCAATCATAACACATTCTCATTGTGGTAAAATGTATGTAACACGAACTGTATCATTTTTGGCCATTTGAGATACTTAGTTCAATTGCATTAACTAGATTCATTTTGTTACACAGCCATCACCACCATCCATTACACAGAGCAAGGCCATCTTCCCAAACTGAAACTACATGCCCATTAGATACTAATCGGTCACTTCACTCCCATGCCTAGCTCCTGCCAGCCAACATTTTACTTTCCACCTCTATGCATGTGACAGCTTTTGGAGACCTCACATAAGAAGAATCATACAATATTTGCCCTTTAGTGACTGCCTTATTTACCTGAGCAAAATTTTTTCAAAGTTAGTCCACATTGAAGTATGTGTGAAATTTCCCTTACTCTAAGGTTATAGAGTATTCCTTTGTGTGTGTACATAAACATGTATGTATGCACACACACATGTATATATATACATATATATATATATATATTGATTATCATCCATTGATTGTCCTTTGAGTTGTATCCACTTTTCGTACAACATGTTTCATAAACACTATACAGCAAAAGTGTCTGATGTGTGTGGAAGAACAAAGAAGGGAAATATCTACCCTAAGTTTGTAGATTATGGAAGAATTCTGAGAAAATAGTGCTTGAACTGAAAGACATATTAATAAACTGGCATCAATCAGATAAAGGAAGGGAGAAAGGCTGTGTTGGGGAGTGGAGGCTGGGGAGTCTGCTCTAGGCAACGGAAAAGAGGGAGGGAAGAAAGTCTTCATCCCTGTCAGCCTGTCCCCTGGACAGGGTCACTATATTATGCTTCTATTTCATCAGCACTGCTTGTGCAGGCCAACTAAAGATCCTCTACTGGCTTAGCTCAATAGAAATCTCTCAGCTTTGCTTGCCAGACCATCTGTAGAGAAGAACACATGTGACCCTGAATTGAGGCTGTCATGCCATAACCTGATTAACTGCACTTGGGATACTCAGCTGTTTACTGGACAACTGGCCCATGCGTTCTGCTGAGGGGGAGGTAGGGGGTTTATCATCTCATTCTAGTGCACAGTGGATTCTAGGTAAAGGTTTGATGGAAACATTTCATCTTTACAGAAGAGAGTAGCAAAGCGACAAATAAATGACTTCTCAGAGTGCTGGTGGGAGCCCCAGGCGGGATCTGTGTCTTGTGGGATACTGAACCCTGATTTTTCCAATCATGTTCACATAAGTCCATGAAGAGACAGGGGAAGATCTGTGTACAAAACACTCAGAGGTTGGAGAAATGATCTCATGCGGTTTTAAGTTCACCCAAGCCCTCATCCTTCCATCCTCTGTGACAGTCACAGAGATGCCCTAAGCAGAACAAAACCATAATGAACACCACAGGGACAGTGGTGAGATCCCATTGTCCATGAAATCAGACAAACCCCACAGTGTCCCCAGTGTTCCTCAAAGCTGTTCTCCACAAGCCACACAAATCTAGAATGAAGGGCATCAGAGCTCCTTCATGAATAGTTGTGTACCGACTTAATTCTTCCATTATGAGGGAAAGTGGGCACATCATTGTGGAACATTTCCTAATAGGCAAAGAAGCTTTACATGGATTCCCCCTCCCTCTGCATTACTGCATCAGACCTCCAAAGGTTAGCTGTCCCCTTCTCCGATGCATAAAGGAGAAAACAGGCTCAGAGAGATGAAATGACTTCCCCAAGATCATACAGTTTTCTGTGAAAGAAAGAGTAAAATGGAGAACTACTACTGCATGAAGACCAGAACTCTTATATGGGGGAAGTCAAGTTTTTCTCTTCCGGATACCATTTATGCATATATGGCAAATCAATGGTATTGCCCCCAATACAGGCCAGCGAAAATGTAACATAAAGGGAAAAATTTGGCAATCCAGGCAAGTATCACCCCAGGAATTGGTAAGTCAACCCATATGAGAAATCCTAATTCAACCAATTCTCAGTGTGCACCTGACATTCTGATCTGTTCGTAAAATTGATGGAATATGAATCCCTTAAATATAAAAACCTTTACAGACTTTACAGATACACTGTCGACCACAATAACATTTATATGCAAGTATTACAGTCAAATCAGAGATCTTTAAAGTATGACATCAAAAAGTTTAAAAATTGTTTTAAAAATACATGGTAATACTCCACGCTGGTAAATACACAGTGAAACAGACACCTGAGAGAACAACTTATCATAATGTAATTTGACCAAAGAAAGATCAAAAGTCTTAAAAGCATACATACATGCTGATCCAACAGTCCATTGCAGATACATACACAAATGTATTCGAGGATGTCGATGTAGCCTTCGTGGACTACATCGCTGTGTTAATCTATGATATTATGACATGCTCGGACATTATGGTCTTCAATGCCTGAAAATGACTTTTAGAATCATTTTCAGTGTCGAAATATTCAATAAATGGGAACATATGGTTAAATAAAAATGTAAATTACAAAGCAGCATGTATAATTAATTATAATTTTATCTTAAAATTATATTCATATAAAGAAGCTGGGTGGTATCCTACACCGAAATATTAGCTGGCTTTCTGTGCAAGCAGTGGGATTTTAGGTAATTTGTATATCCTTCTTCATTCCTTATATTTATAAATCTTCTAACATAAACATAACCTGGTTTTAGGAACATAAAAGCCATCATATGTAAATAAGGATGATGCTCCATCAGTTACCGTCATGTATCTTTGGACCAATAAGCAACACCTCTGAGCTCCAGATCTATCATGAGTAAAATTGTATAATATGCACCTTGTGAGGTTAATGTGATGATCAGTAGTAAGAAAAAATTGAACGTACTTTGAAAACTACAAAGAGATTCTGGAACCTAAGAGATCTTTTTATCACTGCAGCATATGAAGAAGATTTTAAGTGTGAGAATGGCTGTACCATAGGATACAAATAAGGGGGAACCACAGGCACAGTCTTTGACAGTGCAGAAATAAACATGAAAGAGTGTTCGTGTCTATTCACTCGGGTAAATACATCACAGTCCACAGTCAGAGTCACAAGATGATGCATCTCTGTATCAGAGACTCAGATGCTCTCACCGGAGCCATTTGTATAGAAGATGAACTACCTTCCTCTCAGAAGTGAGGTTATGGCTGTCTTGAGTTTCAACAATTGCTAGCACAATCTTTATTTTCAAAATTTTAAATACGTAACTTCTAGATAGCCTGTACATCTTTTAGACATCATGAAAAATTCAGACCTTGGTCTCTCGAGGTGCTGACATTTGTTATTTAAATATCAAGGCTAGACTACCCTGGTAATTTTTTTATAATTTCAAATCTTCTGACTTTCTAAATAGTTGAAAAAGTCAAATCTACTCTGGAAAGCAAATCTCTGAGCTGTACAACAAAGGCAGCTGGAGAGGAAGTGGAAGGGCCAGGGTTCCCCACAGGAACATTTGGCTGAAGCCACAGTACAGTTGCTGCCTTCAGCAGATGAGACTGATCACTGCCTCTGACCTGGGGCTCAGGGGACAGACTGTGAACCTCAGGCTCCAGTCTGATTTGTGAAGTAGCAGGCTTCTGCTGTCAGTGCCAAAGCATCTCTGTCCTTCGCTCTCTGTGAAATATTCATGGCTTTGACAAGTACAATGGGGTTGGTAACACCTGTAGTGCACCCTGCAGCTGCAAGGAAAAAATGATCCAGTGTGTGGTTTACTCGGCACATGACCACAGCGAGAAGGTGTTTCACTCCAGGCCTTCATCACCTCTCCAGCTCTACAAAACTGACTTCTTATCTCTTGATCAAATCATACTTACCCATGGTCAGGAGCCCAGGGTGTCAGGCAACAAAACTTTGCAACAGAGTCTATAGGATCCTAAAGGGAATCGCTCCCTGGTCTGGTGGAGCCTACGGTGGGTAGAAGATGCAGAAGACCCAGGGCTCACAAGCTGCAGGGCTTCAACAGTCCTCACCACAGAGTAGACAGACGCTCAACAAATGTGACTTTCTTACTGCCTGATCTTATCATTTTACATGATTTATACTTTTTCCATGGCAAATGACACTTTGTAGCTTATACATGCTACACATTCCATGATTTCTTCAGAAATTCTTAGAAGAAAGGCATGTCAATCTACACTTGTATGAAAGCTCGAGAAAACGGAAGGGAATGGAATGAAGACAGGTTAGGCAGATGGAAAAACACAAAGGAAAATGGTGGAGAATCAAAGTTACCTTGGCCACAAGATCACAGACATCAGAGGTGATGATTCAATGTGCTGTATGTAAGCCTTATGATATTTTTATGAGGAACCCTGGGAAGGACAGAAACAGATGGAAGAGAGTGGGTCCCATTATGGAAGCTCCCATTTTCTGACCCGGAGAGATGACCAGTAACTTACACACAAGGTTACTTAGTGAGCTAAGCAAAGCCTATAACACAGCTAGACAGGAAAGTGAATCAGGGGCTTTATAACTGGACAAGAATTCAGCACAATTCCCAAACACCTCCTGGGAGCCAAACAAATAGTCCAGGACAGGATAATGACCAAACCATAGCTGTACCCTCAAGTCACTGACAATCTAGCATTTACTTTTCTCTGTTGAAGTCTCCCTACAGTTCATTGAAAACAGAGGGGCATTCAAAGCCTTCTGTATATTAGCATGACTAATTCCTAGTCTATGAAAAGCATAGAAAATCTAGGAAATAGTAGCTGAGTATCAGATATAAACATCCAAAGGCCTTAAACTAACCTCATTGTAAATCTTGGATGTACGCAAAATCACAGCTACTGAAAAAGTATTCCAGGCAGTCATGGAAGTGTTCTGTTTTAGGTACATTTATCCATTAAGTAAGACACTTTCCCAACTCAGTTTCCTTATTACAGTCTGTGACTTGTGGCAGTGGAATGTGGTAGGCAGACACCCACCTGAGCTGGAAAATCTTGACAGGCCTCTGCATCTCTCAGAACCTTAGAGTCATCCTGTCTTGACAAAAAGTTAATACATCTATTCTGCAAGATTATTTTGAAGATTAGATAGTTAGTTACTTCTCTCATACTTCAAAGGCAAACTAAGAGCTGCCAACAGGTTCCATGATTCAAAGTATAGAATGATATGTAAAATGTTTATAAGAAGATGTGGCAAAACATCTGATCATCATTACCTCCACCTCAATTATCTGGCTGTTGTTCTTGTTATTACACCCAGTGCACTTGTAGTGGAGTGAGAGTTTAGAGTCAGGTCTCCCAGCAGCAAACCCAGACATTTTCCCACAATGCTGATCACCTAGTCCTGCTCTGCCCACATGGTCATCAGGACCCAGAACCCTCTTTGATCAATAGGCCCCTCCCTGCCATTTCCTCAGACAGAATGCCCCCCCCACCCCCAGGAAATGGATCTTACCTGGTTCCTCCCACCATGACCATCCTGGGCCTCAGTAAGAACACCTTCTTTCATTGCAACCAGAATCATAAACCATTTTCCACCTGACCTATGCCACACGGTGCTCAAGAGAAGTACAGAGTCACCCCATAGGTGCTGCCCCTAATCACAGTGCCACCTTCTGAATACACACAGCTCCTGAAGGAGAGTGTTTGGGAAAATACGAGCACCTGTTAAACACCAGGACGCAGCCACGGAAAATGAGTTTCAAATTAAAATTCAAAATAAATGGGGGAAGGTGGAAAAATAAACAGTAAAACTCACATAAAACACTCAGCCATCAAATAGAAGCAGGAAGACACAGACAGACAGCTCTGATTCACTAAGTGTATCAGCCGCTTGAATTTGGATGAAAATTTTCAGAAACGTCTTTCTCTATTACACGGTTGACCTACAAAGCTACAGGAGGCTCTCATAATACACTGCTAGTGGTGATTTACAATATCCACATGTCTTGGGCCCTTCAGGGAGGACAAAGAAGATGTGGGGAGAAAGGCCCTCGCCTTGTCCTGTGGCTTTTCCCCACACAACTGGTGATTCCCTACAGACTCCATCTGAATAGATGTCTACTGTATCTTCCCAGTCTCCCTACATTGGGATGTAAATTCCACCAGGGAGGAATCCTCCTTCAGCTCACAGATGTTTCCAAATCCCTGAGAGCACCTCATAGCATATAGTAGGTACTCAAAAAATGTTTTTGAATGAAATAATGGATTAAAATTTAATAGTGATCGATTTACCTTTGTAGTAGCAGTCGCCTCCCCTGTGAAATGGGGTTTATAATGGACTAGTAAGACACATATTGTCAGTCCATGAGAAAAAGTAGCGAACTATGTTTGAGAATTTGTACTCAGTAAAAGGTAATAAACAATGCTTCTTTTCTATATATTACCAAAAGACCAATTATCAAAAAAGCTATAAATGAAGACTCACTGATCTCTACCTGTTCCTTATTCTTTAATCCCAAAGGGCTTTCTTGTCCATCATTGGATCCAGATGAAACGGTTACAAGAATCTTTAAATTAAAAATAACTAGATCCCAGGATGGAGAGATAGCTCAGTGATTAAGAGCTCTGATTGCTCCTGCAGAGGACCCAGGTTCAGTTCCCAGCACCCACATGGTGGCTAACAACCTTCCTTAACTCCAGTTCTAGGATACCTGACACCCTCTTCTGGTCTCTGCAGGCACCACATGCACAGGTACATGTATATACATGCATGTACGGCATTTATACATATAAAATAAAAATAAATTTAAAAATTAACCTGAATAGTCAGCAGATGGGAGTCTATGAGCTTCCCATAGACTGTGTTGTGTTTTCTATTTGAGATGGATGACCCATTCCAAACTGAATGGTCAGCAGATGGGAGTCTATGAGCTTCCCATAGACTGTGTTGTGTTTTCTATTGGAGATGGACGACCCATTCCAAAGCTACACTGTACGTTTAAGCTCTGAGCATTCGAAACTAACTGTACCTGATAAACCTTCAGTGCTAGAGTCTATCTGCATGATGACAGGCCAAGGGATAGTGTCATTTCTCCCCCTGGGAGCTGATGAACATCTGCCTGCTTGTAAGAGGCTCTGAGCGGCCTAGAAGAAGGGACACAGTATCTTCAGGGGTGTTAAGAACATGGGCCTTAGCAGCCTTCATGCTGATCTACTTTCCATTTCTACCACTGCTGGACATTTGCTTTTATGGAAGCTGCTGAACCACACTGACCCCAATTTCCTCATCTGTGTAATGGGAATTATTTCTTCTTAGCTGTGCTATTGTAGGACTGAATTAAATAAGTATGTTAGAGCACAGAGCGCAGAAAGTATTATGTCCTTAACTCTTTAAAGAAGAAGACTGATAAGAGTATTCATGAAAGGGAAGAGACATTTCTGAGTCGGTCAAATTTTCTTGAAAGCTTAATAATCACACTTTTGTAGGCGCTGTGAGCACCCTCAGTTTTGGAAGATGAATTGCAGACTTTGTCTTCTAAGTTATCTCTCAGTTGTAGCTTCCCAATAGGGCCAATTACAAAAAATATTGTTGTTATTATGCTAAATTAAAGTCCAGTATCATGCAACAGAACACTAACAAGGTACAGAGGCCCAATTTTCCTCTTAGAGGTCTGGTTTCTTTGATATTCGACAGATCTAGGACAGCCATGGGGCCTGTGGAAGTCCTGGACATTGAGACTAAGCAGAATAGCTTTGTGGCAGGTGACTCGGCTCTGAGCAGTGATGTTCTCTTACAGACTTTTAAGAATAATTTGTGGAGTGGTCTCGGAGTCACTTCTTCTTGTTCTCTAAGTTTCTTACCTTCCGTAACTTAATTGCCTTAAGGACCTGTCATCCCTGACATCTCTAACTGGACAATTCTGAATGGTATGCATTAGTCTTTCTGAATCCACTGTATCACAAGACCCACTTCTTTCACATGTAGCATCTTGGCATCTAATATCTGACACAGAAAATTACACAACTGGCTTTTCTGTGTTTGTCTTTGAGGTAGGGTATCACGTCTCTGAGGCTGGTCTCAAACTTCCTACGTAGTGAAGAATGACTTGAACTTCATAGCCTCTTGTCTCTAATTCCCAAGTATTTTCACTACACTTAGTTTAGGTGGTATCAAACCCAGGATTTCATGCATGCAAGGCAAGCGCTCTATCAACTGTGAAATCTTAAACTGATGAACTATAGAGAAGGGAAGAGAATGGTTGTTTCCATGGGCAAAGTGGATTAAAAGAAATTAAAAGCTCCTCTAAAGCTCAAGAAATATAAGAAAGAGGAGCTGGAAAGAAAGCAAGAGACAGAGGATAAGGAGGTGTACCTTCACAAAGGTCTTCTGGACATATGGGGGTTGCAGTCACAAACTCACAGAGGTGGCGGTTACCTGCACAAGATTAAGCCTGCCAGGAGTCCCTACCTTGCCCTAAGAAGTTAATGGCTGCTGCAAGGAACATGGCACTTTCTTCAGTGGTATAACCACTGAAAAGCTGCACACTCCAGTAAATAACCTCCCACTCACGCTCATGCAAGCAACCCTAACGAAACCCAGCATATAAAATACAAAAAGGACACAAAAGCAGGAAGGAGACTTGGGAAGAAGGATTTCAGTGGAAGGAAGGGGAAATCAAAGAGGGCAATGGGGCGAAACAACTAAAACTCATTATATAAGTATGTGAAACTGTGAAAGAATGATAATTTAAATTTTAAAATTAATGGCGATGTTGATCAAAGTACAGAAAGTTTCACCTAAACACACAGAACTCGTTCTTGGGAGAGTCTCTATGACATGGTAACTATGTTGAAGAAGCTCAGGGTGTCATTCCCAAGCCTGGTGCCTTGGCGGTCTCATTAGTTTAAATGGAAGGTGCTTGGGACTTCAGACATGCTAGAGAGTTCCCTTTCCTACCCCAGGATAGGACGCATCTTCCCAGAAGGAGCCAAATTACCCTCCATCTCCTCTTTCTTATTTATCAAGAAAGGAAAATTAGACATATCACAGAGGAAAATACAGGAGCTCAGACGAACAAAACTCAAGCCCCTGTCTGCTCTTTGGGCTCATCCATCTCCACTAAAAACTGCTTAGTATGCCTCTGCAAATGACAATGGCTCCACTTCCCTCTTCCTGCTGAAGACGTTTCTAAAGCCGCCGGCAGTTTCTAAATCTCACTGAGTTATTCCTCGCTCAGCTTCCTGGATGCTTATGTGTGTTTTCTACCTGTTAATTTGTCTATTGTCAGGACTTTTTTTTTATATTCAAATACTGAACCATTGCAAAGAATAGGGAGCATGTTTCCTTCGGTATGTGATAACAATGTATTGTACGCTCGAAAACTTCTGATAGTAGCTTTTAAGTGTTCTTACAGCTCTACAATACAAAAAAATAGCTCAAAATATCACGTATAAAACTATTACATGTGATTTTAACATATTAACTAAAATAATTTTGAAACTACTGGAAGTTGCTTTCTCTCCACACAGCTAGTCAGGAGCAGAGCCGGGACACTGTGGCTCTGGAGTCTCTGTTTTCCTCCATGGTGCACTTTGCTGAGGTTACACAGGCTCCAGTGGGGCTTTACTGGCAAGTAGTGAGGGCTGTGGATTCAGAGACCCAGACTGAATCCTCCTGAGAGGACGAAGTACTTAAAGAACGTAGTCTAATAAAGCACCTGGAGAAATGCTGGGTGAACAGCGACAGCTGTTGACATTTTTGGACCCTGAAAATGCGGAGATGCTCACTATCTGAAAAAGGACGAAAGTCAGTCAGGATAGAAGAGTTATCCTGAACAGACCCTGGCAGCTGGATGGACCCCGTGTGCACAGCAAGCAGGGAGACAGAACAACTCATACTGTGCTCAGTCACCGCTGCGGAGGTTTGAATGAACAGTGTCTCCCAAAGGCTCATGTATTATACTTGGTCCCCTGATGGTGGCGCTGTGTGGGGAAGTCATGGAACTTTTAGGAGACGGAGGCTTGTTGGAGGAAGTATGTCACTAGGGGTGGGCTTTGAGGGTTTGTAGCCTCATCCCACTTCCAATCCCCCCTCCCCCCGCTTCCTGTGTATATGTGAGATGCTATCTCAGGGCTGGCTTCCCACTCTTCTAACCATGCCTTCTTTGATGAACTCTGTCTGGAACTGATAAAGCCTTTCCTCCTTAAGTTGCATTTCTGTCATGGCAAATTTTCATCACTGCAAATAGTAAAGTTAACTAACACAACAGCTGATTCCCACAGGTCTGCCACTCACAGCTTGGCAGATTGTGCAATGCAGAGCTGCTGAGGTGAGTCAGGGATAGTCAAGTCATCAAAATATGTATACTTCAAGGGAATCAAAAGAAAGTGAAGCCTAGTAAGAGGTGGAAGAGAAGACTAGAGCAGATATTAATGAAATTCAAAGAATTGTTAGGTTATACTTGGAAAACCTATATTGTAGTCAATTTGAAAATCTAGTAGTGGACAGATTTCTAGAGACATATGACCTACTAAAATTAAGCAAAGAAGACCTAAACAACTTAAAGAGATCTTTAACAATACACTAGAACGGAGGACCCCCAAATAAACCCACACTGCTGTAGTCACCTGCTTTTTGCAAAAATGCCAAACATACATAGGAAAAGACATGTATCAAGGACTAGTGCTGGGAAAATTTGGATCTCTCCCTGCAGAAGAATGAAATGAAAGTCTTGTCTCTTGCCATGCATAAAAACCAATCTCAAAGGAACTGAAGACCTTAACTTCAAACTCTACAACTGTGAGGAAAACAGAGAACGCACTTAAACTATAGGTGTAGCTAAGGACTTTCTGAAAAGGACTCCAATAGCTTAGAAAATAAAAACCATGCACTGACAAATAGAATTACATGATATTAAAAATCTCCTGTATCACAAAGGGAGCAAACATTTGCTCTGAGAGATTAGTACCTAGAGTATGGAAAGAAATGAAAACAAAAAGAAACATAAAAATCCAGTCAATAAATGGACAATTCTCAAAAGATGAAATGTAAATGAGAAATAAGCATGTAAGAAAATGGCCAACATCTCTAGCTTTCAGGAGAGGCAAATTAAAACTACATTAAGATGTCATTTCACCCTAATCACAATGCCTATTCTTTTGTTGTTGGTGTTGTTTGTCTTTTTGAGACAGGGTCTCCCTGTCACTCCAGTTGGCCTGGAACTCCTATGTAGAGAAGGCTGGCCTCAATCTCACAGAAATCTTCCTGCGTCTGCCCACCTCCTCCCAATGCCAACGGCTAATTTAGAGTGTATGGCCATCACGCCTGGTCTTAGAACGCCTATTCTTAAGAAAACAAGTAAGAATAAATGGTGATGAGGATGAGGGAAAACAGAACCCTTACATGCTGCTGGTGGGAATATAAATTAATCCAGCCTCTATGGAAATCAGTGTGGAGGTTTCTATAAAAAATTCCAGAACAGAACTACCATATGATCCAGCTAGACCTGAGCAGATAGCATAAGGACTCTAAGTCAATACATTAAAAGTATACCTGCACATCAGTGTTAATTGCAGTGCTATTTATAATAGCCAAGTTAACAGAACCAGCCTAGCTATATATCAACATATTAATGGATAAAGAAAATGTGGCACAGATTCACGATGGAGCTTTGTTAGGCGTAAACAATGAAATCATGTCATCTGGCAAGTGGAAGTCGTTACATTTAAGTGAGTCAGACTCAGAAAGAAAGATCATACTTTTTTTTCTCATTTGTGCTTTCTAGTTTCATATCAGGAACATAAAACCATTTATACACATATATACACATAAATGTGAACATATATATGGCATGAAAGCAGAAGTGAGACTCTCCGAGGGAGGCCAGGAGGAAGGGTTGGGAAAAGAAAGAAGTGTGGAGGGGCGAGTATGATCAAAGCGCACGGTGTAGTTTATAAAAGCCATTACTGAGCTGTATAATGAACATATGCCAATAAATTCTTACAAAAAGTTAAAATAACTATTTAAAACGCATATCCTAATGCAACAGTTTAAGGCTGAGACCTTAAAAAGAAGAAATTTTCCCTAGTCTCCCCAAAGGCATCTGAAGACAGAGGATGTCTACTTCATGCCCATGCAGCACAGCTTCAGGCCACAGCACAACAGCAGCAGCAAGGGACTGGGCATTCCCGTTCTAGACCTGCCTACATCATCAGTTTCACACTCCTTGACAGCAACCCCACGAGCTCCCACCCGGAGTTCCACCAAACAGCTCAGTCTCCCCTGTGCGCATCCCTTCCCTGGCCCTCCTACTTTAAAGACCGCAGTGAAGACCCTGTGTCTAGATTTCTCTAGTTTTAAACCCAATCTATACTTCAAGTCTCAACCCTACCTTCTTAGATCTATGGTTTTTAAACCAAATAATAATAATATCTTCCAAACTTTTATATTAATTTTGTCTTTCTCGAATATTATGTTCACAATTTTTTGAGTTTTCAGTTATTTATGTCTTTCAAAATTTTTATTTATTTATTTTTGAAAATGAATAATGGATTTGTATTGTTATCATTGGTATCACCTCTTCCTCTCCCTTCCAACTTTTCCCATGTCCAACTCCCTCTCAATTTTATGACTTCTTTATTATATATATATATATATATATATATGGTACTTATGTGTCTATGTGTTTAGAGCTGACCACATTTAACACAATACCATTAACACTCCTTTTTAGAGTTGACATTATTACTGAAGGACCAAATAAGCATGTCACCGTCAAAACAACAGCTATGTATGGAACAGATGCAGGAGGACTGAGTGACTTGACCGTGATGCACGTTACAGAGGTGTGGTTCCCTCAAATTAGGAGCAGGCTTGACAAGTTTCCAACAAAACAAAGCATATTTTCCTCTTACACTGGATCTGAAAAATTCACTTTCATGAATATGGTATAAAAATTCTTTGTTGGTATGTGAAATAGAGCTAGGTTTTAGATTCAAATAATTACAAACAGGTTTTTCATCTACATGAGTGTCTGGCAAGACATTTGAAAGTCATATAGCACAGGAAAATATCTTCTGTCCTGTGCAACTGTCCTGAATATTATTAGCAGTGTTAGTCCCTAACAATTAAATTTCTACATTACTGCCCCTTCCCCCAAGAACTATGATCACTGAAAGTGGCCACATGAATTTCTTACACACACACACACACACACACACATCAGGAAGACAGAGTGAGCCAACTGGAAAAGCCTGGGGGTAACTTCTAAGAGTAGAGCAATGGCTCATTGATTAAGAACACTGCTGTTCTTCCAGAGAACCCTGGTTCAATGTCCAACATTCAGATGGTAGCTAAAAACTTCCTATAACTCAAGTTCCACGGGATCTGGCACCCTCTTTTGGCCTCTGTGGGCATTGCACATACACGTTGCACTTACATACAGGCAAAACACATAAAAGACATATAAAATAAAATAATATTCTCTTTCTTTCTTTTTTTGGTCTTTTTGAGACAGGGTCTCCCTGTAGCCTTGGCTGTCCTAGAATTCACTATGCAGACCAGGCTGGCCTTGAACCCACAGAGATCCCCCTGCCTCTGCCTCCCAAGTGCTGGGATTGAAGGCGAGCACCAGCACACCTGGCAAAATATTCTTAAAAGATCATTTAAATTCTATTTGTGCTATAACTAAGAATCTTGGACCAGTTTGGGAGCTCTGAGAATTGTTAAGGTCAGATAAGACTTTATTCACAAGCCCCCAACTGCACAACCATATTTGTAGTGCAGCTATCAGCACCGGAGAAAGACATGACAGGACCAGCCCCACGGTCACTGGGTCTCTGTGTCCTGTCTTGTCTCCCTCCCTGAGAGCAGCCTCCTTATTGACCGCAGCTGCTCTCCCTAAGCATGTTCACAACACACAGTTTGAACCGATGAAGAGCAGACCTATTTTTGATGAAACTTAGCTAAAGTGACACGGGTTTACTCTGTGGAATTTAGTAAATCAACCCTGAAATTTAAGTACAGCCACTGCATTTACAACACAATTACCCATTTATGGAGAGGGCTGGGGCTGGATCCCCCTAGACCCATCTCCATCTCCCTCTGCTGTGCCTTACTTATTCAGTGTACATTTGTGGGTTCTTAATCACTCCATCATTTTATTTCTTTGGCAATAAAGAGTACCAGAACACCACCCCACTTCCTTGCAAGAGTCACTGAAAACCATATAGACAACTGTGATGCACAGGAAGAGGCAGCCTTATTTACCTCTGTGTTTGCAGAAGCCCTCAATGAATACATCCTGAAGAAATAAGGAATGAACACACATACCTTTCCCTTTTAGATGTCTGTGCATCTTTAACACTGTTTTCTCTCCCCGGACTTCTCCACCTGATCTTTCACCCCTTCATTGCCATATCAGTCACTGTGTCTTTTCCTGTGAAAACTGTTAGGAATATTCTAGGCAAGGCTTAGTCCCTGAGCATGGATAACTTTGTTCATGCCTGTGCCTGGGCAGCTTGTGAGTCCGCCTTTGCACTAGACTAGGAATGCCTCAGGGGCTAAGACCATATCTTATTCATCTGTAAATCCCCAGGTACCAGAGCTGCACATGGCAGAGACAGGCTTCCACGATGCTACTGGCTAATCACCTGAGTCAGACTGTCAGCGTTCTATCTGCCCAGGACAGACCATGGAGGAGGCATGTGCTTTTAGCTCCAGTGCTTTTATCTTCACTCAGGACACATCAGAATGAAAATAACTGTGACAATCAGACAGAGATGATATGAACTTAAAGGAAATCATCTACAAAATTAGATACATTGTTAGTCACCCCGTTAGTGTGAGCTTTCTGTGCTAGGCTACATGGGGTTGTACCCCAATTCTCCTGCTTACAATCTGTGTGACTTAGGTTATTTGGACCTAAAATTTCCCATTAGTGAATTGGTGCTAAATAGCAGTATCTACTTTACAGAATCAAGTAACTGTAGCACCTGAGTATTGTTTCAAAGGAAAAGCAAAATTCACATGGGACTGTGACAAGGATATCCCAACATTTTGAAAAGCTGATGCAGATCACAGCCCTCCATCCTAAAAAACACATTTATATTTAGGAATATGCAATATTTATTATTTTTAGCGTTACAAACTGTGATACTTCTACGGGGTAACGTTGTAAGCTGGGGAAGAAGAGAACGAGATCACCACTGCAGTGCAGCAGTCTTGAGGCTGGAAGATTTGCTCTGGGTGTACACACTTGGTTAGGGGCACTCCCTGTAGCTCAGCTTCCTTTCTGTGAAATGAACATGGCCACCCTCCACCCTTGCTGTCCACTGGCCGGTCCTGAGGACCTATGTATAGATTACTGTGAAACACTTATCTTGCTCTATATTTGCTCCTGCTCCTGATGACAGAAAAGCTGAGTGGCATTTCTACCTTTCAAATGATCCCTTTCATAGATTAGCGATATCTCAGGTATGTGAAAATATGAACAGCTTTCAACAGTGATTTATTTCCCCACAACATGCTAATAATAAGGCAAAATCTACTCATATAAGGATTGGGATCAGGAGTTCTTTGAAATTCAAGACAGGGTGTAAATTGCTGCAAAGGGTCTCTTTAATTGGGATCAAAACATTTTTGACAACTTTTGGCTTTTAAAATTCTAGCTATTGTCACATTGTGCAAATGTTTCTTTTCTCAGCTAAAAAGAAAACATCCTCTAAAATACCTTAGATAAGATAAACAACTGTGATTTGTCATTCCAAATGACAAAGACTAGTTTTCCATTTCTTTGACATGGAAAGCAAGATACTTCATGGAGATCACATCCTGCACAGTGTAGTCAGCCAGTCCCCTGCCAAACAAGAGAGAAGGCTCAGCAAAGTGGACCAATGTTTTCCAGGGAGGTTTTCAAACAACATAAATAATCTAAAGGGGTCTAGAGAGAAGGCTCAGTGGTTAAGAGCACTGGCTACTTTTGCTAAGGACCAGAGTTCAGTTCCCAGCACCCACACGGTGGCTAACAACCATCCCTAACTCCTGTTCAATGAGATCTGGCCTCTCTGGACACTGCATGCATGGATATACTTATATTCGTGCAGGCAAAACACTAGTACACAAATAAAATTTTAAAAAGTTCAAATATCAGTAAGGATTACTTAAAGGGAATAAAAGAACTTAACATTTTCATCTTGTCAGAAATTAACACAGACATAACTTTACTCATTAGTTCATGCCCAATCCTGACTCCTATCAACAGGATCCTATCACATGGTTACCCCCAGTGATGATGAACTCACTCATACAGAGGATGCCCCATCTCCCTGTTGAGCATCTCAGCCTGCTATAAGAGGCCAATACACTGATATACTAAAACTGCCTCCTAGAAGTTTCTAGAATGGAGTCTTCCTCCCATTCTTTAAAAATCATGTAGAACAAGTTGTCTAGATCTCCTGGGGAGCTCTTTTGGAGTTTCAGATTGAAACAAACTCAGTTTCTGACCATCTTTCCTAATTTTATACAAATATTTCTCCTCAAGAAAATACATTTTTTACTTGTAAATTAGTATCCTATCTCCCTTATATCAGAATAAGCAAGAGAAAATAATAACATTAAATGATCAGGGTGAAATATTACAGCCAGTTGGAGTACTGCTTATAAATCGTCTGATGCGTTATCTTTGGGACGTTCGACAGAGGTGATGTGTGATGGAGCTTTATAAGTCATGAGACGTTGAACAATAAAAGAGAAAACACATTCTTGTTCTCTCAAGGCAAGAGATCATAGAACTTTTTTTTTCCTGTTTTTCATTATTCAATAACCAAGACCAACAGTGTTGGATGAGTTCTGGGGATGAGTCTGGGAATTCAGTGCAACTGTGAGCTTAATGAAAACACAAACTCATTTGTTAGTGCATTCAACAAACTTATCAGCCTGTATCTTTCCTGGTTGTAGAGTGATAGGGTTCCTTTTTAAGATTAAGAACTCTGTTTATCAGGGCTGGAGAGATGGCTTAGCAGCGTTTAAGAGCACTGGTTGATTCCCGGCACCCACAAAGTAGCTAACGACTGTCCATGACTCCAGTTCTAGGGGAATTCAATGCTCTCTTCTGACCTACACAGTCATTGTGCTACATGGGTGCATGAAGATAGTATACTCATACACATAAAAATAAATAAAATATTTTTTACAAAGAACTCCATTTTTTTATTACAACAATTGCACAGTATTATGGGCTAATCTGGAGATTCTGACCAAGTCGAAAGACCTCAGATATCTCTCTCAAGGGTGCATGCCATTGAAAATACCAACACACACACAGAAACTGAAACCATCACACGACCATTGCTCTTCAAAGCTCATCAATCTCCCACTAGATTAACAGGATGATGTTGACACTCTGATCACAATTACAGTATAAGAAGCATGTGCAGTCACACTGTGGCCAAGGCAGCTAAGAGACTTACTTTGATGGATGATCACAGTTGATCAAGTTTGTCAGTTGCTTTGTGTTTTTATGCTTGTTTGATATTCCCGCCCAGAAAGAAGCAGCTGTTAGGGACACATCTGTCAGTGAATTCAATTTCCCAGTGCCACGTGACTCCCCATGTGACTCGCCATGCGACTCGCCATGTGATCCTTCACTTACCCCTGTCTTCTCATCGAAGATTTTGATTCCGCCAAAGGAGATGGTTAAAAAGATTTTCTGTTTGTGTTCCCCTTTGGAACGAGCGCCAGCAACAACACCCTGTTGAAAGAAAGGACATGGTTTTTACTTTAGTGTTTTCATTTGAAAATTCCCCCTGGTCCAAAGGCACATCAGATGCCATCGCCTGAGCCAACAGTCATGCACATTCCCTTCCTTTGGCCTTCCATGTGTCTCTTGATCACATGCCCACATCTGCTGGACGTTTTAGCTCAATCCTATTCCAGATGCTCCACCACTGAATACATACATATCTAACTACCCAATCTGTGCCTCAGTACATGGCTCAGAATTGGGATAGAATACTTGAATTGAAAAAAAATATGATCCTCATATTAATATTTGTGCTGGGTTCTATATTGAGTATGGATTTCATCTTTTAAATAAAGGCAAGTGACTAAGCACAGTACTAAATAAGGTTATGTTTTTCTACTTCTGGAAAACATTTTCCTATGAATGGGTTCTAGATATTAGAATGAAGAGAAAATATGTGAGCCCTTCCTGCCTCTCTCCCCCACTCTCTTGGCAAAATGTGGTTATCATAGTTGTGCCTATCATTTGTACTAGTTACCCAAAGACATGTGTATTCTCTGTTTCCTTTCCCTTATCATTCAACCAAAGCATATATGTTCCACTTGCCCAAACATTTTACAAAATGGGCATATGCATGAGTCAATAAAAAAATAAACCTCACAAAAGGTAGAGCTGTTATTTTGTTCACTGCTCTAGTCCGAAAACTTAGGACAGCCCCTCCCCCACCATCAGAGGCATCAGGTGCTCACTAGATAATTATTGAAGGAGTGTGTACCATCCAGACCCCTGCCAGGGTTGATCTGATTTGGATAAAAAGTAAAACCATTTGCTTTGGAAGTCAGACTCTGTGGTGGCAAGTCCAGGCGAGCACACACTTTAGACCAAGGTCTAAACTTGGAGATCTCTACCCGAGGGCTGCTGCTCCCTCTGCACCAGGTGCCTCCAGCTCCCCGTTTTTACAACACTGTTCTAGATCAAGTTCAGCTTTCAGCAGTCATGGTACTGGGCTTTAGGCGTAGACAAGTCTAAAATAATATTGGTTTCACAGTTCTAGAAGCAATAGTGCTTTATGCTGCTCACGGAACAGTGTGTTCTCAGCACCAGTTTGGAGAATGACTGGTAGTGGGGAAGCTGTACAGCTGGAGGTAAGAGGAGGATGCTGTCTGTGAGGCTATGGGATTATTCTTCCTTTGGGCACTGGGAAAAGTCTGGGTTCTTGCAATATCTGATTATACTGTTGGATCTAAGCAAAACTGAATAAAGAACTTCATTCCATCTCCCTAAGTATAAATACTACTGCTCATGGGTGAGATGATTAAACAAATTATCTGTGTAAATTACGGAGCACAACTCCTAGCACGAGATGCAGTCAAGTTACTTTCTCCTGGTAATGAATGATTATTTAGTTTCTGCTGGGATGGATATCTACTAGGAGGAAATTTGCACCTTCATAAGTGATTCTTCCATTCTCAAGCACATCTTCAGACATACAGAATGTCATAGACCGAAAAATCCTTAAAATGGGTTGATTCAAATTTCCCAACTGATGATGAGAAAAATGACATTCCAAAAGACAGCGGGAAGTCCTGAGATAGCACAGGGAGTGGAGGAGAAGACCACAACTTGGCCCTTTGAATCTCTGATGCTGCAACAATTATTATTCTGACCATTAGACCCTTTTGAGGAGCAAAGTCTCTCTCTAACAGTTCCCCCTTTCGGCCTTGTTGCCCCACCTTGACCTCCTCTGACGACTTCCTTGTGAGAACTTATTTCTCTGCTTCTCCTATCTTGTGGAGCTCACATCATTGGATGTGCCACATTCTCATTTGTTGACTGCCTGCCTTTGCCCAGTGCAGGGAAGGCTCAATTAAGCATGGAACTTAATTTGTTCCACATGAGAATGGGGCTCAGTGCCAATATGACATTTAAAGAGAGGCAAGAAGACCTCTGATTGGGGGGAAACTTCAAGAATAAGCCATATATTGAGTCTAGGGAAACTTGACTTTGAAATCATTCTTCTTGGCTGGACTTACATAAGCTAACATATGCTGCTGCCCTCTACATCCCAAACTTCAGTCTTAAATATCCAGAAAAAAAGAGTTTCTTGCTATGATCTAAAATTTGTGCCCCGAAGTCTGCATGTTAAATTTTATCTTCAATATGACGAGTGCTGAAGGGAAGATGATTAAGCTACAAGAGCAAATCCCTGCTACGTGGGCTAAGGTCTGCACCAAAGGGCTGAAGTAGGCACCTGCTCCCTGACTGCACTTTACTGGTTGTCATGGCACTCCTTCCCTTGGAACCTCAACAACAAGGTACTACCAGAAGCAGAGGACTGGAGCACTGGAAGCCATCAGACCTACAGGCACTTTGACCTTGAAGTTTGCTGCCTCCAGCACTGTGGGAAGTATATTTCTGTTTTCTCTAAATTACCCAGTTCTAGGTATTTTTCTGTAGCCGCTCCAGTGGACTAAGACAGCCCCTCACAAAGGAAACGAAGGAAAGACTGAGTCTGGGAGGGAGGAAGGAGCCCTTCTTTCTCTCTCTGAGGGGAGGCCATCACATGATGGGAGACAGTGCTGTACCTTTGACCAGGAAGAGTTGGACTACTCATCACTGAGTCCCAATTCCTAGCATATCAAACCACAACACTTCCCAGCACATGGTACCAACCATACACTAAGGCCGTCTTTGCTTACTGGTTCCAAGTCGATATCCCCTGATGGAATAAGGATGTGTGAGAATAAGAATGCAAAGAGCCAGTGGCTGTGTTCCTGAAGCCTCTGTGCTTGGGGCTGCTGTGGTGGCTTTATACAGTGAGTGAGGGAGAGAAGAACTGTCTACCTAGTACTAACATTGGAGAAATAAAAAGTAGAATTTTTATTCAGGATGCATCTCTTGTGAGATGGGACCCTGTCTCGGACTCTGGAGAGTTGCACTTGGTACAAGTAAGTTTGTCATCTCAGCATGCCACAGGGATTTCTGCCCACCGATGATCCATGCTGCTGTGCACTAACAGAAGTCAAGAAGACAGCTCTGGCTAGGGAGCTGAATGATGTTCATGTAGGCATTGTTCAGGGCTGTGTGTCTATTAGCCACCTGACCTAGAAAGTTACCACGAGAAACCTGGGAATTAGGAAGCCTAACATTTTCTTGAGCACCTATTACATGGTAGAACTTTCTGTCATATAATTTAGCCCACATCACAGTCTAGGAAATTACAAATTATCTGTTTTACTTCACAGATGAGGCATAAGGTCAGGGGTCAAGTGATGGTCTTAAACCCAGGGGAGCCGATAATTCTCAGGCACAGAACTAGAATTCAGACTTGCCTTTCTGGTTCTGAAGGTCATATTTATTCCACTACAGCTATCTCTTCTCTAAAAGCCTTTTCTGAGAACAGACTTTTTAAAACGCCATGCAATGATGCTTGCTACAAATATGTCCCAAAGTCTCTGGAAATAGCTAGGTGGAATCACCAGCTTCCAAACTCAAGAGGCAGGAAAACTATAATGTGGGAACAGTCACACGTCATATCACCTATGAGTGCTGGGAAGCTTAAGTAAGCTCCACACATAATACCACTGACCAGTGCAGGGACACTCTGTACAGAGCATTTATCAGTACTACTAGCTAATCGACATTAGTGGGCAGTACCATGCACTAGGCACCGTAAAATGATCCCCACGAGCATCCCTAGGAGAGTCACAGGTGGACAGGGTCTGGATGGAAGACTTAAAAAGAAGAGAAAGGATCAGTGTGGTCAAGCAAGGTGAAGAAGCTTCCTTGCCCAGCTCAGGGACTGCCTTGGCAAGCTCTGGAGCCATCCTGAGAATCAGCTTCAATAATGCACATGAAAGGGCTTTGAGAATTCTCACACCACAGGGTGCATGCACATGATACTAAAGCTGTGATCACTTGGCTATCTCTTGTCAAGCACATGTGCAAACACCACGGCCGCCAGCATGAACACCGAAAGCTTAGGATTCTATTCCCCAGAGTCTGGGTCCATTCTCAAGCTCTGCTAGTGACTAGTTTTAAAATCTTGGGAGAGGAAGAAATGTTCATCCTAAATTTCATTTTTTTCCCTAGCAAGTGAGGGGAATGAAATATCTTTCTCTGTCCAATTTTGAGCCACGGAAAGCCCCTGCAGACTATCTCCTGCAGATGGCCAGCTCAGGTGTCATCTGCTTCTTCCCCCAGCTCACAGTAAGTGTTCCCTGTGCAAGACACAGACTGGAGGTCAGAGATGGAGGCGGGGAGCTGCAAGGTATTTTTCATTCGCTTCCTTCCCAATCTTGATCTACAACAGCGAAGGAGGCTTTTACCCTCCCTAAGTATAGTTATTTGGTGAGGAAGGAGATTTCTATACCAAGCTCCCTCTGGTCTCCAGGCAATATTTACATTCCAGGGCAGTATAAGAGGTCCTAGACCCTGGTGTCTCCCGATACCTGGTTTATTATCCTAACCTTGCCTAGCCTTTCCTCCTCTGACCTCTGTACTTAGCTCTCCAGTCTGTCTTTGGGACTCACCTGGCTTACAGTTTCAATCACTACCCTTCTACCCAAGGGACTCTGAAAGTTGACTTGAGAGTAGCTTGGTGGTAGGAGAAAAAAAATCAAGCTGAGGAAACAAGATAAATTAAACCCAAATACAGAACAGAATACAATTAAGCTCTCAACTATCTCTTGTCAAACATCAGACCCTGAGAGATGCTGATCTGAATTCTGTGCTGACTAAATTAAACAAAGATTGTAAAATACTTTAACTACTGTGAACCTAGATTTCTTAGTTACAAAACACGGAGCCCAACCTCCCGCTTGTAAGATCAAAAGATGATATATATGAAGGTGTTTTGTAGATTATAAACTGAAATACAATGATGGTTTGGCCGTAGGTAGGGAGTAGGGTGCTTAAATTCACAAAAAGAACCTTCTAGAACCTGTTACCCAGCAGAAAATTCTCTAGCAAAGGAAATTCATTATTTTCCATTTTCTTATGATCTAGTGTGAGCAAGTGTGCCTTTCTTTTTCCAAGGCTAAAGGCATTTTGTATTTCTGTCTCTGACTTTCCTGGGAAGGTGGCCAAATGCAGAATCGATCATTTATGTTTCTGTTTCCTACAGAAAAACCACTGGGAGCTGAAATGTCAACATTTTTCTCAGCAGCTTGCAAATAATGAAACACAATTGTCTGGAAAGCAAGAACCCCTCAACATGTCCAGAGCATCTGACAAGAGCATGCTCTGGTGGGACAAACTCTCTAAGCTTTGGGACCTAATGATCATAAGGGGGGACGGATGGAACATTTCAATACAGGTAACACACACACACACACACATACGCACACACACACAACTACATACTTTGGCGGTTGTTCCTAGCCCTACTTCAACTAGCTTGGCCCAGTGTTAATCCCAGAGCAAAAGAAACTCCTGATTCATAACCACTTTGGCCTCAGTGTTTCTAAGAAGGCAGCTGGCCAGTAGGATGTCCAGTGAATGGCTGTCTCCTGGATGCTGGGAGAAAGAGGATGTAAAGACTCCTCTCACCTTTGGTGGTTCTGGGTCCACGAAGGACTAAGAAGTGGCATTTCTGCTGTCTTCTAATAAAACTCTGTCGAGAGTAAATCTTTATTTATTTTTCAGACTTAAGTAACTACAGTGAGAATCAACATCTGGGACTTTTCTCCAGTCATGACTAAGGCTCTATTAGGATGGCTGGATGGCTCTCTCAGAGTAGGGGCTCTAAAGTGGAACACAGGAGACCCAGTCTCTCCTGGATGGTCTGTGCAGTCCGTGTACTGGCAGATCGGCTATATTCTGATCTGATGTCATGCATGAGTATTTGCATTTTACTTGGGGTCAGGGGAGACTGGGGAGAACAGAGAACTCAGCTATAAGCAAGCTGCACGGTTGATCTTATTCAAGGATGCTGCCCTTGGCTTCGTTTCACAGTTATATCCTCCAGGCCAGCATTCATCAGTACCAAAGCTGGTCATGGGAATTCCTCCTGCTTGACTGCTACATCTAGCCATCATTCAGCCTTGAATTTAGAAGAAGAAAAGAACTCATTATTGAGCTGCCATATCTCCTAACATCGCTTAATTATTTGAAAAAAGTACATAACTCTTGCAAGGTGAAAAGTCTGTGAAACCACAGTTTGTTCTTTTTGTTGTTCTTTTCTATATAGCCTAAGTAGGAATGCATTCATCAAAATAAAGCTTGTTATATAACAGTTCAAATAGCAGAAACAAAGTAACAGATACAGAGCATAGAAAATAAAGATTTAAAATGACTGCTATCTAAAGCCATACCATAGGGAGACAGTATCTGACAGACATGTTAACAACTAAGAAATGTCTTAGATCATCAATAATATAGCATCTATGACTTATCAAGCATCTATGAAAAAGGTGATGCAGACAGCACTTTAAAATTTTCTCTCATTTTAATACTTTTAGGCCCCTTGCCAGATTCTGGGCTCTTTTTTCCTTTTCTTCTTTCTTTCCTTACACTTAAAAATATTCCACTGTCCAAAGAGAATCCTCATAAATTATTTGAATATATGACAACATGCTCATGTCTATTATTAGATGAGTCAAAACAAAATGATGTTATAAAACTATAGAAATTATAATCATATTTTTATTGTAGTATGTGTATAATTCATATATTAGAGACAAACAAGACAAAGAAAGACTGAAAAAATCACACACTCAAATGTCAACTCTCAGGAATGGAGAGAGAGCTCAGTGGCTAAAGATACTGATTACTCTTGTAGAGGACCTGAATTCAAGACCCAGCGCCTATATGGTGGCTAACACCAGTTCCAGGGAATCTGACACCCTCTTCTGATGTCTACAGGCGCTGCACAACATGGGCACACCTACACACATGAAAGTAATACATCCATACACATAAAATAAAAATAATGAATAAAAATTTCTTTAAATGCCAACTCTTTATCTTTGTTGGATTTTGGATGATTTCAACTTTATTTCTTATATTTTCTATATTTTCAAAGAATTTTATAATCGAATTTAACATTCAGAAAAATAAATTTCACATATATATAGTTTATTTGCCCTTTTGTTTTTCTTTGAGACAAGGTTACCCTGTAGCTCTAGCTGACCCAGAATTCGCTATGTTGATCAGGCTGACACTGATCTCACAGAGATCTTCTTGCATCTGCTTCCCAAGTACAGTTAAAAAGTACACTACCATGCCGAGCTTTTATATATGTTTTAACTGCATAAAACATAAGATTCTTGCTAGATAGCTTACATTTCTAATATTTAAATCACCTTAAAAAATGAACAACATACAGACATCAAAATTTGGAAGCAAACTGTTTTTGTGTGTGTGTTTGTGTTTACGGCTGCTTAAAAAAGAATGTGTTTCTTTTCTGATCTATCTAGTTTTTTTTCTAATCTATTTCCATCTTCTCAGTGGAAAGCTCTGCAGTATTTAAAATCAGAAATCTCTTTATAGCACTACAAAGCCCAGTATCTAGTTATATATTACTCTACTGATATCATCTTTCCTTTGCTATGAAGTATTTGGAGTATACTGACAGAAATGACAAGAACATAGGCTGGAGAGAAGGCTCAGCAGTTAAGAGCACATACACCTCTTGCATAGGACCTGAGTTTTGTCTCTAGCACCTACTCAGTGACTCACAGCCATTTGTAATCCCACCTCTAGGATATGCAACTTACCAGTTCCTCCACGGGTACCTGCACGTATGTGCACATACCCTACCCCCAAAATTAAAAACAGTAAGAATAAATCTTTTTTTTAAGTGTAAGAACAATCCTCCCATGAACATGGAGTATGGTCCCTTGATGTGAGCTGAAAGCTGTGATCCACTCCTGTGAACATGGAGGTGTCATGGTCCTCTCTTATGAACACAGAGCTGTGGTCGCAGAGCTGAAACCCGCCTCCTGTGAGCTAGAATTGTGCTTCCCCTCATGAACCTGAACTGTGGTTCACTCTCCTGAATCAGGAACTGTGGACCCCTCCTGTGAACCTGGAGCAGTGGTACCCTAGGGTGAACCCAAAGCTGTGATCTGTAAGCTGGAGCCGTGTTCCCTTCCCATGAGCCTGAAGCTTTGGGCCCCTACCACCAGCCAGGGTTGCACATCCCTCTGTTGGTAGTGTGATGGTAGAGCAGAGGAGAGCACGGAGGACTTCCTGATGCTGGGCAGCAGTTTCAGCCTTCTCTGAGTGACTAAATTCTCTACAGACCCCTCCCCTGAGGTCCTAGGCTGTGTCCAGCAGAGACGTTGTCTCTTTTGCTGGGTCAGATGGCTTCTGTTATTTGCAGATTCAGGTCTTAGAAGAGCTGACTCTCTGGAATGAACTTCCCACCTCCCCTGAGTGCCCTCATTCCACACATGGTCCTGGGCATCCAGGTCCTGATGTTGGACCTCTCCAGTACCAGGCACCAAGATCTTTTCCATGACTGTTCTATAACTCTTCTGCAGCCTCAGTTATCCTTCACCTGTGCCTTAACTGAACGTCCAGACATAAAAATCACAGAAGAAGAAGAAGAAGGAGGAGGAGGAGGAGGAGGAGGAGGAGGAGGAGGAGGAGGAGGAGAAGGAGGAGGAGGAGGAGGAAAACCTTCAAAGTAAAAATAGGTAATTATATCTTGGAATTTAAATTCAAAATTCTATATGTTTACTATAGTTTTTTAATATTGTTTACAGAAAAAACTGTACTACCGTGATTCAACAATTATGTGAAATTTGTCACTGTTCCTATAACGTAAGTTTGCCACTCCCTCCCTTTCCAAATTCTCTGAACTACGCAAAGTCTTTCAATGTTATCATGCTGCCTCTTAAAGAAAGCAATGCTAATAAAGTATTTTAAGTAAAAAAAAAAAAAAACCCTTTCATCTTAACTTTTGTTACCCTACGACAAATTACATACAATTCCTTAAAAATAATAAAATAGGGGAAAATGTTAAGACATAAGGGAGGCAAAATTTGACCATATACTTTTATTTTTTCAGGGGTTTCATAATGAAGGTAACATAGGAAAAAAAAAGATTCATTCATAAAACACAGAACAAAGCGTGACAGAATACCTTCACGAAGCAGGGGCCCAGTATCTATCTTTAAGCCATTGAAGTTTCTTCTCAGTGAATAAATATGGAGACTCACCTATGAGCCAAACTGTTCACTAGGTGTGAATAAGATTATTTGTCATAAAGATGGCGATCACCTCTTCCCTCACTCATATTTCCTCATCTCATATTAAACCCGAGATATTCATAATGAAATGAAATGTTTGCACAGCACCTTGAGTTTCATCATAGAATCTTGACATAACTTGTCACCCCGAGCTGCGGAAACTTCATCAATCCCAATCAGTTTGGCTTTATACCGGACGCCTTCACCTTTAAACCTCTTTATCAGAGTGGCTTCACTGCGATCCTGACCTGAAAACAGAGAAAAGTAGATTCAAAAACAAGCATGCTACGACCCGGATGTCTAAGATCCCGCCACTTTCTGGTTTCACCTACATTTCAAGAAAATCAAATTGAAAAATAGAATAATATTCCTAAATGTAAACTCTGGCTCTGTCCATTTAAGTCCTGGGGCAAATTACTTCCTCTCTGAACCTTGGTCTTCTAGGCAGAAAAAGAAAATTTAAAAATAGTCATCTCAATGGAGTATTAACTATATCAGATAATATGTGTAAAGTTTCTAATTTGCTTTTATGCATTGCAGGTAGTGAATCAATAGCCATCACCCACTAAAGAGTTCATGACCAAGAGTTTTGCTGGTGTAGGATCAGCACTGGGTGTCCAGTATTAACAACTTTTAATCATGCTTTGGCACGGGTCCATCACAGTCCTTCCTTATACCCAATTCCATGGATTACTTTATAGTAAAAGCCCAGAATAATTTGTTTGCATCAAGTAATGATGCCGAACAATTATAAGGAAAATAAAAGATTTATGATCCTACTTCAGGTAACTCATAGATGCACCCTACAAAAGTCTCTCTCTTTCTCTCTCTGTCATTTTTAACATAATATTTTGGTACATACATTAACCAGGAATTCAAGTATGGTTGTAATGTACAGATGTTTTATAAACCCTTAAACACTCAAACCATCTCCATTTTTCAGATAAAGACATTCATAGAATCCAGGGAGCCTGTTCATAGAGTCATAAATAAGAGAAAAACCTAGGATTTCAAACACCTCTCTAACCTCATCATCATATTGTTCCTTGCTCAGGATCTGGGCATTGCACTACAGTTCTTAAAACCTGGGGTTTCCCAGAACTCTGATCCATATCTCCCAGAACATCACTGGCTCTAACTCCTGATTCTTTGTCTCTAGTTCCTTCTCTCATCATTAGATCAGAGGACATCAGAGATACGTCAGTCCATTCCCCTCTGTCTACAGGGACATTTAAATCAAGGGCTTTCTAAAATATGGGGTTGATGATTAGTTTCTGAGGACATGCTTACAACAGAAAAACACAATAGCTAACCACAGTACAGTGCTTTTCTACCACTGAACCCTGACTTTAATTTCATTCCTCTACTCATCCATCAGTTACTGAGCAGCTTTTCTGTGCAAAACACTATTACTCAACCCAAAAATGAAGAAAACAGACTCTGTATCCCTAGAAACTCAAGTTTTGATGACAGCAAATAAAAATTTACAGTGCATTATGCTAGGTGTGCAAAAAAACTGCCATCGTGGGTCAACTGAACTTGGCTTAGTCTTGGTTCCCTGTCCGTTTCAGGGGTAAGGTACCTAGCTCACAGAGTGTGAACAGTAACGAAAAGGAGACAATTTGGGTGAAGTATGCCTTCATCCCCAGAGTAATCTTCCTGTAAATAGTAGCAGTCTAACCCTGATCAGACCTATAAAAAAAGCACTTGCAAGATACCATGAGGGGGAGAAGAGTAGCATAGAGAAGGGATGTCTGTAGGGACCAGTCTGACCTGTGGCCCCCATGGTCAGTTATCATTTTACCACAGTACTCTTAGTGTATCAATAGTTCTGAGTAAATATTCCTTAAAGCAAACAATGCATGGACACACAAGCAGAGACATAAAGAATATAAAATACAATCTCTGAGTTCTATGAAGAGAGATTTCGGAGACTAGAGTTGAATATCTGTTACCATATGCATTCTATGGATCCATCTAAACAACTTGGCCTGTGATCACACAGCTCTCTGCCTGTCTTGCTATGCTATTTGGTAAGGGCAATGTAAACCTTGGTCTAAGATTTCGTGGGGAGACTATTATTCCATTTCAAATAATAGCGTCTCTGCCTCTTACACAGGAAAGCTTCAGTCACTAATAACACTCCGTTCATTACCAGGATTCCTTCAAACTGGAAGTAGAAGAGCAGAACCAGGTAGCATTACACAAAGCTCATTACACACTCCCGTCTGATTATCTTTGGAAGAAGACCTAGAAATAGGAACCATTACTCAGGTTTTATAGACCAACACTGAAACTGAAGATCAGAGAGGCCATCAAGCTTCCCCACACTCACTTAGCAGGGCTTAACACAGGTCTGTCTGATGCCAGTGCCTGGCTACGGGTTATCATGAGTTCTGTGTTCCAAGCCTGTTCTTTTAACAACTATCACTAATTGCTTTTCATTTTTCCAACTTCCCTTCACGTGTCTAACTTTACCCTGCCCTAGAAATCACCTGACCTTACTTCATTGCTCCTAAATATAAGTATCCTGGCAGCATGGACTATTAAGAGATGGAGAGAGCTTGAAAACCAGAATAAACAGCTTTCAGAAAAGCAGTCATGCCCCAAACCTGCCCTTGAGTACTTAAGAGCCTTAAGAATCATGCATCCGGGCACAGTCTCCTGCCAAGGAGAGAGACCCACATGAGGAGGCAAAGCCAGAGCAGGTGGAGAGGGCGGAGATTAATAAGAAAATATGAGGCCATTTAAAGGAAAGTAGGGAGCCCAATTTAGGTCGGGACCCAGGGCCAATCTAATTTGTATGAAGGGCACTTATGCAGTTGAAAATCCAGTTTCTCATTAAATACTCCGCCATTAAAAGGGCAATTTTTCATAAGCACATCTTGAACAAGGTCTCAGTTATATTAGCTAAAAAATAAATAACCGACATCAGAGACCTAAGCGTATGATCCCAACAGCGCTCAAGCTCAAGCCAGGGAGGGTCAGTCTCCGCAGCCTAGTCCAGCGCATTTTCAGTAAAAATAAACAGTGCCCCTACATTTCAGGATGGGCAAAACACAGGCCACCTGTTTAAGGGAAGTCCAACATGGCCATCATTTATTATCAAGTATTTTTTGTGTCAATGACTCTGTCAGGAGCTTCACATCCTGCCATCTCTCCTTTTCTCTTTCACCTGCTCTTTGAATTAGGCTATACAGTGAGCACCGTGTCACAGAAGATCACGCCAGGCCAATTCCCAAGTCAACACAGAATCTGGTGTTGTAAATAGTAGTTTTCTGAGATAGCATTTGTGCTCTGCAAAATCTACCCATGTGAAGTATACATAAAAATCAGTGTTGTTAGCACATTCAGAGGATGGTATATGTTGCGAATTTTATATCTAAATTTTATATATTTTTATGTATAAATATATTTATATATATTTTATATCTAATTTAAAATTTTTTTACCCCCCAAAAGACGGAGTTAAAATGGCGCCCGTTGCTGCCATCCACTCCTGTAGTCTGAATGTGAAACAGGCGCCTGGGTTTCAGCACTGGGTCCCTGGCTGGTGGTGCTGTTTGTGAAGGTCGTTTATGCTTAGGGAGGTGGTTCAAGACCTTGAGGATTTTAAAATCTAGAATGAATGGATTTTCCATTATAACGTGGTAGTGAACCTATGGGGACAAGAAGTGGAAAACTACATCTTTAAAGTGGTATTTGGGGGGTCAAGTTTACAAGGAGTTGTGCTGTGATAGTGCTAATAATCAAGTTGAGAGAATCTAGAACCATCTGGGAGACGGGCCTCTAGTCATGTCTGTGGGGATTATCTTGATTATGTCAACTGAACTGGAAAGACCTTCCCACCGTGGGTGGCACAGTTCCTGGGTCTGGGCCCTAAGGAAAGGGAGTGAGTGTGTACCCATCGCTCCCCGCGTCTATGATCAGATGCTTTAAGCACCTGCCACTGTGAATTCTCTACCATGACGGACAGTAACCTAGGATTGCGGGCCAGAACAAACCCTTTCTTTGTTAGGGTATCCTATCACAAGAGAAAAGGAAACTAAAACATTTCCCGTCCCCTCCAGCTCTTTCTGGGCCTGTGCATTTTACAGCTGTAGAATCCTGTTCACCTACCTCACTGCGCCTGGTTTCTCACGTTCAACATGTAGTAATCTTCTCCCCTCCCTCCTCTCTTCTCTTCTTCTTGTCCCTCTTTCCCTCTCCTCCCTCTTTCTCGCTGAATGTTTTTCCATTGTGTAGCTATACTATGTCTTTTGCTGGATACTTAAGTGGTTTCTGTATTCTGTATAACAGGATAATGCTGTTCTAAACATCTTCGTACATGAAGCTGGAGCTGCTGTACACAATGCAGTGGCTGAGTACTGGAAGAACCTTGGTCCTTACAGAGGACCCAGGTTCAGTTCACAGCACCCACACGATGGCTAACAACTGCCCCTCCCTAACTCCATTTCCAGGGGATTTGACACCCTTTTCTGGTCTCTGCAGGTTTGCATGCATGTGAGGCACTTACACATATGCAGGCAAAACACTCATACACATAAAATAAAAAGAAATAAGTCAAAAAAATTTAGAAGAACCAAAAACATCTGCATACACATTTTCTGTGCGGAAATATATTTTCAAATCTCTTCCTATAATTCCATGAATTGCAAAGTTATACCATAACTCTACGCTTAACCTTTGGAAAGCTGCCAACATATTCTTCTAAAGAGAATGTGCTGGTGCCATTGCATCATCAAAGCATGCCCTGGCCTCTCTTCCACGTAGACGTCTCAGTGTCTGCTACTGTCTGCTTTTCTGTGTTAGCAGTCCCAGTGGGAAATATCCTGGAAGTTCTGATTCTTATTCTCTGAGGTAGAATGGGGCTCGGTTAGGCTTTGTTTGTTTGCATTTCTTCTTTGAAGACACATACTACATTCCCAGACCCTTGACCTGAATTCTCATGTGGTGGAGAATCTTGTGGCAAGCTGACACATCTGCAAAGAGGGGACCCTAGCTGAGGAAATATCTCCATCAGGCTGGCCTGTGGTCATGTCTGAGGAGAACTGTCTTGATATGATTGACAAGGCAGGGGAGGGGAGGGCTCAACCCTAACCCACTGTGGGCAGTCCAGGCAGGTCTGGACTACACAGGAAAGATACCTGAGCAAGCTGAAGGAAGCAAGCCAGGAAAGCAGCATTCTTCTATGGTCTCTGTTTCAGTCCCTGCATCTAAGTTCCTGCCTTGACTTCTCTCAAGGATGACAGTAATCTATCTGTAAACCAAACTCTTTCTTCCCCAAGTCATTTTGGTCATGGAGTTTATTACAGTAACAGAGCAAACTAAGATACCAGGTCTTGTGTAGTATTTTACGGTTTGAACCATTATGCTATAAGGCTTCCTGTGACCTCACTGTGTTCTATCACAGCATTTAATGCTTTCTACTTTGTGTCACAGCTGTGGGAATATATATTCAACAGAAACTAGAGTAAACCTGCAACTATCTTACTCAAAACCCAAGTACTTTACAAGTTTACCTAAGAAACTTTTCAAGTCGTATTTCATTAATCTCCTCAGGATCTAGGAAATAAGCATCGTTATCATTATATTATCCTTCTGTGGCAAAGGAAGTCAACCCAAAGAGATGGCAGAAGTTATTTCAAGTTGTGCAAGGAAGAGTCTCACCCCATCCTGCTCTAAGGCCTGGGCTCTTCCACTGGGAGACAAAACCCAAGACAGTGACAGATGGAGAGTAACCTCACTCAGTGCTGGCCACTGTTACCTGAGTGACATTTCTCGCTTGAGGAGGACAGTCTTCACTTAATGCCTACTTCTGTGGTACCATTGCTATCATCACCATTCATTACTAGACAGAATACCTGATCAGGATGTAAACTGTGTGGGTGATCAATTCATATTATCATTGGCCTACTTTCTAGCCTTATGGGGCTTTTCTCCTAGGAACAATATAGACTTTAGGGAGAACCATGTGGGTGAAAAGTCCTCTCCCCTGTCTGGAGGAAGCAAAATTTCAGAAGGGGACACACAGATAAACACATGGCTTAACAGAACGCAGACAGCACCTTGAATGCCATATGGAGCTAAGGAGAGTCACTGCTTCTGACTGGTAAGGGGAGAACTGAGAAGAGCTACAGGGAGAACACAGGAAGGGGCCTCAGAAGTCACTAGGGAGAAGCTGTGCTGGAGAACACTGAGCAGTTAGGTCAGAGTGTTTTTCATAGAATCCCCTCAGGACCTTGCAAAGATAACACATGGTTAGACCATTGCAGGGTGGACCAGAGCCAGTCAGTGCTTGTGAAACAAAGTGGTAGAGCCTGATGCTGGAAGGATGCTGTCAGAATCAGGAAGGATCTTGTCACCAAGAGCCTGGGAAGCCAAGCTACTGTTTGCTTTGGCCAGAAGAGTTATAGATATTCCAGGGTTAAATTAATATCCTGAGATTATATTAAAGGCAACATTTTGGCAAGATTTGTAAACATAAGGTTCTCCATTGATTCATTCACTCAATTGCTGAGTGAACTGAGCGGGCTGAGAACTGAATGTTCTAGCATGTTTACGATGTGCTCTAAGATATTCAGAGATTCGACATTGAACTCAACACCAGATAGACTAAGTTGATGAGGATGTAAATAACCCTTAAAATGAGCAGGGGATATAGAAAAGAAAAGAAAGAGATGCTTCACATTAATTCTCTAATAAAATGGTGATTCTGAATCTGAAGAAATTCTTAGAATGACAGTTTTCTAATTTGGGGCCTTCTCAAATTGGTGATAAACTTTTAAGCATTTTACCAGCTGTGAAGAAAAAAAAACCTCGTATATTTTTAATAAGATATCTCAAAGATTATGTTTGCATATTTAAATTCTGTGCTCTTGAAAGTCTGAGGATGCTTTTAATGTTCTTTTAAAATAGATTCCGTTAAGCCGGAGAAATATGACAGGTTCATCTGTGGACGGCTGGGCATTGGTGCCTAGAGGGTTGAGAACGTGTGTGGGAGAGGCAGGTATACTACCTCATTTGTGCCGTCCTGGTCAGATCATAGAAAAAGTGCCAACTGAGTGAATTGAAGCCATCTGCTCTCAGGGATCTGCTTTGCTTAATTTCATAAACAAGAGTGAAAACCCAGAATTTCATAGGAGATGCTCTATTTGTGATCTAAATATAAATTCTAAGCCATCTAACAATTGAATTTTTAATGTATCACTGAGTTGAATTCCAAAAGAGGGAAATATGAGAGTTACATAGACTCTTACCCTTGTCTGGAAGCCACGACCCTGGAAAAGAAAGCAGTAATGGACTGAAAGTGAGAGGGCGGTCAGGGTGGTCTCTGCTGCCACCCTTCACCCGTGGAAGCAGACGACAGCATTTCTTCGCCCTCTGTGGAGGTTCCGTTTCCTATGTGTGTGGTGAGTGTCCTTGGAGAGAAATGGTTTCTAAAGCATCTCTGAGTGGTAATCATCCACAAGATTATTATTATTATTATTGTAACTAACATCCCCAGTCCCACCTTAAGCTTAACCTATATTATTCATTCTGTACATTTCAGTTACAGTTATGACAAACTCACGTAGTTGCAGTTAGAGCTGAGAGCAGAAACTCCGAGAGGTCATGCTAAGTTGATATATCTGGTTAGGTACTTGTGGCAGGAAATAAACCCAGGTATTCCTAAATCCACAGAACTCGGGTCTCCAGGTATTTTATAGATTTCTATAAGGAAAACAATTTTGAGCCTGTAACTCAAAGTTAGACTATTTTTAGATAAGTGATGTGCGTGGACTACTGGCAATCATTCATTTATGTTATTGCTTACTTTATCTTAAAACCCTTTATATGTAGTATAAAACCAACATAAATAGATGTCTCACATTCCTCTTGTCCCAGCATATTACCTGCTCCTCTGGGGGAGGATCTGCCTCTCACGGCTTCTGTGAATAGCGAGCGCACTGACTGAGAAGTAACAACTTGAAAGGTCCTCAGGGAGCCACAACAAACCAACAATGGTAACAAGATACGTGTGCTTCCAGGACTCTTCTCTGCTAACTTCCCCAGAGAGTCCCGGGGACCCCAGAGGCTGCTGTCTTCAATTCACCGGGGAGTGGACTGCATGGGCACTGCTGGAGAACACCCAGAGGCACACAGGAGTGGCAGTGGCTGTGACGCCATGTCACCCCAAGCCAGGCCCCACACTGCCCGAGTGCATTTACTCCCAAAGCTGTGTCGTCAGACACTACCTGCTTCAAATGCCATCATCTTCTGTCTTCTGTCTCCGTCCCATGGCTGCTTCCCACTCATCATCTCACGTCTCTCTGCATCTCACTCTTATACTTCGAACACCAGTCAGGCATCCCCACGCCTTTGTCCTTTCCATGTCCGTTCTCTAACTTGACTTGTCTCCTTGACGCACATTCCAGACTCAGATTAAGTGATGTGAGGGTTTGCTTTATACAAAGTACTTCTGTCTTATCCCCCTCTTCAATAATTAAAGCTAACCTGGACACATTCTACAAGATGCCCCCAAACTGGGTCCTTGATTCATTCACCAATCTAGTTGGGATAATATCTCTTCCTCTCCTTCACATGCTTGGCAGAGTAGCCTTCACTCAAATCAAACCCTTAGCACATTCCAACGCATGATCTTTGGGAGATACTTATGCTCGAAACAGTCATCTATGGCTAAAAGGATCATGTGTTGAAGGTTTGGGCCCAGCTGATGGTGCTGTTGAGAGGTGGTTGGAACTTGCTCTGGAAGAAGGGAATTAATTCTATTGGGCAAAAGTTATTACTTCTTGACTACCTGAAATTAAGAGGTTTCTACCATCATACAATGATGCCTTGCCTCACCACAGGCCCCAAAGTAACAAGGTAGAACAACTACAGATGGAAACCTCTGAAACCAAGAGCCAAATTAAGTCTTTATTCCTGAGACGATCAGTCAGGTGCTTCATCAGTGACAGGAAGCTAACATACTTGGTCTACAGTTTTGTACCTATGGTTATTCAGGCACAGAAAACATTCCCATCCCTCCATCCTCTGGCTCCTTCTTGTCAACTCATGGAATCCCAATATAATCCCACATACCCTATGTCCTCTGCCCCTGAGCACTCTCCCTTTGAAGATAAACTCAGAGGATAATCCTTATGCACTCTCACAATGGATTGATCTTACTTCACTCAGTCATATGATTCATTTAGTTTTCAAGGGATAAAAGTCCTAATAGGACAAAGTAAATGTCAAACCCATAATCGTTTTAAAGTTAGCTTTGCTTTATGAAGTTAGGTGGGAATGAGTCTGCACCTCATCATAACCTGCTCATTCACCTCCTAGCTCAGGAATGACTCTCTTCTGAATTTAAATTAGGCCGATCCCTCAGTCACTGAGCTGACTCCCCATTTTGAACAGACCTCACAGATGCCATCAGGAAGAACACAGATGGGTCTCCTTGTCTTGTAGCAGAAGGTACCATTGAGATCTCACCCTGGAAATTACCATGCAGACTCTTCAATACAAACAAGCACCTCTATCTGAGTCAGGATCTGAAGGAGGGAGGTGATTTGCATTTTTATGACAGGAGCAGACTGCTCAGAACCCACTGGAGTCAGAGTCAACCTCCCACTCCAGGCAGACCACTAAAGAGCATTAATGTCCAAATAAAGATATTTCACACCCAAGTCTGTTGTCTCTTTATCTCCCAGGTTGTCACAGATTATTATGTGTATGGCCAGGGAAATCTACACAAGAGCCAAGTATTCTTTTTCCTAATGTGGTCATTGAGTCTGTGAATTCTCCATTTTTTCCAGCTAGAATATTCTCCAGTCTAGTGGAAGTCGACTCCAAAACACTTCTTATATCTATTTGATGATTCATTTCTGTCTTCTGGACATTTAATTCTCGAAGAAGATGTCTGGGCTGCTCAAGCTGCTCGATAAAATACTATAGACTCTATGTCTTAAAGAGTAACACTTCATTTCTCATGAGTCAGGGAATGGGGAAGCCCAAGACCAACGTGCTGGGAGATTTGGTAGTCTTCCAGGCCTGCCAGTAGCCACAATCAACCTTTTCATTGTCTTGGCTGTCTCCTTCTCTATACTTGAGTTTCATGAATCATAGTGTTTGGAGGGTAAAGTTCAGAGGGAGAAAGAAGTGAATGGAGAGAGGGAGGGACAGGGGGCCAGTATGAGAACGAGTACATGCAAGTTCTGTGTCACCCTCTTCTTAAACGGTGTTTATCCTGTCCTCGGGATCCCACCCTCTGACCTCACCTAAAGTTAATGACCTGTCCTATGTGCTACGTCCAAACACCATGACACTGGGAGCAGGGAACTGACGCATGACAGCAAGGAGAGGACAAATATTCAGTCACAACGGCGGGGTCAGAACCAGGAAGGAGTAAAAAGGTAGATGGTACTTGAAAATAAGCACATTTGTTGCCTTTTCATGAATTATCTTTGCATTGGCCTTGCTGGCAAGGACTCTAACACACTCAGGAAGGGAACTGAAGCAAAGGGTAGCAAGGTCACTGTCTGAAGACAAACTATTAGAGCTATGAAAGACATACTGCTAACCCTGAGTAGAAAGAAGGTGTTGTATTCAAACTGTAGTGTAACACTTGCTTTCTGTGCATTTGTGAAAATTAGTTAACCCCACCTGCATTGGGATCTCCATCTGAAAGTACTGTTATCTCATTTCTCTCTAGGATGATGAGAAAGACCACAGGAAATCTGACATGTTCATGCCCTTAGCTTGCTGTCTGGCACATGGCAGTCCCTCCATAAATATTACTGCCTTCCCCTTCTTCCTTCTCTTCCTCCTCCTCCTCCTCCTCCTCCTCCTCCTCTTCCGCTTCTCCCTCCTCCTCTTCCTCCTCTTTCCCGTCCTCCTCTTCCTCCTCCTGCTTCTCCTTCTTTTCCTCTTCCCCCTTTTCCTTCTCCTCCTCCTCCTCCTATCTATGATCTCATGCACATAAAGCATCCGTGGCCCAGATCTACCATAGCAAAGTTGTACTGCATCAGAATTAGTAGTCCCAGATGTTTGGGATCTCTAGGAATAAGGGTGCAATGAGGAACAGGATGCTCTATCCCAAGGGCAACAGGGAGATCACCTTACAAACCCTCTCCTTTTGCACCCCTCTCTGGATCACAGGCAATCCATTTGGATGATAAGAAAATTTCAAAGGTTTTTTTTTTTTTTTCTTCCCCCAGCCTGTCCAACATCAGGCAGCGGACTGCTGGAAGAGCCCTATTATCTTCAGTTTCAGAACAGATTGTGGGGGATTTCAGGGCCCATACATAGAGACAACTTATTTTACTTAGAATTCCATCTTGCAATTATCCAGGTGTTGATTTGCAATGGACAAATAATTCTGTATGCTAGCTGTGTAGGAAGGAAGGCTGATTTTTTATAATTAACTACCTGGGTAGCAAGCAGAACAAGAGGAAAAACACACATAGGGGGCTGTTAAAATGTGTTTTTATGAGCATGGTTGCTGTCATTACTGCTAAAAGGTAAACTAATTAAGGAGCTAAAATAATATTCAACCTATGATTCATGCACACTTTCTTAAGTATGTCCTTACCCAGTACTTGTGAAAAGTACTCTATGTGGTTGGCATCTGGAGCCTATGTGTAACTTTCTGTATGGCACAGTACTAAGCTTCCAGGCCTTACTTTCAGAGTATCTCATTTTAAGCTCCAGGGTCTGCACTTAAAGCTTAGCCAATGGTTCTTAGGTAGAGCCAGATTCAGAAGCAGTGAATTTAAGGCAGCATTCTTTAGTGGCACCATATCAGTGACAGCTCTGAGAATTTTGTTCTGAGACTTCTTACATTTCCATGACACAACATACTACTTTTGGGGCCAGTGAGATGTCTCAGCAGGTAGCAAGTTAAGCCAAGGAACTTGCCACAGAAACTTTGAGAACTGAGTTTGAGCCTTGGAACCCATGTAAAGGTGGAAGGAGAAAACTGACGCCACAAAGTTGTCCTCTGACCTCAACAGTGCTCCACCCAATTACAGTAAAATCAAAAGAAATTAATGCTGTTCTTAATTCTTGCTGGGCCTTTTTAAACTTGAATTTTGAAAAGTGTATGGTGTTATTAAAAAACTCTTGACAGCAATAGAAAGCATTCTTCACCACACAGTCTGACTCCAACAAAGTCTTAGAACAATTATGTTCTAGTTACATATCTTCAAACATCACTTGCAAGTCTCTGTGAAGAAAGCTGAAGAGATCCTCAAGCTTAGCCAGTGTGAGCACCTAGTGAGAAGCTGGGCTGGTATTACTCATCCCACCAACTGGTGGACCAGAAACTCCTTGGTAGCCACCATTTTCTTCTTATGTGCTCACTGAGTGTTACAAACAACTAGAAGAGTACTCAGCACACAGTGGGTACTCAATGCCTATTTGTTTGATAAATAAATGCATTTACTAAGGGAAACTGCTTTTCCTGTCTTTCCAGAGTTTCCAAACACTACCTCTACCCCAACACACAGGCATAACAGTTTATAATTTTGCAAAACCAAGTTTAGATTTTATTCATTGTGCCGAGTGTCACAAAAGCTATCAATCAGGCTTGCTGGTACTACAACACTGCCATTTTGTCAGACAGGCAGGAATACAGAAAAATGGATATTCACATCTTCATATATGAAGAAAAAGAAGATGGAAAAATGCGGGGGGAAATCTCTTGAGGAAGCTGTAAGCCTTCATTGCCTAGCCCTTCCGACGTCCTGGCATGAAAGCTGAGGCACATGACACATCCTGCTAATTTGGGCCAAGGGCTGACAAGACTGCCTGCAAAGCTGCAGCTTTATGCTTACACACTTTCTCAGGGAGAGGCTGAGGATGCTCGATGCTGCTTTCTTCTAGGGTCTTTTTATCTCTGGGCTGTATCTTTTCCCTGGTGGCCAAGAGGCAAAGAGGATAAAAACTGGTACAGTTTACCATTAAGTATAAGGTATTAGCCTAGGTAGGTAACACTAATCTCTTGATGGCACCACACTGCAAGGCTCAAGATGGGCTTTAAGCAACATCGAAGTTCTCTCTGCCAGCCTTTTGTTCCTCACAACAATCTAACATGACATGCATTATTAATCCCTTCTCATATAAGAGGAAATTGAGACTCCAGGAGGTAAAGACCAACCCAAGATCACAGCGCCACAAAAGGGAGAGGCAGAAGCAGGAATCTGGAAGAATTACAGTTAATCAAAAGACATCATAGAGGAAGCGGATCTGAAGTCTGAGACTGGCGACCACAGGACTGCAGAAGGCAGAAAGGATAGGTCAGAATTCACAGTCATTATATTTATTTTTTGGGTCTATCATTTATAACCAAAAGGATCTTATTGTAGTTGAGGTGCTTACCGGGTGAAGGTGAAGCAGGACTGATGCATGTAGAAGTCAATAATTGAGCTGGGATGATGGCTCTGTAAATGCAAGCATGAGCATCTAGTTTGACCCCTAGCACCTACATGAAAGAAAAAGCTGGGTATGTTGGCATATGCTGTGATTCCAGCACTGGGGAGGTAGAGACAGGTGCATCTTTGGGGCTCACTGGCCAGCCAGCCTAGCTTAAGTGGTATGTTCCAGACCCACTGAAACACCCTGTCTCATAACACAAGATGGATGGCACATGAGAAACAACAGCCGAGGTTGACCTCTAGCCTCCACACACACATGTGCATACATGTATATACATCCCCAACCCCCACACAAACAAAGTCAATAGAGAAATCACATCTTCAGTTTAAAAAATAAAAAAAATAAATAAAAATAAAAAAGCAGCTGGAGAGGGCAAGGAACGGCAAGAACACAGTCTAGAAGGAAACTTGGTTCTCAGCTGGCCTGCTCATTTGGGAGCTCTCTAGCCACGAGGATCACTTCGTCTCTGCAAATGAGGGTAACAGTTCTCATCAGGTGGAATCTGTAAGAACCACACCATCTCCAAGTGCAGAGCATCAGCACAGCAGCTCAGCAGCTGACCAGGGCTTATCCACAATATTTTCACTTCCTTTCCCAGGAACTGTAGGCACAGGTGGGATAGGCACTCAGGCTCAGGTCTGAGAGTGAACCCTGCTCCCCGAGAGGAATGCTCCTTCATGATAGCACTAATGAGTTGCTCTTAGTCAGAAAGAGTCTTATCTACCCAAAGCCAAGTGCACTTGCCTGAGTGACCAGTTCTCTTTGTAGCTGTATCTCATCAATAACTGGTTGATGAGGTGCAGCTGGAAGAAAGACCTGGAAGCCATGCCTAAGCACGGGACAACTCTAGAGGGCAGCTTACGACTCCTCTGGAACAGAGGCCACGGCTACATCTGGCCCCATCTCCTCCCTCTGCCCAAATGTACCACCCTTCCATCCCCATCAGCTTATGGTGAGGGCACTCGGGCATGTTACCTGGAACTCAGTCAAAGGCAGGACAAAAATCAATGCATTTGAAGAAGTGCTCTGAACAAGACAGTCTTGATGTGGAAGGCCAGCCAGCAAGCTCCCCCCGTACTCTGAGAATGTGGGAGGAGGGCTTGGAGGCTGTGCCGAGGGTTCAGATACTGTGAACTGATACGGATGTCTCACGAAGCCAAGAGAAGTTCTGAGCCAACACTTTGTGATCAAAGGCACCTCAGGGTGCTTGGCAAAGCAGTTCTGAGTAGCTGGGTCACATCTGTACGAGTAAACAGGGCGATGCCAGCCCAAGGCAACTCCACTTCCACCAAAGTGGAAGGCGCTGTGGTACCTGCATTCTCAAGGTCACAATGTTTCTCCTTTTGACAAACACACATGATAACAGATATTAGCCACCTGCGAAGTCCTGGGGCACAATACCAGGAAAGATGAGCTTGTTTTCATTCTTAAGAGATTTTTAAAAACTATTTCAATTTCCATTCTTTAAAACAGCTCCTTTAAAAATAAGTTTCTAATTATAAGTGAAATGCACTTAAGACTTAAAATGTGGAAAATATAAGAAAGAATAGAAAGGAGTGGGGAGATTCCAATAACGCACCCGGGGACACTTAAGATTTCACTTTAATACACATCCCTAGATTTTTCTGAATTGTATACACATATAAACACTCATTGACATAGGCTATAAATACCGGGACAGAAACCAGAGGACTCAGCAAGCCCTCTGCCACTGAGCTACACCCTCAGCCTTGATGCTTTTTAAAGCTTGGCGGTGAATGATATATTTTCTCTCTTACATAAGAGTCAGTTTGCAGCATTATTCTTCTTGGCTGCACAATATCCCATCACACAGATGTATCATAATTTATTCAACCAATTCTGTATTGAACAGTTACAATGTTTCCAATTAAAATAGTACAAGGAAATACTATACTGATAATTACTCCTAAAGACAGTAACCAGATGTATTTTCCCAGTGAGAACACCCACATGGTGTCTTTCACACTTATTGGTGCTGATGCTTCATCATGTTCCCTCCTCTTCGATGGCTTCAGAAAGATGTAGGCTCAAAATAGACAAATGTGTGAAAACAGATGTAAAGCTTACCTCTCCCAACATCTTTCTTCAGAAGACACAAAAAGGGCATGGAAGGTAGATAACAAAAGAATCTCTGTGAGCTCTGGACAGGCTGCCATGCAAAGCCTGACAGACTGATAGCAAAGGACCCAGCGGGCCTGAGGTCAAAGGCAGTACCAGCTGGTGGAACGGCTGTTCAAAGTTCTCACCCACCATACATTCAGACTTGAGCTTGCTCTCAGGCCCAGACAGAGGTTAATTAAACTATAAATTAACAGGTTTTACATCTTCACAGGCTTCTCCGGCATTACAACGTACATGGGTCATCTGTATTAGAAAAACATGGGATTCAACTGGACACCTCTGTTGCCAACTTATTTGCGGAGTACCTTTTGTAAGATTATTTTGGTCCTGGTATAGTCTGTTGTGATTAAGACTTACGCTTTATCTTCCATCTTGCCTTCCAAACAAGAAGACTGTGTATACTATCGACTGATTAAATTATTTCTTTAGAAGTGTGTGTGATGAAGACAACAGAGAGGGCAAATCAATTATTTACTGACGAGACTGCAGTATAAATTACATTTGATTAAACTCAGAGATAAATCTCAGTGATGGAGAGTTTAAGTGGGAATGTGCGGGAGAAGACAGTGACTAAGTGTCCCTGGCAGTGACTCATAATAGATGCAAGGGCCCAGGCCTGGTCCTGACTCGCCAGATCTCTGGCACGGTCAGCCTAACATGTGCTCACTCCCTAAAGACATGGTGAAGTCCCATTTTGTGTCAAGTACTGGTCTGAGTCCCGGGAAACATGAACAATGGAGAGAGGAGACCCCTGCTCTCCTGGAACTTCTGATGGAAGAGAGTAGAGGGAGGGAGGAAGCAAGTAAACAAATAACGAGCAAGATCATTCCAGACAGAGGCAGGCGTTATGAAGACGACAGAACAGTCCAACACGGAGTGACTGGAACACGACAGGGAACGATTAGTGTGGGTGGGCTGATCTAGGAAGGCATCTGTAGAAAGATGATGTTTGAAAGAGGAAGTGAAAAAGGAAAAGCCAGTAATGCTAAGAAGGACTGCATCGGCTTGTTTATGACACAAAAAGATGCAAGTCCGGTCATGCAGGGCAATTAAGGGGAGAGGGGAAGGTGGAGTTCAGAAGGGAAGCAGACTTTCTTCACTTCCTGCTTTATGAAGCGGGATCGGGGTGAAAGCCATTGGGGGGCTGCATGCAGAAGTGGGGTGCACCTACTACCAAAATTGCGTTCACTGTTCTGTGTGGAAAGGAATTCAAGAATGGGCTTATAATCCTGATGGGCGATTCAACAGTGATGGCAGCAGATGTAAAGTAGCCACCTAGAGGAAAACCTGATTTGAGGAGAGCAGACAGAGCTTACTCACAGAGTGCAGAGGATGGAAAGGAGACTGTCCTCAGCAGCTTCCCCACACAAAGACCTCTTAACTCCTGACTGAGACCTAGCTTGGGAAGGTGGTGGTTAAATGTTCCATTCAAGGCCTTTCAAATTCCAGCTGTGCTCAGTGTGTGAGATTCAGGAGCAGAGAGAGGTGAGTTCCAAGCATTCACTATGTTACATAGTACAGTCCTAAGCAAGTCAGGAGTGTTGGGAAATCACTGTATTGTTAAGTGCTCATTTCTTCAATTATCATGTAGATTAGACAGAACCTACTTGAGGCATCTGAAGGAAGAGATGCAAGAAAGCATCAGCCTATTGCCATGGTTTAGAAATGGTGTCAGTGTGTACCCAGGATCCCTGTGGTAAAAGTTAATTCCCATTTTGGGGTATTTAAAAAGTAGAAATGTAATCCATCTCCGGTATTCAGCGGTGGTCAGGATTAGATAGGTCATTAGGATGGAACCCCATGATTAAAATCATGCAAAAATATCAGAAGGAGACAAGAAGAGACACACAGGTGCCCCACTCTTCTCACTATGGGATGGATGCCTTGTGCTTTCTCAGAACTCTACTAGCAAAAAGGCATGTGTCAAATACGGCCCCTACACCTTGGACAACTGGCACTATAAGCCAAAATAAACCTCTCTCCAATAAAGTACCTAGTCTGTGGTATTCTACTCTCAGCAACAGGAAAGGGACCAACGCACCTGTCTGGCCTGAGGGTCACCTCATGAGTTTCTTTCCTTCCAGTTCAATTGAGATTTCACTTGAACTATGTCAATGCTGAAAAACTATGGCTGACTCTTAACACGAATAAGGAAGTGCCACAGTCTCTGACATTTGCAGTGCTTCTGTCTCACAGACTGCATGAGAATGGGACCTGGCTCATTCATCAAGGACAGATGCCTTTTGTGATACATGCCCAGATCGCAATGATTGAATGGCCAACAGGAGCGACACAGTGACTATGATTATATAATGTGACCCACCCTCTGGCCCCTCTTGATTGCACTGGGCAGCAACACCTGGTCCATGATCTATCAATTAGTGAAAGTTGTATTCTTGGGAATGTAATATTGAAGCAGAGAAGACAAGATCGTGATGAAGGGGAAGGCAGAGAGTGACAGAGTATGAGAGAGGCACAGAAAAAGAGGCAGGGGCAGGGTAGGGCAGGGCAGGGGCAGGCAGAAGCCAACCTTTTCTGGTGAGGAATCATACCATGTCACAGCATGGAAATTTGGAATTTCTTTTCCTACAGTGGGGCAGGGCCAGTATTACAAAAGGGAAGAGGAAAGTAGTTCTGGAAGAACCACAGAGAGAATGCAATGGTTGGGTTCTTGTTGATCCCAAATTCCTTGATCCCTATACTTCCTTGGCTCTTTGAGACACAACTGGGTCTTTATGATATCCCCTATCTTAATATTTAATAAACTTTATTTTTAATTTTCATTTATGAGTGCATGCATGTGTATATGCACGCCTGCTTGCTTGCTTGTATGTGCATCATGCATGTGCAGTGTCCGCAGAGGCCAGAAGTGGGCACTGGGTCCTCTGGAACTGGAGTTAAGGGTAGCTGTAAGTCTTCCAGTGTGGGGGCTGGAAACGGAATTGAGGTCCTCTGGAAGAATAGCACTGAGCTATCTCTCTAGAACACTTCCATAACAGATAGGAATCAGGCCATGGAATTGTTCAGTTAAGAACTGCTCAGGCTAGGAGGAGAACTTCAGGTTCATAAACAGCAGAAAGAAATCTGATAAACAGAGGCACCACCAAGGCTCCAAGGAAAACCAGGGAGGAGTGGGACAGTCTGTACCCGCTGCTCACCTACCACGTGATCCTCACTGAACACTTGCCAAAAGGAAGAAAAGAATGTGTAGGAATACATTCCAGCTCACTGCGTCAGAGACTGGTGACCACTGCGTCAGAGACTGGTGACCCCACAACTCTCCCTGTAGCTTCCCATCTGCTGAAAGAGCTGTGGGAAACAGACTTCAGGGCGAGATGATCTCTGCCCTGTGCTTTCAATCCCCCATCTCATACTGCAAACTGTTTAGTTGTGTAGTTTATCGCTCTAGATGTTTAACTTTCGATGACTTTAATAGAGAAGAGCCAATTACCTTACAAACAAGTTCTGCCTGTCCATTTTCTGCAAATGAGGAAGAAGAGACAGGTCTTTTAGATCAGAAAAGAAAATCACCAATATCTACTTGCAATCTTGCTGATTTGCATTAAGCACCCTCTTTCTGAAGAGCCCACAATGGTTTGCAAGAATGATTTTAATGATTGTTGAAACCATAACAGAAAATTATCAGGGAGAATGTGTGACTAATTTTTGTTACGAGCAATAAAAGTAAAACAATCAGTGGAAAAGAAAGATAAGTATTAAATTCCTTTTTGTTTAATTTAGTCAAAACTTAGGGGTGGGATTCTTTTGTGTGGGAGGCTGGGGCTGTTGTTCTCTAAGCCCCTACTCAGATCCAAGTTCACAGATAGTTATTTCAGCTGTATTATTTTTCATTTGACTCAGAGAAAAATCCCAATAACCCTAAGAAGTATCATGATCTCACTTTGTGCAGAGGAAGAAAGAGGCTTTGAGATCAAGACTTTGGTCCAGAAGTCACAGAACCAATAAGGCCACAGAATTCCTCCAGGACTCAGCCCACTAGGCTGGTCTCCACATCTGTATGCTCTCTGCTCTAACTGCACTTTCTCCCTGTGGAGAAACAAGTGGTGTTCTCACCAATGCACAGAGGGAACACATGTGAAGAAGCCACAGTCTGGATGGATGAATAGTACCTGGGGGAGATGACACTGAGGACTAAGAAGGCAAGACTTCCACAGCAAATCTCTCCAAGGAATCCTAGCTAATGGGAGGCTGCATATTCCCATATCTGAAATACTTGGGACCAGAATTGCTTCCAGTTCTGAAGCTTTGGTGACTCTGGGATATTTGCATAGACTTTGCCAGCTGAATGTCTCTAATCTGAATACATGAAATCTGAAAATCTGAAGTCAAAATTTTAAGTTTTGAATTTGGGTATCTTTTGCTGTGGGGCTGGTCAACCTATATTCATCACTGTGCCCAGTAAGGCCCAGGACGGTGGAGATGAATATTGTAACAAAGGACCAGTTATTATGATGCCTCGTATGTCATCCAGGACCCTGTGAGCGGAGTTGCTATTTTTTAATTTTCCGGAGTTCACAATGGATAGGCAGTGTTCCCCACAACACGCATATTTCATTTGGCTGCCAACTAATTCAATTTCAGATTCCCAAATAATGTATCTTACCTGTTAAGACCACGTCTTAAAGACAAAAGGACAGAGAGAGGAGAAAGAGCTACAAACTGTAGGTATAGTAAATTTTAAGGCCCTGTATAACCTCAAGGAATTTACAATCAAGTCAGAGTTGTAATCCATAAACCTTGAAAACTGAAACAAGAAATCAAGATAGAAAAACAAATGCAGAACAATAGAAGTCATGGCCCACATCATCTCAGCAACAACTAGCAGGTACATTATACTGAGAAGTGTGATAGAGGTTAGAAACACTTTGGAAAGACAACTTTGAACCAGGGTCCTCAGAGAATATCTGGGAAAGAAGGTGGTATTAACACCAGGTTCAAATAGTACAATCTCCAGTAAGAGTGGGAGGATGCTGGGGACCACACTCAGTCAAGGTTAAAAGCAAAATCAGTGCCAGAAAATGTTGCAAAAGAGAAACAAACAAGTTGAACTCTGTGTGTACTAACTGTTCCACATTTCTGGGCACCTGTCAAAAGCTAGGAAGGTGTTGAGCACACTGGGAGTAGCAGCCATGAATAGAAGAGGAGCCAAATCTGCCCTTTACCTAAACTGGCCTTTTCCACTCAAGACTTAGTTTCACCCATCGGAGTTAATGTAGCCATGTAGCCACGGTAAGTTATTACTGGAGGCAACATTAGCAGCAGCACTCCGTGGGTTGTATAGTTACTGTGAAAACTGTGATTCCTGTGCATTGTTGAGTCTTCAGTGTTCACAAGAGTGACTACCACTGTGCAGATGACAGAAGTCAAATGAATTCCAGGTATTCTCCTCTTCACTCATGGCAGAAACTTGGGAGAGCCTTTGATTTCTTCTTTGTAACACCTCACACAAACTCTAAGAGTTGCAACAGTAACTCAAGTGTCTTCACAGCTACCTCATTCGCTGCTCGGCTTCTCAAGGCTACCTTGATTATTCCTTGGCCTACTGGTCTACCTGCTCATGACTTTCCCCTCTTACAATTCAACTGATAAGAAACTAAATGATTTCTCTTTAGAATAATGATATTCTATTGATCAACAGTATGCTATTGGTTTTTTACTCTCCATACCAAATCTGGTCCATTTTTAAATATACTGTCCAAAATTTGCTATCTGCTGACCTCCTAAACAACAGAGAATTGGAGGTGAGCCTCACAGACAAATTCCTGGCCATCACAGACTTTCCCAGCAAAACGACAACTTACCTATTTACACTCCAACTTCCTGACAATTTTCTCTTTGTTTTAGGCCATGAAAGCTCAGTTAGGTCCAGGCTCCCCGAACCTTCCCCGCATGCACACACATCCATGGAAAGTCTGGCACCATTTTCTCTCCGGGGAACAATTCCACTACCCTACCCGCTAGGTTATTTCCATATGTATCATCTTGCAGACCTCATACTCTGCCCACTGGTTCTGATTTCTTTAATTGTCATATCCCAGTTTTCTCTTAAGCGATGAATTCCGTTCCTTCCGAAATGCTGCTTTTCCCTGTGCTGTGTCCCTCTCACAGGACAGGATACAACGCAGTTACTCTTTTTATCTACATTTATAAATGAGGAAACCAAAAACTCCTAAAGGCCAAAGGACCTAGCCAAGGTCACACAGCTAACTGAGATTTATTTGAACCCAAGTAATATGATTTTTAATCACTACCATAATAGGGCCTCCTTGAGCCATGTACCTAATAAATATCATATACTTAGCAAGCACATGGCATGCAGTAATGATTTGATAAATGTGGCAGAAGATAGATGGAGTAGAGAAAGGAGGCCGACAGATGGATACATGGTGCAAGGCAGATTCACATCACAGTTACACATAATTCCAGGGAGAGAGCTGTCAAACACTTGCCATTAACCTATGTTACAAATAAGGAGAGTTTCAGGGAGACTACAGGGGCTTTGAAAAGTTCTTCCAGTGAGAAGCAGGGCAGGTGCATGATTAGAACACAAGCCTCTGAGCCCAGCTCAGGTGTCCTCTGACATGGCCCCACTGTCCCTTTTCCCTTCCAAACTTACACACACATCTCCTGTTCTTTATATTCCAGCAATATCTAGAAAAACAAAGGAGACCATTCTCTCCCTGGATGGGTGGGCACAGAGATGTGAGTTTTGGAGGGTCAGAGGTAGGTCACTCTTGCTCTGCATCTCTGCATGGAAATCACCCACAGGTGTGAGGCTTTTGATACTTCAAAACCTTCTCTCTGCTGGAATTCACAGCCCGCAGGCAGCTTCCTCTGCAGGGCCCTGGCTGCCTCACCACAGCCTACAACACTTGAAGGAGCTGAGATCCTAGGGCCTCAGATCAAGGCGAAGGGTTCAATACCACTTGGTAGAAAGGACAAGTCTGTATTTTGTGTTGTGTATGGAAAAATCTCCTGTGAGTCAGTGGATGCAGGGCTGCTGCAGGCTCCCAGACATGGGATTTCTTTACAAGAGAGCTGCTGACAGATGTGATACTGAGGCCATTGTTCAGCCAGACAGAGGGTTTTCCACATAACCTCAATCGAAAGCAAAGCTGTACCGAATAGGGCCAATTTCAAGGAAAAGTCGGGGAGGCTGGGGGCAGCCTTGATCATAAACCCCAAAGGTACTCCATTAAAACTTAAAATTGCTCAATTAATATGAATGACTAAGTGAGGTGATTGGGCTCACTTAACACAAGGCAAATCACTTAGGAAGTCTGCAGGCACTCTGCTGGCCTACCATCTCCCCACACCTGCAAATACCTTCCCAGCCCGAGGAGGGAGGGAGACCGGAAGAAAAGAAGTCTTCTTTCCCCAACTCTCAGAGATGCTTTTAAAAATGTTGTTTCAAAATGACAAGAATGGTACATGTTTACATCTGCTGCTCCTTTTCAGGCTGGCCTCACGAGGCGGCTTTTACTGTCAAATCTTCCAAAGCAGGATGTGTGTGCGGATGATTACTGCAGGCACTACCCAGAGGATTAAAAAAATACATATTACCTATCATAGGGAAAGAGGGGAACTTCTGTGTGCTCCTTGGAATATCAGACCTGGGAGGCATTGCACGCGCAGGTTTATGTCCCTGCTGAGGAGTCCTGAGGCAGGCTGATTTGAATATACCAAAAGGCTCAAGGTGAAAGAAATGTAAGGAAATAAAATCAAAAGACTCTGTTACGGTAAGGAAGTGCCATCAGCTGGGTGACTTAAAATAGGGTTAGTGTTCCACTGCTTGTGAAGCCTCAGATCACGGGTGTTGGCTTGGCTGAATGGCTTCCAAGTGAGTGACGGCAACCGTGGTCTATGCAGCTCCCCTGCCTCAAACTGCTGACCCTTCCTCGGGGGTCCCTGCCCTGTACTCACACCATCCTGTCGTCTCTGTTGTCCGCTTCCCATCTGTCCCCCTCCAATTTCCTCTTTTCATGAGAACATACTGGAGTATGACCTGCCTTAATGACCTCAGCTTAAGTAAGCTCATGGGCAATGATTCTTGTTTCAAATCAGACATATTCCAAGATTTTCAGTGTGTCAATGCAAACATATTTCTTGCCCCAAAGATAACAAGAGGTAGTTTTATGCTGAGCCCCAAACGGCTAGCAATGGCCCAGGAACATGCCACTGTAGACGACAGTATATAAATTTGTAGTCACAGAGCAAGAGAAAGTCATAAACCAATGCATTTATCAACTACTTTCGTGGGGAAACGAGGTAGATGGGTTGCAGCAGAGGGAAGAAATTTCTTCTATTGGTCTTAGCTGTTATCTTGGAACATCCTGAGCTTTGAAACTGATGGATCAGTCAATGTTCTGTTTATACTATAGTCGAAAGGCTATTAGGTCAGATATGTAAAGGTGGTTGATAAGTGAGGATTAAAGATATCCAAGATAGTTTTGACTCTCAATCTTAAATATTCTAACTCTCCAGAGTCATAGAATTCAAATCTGTGGATCAGTCTACAGAATCCTTAACAAAAATGAGACTCTTTCAAAGAATATCAATTCACAAGTCACAAGAATTAAGACTTTAAATCTAGCGGTTTAAAGGAAGGCAGTAAAATTCAGCCCCTAAAAGAGGTGCTTTGTTCATGTTAAATCATTTACCTTCCAAACAGTCCCTACCGACTGGGAAGTTGTTTAGTGGGTGCAAAGGGTTTGGGCAAATACACTGAAGAAAAAGGCAGAGGTGATATTTGAGCTCATTGTGTTCCTTCAACCAGAACTCCTAAGGTCATAGTGAAACCTAGGTGTCTGGTCCAAGGAATGGTCCCAAGTACCAGTCCTTCTTAAGCATTTCCCAGCATGGCAAGTTACAGATAGTGACCAAGGGTATAGTAGACCTCCGTACTTGCTGCCTGACCCCAGTGTGAATACAAAAATCGAGGTGTTGTTAAACACAAATGCACTCCAAGGTCAAGTGAATCTAGTTTTGAGAGAAAAACAAACAAAAGAGGGAGATTCACCCCTGGCCAGCACCAGAAGGCTACTCAAATTAGCAAAATCTAGAGCAAAAATGATCTTTTTGTTGAAATTGCATAAAGATGATTTCATTTCTTTGTACTTGGCATCAAGCCTGAATATATCAGCAATTAGAAATTTTCTTTTACATTAAAAGTGAAGAATTGGGGTTAGTAAGATGGCTCAGTGGGCAAAGATGTGTACTGCCAAGCCTGACAGGCTGAGTTCAATCCCCGGGACTCAGAGTGGAAAGAGACCATCAACTACTGCTATCTGTCCTCTGACCTCCACATAAGCATCATAGCATGTCTTCACCCTGTGGCACTCTGAATGAGGAATGCTCCCCAGAGGCACCAAGTACTTGAATATTTGGCACTAGTTGATAGCACTGTTTGTGGAGGTTTAGGAAGTGTGGACTTGCTAAAGTAGGAGTAGGCTTTGAGAGTATATATCCTTGCACACTTCCAATTTGTCTCTCTACGCTTCCCATCTGTTTGAAGATGTGAGCCCTCAGCTTTCTGCTCTGGCTGTCTCCTGCCATGCCTCCCTGCCATGATGGACTCTTATTCTGTAAGCTAAATAAACTCCTTCGTTTAATAAGCTGCTTTGGTCATGGTGTTTCATCACAGCGGAGATAAGTAACTGATACATATGCACACACAAACACACACACACATGCCTTTCTATGAACACACACACACACACACAATAAATAAATGTCTAAGAAAGGAAGGAGAGAAAAATAAGGAAAGAAAGAATGAAAGAAATACAGTAATTTCAGTCCAGGACAGACACTGTGGACTTCTTGACTGTGTGATTTCAAAATATGAAATTTCCTAATGAAATTTCTAATTTGCCTTTTCTTGTATATATCTAAAAGCAGATACAGCCCTTGTCCTTAAAAAGCCCTAGTGGTGGAATCCAATTTGTTCTTCATATGAGTGCACCTTGTGTCAGGGAAGGACTTCAAATGGGCCTCAGCTGGTGCCAGGACTGAAGGAAATGCCCGCAGGGAGCACACAAGCTCCTTATCTGGAGTATTTGGTCCCTTGACCAAATCTGATTCCGTGACTACCCTGTTAGAATTAGTATCTGCACTGGTTTCTCCAGACTCACTACTGGTTTCTCCACTTGCCATCTCCTGAGATCTGTCCTTGGCACCCTGACCCCTGACACAAACCTCCCCGCAGGACTGCCTGCCTTCACTAAAAAGTCAGCCCCACCCTTCTCAGACTAAACTGGAAGTTATATGTAGAAGCCTGCTAGGTCCTAAGCCAGGTAGAAAAGATCCAGATGAATATCACATGCCCTTTATCCTTTGAAGTCTCAGGACCTAGGAGGAAAATGAGATTTAAGCCAATGATAATCCCATGCAAAACGGAGATTTTTAAGGTAATTTTTAAAGACCCCACTGTGTCTTTTCTTTTGTATGTGAGCCACTTTGGGGCAGTGAGTGCTGGGGACTGACCACTGGCCTGTTTCAGTCTGACATCATTTCCATTCTGAACACAACCAAGAGATAGACTGCTGTATGTGAACTCTGCCTGATTCAGAAACAGAGATCTAGGTGTGACCAAGACCCCTACATCACATTCCAAACCTGCTGTCCTTGAAAAGGTCACACATGATTATTTAACTATGCAATATATGGGGTAAATCTGAGCGTGCCACGAGAGGAGTGAGGTTAACAGAAAACGCTACCAGGAAGAATGATACAGAAACACAGATCCAGGAGTTCTACCAGGTTTCCAAGTTTTGACTTCAGCCTTATTTTACTTTAATGGAATCACAGACGACATTTTATACATAGGGATTTTATTGAAAAGAGAGCACACATTCTAATGAGCAAAAGTGCAGTCCAACATCGAGATTGGATTAAAATAGGTGTGACTTTATACAAATCGGTTACATATTTTCAACCAAGGTAAAATTTAAAGGTATTCAAAAATATAGGTTTATTTTTCATGACTTCATCCTTTCAATTACTTTCCTTTCTGATTACCTGACATACTACAGATTCTAGTCTTCCCTGGTAAGTTCTACGAGTGGGACGATATCTCTGTTGGCTTAAGATACTATTAGCTAAGGAGCTCTGGGGGAAGTCTTCTCACAAATATACACCATATGATTCTCCTTGTGCCAAAGCATGTATTCGTGATTTTTCATATTCAACCCACTTCAAGTAAAGTCATATTTATAGCACAAAAACATAGCTGAAGTTCAACTACAGCATTTAGTTCCTTAGAGAACATTAAGAAAATATTAACCACTTAAATAGCATATCTGCTATGAAATAATAGGACCAAATAGTCTAACAATGACCAGCCTAGAGACTCTCTAGATGGATAGCAGCTCCACTCTACAAATTCCTTGCTATCTGCTAGGAGAATTCTTATAGCTACTGTTGGACAAAACAGAGAGTTTTAATACCTGGCCACTGTGTGAGCACTTCATTGAAAGCCCATCAGACTGCTACAACAGTAAAGACACATGTTCAGGAAAGCCAGCTCTAGTCAATGGGTCTGAATCATCTGCAGTTTGAGGATTGAATATTTCTGGGATTAGAAGCATTTTGGTTTAACAGAGAAGACATATTCAGATTCGAATGTAAGCCCTGAGTCCCAGTATTCATTTCAAGGCTAACCGATGTTGTAGAAGGGTTCCTCGCATGTTAAACCCTGCTAATCTACTGATTCTTGCTCAAGAATAGGCGACCTCCCAGGGTAAATACATCCAATTAGCAACATCATAGGGACAGTATGAGGAGCAGGTGGACGTTTGTAATGTGAACTGTGTCCAGTAAAGAAGAGTGAACTCTCTGACCCCCAAATACACCACTCTGGAATACAGATAATTTTCAGCAGAAAGTAACTGACATGCAGACATAAGAAAAGCTCTTTGCCGCTTTCACTGCCAAAAAGTGCCCCCTTCCTCAGAAAACTGTTGGGATGGCCCTTCTCCTATCTACCAGGAGGGACGGAGTTTGTCCTTGAAGACAGCCATGCACCCTGTCAGTCCAAAGACTGCATTTGAGGAATGTACATACAAACATTACTGCTAACCAACCTCAGCTTCCATACAGCTCCTCCACAGGTTGACCTTTCTAAGTCACTGCTCTAGAAAAGCCAAAGTCCTTTATCTTCTCACTACCCCAAACATTTGTTCTTTTATTAATTAAGATGTTCCATTAAGCCCAGATTCTAAGCACCCTTTGAATTACTCGTCCCCAAGTCCATCCATTTGCATGCAGGACTGTGAGCATGGTGAGTCCCAGCTCAGCTCCCTGGCTTATTTGCCTTTCATCAGTTTCAGCTTTCCACCTAAGAAACTAGGGAGATGAAGTAAAGGAGAGTTTTTTTTTTTCTTTCCCTAGATCCACGAGGTCTATTTAGAACTGAGTTGTAGACACTGAGGCCCTGAAGCAGGAATAAAACTCCCAGAACTCTGCAAACCAAAGCAGCCTTTGCCTTCTGCCTTCTATCAGTCAGGGTCTCTGAAGCACACAGCCTGAAATGAGCAGCTACGGAAAGCTGCTCCGCCAAGTGTCTAGGCCGAATCTACACTCTAGAAAACAGTTTTATTTTATTTTACTGTATTTATTTTCAAATGAAAAACAAGCTATGTCAGACCATGGGGTGCCACAGTTTCTGTATTCCCCCGAAATCATGGTGTAGGTAAACGAAGTAGCTTTGAGTACCTGGCATTGCTCTAATTACTGACTCATTCTTTTCTCCCTTCATGTTATGTGTGCTTTGTGGCCTGCTTTTCAAAACTTGAGAATGCATTTATTTATCTGTAAAACAAATCTATGACTATTTTCCTGAAAAGAGTATTACAAAAATAAATATGGTCAAGGATGGAAAAAGAGCATTTGGTAGGACTGGGTACAATCACTTGCAGGAATCGGGTACTATATAATGAAGTTGAAATTACCTTATTTCAAAATAAACATACCTTCAGGCCCAGCAATCCCACTGTAAGGTTATATACAGCAAAGTTTGTTTTTCTTAAAATGTAGGGGCTGGAGAGAGGGCTCAGCAGTTAAAAGTGAGTACTATTTTGAAGAAGACCTAAGATTGGTTTCCAATACCCACTTCTGGCAGTTCACAACACCTATAATTCTAGTTCCGGGGGACTTGACATCTCTGGGGGCACCACACACACACACACACACACACACACACACACACACACACCACTGCAAATAAAAATAAATCTTTGGATAAAAGTACACATAACGAAAGAGAAATGCTGACAGCACAGATCCAGACAAAAAAAGTAAGGTGGATGGATCATGAAGATGCAAGTGCTACAGAAGTGGGCTAGAACAAGGCATCGTGTAGTACACTGGATGAAACATAAGGTCAGACAACATCAAAGTATCAGATTTATTTAGTACAGGATGAAACTATGATGAAAGTAAGGAGGTACATTTATACAAGACAGGAGATGGCTGGTGGAGTAGTTCAGTTCTGCAAAACCCACCCAAAGCCCCCCCCCCCCCGAGCCAAATGAGAGTTTTTGTCAGAGGACTGATCACAGGGAAGCTGGGAGAACCCTGAAATGTCAGTCCTATCTGGACTTGGGGGTTTCCAGGTGTCTACTAAACACCCATCATCAGGTTGATTATGTCAGTGTTCTATATTTTTAGTTTTCAGTATTATACAGCAAAATCTGGAAAATAATTATGCAATGCACCAAAGATGGTGTGTGTGGTACTTATCAGGTGCTTTTAAAAAGGCATAGTAATTTCTCTGCTTGCTAGAAGCTGAAAAAGCTACAAATGAGACACAAAATACCCTATTTTGGGCCTGGGGAGATGGCTTATCTGGTCCGAGCACTTGCTGAGCAAGGATGAGGATTAGACCCAGACCCATACAAAATGCTGGGCATGGTTGGATGCCCCTGTGACTCTGGTAACGCAGTGTAGGGAGATAGTCAAGGACTGCTCAGTCTTGATGGCTGCCAGTCTCATTCTAGGCTCAGTGAGAAACCCTGCCTCAAGGGAGTAAGACAGGGTCATGATATAGGGCACCTCAGCCTCTTAGGGCTTCCACATGTGTTTTACCATCCCACCACCACCACAAACACACAGGTCTGCACATGTTCCACAGACATTTCTCTCTCTCTCTCTCTCACACACACACACACACACACAAATCCTACTTTAAACGTTTTCTTTAACTAGAAGTAATTGACTCTCTTAATTTGCCTTTTTTTCCTTTTCTTTTTGGTCTTTTTAAGACAGGGTCTCCATGCAGTCCCAGCTGGCCTGGCACTGCCTGTGTAAACCAGGCTGGTCTTGATCTCACAGAGACCCACCTACTTCTCTCTCCCAAGTGGCAGAAAGGTGCCACCACACCAGGGCTCTTAATTTGCCTTTTTAATGTAAGGAAAACAAAATTTACGTATTTAGGGAGGAGGATCTGTAGGAACCCACTGTTTATGAAACACCAACCAGAGTGATATCATCTGATTCTAGACTTTCAAACTTATCCAGAATTACAAATGGGTACCTGGGTTTGGGGACAGATTAGGAGCCAGGCTAGGACACCTTTGTTTGATGATGTAGGGCTGTTCTGGCAGGCTGTGGTGCTCAAAAAGGCCAGTGCTTTTATTTAAAGGAGATTCTTGTACAGACAGCTGAGGTAAATGTGGAACAATGCTTCAAGCAGCAATCTGCTAAACATCTCTGTGACTGGGAAACCCTAAAGGGCTACATCCCATCCTTTGTACCTGCAGCCATTAACAGCTTCTAGAGATGCAGAGCTGAGGAGGGGCAACAATGGGCAAGAAGTCAATTTAATTTCTATTCTAGGCCTGATGTATTCTTAACAGGACCCTATGAAAATTTATGTCAGATGCAAATTGTCTCTGTTCCTGATTCAGATGGCAGATCCAGCCATCGCCTTGGATTCATTCTGGAGCCTTTAGCAGCGTTTAATGAAAAGTGGCTGTTTTCACTATGAACCAATTTTCCCCTTGAGTTTTATTACTGAAATCATGAAAATAAATCACCTGGAATCCTTTATCCTACCTGGTTAGGAAGCTGGATGGAGGGTGCTGAAATCCTTCTAAAACATACACATTAGAAACATTTGTGTGCACTTGAGAAAATGGTTAGCTGTTAAAGTGAACTTCTTTTCTTCCTTTTTTCTCTGTGTGCAGGCAGTATGAAGTTTTGGTTCTCTGTAAGCTTTACTGTGACTTTTGGTACATTGGCTTTATGCCTAGAAAGCCAAAGTCTATTTAATAAACAAGAATAAACATTGAGAAAGGTGGTAACCTCGATACTTAGGATGTTAACCCGTCAACCAGGGGTGACAGCAGCATACAGGATGGCCCCCAGATGGATTCTGGGCTTAGAGTTAGTCTTTCTTTCATAAGTTTGTTTTATGCTGCTGTTGATGTTTGTGTAATAATAGCTACTTAGTAGGAGCCTTCTTTTCACACAAACTGTGCTCACACTGCTGTGCCTGCTCAGGATGTGAGTCCTCACCAAGCTTCCAAGCATACTCAGTTTGCAAATGTGATTCAGAAACGACAAGACCCTAGATGGCAAGGTACAGTCGACGGGACCAGGGATCACATCTTTGCCTTCTTGCCCCCAGACACCTTCTTTGTATCTACCCCGACGGAAGATCTCTTCACTCTGTTTCCTCCGCTAATTTTAACCTAGGTTTTATTTGGACTGATAATTTCCTCATGACACCACTCCCACTTCTGGTATGTCCCCAGGGGTAAGCACTCTAAAGGTTGAAGTGGCTGCACTAATCACATTAAGTGCTCATGCGTAATGTTCTCATGTGTCAGCAATCCAGTATATTTTGATTTTTAGCTTCAGGCAAAAGCTTATATCAACAAAACCAGGGCTCTGATGGAGGAATTTCAAGATCCATGGACAGGTGGACAAAGATTTTTCTGAAGCAATCTGAGGGCCCTGTAGTCAAGTCACTAGCACAGTGAAGTTTAAACCCACTCTGGTCCTAGGTACAACGCGTGCCGTGTAACCCTCCCTCCACTCACACTGAAACGCACATGCATGGCCTCTCTTCGCCTTCCCTCGGGGTTCACAACTTTCTGTTTCTTCCTACAGAAGAAACAAAGCTGGTCTTACTCCGCAGGGCTAACTACTATTCACCTGTGAAACCCGATCCAAATTCAACATCTCTCAGCTCCTCTCTCCCCTCCCTCTGCTGTGGAAGAATGGGCATTCCTTTCACTCCTTCCAGACTTGTCACAGCATTTGAAGAGTGTTCTCTTTTAAAGGTTAGTGGCACCCAAACCTGAAGACTTTTGAAAAAACATTGCTTTTTCTAGGCCCCCTGATTCAGACACACACACACACACACACACACACACACCCAAGGTGGTAAACTATAATCATATTTTTTGTGGGTAATTCATTGGTGTAGAACAGTTTGAGAAGGACCCATCCCATTTCTCCAGTGGAACCTCATGTTATAATAATCAGCAGGATCATCGAAAATCAGAATAAAACTGTGGTTTTTAGCAGGGAATTTGAAGCTATTTCACTGAAGTTTGAATCCTAGCTCTGACATGTATTAGCTATGCAACCTTGGGTATTAAATGCGTTTCTTTCTCTGTTTCCAGCTTAAGTGGGAAGGTTAGTACCCGTATTTGTTAAAATCTTCACCACATCCCTATGTGTTAGGCTCTCCACTACATGGCAGGTTGGTAGTTACCATACCTAATAGCTGTCATCCTACTTGGGCATCTTTATGCCAGCTTCCAGACCTCTCTCCATGACCACTGTGCTTCCAGGAACAGTGAGCTAGTGCTCAGCATGCAGTGCACTCAGAGAGAGTAGTGGGAAAGGGAGGTGATGCTCACAAAGGAGCAGTGGCTGGAGGGAAAGGAACAGTGGTGCAATGCCCAGTCCCACAGCTGAGGTCAGAGGTGGGTCTCTGCCAATGAAGCCTCCCTGTATGGACCAGGAAAGTGGCCTGATTTGACCATCCATGATGCACCTTAAAAAACTGAAGCTTAAGTCTTCCAAAGAGGGGATGCTACAGTAACCTTTCTGCTTGACACAGATCTGATAATCAATGAGCCTTCTGAGAAGGAGCTGATCAATGCACTGCACGACACCATCATTGAACACTTCTCTTGAAAATGCCCATGACAATCTATCACACAACCTAATTGAGAAAATGGATTGAATGCTTCCTTATCTCTTCACCTAAAAACTGCAAACAAGGACTGGAAGCACCACACAAGGGAGACATCTGCGCAGTCTCCAGAGCAACTGGTTGAGGGCAGTTCTGTGGACTGTGTCAAAATGGCTTCTAGTGGTGACTCACACTGTGAACTGAATATAAGGGTTGCTGCCTGGAGTCAGTTATACACGCGTGAGAGTACGCTCAAGGAAGTCTGGAAGCCAGGAGAGCCTGGGTTTGAATCTATGCCTTTTCTGTAAGTGGGGTGTCTCTTCAAGTACCAATGAAAAGCACCTGCCTTATCTAGGGTGCTGGAGAGAGTAGAGGTTATACGGCAAATCCTATTCTTAGTGACTGACCAGCATGCAAGTGCTCAAAGAACTGAAGTAGGAGACATACAGACATTTCTGGAACAATAGCAGCTATCTGTTGTTGAGTGCTTGCTACATCCCAGGAACTTCAAGACAAGAACAGAGTATCACTCCCCACCTCCTGGTAGGAGAGTGGAGTTGTAAGTGAACTTGGCCAGTGTTGCAGACCTGGTCAGTAGCAGAAAAGGACATGGTGCTCAGTTTCCACTACACCCAAGGTCACAGGGTTGCTGTTGCATGCATGTGAGCCAGGCACTGCACTGTGTTCTTGTGATATCAGGATTGGCTCATCACTACAGAGAACCCCCTTTATAATGCAGGTGCCAGAATTGAAAACATAAAATGCCATAGCAGATTGTCATGTTCCTATAAAATACACGTTGACTTCCACAGCATAGCTGAGCACTGGGATGCCCAGTACATGGGTCAGGAGAGGCATTCTGGGGCAAGGAGTGGCTATATCAATTCCCCTATGGTCAGTAGGGGGTTTCTTGGGGAGAAATGCAGGGATGAACATTCTAGAAAGAGTCAATCCGATCACAGGTTCAGAAGCATAGGATAACACTGTGTATTCTAAATGCAGTATGGCTGACATTAGCAAACAGACCTATTTAAAGTTAAATCTTAAAAACAAAACATGAAAGTCGTATGACTTGTATGACTTTTTGGGAAGAAGGGTTTCTGTGGAAGAGGAAAAAGGGATGAGAGGCAGAGCAGGGAAACCAGCCAGAATTCGTCAAATGCATATATGAAACTAGCAAAGGATTTTTTTTTTAAACCTTGAAAATTATTAAAATTAACTAAAAATTGAAAATCATTAAAACTGTGCTTCTTCAGTCACACCAGCCACATTTCAAGCACTCAATAGGCACCTGGGACTAGTGGCTCCCAGTTGGGACAGCACAGTTAGGGAACATTTCTGTCACCCCGAAATTCTGTTGGACTGGGCTTGGCACTAGAAGTTATTCAATTTTTGGAGATAAAATCCAGGAGGCACAGGGAGGGCCTTGATCATGAAGAGGATGACAGGAGACTGCTGAGTACTGTAACCAGAAGGGTGACAAGAGACCCTCCTGGCTTTAAAAAGATCACCTAGCTCTCAGTGTGGATGATTAGGGAGGCTAAGAAGTCAAGACAGCGGACCCGTAAAAAGCTGTAGACTCAAAAGACAGGACCTGTGAAAAGTAACTAGAAGCCAGTATCACAGAGCAACATCAAATGTGATGAGCAAAAAGAGAATCATGAGTTCCCTGGGTTCGGCTAAGGATCTATGAGTCAGAGAAGGAAGGGAGGAAACGGGAAAGGGCTGAGGAGTTCATTCCTGGATTTGTCACCTTCTGTCTGTGGAATATACTGATAGGAAGGGGCCCCAACCGATTAGGAACAAGAATCACAAGCTTCGGGCTAGAGAGATGGTTCAGTGGTTAAAAGCACTGGCTGTTCTTGTCAGTTCTTCACCCGTGTTTGGTTCCCAACACCCACACGGAGGCAGGTAACAACTGTCCTTAACTTCGATTCCAAGGGATCTAATGCCCTCTTCTGTTCTCCATGGGCACTGCACACATGCGGTGCACTTACATATACATACATATATACATAAGAACAATAACTATTTTTAAGAATCACAGCTCATGTCAAGAAATTCCAGTTGTTCCTAATAATAGGAAGTCAAACTTTAGCTCACCTGGATCAGTAAACTTAGGTGATGAGCACCTATAGTCCTCATCCTCTTGAGGCTACCAAGCTCTTGCTCACCGTGACTTTGCTCATTCTATTTCTCTATGCCAGGCAAGTATCCCATCTCCATGCCAGGCTCACTCTGCCCACACCTGCAGAATCACTGAAAGAGTATCTTTAAGAGCTCTCTGACATTCAATGTGCCCCAACTATGCTAGGAACTTCCCTGGTGATCCCACAGCAAGCAGCACCCAGGGCATTCTCTCTCCTCATGCCAGTCATCTTCTCACTTATGACTGTCACACTGGCTGCAATATGAGCATCCGAACAGAAGTCTGGACGCCTAAGGACCAGTTCCAAGTTGGCGATGGTGGTAATGGGCAGGAGAGGCCGGAATGTGGAGACTATTAGGACTGATACACTTCGAGGCAGAGAAAGGGAGCATTTAGCAAACGGATTGTCAGAGGAGTGCCAGAACTTCAGGAGTTATTGAGGAGATAAGAAAGACCACAGAAAGCAATAATCCCAGGGCAGGAGAAGAACGACGGTGAGCTTTCATGGACAGCCTCCCACATGAAAAGCCTCCACCACAGGATCATATCTGAATCTCCAAAAAGCCTTGAGAAGGGAAAATTGTCAGACCACTCCAGAAGGAGAACTCTGGAGGAGAGCTATCCACAGAGAGCCCAGTGTGGGCTTGGGACTCAACTCACAGCCAGCAATCAAGGCCAATCAGCCTTTTATGCTCCTGGAACCAGAGAGTGGTCTTCAGTCTAGGCTGTCTATCAGCATCGCCTTGGCATTATAGAGAAGTACAGAGATCCTTTAGACCAACTAAGTATATAGCTGAGGCCTGGTTCTGGGTAATGACATTTTTAAGTGTTTTGTGTAAGTTTAAGATGCAGCCACATAATAAGACTTCCCAAACTAAACCAAACCAAACCCTTCACTTACCAACACTAAGATTTAAGTTATTTCTACTAGATACCAGTGTTTTCCCCTACACATCCCCAAAGCCAAGTCCAAGTTTAACTTAGGAGAGATAAACACAACATTCCGTGCCAGGCCCAGCTGTCCAGCACACCTACACATGCCACATCCCAGCTGATCAGCACAAGAGCCTTATTTATTCTCACTTCTCAGGAAGATAAGAATTGCGGGGATATAAAAGAAGACGGTACTGTAAAACATTATTTATGAGGGGAACAAGGGAGCTTCTTGTGAATCAGGTTTTACACTTTACATTTTCCACTGAAACAATGGAATGCTACGTGGCTAATAATAAGGCACGAGCCTTGATTAAATACCCAATCCATAATTCAATAAAGAGGCTGTGCTGACATAATCAGCAAAGAGGGACTCTTATGAATACCCAGATAAGCCACAATCCGAAATGCACGAGTCAGCATTCACCCCACAGAGGCTTATTATTTGTAAAGTGTGCAAAACATTTTTCTTCCAGGACCCAACTTCAAGAATTTTATAATTAGCAAAGTTTCATTAGTGGAGGAGGACATGTACTCCACATCAAGTCTTTAGAGGAGCTCTGGAATGCTTTGCTAGACGTTTCACTATTTTGTTTCAGTTACTTAAGGAACAGTATATGCTCTTTAATTGAATAAAACATTGTCAACTGGGGAGGTCTCAAAAACTCCTAGAAGTTCAGCTCAGTGCTGACTGATTTCCATTTTGGACCAGAAAACCAAATTTTGACGTCTACTGTCCCGGAAGGAAGATGGACTATAAACGAACCCAGGATGCAAAGTTTCCACTTTAATTAGACTAGCAGTAAAACTTTGTATCACACATAAAATTTTAAAACATGTACATATTTTAAATAAATTATATACCTTCTGTGATTTCCCCATATCAACTTTTTCATAGCTTCTTAGAAGTTTTTAATTTTTTACAATTTGAATTTTAAAGCTACTTCTTTTCCTTTGACCACAAAGCAGCTTAGAACCAATTCTATATATATTTCAAACCAAATAATGTATAGGATCCAGCACGATTTTATCTGTCATCAAGTTCCTTGTTTCCATCTGAGTTATCTAACTATATATCTTTCTTTAAAACACACTTTTAAAAAAATCACTTTTATTTATGTGCATGCAAGTTGATGTGTGTATGCTAGTACAGGACACTGCTAGGATTTCCTGGAACTGGAGTCACAGGTAGTTGTAGGGTGGGTATTGAACTTGGGTCCTCAGGAAAAAAAACAGAAAGTACTCTTACCCACTGAGTCATTGCTCCAATTCCTATATTCCTCATCACGTAAACACGTCTATTAACACCTCACATCCTGTTTGCAACAAGGCACAATGTGAAGAACACAGTAACTTCCTAGAAAGCATCACATTCCTTGCAGCAGTTAACACGGGAGTTTGAAAAACGTAAGTACGTGAGATCTAGAAGACATTCAGAAGGAAGAGCAGCACAGAAAGAACACTTCACAATGGAGTGAGGGGCTCTTTAGGGGACCAGGACTCATACATGTCTGAAGAGCAGCTGCCTGAAAGTGGGAGCCCTTGAACTGGCCAACTGTAAAAAACACCACCATCTTCACGAATATTGCGTACAATCACCACTGCAGCGAGTGAGGGGGCATTGTGACCCAGGAATTGTTCCAGCAACCTCCAACATGCATAGCCAACTTTCCTGTGCCAGTCTCCTTTCTGAATGTGTAGAATTTCTTTCATCTTCAATTTCTTCCCTTTCAAAGGCCTCAACAGTCTGAGGTTCCTGTGTGTGCCTAGTGGTGGTAGGGTGTTGAGGCTGTGCTTTCTGAGTCTGAGTTTCCCAAGTTGTAATTGCCAAGAATGAACAAAGTTGTTTTCCTTTTTTTAATTAACTTTAATTAACTATCACACACCATAGATGGTCTAAGGTCTGCTGGAAAGGGAGGTTCCGATCAGAGCTTGCAGGGATGTGTGGGGGTAATCACTGTTCTGACTGTGTATCCTAGAGATAACACATCCTTTACTGGCGGGCTCTTTTGTCCTTTGCCATCACTAAAGAGAGGCTTTCCAAACACATGGAACTTAAATATGTTCTTTACAAAAAAATTCTTTGAGAATTCATACAATGGTTTGGATCACATTTAGGCCCCTTACCCCATCTCTACCCACTCTAAATATGTTCCTATCCTCTGTTTTGAGCTAAATCTGTAAAAGAAATTAAGATACTTGCCAAAAATCACTTGTCTAATAAATGGTAGTGCTGGGATTCCACCCGAACCCTGCTTGACGCTTCACCATAAATAGGAAAGGCCCCTTTAGACTGGTGTAGAAGAATATCTCTTTTGTATACAGATTAGAAGTTCTGAAGTTGATGCTGGTGGGTCTCTCAGCACTGAGAATTACAGAGAAAAGGAAGACAGGGACAGACTGACACCCACAGCTGAGAGAAGCTCCCCAGAACACAACCCGCTGCTTGCATGGGGCAGACTGCTTCTGCCTTTCTCAAGGTGCCCCTGGCCTATGCCTAGCTGGGAGCTGAGGCTTTTGCAGATACGCTATGTTGCTGAGAATCCACCTCTCAAACCAGATCTCCCATAAATGAAGTGACTTTCTCTTTGGAGTTGGACTGTTCATCACAAGCCATCACTGTAGGATGGTGGCCTCCAGTGTGACTCATAGAAAGCAGAAAAGAAGTACAGTGCTGGCTACAAAGGAAAAAGTTTCTGTGTTCCCAGCACCCACACGACAGCTAAAACCGTCTGCAACTCCTGTTCCAGGTGATCCAACACCCTCTTGTGGTGTCTGCTGGCATTATAGGCAAGTGGTGCACTTACCAACACACAGGCACAACACTTATATACATACAATAGAAAAAAAATTTTTAAACTTTTAAAGTGTCTTGTGAAACTCGCCTAGAATCTGGTGAAAATGTGTAAGATTACAACTTGGCACAGAGCAGAGGATTCCACAATAACAGAAAAGGTACTGAATACCTGTACATTTTGATGTCTGACATCATCAAATAAGAGATATATACGGAGAAAGAGACAGAGAGAAAAGTCCCAGGGAAACAGTCAGTGTCCACTGCGTCTCCATCTCCTCCACCTTGCTTCTTGTTTCTTTCTAGTCTTGAGAGTTTCTTTCATAACATTTTTTCTGCCATCCATACCCATTCATTACCAGTGACTGGAGAAGGAAAGCAGAGCATAGTTCTAGACTCTCCTCTTTGCTATAAGCACACAACTGCTTCAGTGGCAATCATTAGAGCTAATAATTGCCGAGTCTTTACTATCTGTCAGGTTCTTTGTTAAAACAGACTATCTTCAAAGGATTCTCAGGCGAAGAATGGAACCTCAGCAGAACACATGTGTAGCATGCCCAAGGCCCTGCATCTAATCCCAGCACTGCAGAACAACAAACAAAACAAAATCTCAATATAATCTTCACAATGGTGCCATGATGAACATTATTTATCTTCGTCTGTCTTGAAGCTCTGAGGAGCAGTCAGAGTGGGGAGCAGAAATTAAAACCCTGACTTGCTGGATACGCTTAATCAGTACTCCTACCTTCAGGATAAAGGTCCCCTCAATCACCGGTCCTCCCCTTCTTTCTGCTTTCATCTAGAACCTACAGGCTGAGGCCACAGGAACAAAACCCCAAATGGATCCACCACGAGACCTAAGAGTTAACACTGGAAAATCACACAGATACAGTCTTTGATCAGCACTTCTCAGAGAAAACAAACACCTTGTTTCCTTTCCGTCAGCACTGCTGGAACCTTGGACTGGAGATCCTTTCCTCCCCAGGGAACGCAGCAACCCAGTTATCTACTCAAATTATTCTGACCTTCCAAGGCCAAGTCCTGTTAGCCCTTCCTAATCCAAAAATAATTAGTGATAACAGACCCCGGCTTGTTGAGACAGAGAGTTATTTGCAGGGAAATTCTTGACTGGAGCAAATGGTTTTGCAAGAGTCACCAACTCTAATAGATTGTCCAGCACGCCTGCCACCTGCTATCCTCAGCCCCCCTGTCATCTCTGACAGGAAAAGGGCAGCAGGTCATGATGTTGAGCTAGGAGATAGCAGGTTGCTGCCACATTGTCACCAATGGGGAGAAATTAGGCCAATACGCCAGCCATCTGGAGAGGACACTGGGTGGAGGAGGTTCCCAGACACACCAAGCAGGCAAACCAGAACATGGATTAAAAAAAATAATAATAAAAAAGATATGGAGGCTTGTCCAAAACTGCAGCACTTGGCTGGCTCTGGGAAGGGTTTCAACATTTGTTGGCAGAGAATTGCAGGGGAAAAGAGGTAAACAAGAAAAAAACACTCACAGTGGTCTGCCATGGTCCAAGGGACTCTGCAGAATAGCTCAGAGTGTGCAGTATCCCCTGTTAGTGCTGAACAGAATGGGACTCTGGGTTGGCCAGGGAGTCTGGAGCAATGTTCCAATACTGTTCACATTCCGTCCCTGGGGGTGCAGTCTTCACAGACACTCACTTTAGACTTGACTGCAGCAGAGGCTGGCAGAATGTGCTGAAGAACAACACTCCTCAAGAGTTGCTGGTTCAGCAGGTCTGGAGTAGGGACCTCAACTGTGAGTCTCCAATTCAAATCTCCAACCACTGTCCAGGGAAGGCTGCTCTGCTGTGTCTGGGACGTACTTGAACTGCCCCTGCAGAGTGTTTACCCGCCCGCATGGGTGGTCTCTTTCAATCCTCTTAAAAAGCTCAAAAGCAGGCTTTGCAAGCCTCACTGTGTAGATGAGACCAAGGTCCAGAAAGGTGCAATGGCCTGACTATACCACACAGCTCCAGAGCAGGAGAACCAGGAGCAGAATCCATCTTTAAGGCCTTACACGTGACGCTACTTCTTAAGATGAGCTGCAGTAGTCCTAGCAAATCTCATGAAGACTAGCAGCTCCGAGTCTACCTATCTTTACAGCAAGAGGACTATTCAGATCTTTCCCCAACAAGGAACAACTAGCCTACTCCTGCACGTCTCTATTGCCCGGTACATCTGCGACTAAACACACAGAGGAATATAGACCCCTCCAGACACCCTAGGGTCATCCCAAAGGGAGGCGAAGAAACAGACCACACGTTCTTCACAGTTGAACTTGGAGGCTGTAGGGAGTGATGTGCCAGTTAATGACTTCATGGCTTGGTCATCCACTGTGTAGGCTGGGATACTTCAAGTTTACAGTCATTTTTGTACAAAGCAATTCTGATCCAAACACATGGCTTCAAATCCAGAGAAAACAGATAAATGCCTGAGATCTATAGATAGGTCTGTTAACTAGGCTTAACTTTTGTGTCCCAACCATCAAACTGGACTTTTCCCAGTTTGATGATAGTAGACAGGACTCCAGAGCTCCAAGTGAAATATGTTATAGCTGCTGTAACAAAGAAGTTGTAAGAGCCATGAGTGACAGCCATGAGTTAATGAGATATGGGACTGAAGGCAGTATTCTTTATTTATGAAATTCCATCCAAAATCATTAGCTCCCTGACCACAGTTTCTTCCTCTGAGAGCTGGACACACCTCAACTGGAAGATCTCTTACCATGGTACTGTGTCCTATCTGCCTGTATTCATGGCAACTTTTAGGGAATGTTTGAGTGGATTTACAGGTTCAAAACAAATTGGTGATAATTATAACCAATCATGAGTACAGTCTATGTCAGGGTCTTGTTGCTCATTAGCCCTCACTTTATCACTGAGGCTCATCCGCACAGTGCCCTCAAGGCGCTTTTCAAGCCCCTGCCTAGACAGAGCACACCGAGGTCTCTCCTACCAACAGACAGCAGGACAGAAGCTGTTTCTCATCCACATTCCTGTGATGACAGGGAACAAGGGGATGTTTAGCAACCTTTGGATTTGAGATTTTAGAATAATGGATGGAAAAGGACTTTCCAAGCCTGATCTCAATGAGATGTGTGCACATAACACGGTCTGTTTTGATCTGGATTCCTGTCTGAGTCATGCTGGTGCTTCTATTGAAACAACACACACACATCCTTCATCCATCGATCACATGTTACCAAATGCTGATTAAATCTAGCTGAAGCCAAACAGTGCTCTGTTGAGTCAAGACAGTAACACACAAGGGTCAACGTAACTGTCCACCATTTTCCTCGTTCTCATATTCCTCAGTGAACATGCCTCTGTTGATATTAACACCACGTGCCTGCTTAATATTAAATGGAGCCACTTCTGCCTTTTTTCAGCTCATCTTTTTTGAGGAACCACAGAACATTAGCAATAATCAGGTCACACAAAACGTGAAGCAGATAAGGCTGGTACTCAAATGCCCTCTCTTATGTGTTTATCTGAACATGCTGGTCACATGCTGTAGTGCCCCATTAATTACAATGAGGGGACTAAGATGTAAGGACGAAGTGTCTTGTCCAGTGTTGTACTGCTGAAGGTGCTGAAGCCACAGGTTTGGCCCAGTTCTTCGGGAGTCTGTGCTAGGTCCCTTCCAGAGCCAGAACTGCTTTCTGCCCCCGTGGAGGCAGAAATTTCAAAACTCCTGAAGTGAGACAGATCTGCGTTGGAATGTGTTCTCACTGTTTCCTCTGGGCTACCATGTTCCCTGGCCACGTAATGACAACAAAAGTGGTTGTTGTATGAAGTTCAGCCTAGACTCTCTATGAGTAATGCACATACTCAGTAACTGGTGGCTGTTACTAGGAATGGCCCATGTGGACAAACTGGCATATGGGCAATGTGGTCAGATTTCCCATAAGAGAAATAATTATGCCAAGTCAAATAAATGAGACCAAAATAACAGTACATGACGTATGAATTCCTAGATATAAAGTTTTAGAAAATGAAAAAGAATAAACAGAAGACAGATCATTTGTGAGGGCAGAAATGTTTTGTTAGTTGGTGGTAATGACAGATATGTAAGTCAAATGCATCAAATTGTGTGCTTTAAACACATACAACTTAAATACACTATATCTCTTTAAAGCTTTGAGGATTGATTTCCTTTTTGGTGTTTTACAGGGCCGAAGACTGAATGCAGGGTCATGGTAGCCATAATGTTCTGGAATCCTCATTGCCTTTTAGACTGGCATACACGCTAGGTAAGCATTCTATCACTACGCTATAACCCAGTTCATGAAGTTATTTGTGAAAGTTATTTCTAGCACATGTGTGCATGCTCCTTCTGTGGAAGGACTGGTTTAATCTATGTTTGCTCAACATGGCCATCCATATAGTCACTGTGGTACAGTTCTGAGACCTGGAAATAGATTGAGAGATCACTTTTCTGATAAACATCATTTTTCCTAGTGCCCCACAAAGCAAGAAATAAAAGGGAGAAAGAGCAAGGCCGGGGGACCTCAGCCAGCCAGAGTTCAGAAACCCGTACAGGGTCATTTGATGGTGTCCTGGGCAGCATAATGCGGAGATGCTTCCATTAATGAAGAGGTTTCAGAATTCTTGGTCTTGACTCAACATGGCCTAGACTCTAGAAGATTGTCTTTAATTAAGGTAATTTTCATCATCTGAGTCATTGGGTACTTTACAATGGGGTCAGCCAGGCTAATACGTTACAGTTATCACGACAGAGGCAATTGCTCAGATAAATCAGAAATTGAAAATACTTCTGATCTGCAGGCACCACCCATTAACTGAAGAATCAATAATGTCTGTTACAGTCCTTATTGCTTGGGCAATTTGAAACTTAGCTTTTATGTGGTTTGAAAATTCATTTACTTGATGTTTGAAAATAGAGGGCAAGCATACCTGATAATAATCTTCTTATATGCCATAACAGAAGCTAATGTCTACTGCAGATCCTCTGAATGCTGGCCATTTCCTAATCACGTCCTGGTTAGGGTTCATTTCATCCACACAACAGACCTATTGGACAGCCTGCCTTTTCCTCATTTAGACTTGAGGATGTGGAGGCAAGAAAGCTCCCAATAAACTGAACGAAGGTGCAGTTGTTTCTTTAGCATTCTCTATGTGCAAGAACCCTGCTATGCATGATGGGATTTTCTTTTAAAAAACTGATAGTGAAGCCACAACGTGAACTGGCATAACTGCCCTCATCTCACACACAAGGAAACAGAAACTTTCTTATGTAGCTGGCCTAAGGTCTCACAGTCAATTAATAGCAGCGCCAGACTTTACTACTATAGAGTCATCTATTTCCAAATGCAAGGACTAGTTGGAAGAGCACCTGGCCTTTATAGTCCCCTTGAAAACCTTTCTCTTCCCACCTGGAGTTCCTGTGCTCTGTGACAGGCACAGAAAGGCTGAAGAGGACAAAACATTTGTTTAATTTCACTTGTATATTTTAGAGCCAGCTATTTTTTAAAACACAAGAAATGTAATGTTTCTCATAGGAAATGCTTTGGAAAGCAATAAAGTAGATTAAATTAAAGTATGGTTTGATGGTGATGATTTAGCAAACTGCAGTAGTGTTAGTAAAAATGAAATAGAAGATCTCTTTGCATATTATCTCCTTAAAGAGTATTGCCTGAGAAACACTCTCTGCCCATAAAATAATGAGAATATATACATATAATAAACATAAACTACAATAAATGAAATTCTGCTACTTCCATAAACTCTCTCTGCCAAGCCTACACCAATAAGGTGGAAGAACATTAAAAGATGAGCTGGAAGAAATGAAGGGGCACAAGCTACTTCTAGCAGGCTTGGATGTGAGAATAAAGCCAGCTCTAACCGAGACCTCCTTCCTGCCTTGTGTCTGCTCAGGATGCATTTACGAAGCCCCCATCCGATGTAAGAGCAGGGGATGGAGACGAAAGAACAGAATTCCTGTCCAGCAGGCATGGTCCTAAGCAAGAGGCCTCCACAAACTATGATGAAGCCTCTCAAACCTACCAACAATACGTAAGATGAAAACAGAATCCTGAGTGCTCTCTGTCTCCCATGCCCTAGTGGAGTCTATGCTCTCTTCTGCCCACTCTGACACTCTGGGTCGTTGGCACCAGCCTCTCTCCATCACGAGCTGCACTCAACTCTCTGCTATATTTCAGCATCTTTCAGTCTGGAATGTCACCAGCCATAACCCGGTGTTCTCTCTCTTCCTTTCCTCCTCCTCCTCATCCCCCTTCCTCCAGCTCCCTCTCTGCCTTCTCTGATTAAGCATCAGCTCTTCGTGGCAGTATGAATGATGGTTTCCAGAGGAAATGATATGAAAACCAGAATTTGAAGATGAGGTGCTACCCCTGAATCCCTACAAAAAAGGAGACTCCTTTAGGACACTGGAGTGACTGAATGGGATCAGAGAAGAGCCTAAATCAGGTCGAGGTCCTGAGGGTCTGTTGGCTGAGGCCCACCGCCTGCGGTTGGCTGCATGTACTGCAGTCACCCCCAGGACAGGCCTTAAGAACACACCTATTTCAAAGAAAAGGTCTCTGAAAACTGCATAGAATCAAGACTAGGATTTTCCACATGAGGGAAGTGGCCAGAGGTGGGGGAGACTTGCCCACAGTTATAACCAGGGAGGACTGGTGGCGGGACCTGAATCCACCACTTCACACAGCTCCATGTTTGCATGGCCAAGCGCCTGCAGCTAGCATACTGTCAACTTGTTAAAAAGTCCTTTCCTAAACCAATATGTTCCTGCAGGTAATAATGTCTCTTATTGAAACAAAATTCTTATTACTTACATTAAAAAAAATGATTAACAAACAGACACCTTTAAAAATGCATACAGGGACTACAAGCAGGGATAGAAGGAAAGGGTCTCTGGCAGAGGCACAGACTGACTGCCAGAGGGGTGAGCAGGAAGCAGCAGCTACTCATGGAGACGCACACTTATGCAGAAGTGCCACACAGGGGAAACGTGAGCATGATCGGTGGTGACAGCTGTGAGGAGAGATGAGGACTGTGGGCTAAGCATGGGCCATTTCTCCCAAGCCTCCTGGCACGGGAACAGCCTTGACCACAGAGCAGTCACGGATCACCGACAGGGCAACTGCAGAAGTCTGAGGGATGAGACTTCTGCTAGTTAAGGTGCAGCAACAGCAAGGAGAAGAGATGGAGTCGGGGTCGGAAGAGTGGGGCAGCCGTGGCTCTGTGATCAGCTTTGTGGCCTTGAGCCCATCAGACCTAACTCTCTGAGCTTGAGTTCCCCTATCTGTCAAAAGAGGAAAGCAGCTAAAACTTACCAAAAGTTTTTGAAGAAATAAGTAACCTGAGTGCCCAGGAAAGGTACCCGCTTTGATAAGTGGCAGACTGCTGATGAAGCCAAGTTAGTCTAGTTATGCAACTCCGTGTGCAAAGGTGGGACCTCAGGAGTCCTTACTGTCCACATAATGTTCTAAAGGAACCAATGCACACAAATTGGATAATTAGAATTTTGGCAGGAAGTCTCCCCTCTTTCTGAGCATTGTTTTCTACCCCATCTCTCTTCTCCCTCTTAAGCACTTTCAGGGATACGGTTTTGAGGCAATTCACACTGAAATCATCTGGCTCCATCAAGCAGCCTGCTTAACTGGCTCAAAAGCATTCATTCAACATGTATTGATGAGCACATACACATGCCAGACACTGTGCTAAGAAAGCACATAAGGTAAAAGTCAATATGGTGCCAGCCTTCGTCAACTATTCAATTTAACCTGCGGAAAGAAAGAGGGGCATTGAACAATATTTCTTCCCATGAAGAAATACAGCCCAGAGTTGGGGTTGTGTGCTAGGCGGTGTGGAGACACAAACATGTGATCAGGAGGCACAATCTGAGCTCAAATGTGAGCCTGACTCAGAGTAAGGGCTTCCATCTTTCTGGGCCTCCATCTCATCACAGGATTTATAGAAAGGCCTAAATGAGTCAGCTCCTGTGAAGCTCTTGAGGTGGGGCCTGCAATGCAATAGAACTGAAGTAAATACTAGCTGAAATCTTTATAAATGAATTTGATCAGCCCACAAGTGATCTCATAAACATTTTGTAAGTGAATGCTTGAAGGTAATCAATAAATTGGCAGGGACGTATTACAAAACTAGCCCATTTATACATTACTTTCTAATTCACAAAACATATTTATGCATACTCTTACCTGATAATCAAAACAAAGTACCTCAAGCAGTTTGACAACGCAAGCAATTTCTCTAGGTATCTCGATTCATTACAGGGTCCTTACTGCTTAGCCTAGGGCCTGATATGCATCAGGCATGCAACAAATGTTTATGACATGAATAAATGCTGCACCAAGACAGAATTTACTATGAGGTGGCCACCATGCTTGACCTATTATTACATGTTTAGTTCAGAGAGCTCAGGCAACTATGAAGGTCACACAGCTAAGCACTGGCAAGGAGAAGGTCTTTAACTAGAAGCTACTTCTGTATCTACAATGCCATTGAGGGGAAATCTGCCACGAGATGCCCTCTCTCACTGAAGGATTCCTGTACGTTTACCAATGCTACCCTTTTCTGCTTGGCACATGATCACCATAATAGTGTTTCAGAGCAAAGAGTCCCTTAAGAGAAAATTGGTCAAGAGAATAAGAATCTCTGGCGTGGATGAAGACTCACCGTAAGTCACGCCAAAGAATGAGCAGAATCCTTTGTGCTTTAATGGGATGGGGGATTTTCCTGCCTGAAAGCCCCTTAGTGCAGTGCTTATGGACGGTGTCACAGACACGTGACTTTCTAAGCTCTCCCTAGTCTACCTGCTTTTCTGAGGTCTTCAAAATGGATAAACTCTCCTTTTCTTCTTTCTATTTCTTTTCTAGCCATGCCTTTCCTCATACATCGGGCTACCCCAGCGTTTGGGCTTCGGAACCTTTTCTCTAAAGATCCCTCCTGCCCCTCCACTGTGCTGTGGTGAGCTCAATACTCTGACTGCCATGCCAGCTCTGAATCAGATTCATGGCTTTCCTATCGTCTCTCCTTCATTCTTCTCCTGAAGGCAGCTGCTGAGATTTACAGCTTGCCTGCCCTGAGGATTTTTTCCCTTAAATTCTAATACACTTGTCCTAAAACTTCCATTAGAGTCCACTCTTAAATTCTTTTAGGAATAAGACCAAGAACTCTAAAAGGAGATCCTGTTTTCCCTTATCAATATGCCTTTGCTCATTCACTAGTAACAAAAGACATCGTTCACTATATACCTGACATATTTTCCTGGATTTTACAGTCTTTGTTGGATGACAGCACCTACTAACCTCCAAAACCTTCCCAGGAAGCAGTCCTTTAAGACTAGAAGCACAGGATGCCACCATGTAGGAGAGGTTTTGCATTCTATGAACTGGGCTAGCCTGGATCAGAACATTTGTCACATTTTTGCATGCTGGTGTAACCTTCCACATTACACATGATCTGCCCAGGTCTTCAGAATCTCTCCCTGTGTCCTTTCAGGACTCTGGTCTCCTCTGTGTGCCTCCAGGGCAAGCTCTGCCTTTATGAGACTAGTGCCTTCACTCCTCTCCACCACCCACTGGTGCCTACTATTTTATTCTTGACCTTGGTTTAAATGTCACATAGCTGGGGAGGACTCTCACCAACTGTCAGGACCTTCTCTGTGTTCTGATAGTGCAGTCTGTGTTTCATACTTCATATAAAAATACTTGACACCTTTTTACCCTCTCTTGGTCTCCTTTTTAGTTATTTTAGGTTATATTCACATTTATCCTCATTTACATACATGCATGTATACTTTGCAGGCTAAGATCCTCCTATGAGAGAGAGGCTGTTACTCTCTTTCTGAGTCTGAGTTACTTCACTTAATATTATACTTTCCAGTTCCATTCATTTCCTTAAAATTTCATGAATTCATTTTTCTTTGCAGCTGAATAAAATCCCATTATGTATATGTACCACATTATCTTCACATCTGTGGAGGGTCATCTATGCTGGCTGGCTCCATTTTCTTGTTATCATGAAGAGAACAGCAATAAACATGGATGTGCAAGTATCTCTGGGATAGCTTGTACAGTCCTTCGGGTATATACTCAGGAGTGGTACAGTGGCCAAAGGACATACAGGTCATAAAAGGAGAAAAAGGCTCGGGGGCGGGATTCAAGGAGAGATCAGTGGTAGTAGGGGGTGGGGGAGATGAAGGAAACTGAATCTACTAAAACACAGCTTGCTTGAAAATGCCATAATGGTATCTAATACCTCATATGTTAATTTACAAAAATAGTAAAATGAATGACTACTATGACTCTCCTCACAAGTATGGATTCAGCATGAACAAAAGAGAAAACTGTTGTCCACAAGGAGTTTTCCTTCCAGCAAAGCACAGCATGCTCTCCCAGAACACTTATAATTATGGTCAATTATCTGAACATTCATTGTCCAGCTGGCTTTTGTCCTCCACTGGAAAATCTAGGAGAATATAGAAACCTGTCCTGGGCCCATCACTGAATCCAAGGTCAGCACAGAGCTCAAAACCTCACCGGTGATCAATAAGTTAACCCAATCAAAGTTCAGATGAAAGATGAAATTCCACAGCATCTTATATAGACAGTCACTTAAAAAAACAGGAGTAGATACTCAAGTTTTCTATGGTAAGAAGTTCAGGAAATCCAGTATCTTTGAGGGTTCCCTTGAATCTCCAGTGTGCTGCACGCATTTCTGCCAAGCAGTAGTGTTTCAGGACAAATCACAAGATAGCAATTATCTCTCCCAATATTTCTATAAATAGTTTTAGGCAGCCCTCCATTCCATCCTTACTTCATTACTAGGTTTCTAGGTTGAATTTGAAAGGCAGATTTTTTTCTTAAGCTTTGGCAATTTGGAGACTAGAGCTGGCTTATAGACTCTGCTTGCAGGTGCAAAAAAATTGCATACATTAAAAACACAAGGGGGTCAGACTGAATTTCTTTGCAAATGTAATCTTACATCTTTTTATTTCCCTGAATTTTTGATGAGGACTGATTTTGTTGGTCTGCTGCCCATTTTAATAGCACATTGGAATTTGGCAGTTCCACTTGGGAACCCATTGAAATGCAAAGAGAGGCCAGGTCTGTAACTAGGATCTCTTTACCTGCATTCACTTAGGAAGAAGAGAAATGCAAAGTGTAATTAACCATTAAATTACGGGTTGAATCCAGATTGGAAATAGGGGGCTCACTCTCTGAAATACTAATTCTGAACTAGAGGCTTCAAGAAAAAAATAGGTGTAGTAACGAGACCCTCCATTTAGATGAGTACTTTACAGTTTAGAAAAGCATTTTCACATCCATCCATTATTTCATTTCAGCCTCACTGAAGCCCTGTGATTAAGTTATCACATTGCTACCAATTAGCTTTTATTGTACAAATCAGATCATATAATTTCCTGACTTTCAGAAGTTCAGAGGAGTTTATAGCTTGCAGGATGGTATCCAAAATCAAGACTCTCTAGTCTGAATTCAGTCCATCTTTCTTGCTTTATCTACTGTCTGGTAATGAATGAAAACGTGGGCACACTCCCTGTCTACCAAGTTTTTCAGCACAATGAAGGGGAGACATTCCTGTGCATGTGTGACGGGAAGTCCCAGAATATAGGCTCTTGAGAGAAAGAACATGAACTGAAGTCTCTTAGTTGAGTTCTGAACTATGACGGTAGGGCAAACTGTGGGACAAAGAGCACAAATGACCATTGTTCCCTAGGGTGAAGCCACACACAACGGTCTCACAATCTCTCACATCTCCATTTTCTGGAGAATCTAATAGAAAGAGCCCTTCATTCTTTCTCTACTAGGCAAACTGATGAATCCATCACGGTATTTCAATGCACTGGCTCTGCTTCTTCTGCCTCTCCATGAGCCTTTGCATTCAACACTTCTGTGGACAAGGAAGTCAAGGAAAGTGCAGTGTGGGGCTTGGTACACAGTACAGGACTTGGTGCTCAAAGGAGAGAGTCAGGGGGGCTTGGTGGGATGGGAACCAGCTGCCCACAAGACTGGCTACCACTATGCTACTCACCTGGTGACTACTCTCAAAAATAGCTCATGTAGCTATGGCAACTTGCTGAAAGACCAAGAAGGTCTTTCATAAGTGAAGCAGACCAAGGATGAAACAACAACCACAGTCCTTGTCCTACCCACATTAGCTATCTGAGAATGATCTTATTATGTGACTTCTTGGTGACAGAATTGTAGGATTTGGTGACCTCCATATTGAAATGCATATCTCTGTTCTAATGCAAGCACACATCCAGGAGTTTTCAACTTTTGTCTCCCAGTGCCCATTTTCTTGAGTGACAATATACATCCATCCTGGAGGGCTGTCCCCGTCAGGCAGGTGGGCCTTGCTATATGCCACTTGGTCTCTTCCGCGAGCAGTGAAACAAGGCTGGAAAATGTGTTTTCATATAAAACACTCCACCAAGACACTGGCTTTGTTCTATACCTTAGGTATGTTGGAAAGGCCAACAAACCTGAAAAAGAATTAGCAATTCTTCTGAAATGGAAGTGAAGAAATGAGGGAATGGTCCTGGACCTGTCACCCTAGGCAGACCCGCAGGAACCTCTGCAAACCAAAATCTACTAGGAACAGGGAACCAAAACACTGTTCTGAAAATGCTCTTAGTTCTGACCTCAGCTGGCATAGTATAGTAACTCTTTGTTGGGTTCTGAGACCTTCAGAGGGGAGAATTAGGTGTAGCCTCACCTGAGGTCATTTCTGGCCTGACCCCTTATTGGATGGCATGATAGAAGACATCTCAGCTTTCTGAGACTTAGTTTCCATATATGTATGGGAAGAAATATAGTAAAGACGTTACCGTAACTGTCCTGAGGATTAGATAAATTATGTGAAAAGTATTTCAAATAACAGGCAAATAATAAACAGAGGCTGCATTAGCAACTGTGATTAAGGTTGAACTGTTATTGCCATTTACTCTAACAAGGTACAATCACCCCTTGACATCTGCAATGACTTATTTCTAGCACCCACTGGGAGACCAAGTCTCTCATTTAAAATGATACAGTTTATTTATATAACTCTCATATATCCATCCTTGGATTTCAAATCATTCCTAGAATACTTACAATTCCTGATATCACGTAGATGTTATGTGAATAGCTATACTGTATTGTTCACATAATAATGACAAGAAAAAAATTAGTCTGTATGTGTTCAGGGCAGTTGCAGGGTTTTGTTTTGCTCTGTTTTTTTTCCAGGTTTTTCCCCCACTGAATTGAATTCCCTAGTTGTTTGGTTACAAGAAGACAGAACTCACAGATCCAGGGCTGGCTGTAGTCTTTCTCTCATCGTGATCAGACAAGTATGCCTAAGACTGAAAATGGTATCTCTTACCTCTATTAAAAACCAAACAGCAATGTTACTGTGCTAATTTTAAAGAGCTTTCAACTCAGAGCTAAAAGAAAGTTGAAACGATTTCTGCCATGAGCCTCTCACCTTTGGAATGGAGCTGCTTTGAGGAAAATGAAAGCCCCACCCCCCATTTGAGGGTGTTAATGGACTGTGGTGAAAGGGCTCCTCTCTAAAGGCATGGGACCCTCTGTGGATTCTCCTGATAGTGCAACATTGCTCTACAACTGCAGTGTAAGTGTAAACCCATTTGTACTCAAGACAGACAATTCAGGAGCCAGGTTTATTAATAAGGTGGTAGGGAGCTCTGAAAGCCAGAACTCTCCAGGAAACAGGATTTCCTTGCCAGTCATTCTCCTGTAGTAACTCGCGAATTCAGCATGATGCCATTTATTCTTCTTATGCACCTACCCCCAGTAATTACTGAGCAAGCTCAGCGTGTCAGGCACCAAGCATAGAGCAGAGAACAGGCAGTTTCTGCTCTCTCAGAGCTTAGCTATGGAGCAGGTAGAGGATGGCTCAGATGAGTGTTTCTCACCACAGTCCCAACCAGTAGACAGAAGACAGTAGAATCATAATTATCAAGAAAAGTACATTTTACTAAAATGTGAACCTTGAGATCAGCAACTTGACTTAGAAACACATGTAAGAGTGATTGATCAATTGCCAGAGTCTCATAGACACAAACATGTATCATCTTGTGTAATTTTCACAGCCATCACAGAGTCCAGGGACTAATTCTCTTGAATCACATATGAGAAGGTTGAGGCTCAAAAAAGACAAAGTCCCTTGGTCAAAATCTTTCAATTAGTAGTGGCAGACCCTGCACTGTCTGATCTCCAAGCAGAAGCTTTCACAATGGCTCACCTCTCTTGCACACTGCTTAACAAATTTCATTAATATGTACAACGTCTTCAAGTACATTCACACCGTACAGATTAAATGACTGTCGCGAAGAGAAATTAGTGCATGAACATTTAGACGTCGCGTGCCTTTGTTGGCTCTTCTCTCTCTTTTTAAATGCTCTCTCCACCACCAATTCACTCTATTCTTTTCAATGAGCATTTATCCAATTTAAAGTCAATGAAAAATAATGTGCATTTTTCAACAAGTTTATGTTAAGCACTGTAGAAGTGCTTATGTGCTGTGTAGTTCAGGAAACACATTTGAATATATCTGTAATTGAAGTCCAAGGGGGTTAGGAGGAAGCTGACTCTGTTGTGTAATTTAGGTATCTGAGAGCTTGTTAGAAAGGCTTTTGGGGAGGAGAGGGAGAGGCAAGAAGGAAAAAAAGGAGGGAGGAGGATAGGAAGGGATGCTTAGCAGAGGGGACTAGGGGTTTATATTAAAGTCACAGGAGATGCTCCTTCATCACCTCCCTCCACAGCCTGGTGATGAAATGGAATCTCCATCTGCCAGATAGCACTACACTCGGCAGTGGAGACATCCAGGCTCCATATCCAGCTCCACAAGCCCCCAGCCCTCTACCTCACTGGTAAAGAATGAAACGTGGTAACAGATGACTCTGTGAAAGAATTCAGGGCCATCAACACTAAGGGCTTCAAACCTCACCTTTATATAAGTCAGGACACTCAGGATCCATATGCCTCCTGTCTTTTCCGTTTAATTTCCAACTGAGCAAATTAGTATTGTTTTACAGCAGTCTTTGAAAGGATATAGTAAGACCCACAGTTCTTTTGGTTCTTGTGCTGGCCAGTGTCCACCATAATCAGAACCAAGATCTCTGCTAGGGGTTTTAATCAAGAGACAGGGTGTAAGAATAGGAAAATGCATAGTGTTTTGAAGTCATAAAGACTAAGGACTTGTCAGTCCTTTAGAGTCTTTTAGCCTTTGGAGTCTGATGTATAAGACAAAGACGAAGGTACTGTAACAATCACAATGCTGTGTGTAAGATGTGTGGCACAGACGGCCACTCACATGACAGACACTTGTTTCTGTTATAAGAAAGGATCACTGGCTTCAGACATCATAGAAATCTAGGCAAGTTCCTAGGTCTCCCCCAAAGGAAGAGCAGGAAAACTCCCATGCTCATTTTCAAAACTAATAAAAGATCTTTTGTATTTGATTTCTTTTTCCTGACAGAACTTAAACTCTGGTATGAAATTATATTTTAAAAGTCTCAATTTTTAGGTTGAATAAAGCCACAGTTCCAAAGATACTGGTAGCTTATTTGCCAAATCAAGAAAAATGCCCGTGAAGATCAGAGACGTTGGAACAGGCACACAACCTTGTTGGAAGCAAGCTGGAAAGCATTTCCAGTCTTAGACCAAATCACCCTAAAGCAGACTCTGAAATAAGGAGCTGAGAGCAAGGGTTCTACTCCAGGACAGCAGGGAATGCTTCCTAGGGTCGGGAATGGGGAAAGGAAGTGTCCGAGGGGGATTAGGAACAGATCAGGCAACCACGTAACTATGAAATAAAGCAAGACTGGCCTGAGAGGTGCAGGGCAGGGCTATGATAGCAATGATTCAGTAAGGAAATGCCGTTGCCAGGCTCCTGTCTCTGGCTGGGTTTTTATTCACTCCACTAGCATTTACTGAACACTACTATGTTTACAGCAAAATGTGGCAAGCCCGAACCATATGCTTTAAACACATTGCCTTTTCTGCTTAGAAACATGCTCTCTCTCTGCTATAAAGACAGTCAAATGAACTGGGGAAGTATGTACTTTGTGTTGCAAACTGTGTCTTCACATGAGTGAAAGCTTCCACTGAAAACTGTCCGCGGACGCGGACTGCAGCGTGCTTGCTGCTGTCTGCAGTGCCCTTTGCCTAATCACAAGGAAAGATGGATGCCTGGCAGCCAACTTCAATTCTACTCCACCCCTTTGTTTTCCAAGCTCATAGGACCACCCGTGAATATAGCTCACATCTCCTGTCATTGAGCTGAACAGATCTGACAGCTAACATTTTGCTGCTTTATTTGACCTTAATCTGCTCTTGAACTTTGTCTACTGTTACTGGATAACCAGCGACTACAAAGTCAGAGATACCAACATGTATAACGCCCAGCTCACAGCACCAGTGCCCTCTGACTGCTACGTAATTCAGTGGCTTGTGATTGTGCTGCTACTCTGGTTCCAAGATGTGTCTCCTCTGCCTTCCATCCACATATACCAGTCATTCTCTCAACTATCTGGTCTAGTCTAAAGGGAACATGGTGACATTTATAGGATTAAAAAATATGCTGCATAGATTGGACTACAGAGACCTGATTGAAATCTCAGTTTAGCTTCTTACAGACTGGGTGACCTTGGTCAAATGACTTTGCCTTCTTAAGCCTTAGTTTCCTCATTAACAGAAAGGAGATAATAATGTTAAACTTCCAGAATTATTATGAAGAATAAATGGAAAGGTAAGAAAAACTGTCTTAAACACTGCTTAAAAAGTTGACCTATGGAAACTGCTCTCATAAGCATTGACATTAATATTAATAAGTATTGTATTACTCGAGTCATCATTGAGTGATTTAAAGATATAAAATTTCCATTAACATTTTAGAGAATAAGCTGTACTTGAAAGACCATAAGATGGGACAGTCATTTAAAGTCTTCTTGTCATAATAGTCTTGAAAATAAATCATTCTTCTGGATAGTGATAAAACTCAAAACAAAAAATAAAGCATATCAGTCTGTGTCACACAGGTAAAGTCTTCAGGAGCTTACTTATCCCACTTTTTGTGGGGGCATGGAGATTGCAGATGATTTCTTAGTAAATGTTATAAGAGCCCCATGTCTCTTACATTGCCAAGTCTCACTGGTGACACACTGAAGGCCTCATTTGTAAGTTTACTGTCTTGGAAAAGAATCAGTACTTTGAATAATGCTGTCAGAAAATGTACAGAGATAAAAGTTCATCTCAATCAATACGCTTGTTAGTAAATTTGATGAAGAAAGTTGGATGAATTCAATCAAATTTACTTGGTTTCAAAAAGAAGGTAAAAGAAAATGTACGAAGAATATCATTGTCAGTTGTAAGGATAATCATCAATAAAATACTGAAAATAAAAGATGGGGCCAATCAGCAGCTTCCACTGCCTGGGCAGGCATGCACACACACATATGAATGAATGAATATACCAATGATACATTTTTACTACCAGCCCATTAAAGGAGAAACATCAGTCTTCATCATATCAATTTCAGAATATCAGATCTGCCACTTTCCTCTGGTATTGATAAGAACGACCAAGGCTGGGAATTTTACACCTGGGTGCATTTCATTTTGTTTCTCTTCAGTGACAGAATTCAATATGACACAGCTCAGGGTGACAGCATCAGGCTGGGACTGTCACCTTCGGGGCTTATACATCTTTAAAATTCTCACAAAAGTGAGATTGACTGACAGCAAAGCAAAATGATGCTTTTAACTTGAGTTGGAAGATCAGAAAAGTCAATGAAAACATTCAGAGTTCACTTCAGCGGCTTGCACTGGGAGGGAAGAGCTTTGGCCTGTCTGGCAGTCAGCTGTGCAATCTGGTGAGACCCAGTGGACAAGTGCGAGGGACATCGCTACACAAAGGCTGTGATGCTAAGTGGTCTGAGTTCCAAGGCACTGCTTAACACAGGCAGTATTCTCTCTTCTCATTATAGCTGAGGTATAATAGGGTTATAGAAACATGTCCAAGTGTTATGGAAATATCAATTCAAATATAATAAGTAGAAACTAAGTTCCAGAAGGCTACCCAAGGACAAGATCTTACTGTGTCTCTATCTATACACTCTGTGACCATGAGTCCTCTGGACAGGACAGGACAGAGAGTGCACATGCACAAGGCACAATGAGAAAGGCAAGTAAGGTTGGGTCCTCAGTGCTCTGCCCTCAAACTCTACATGGTAGCATCCTGCACCAAATCTTCAAACTGTTGCACAGAAAAGGTACCCAGTTATTTTACAAATCACCAGATACCCAGTCTGAAGCATCACATCATCCAAAATCAGGTGGCTAAATGTGGGAATTAGATCATCATTATAATGACTGTGGTATGAAAACTCAAGCTCAATCACTGATAATATTTGTGTAGGTGATTTTATTATTTATAAAGTCACATAAACTGACTCATTCATTTCACCTTGAAAACATTTTCCGAGTTAGATATGATATTACTCTTATTCTCATTTTGAACAAGGAGAATCCAGCACTCAAAGAGGTTGGAAGGTTAGACAGCGGAAGAGTTTGGACTCAAGGATGGAGAGAACTCCAATCTCAGATGGCTCAGCCATCCTGCACTGAGCGGTCAGGTATGGTGAAGTATGAACGGAACAGGCTGGGAAGGGCTCAGCCTGGAGAACCAGCAGGCTGCCTAAGCAGTGGGAAGGAAATGACTCTAGACCTTGGGGTGAATAGGACTGCTAATGGTCCCAAAAGGATGACCTATGGTGGTTCTATTCAAAACAAACCTTAAATGGACTATTTAAAAGGCAAAAAGAAACAAGGCAGGAATTTTACTGACATATTGTCTTTAACACAATACACTGATCTGTTATAACATCAACATTTAATCAAAACAAATTTTGAGATAGGGTCTTCCTGTAGCCATAACTGTCCTGGAACTATCTATATAGATCAGGCTGGCCTCAATCTCACAGAGATCGCCCTGTGTCTGCCTCTCTGGGGCTAAAGGTGTGTGCTACCACAGCAAGTTAAAACGAAAATAACTAATGAGATATTTCATACTGCTTTTATGTACTAAAGCATTTAAGTCTAGTGTGCATTTTACACATATAGCACAACTCTACAGCACACACTGGCGTTCAATCACATGTGATTAAAGGCCACCATACTGGGCAGTGTAGACAGAAATGTAGGCTATAGATTACACAGAGTTTTGCCCTTAAGCTCTTGGCAGATTTAAAAGCAAGAGCCAGAAAATATATTCTCCATAGTTCCCTCAACTCTACAGTCATACAAAATGCAGGCTCTCCCAGATCCCCAGGTAAACCTGTCACATTCATCATTCCTTCCTCTTTTTATCTCCAGTTTCCTATTCTTAGGTTAAGAATTAAGAAGGAAGCAGAAAATACTCAAGCTGTACAAAAAAGCTTAGGTCACATTCCAAGAGAGGCAAGTAACTTCTTGCAGACCTGCTGTTTCACTTATAAAACAATGTGGTTCTACTAACCAGGGACATTCCCAAGACTTTGTCATTTCCACTTTCTTTTGCTTGTCTGTTCTCTTAACCCTTCAGTCTCTCACTCTTGATACCCCCTTTTCTCTTTGGTCTTCCTTCTTTGTAAACTCCCATCATTCACTGAGTGTGTACTTGGCATGCCTATGTTGAGATGCTGGAGTCTCAGAAACAAGTCTCAGCCTCTGCCCTCCAAGTGACAGTATACTGGGGAAAAAAATAGATGTACAAAAAGAGAATTGCAAACAGAAAGCTCTGCTAAGGGAAAGCACTCCCCAAGGGCTCTTTAGGCTTCTGCCATAAACACCAGTGCCTGGGTAACTTACCAAAGTCAGAAATCTATTACCATCTGGGAATCTGGAAGTGCACGATCAAGGCACCTGCACCTGGTCTGCTGAGGGGGACTTCTTGCTGTGTCCTCACAGGGCAGAAGGCAGGTGTGCATGCTAGAAACTGGCTACATGGCGCCTGTTTTATAGGGAGTGAGTCCAAGCTTGAAGGAGTCTCCATGCCGTAATCCTTCTAAAAACCCTTCTCTCAGTCCTGGCACAAGACCTCTGGGGTTTGGCGGGAACATCGTGCCAGCAGCAGCAGGGCATTGGGGGGAAGACTGTCATAAACAGCTTCACCCCAGACAGAGCTCTTCTGTCCTAGTCTAGATACTTAAACATAATGTCTGTCCCCGGTTGTTTCTGTCCGTGTAAACAAGTCATTTGGTATGGGTCACTCACAGCAAAGACAATATTTTCAGGACTTCTTTGGCCCAGGAGGGATGTGATTTCTATTTAAGACTTCAAAACCAAAACAAAACATAGTAAAAAATGATAGAAAATTCAAATTCACTTGAGAGATGCAGTCTTCCAACTGGGACACTGAGTTAAGGGACCCTCTGGGCATTACTGGTATCTGAGACAGGCAACCTGCTCCTCCTATCTCAGTGGGAGAGATCCCGGGTTCTGTACATGGAGTTTGATCCTGACCTGAGACCTCACAACTCCCAATCCTGGACTGAATGTAAAACTATAGCTTGATGTGAAAATGTAGAGGAAAAGCATTGTTTTCCAAGTCAGATAGACAGGAAGAGCAATCAGGAAAAATCTGCACTGAAGTTAATAAAAGAAACATTGATGATTTGATAGAATAAACCAACTACTTCATGATTTAAGATTACTCAGAATGGGGGCAAAGGGGGACGGTTCCCCTGGACATTTTGTTGCCCCAACCATGCCTATTATCGGCTTCCTGAAATCAGGAACTTTCTAAGCACACAGTCTTTGAAATTTGAAAAACTGTCTTTGAAGGCCTATGAATCTTGCCTTAAAGTACTCTTTATAGAAATCTACCAAATCCCCATTAATCCAGTGTCTAGTCAGCTCTGACGATCTCTAATAATGATTCTGTAACCTTTCTGAGAAGGTCATCCCACTTCTAATAGAAACACACTGATCACTGAAAGTAAAAAATTGCCTCCTTCCATCTCCCTGGCCCTCCCAGCAGGCCTGGCACCGGGATTCTCACCTCTTTTTCTTTCATAGAAACTCTGATTGGTTCCATGAGGCACCCTGTATTTCAGAAAGCCCTGTTTTGGGAAAAGTATAAGCTCCTATTACAGTTCTATGTTAAAGCGTGTGAGGGGGAAACACCCAGTTTGTGGTCAGAAGATTCACAAAGGCTGGAGGGAGATGCCATGCAGGGATATAGAGGGCGTTCCAGTCACTGGTTCTGAGGAGTATGGGGCACCAGCAGACAGCAAAAAACAGAGCAAGAGTAAGAAATTCAGGAACTAGTGTCCTTGGCTTTTACATAATCCAGCACCATTTGCATACGCATGTATGACAACTTAAAAGTGGTTGCTAGGGGGTGGATGATAACCATTAAAAATCCATTGTGCAGATTTAGGCTTGTAAACTTCAGCGTTTAAACTGTATGGTCTTGGGAAAGTTACTTACCCTTTCTGATTCCTTCAGATTTCTCATCTATAAAGCGGAGCGAACGTTCCCTCTTTGCGGGATTTCTGCAAAGATTAAATGACTGCAAATCTTCTGGTATTATGCCTAGGGCATCCTAGGTGGTCACAAAGAGTGGCGCCTCCATGTAATTATACAAGTCTAATTCAAACCATGTCCAGTTTGTCAATACCAGTATTTTCAAAACTATCATCTATTATTACTTTCACTTCTTTTAAAAGAAGGCATTTCAACATTAAAAAATGGATTATCTCAGAAGATACCCTATCTATCCATCAATATGGCTTTAAGATATTTTTGCAAGCCATTTATTTTCCTCTCATTCCTTACAAATTAGGCTAGTTGAGGTCAGGCAAACTGGTGCTTTTAAAACCTTTAATATGCAGTCCTTCTTCCATACCATACATGACAGACCCATCCTAACACGGCCTGAGTGAGATCTGTGCATCTTTGATTCCTCTCCCCTGGGAGGACTGGCAGAATTTGGGATATACTTTTAGTTTAGAGAATGTGGCAAAGATATTGGGAATGGTCACTACCAACATTGTATAAATTATATGATTCCGTATTAGCAGACTGGAGGGACAGATGAGGATCTTGGTATGTGAGGGGACCGTGTGGTAGAGGACTCCAGGGATCTTTGGGAGCTGAGCTCAACCATGATAATAGAAAGAAAACGGGGCCTGCAGCCCTGCAGCTAACAAGGGACTAAATCTTGACAACTCTTTGTGCTCGGAAGAAGAAACCAAGGCTTGGCAAAGGGCATGGCCCAGAATCCAGAAAGGACTTCAGAGGACTCTGCAAAGCTGACTCAGACTCTTGAGCCACAGAACACATGAGATAATAATGGTGTGCTGCTTTAAACCCCTGAGTTCACAGTGATTTGTTATAAAGCAACAGCCAACTAATACATCATATTATATTGCATGCCTCCTGGAGGGAGGGACTCACAGGCACTGTGGTAGTTTAAGGATAACTGGTAAGGGATTCATGCTCCATTGAACCGGTCTGGTCCTGACTTAAGGTTGTTGGTATAGTGTCAGTGTTGTTTAGGCCCCAGGAGCACTGGAAAACATTAGTTGGAGCTGTTTGTGATCAAGGGTCTCTGACATATTAAAGTCTCCCAAGGGATTTCCTGTGGGCTGCACTTATGTTGCCCTAATACTTCTGGAAAGCCAAGAGTACCTTTCCACGGATCTGAGCAGAAAAGCATCTGTAAGACATGTTCTATGAAATTAAAACTTAGCTGCATTGCACTATTTCTGTCCTGAGATCTACAAGAAAAATCCCCAACAGGACTGAGTCCGATGAGGCCTGAAATGGAAACCTGGATGAAAGCAAGTATTACCACAGTTAACATTAGCGCAACACACGACCTTCATAAGAGACTTCCTGTCCGTTGTCAGTGAGACTCATGCAGCAATCTTCTAATATCAGCTATCATCAACACATACAATGGGCAGTCAGGGAAAGTGGCGCTCATGGAAGTTATAGGACAGACTCAAGACCACCTCACCAATAACAGATGGGACAACCATTTACATGATGTCACACGACTGTGATGTTCTGAAATCAAACTGCCTGGTGCACAGATGAGTTAAGGACAGCAAATCCCTCAGGTTCCTCGGCCGGAACAGGGCTGAGTTGAGAGTTTATCTGTCTTTCTGCACTTCCACTCTCCCTGCTCCAGCCTGGAAAAGCAGACATCATTGTTCAAGGGAGGAGGAAAACAGCATTCACTCCTGTCCCAAAGGCCCCAAGCCGTCGCATCTCCCAAAGGTGACATTACCCTCTGCTTCCTATTTAAAGAAAAGAAATTTTCTTTCCTAAAACAGGCAGCAGTCAGAGTAGCCCCTTCCATTCCAGTTCTTTTCTATTTCTCTTTGCCCAAAGTGACTATTCCGGAGAAATCGGCCAGGAACTAGCTTTATTTACTGCCTCCCACGGGGCAGACACCGTCAGGACCTTTACAAATGTTTTCTTACAAGATCCCTTGCAGCGGTTCAGTGAGAAAAGTATCATTATTATTGCTATTTTGTTGTTCTCCAGGCCCTAGAGCTCCCCCCACAGCCAGAAGGAAAAGAGTCAAAAGGTGAGGAAACAGGCCTGGGATGGCTCAGAAAAGCTGCAGGGACTCGGGAGCCTTTCTGTCCTTTACTCCTTCTGGTCTTCATCCTTTCCTGCCTCTTTCCAAAGCCTTGAACAATCTGTCAGGGAACAGAAAGTTAAGATCCCATCCTCATGAGCTTCAACATGACAGACGTTATGGAAGACGTAGTGACCGGACGGAGGGGATACACAGGCAGCTCTGCCTTCCCAGAGAGCAGGGCCTGGACGGAATAAATGCGGGAGATCCAGGTCCTGGGCACTCAGTGGACCTGCAGAGTCCAGGAAAGTACAGGCTACTTGAGGGAAAGTGACTCAAGCTGGCCCCTTTCCAAAAAAAAATTATTACTTTTATTTTATGTGTATGAGTGTTTTGCCTGCATGTATGTAAGTGCACCACATGCATGCAATGTCAGCAGAGAGCAGAAGAGTATGTCAGATCCCCCTGGAACTGGAACTGGAGTTACACACCACTGTTAGCCACCATGTTGGTGCTGGGAATCGAATTTGGGTCTCCTGGAAGTGCAGCAAATGTTCTTACCCGCTGAGCCATGCCTCCAGCCCTTCAAGCTAGGCCTTTTGATGCAGTGCTAAGGAACCTGGTTTAATCTACCACAGCTCAGTTTCACATATTTTGTGTGTCTACAGACTCACATAAGAAAAGGACAGCCACAGGCACAGCCCATTCTCATGGGTGAAAATATGCCATGCTTGATGCTTTACACACCAGCTGAGGCTGAAGAAATTAAGGAATTAAAGGTTATAGAAGTTGTGACAGGAAGAGCCCCATATCCAATCTACCTTTAGGAAGGGCAGAAGGAATACTTGGTGGCTATTCATACTCTATAACAATAACCTATGGCATGCTGAATCTGGACACAGGTACCTCACTTCAACCCTGGGGTATTTAGGTGCCATTCTGGCTTCCCAAGGGAGTCTTACAGAGTTCCTTTTCGCAGACTGAAATCTCTCCTGGCTTCTCTTTGAATGCTCCTATAGGAAAATACCTTTAGTGACACTATACCAACAGCTGACCTATGGAGGGTTCCTCACATAGTCTCTTTCGACACTGAAACATCTCCCCTGCTTCTGTGTGGCGAGTGCTCTTCAGAAGTGTAATCAGTATAGTCACTGGTTACAGAAGCAAAGGTAAGAGGGGCCAAGAGGTCGAAGGAAGTAAACACAGCAGGGACAGCAAACCATCCAGTGAGCCAATTTTACTTTTAAAAGAGATCAAAGGAGATTCCACACCAACAGCTGGGAACATCGCGTGTGGTGGTGGTGGTGTTTTGGTCCAAAAAAGTATCTTGGACCATGTAGCTGCGCCTTTCCCCAGAAGTCGGAAACTTGTTTTGCATGCTTAGAAACCAACAGCAGCTTGCTGTCATTCCACGTCTGTCACTCCCCTCAGTCTACTAGTGACCAGACAAGGCAGCACACATCACTGGCTCAACGGAGCTACACATATCATTAGACAGAATGCCACGGTCCATGCTGACCCCACCTCCTGGTTAGTAGTGTGGCTGGAGGCTTAGCTGATCCTAGACCGTAGTGTTTGATAATTTTTTACTTCCTTCCCCCTTCCTCTCTGGTCAGGGTCATGTCCATCTCCTGTGTGTCTCCTAGGGTGCTTAACTGAATGATTCTATCTTTAAAGGCTGCACAGAATGTGAACGCTTCTTACCTCCTCCCTGACTTCCTCTCTGGTCGGGGCCATGTCCATCTCCTACACGTCTCTTTGTCTTCTTTGCACCCCTGCTCCATAGTCCTTTGGTGATCAATCAGCAACTGAGATCTCGTTTGAGAACAGTGATACTAGGACTAGTGAGATAGCTCAGCAGTTAAGAGCACTTGCTACTCTTGCAGAAGAGCAGCAGCATTCAATTCCTAGCACCTATGTCAGGCAGCTCACAATCTCCTGCCACTCCAGCTCCAAGAGAGCCAGCACCTTCTGGCCTCCAAGAACCAGCACACACATACACATACATGCATACGAACACACATGTATGCATGCAAGCAAGCAAATTAAATCTGTTTTAAAAGAGCATTGATGGGGCTGGAGAGATGGCTCAGTGGTTAAGAGCACTGGCTTTTCTTGCTTTTCTTGCTGAGGACCTGGGTTCGATTCCCAGCTCCCACATGGTGGCTAAGAACTGTTCTTAACTCCAGTTCCAGGGGAACCGGACATTCTCTTCTGACCTCGGTAGGCACTGCATGACATGGGTACACTCACATACATGCAGGCAATACATTCATACACACAAAGAATATAATAAAAATATTTTGAAAAGAGTGTTGATATTATATAGATGCATACGCATGAGAAAAGATCCTGGAATGATAAGTGAATTGTCACATCACAACCAAGAAGAGAAGCTTCAGTAGAGAAGCTGGGATGATTCAAAGTAGAATATGGGTGATTTAAGATTTAAGCCCACCTCCAGCCAATCTCAAGTCTATAGTCTTCATTAAAACCCATACTGCCAATGCTCCAATTTATTCTTTAAATATAATAAGTATAACTTAAAGCCTAATGGAACTAAACTATGCCATTTAAAAAGCAAAATTTTAAAGTATAGAACAGGGTCATTCAACAAATACTGTCTGAAAACATATTACACTCCTCACATTATCACAGGCCCTGGGGTTGAGTGACCCACATAAATTCCTGTCATTGCAGAGGCTATGAAATCTAATGGGAGAGATGCACAATAAGATACAACAGAGGGGACAAGCGGTGACAAGCTTCAGAACTGTGTTGAGATGGGGGCGGAGAACACCTGCAGCCAAGGGCAGTGGCAGGAAGCTCCCAGGCAAGGAAGCACCCCCAGGCCCTCTGTGCTGAAGCAGAGCTAGGCAGGGATGGTGCAAAGTTAGAAGCAATAGCTATGACCTGCTGTGTATGCTAATTCCTGCTTCAGAAGCAATAAGGAGAATGTGTCTGCTTCTCACCATATTTTAACTTTGCACCATATTAAAGAATCCAGAGCCTGTGATAGTCCCTGGCACATAGTACATGCTCAGTAAACTTTGATATCTAGAGGAGTGTTGTCTGCATTAGAGTCTTGACTATTCTTGGCCATCTGCATTCTGATAAACATTTGAGAGTTCATCAGGCTCTCCATACAAACACCCACATGTGTTATAATTTTGACCTCGATTGCACTAAATGTATTGCTTTCATATGCAAAAATAGCAACCATATTTACAGTGGAACAAGAAGATATATATATGGAACACACAAAGAACTATGCATCAATATGAAAAGGCAAACTCAATATAAAAATAGAGGAGGAGACGAGCATGAAACTCAGAAGAGAAAACTCAAACAGCCAATAAGCATTTGAAAATAACCTAACCTCAGATGTAGTCAGGGAAAATAAAATCAAAGCAAAGACCAGGAATTGTTCCATAACTTCAGATAGCAAAAATTTAAATAAGTTAAAAGAATGTCCAGACCAATAAGTAATTCAGTTATTCTTTTTAAATGAAACATAAGGAACACACATATTCTACTGGTGGTATTATACATAGTGGAAAACATACCTAAAAATACAGTTAAGCGAGCTCTAGAAAAACAGAGCATGTACAGACAGGAAGATCAGCCATTTGCTCTAGATACTCACTTTACAACATCCTATTAAGTGAGGCTAAAGAAGACCAAAGGATGCTTAGTCAGGCTGCTTTCTTTATAGCTCCACCTAATAAACTATCTGAATCCTCATCATCAGAACTAGGTAAATAATTACTGTTATATTCATTTTTAAATCTACTTTTATGTATGTGTATATGTGTGTACATGATATGTGTGTGTGGGTATCCATAGAGGCCAGAAGAACCCCCCTAGAACTGGAGTTAACAAGCAGTTGTGAGATGCCTGATGTGGGTGCTAGAGTTCAGGTCCTCTGGAAGAGCAGCAAGGGTTCTTAACAACGGAGTCACCTCTCCAGTCCATTATATTTGTCTAGCAGACTACTATGCAGCAGCTAAAAGGAGTCAACTGAAACTACATTACCTCAATATGAATGACTCTCACAACACTGAACCAAGAAAGGAAAGCTACGTCTACATTTACAAATCCATTTTTGTAATGTTTAAAAATATATATTATTTAGACTATACTTTAAGATACCTATTATGCAACAAATATTTTTGTTTAAAAACAAAACAAAACTCTGGGATGGTGAAATGGCTCAGCAGGTAAAGGTACTTGCCATTAAAACTTACAACCTGAGTTTGATTCCTGAGACCCACATGGTGAAACCAGAGAAGTGACTCCCCACTGGTTGTCCTCTGACTTCCACCATGTACCTTGGCACACACATGAACACAGACACAGAGAGGGAAGAACAGGAGAATAAGACATAACATCAAAACTTCTGAAATGTAAGGCATCAAACTCAACATATTGGTTTCTCCCTTAAGAAGGAATGATAGAGGATTCAAGGAGGTACCTGACAGTGAACTCTTCCGGAGTCTACCTGCAGTGTTTTAATTCTCAGATTCAAGAGCTATATTTTGTGATGCGAGGGAACAAAGTTGGAGTCTAAGGCATGCAGGTGGGCTCTCGGTCACTGAGTCAAACCTCAGCACTCTATATCAATTCTTTTTTATTATAATTATTTGCATACTTAGTGTGAGTGTTTGTATGTGTGTGTGTGAGAGAGAGAGACATAGAAAGAGAGAGAGATGACAGAGACAGAGCAATGTGCCACGGCACTAATGTGGTAGTCAGAGAACGACTTGTGGCAGTCAATCCTTTCCCTCCACCATGTGGGTCCCCAGGGTTGAACTCTGGTCATCGGACTTGGTGGTGAGCACTCTTACCCATCTTGCTGACAACCCTCTATTTTAACTCTTAGAAATCTGCAGCAACAGAGCTAACTTTTGTGCTTTGTTAAAACTGAGATGTAGGTACATTGGTACGTTTTATATTTCTTGTTCTGTAGTTATATGTACAGTTGAAATGGTCACAATGAACAATGAAACATCAGGATGGGTTTTCTGAGTTACTGTGAGGCTGATTCAACATTTGGAGGCCATCTGCAGGACGATAAGGCCATTTACAGAGTCCCCACATTATATTTCTGCTTTTGAGCAGAGGAAATAAATCATATTACTGCCACCATCAGAGAAACCAAACTTGCTCCTCCCCCATCTCCATCCCATGTGGGGTCACTTTGTATCACAAACAGTCTTTCAACTGGCCTCGGTCTGAAATGAGAGCCCCTGACATGATGCCCGAAATTCATCTCCCCAATCATCAGAAGGTAGATTGGCAAGAGACTAGCTGCAGTTGGAGCTATATACAGTTCTCACTTTCCATATTTGGTCATTGTAATCAAGACTTGTTTATTGAAGCATACATTTCCCCTTCCTAACACATGAAAAATATATGGCTATTGCATAGCCTTCCATATTTCAGCTTTGAACTCAATGAACACCCAAGCAATCTTCTTGGTGATTACAGATGATTTCTCGAGCAACCTCAAATTGAGCTCTTTAACTCTCATTCTGACAGTGTCTGTATTATCTTTTTATGCAAGCTAACAACTACCCTGAATTGTGGGAGTTACTACTCTGAAATTGGTTTAACCATTTATTTTGTTTTCAACATTGGAGATGTGTTAAAAAAAGAGCAAAATTTTCCCATAGAGACTGCAGCTACATTTCTTCTGCAAAAATAAAACAGCTGCTAAAGATGTTAAATTAAATGACAACAAAGATATCAAGTGTTCTACGCAGATCTTCAAAAAGAATGCCATCCTAATAAGAAAGATGGATTATTAAAATTAAGTGATTATATAAGAATAAAAAAATCCAATTTTTAGCTTCTGATTTGTTGTTAACAAAATCATGGCATTTCTCTTTTTTAAATAAAGAGGTGTCTGGAGGCAGCACAACGTTCTCATAAAACATGAACACTGAAGTCAGGCAAACCTGGGTTCAAGTTCACAGTTCTACTAGGTACTAATTGGTAGCTAGCTTCCTCATTTGTACAATGGAGATAATAAAAGCATCCTTACCATGGGAATCCAGGGAGCATTAGCTGAACCGAGCAATGAAAATGCCTAGAAAAATATGTGTTGCACACTCAAGATAGTCAGTAAAGACTAAGAACCTCTTATCAAGAACCTCTTATAAGAACCTCTTATCTGCTTATAAGCAGAAGCGTTTTAGTCTTTGGACTCATTTGGATTTTAGAATGTCTTCAAGTGAAGGATTCCCTTGGGGGTGAGACACATGTGTGTGTGCGAATCTGCTGTCTTTCATATACACCATATACACATGGTCAGTAGGTGATTTACACAGTTTGTTCAGTACACCTATGTTATGAATGCCACCAATTACACGAGGTCAGGGGAAGCAGTTTCCACAACAGCATCAGGTCAGCAATTCAAAAAGTTCCAAGTTTTGGAGCTTGGAGATTGGGGATGTTCAACTTGTATTGTTTTTAGTTGTTGTAAATGTTAGCTTTTGTTGCTGTCATTTCACACATCCAGTCCACACACAGGGAAGGTCTGTTGCTGTTTCCAACAGATCAGGAACCATGTGTTTCTGATTCCTGTGAGTCAAGAATTCTTTTTCCTTCTTTGGATTTTTGAGACAGGGTCTCTGTGTAGCCTAGTGTGGCTGGGAGCTCACAATCCTCCCAGCTACTTCAGCCTTCCGAGTGTTTGGATTATAGAGAAGTAAAAACTTCAAAACCAAAGGTACAGATAGCACCATATAAAATATTACAGAATACTTTCTTTCCCCAAAGTGTGTCACCTAGGGCATCTTCAAAATATTTGAGCTGAGATATAATAAACAGTTCCTTTCGCTTGCTCCCATGGACCTGGGCTCACACCTCATTCCTAATATAGATATAATTGAACTATACGGCCAATTGACATTCTTCCGTCTGCATCTTCTACTCCATTGTGTGATGCATCAGAGACAAGACTGTCTCTCTCGTGTTTGGATCTGCCTACATCAAGCACAGTCCATCAGACACTGGGTAACAATACATCTTGACTAGGATCAAGAAAGAGAACAGAAAATACCTGTGCTCACTTGTGCTAGGCGCTGTGCTCACATCACCTGGCCCAGTCCTCTGGACGCCACATGAAAGCAGACCCTCCCATCAGGTACATAGAAAGAACAGAAAACCCAGGAGCCAGCAGTGAGCTACCATTCAAAAACAAGGAAAGAGTGGCCCACCTCACAGCATGAGTTCTGCTGACGGGAAGGGTGAGCAAATAGGCCTTCCAGGAGGAAGACCACACATGGAAGGCACAGGATGGGATTTCCGCTTCTTATAGCTGCATTCTGACCTCTGTTGTCAATCAAGCCAGTGTTTCTGCAGCTTTGCCTCCGTTTCTGGCTTACTGGCTGTGTTCTTTATCAGCCTGGCTTTGCAGCCTGTCATAAAACTGCACTGACATCTCTCTATATTACAGTTCTTGGCAGAGCTTAGAGGAGGCATGGGGAAAGCTTCTGGGCTCTGTCCTCTCTCGGCATCTCCAATGGCCACTGCCACCCAGGCTTTCTCACGGTATGTGACACAGAGACTGGCTTATGTACGTCAGGGGTTGATTATAATGCAAGATTCATAAGAAACTAAATGTCTAGGGGATAAGTAAGCTCAAGGACAGCAATATGTTTTCTCCTATAGCAACACAGCTAATAGTCTGTTCAAAGGCAGTAGCCATTTGTTTTTTTACAAACCTCATTAAAATGGGCATAAAGGATAATAATACACAGTGATTTCTCTACTGGCTTCATAGACATCCACTTACTCATTATTTCATCCAACATTTATTTAGTAAATATTTACCACACAATTGCAACCTACCTGCAGGGCATTGTGCTAGGCAATGAGGACAGATATAGGAAGAACAAGACAGATGGTCCCTAACACCCTCAATATACTTTGGGGCTCTAACAGCTTAAATGTACCTTGGAGATGATCGAAACATATTCTCCCTGTTACAGAGTGGAAACTGAGACCCAGATGCCAAACAGCTAGTAAATGGCAATCTCCCTCCCATCTTGCAATCGGAAGCTCTCTCCAGTACACCAGATGGCACCCATCTGAACAGCAACATGTGAGCTGACATTTATTAGGCGCCATGAAAGCAGGGACATTTTAGAGGCTTGGCATTCCGGGAATGGGGCTCTTTCTTCGGTCCTCCTGTTGTCAGCAGCCCCAGCAGAAGCAATGGAAACTGATTTGACAGTGTGGTGCAATTTCTTTATAAAGACAGTGGGAACCATATAAACTTTTTAGAGAGGGCTGTCATCAGTGTGACCATGTCAGTAGAATGTTCCAATAGGCAGCACTGCTTCTGTGGAATTTCGGCTGCCTTCTTTTTTTTCTTCCTGAAGGTTTTCATGGCACGATATGTTACAAGTCAAATTGCGTGGGCTGTCTTCAGAATGGAAAAGTACTCTAAAAATAACTCTGAGTAGGAAAACTAGAAAGGCATTGGTACCCACTCCAGAGACTGAGAAGAAGCAAGTGCCAGTTCTCACTACAGGACCCAATGCTGTCTGCATGTTCCTTCCATACTTGGCCTAGATTTGCCTTTCTCCAGCAGCTCTGCCCACTTGGGAAAGAGTCACTGCTTCCACCAGGCAGCCCCTATTCTTAACCAACGTATCTTAAATCTGCTGCTGTCAGGGGGAAGGCACGACTCCTTCACAGAGTAGGAAAAAAGCATCTATGTACCTAGAGGTGAGTGCGGTGTCTAGGACTAGGGGCTGATTCATCAGCTGTGCGAGCTTTCAGACAGAGATGCAGGGTTTGTTCTTCCAGTCAACAAAACAGGGTGATGGAAGGAAAAGGCGGAGGCGTGTGTTCACACCAACTACTCCAGGGTCAGTGAAACCAAAGCCAAGAGTAAAGGCCCTGGGATCCACCAGGAGGATGTTAAAAACTGAGCGAACTGGAAAGAACACTGGTCCACTTTGCTTCATCCTACACATGGAGTATCCCCAAGGTTGACAGATGCAAATAAGATACAAAAGATCTCTGACTCAAGGTCTTCATTCCCAGTGTAGCCGTCTCTGAAGTAGCTGAGTGTGGCAGCACACACCTTCAGAGCAACCAGATCTCTGTGAATTCAAGTCCACCTGGTCTACATATCCTACCTTGACTTTTGCTGGCTTGATAACTTTAAGACTGCTGTTTAATCTCCTGGAGTCTTCGTTTACTATTTAGCAAGTGATCGTGATGATAAAATAAGAATTTATGAATGTATATGTGTGTGCACACATATTCTGGTGGATGGGTATATGCAGGTACACACGCACATGCACTTGTGGGGGCCAAATATCAACTTTGGGTATTGTTATTTAGGATGATTCTCCACCTTGTTTTATTGGAAGCAGGGTCTTTCACTAGAACCTGGAGTCACCAACTAGGCTAAACTGACGAGCCACAGAGACTCAGGGATCCTCCTGCTTTGACTTCCAAATTCTGAGAGTGCAAGTGTGTATCACCACATCCAGCTTTTCAAGTGGGTTCGCAGACTTGAACTCAGATCCTCAAGCTCACATGTCATTTACTTTACAGAATGAATTATCTCCTTGGCCCAAGAATTTTTAAGTGCTTCTAAGAATCTTTTAAGTGTTTTTATAGTCTTTTTTTCCATAAAATAGACTTCTCAGAGCAATGATGTACTACAAACATCATCTTTTGCCATACTATAAATCATCACAGACTGATGAGCTTAAAACAATATCCATGCACTCTTCAGGGCTCTGAAGAGCAGAAGAGTAGGCAGGATCCACAGGTTCAATGCTGAAGGTCTCACCAGGCTGAAGATAAACTGCTGGTCATGCTGGGCTCTCAGCTGGAGGTCCTGAGGAGGCCCTCACTCTCACATGCATTATTTGGCAGAATGCAGTCCCCTGATTTCTGGACCTAGCTCCCACTGCTTACAGCTGGTTTACAGACCCTCACTGTTCTTGAAGGTAACTTGTGTGGCTTCCAGGGTGGTCTTTCCACACTCAAGCCAGCAACAGCATTCTCATACGCGGAATCTCTCTGACTTCTGCCATTAAGGAAATCTACCTTTAGGACTTTTGTGACTGGATGATACTAATGAATACCTGCTCTGTTTAAAGCCAACTAGAGCAGCACTTCATCATGATCACAGATCTCAGGGAAAGAGCACACAGCACTTCTGGGGGACATGTTTAGAAATTCTGGCCAACACAGAATCTCCAACAGCTTATGTGAGAATGACCCGAGGGTGTTAGTTAAGTCCAAGGCAGGGCTGCCTTGGATACAGCCACTTATTCTGTGTATTTCTAGGTAAGTCACCTAACCTTTTGCGGCCTCTCTAAGGAAAATGGCAGGTGTTGTTTTGTTACTTACTGTACAGATATGGGAAGATTATGAAGGTCACACCTGTGAGGCTGAATCCTACCATGCCTGACATAAAGAGGTCCTCAGAAACTGATCCCTGGTTCTCAAAGAGGAGATGCATTTATAATAATGATACCATTTCCATACTGAGGATTTCAATGAGGGTTAAATGAGATAATGCTCATAAGAGAAATTTAAATTTCAACAAAGTAAGGCTCAAGTAATTTACATGAGGGCCCTTATTAAGTGAGATCAGAGTTCAAGCCCTGATCTGTCCTAGGCCCTAGTCCTGCAACTTCCACCGGAAACTTTAAACAACTAAGTTCCCTATGCATGCTTGAATCAAATCCTTGCATCCACCACAGTAAGCACAATTTAATGGCTTGTATTTTAATCCCCTTAACGTTAAACTAGCAGAATAATGTGGAGTCATCACAATGCAAGCATCCCACCTTGCTGCAGTGTGCACAGCTCAGAATTTATGGCCCACTTCATTAGGAGTCCACACAGAGCCTATTAGCAACATCTGTCTAAATAGAAGCCAGTTTATTTCCTTATCTCTTGACCTACATTATTCTCAGAATGATTAACTCATGCCTGGGGTGGGGTCCTGGTACCAGGCTAACTCTTTAAGTTCAAAGGTATTTGGTTCTGGACACTGAGATAATGAGCCTCGAGGGACTGAAAGAAAGAACAGGGAACAGAATGGCACTGGGACACAAACGAAGCTCTCTAATTCTCAAGTTACCAATAGAGAGAAGTCTGCTCCTCACCCATTCTCCCTATGTTTGCATAGCACCTAACATATTTCTGGGAGAAGTTACTAGTTCCTGGAGCAACTTTTCACTTTCAGTTTTATCAGAAGCTAAGGATCCAAAGGGGGATCAAGTCGGTTTTGGCAAAGAGTGAGGAAGACACTGATGTCACAGCTCTGATAAGACCCTGGCACCTCACCACATATTCTATGGGGGTTAGAGTCACAAGGTGGTCCCAAAAGACTTGTTCTCCTGGTGAGAATACCTGGTGGTAGCCATTGGCCACATGGAGCATTTCAGTGCATGAAACACAGGAAGAACAATGTTTACTTTAAATTTTAAAGTTTGATAGTGCTGGAGGCTGATGGCTACTGTACCAAAGGACACAGAACTGGGATTTACCTAGTAATACTCTCTGGTCTGTCATTGGGGATGAAAGCAATCGTCCCTTTTGGGGGAGATTTGTCACCCCTTGTTTATTGTCTGTCATCACTTGGTGAATACTTCAGGACAGGGACTACTTCTGAGAAAGTCCAGCATGCAGTGAGTATGTGGCAGCTGGCAGAAAGGCCATCTGTTAAAAGGGTCAGGAACATTTTCCACGGGGAGGCAACTCACCTTTCCCTACGGAAAGCCTTACAATTAAACACAAACCACTTAGAGTTTTTATTTAATACTTCAGAGATAATCAGTCAGATACTGGAAAATAAAGAATCCCTACACTCTTCTTCCCAGTGTCAGGGCTCTGTTCGTGGAAGCAGACAGATGTTTTTCCTTAATGTTGCTTCCATTTCATTTTCTTACGCTAACTAGCACAGCCAAGACATTAATTATAATTTTTAATTCCCTTAGTTATAAGAAATAACTATATAGCTGTGGCCGTATCTCACTGAAAGAGAGCTCGCTTAGTATGCCATGGGTTAGAGCTCCAGCACAAAAGGAGGAAGGAAGGAGGGAAAGAAAAACTGGGAACAAGAGAAAAGTTATGAAAATTACTATAACCTTAATAGCCAGTAAATAATAGCACTTCATGATTTATGAAACAAGAGCTTATGCTCATGGCCTTGATCCTAACAGTTTTTTAAGCTGTAAACAAGAATTCCCATTTCACAGAAGATAAAGATTCCAAGAGATTTTCTGAATTGCTCCAGGACACAAAGCTGCTGACAGCATTTCATCTCAAACAACAGCAGTACCTAAAATGCTGCCTGTTACGAGTAAAGAAAGCAGTATGAGCCAATGTAAAGAGGAAATCTTCTTAGATCCTGAAGAGCATATTAGGTTTGGACACAGGAAAATCAACTGGAAGGAAAGGAACTTCAGGCCACGCATGAGAAAAGGTACAGGGACGATGGGTGACGGAGCTGTAGATGGGAAGCCAAGTAAGTGAGAGAGGGGGAGAGAGGCGTCAGGAGACTCAAACAGGAAACACCTGCCTGACAGAGAGAGGGGAGACTAACTGCCAGATGGTGCATTTAGCCTTGAGTCTATGGCTGGTAGAATCAACATAAGGTCTGGAAGGACGGAGACTTGTTCTTAGACCACAACTTAGCACAGTGCTTCTCAGGCTGTGAACCCTGGGCCTGGGAGGTGTTAAAATACAGATTCTTTGTCCTGCCCTGGACCTACTGCATCAGAAATTCTGGGGGTGTGTCGGGGCCCAGCCTAGAAAGGCCTGGAAAACACTGGCAAAGAGGCATGCATAGAGAAGGAGGCTACAAGGTCAGTTTCTGGATTTATCTCACAAACCACCAGCCTGTACCGCAGCAGCCTACAAAGCAGAACCAGAGGACAAAATCTGCACAGTGATCATGTGACTTTCAGGTGGTGAAAGACCACTTCTCCTCTAGCATCACATTCTGATGTCTCCTTGTTCTGGTCTGCTGATCTCTTCTGTGAGATGATATTCAGGGATGAAGTCTCTACTGCAGCATCTTGTGATAAACCAGGAATCCAATGAGTGGGATCACCAGTGTGCTCTCTGAACAGTGCTCTGAGCATCACTGCTGTTTCCAGCATTCCTTCTTGTCTGTGTCCCATGAGGGGCCTAAGAGCCAGGCAGTTCATTCTCCACCCACCCCACCCCCCAAGACCTCGACCATCAGTCACAGCCAGGAGAAATATAACTGAACAGTGATTTACGTACAATGTTCAGAAATGTTCCTGGGGTCCTAGACTAAGAATGAGAAGGACAAAAATAGTAATTGCTTCATGTTAGTCTCCCACTTCTTTCTAGATGGTGAGCACCGTGAAAGCAAACCACATATCTTTCTTGTTCACGGAGCATCTCCAGTGTCTAGACTAAGGCCTGGTACACACGACGGGAATCACATGTATGTTAAACAGCTGAGGTCCACCAACTAGGGCAATGGGGAATGTGGTCCACCCTGCTTTTCTAAGCCAGACATCTCTCACCAGTCACAGAAACAAGGCTGGCCACCACAAGAGTTTATCTGTGCCATGTCCCCTACCCAACAGCTTCTGCTTTCCTTCTGTTCACCCAAAAGATGATCACAACCTGAAAAAAACATTTCAGATAATAAGGTCTCTTGAATAAAAGAAATCAAAACATTTCACTCCACCACAAATCCTATGTTATCTGATTCTTAAAGACCTTATTATTGGGTCATTGGTCAACTAATTAATGTCTCCATCCATCCATCCATCCATCCACCCATCCATCCATATAAGGAACTTTTAAGGAACGCTTGGTGTAAGCCTGTCCCTCTCCTGAGAATTTATATTTGAAAAAAGAAGCAGCCTTTATCCTTGCTAAATTTTCTTGTCTCTTGCCTCTGACTGTATGTAACTGAACATGGCTCACTGTTACGTTTCATTTGTCTAAAGTACGCTACACCCCCCAAACATACTTTGTACATGTTGATGACAAATACTTATTAAGTGGTGACAAAATGAGGACCAGTGCCTCAATATTTGCTGAACTCAGGAACCTGTGCATACACACACACACACACACACACACACACACACACACACACATAAGTAAATAAGTCTTGGACCTGCACACCTTTAATTTCAGCACTCAGGAAGTAGAGACAGGCAGATCTCTCTGAGTTGAAGGTTAGCCTGGTCTACATAGTGAGTTCTAGGCCAGTCAGTACTATGAGCGAGACTATCTCAAAATAAACATAAAATAATAATAATAATAATAAATCTTAGATGGTAGGGGAGGAGTTCACAAGCCTCTGGCAACCCTAAGTGACAAGCTAGGACAGCTATGGCTTATGGTAAAGAGCAGGTCGGTTTTCTTCAATCGTGTTGACTCTGTTAGGTGGACCATACTCCAGTTGATGGCTCCACACTCATATACAGGCAGCACAAATTGGGTGGGTTATAAAAAAAAAGGGGGGGGGACACAAATTTGGAAGTAGAGGGGGAGGTGGGGGGGATTTAGGAGTTAGTAAAAAAGTTGGGGAGATGAACATGCTAAAAATATTTTGTATGTAATTAATACTATATTAATTTAATACTATATTAAAAATTTGCTGAGCATTTACAAATGCCCTAGTACCTATAAGCTCTGAGGCAGAAGAGAAAGAAGAAAAAGGCACTTCCTGAAGGAGTTGAGACTCTGATTAGGAAAACAAGATACTGAAATACACCTATAAAAATTCCAGAAAACAATACACTTTAAAAGGCACAAAGAGCAAACTAACTTATTCAGTTATGATCTGGTGACTCACACTCATCCATCACTTGCAACAACAGCACGTTGCACTTCAGTGTTTGGAAATAAAGAACTCGACACTTAAGCAGTTTCCACACATCAACTGATTAGACACACAGGTGCTAAAATGCCCCGTATTATTCTGGATGAGGGTAGCTGAAGCCTAAGAACTGCTAATTTGAGCAAAGTCCCAGGTAACCGCAGGCTCTGGGACTCAGACCCAGACGTCTGCTGCACGCCTCCCTGCCTGCTGCTGCACAGCACTACCTCCTTTCCTGTAGCTTAAGGAATAAGAGATAAGCATGACATGGTGACAAGGAGCTGAGGAGGCAAGGCTTGGGAAGGGAAAGATGGATCTAGTACTGTCACGGAAATTAAAATTTTACTCAATAAACTGAGCAATAGCAGATTCAACTGATGTGATTAAACCACAAGGAACACTTTTACTATCAGTTCTTGGTTAATTATATCACCCTGCCTGTTGGGATTTGCTCTTGCTCTGAGAAGGACCCCACTTAAGATAAATGCAGATTTCTCCCCATCTTGCAATTCCCTGGTAGGATTACTCTAGCTCCATGTACCTGGCTATCTAAAATATGGACCACTGTTACATTTGCCTGCGTGTGCACCATGTACGCAGCCACCAGTAGAGAAGATATTCTAAGAAAGAAAACTAAGGGTGAGTTGCAGAAATCAGTCAGAGATTGTTGTATTCATCCCCAGCACTTAGCAAAGCACCTGGTACTGAGCAAATGCTCAATAAATACGTTGAATTACTGAAATGAGCAGCTTTTTCATTGTTCTTTTAACTCGGTTGTTCTTGTCATCAGTTGCAATCTCTCTTGTACCAACATTCAAATCACACTAATATCTAGGGGAAATATCTGGTGAATGACAAAAGAATAGACCTAAAAAAAATAATAAATACGTGACTACACTCTCATAGGGCCTTCAGCATCCTGTCTCTTCCCTCTCTGACATGGACACTGATCTTGCTGTGAGCTCCCAGGGTCCTGTCTAGCAAGTGTAAAAGCTTAACAAGCTTGCAGAAGGTAACAGACAGTCTCACTAGCGAGTAGAGGCTGTGGGTCATGCAGCCATAGATCCACTGGCTGTTAGGCTTAGAAGAAGGTCTGTACATCCAGGGAATTGTTGAGATTGCATTCCTCTGTGTGCTTAGAAGGTGCTTGTGACTGCACGTTCACCAGGGTTGGCTGGTGTATATCATTGTTCAACTGGGATAAGAATGCCTCCCACTGAAATGGAGCCTATGGTGTCTAATGAGTCTGGCTCTTGGCAGGCCCAGTCCCTGGACCAGCAAGGTCTTCATGTCTCTTATTACCGGGTCTTGGGTGAATCCGCTCATGGGAGGAAAACCGCAGGGTTTGTTCCGCTAAATTCCTGGATCTCAAACTACCAGCTCATGTGCCACCTGTTCTCAGCTCCGCCTCTTATCCCACATGAGTCCCCTCCCATTCCGACCTAGCTGAAGGAAAAGTCCAGACTGCCATGGTTCTGTGGCACTACTTACTAAGAGCTTCAGGCACAGTGAAGGAATTTCTCCTATTCCTTACTTCTTTATATTAAATCCTTGGGATCTCTTATAAGGAGTCTGCTTAGGTTCTAACAACCACACTGCCTTAGGTTGAAGGAAGCTACCTTTTCCTAGATCATACAAAAGACAGGAGATACAAGTAAACGATTAATGTGTTGGCTCCTGACTGAAATGGGTAACGCTAGGAGTAAGGAAGGCATGATCTTTAAGCCAATGTGGGGTCCTAGCAGAGGAAAAAGCAACTTCACCAACTCTGAGCTTTTTCTAGGAGTTAAAAGTATCTTTACAGCTTTTCCCCTGTGGGGGATTCAGGGCATCTCGGTGACAAAAGCATTTGCAGGTGCATTTCTTTTCCTTTAATCTTCTGACTGTGGGCTGAGGGGTCATCAAGGTCTTTTCCTGGGCAAAGAGAAAAAGACACAAAGAGACTCCTCCAGGGAGGAATCTGTCAGTGTCCGTTCTGCTGGGGGTGCTGCCTCTGGGAGGCCGACATTAGGGCTACCTGTACTGCTGCCCGTGGTGCTCACAGCATGTGCTGCTGCAAAGCATGCTGGTCTTTCTGAATTCTTTATTTTATTGCTGAAAGGTTAAAAAAAAAAAGTAGAAACCTAGGTGGGCAAAAACACACATTTATAAAGGCAACAGGAACATTCATGTAGTTCCTTGGGCCTCCAGATAAGCCCTTGATGGCTAGTGGCTGTACAGTCTGTAGATATTCTTCTGTTTAATATAGATTTTTTTCCCAAGTCTTTCAACATTTTTGTTTTGGTATTTCAATTTGTTTTTGTTTTGTTTTGTTTTGTGATAGGCTGTCCTGGAATTCACTATGCAAACCAGGCTGACCTTGAACTCATGACAATCCTCCTGGCTAAACCTCCTGAGTGTTATGAAGTATAGGTATGAGAGAGCATGCTCAGCACTTTTAACACTTTCAAAAGTCATGTATTATGGATCCTAATATTTCCGAGTGAATACTAAAGACACAATCTATTGACTTTTCTTCAAGTGACTGCTAGACCTGCTTTTCATTCATAAAAGAACCCAATGCCTTTCTTTCTAAGCATTTCAAAACAATTGTCCCTATGGTCACAATTTTAAACATAGTGAACCAACTGGAAACATTTCAAGGAGTTGAATTGTTGAATTGTTCAAGGAGTTGAATTGTCCCTATGGTCACAATTTTAAACATAGTGAACCAACTGGAAACATTTTAGAGCAGTCTTTTTTGATCATTGCTATTCCAGCAGTATGATTCCTAATACTTAGTAATACTCAATGAATACTTTTGAATTGCCTTGAAACACACTGCTAGGAGGTCCCAAAGTGGAAGCTCTGAAGTCGCCTTGACTGATTTACTTCAGGCAAGTGTGTGTCATCATGCCTGTGAGCACTAATTACCTACTCGGCTAAATGGAAATGCTGTGATTGATCTATCAGCCATGATGGATCAATACTCACATGCCTACTATTACTATTTTCATCATTCTTAAGGACTGCCTAACAAGGTGCAATTATGAGTGGGCACTGAAAACACTGTGAATAAAAAAAAATAATAGCTGAAAGGTCTTTGAAAAAAGAGTTATGGAAGATTAGTTTTTTTATGTTATTATTTTATGTGTGTTAGTGTATCACCTGCATGTACGTAAGTGTACCCGTGCTGTGTAATGCTCACAGAGGAGGGAGTCAAATCTCCTGGAACTGGAATTGCTGCCATGTGGGGGCTGAGAACAGAACTCGGGTCCTCTGTAAGAGCAACCAGTGCTCTTAATCGCTGAGCCATTGCTCCAGCCCTGAGAGATGAGTTCTTAATGGCACTTCTTTCTCCCACACATGTGCACATACTTACTGAACTATACAGTTTGCCTGATACTGTTTACCCTACAACTCCGCTTCTTTTTTCTTCTCCAGACTAAGCTAATCAGATACTCAGCACCCAGCACTCTCCCGATAAACAGCCCCCTTTCTCTCCCTCCTTCTCTCCCTTCCTTCCCTGCTCTGTATAGAAGGGAGAGAGATGGCCCTTTACCCTTTACTCTCCCCACGTTTACTAATACCAACTCTAGGTCTTCCATCTGTAAGTTAGGGTTACTCACTGCACCACACACGTCTTAATGCTCTGGAGTTAGTTAAGCCCTTGCTCAGTTCTTTCCCTCACTTGGGTCTCTGAAGCAGCCCACTTCCAGGTGGTTTTAACAGTAGGAAATGGTCTCTTCTCCCATACCAAAGGCCCAGAGAGAGTCAATACACAGGAGCCTGCACTATCATGCAGACATACTGAAAGGACAAGATCTTTTTAGACTCTTAAAACCATTCCCCCATTTAGCCACACTTGCTGCTTTTCCTTGCAGGTGCATTCTACTTGGCAGCCTTGCCCTTAAAATTCTTGAACACACACCATCCTTAAATTCCATTTTCCTGCTATTCAATCTGCTGCTTCCTTACCATGGGAGGACTTTTCATTTTCCCAAACCTGTCTATTTTCTTTCTGTGTCTCCTTCTTGGACTGTACTCTGGATGACTGGGCACTCCCATCTCTTTTATTTTTAGTTGTATCTATTATTTACTTTTTAATGTGTATGAATATATTGCTTGCATGTAGGTAAATGCACCCCTATTGTGCAATGCCCACAGAGGTTAGAAGAGGGAGTTGTATCCTCTGGAACCGGAGTTTCAGACAGTTAGTTGTTAGCTAACTAAGTACATGTAGGTGCTGGGAATAGAACCCAGGTCTTCTGCAAGAGTGTTCTTAAGCCCTGAACCATCTCTCCAGCCTGGCACTCCCATTTCTTAGACTGCCCCATATCTTTTTTAAAACCTTACAATGTCTTAGTTATATTTTCCATATCTGGTTGTCTAACCTAACAGTTAATTTGTCAAAGGCAAAGCTATGTTTTTGTCACTGTACTCCAAACACTTGATACAGTGCTAGGCACATTCAATTGGAGCAGTAAACATACTTGATGAAAAAAGAATGAATGAAAGATAAGTGAATGAACTAATGAAGGAGACAATGACTAAATGAGCAAGTTGTTGGTTAATAACTTTCTGCTTCAGTATCACCAGATTTACTAGGAAGCCACATATTACACATTCTGCCAAAACTGTTGTAAAGGACCAAAGAAGAACAGAGGCTGTTGATCTCCAGATGCAGATCAGAGGCAAAGAAATCTGCCTTAAGAAGCATGGGACAGGGTCTCTTGCACTGTTACTCTTGATCCACAAAAACAGTATTACTTATTCTGCAAACTAGGGAAACAGGGACTCCATCCATCAAACCTTCCCTTTACTTTCTGTCATCAGCTTCAAATAAGCCCAATTGAAAGTGACTTAAAATACCGAGTGTCCATTTCTTCCTTTTAAAAATATTTGAGGGAATAGAGAACTTGTTCAGTAGTTGACAGCACTGACTGGTCTTATAGAGGTCCTGGGTTCAAGTCCCAGCACTCACATGGCAGCTAACAATTGTTCTTAACTCCAGGCATACACTTATATGCATAAAGTAAAAAATAATAAATAAAATATTTTGAGAAATAAAAGTATTTTCATTGAGTGTTTGAAAATTTTATACAGTGTATTTTGATCATATTCAGACCCATCCCTCATCTCTATTCTCACACCCTCACCTCCCCAACTCCTGTCCTCTGTTATTCTTCTTTTTCAAAGGCCTATCAAGTCTAATTTGTGTTTCCCAAATGCTCTTGGGTATGGGTCCATTCCTTGGAGTCTTGCCAACCTACCAGGCATCACACCCTTAAAAAAGAAAGCCAACTCTCTCTCCCCAGCCAACTGTCAACAGATAGATATGAGGCTTCTGGTCTGCCTCCCTCACCTATACTGGATTTTATTGTCTGGCCTGGGCATGCACAGGTTTTGTGCACGGTATCACAAGCACTGTGGGTTCATATGCACAAGTACCCTGTGATACCCAGAAAACAGTCTCTTTGTACTCCATTACCACGATAAAACTAGAGCAAACAAAGCAGCTCATAAAATTATTTACAGGACCATGTGTTGTAATTCATGTGGATGTTTTATAAATAAGTGGTCTCTCATTTAGAAGTTCAAAACATACACAGTTCCTTTTCTTTTGTATTTTCATGAATTTTAACCTCACTTATCATGTGTAGTAGATTGCTATGGTTGAGATCGCAATGTCCAAAGTCTTAGTACAGAACTCCTTATTTCGGGTATACTACATTTCCCAGTCTCCCTTCCTATTAGTCTTGTGATTGGTTCTAGCCCATGTGATGTAAGTAGAAGACATCAGTGTCACTTTGGGATCTGGTCCTCAAAGACCATTTATGGATGTTCTACACCTTTTGTCTCTCTTCCCTTGACCAGAATGGAGACCAGTTCCGAGTAACCTGGGAAGTTACTTGTAGAAAATGGCAGGGCCTCTTTAGTTTCTACTCTTGAATGGCTGCCTGGAAATGAAATGCCTGTCAACTGGTTCACCTACCTAGCACACTTATATGGGCAAGAAATTAACACCAATTTTGTTTGAATAGTTATCCATTTTTGATAAGTGTGGCTAAAATTGCCTTAACTCAAACAATTGCATAAGCCTTTAGGGCACAATCTATAGCACTGAATCTGCCACAGAACTAGAACAGTGATTAACAAATAGTATCTAAATCATTAAATGCTTCTAACAGGAAAAAAAAAAGTGAGCAAGCACATGACCATATCAGCTAACAAGTGCCAGTGCTGAAGATGTGTTCTTGAATTGGAATTCATGGACTTTTCCAAAATCGACTATAAAAACAGTGTTCAAAGTATTATAGTTCCTGGCTTTCCTGCCGTGTAATTCTCAGTACATATTGATTTTGAAGCTCAAATCTTTTCAATTTCCTGATAATGCTATTCCTCAGAATAATGAACCGGGAAGGTCCCCTACGCCCACAATTGTGCTGGTTGTGTAGAACTGTGATTTTCTTTAACCACAGGTATCTGCATTTGCTCAGGCCCTCATTATAGCAGATAGGATGTTACGTAATCCCCAGTGAATCTTTCCCTAACAGTTTTCCTCTTCTCGTGAGACCCAGCAGAATCCCTTGCAGTGATTGTGTTGACTTCACTCTCAGAGTTCCCAGATAATTATCAGAATTAACCTGTCTGATTTCTGCTGCCCCTCAAGCAAGAGAAACATATTAAGTTCATGATCCCTAAATGTGGGCAGTGCCAAGTCAGAGCATCTGTAAGGTTTAACCACAGTGCTTCAGGCTTGAACCAGTTATTCAGCTGTCAAGTGTCTGCTGAAGGTTTCCAAGTGCTTTTTGCTGGTGATGATGTAGGTGAGGAAATAAGATAAACACTCAAAAGGAAACAAACAGTAACTGTATTTTCATTTGGTGTTTAGATATATGCATTTTGTATTTTGTCAATTGTTTTTATTCCATTGTACATTTGGTTATTGGATATCATGGTCAAGATTTGATTCTAAGGAGCCAGTGCTATATCAATAAGACCATGGTCCCACACTCATGAGGCTCTCTATCCAGCACCCCTACTTAGAACTTGATCAGAACACATCATGCCTTTTTCTGCCTTTGCACAAATGAATCTTCTCCTTAGAACACCCTTGGTATTCTTGCTATTATTCTTCCCTGCCAAAGCTTTCTCTTGCCTCCCAGCTACTATCTCCACGAAAATGAAAACCTATGCCCTGGCATGTCCATGTCTGTTGTCCTGTTCTGATTATCTGTCTTCCAGATTAACACACACCCTACTCCAGGTTTTTTACCACATTGATTTTCTTTGGCATTTGTCTTTATCTTGCATTTGTTAAGTTATAATTTGCAATACATTGTTCTTTCTCCCTTCTTAAAGGGTGGTTTTGCAAGCGAATCAATAGACAGGCTAATGAAGAGACAGTTCTCAAAAGAGAAAATACACATGGCCAGTAAACATGTAAGACATTGCTCAACTTCACTAGCCATCACAGAAAGGCAAAACAAAGCTATGTTGAGGCTGGAAAAATGACTCCATGAAATGCTTGCTGTGCAATAATGAGGACTTGAGTTCAGACTCCCAGCATCCACTTAAATGCCAGGTACAGTGGAACCGATCTGTAATCCAAGCACTAAGGGTAGGGTGGGAACCAAGACAGAAAGGGGCTTGGAGCTCACTGGCTAGCCAGCCGACAGGATCCATGAGCCCCAGGTTCAATGAGAGACCCTGTCTCAAAAAAACGGAGAGCAACTGAAGAAAACACCCAGTGTCAACTTCTGGCCTTCACAAGCAAGCACAAACACCTGCATCCACATGCACATGTACATACACCACACAAACGTACATACACCACATAATACCCGTGCATATGTACACCCACAGACTACACTGAGATTCCACATACTCCAGTCAGAATGCCCATTATTAAGAACACAAATAACAAATGCTGGTAAGGATGTGGACAAAAGAGGACCCGTATATGCTGCTGGTGGGAATGTAAGTGAGTTCAGTCACTACAGAAATCAGTCTGAAGGTTACTCAAATCACTAAAAATTATCTGGGCATGGTGAGGTACATTTTTAATCTTAGCACTTAAGAGGCAGAGGCAGGCAGATCTCTGTGAGATGGAGGCAAGCTTGGTCTACACAATGAATTTCAGGCGAGTCTCAAAAAGACCAGGAAAAAAAAAAACTAAAAACAGATCTTCCAATAGGACATAGCTAAACTATCCTGGGTATTTATCCTTAGAGCCGAAGCACAGCAAATCAGAGAGACATTTGTACTGCAGTACCATTTCCAGTAGCTAAGTCATGCACCCAGCCTGAGTGTCCAACAACAGAAGAATGAATAGATAAAGAAAATATTGCTACATATGCAATGATTTATTCTCAGCCGTAAAGAAGAATGAAATTATGCTGTTTACAGGAAAATAGATACAATTGGAGATGATCATATTAATAGAATTAAGCGGGTCTCAGAAAGACAAATAGCAGGTTTTTCCTCATTTGGGGGATTTTACACAGATACATAAATCATGGGTGTATATATGACATGAAAGTAGGGTGCCAGTGCCTCTGGGAAAGGGGGAGTGTACAGGAGGAGCGAGGGGAGAAAGGCTGAAGGGCACATACAGAGTTGTGGAAAATGTAAAAATAAATAATGTTTAAAGGTGGATTTTGGAAGGCAACCCTTGACATACAAAAATAATTTCAACGCCTTTTTGCTATACTGAACTGAGGTGAAGAGGAAGAAATCAAAGTCCAAAGAAATAAAAGTGCTTGTGCCTTGACCACAGGATTAGCTACAACTCTGACGCTAGACAGGGCCCCATGATCAGATCTGCTGCTGAACACCTTCTGGTTTGTGGGGGTTCTTCATGAAGACAGACGTTGCTCCCTCAACTGGCAGGAGAATATGCACCAGTGTGTGTCTGGTAACATTGCTTAGGTCACTAATGGTCACTATCTTTTAATGTATTCAGGCTACAGCAACTGAGGACTTAGAATATGAAGGTCTAAGGTACTATTCTGTATGAAACTCATAATCAAAGGGGAGAGTGGCAAGTATGTTAAAATGGCAATATTTAACATGTCTTCAGTCTCCCATCAGAATGAAATCTTTAAAGACAGGCTAGTAGAAGCCCTTTGAGACTTTTCCAATGCTCTAAGACAATCTTTGTAAGACTCTCCATTCTTCCACACTCTAGAATACTCGATGATAGTTCATATTTCCTACTAGCCTGACATTACAGCTAAGATCCACTCACCTCATCAGCTCCACAAAGTCACTGTTTTGGTCATGTACAGATTGCCTTTATTTCACATGTCTTCACATAATCTCTTAATAGGGGAATTTTTTTACTCCTTATTTTACAGACTAGAAATTAGAGATACATGGAGAGAAAGTAATTTCAATGACATCCAGACAGCATTTTCCAGAAACAGGATTTAAACTTGTGACTTGCTGGATTCAAAGCTCACGGTGTGCTGTGATGGTGGTGAACTGTGTGTACGTATCACAAACCTGTTGGAAGAACAATGAAGTATCACTGAATTCACAGAAAAGTTAGTATCATTGTCAATGAAGACTGAGGCATCTATTTACCAAGATGTCACTCCAGGCCACTAGGTGTGACCAGCATGAATGATCACCTCTTGAATATGTTAGTTAAAATAGTCAACAGTCTGTGAATGTATGAAATATTTTCTTGAAGTGAAATGTCTTACTATAAGAAAAAAGGATGGCTGTGGGTTTGTGGCTTCCAGGGCATTCCTGAAAACTCCATCGTGTTATTGCCTTGGTTATGCTGTTCATCCTCAGAACTCACTGAAATGCTGAGATGTGTGGAATATCTTGTAGAATGTTCACAGCTCATCTTATACCCAGATGGCTCTTTTAAGGACAAACCTATTAAAACTGTCTAGCTTTCCAGAGCTGGGTAATTTTGTAAAGAAGTATTTAAAGGTTTAGCTGCCTAAACAACCAATCACCTCAAGTACAGTCAGTAAGAAGCTTAAACACACTCCTGAGGAGAAAAAAAGAGACATCATTAGACAAGTGCATGGGCGGCTGCACCTCGATTCCCTCATTCAAGACTTTTATCAGCTCCATTTCAACACAGAGAAAAAAAAAATAATTGAAAAATTCCACTTTAACTTATTTTTTGAAATGGAAAGGATGGTTTTTGTTTCATTTTCTTTGCTGGTATCTGAAACACTGCTTATTGGAAGAAGTTTCTTTCTTTGTTCAGAGACAGTAATTTTGGCAAGAAAAAACTCTGTGTCTTCCATGGGATCAAAGTTCGGGAAAGGTGCGATCACTAACATGGAGGGCTTCCTCTATAGCAGTAACTCCAGGCACAGAATGATGAGGAGAATCAGGGATGGGATGAAAGAGAAATGCATCTTTGGCTGTCTCTAAGTCCTTAAAGATAAAACACAGCCATTGTTACCTTAACATTATTGAGACAAAGCCTTCAAAGAACAGTTCTCCATAACTTGAAAGAGTGGATGTAATAAGGGGAAGATTCCACTCATGTCCATGTAAAAATACATTCATTTGATCTTATCTTGTATTTAAAAAACCTCCATCCAGGGGACTTGAGAGATAGCTCAGCAATTATGAGTACTGGCTGCTCTTGCAGACGACTCGGGTTTGAATCTCAGCACCCACATGACGGCTAACAACCATCCATAACTCCAGGTCCAGGGGATCCAGTGCCTTCTTCTGATCTGCGTGAGAACTGCACAACACAGGTGCACTTACATATGTGTTGGCATAACACTCATACATATAAAATAAAAATTAAAAACAATTAAAAAAAAAAACCACATCCATTGCTGCTTATTGTCAGTGCAAATTTGGCCCACAGCCAATCTTCTCCTAGTTGATTCTACGGCGAGGTGAATAAAATTTCACCTAAGGTAAAACCTTTCCTTGCAATCTAAGTACTGGATTAAGAACTCATCATGGCTCACCCCAAAGAACTCGAGAGAAAGAGTGCAAGCTCTTATCTGATTTGATTCCATTGGTAACAAAAATCCTTATTATAGTTTTAAGTTGATCTTTAAAACAGTGAAGAGTAGGTGGAAAGATTATAAGGGTCAGAAGGAGTGGATGACCACAAGGAAACAGAGTCTTCCAGACTGCTGGCCAGTTACACATATGAACGCACAGCAATGGTGACAGCATACACAAGTTCTATAGCTCCAACCAGACAAATATCTCAGCACAAACGTGGAGAACTGGGTAAGAAATTCCAATCCAACCTAAGCAACTTTTGGTAATTGATGGCTGTTGGGAGGGGGAGAGACAGTGTCTTATAGGGACGTGACTCTTGGTGGGTCCAGTGAACTGACCCACACTGAAAGACATTTGGGGACACAAATCAGACTCTACATGCCGTATTTTATATATAAGTGAGTACATTAAATTGGCAGGAGGCAGTAGGAGAGGCAGTTCAGGTGTACAGCTGATGAACACTGTGCTTACTTGATACAGATTTCAGTTCTCACGTATCCACGTGGATGGAAAAATACATCAGCAAAGAAAACGTGCTCTGATCAGTAACTCGGTGGATCTAAAATAAACACAGATGCATCAGTCACTGGGGCTCCCAACCTGGAGAACGGGGTGTCTACACTATAGGCAAAGACTTTGGGCTGAGAGAAAGTGGACTGGAGCTTACATAGCAATGAGAGACAGATGGTGGCGAGTCAAGTAGATACTTAAAACAATGCTCACCTGCAGGGCTGGAGAGTACCACAGTGGCCGCATGGGTTCTGTGTTTCAGACAGGTGACTGCAGACAGCCAAGGGCCAGATGAAAGGGGATGAGTTGGGTCAGCAAACCAGACAGTGGAGACTCTTACCCTCACTTAATTAATAGAAAAGTAGTGTTCACTCATTCATGCTGCCCTGCTGCTGGGACTGTATGAGTGGTGAGTCAGCAGAATCTCAGACTGGGAACAGTTATGCAGTGGGGAGCTCTGCCTCCTGGGGCCTTCCACTACTGGATCTTCATGGACATTCTTTAGACACTGCAGCATGCCTGGAAGACCCAGCCCTGTGTGTGTACTGAAAAGAGGTAAGATCTGACTGGCTGAAGGACTGCTAGTTCTGTGGATCTCATCACACCAGAGCTCATCTCCAGGTGCACACCTGGAGGGATGAAAGCAACGTGCTGCTGCCCAGCCTTGCCAGTAAAAGCAAGAGACACGTGTGCTTCTATTCCGCACCAGCGTCTGCTGTGCAGCTGGCTGCACCTTCAGGGGAGAGAGGAAGAGTTAAATCGGCCTTCTCCACGATTTCCCAGTCAGAGTCAGATCATACAAATGGCAGTGGGAGTGAGGAAGAGGTCCCAGAGATAAGGAAGAGTAGGGGTTTAGTGATCCCCAGAATCGGTTATCATCAGGAGAGAGCAACCTTCCAAAGCCACCATAAAACAGCTAAAAGACTTCTGCACTGAAAACGGGCAACCTTGTGCATTAGCACACTGAAAAGGGGTAACCTTGTGCATTAGCCCCCTTATTCCCACATTATGATATTGTTGATGCATTTCATTTTCCTATAAAACTTTCCTGTGTGGAGAAACATTACTATAGCCATCCTCTGCTCCTCATACATTTTAGTCCCTCTGATGAAAAGTAATTGCTTTGAAGAGGGAGGGATGCTGTGTTTGGACACCTTTAATCAGTGCATTACCTGATAGGACATTTATTAAGGATAAAACATTTCTTTTATTCCAATAGCTGCCTCAGCACTTGTTAAGAGAGAAGGGGGAGGGGAATGAAAGCCTTTATCATTTCCTGATCTCGCTAGCAAATTGCCAATTTATGCACAGAATATTACAAATACTGCTGAATTATTTGAGCCTGGAATTAATTTAGAGAATCTGCCCCTTCTTTGAGTGCCCAGGGATTTGGCTTATCTTTATTTGCTGAAGGAACCATGTCACTGAAAGCAGTCCCGGGATTATTTCAAGAGAATGAATAATGAAATCGCCCAGCTTTCTAATGATTTCCAAATTCCTTGACTACCTCGGTGCTCACTGGCAGGCTAGCTCATCGGCAGGCGCTTGCTCTGTGAAGCCCACCAAGCTCAGCATCAGCTTCAGTGCTGAGTAATTAAGGCCAGTGAAGAAAACCCAGTGTCACCTGGGGTTACAGAAGGCTGCTTTGGAAAATGGAAAAGAGATATTTCATCCTTCAGACAGCATTGTTAAGGCAACACACACAAGACAATCAATTACCAAAAGCAGCTATTTTTAAAAAATAATTCTTCCCTCGTGTGAAACCCTTTAATCATACCAGAAGTCACTGGTATTCTAAGCATGAGCATGTGCCAAACAAGACAGCGGATTTTCTGGTTTTCAAAGAAGGGGAAATTTGGGATGATAGACTAATAATTCAAATGAATCACTGTTTTACACAGTTTTCTATATAACATGGAAAACAACCTAAAAATATTCATTCACCCATGCGGGTCAACTATCTCTCCAATTCCCCCTGATTACTTATTTTATGTTTTCCTAAATTACAGATATTTATTATGAAAAATTTGAAAACTATAATGCAAGAATGAAAATAAAATACATGCTTAATCTATACAGTAAGAGATAGGCACATTTAATAATCAGAGCATTTTGCTCTAGCAATTAATTTTTCTGCACACACACACACACACACACACATACTGCTTTCCCTTCAGATCATAAGTATCTTGCTAAGTTCTTAATCACTAAACAGGTCTGTGTGTGTGTACATATTTACACATTCATATTTATATGGCATAATACTCTTATGCCTATAATATAGAATGTAAGAAACTACATTAAAAAATGTTGGCTCCCTAAACACTCAAAACAGGGCCTGGCAACTAGTCAATAAATACCTTATGAATGGATTAAGTTCAATAAAATATGAACCAATGATTGATTGCTATTCCTCTGCAATCAAATGACAATCACGATGCTTTTTCAAGAAATCAGTGTACTGAGTCTAACTCCATTGTGTTAATTTTCAATCTTAGAAGTTTGAGTCAAACCTGGTTATGATGATGTTAACTAAGTTTTCTAAACAAATCAATCTTGTATGTCCATACAAGTTCCATGTGTGCACATTCAATCTGAGGACTGAAAATTTTGGAAAAAATACTGAACATGTATTTTTTATCATCATTATCATCTAAAAATATGATTAAAATAGAATAATAGCAAATTACTAAGTATTTACATAGTATTAGATATGTTAGAAATTATGTAAAGATCACAAGGGGCTAGAGAGATGGCTCAGTGGTTAAGAGTGCATATTAGCTCTTGCAGAAGATTGGAGTTCATGATGGGTGGTTCACAACTCCAGGGGATCTGACACTTTCCTCTGGCCTTCACAGGCATGCCTGACACATACATAAGTAACAATAAATTTATAAAGTACACAAGAAAGTACTTGTAGGTTATATGCAGACAGGACAGCTTTCTATATAAGGGATTTCAGCATCCACAGAGTGGATGCATACAAGGTGGTCGTCCACACATGATAGGTCACCCACACAAGGTGGAACCTGGATTGCTGAGGCTATCAAGGGAAAGTGGTACCTCATATATATCTGTGCAACCCAGGCAACACATCTCTTCCAGGCTGACAACTAATATACATATTTTTTATTATTTTAAACAAGTCAGAACCAATCTAAAAATATTGTATTGTCTGCCAACTATCAGAATGTGAGCCCCGCATACTTACAAGTCCCACTTAGAATATTCTTAATAATTTGTTGAACTGCCATCTCAAGGCATTAAAATAAACAGTTGTAAATATCTACTGATTAAGCATTAAACCTAAGATATCATAAAATGACTCTGCTCATGGGTTGCCACTTCCTGACTAGTCAGCTCTCGAGGCGCAATTCAGATACACTTGCCTTAATGGACCACTTAGGAAATGTGTATCTTAAATCAGCAGTGAAGTGAAACCAACATCATTAATTCCACAAAAATCAGGGAACTGCCACATGCATTATCTCACCCTGTGCGTTACTGCCAGCACATTCCTCCCCATGCTGAATACTACCATTGCTCAATATTATTCCTTATTACTTTAAAGGCAGTTTTACATTTCACATCCAAATTAATGGTTAATCTCCAAAGACTTATTATGCTTAATTACTTTTTCTTCCCTATTCCTCTCTGCTCTGTGCACATTATTTCCTGAAATGTTGCACAAAAGCTTAAGGTATAATCGGAGATCACAAAAGTTGTTCAGCTGTAGATGATGATTAGACTAGAGCAGGATCTGGAGGACAACTAATCCAAATTCAAGAGCAACGAGTCTGTGAGTCCCACAAGGTTGTATCGGTCCAGCTTGAAAATCCTGTTAAAGTTTCTAGCGACAACTCTGCCATATCGCTCTGTCTTCCACAGGCACCCATTGGAGCCTTCCCAGCCAGAGCCGGACAGCACCACATTCCCATGATGTCTTTAAGAGTCCCGGGGCTGAGCTCTGACACTTCTAGCATGGCATTTTCAGGTTCTGGCCTTGTGTTTCAATTGCCTTATTGACATGGACAGTTTTAAATTCTTTCCTTCTCCATGAAGATGCACATTTGCTGTCTCTCAGCATGCCTGTTTCCTGGCATGAGACAAGCCTTGGCCTTCTCCACCTGCTCCGTGGATCTTCCTTAGGCAGGTGCCTCCATTCTCCTGAGCAACCATCAGTAGTCGAGGGACAGTCTCTTAGCCACCCCAATCCTTGGAACTGTCCTGACAACAGGGATAATATCATGGGCTATGAAATCTTAGGAACCAGAATTTAAGTGTTTTTAGACAACGTGATATAGGCCCAGCCATCTTCCTGAGTTTCCTTCACCAACAGTCAGACCTGGAGATCTAGTATCCCCAGAATAATTTCCCTGTTCAAACTCTGCTTTCCTAAGTTAAATAGGAACAGAGCTTGTAACCTCTGCTGGATGCCTTTCCTAGACGTGGGCCCCTCTCTGGTATCCCTGGTCCTGCCTCCTACAAATAGGCCATCTGATTTCTTCATTACTCTCAGGCGCCCAATGCTCACTGCCACCTCCAGTTCCCAGAGCATGTTCCATCAGAGAGTCTAGACCTCTTTGTACTGCCCACACACTGCCTGATTAAAAGCTCATGAGCTGCAAACATTACAACTTTTACAGCACCCCAGGAGTCTATGTAAGCAATGCATTGTGTCCCATCTTAGAGATGTGGAAATTACACTAACTCACGGCAGAGGGATCACAGAGGTGCTGCAGGCCGATGTGTACGCACGCGCTCTCTCTCTCTCTTGTCCTCTCCTAACACACTGGCATGATGACTTCAAAGAGCTTTTCTCCCAAACCATTTTCCTCATCCATAAACTGTGTTACTTTCTCCCCTGTAATTATTCTACATTTTTGTACTTTGAACTACATTTACCATCTGCTAGCCCAATTACGCAAATGATCCCAATCCTTTCGAATCTGGTTAAATTGTTCAACAGGATTTGCTTGCTCTCAGCTTCTAAAATCATCTGTGAACCTGGATGTGACACAGGGGGTCATAAATAGATTGAGGAGGAAGGTGGGGGTCTTCATGAGGGGAAGACGTCTGGGAGAAGATGGGAACACAGGCCCAGCAGAGGAGTGAGTTCTCTCCCTGTGTCCCTAGGAGCCAGGGAGTTAACTGTTACCCGAATGTGCAGGCTCATACCTTTGATGTCTCATTTTCTTATGCTACAAAAAAAGATGAATTATACTTTCTCGATTCCTTGGAAGATTTTTGTGAGGACTAACGAGATGGGTTTGATTAAGCACCTTGGAGAGAAACACTGCATAGATCACTGCATCTGGATGATGCTACCCAGTTAGCTGCTGTGGAACAGAAGCCAACATCAAGGCTCCCTGTGCTGTGCCCACATTCTGCCCTTGACTCTTTTCCTCGGCCACACAGGGTCCTCTTTGTCCCCGGGCCACTATCTGATCTCTTTAGATTCAGTGATCATGCAGTCAACCATAGCAAATGCCAGCTAGGGAGAGAAGAGACAGGTGCAGAGCCCTGTCCTCAGAGGCCTCTCAGGAAGGCAGACCAGAGGCCAATGAAGCAATAAGTCCGGAATGCAGGGAGTGAAGGAGAAGATGCTGGCAAGGAGAGAAGAGCAGTTCAGACTGGACTTGGCCTTCAGGACAAATCATTCTAGAATAAAGAGGGGTTGGACTAGGTCCTCACAAACCAACAGAGCTGGCCTGAGAAAGGGAGAACGCCACGCTGAGCCAAGGACACATGCAGAGACCAAGAAGATGAGGGGGAAGGAAGGCTCTGAAGGCTCGACGCTTTGCTAATTCCTACTACGAAGCAGCAGAACAACAGTCAGAGACTGCAAAGGGCTGAGTATGACACACGGAGGAGGGCTGTGAGGTGGACACTGTGCGGGTCACAGTAAAACGGGAGTACAATGGCAAAGGGCAACAACCCATGTGAGAGGGCACTTCCTTCTGCCAGGCACTGCTGGTGGCATCTGGCATTGCCAGGGCACCAAATGACCAACAGCAGAACAAGACAAGATATATCCTCCCTCAGTCGTCACAGCTCTCCAAATAATGAAGTTGTCTTTTGTCCACTGGCCATGTCTTCTTGTTCACCACCAATTTCTTCCTGAGTTCCACTGTGAGTTCAGGATTGAAATCATCCCCATCAGACTTCCAGAGCTCTACATCAGTGAATCCTGGGCATGCAGGTTATATGTCAGACATCAGCCGCATCCATCTGCTTGGCAGACAAATCCTTCATTTCTTCAGTCCACAACTGCATGCCAAGGCTCAGGCAGGTGCTCAGACCCTGGATGATGAAGATGACCCAGTGCCACCCAAGGTAAACATGCACTAGTAAGTGTTATCCAGAGCCCACAAAATCACTAAAGGGAAGTGGAGCCACTATAAACTGGAGATTGGCTGAGGTCCTGGTACTTGAGCAAGCCTTCTACACACATGGGTTTGCTTACTCTTCAGAATCACCCTCTGCAAGATCTCTACACACATTCACTTAACAGATGATGAAACTGAAGCTCCATTCATGCAATTTCAGCCACCTCCTCAAGGTCCTACCATTTTGAGTAAAATGAAGAGGCACAATTCAACCTTAAATCAGTATGAGTCAAAGCCTGGGATCTGAACCACTGAGACCTAGACTGAAGGTCACCAGCCAGTAACACAGCTAGAACATCAGAAGATCCTCTAACCCAATCCTACCATAGCAAGTGAGGGACAGAGAAGTCAGGGCACATGTGTAAGTTCACAAAGAAGGACTGCCTCACATATGAAGTGACTTACCAGACATCATTCCCCATCACTCCAGTTCAGCTGAACTACACTGTTCTTGGAGGATTTAATCAGCTGGTTTCTCCCACAGTACAGAACTATGCTTAAATGGGCTAAGTCTGGACATAACAGCCTGGGGTCACATATGAGCTCCACCATCTGTGCTGTATAATGTTGGGCAACATATATTAATGTGTGTGCATGTGTATGGGGGTCAGTCCTCAAGCACTGTCCACCTTTTTATTGAGAGTCTCTTCTTGTCTGAGAGCTAATAGAGTAGATTAGGATGGCTGGCTAGCAAGCCCCAGAGATCTGCCTATCTCCACCTCCCAACACTGGAATTATAAGGGCATGCCAACATGCCTGGCTGTTGTTCTTTGTTTTTAATGTGGGTTTTAGAGCTCAGACTCATGTGCTTATGTCTGCAAGACAAGCACTTTACCAACAGAGCTACCTTCCCAGCTCTTTTTGCACTAAATTTTTTTTTTGGTCTTTTTGAAACACGGTCTCTCTGTAGCCCCAGCTGACCTAGAACTCACTATGTAGACCAGGGTGGCCTTGAACTCACAGAGCTCTGCCTGTCTCTGCATCCTAAGTGCTGGGATTAAAGGCATGTGCCACCACACCCAGCTTCACATTGATTTTTGAGTGAATTAAATGGACTATTACCATAAGAGACACACACCAGTATCTAGTGAATAGCAAGTATTTCATAATAGCTGCAGTTATGACTAGGATCCCGACCCCGCCTGTGTTCACATACACTGGCCTATAAAACCTGAGGCACTCTAGTCTTCTTTTCCAGGTTTTGTAAGAAACATAAACAATTTGAATTTAATTTTTTATGTCTCGAAACGAACCACTTTGGGATCTGACATATTTTTTCAGCTAATCCCACGGAGTGCCTTTATCTACCCAACGACTAAACAGGATTCATTTAATAAAACGATGTTGGTGGCTATGGAGTCTTTTTCTAGCGTCTCCTCTGCCCCCACCTGCATAGCAACAGTTCCGTAGTTTGCTTAGTGAACAAGAGCAGTGTTAATCTCAACTCATTCTCTGCTGGCAGATGGAAGGCCACCACCATTAACAGAAAGTACATGCCCCATCCAGACCCCTGGAAACCAAGGCCCTGTTCGGATCTAACTGCTAAAGGTAGAATGTTGTGGTTGAACACTGTTGTGGCTGAGAACTGACCACAATCTATATGTATCACATACCCACTGCCCTGTAAACCTATGTTGCCTAGAACATCCACCAATCACGACTGCCTTCATTTGCATAGCAGAAACTGTGTGACAGGAAATTGTGCATAATGGTTCACTCTGATCAAATGAGGACTGCTCTATAATGGAGACATCTCAGCCCACAGTCTTATATAGTCACTGTCTCACTTGCTATACTTTCTGCAGTCTACCTAGTAATTTTGTGCTTCTTCTACTCTGGTATGAAGGGTGAATTCTTCACAAACCTGCCAATCCCCTACCACAGTCCCATCAGCTAAGTGTGGACTCCCTGAAGGTGGTGATGATATCTATTTTGATGCATCCTAAGTACATAGAGCTGTTCATCTGAGTGCTTATCTCATCAAAAAAAAAAGGAGGTGGGGGGCTGACTTTCCCACAGGAAGCTACAAAGAAAGGCTCACTTGCTTGGTGGCTCTCACATAGGAAGGATTCAGATCACCTGATGGCTAGTGAATGAAATGTCAAGACATGCCATGGACCAGCATAGTGACTTCAGACAAATCACTTCCACTGAACAACTGCCCAAGGTCCTTATTTGTAAAATGACAATCACTGTACATGTCACAGACTGATATACAGTTTACATAATAAGTGAGCATTATTTGGAAGTACTTCTCCAGGTTAAGTGTGGTTTACACATGCTACTGTTATTATGTGAGCAAGGACACAGACTCTGCCTTCATTCACTCTTCATGCTTAGCACACAGACCCTACATTGACCAATGGGAGTAAAAGTGTGTGCTGGTTGGATGAGAGGGTAGAAGTGCAAGGTGTGACTGAAGAGAACACCCGCCTCCCCATCCCCACCCAGCAGTTCCAGGATTCAGGAGGACTGACAGACACCTTGGTGACTCCAGCCAAACTTCCAGAATTCACAAGCATCTGTGAAAAGGAACTGACTTACAGCTTCCTGACAAGATAAGCTTCCTGATACCAGGTGTTAAATATATCCTCTGAACATTCATAAGATGTGATGGGGATCCCCTTCCCATAAAAAGGCCTACTGGGCAGCTAGCCCCAGGCTAGTTGCCTCATCTCCCAAGACCTGGGAAGGCTAGTCCCCAAGATGAGCCAGCCAACTTCCTCACTCATGACCTGAGGAGCTAGCCTCATGCCTTTAATAATAAATGTCCTGTTAATTCCCAAGATGGAGTCTCGTTTTTTTCTGCTGGGTCTCGGAACCGAATCTTACATCTGGTGCTGAAACCCGGACACAGAGACCCAGCAGCCCACCCGGGATGAGCACAATAATTCAAACTTTACATATGATTCCAGTATCTGAAGTGAGTTCCCCAGCTTCCACGCAGGACCTGGCCCGGTTGGCTCTGGCTGGACTGGCTGCCTGCTCCTCACCCACAACCCAGCACATTACATCATGAGACATGGAGGTCCCGGTTCCTCCCCTCCATTGCTCCCTCCACTTTCTCTCTCTTTCTGTCACTCTCTCACTCTCCCATCTCTGACTGGCGGCAAGCTCACTCGGGACCCAGTCCATACAATGCCTGGGCTCTGCCTCCCCTCATGTGTACTCTTTCATAGCCCTTGGGGCCCATAACTCATCCACCAGGCTTGGCATCCTTAACAGGCTCTCAGACCAAAGTGCCCTAACTTGTTCCTCCACTTACCTGCTTGCCCCAGGAGCTCCTTTGTCTTTTCCCTCTGTCCAGCCCTCTGCACCTCTCCCTCCAGCATGGATACCCCCCCCTCCCCTGGGCATCAGCTGCCTCACTTGCTCAGGACCCCTGTAGATTTCATGTCCTCTATATTTCTCATCTCCTCTCTCCTCAGGGGCCCTGGCATTCTACCAGACCCACAGACCAAAGCACCCTGACCTGTGCTTTTGCTTGCTGCCTCCCCCGACCCAGCACGACCCGCACTCCCCTTCCCACCCCCTCCTATCACCCCTACCCCGTAGATATAAGTAGATCTAACTCACTCCTACTATGCTCTTTCCCTCTCTGGCTGTCTCACTCGCTCCCTAGGGGACCCCTGGTTCCCTCTGGATCTTAAGATCCAACTCAGGTGCCAGACTAGAGATCTCATCTGGGATATCTCGCAGGTAGAGACTCTCATCTGCAGTGACAGCTGCATGCCAGCACTCACACTCCTGCAGCCCACGCCCTTTTTGTTTCTGCTTCCATCTCCTTAGCTCGCCTTTTTTGTACTGTCGCTCTCCCCTGCCGCTCCTGCACAGGTGCTCTCTTCTCATAGCATGTCTCTTTATCTCTTATCCCGTAGCCCATGGGCCTTACTCTGGTCCAGCACACCTGCATAGACCCATCCATCTCATAGCCCAATCTGCCCACTAACAAAGGTCCCAAAGCCCCTCACCCCCCAGGGAGAGCTGCTGAAATATTCCATAACCTAGAGGAACAGGAGAAGGTAGGCTGGGCCAGCTGAGACACAAAAGGCTCAACTGCTGGTGGCAGCACTCAGGGTCCCTCCAAAGAAGACTTCAGGCCAGAAGAGCTGCCAGGCCCATGCTTCAAAGGGCGACAATGAAAGACACTAGGCACAAGCCTGCCCCAACTCAGTGGCCACTGCCAGGGCCATGCCCACAATGCGGAAAACAGGGACGCCAGAAGGATAACTGCCCTTCTTTGCAAAATTGAAGTAAGCCAGTCATGTGGCTTCACCAAATTCCCCAACCCACCTCTAGATCTTCTTCACTGACAGAACTCGTCCGCCTTTCCACCAAGAATTGACCATGCATCAAAACAGAGGAACCCATAGCTACTGACTCCGTGGACGAAAGGCCTGTTTGTCAGAGGGGGCCACATGGTCTGTCCTCCCTTTCCTACTCAGGTAAGACACACTCCTAGCAGCTCTCCATGGGGGGGGGTGTCAATGGGCCTCCCCACAACCCCAGGGCTACTCTACCTCATCCCTGCATTCTTTGAGATACCCCTGACCGCCCTCACCCTTTTGACCAGGCCATGGAAGACCTTCACTGGTCTTAATTCCTGCCTTTCTTTGCATTGCAATCTAAACTGTTTTCTCTGACATAGAGCATTTCCCTGTCCCTTCATGCTCTGGGCACCCCTATATAGTTTTTCTAATTCAGACAGATTATTATTATTCATTTCATAATAGATTGCTATGTACCAGTTGCCTCTATCTAGTATTTATATTCCCTCAAGGCCTAAAGCAAGGTTTTGGTAGACCTCTCTCTAAACTACAATTTTGTGTTTTCTATAAACTTATCTGGGAACTTATAAAGTGTAATGTACACACAGGTAGTATCAATTCATGACATTATGTGTGTTCTTTTGGTAAGACGATACTACACAGGTCTCTTCTGGGCCAAATTAACTGCTATCTTCATGACTTCAGCTGTGTCTACTTGCAAAAGATCATCACAGTTGGGTTTGTTAAGCAGGGTCACTGGATCCTCACCTGAGTATCCAGCCACTCCTCCCTGCCAGCTGTATGTAATTTTGCTCTAATCACAAATGGCTCCTTAACTTAGCCTTTGCTAGTTTCCTCATTTCCCAACCCGGTGAGGCTAGCCCCATGCCCCACAGAGGGCAACTTCCTCACTCCCAAGACCTGGGGACACCAGCCCCGTGCCCCAAGATGAGCGGGCTAGCTTCCTCATCTCCTGAGACTTAGGGAGGCTAGCCCCCTAGACAAGCAGGTCAGCTTCCTCACTCGCGATTCAAAGAGCTAGCCTTTAATAATCTGTGGAGTCTCTTGTCCATTTCTGCTGGGTCTTTTGAACCAAATCTTGCAAGAAGTTCTGAGAAATGGAGGTCTGTGGAGGACTTCCAGCTAGGCAGTAGGGGAAGCAACTCTCCCTAACACACAGAATCCCAAAGATAAGAGAGAGAGAAAGAAAAGTGTTACCATGGCAAGAAAAGTCCCTTGAGAGAAAGCTGCGGTAGAGAAGAATCTCTGGCCTGAGTGGAGCCTTAACTTTCCACTTTGCCTGGTCAATCACTTGGCCACAGGACCACCTTTAGGAAAGTGGGCTCACCTTAAGTCATGCTAAAGAGATGGGCAAAATACCTAGTGTGTCAATGAGATGGTGAACTTTTCCTTCTGGGAAGACCCGCCCCTAGAGCATTTCCTTAGGACAAGAGACAAGTAGTTCCCTATAAGTCTATGCTTTTCAGAATTCTTCAGAAAAGACATCTAAAAGGGGACCCTATTTCCCCCTGTATGAAAAGGTCACAAGCAGCGGACACTGGTATTCCTACAGCACCAATGAGAAAAATGCAGCTCAGCCAGATGAAATGAACAAGGCCTGTTGGGCTGGAATCACATCACATGAAACCATAAGGCAAAACTATCAAGAGTCTGCTTGTCACTGGAGCATTCTTAGCAATATTGATCACCAGGATTAAAACTCTGGATCCACAGGGCACAAAGCCCAAGTCCCTGCCCCAGAGATCTACTCCAGACCACCCACATAGATGAAGATGGATTACAAAACCCACAGGTTGTACCAAATCTGTAGTCCAGTCACCAAGCAGGACTGCATTGTTAAGGAGCTGGCAAGTTCTCAAAGGAATATTTTCCCTTTTCTTTTAAGTAGTCAGTGGCTTTAGTCACACAGCCATTCCGTTCTCACCCAGAGCTCTTTATAGGAAATCCATTTGCATGTGTAAGAGACTCATTTGCATCCAGTCTCCCCAACTGGGCTGGGCGTCCCCTTTCTAAGGAACCCATCATATGAAATGTGGTCTAGGGCACCCAGAGCTTTGTGGCTGATGTAATGGGCCAGAGCACACCACCCTCCCAGCTCTGCTTCCATCTAAATTCTAGAAGGGAAGGCCCATTGGAAGTGCCCTCAGATCCCAGAAACAAGGGTTTCAAATCCCAAGACTTCCCATGCATCTCAGAGCTCCACAGACTGGAATCAAGCATAGTCAGTGAGGCACAAGAACCTCATGAGCTCTGTGAGTGCATCAGTGGTACGGGGGACTCCTCTCACACAAGGAGCGCACGGACTGTGAGTACCTAAGCAGTGTCTTAAAGAGTGTCTCCAAACCAGGTGTGCGGGTGCACGCCTTTAATCCCAGGGGCCAGAAGGCAGAGGCAGGGGGATCTCTGTGAGCTCAAGGGCAGCCTGGTCTACATAGTGAGTTCTGGGCCAGCTGATGCTATAGGGAGACCCTGTCTCAAAAAAGAAAAACTAAAAGAATATCTCCTAGAATCAGTTTCATCATCATCTTTAGAAAAGGATGACAGTACATTTTCACTCTTTTTTGTTGGTGAAGATGAGATGAAATCATGTCTATAAAGTGATTCCTGGAGCCCCTAGCCCCAGTCAAGGCTTCTTCCCATCAGCAGATCATGTCTATAGGTGATTCGTGGAGCCCCAGTCAAGGCTTCTTCCCATCAGCAGATCCCAGCAGCAAGGGCAATTTTGATGGCAGTGATGACGATCAGAGGCTACAGGAACAGCAGCCGAAGTGGTGAGACGAGAGTTATGTGAAAGTCAATGGAAAGCTGGGGGAAACTGACGGGGTGATGCGGCTGGGAAAGCTCAGTCTCCAAGGGGTTGGCAAGAAAAGCAAAGCAATGGTGGGTGGAATGGGTGCCATGGACCGGAAGCCAGCTTTTATGCCAGTAATTGTTACTACACTAGTTAATCTGTTAAACTTTGGCGATGGTTTTTCAAAAGAAGACACTGGGACTCTAAAGGGGTTGAATGATTTACTCAAGGTCACAAGTGATGGTGAAATCTGGATTCAAGTTCATTTATGCCTCATGCCCAATGTGAGGCTGGACAGAAACAATGGGAGCAGGAGATAGTAATCAGTGGGGCGGTTTAAGGTCAGGGACCTAGAAAACAACAGCTGTGATTCCTGTCCTTGGCCAGATTGGGAGCAACACCCTTTAGGTGGTAGGAAACGAGAGAAGAGTTTGGGAGACTCTGGTTCCTGGTCTGGTTTCTTCCAGTCTTCTCCTTTTCAAAACCAGGATGAGCACCAGTGCTGGAGGCCACAGCTGAGAACATGACCAAAGCTCAGAGGTAACCGAGTACCTCACGGTTTGGGCCGCCTGGACCGGCCTGTTAACACCCAGTCCTCAAGCCAGGTTCTGCGGCAAGTCCTATAAAAATCCCCTGAACGAACAGCCCTGCGGCTCTCCATCCCTCAGACCCACTCCTGCTTTGCTGGCTTGTTTTCTCTCAAGCTCCCACCTAGAATAAAATTTCCTACTGTGCACTTTCATTCTGAAACTTATCTTCCTGTGGTCTACAAACTTCATTCTTTGAAATCAAGAGTCCAGAGCCACAGAGTCACAGGAAGGTTTGCGTGACTGCGAGTTTCTGGCACCCTAACTCCTGAATTAACCCACCTGAGGCAAGAATGCCTCTACCCTCCTCCAGGACCACCACTTTCTGCCCCCAAAGGATTCTGCCCCCCACACACACACTTACCCCATGCCATATTTCAACAGGAGAGGGCAAATTATGGGCACATGAGAAAGGAGGAGTCCCTGATCCAGGAATCTAACTGCAGTCTCTTGCCAGCAGTGAAAAAAGATTCCCACACAAATAACAATTAAAGGCATTTTTCTCTTCTCAGCTGTAAACCTGCAATTTTCTAGGAATCTCACTAAAACTCCATTTATAAGGGAAAGTTTCCTGGTTTTACTTTATCAGGGTAAAATTCCATCCAAAGCATCTCAAGCCCCACCTATAACCTCACTTATGGGAAGAGAGAGAAGAGAAAAACAAAAGAAGAAAGTTTCGTAGACTTTTTGGGATGTAAGTTGAGAACCACCAAAATGGTATATCTGACAGATGCCATATTTCAACAGGGCAGGACACTTAATTGCAACTCTCCTTGAGGAGCTTGCGCTCACTCTTGAGAACATTCCCTTTACATTCCTCAGGTGTGCTTTATTCTCTTCTTGACCACTTTTCTTAATATATTTAATACATTCCCCCAACTCCACTTCAGGAATCCCAATTTGTCCCGTCACTGCTGAAAAACACAGACAAATTCAGGGGTCAATTATAGCTTTCAGGAAACAGACTCCCCAAGAGCTCCTGAGTTCTTTGTGATCCTGACCTAGAAAAATACTTTCTATGCTCCCCAACTTGTATATTTGTGTGTGTATGTGTGTGTGTCTTCTGTATATGTTGTGTTGTATTTGGTATTTTGCATTAGACCCATCTGCAAACATCTGTCCACTAGCCTTCACGAGCAAATTGAACACTTTGAAGGAAACAGTTTCTCCTTTTCTTTTCTATAGCTCATGCAATCTGTACTGCTCATCATAGTGCCTAAAATCTAACAGACTCAACACATTAAATATTTATTGGTTTTGTTGCTGTTGTTTATTAAAATTTTCCAATTGAAAGAATTCTTCTAGCCACAAAGAACACTTTGATAAATAAAAAGCAAACAAACAAACAAAAGACAAAAGGAAAAGGTGTCCTGTGTTTGTAGAATAGAACACTTAGATCCTTTGGTGGGAGAAAGATACTTAGCAGAAAACATAGGAAATAAGTAAATGAAACCCATGCTTCCTGAGTAGGACTAATGGGTGACGGATGGAGGGTGGCTATTTAATATGCCACTGACCCCTTTCCAACCCAACTGCTGTCATATTTTCTAAGTATGACTTTCACAGTGGCACTACCATTTCATTTTGCATAGCTCTGGTATGATGTGGATATCCCAGATCTTCATATTTCAATATTGAAGAGAAGGCAACTACAGGCTCATCTGAACTAGTTTGTAGGGAAGGAAACTGAGGGTCACAGATGCCATATGTTTTCAATAAAGTTGAACCCTTAGAGGGAGGATGAGCATGGAGTCCAGACATTGACAACAGATTCGTAGTCATCCCCAACCTCCCTGCCTTGGGGTGAAGGGGACTCACATTCACAGGATGAATCCCCTTTTAGCCAAGTGAGAAAAGGTTTGGTTTCAGAGTCTGGCATTTCTCAGTGACTTCCTAAGTCCCAGGCCTTACCATGCCTTTTGGTCAACTGCTTGATGTTCCTGGTGCATAAATATAAAAGGTGCTCAACTGTTGCTATCAAGTAGTCACCAAGTTGACAAAAAGTCAACTGTTTACATATATACATATATATATATATATATATATATATGTATGTATGTATATATATAAAATCTCTTTTTGGTTGCCAAGGAATTTTCCTGCAATGTCATTTGCTCCTTCAGAATAACCCTCAGCAGCAGGAGTACCCAAGACCCAAGACTCGTGCCATTAGTTTCATTGTGTAGATAGGAAAACCGACTGAGGAGACAACAGAGTGTTTAGAGTTGGTGCAAGTAGTTAGAGGCGGAGCTGCGCGGGAGGGAAGGCCTTCTCGGACCCTAGCGGCCTTCCTCCTCCTGAGTCACTCCCAATGTCTCCCGGTGTCACAGTACTCTAGAAGCTCATTCTTTGTCATTCAACCTGTCTCAGAGTCCATCAGTCGGAGCTGCTCTTGCAGCTCTCATTTTCATGTGCGAGTTGTGCAGGATGTGGTTCTCCTATGGAAGCCTGTAAAATCTATTTATGGACCTAATTGTCAGTTTTCATGAGTGACAGACACAAAGTGCTTTGACTACTCAGTCTAATATATCTGTATCTGACATTTTAAATAGAACCCCCCCCCGTTCTTTTAGGAAGTAATTTGAGATCTCAGGTACTTTTATAATTATATATCTTTAATTATATCTACACAACTGTCAGAGATTAATGATTTCCTCAATCTAGCTCTTCTTACAGGAGAATTCAGAATTCATGAAACACCACGAAGATCAGCAGAGGAGGTTGTTGATGATGAAGACATTCTCAGGCAAGGGGCTCTGGCTTTAGTCAAGTTTGAGTTCTCAGTGTAGATTAATTTTGTGTGATGTTTCTATGAATTATTTTAAAAGCAGCACTCATGTGAATAGAAAACATAAATAGATCTATACATGTAAGCCAATAAAAAAGCATGAGACAGGCAGCAAGCAGGCTGCAATGGAACAAGACCCCAGCCCCCAGAGAAATCAGTAATAATAAATAGGTCCTGAGTGCTACGTGTGTACGTTGACTCACAAAGAAAATCTCACCTTCCCATGTAAAGAAACTCAATCCAGGAGTATAAGGTCAGAGAAGACTTCAGGAAGAATTGCATCTACCCCAAAGCTTGGTGACAGAATTCCCACTGCAGTAAGACTCATTGAAGAATGGCTATTAGGTACCACACATAGAAGGCACACCAGGGGGTATGCTAGGGCAGAGGCCCTGGAACCAAGGATCTCCCAGTAATACAGGGGGAATAAGAAACTAGCAAAGAACCCCAAACATTGGAAGAAAGGCACTGAGTGGTATCTGTATGTTGCTATCAGACAGGGAGGCAGAAGGCAGAACCCCAAGTCCTTAACTAACCCATGAGCCACATGATACTGGGCAAATTAATTTCTCTTTCATCCCCAGTGATATGAGGTTGATAATATTTTCCCTTTGTGAATATCACATGAGTTCTAGATTTGCTTTCTGTGGCTGTCTCACTCCCACTGGCCCCCTACCAAAACCCTGTGCTCCAACATTCTGAATTCTTTGTCATTCCTTTGAAACACTTGGCTCCTAAAGTTTCAATACATGAGGCTTTTCAGAAGATTTGTGGTATACTTCTTTAATAAGGTCCTCATGAATTCTCATGATCTAGTACCCAAGCCATCCCACTGGGAAAGCCTTTTCCAATCACCCATCTACATGTATCAGTCCTCTGACCCTTGAAAAATGTCCCCATGAAGGTGCTCAGCACAATGGATTATCATGATTTTATTGCCTACCCTCAATGGTCAGTTTGTGTCTCAGGAAAGTGACGTATGCTATATCCTCAAGGCCTAGCTAAGTGACTTGCCTCTGACAGACAGATAAACACTTAAAGAAAAAAATGAAGGGTGAATGAAAGGAAATATGGTCAAATAAATGATATACAATCCTTGTCTATACTATGTGACCTGTAATCAAGAAGACACTGTTCAATGAATAGTCCCCTCTCCAAATGCCCAGAGTCAGTCTTCTAACTATAACCATCCATAAGATCACAAGGTAGCCACAGTCTTAGTAAATGTATTGCCCAAGTAAGTGTCCAGTAACCCTATCTGCTGTTGGTGAACACATTAGCCCTTCAGACTGTGTGGCATGTTAAATGATGGCCCTAGAAAGACACTGTTCTAATCCATGGATCCATATTTGGAAAACAGTATCTCTACAGATGCAGTTAAGGATCTTAAGATAAGGCCATTCTGGATTTTTTAGGCAGGGCTGAAATCCAATAACAAGTTTACTCATGAGACAAACAGAGACTTAGATGAAGACAGAGCAGAAAGAGATGGGCCTACAAGTCAAGGGGTGGCAGCAACTACCAAAGATTGGGGAGGCCAGTGAGAGATTCTCCTTTGAACTGCCATCAGAGAACAACCTTGCAAACACCTTCAAGTCTTCAGGCATGTAAGAAAGGAAATTACTACTGTTTTAAGAAAGCCCATGGCCATTAATTACAGCAGCCTCAGGAAACAAGTACGGAGTAAGAAAGGGTTTTCTCTAAGACATGTAGCAATTCATCAGCAAAAATGAAACTCAGATTTGAATGCATCTTTTTCCCACAGCTTTTTGATTCCTCCATGGGCTGCCTCTCTAGGAGGCCCTGCAAAGGGCCCTCTGTGAGTGTCTACTCTAGGATATACATCATGTAACCCAGAGGGAGCATTAGAGGAAGAAAACAGACCCCATCTTAAAATCCAAGCTCTGCCTTTGCCACAGGCATCCCAAGCTCCCATACCACTACATTGTAGGGAATGGGCTTGGGAAACAATTAAACATCAGAGTGGGCTTTAACCACAATCATTCCAACTCCCTACAGGGTTTATTAAATCATTTATAATTCCACAAAGCTGAAGTAAATATTTAATATTTGATTCCTAATCCATAAATATTTACACACAGGGATTTCACTGTGTTCCACAAGCTCACCAGAGGGTTTGCACTTTTAGCAAGTATGACTAATGAAACCTTAGGAATCTCTTCCCCAAAGCAAGAGCATCTGGTTCCAGGAGCCATGGTACAGTGAGCTGTCGGTGCTCACACAGGGTGAGCATGATCTGTGAGTGCCTGGTGAAGGATCCAGCTTTGAGCGACCCCTCTGGGAAAGGAGGGGAAAGAAACAAGGGCAAAGACAGAAATCACTGCTGCTGCGGGGCCAGGGCACTTCCCAGAGGTAGCTGTGGCATTTCTTATTTGTTAGCTTCATGGCAGTTAACATTTAAAAGGTGCTTCCACTGTGGAAGTATTGATAGAATGGCACCAGGAAACCCAAGCAACCCTCCTTGAGGAGACTTGGAATGATCTTGACAGAATCCTTCAATTTGCCCAAACCATTCTGTCAAGACAGTGTTAAGTGTGTTTCCTTTATTAAGTGTGGGGGCATTTAGGTAGGAGTTTAAAAAAAAAAAGATGAGTTTCCTTCTTCTTTACACGTAATAAAATAAGAGCGAGCCCTCATTCATTAAATACCTACTGTGCACTGTAGCATCTGTTAGGGTCCACACTCCTCTGGTCTCTAAATCTAGATTTCATGGGAAATAAAGAAGCTCTGTGGCTTAAGAAGCTTGTCCAAAGTTCTAATTCTCAGATATTGTGGAGCTAAGTTTCAAACATAGAGGATTGATCCATCAAGGCTCAGTCAGGCAAAGTGAGCTTTGGCCAGCTATTCAAAGAGGGAATTTAGTGCTGGGAGCCTTCACAATAGTGTTCAAGAAGCTGAAAAGCCAGGGGAAGAGGAAATGATTCAGGGATTAGCAGAAGGATTAGACCAGCAAAAGGAGGAGATGCTTTGACAAGAGCCAGGCCAGGAGACAGCCTGGGAGATGGCTAGAGCTCTGCTTTGGTTACTTTGGAGGGCACAGAGAGAGGAGTCCTCTGCCAGGGCAGCGTGGCAGAGATTCAGCCACTAGCCGGGGTAGAAGTGGCCAGTTTTTTCACCAGGGCCTCCCACTGGCTGGGAGAATCCCTAGTCCATCCTCAGGAGAGCACAGAAAAGTGCTGTCCCTGAGTGTCTTGCCTGCCTTCACAGGTGAAGAAGGAAATCTGAGAGCTAGCAGGCCAAGGCCAGCATTCCAGCCTGCCTTACTTTTTAGCCCACCTTGGCTGCCACAGGCTGCTGCCCTATTAGAAGAGACTTGAAGACACGAATCTCTCCCTGTGCTCTCAGAAGGACACATGTACCCTATGCTTGCTTTATAAGAGCAAGTTCCTGCCCCTGCCACCTGGGCCACTCTGAGGGCTGACAGGAGAGAACAGCATCTGTCAAGGTGCTCTGTCCCTTAAGAGGTCCTACAAAGGTTATGCACACTGGCAGCACTGGTTTTTTTGAGAACATGGATAGGCTTTCTTTAGCTTTACAACCCAAGAACTTCTCCCTCCTCTGCCTCTGTTCTTTCTGGAATATTCCCTTTACTCTGTCACCTTGAGAAGCTCTTAAAGTCACCCAAGCATCTTTCCAGCTTTTTCTCTCCTACAGAGGACGTGTTCCCAGAAAGGAGGAATTGCTCTGAATAAGGAGTAGTAGACCTGCAGGGAGAGAAGGGTTACTGCCAGGTAATCCTCTCTAAATCACCTATGGTGACAGGCAGCAGACAATCATTTCTTGTGACTGAGACAAGATCAAAGGATTAAGGGGTTTTTGGTAAAGCAGCCTTGGCTTTTGGTCATAAAAATTATAAAAGTTGATCTGAAAAGAACAGCTTGCTAGGTGAAAGTCTGATAATGTACCGAAAAGCCTGAGTTCTTTCAGGGTGAAAGGCAAAGGAAAGCCAGCGCATTGTCTCTGCCCAGGAAAACCTGTCACAGCCCCTTCTCCTGCATGAGCACTCTGGTTGCTGGGTGGACAGAGTCTGAGCCCTAAAAGTCTTCTAACTGAAATGACATCATCCACTTCTTACTGAGCTGGCCCAGCCATTCAAATGCTCTGTGTCCTTAGTCCTAAGAATCCTGTATGTAGACAAATGGATCTTTGTTTTATCAATAAAGATATTGAGATATATCAAGCAATCAATTTTTCCATTATTAATAAAAGCTATTAGAATATCTGTATGCTGAGCACTTGCTCTAAGTGCTTCACAGCTGAGTTACAAAACCATGAGAAGGACCAGAGTCAGAGAAAGGAAGGGAACCACCCCAGTAACATATCTAGAATTAGCAGAAGCCAAATTCAAATCCAACCTCTCTCTAGCTAGAGCTCTAAGAGCTACTCATCACTGGCCCGTTCATTCATTCAACAAATACTCACTGGGCACCCACGCTGGGCCAGGCACCAGAAAGGGCACAGTTGTGTCCTCATGGACATGCAGCGAGCTGGGTGAGACTCCCTCCACCATGTTCGCTGAGCAGCTTAGCTCCAGACCACTTGCTTTGCGTAGGGCTCTGCATGCGAAGGTGAGGATTCACACTCAGCCCACTGGAATGCCACGTCTATGCTGTCTCCACCACTCAGACCATTAGCTGGATCCAGGTAGGATTTGAGGCTAGGAGGGAGTGTGGATAAGGTATGAGCCCAGGTTTCCAAAGACTTTCATTCTAGGATCTCTAGGCTGGCCACCCACAGAGGACTGACTGCAAGCTGGTAAATGATGAGGTAAAATGCCTCTGCACACCACTCCCCAGAAAGAGTGAGCCTTGCACCATCCCGTTAGCTTAAGCAGCTCAAAAGATGCCTCCCAGTGCTGAGTGAACAGGTGCCAGCTCAGCTCATTAAGTCCCCAAAGTTTTCATCTTTTCCAGGCTAACTCGCATTAGCACACTGGGCACTGAACAGCTGCAGGCTCTTGAAGACTCAAAACCTAAAGGAGTTTGGGATCAAAGATGTAGAACACGGCTATATGTGAAAAGCCACCTCAGGAGCACCTTTCTGTCCTCATCATTGTTTACCACACTTTGAAGGGAGAAAAACAACTGCTTTTTGGTAGGATGATTGCTTCATATTGCCACCAAGAAGTGCTTCTCATTGCCTAGCACAACTAATCCACCTCGCTGATACTCTGTTCTGAGAAGATGTGCTATGCACCTGCTCTGTGGCAGGCACTGGGCTATGGGCAGGGTCACTAGAGAGGACCTGGGTCTAACCTGTACCAGTAGGTCTAGAGCGAGGTAGACGTGGGGATGTACATAAACGCCATCAACCGTACCTCTAGAACGTTCCATCTTAGCTCCCGAGTGTCCTCCTCCGAACTCATAAAGTTGCTTCAGAACCTACCCACTCTTTCCCACATCCTTCTCCTCCTACCTCCCTTTCTTCCTTCCCTCCCTACACTTACCTGCCCAGAATTTAGGTATCCCAGTGTTTTCACATTCTGTGTTTAGCTAGTCTAGGAAAGCCTACTGGAAGAAACGACATCGAGGCTGGGTCTTCTTGGTAGCTGTCTCACTGCTTTGCATTCTATCCTTCTCACCAGATCACCCACAGGGTGGTCAATAACTACTGACACATCTTATTTACTGAAGTCTTGAGTGGACCAGAGGTGGCCACTGTCAAAGACAGGCTGAGCTTTACAGAAATTCTTTGTCCTGAACCTATAATTGAAATCTTTGGCTCAGCCTTGGGCTGGAGCTGGAGTACAGCAATCATTGAGACTGGCTCTGAGCTCAGGGACAAAGGCAAGCCGGCATGCAGACAAGAAACCACAGAGTGTCTGAAAATATAGAAAGAGACTGCTGGAAGAAGAACGGTGCCTGACACTCCTAGGTGTGGTTCTAGGCCCTCCAAATGGAGGCTGCCTTCCAGATCACTTCTCTCATGGATGGGCTCTGTGCCAAGCAAATGCTAAGCTCCAGAGGAGGGCCACTGTGAAGGCTGAGCAGTACGTGTTAGACTGGAACCTCCCAGAAGGTAGAGGAGGTGCACTTGATGCCTCTACCACCACCTCTTACATGAACCAGGCGGTGAAGGTGTACATATCTATAGGCTTGCGCACTCAGCCTTGAGAGACCCTAAGGTCCCAGAACTAGCCACACTGCATTAATTCCAGCTTTCTTCACATCTGTGCAGATACACTTACATATGTGACACCCTTTGCTCTCATCATCTTTCTGAGAGACAGGTCTTACAACCCCATTTCACATATTAGCAAGTAGAGGTATAGACATGCAGTACTGTCCATGATCCAGCAGCATGAGAAATAAATGGCAGAACTGTGACGATCAACGTGTGAGTCTGAGGACAGTAGCGCGATCCCTGGACTGCATCTGAAGACCATTTGGCTCACTGGTGGGGGTGACAATAAACAAAAATGATTTAATAAAGTCTCATGCAGCCAAAGCAAAAGATGGTCAAGAATCCCATGGATGGTGGTGGGACAGGCATTCTGCCTTTGTCTGTGGTAAGGACAGAGGTGCAGGAACGGCACTGGGGCTTCCTGCGCAGAAATGGCCTCAGCTTCCTTTCCTTTTCTCCGGCCCTGGCAGACCATAAAAGCTTAAAACGTTTGGGGAATTACTGGACTAACTGGCCAGAGAATCTAGAGTCTCAATCCCCCCAATTCCATATATTAATATTTACTCTCCCACCTTTACTTCTGAGCATGGGGTAGCCTGTGCAGAAGAATCTACCTAGCAAATTTGTGCTTGACGGTAGGGAGCTGGAAGGCGGGGAGATGTCTCACTGCCTTACAGCAAGCCCTTCTATTTGGGTATAACATGAATGCTTTTATTGCAATGCAGGCCTTAAGCATGCATCTTATAGATCTCCAGCTACAGAAGAACGTGGCTCTCCGTGTGCCATAGTTACTGCCCCCAGACAGCTACCTTCCAGCTACTCTCAGACCTCATTTCTTCAGGAGTGCTCCCAGGCACTGATGGAGCAGTGCAGGATGATCATCCTCATTCCTGAGAGGGAACACTGCTCTAATGACTGAGTTTGCTTCAAGGACTCATCTACAGTCTTGCTGGAGTTTCCTTTCCACTAAAATAGACCCCAGATGCATTACCCAATCTATCTTCCACCTTCCCTTCCTCCCTTCCTCCTTTCCCTCTCTCCTTCTCCTTTACCCAGAAAACTGCACTGTGGTCTGATGGCTCCCTCTCCATTTTTCACCATAAGCATGAAAAAGGCTGCAAGTTCCCCATGTCCTCACTTCCTGTGCCGCTCTGGGCTCTGCCCAGCAGCTCTGGCTGCTCTACCCTCCATTGATGTTGGAGGTCAGTGAGAAGAAACTGAACAGAAAAGAGACTTAGCTCTGGTTCTAATGGAAAAGTCCGATACAATGGATGCGGTGAGATCACACTGTCAATGTGAGTCTTCCAGATGCAAACTTTATCCTATTAATTTTCATCACTAAAGTTCCTGGGTACCACAAGCATTTTCTGAAACGTACCAGCCTCTGCAACCAGCTTCAGAGGGATTTCAGAGATGATTTCACCCATCGCGATGGATAATCCTTCAGCTTTGAAATGGAAGATCATAACGCTTTGCCAATCTACTCTGATCCCAGAGAAAATGGACCGATAAATGAAGATGATTTCAAGGTTTAAAGCCACCTCTTCTAACCCAATCTGCTAAAAATTAAAACTCAGCAAGGCATAGTGAGAAGACTTTTCAACTTGTCATTTTTATACAACAGACAAACCACAAAGACACCAAATTCTCATCCTAAAAATGAAAAATAGGCTGCTGTGCTGAATGACATTCTAAGGCAGAGGCTGAAGCACCATTTTGATCGACCTTCAGCCCAGAGGAAGTCACTGTCACCTCCCACAAACTGAAGTTACCTACCTTAGAATGACTACTTTAAATGAATTAGGGGGGAACCCTACTTAGAATTGGGTCTGGTGCACAGGATAGAACAATGTTGCATTATTAGATTTTTATGCAAACTAACAAGAATCAGAAGTTGATACATTCTATGCACTCAGTGAATGTTTATTTCTTTTAAATATAAAGCATGGTTTTAAATATGTAAAAATAAAGTGACTAATGCAAATTTCTTCTTTAAGGAGTAAGCAAGGGAAAGGAGGAAGAAAATTAATGTTTAAGTCTAGGATGTTTGTCCTCATTCACTTTCAATAGAGATCTGAGGAGACATGAATGATTGGGGGGGATATAAAACTATATACCCACAAGCAATGATGGATGCCAAGAACAGAAAATTTCCAGTAGACCTGGTCTTTAAATTGTCATTTAAATTTGCAATTTAAAAGCACTGTCTGACTTTTTGATTTAGCTGACCATATATGAGAAACAAATAATGGAATCCTAATAAGCAATGTTTAAATGACATCTACAGTCTCCCAGACAGAGAGGGTGGCAGGAGAATTCTAAGAAGAGAAAATAAATCTACTAAGAATAGGAAAGTAGACCAGAACTAAATAGTTGCACTAATCATTTGATGACAGATATCAGGAAAATGTATTTTTGGTTATTTAAAATTCAAATCCATAAGAGGCAAAAGGTAGGTTATCAGCTAAAACCTCTTAAAGTCACTGTAAGGAGACAAAACTAAGCTCGATTTTTACATTTCATCACATTAAAATAGATGAACCAAAAAATCAAGGCACCAGGACAACATATTAACGTTGATAAGCAGAGGTTAGAAGATTTGAATTGCACAAAGCACTGAATCCCACAGGCCAGTACCTTACTGGAGTCCTGGGTAGGAAAGGTTGCCTAACACCAGGTGTGTTCTTCTACCTGTCAATAAACAAGTTAACATCTTCCCAGCCACAATACACTTAAGATGACCTCTAAAGGGATTCAACTCAGGGACAGAAAGAGACACTAACCATCACCTATTAAAACCAGCTCTGCATACTGTACACCTTGAGGAAGATTTGACAAATTTCAAATGGACCAGAGCAAAATGGCAACATAGATAGAAGAGTAAAGACAGAGGCTTTATGAGGGAAAAAAAAAATCAGAAAATTAGGTTGGTAAGCATTATTTAAAATGATAAATGCTATTTTTTAGTGTATGGGAATAGCTTAAATGATGAAGTTTAGTGAAAAAGTGATACAGAATTAAATACCCAGTAGGGTTTGATTGCACATGTTTGCATGGTCGTGTGCACATATTTGCATGCAGGAAAAAAAAGCATTTGGATTGCTAACTGTGCTTACCCAAAGCCAGGCCAGGACTGCAGGAGCTCTCCACAGCACTGATGGCAGCCTTTAAAATTGACCTACATTGGCAAATCACATAAAATCTATTTACAATCTATAGCTTTGAGAGCAGGAAGGGAAACCAGTAATCATTATTTCACAACATCAAAGAAAAACTAATGGAATATAAATGACTGATTCTAGGAAAACACAGGCCAAAGGCCAAAGAATTACTTATATAATGTAGGTTAGTCTATTGTTCAACAAATGCTTAATGAACACAAACTATGTACCAGGACCTATGAATAATATGAAATAAATAGAATTTAACTTAAAGGAACTCTTTCTCTAAGAAGGGAGAACAAGTTACTGTTCAGTCAGTGAGATGTCTGACTTGCTGATCTTTCTATCACTGAGGGAGAAGGTAGGTAGGCTTTGTTGATCACAAGTATCCAGGTAAATGCTGTTAGGTAGACAATGTCTGTGAAGCTAGGTATTTCACAAAGCATCTAATGCACTACATAACATCAACCTAAAACCTGTTTTCACTTAAACCACATAAACTCTGGGAAGTCTGTGGATTATTGGTCTGCTACGTGCTTTCAACTTACTGAGATGAACCACAACTGCCTCTTAATTGTCCATATATCATATTAGATTTTTATGTTCCTTGAGTCCAGAACTTGTCCATAATCTTCTGTGGCCATCATTCTTCCTGGCTTTAGAAGATGTTTAAAAAGCAAACAGAGAAAATAAATGAAAGAACGCTAAAGCATAGGAAGAGAGAAGGAAGTTAAAAGATCTCACAGAGCCTTTGTCCTTAACAAAGTTAATGTGTTGATGATATTTGATTCACTAGGATTCTGGATCACCCACTCCTGGTGTGTCCAGCCTGTAGCCTGCAGGCCACCTAATGCCCCAGGCTAGCCAAGAACGAATGCAATCTAACATATGTGTGGATGTCAGTGTCACGCCTCAATGTCGAATGATTGGACAACCCATCTAAAATGTAAGTAAATCAGGACAAACATTCAATGTGCCTGGCTCAGTAGTCCTCTTCTTCCTATGCAGATTTTATTTCTTACAAGCTAATATCATATACCCTCTACTACCTAAGCACAGCTCTGTCCTTACCAAGAGCCATAGGGTTCTGACTAAAACAGCAAGAGTAAATATCACAGAGTCTCATGAAGCAAGGGCTAAAAGAGACCTTAACAAGTTGCATACTTTGTACCTGCTATCAAGCATCAAGCTTCCTTTCCTAAGTCCAACCTGATTTCAACATTTATGTTATCCATCACCGCCTCAGTATGATGTGCAGTGTCTTTAACGCAAGCTTCCGTACTGCTGTTAATAAGGGATACAGCGATGATCATTTTCCCAATGATAGGGGTCCTGATCCTTTTTAGGATCACATAATAAGAACATTTTTCATTGTTGGAGATAATTCCCGTTTCCATGCACATTTGTCAAAGGCAGTTTCCAACAGTACCGTACATCATCCTGAAATACATGATAAGATTCAGGCCCGCTATTCATCATCTGCTGGGCTTCTTCCAATGTGAGTTGCTGCGAGTCTTTTCTTGCCACTGATTTAACAATTGGTACGTATGCAAGTTCTCCCCAGAGCAGCATCACCAGCAAGGGGAGGTAAAAGGCTCAAGCGATGATGCTCTCAAATTGGAGGGAAATGGATCTGCAATGATGACATATAGGTTCTTTATAAAGGTAAACAGAATCTATAGCTACTGTTTTGTAGCAGAAACCAGACCCCTGGGATCTGAGATTTTGCTGAGGCTTTATTCAATAATCAGTGCTGGGAAATAGTCGTGGAGTGGATTGTAAATGGTATTGTGGATATATACTGTGTAATGAATCCTTTAGACCTGACTTTAAAAGTTGTTTCTCCATTTTTATGATGGGTCACCTTGAATATATTCTCAACTTAGTACAGTACACTTCCTCACCTGAAAAAGGAGAATATTATCAAACTCGTAACTCCCTTGTCAGGATTTTAAAGTCATTGCATTCTCTGCCTCTTATTAAGCAGTTACATAATTCATGTCACCCTCCATTTTCCCCTCTGGTGACTCTGCACTCTTCCTTGAAGCACTCAGGGATACAATGACCAGAAGACACAGTGGATGCCATCAGAGCTTCTTCTTTTAACACAGACCCTAATAGGACAGAAAGGTGTGCAAGTGAGATCCTAACTCGTGGAAAAGGAGTGCCAGTGCCGAGCGTCACAGGGCAAGGCAGGCTACTTCCACTGGGTGGAGAGACCACTGAAAAAAGTTTTCATGGCGATGCCAAATGAGTCCTGTCTCAGAGGCCTAGGTAGGCCCTGGAGGCAGATAAGAGACAAGAGGACTACCCCCAAGTTCAAAGGAAAGCTGAAGCAAGCTCATGCATGTTCAAGGAGGGCCTGGAGGTTGAATATGTCAGTATGTGTCAGATGTTCACAGGGCCCACAAAATAAGGCTGTGATCTCTCAATCAAGGTGTAAATACTTCCACATATACTTAGAAAATTGCATGACCATGGCAAGTTGTTTATCTCTCTGAGCCTCCAATGCCTCTTGTGTACTCTAGGAATACTTGAGTAAAGACTGTTTTCAAGTGTAAGTGGAGAAAACACAGTCATACGACCAAGAGGCATCAAGACCCCTTTCACTGACCTCCACCCCTACTACTTTTGGCTTACATGGTTTTCTCTTGATGGGCTGTGCAGACACATTCAAAAGTGCAGCAGTTGTACTCTAACCGTCCCTTAAGGAGTCCCTCTGCAGTAGAGAGGTTTCTGAAATCCCAGCACACCTGGGCACATTTGCTTAGTAAACTCTCAGAAATCACAAAACCCTATTCACCATGTCATTTGTCGATTATCTGCAAAGACAAAGACTCTCTAACTCTGAGAAGGAGCAACACTTAACCTGACTCACAGCTGCTCTCAAGAACTTAGAGGGCTAATGTGAAGGGCTTTGTTCTTTCAAACATCAACATTCAGGCCCAGCTACTGCCAGAGGCAGCACACTGAGCTTAATGAAGCAGTGGGATGAACTAATATGGCAAATCGTATAGCTCTTACTACCAATATGGCCCACATCACGCTAAATTACAGCATCAGACATGATTGGACACACATCAGGACAGGAGAAGCAGCTCTCAGAATGGCAAGAATTTTGAATGCCACGCAATAGGAATCTCAAGAAGCAGTGCTTAGGCAAGGTGTTTGTGTTCTTTATTTTTTCCCTCAGTTTTCATTGTCCTTGTGCAAATCTTTCTCCTAAATGCTTCATAAAAATATACTCAATAAACATTTTCAGAGCCTGTAGCAGCTCTAAGCCAAATGCTACAGGAGAAACCAACAATAATGGCAGAGACTGGGAAAAGTTCGAAGATGATGAGAGAACTGTGGTCAATTTGAGGATCCGCGTAGATCCAGGTGCTGTGGGAGCCAGCCAAACCCTGGGAAGTCGGATGAGCTTCACGGTCTGTGTTCACCCATTCACCCCCTAAACAGATGCTAGAAACATTGTTGCATGCCTGCAGCCTAAAACCTCAGTGCTTAGTGGTGAAAATCAAGTGGCTACTAAAACAGGCTGTCCCTGCTCTGGAGATACTTAAAATACATATAATGGTTAATAATATGGGATGTTTTGGGAGCCCAAGAGTTGGTATGGGTGATTTATAATGGATCACCAAAACATTTCAGAAGAAAGGAACACCCAACTTGAAATGAAGTATATATGGAGTTGTCTTTGAAAAGAATAAAGAAAATTATGTTCCTAAGAGAAGAAAAAGCATGTACAAAACCCCAAACATTAAAAACAACACAGTGGGACCAGAAGAACTGAAATTCACTCGAGCCGCTGGGTGAAGTATGACTGAACAGAAGAAGGTGCTCCTGGTAAATTAAGGAAGGAAAAATGACACAGAGTTTCTTGGAAGTCAAGATAAGCCAACTGACTATCTTTCAGGCAACTTGAGCCCCTCACTGCAGGCTTTAAGCAGAGTGTGACTTGATCAGCTCTCTTGATCACATCCACACAAGCTTGGCATTGGCTACTACAAGAAACATGAGAACTATTCAGGAATTTATAGGGTATTTCAAATGTGAGATAATGCTATCTTGAAGTAGAGTTAAGATTGGGATACTTAGAAGAAAAAGAATGGGTTGGTTCCATAGACTGTATGATCAGTAATTAATTAAGGTGGGTATTAGGAGGCTCAAAAAGATGAAGATAATGGCCCGATCCAGTAATTATCAGATGCTGAAAGGTGACTAAGAGTAATCAAGTGACGGGGTGAGAAAGAAAAAAAAGCACCCAAGCAGAGGGTGTAGTCAGCACTGAAGTCACAGAGCTAGACCCTTGAACTCCAAGCGCATCTTGCCTGGGGAGGAGAAGCAGACAAAAGCAGTCAGGAGTGCATGTCGTGGCTTAGTGTACCGTGTCTGCTGCTGGACTTTCAGAATGAGCTCAGGACGGCACAAAGGAGGGCATGAAGAAGCTTCGACTTCTTGCAGGGAACCAGCTAGAATGAGGCAGTGAACCAAAGCTGCAGTGAAGACCTATGTGAGTGAGTTTATCTCCAGGGAATGACCTTATTTGCGTGTGGCGTCCTGTAATAAATGCAAGACCCTGAGCACAGAGAACACAGTTTCTTTCCACTGCATGTCACATGATCTGATAGCCAGGCTGACCATAAAGAAGTGAACTTCTTGGCCTGAAATCATTACTCCCTTTTCCAAAGCCTATATCCATGAGCTTTACTGATCAGCCTCAGAGAGATTTATGTTTTCTTGTAACAAAATCCTTGATTGGGGGGAATTTAAAGCCTAAAAATCACATAATCACTACTGAACAATTATCTCACCATGACCGAAAACCCTGTCGAGATAAAATAGTGCTGTAAATTTCCATGTGTTGAATGGAGAGTGAAGCCTCTGCAGTATTTGACATCCTTATCCCCTAGCACTGAGCCACAGGAAAACCCCACAGAATGTGTGCCTAGCAGTGCCTTCAACAGTCCAAATGACCTGAGACAAGTCTCTCGGGTTCTCTCAACGTGATTTTCTCAGGCACTTTTAAAGGGATGACCTAATAGTTGAGCTCATCAGGGACAATTGTCTGAAATGGCTAGTATGCAAGTGACAACTGATAAATGTTTGTAGCTTGACAAAATGGTCCATTTTCCTCTGCACTTCCTGAATTCTCTTCCGGCATTTTTGGAACAAGAATTCATGTTCCTTTTGCTACTGACTACACCACATACCTCTGAAGAATGAGTTCCTTCTACCTCTCTCTACGTCTTAAAGCACTAAAACAAGCGCTGCATCTCAGGATGGTGAGAGTCAGGAGTCCAGAGGGGAAAGTTTCACTGCTGAGATTCTATGTACTCTTCTTGGAGGGTGCTGTGCTTGGTGATTTACACCTGTGCATCCACACACTCCTCACTGATTTACTTTCAGATAGGTACCATTGCTACCTCTGCTGCATAGATAAAGAAGCTGAGGCCTGAAACATCTGAGCAGCGAGCCCCCAACGAAGACAGGTACTAGCATGCTGAGCCTTGGTTGGGACTAAAGTTGATAGAAATCATTAGCTCTTGCCAGGAATCCTCACAGCAAGGAAGGGGAGGCAAGTCAGTGAGGCTACTGAGGAGAATCTGAGCTAAAGAAGCTCTAGCTACCTCATTCCTAGGTTCTAGCCTTGGCTCACACCTTAATTTCTTTTTGATGCTATGACAAAAACACCCTGACAAAAGCAACTTAAGGGAGAATGGGCCTCTTTACAGCTTGTAGTTCAAGACATAGAACAGACCTCTTACAGCTCGTAGTTCAAGAAAAATCCATCATAGTCGGGAGGTCAAGGAGGCAAGAGGCTGAAGCGGCCAATCACATCACCTCTAGTCAGCAATGACCAGTACATGCTAGTGCTGGGCTCACTTTCTCCTCTCTGTTACAGTCCAGGCCCCTGCATAGAGAGTGGGGTCATTCACACGGCGGGGCTTTCTATCTCAATGAATGTAATCAAGATAATGTCCCGACAGGCATGAGGAAGGCTGTCTCCCAGGGGATTCTAGAGTCTGTCAAGTTGACAACAATAACTATCACAACTCATCACTGACAGAACACCTGCTTGTTACTCCTCCTCTCAAGACCCCATCTGTGAGCCCCAGGCTCTGCCTGCTCCACCCACTAACTCCTCATAAATGTTTACATTCTAGAGAACTTACTCAAGTATAGACCAAGCTGGTCTCACACATGCAGCAAGCCTCTTGCCTCTATTTAACCTTCTAGAATTTGGAATAAAAGTATGTTTTTTGTATTCTATGAACAGCTATAAATTGAGTGAGTAACAATGGGAAAGTACAGAATCTATTTTTTTAGGGGGAGATGAGCCTCACAGAAGTCAGAACGCCTCCCTCAATAGAATCAACAGCATAGACTAATGAGAGTTAGCATTTCCTCCTGAGGTATTTTTCTTTGGCCAGAGTACCAAGTGCAGGTTCTGCTTGTTGCTGGGGCTAGGCAAACATTTGTGAAGAATAGGATGAAACAATCTCTAGATGCTTCAAACTTGGCCAATCAGCATTATTTCTAGATTTGTTTGGTGGCTGAGGAAACTGAAGGCACATCATTAAAGACTAGTGGGCCTGAGGGTGAGCACAAATCCAGTGTCTCAGGGGACCCCAGGCTGCTCTTCCCACCACCCCAGGATGGGAGCAGTGAGTAGACAGAAGCACTGCTAAATGACAATCTACAAGATCCTTTCGAAAATATTCCGCTTCTGTGTGCTGAGGTCCTACAGGCTAACAAATACTCTGGCATTTCATCAGCTCTGAAGCAGTAAGCCACTGGTAATAGAGAATGCTTCCCAAATGTGAGTGAGCAGCTGAGCAGGAAGAACCCTGAGTATGGGCTTCCCAAAACATGTCCTTAACATAAATTGGTTGGAAGTTTCTAAGAGACCTCTCAAATTTAACATAGCTACTGAGGTACTGAATTCATTTTGATGAAACCAAAATGGAAGTCTCTACCACCTGACCGACCACCAGTTTCTCCTGGACTTTGATTGGACCTTGATTCTTTGAGACAAAAATCCCCTTAGGAGGAATGATAAACTTTATTGCTGTTGTTTACTGCTAGCCCTGCAGTATACCTCTAATACAAATGCAAGGAAAGTGTGTGAATTTCTAGATGTTTCTAGAAAAGGAGACATTGCTGGATTATGATCTTAGATGAAGAGAGAGAAAAAACTATCATTCATGGTAAACCCCACAGCACATATCTAAACTTCATGAAGCCAAAGACCCTGTCTCTAGCTGTTAAGGAGAGGAGCTGGAATTAAAACTCAGGTCTTTTCCAGCTCCAAAGCCAGTGATTTTTCCTATACTACAGGTGACGTGAGAAACCCAGGTGTTGCCCCTAGAAATATCTGTCTTCTGGCAATGGGACCCATATCTCTACTTCTGCCCTTCACTGAGAGCCCCAATACTGGGGTTATACGTGGTTATAAAGAACAAAAGTGATAATGAACTGACTCTTTGGTGGCAGGTAAAGAGCCTGAAAATATACATTGACTTCCTCTGTTCTTCGTAAAATTCCACTCCTGGGATAGGCATTCTGACAAGTCGTATGCATTGCGACACAATCCAATAAAAGTGAAATGAAGTAAACAACTTAATTCTTCACAACTCCCACCTCTCATTTGAATCATGAACACTCTAGTTATGTTTCATACATGGCCTGTCTAGAAATTCATTGTGTGAAGAAATATGCCCTATGTGACTTGTGTTTCAAATTTCCTGACTTGCTTTCACAAGGCTGGGTTAAAGGAACAGGGTGATCGGCTTCTGAAAAATTCTGCAGGGCCTTTTAGCTTTCACAGAGCCAGGTATTCATTTTCAAGGCATGAAATACCTTTCCCAGGAACCATCTAAATCTTGCCTTGCAGGGAAAATCTCTTCTGATTATTAAAGCTATGTAATGATTTTGGAAATATACTTATAATGTCAGATAACAACGTCATATGTAAAACTGTACAAATTGTATAATCCTAAATGTACATGATCCTAGAAGATCAATCCCAAAGGAAACCCCTTGAACAATAGTTAGCAGTAGTTACTTTGGGTGCGTGAGATTATGCATAACTACTTTCTCTTATCTCATTCCAGTAACCAATGCATATAACTTTTTAAAAGTTTAAAAATTACTAAACAATAAAATATTTTTGCAGAAAGTGGCATTAATATTATTCAGTGTTTTCTTTCTGTCAGCATTCATATGAGGACATAACTTTGACTAATAAACAGTTCCAACTACTCAAAAAAAAAACTAAAAAATTATATACCAATCCTGCTGATGAATACAGGTTAAAAAAAAATTTAGTTCTTCACTTCACTTAAAAAAATTCTATCCAACAGGATATAGAAAACAATACATTGTGACCAGTAAAGTTGACCTAGGAACTGACAGAAAATTTACTGGTGAGTCCCAAAGCTGTAAAAGGAAAAAAAATACAGTCACTGAAACAAGTATAGAAACATTAAAATCCATTGTGAGAAACTTCTTAATGATAATTTATATAAAAAAATCAAGAACCTTAGTAAAACTTAAATATGACACTTAAATGTAATTTAGAGAAACTTTCATTAATCCAGATAAAGGTATCTATTATTATTAAACACTATCCTTGTAAAACCAGCTGATGCAATAAGACAGGAAAAAGAAACAAAATATTTAAGGACTGAAATAAAAACAGAAATTTATTTTCAGATTATTTGCTGTCTATCAAAATCTAAGAATGAGTTAAAGAAAGTGTTGGTAAAAGGGTACAACAGCATTAGTATATACACGATGCAAGAGCGATATATAAATGGTTCCATTTAAAGTTTTTTCTTTACCAAGCTACCGACATTTGTTTACTAGAATACTTATCATTCTGTGATCACAACTGAGCAAACAATGAACACTGTTAATTCACATTCATTTCCTATTTTTAATGAATGTGCATGCTTTCATGGTACCTTTGTCTAAACAAGTGTATTGGAATAAAGACATCCTATTGCACAATTAAAACAATTATCAAATCATGCTCTGGAGCAAATCAGTAATTTGCCTGTGAAAAACTCCCCATGTTATTAAAATGGAGTAAGAGGAAAAACTGTGGTGGTGATCATGATGATGATGAGGGAAAGAGGGAGGAGGAGATGGAAGAAAGGCCCACTGGAGACTAAATATTCACCTTTCATCACTATTCATATAGTGAACTCTAAACCCACATCTGACGGAACTTCCGGTGGATGACTGGGTAGACAGGTGAACAGCAGAGAGACACTGGAAGGGGGCTAGCTGAAATGAGGACAGTGAGGTCGTCATTATGTAAAAGAAGGAGGAGGAAGACGGGAAGGGAGTGAGGGAAGGGGAGAAGAGAAGAGAGAAGAAGGAGGGGAGGATGGAGGAGACGGATTTCGCCCTGCTTCATGTTAGAAGTGAGAAGTTCCACTGAGAGTTCCAGCGGGAAGGCGGCCATCTGCAAGTCCAGAAGAGAGCCCTCAGCAGGCATCTTAGACTTCTAGCGTACAGATTTGTAAGAATATATTTGAGCTTTTAGCCTCAGTCTATGGAATTTTATAAGGGTAGCTACAGTTGGTTAATACAGGATATTCAATGAGGAAAGGAAAGAGAAAAACTTAAGACAGGAAAGGTGATCAGGAAGAAAGAAGAGAAGGAGGTGGTGAGGAAGAGGAGCAAAGGCACAAGGTGAAGACAAACATAACCAACGGCTGAGCATTCACTGTGCAAAAGATGCTATTCTGTGCATTTCACCAGCCACGTTCAATTCATCTTCATAGTCAGCCACTGGGTGTGTAACACCATACCTCACTCTATAGGAGAGAAACGTGAGGCTCAGTGCGGTGAACTGAACCACAGGTTAGGCAGTGAGGGAGCTGTGTGATCAGAATCTGAGCTCCGATCTGCCTGCCCAGACTCAGTGGTCTTAGCAGAAGGGGACTCCTCTCTGGTACATTTCATGCTGAAGTTCTTAGATGAAGATGAGGAGGCTGTAAAATGGTCACTTTTACACTCCCATACAGTTCCACATCCTTAAACTAGTGTCCTGAAAAGCTCCTGGGTTTTGTGTGTTAAAATTAAGAAAAAAGTTATCCTCTACGATAAAGTTTTTAATACCTTCAGCATCCAAGAGCACAGGTTTAGTGGAAAGGTTAAATTTGAAGCAGAAACGCAGTTTGTCAGTTTCTCCTACAGAAGCGTCTGAATGCTACTTCACACCAGACTTCAGAACCTCCTCACACAGCATCTCTCTCTAGACCTACTTCCCCACCAACTTGCTTTCTATTATTCTTACACAATGAGGCATAAAAAAACAAGATTTACATGAAGTTTTACATGAAGAGACTATCTCCAAAATACTTGTGTTTCAAATAAACATCAAAAGCAAAATTTATAGTTCTTCCTGGAGTTCCACAGTCCAAGAGCTGCATATGGATGACATTTATGTCCCTTGCTTCATACAGAGCGCCAGACAAACACTATTACAAAAATGATTAGGCAGACACAGTGATGTCTCTAACAAATCACCACCCACACAAGAAGGCCAAGGGCATCCTGAGTTGCAATCCCACAAGAACGGATTTCAAGGCCTGAAAGAATGTTTTTAATCCCCGTGTATACAGCTGAGAAGACAGGTAAGAAAGAGCTGAAACCACAGGAACAAAACACTCTCTCTCTCTCTCTCTCTGTCTCACACACACACACAGAGAGAGAAACAGAGACAGACATAGACAGAGACATAGAAAGAGAAAGAACTTCTAATTAGCAGAGAAGACATATGAAAGGCATGTTTATAAAGCCAAATTCTCCCCCAAACAGAAAAGTGGTAGAATTATCTTTGTAGATAACCCTGGGCATGCCAGTTTCCCTCATCTGTATTCGTCCTCTCAAGCATTCTCAATGCACTGAGACTCCTCGGGTAAACAAGAGGTCTAGCTCTGAAGGACTTGCTACTCAAGTTGAGTCACAAAAATACAAGACATTTTTAATAAAATAAGATATTAACAGGGTGCTACTGAAGCAAGACAAGCAAAAGCAACCAACACCTAGGGAATAAGGGGAGCCTCTCTCCACACAATGCAACCCGGAAAGTGAGCGTCAAGCTTCTAGGAGAGGAGAGCAAGGAGAGGTTTTCTGGTGATAGTTCAATGGTCCTGAGAGTGTGGCCTCTGGACCACCCAGCTCAGCATCACCTGGGAACTTGTTAGAAATGGAGTTTGTGGATGCACTTTCTCGGGATGGACTCCACACATCTGCTTTAATCAGCCCTCAGGAGCCTGGTGTGGTTGAAGTTACAAACCACTTCAGTATGCAAAGCTGAATGGCATCAGGCAGAATGTGTGGAGTGCAGAATGGTGCTGGGGGCTGGGGGGGACAGGAGTCAACCTTACTGGAGGAATGGCTGTATCTACAAGAGTTTTGTAAATTGTGAGAACAATTTGGATTTTACTCAGAGAATGAAAGCCATCGGAATATGATTACCAAAACCACCAAATAACATTGTAAAAGTAACACCTGTTACACCACTAGTTCTTGGTGCCTCATTCTTAACCTCATTCCTGTACAGAAAAGCAGCCTTAAAAGAGACACAAAGTCGGCCCTACCTTTTTTTCTGGAGTCTTTCTTGGCGCTGGTTTTCACAGCTACTTGAAGTTCTGTCTCAGTTGACATCCTACTTAATCCTTAGGCCTCTTCACACAGACCCCGGGCCTCGGCCAGGCTCATTGAGGGTCCTCTCCGAGAGAAAGTCTCCTCCCTTCAGAAACGACACCCCACGCTGCTCATGTCATTCACTCTTTCGGAGTACTGCAAATCAAGGCAAGAGAGTATTCAGAAATACCGTCCAGGGGTTGAATATTCGCTATGGGGCAATGAACTAGCAAACACTTGAAAAGCAAGAAAATCGTGGTCTTCACGGGCTCACTTGCTATCATGACTCCATGAAGCCACCAGTTAAGTTAAACCACAAAAATCAATGAGTAAGTTCCCTGCAAACCTTATTATCAAGCTAGGAAACTCAAAACAGATCTTTATACTCTGGGTTTTCAGGAGTTTACAAACCCCAACTCTGTTTCCTACGTTTCTGATAGTCAAGAGCTACATGTCACCCCCCACCCCCAAATATCACAAAGACATATTTCCTGCCCAACCCCACGGAGACATTTCAAACAAGTCACCCATCCATCAGCCAAGCTTGATCAGAGCCAGGGCAGCTACAGCAGATCGTAGGGGAGTGACCTGCACTCTGTCCCTCACCGGCAGGCATTGGAGGGGACATGAAGTTGAAGTGCAATTGGGCCCCAGGGGTAAAGTGACAAATGGGGCTGAGAAACTTTCCAGCAAGCCAATTTTTATGTCAGCTTTTCCCCCAGCTAGAGCAGGCAAGCATTTAATGCAGGAATAAAAGGAGAAGCAAAGGAGCTAGCAACACTCTCCCTCCCTCCCTCCCTCCCTCCCTTCCTTCTCTCTTAAGTACTCATTGCACTGTGCTGGGTCTACAAATTGCAGATGTGGCTAGGAGGAGAACAATGCTAATTATGACGACGGGTCACTACAGTTAAGAGTAATCATTGCCTCTACACTTCCTGAATGCACCCAGACTGTCCTCAGTGCCGCACACACACTGTCACACAGGACCTTTGCTGACAGTTTTCCCCACTGCCATCTGATAATTTTATCTGAGAAGTCACTGAGGATCAACATTTCACTAGTTACCCACTTCCAAGAATACTAAGAAAAAACAAGCTGAAATGGCTCTTTAACTTGTGTAGCCAATTTGTAGTTCATTCCACAGAACCAGAACTGCTTAATCTAAGAAGGGTGACCTTCAGTGCCAGTTTCAGCTCAAAAGAAATAATGACCCAAACCTCTTAATCATGACAATTGAAGATGTTGTAAACTAGAAGATAAAAGCCATGCAAGATGATACTAAAGCTTAACTATAAAGAAACATCCTCCTTATCGAAAACACCTAGTTTGGATTTTTAAAAATAAGCTAACTTTATTTATTTATTTTTATGTGTGCAAGTATTTTGTATGTGCTTAAGTGCATTTGTGTGTGCAATGCCCACAGAAGCCAGAAGAGGGCATTAGACGCCTGGAAGTGGAGTTACAGATAGCTGTTAGCTTCCATGTGGGTGCTGGGAACTAAACTCCTATGTCCTCTGCAAGAGCAGCTAGTGCTCTTAACCACTGACCCCCTTCTCCAGCCCCAAACTAATTGTATTTTAAAGGACACTGTTTCTGAATCTAAGCACTTGAACTGGAAGATCTAAGATGACAACTAAGGAAAAGAGACAATGGTCTTTGTAGAATGGGCTCTGCTCTCTGAAACCACACAGAAAATGAGAACATCACTATGTTTGTGGCATTATCTGCATCTCGCCACTGTCTCTCAACTCCTTCCCAAGACAACATCCCATAGAAGATGACACAGTTACAAAAATGCTCACATACAGATATATTCTTAATATTTATCATTTTATTGCAATAAAATCTTCATTAGAATCTACTATGGACCAAGTGTAAACAGACATTACTACTCTGATGGCCAAGAAGACATCATCAATATTTGGATTCAACCTGTAGATGGAGAAGAAAGTCTATATTGTGGACTATTTCTATGCTATTGAAATCACACTAGGTAGATAATTACTTACTTTACTTACACAGAAGTGGTGTTTTACCTCTAGCATTTAATTTGAAATCTTCATATCTGTGATTGTGCAAGTATGTGTATGTATGTTTATGTATCTAACAAAACTGGTGTGTTCGGGTGGTATGGCAGTGGATTATATATCTGTATATACATGAAGATATACATCTTTAGTCTTGTGTGTCTTCAAACATTCAACCCTTTTTCTTAAATATTTTTTATGTGTATGAGTGTATTGCCTATGTGTGTATAAGTGCACCCATGTCATAAAATGCCCGCAGAGGTCATAAGACATCATTGGATTTCCCTGGAACTGGAACTGTTAGCTGCCAAGTGCATGCTGGGAACCAAAGCCTGGTCCTCTACAAGAGCCAGTGCTCTTAACCATTGAGCCATCTCTCCAGCCCCACAAACATTCAACTTTCATAATACAAACAGCTTATCACTTTTATTAGTCTGTCCATTTAGAATTAACCAAAGACAACTGTTACTGTCATTACGGATTATAAAAACAATAAAAGTTGCCTATATTGAGAAAAAAAGAAGACATCATCAAAGCCCGTCTCTAGCTCCGAAAGAAACACAGTGGAGCAGAGGTATTAGCCATACGGGAGACAGCAGTATACATGCATGATCAGAACTCAACAGACGTAAATGCCAGGCAGGCTGAGGCACAAAAAAGGAAGTCATCACTTTGCTTGGAAAAGTCATTAAGGCTGCACAGAAGATTAGCTCTATTTTGCAGGATCCTGAAGAACAATGCTTTTGTTGTCCAGTGACAATGCAAAGGACCAGCAGGCCCTCATAAACACACAGAACAAAGGCACAAGTGCAAGGAGAAAGGATTTTAGGCAGAAGACTTGTCATATGGAAAGACAACAAGCTTGAAATCTATAATCCAATGAACGAAGAAAGCACCAGCCTAACATGGAGGTGGTTCATTCAGTCATCTTCCCATTTCTTCCTTGTGATGACACTTTTCATCACAACTCTTCCTGGGTCTGCCTGGACATTCATTCAACCCCAGAGGGTGCACTTTAAAGAGAGAGGCCAGCTGAAATTTTTTCTGAGCTCTCTATTCAAACAGAATCTCTCTTCCTTTTATCTACAACCTGCTTTCTGACCAAGTTCAAAGCTTCAGCAGCTGACCAGCCATAGGATAATAAGGAACTCATTTGCCTCAGTTTCTCCATCTGGACAATGGAGTTCTATGTTGCCAAATTCACTGCGAAGCTAAGTGGGATCCCAGTAGCAACATGACTAGAAGATTACCTAGTACACTCCGTGGCCAGCACTCACTAAATATGAAGTGCACAGCTCCCTTTGTGGCTTTCTCAAGACCTCGTGGCAGGTATGAACTCCCATGTCTAGATTTAGGCTTTTATAAGGGAGGAACCTAGGACAAATTAAGTCTGCTATCTGGGAGTGACTGGAGTGAGTGGTAGAAATTAGGGTCCATCATGCTGATCCTGTATATACAGGTGCCTGTCTAATCTATAAAAAAAAGAAAGGAACTTTAATGCATGGATTTATACAATTTCAAAGATCTTGAAACTCCTATATGAAAATGTATAGAATTTGGACCATTTTCTTCCCTTCAACTTCAAAAGCCCCTATACAGCACGTCTCCATTTTCCCTGGATTTATTCAGTCACTTGTTTGAGAAAATGTGATATGTTCAAGTGCTATCAGCATTGCTTGTGAATCTCTGAAGTACTTCCCTGTATCAATAATGAGAGGAAACACCAGCGCCATTCTGAATAGAAACTTAAATAGAGGATCTGTGGTAGAGAATACACACGGCAAGGCCCGCTGTCCCCTTTAATTTTCTAAAAGCCAGAGGTTGAGCAAATTCTGTGAAGTAACTCCAAATTATTTAGGAAATTCATTTCTTTGTAATTAAGGAGATTAAAGTCCTCCAGGGCCAGAAACCATGTGACAACTCAAATCATTTTCCCCAGTAAAAGCTGTGAAACCCTATCAGTTAAATTCAGGCTTGTCTGGAATTTTGAAATGCTTCAATAATGTTTCTTTGCTCCACACAATCTGCAGTAATTTAATATTCCTGAAGTGTGTCAGGTTTTTTATAATGAGCTCTTCAAATCTAAATGTGAATTATGTAACATTCCACTACAGACATTCTGTCTAGTGAACTGCTTCTAAAATATAAAATCCCATGTTCAGTTCCAAGGTGGGGGCCAAACACACCCCACCACAAAGCAGAGGAAACAGATATGCCTCCTTTTGAAAAACAAAGCACGAAGGCTTGAGTAGTTTTAACAGAGCAAATCCCACTAAAACATACTCTACACAAGCCTGTGCTGCCCCCACCACTGGGTCCTGTGGAAAACAGCCATGGCTTACTGAAGGCCAACTATGCCATGAACATTTCAGACATTTCTATTCATTCATTTTGTAACTTGAAGAGTTAGATACTATTTTTTGAAGGGAGTCATTTTGAGACAAAGTCTCACTATGTAGCCCCAGATGACCTAGAACTCACTATGTAGACCAGGCTAGCCTTGAGCTCACAGAGATCTGCCCGGCTGAGTGCTGAAATTAAAGGTGTGCGCCACCATACACAGCTCTAGATACTATTTAAAAAATATTTTAGTTATTATTTTTATGTGTATAAGTATATTGCCTGCATATATGTGAGTGCAGCCATGTTGTGCAATGCCCATGGAGGTCAGAAGAGGGCGTTGGATTCCCCTGGAACTGGAATTATGAACAGTTATTAGTCACCATATGTGTGCTGGAAATTGAACCTGGGTCCTCTGCAAGAGCCACTGAATCATCTCTCCAGCCCCCTCGATACAATTTTTAAAAATATTTTATTAATGGCTTGATAATGTCACACAATGTATTTTGATCGTATTAGATACTGAGGTTGTTGTCTGTCTATTTGCTTTAGCCAGATTGTCCAAGGTCACAAGAGGCACAGGGCACACACAGCACACACCATTCTTCACGCCAGTTTCCGCTCCCTGTGGCCATTCAGGGAAGAAGGAATAAGCAACAGGCGGTCTTCCTATACCGTGTGACATCATTTAGCTGTAAAAGGAAGGCAGTATGACACCAGCTACCACAGGGATGAACCCTGGGATCAGCAGGCCAAGTGAAAGAAGTAGCAAGGCTAAATACTGTGTGGCTTCATCTCCAGAAACAGGCAAGACAGACAAAGCCACAGCGGCAGAGCACAGGTCAGTACGGGGTGCAGCAGCCAGTGACTATGACCGCCTACTTTGTAAATACAAGGTCCATTTTAGGAATAATGAACATATTTTAGAATGAAGTGGAGATGATGGTTGATAGCTACAAATAACATCTGTGATAACCATAATAAAAAAGTATTTTTAAATAGTTAATTTTTTTGTATAACTTTTGCTTCAACTAAAAAGATCATAGCAAAACTGTCCCAGCTTGTTCAAGGCTTATCTGACACACCAACGGCACATGCACATTCCAGTCTAAAGTGACAATGCGAACCTGGAAATGAGGAGGTCACGGCCCAGGACCAGGGCTCTGGGTGTGTGGCAACAACAGCACACATTAATACTCCTCCCTGTTATAGTTGGTAGTGGGTGTAAGGGGGCATCTTTTTTGCTCTTATCCAAATTATAAGGCACAGAAGACAAGCCATTTATCAGCAAGGATTAAAAGCTTGCAAGGATAAGCAAGAAGCTTCAGTTTCCAGTAAAATGAGAACAATGTGAAGTAGGAGAGAACTGGAGGATAAAAGAGAAGGGGCCCAATACCAAGCCGAGCTCAGCACAGAGCAAGGCACTCTTTTTGCAAGAAAAAAGATAGAAATCTGATCACTGCTACAAAAAGAAACAGGACAAATAAGTCAGAAAGCAGTGATGTTTTCCTACACAGAAAGACATTGGGTCGTACAGTGACTAGGTGGGAAGGTCAAAGAATGGGACAGAGGGTGACACTTCTCAGAGGATAGTCTTTGTGTAAGCTGAACACTGGCAAGCAATGTTCTATACAATGGAAGAATTCATAAGGATGAAAAACGCAGGGACCACAACTGAAGCAGATTAATCCAACCGTGTGTTCCATGAGCATCGTAAGTACCATGCAGAAGGGTGGGGGAGAAGGGAGTCACTCAGGAACCTGGGGCTGGGCTGCAAACACTTGATCTTGGACAGGAAGAGTAACAACAAAAACAACAACAACAAGAACAAAGCCAGGCCTGTTTTGGAGGATTTTTTTACTTTCTGCAATGTGACAAGCAAAGCATTTCAGACAAATGACAGGACTAAGCGAAGGAATGACTGCACTTGTGTACCTGGGAGCCAATGTCTCACTCGGGAGGAAGAGATGCTAAAGCATAAAAAGACTAAGGCAAGGGAACCTGGTAGGTGGGGGACAGATGAGACAGGGGTTCAGGGCAAACCGGTGATTTCTAATATATACGTGTATTCGTATTTGAAATGTGTCTGTCTGTCTGTCTGTTTCCATTCGCTGAAAAGCCCTAGAAGCAAAGATTCCTAGGAACAAAGAAATGCCTCCTGCTTAGAGGGTAGTGGCATTTTCCAGTCTCTACAGCTTCAATCAGGGCCTCTGGGAGGAAGGGGGGTTTCAGAGCTGGAGGACAGAGCTATGGAAGCCACACGAAGCACCTGAACCATCTTGTTCTTCCAAAAAGGAAGAATGTACTCAAAGCAAAAACTAATGACTGAAATGTCCTGAGACTACAACGCCACCTCATGAGGAACAATTTAAACATCAGGTAATAGTCAACAACAAATCATTGAAAAAGACAGAAATCCCTCAATCTACACTGCTGACAGATGGACAAATGGGGGATGATGAGAAGACTGCTCTGCACAGAGCTAAAGGGTAAATAACAAGGGAGTGCTGGATCTATACAATCCACATTTTACAACCACCAGAGTAAAGACTGTTCAGATAAGAATCGCCAACAGATGATGGATTCTGGGAATTTCTGAGGAGGGAGAGCCTCTGCAGGTCTTCAGATCTTGTCTCCCTACTGACTCCCTGCCATTTTCAATGGAAAGTTGGTGATTATACAGTAGAGAAATTGGACAAGATCTCATCCAGTTATCAAAATCAATGTCAACAATGAGGGCAGATGGGAACACCATGAGCAGGCCGCTTTGCTGAAGTGCTTGGGTTGGGAATCTGACAGGGTTATGCCTTTGAAAGTGAGAGGCAGCAAGAGAAGGCAATATTCTTCAGCAGTGCAATACACCACAATGAAAGGCTGGAGGATAATTCAGATGAAAAGAAACTAAACAGACACAGAGGTAAATAGAATACATGCCCAGCGTGCTGCGATGGAAAGGGAGGGAAGGTTACAATGAAAACATTCATACCAATTGAAATTATAGTAGGTAACCAGACTGCAGCAATGTTAAATTTATTCAATTCAATACCTTTTCTATGGCTATGAAAGAGAATATATCACTTCTTAGGAATGCACCAAATATTTAAGAATGAAGGCTCAAAACATGTCCACATTACTTAGAAATTATTCAGAAAGAAAATTATGTCATGACATATATGCACATATATGTAACACATAAATCACATGGGATAAAACCTAAATAAAAAGTGTAAGCACATTCATATCGCTTCACTTTTTTCTACAGTTTAGAAGTTTACATTTTACACAGACACACACACACACACACACCCACACACACACACACAGGCATACAATGCATACACACCAACACACAAACCCAGCTCAGGCCCTAAAGTTTAGAAGCATGCAGTAAGCCAAAGCTGGCCTCTTCTTTGTAAGGACACACCCCAGCTTCCTTTGTAGCATGGTTTGTTTTTCCAAAGACTTCCTGAATTCATTTTTAGCTGAAAGCTGTTGCCATGGATTCCAATTTCATCTCTGTATCTGGACAGATTGACCTGAAAGAAGTCTCCGGATTGAAGGTACATGGAGCAGGTCTCTTCCTTCTGAGCACAGGCCTTCCTCCAGAGCCCATTCTTTGCCCACCAAGCCATCTTACTGGCTCAAAGCTGTAATATTTTAAAGAAGGTCCAATTAGCTAAATATGTTGGCACAAGCCTTTAATACCAGCACTCACTAGTCATAGGTAGGCAGGTCTCTGTGAGATTGAGGACACATTGGTCTTGAGAGTTCTAGACCAGCTGGGGCTATAGGGAAGCCCTGTGTCAAAAAAAAAAAGAAAAGAAAAAAAAGGAAGGGACCCAATTAATATAGAACAAACTAATTTAAAATTGTTTATAAAGAAGACATTTTCCCTTTTCAAAATTAACTTGAAAAATAACTTGCTATAAAGTATCTATTGATCTCAGTGTTCTAGGGAAAATCTAGAATTAAACTATTTATAAAGCTTATCAGATTACTCATCTGTAAAATGGGATAGTAATGAAATTAATTCTGTAGGTTGAAATTAATGGTGATTAACAGAAGTTCTGTAAAAGTGCTTTTGTAAAAATATAATGATATGTCCCCATAGCAGGGACTGCTATTCAGATATCTGTCTGCTTTCAGCAGTTGATGATGGTAGAGACAAAACATTTCTTTAATCAAACTCAAAGCTAACGAAATTCAGAACCACGTTTTAGCAATATTAAAGGAATTTATGTGATGGACGCATAGCATACTTAGGGGCACTTCATTTCACTAATGGATCATAGAGTCTTATTAAATATTTATTGCACCATGAAAATTCATTACGTAAATTTGGAAGGTATCAAAAAGAAACTGGGTGCATACCTGTCATCCCAGCACGGAGGTGATGGACACTGGAGGATCTGCAGTTCAAGGCCAGCCTCAGCTACATGAAAGCCTATTTGAAAAAAAAACAAAAAACAAAAAAACAGAAATTGCTTGAGAGAGGGAGGGATGGAAGGAGGGAGGGAGGGAGGAAGGAAGGGAAGATGAGCGCATGATGGGGCCTTCTAAGAACTATCTCTGATTTTACAATATACCCAAGGTGGCAGAGTCTAAAGAAACAAGCCTTCCCGAGCCTACGCTGGAATACTGCCTGACTCCACCTCTGGCTACCTATCCACTGCCTATTCACTGCCTACCCTTTGCCTACATGACTTTAGTTTCTTTGCTAGTTTACCACTCAGCCTTAATCTCTTTATGTTTTCAATCTTGATAGACTTTTGAGGAGCAAAATTGAACAAAACCTTATGAACTGTCACAGTGTCATGGCCTCGAATCCCTTCACCTCATGCTCCTCCTTCTTTCCGTTTCTCAGTCTCATCTCATCCTTTAATATGGCTGCAGCTGCCTACTTAGCTAGGCCTTACACTACTCCACTTAAAGTAGGAACATGTCCACCCACCTGTGAGTGGCACCATCCATGAACAGGGCTCACGGTGTAGGCGGAACACGAGACAACACAGAGTCAATGAAAAAGAGGCTAGTGTTCCCCAGGAATACGCTGCTTCTGATGAGCAGAAAGAGACAAACAGTGTTGTCCTAGCATCAAGCTATTCAGGTGGCTGATGGGAGGCCACCAGAGAGAGCCACCGCACAGTAGGAGGAGCACGAGTAGGTGGGACACAGAGGATGGGGACCCACCTCAGGTGAGGCCGAAAGGCAGGGAGTGGAGTAGATGGCACTGATAACTAAACCACACTGGGAGACTTGAGAGAGAAGACTCTTCAGTTGAGTTCTGAAAAGCTAGTGAATGACAGCCACATTGAGAAGCAGAGATGAAGATGAAAGAGAGACAGAGATAGATGCAGAGACAGAGACAGAGATAGAGATAGAGGTAGAGTCTGATACATAAAGGCAGAGGCAGAGATAGAGAGATGGAGACAAAGATAGATAGAGACAAAGTTGTAGGCAGACATAGAGACAGAGACAGACAGTCAATGAAGATAATAAGGAATGTGAACTGTTTTTTATAAACTACTCAGTCTCAGGGATTCGGGTGTAGCAACAGAAAATAGACCTAGACAAACCTAGAAATTCACATATAAAAACTCACACACTAAAGCAGACCTCAGACATTATTTATGGATGTAAAGTGATTGTTGGCTATGACAAGGTATACCACAGAGGTTCCAGAGGGCAGCAATGGATGCAGTTCTGCTTCTTTCACAATGTTGACATTAGCCTAGGTATAACCAGGTTCTGGAGGTCAGCAACATCAAGGCAGTGAGGGATGGGGTGTTGCTGTATTGACAGAGCTACTCGGTTTAAAAGCTTAGGCTCTTCAGTGTCTTGCTGGAGAAGTTCTAGATAAATAAAGCTTCAGGAAAAAAAGGTTTACAAAACCAAGCATCTCAACTGCTGCAGAACAGGGCTATTAATCACAGCATTTGCCAATCAAATCAGTTCAACTACTCAGCACCACTCTGTCAAACTGGCTCTGGAGATGCTGGAGGTGCAGAGAGATGGAGCGAGGTCTGGCTGCTGCTTCAGCCACCCAGGGCAGCATCTGATTCAGGTGGTCTTCACATCCGCCCCTCCAACACACTGGTCCTAATGGAGCCCCCTCATGGGCCTTTGGAGCCGCAGTGCTCTCCCTCATTTGAACCCCCCTCCACACTGGCCAGGCAGGGTGCACTGTTGTTTGCTCTTTGCCACTGAACCTTGTTCCTCTACTCATCTGTGCTTCTTCCACAGTGTGTGTGAGTGACACAGAGCTATGCTATTCCCTGGGGTCCTGCATGAAGAAGAGAGTATTTAATGAGTCCCTCTCAGGGAAGGGGGCTTTAAATAAAATAATGTTGCATTTGTCAGCCTCACCTGCTGATTTACTTCAAATACATCCTGCCGTTATTTACTCTGCCTTCCACAAGCTGCATTTCATTATCTTCAAAGAGAGAATGGGATCCAAAGACTGTGTGCAACAGATGTTCCCATGCTGCCTGACTTCTAGGGTGACCCGGATCAGGGGCTCTTCTCAACGTTGTCCAGATCACAGGGTCAATTAGCCTATAGCACCTGCAAGAGTTTTCCCATCTGTGCACTGGAGGGCATCGCTGACAGGAACCGCCTTCTCCTCAAGGTGGCACGCTTCCCCCCGTTGCTGGCATCCCATCTCTCTCCTCCCTTCTTCCCAGCCATCAAATTTTTACCACCTTCCTTTCTAAAAACAGGCCATCATCTTCCTTTGCTCCACTAATGATCTGCTAGTCCAATCTCAATTACTGTAAAATGGGATACACGGATGCCTCAAATTTTCTTCACAAAAGGAGCTGCACTTGATGGGAAGCAGCCCAATTTCTACAATTATCTCCCTGACAAAAAGCATAGGCAACAACGGTAGCTGTGGGGCCGTGTTTTCCTGAAGCTGTAAATGAGGACGGATGCTCTGACAAAGGAGATCTTGTTTCTGTTGTTTTCTGATTTGTGACTGCATTTATCTGAAGCATCTCACAGAAACATAAAAATGCAATCACTCTTGGCAACTCCCGAGCAACTGAGAAACATGGAGAGCTCTTTTCTCTTCATGAAAAGCTTCTCTCTGTTTCACTGGTCAAAGCCCAAATCATCACACCTCAAATTCTCCTCCACAGAAGCCTCCTTTGACCACGGACCCATGAGTTTCTTTTGTACACCACCTATTTCTGAGAAGACAGCTCGGTATGCATGCCAGCTCCCAAGCTCCCTGCAGGTAGGGGTCGCCAGAACAGCTGCCCTGCTCCTAGAGTTCTCCTTTGACAGGCTGTGGGTACATCCTGAGCACTTGGATAAAAGCTTCTCGGGTGATTCTAGAAAATAACCAAGTTTAGGAAAGGGAATAATGGTTTAAAAGCTCATGTGAACCTCAGGGCCAGTGTGACACTCACTAGCTGGTCAAGTAGGGCAGGGCACATTATTTAATGCACCTGGAACTTGATCTGGTCACTAAAAAATACCAGGACTCAGAATATAGAACATATATTCTCTGTAACAGATGATGTAATCCATATAAAATACATGTTGCATAGCGGGAGGTGCTGATAGGAGGCAGAAAAATCTGCCTCCAAAGAATTCTTACTTTTAATTGGTGTAGAGGAGTTAGAAAATGAAGATGTGGACTTCTGAGCTCATGAGGTTTGGATGAGATAGAATGTTTCAGATGGATACAACCTTAGAGATCCTGAGATTGTGTGAATATATTTTGTTGTAGAAGAGATATCAATCTTTGGGACCAGACGGCAGAGAGTGGTAGAGAGAATAATGACTTCTACAGATGTTCATTCTATAATTTAGGGGATTTGTGAATTTGTTGTGTTAAATGGTAAAAAACGAGTGTTGCTGCCACACTTCCTACACTGCCTTTACCCAAGTAAACTGCCAGCTGCCTGGGTCTGGGCTGGATACCTCACTCAAGCAACAGCTTAGTCCAGCAAGAAAATCTATACAAACTGAACATCTAAGAAGATGTGCATCATCTCTCTTTCAAGAGTTTGAACTCATTGATGATGCTGGTTCGTGGGTAACAGGACCAGCACAGGGCAGAGCCCTGGGGCAGTACAGCAGCAAGCTAGCAGAAGCCAAGAGGTAGAAAGAAAGCACACAATTAGCAGGAGGCCACATTCAGAGAAGTAAAAGCTGAGGCTACCCAATGCGGAGAACAAATGAAGTTCTGTTCGGTGGAACAAGAAAGCAAGTTTAGTCCCCAGAAGGCACCCAGGACCCTTCTGTTAGGAAACCACACTCGTCTCCATGAGGCCAGGCTGCAGGGCTAGACTCCAGAGAAACCCTCCCACCTAGTGGCATACTGCAGGGGATATCTTCTGGTGGGGAGCAGAGGGCTACAACAAGTTACCTAAGCTTCCACTCCAGTACATACACACCTGTTACCAGAACTCTGAAATCACAGCTTCTCTTATCTTGAAGCTCATACAGAGAAAAATCACGAGCATCTCAGCCTTACAGACTTGCTTTTAGACTTCAAACCATGGTTACACCAACTCCCTGATACAAGAGGCCTTTGTGGCCTCTTGACATCTTTGAGCTGTGGGTCTACCTTTGTAAAGCTGACAGACTGGACCTTCCCCATAATGGCTGCCTGGTGGAATAAAGAAGATGACATATGCTGTAAGTGGCCTGGCAGTGGGGGAGGAACGTGGTACACATCATTTGCCTTCCCCTCCTTCCATTTCACTTGCATATAACATTTTGGAATGCAAATGGAACTTTTCCAAAATTTGTTTCCTACACTATATAAATTGGCTACTCAATGTGTGCCTATCAAAAGCAAAGAGGAAACTACCAAAAAAATATTGCCACTGTTAGAAGAAATCTGATACACTGCCATTGCCCAGGACCCTTCCCCTCACGCACAACTCAGTCCTCAACCATGTAAAATGCCTGTTACAGGTACTCTGCCGACCACAGACCCAGAGCATGCCAGGCCACCCAGTGCCACACCTCCAGCTCACCCTTTGCTGTCTCAGCAGGAAATAGATGATAAACTCACATGAAGATTACTCCAGAAGACTTATAAAGAGGTTACTTATTTAAGAGCAGGTGGCTGAAGGAAAACCTCAGAAGGACAGTGCAGATCCCAGGGCTGGAGTAGCAGAACTCTTATTTCCCACAGGCCTGGGGGAGGGACATCCAGAAGTAGGTGAAAGAGGCACTTTAAAAGGAACATGACTTTCAGTGGTAGACAAAAGGCCACCCAGCAGGGAGACAGTCAAAGAGGGAAAGGAAACCACAGATCAGACTCTGTTCCTCCCGCCAGGGCTGAGTGTTCACCCATTCCAATAAGTAGCCAGGAGAATGGCCAGATATGTAGAAAGACAGTTTGACTGAAATAGTCCATACAGGCCAGCCTCTGAGACCCAAGGAAGAAAGGAGAAGAAGGAAAGCAAACGTACTGGAGGGACAAGCAGAAGACAGCTGCTCAAAGACCAAAGTCAAGACCTTAGGAAGAACTTTCCATCATAGCTATATTCTTCAGAAGTTTAACGAACTACCATGACTATGTGTCTCCTTGGGACGGAGCATGAAAAGGACAGTAGATGGTGTAAAGGAAATAGAATAACGTTCCCAAGCACTTCCTGGTGCCATGGTCTGTGCTAAACATTGCCTACTCCTCATGTCATTAAATCTTGGCTTACTTTGGAAGATGTTATCTATCAGCTTTGTTTTGCACCAGGAGAGTCTGAGAGATGGAGCTGGTGGCACATGCAGACCCGGGTCCCATTTCTATGATGGAATCTGGGTATAACTGTCTCCATAAAACCAACCTGCCTTGTATCAGCTGCCATTTTTACCTACCTGCACCTTTCTCCCAGGATGAGCCCGAAGGCCACCCGAGGGCACTGATGGTCACCTATTTCTCTTGCATTTCTTTGGTCCTTGTCCTAATAAGATGCAAGAAAACCCTACAAATATATTAACTGAATAAATGACCCCCCAAATCTTTCAAATCTCTACAATACTATTTTTTCCCAGTTTAAAAATAGCCTGTTTTGCCAAACACTCAGAAACTTCTTTTCTCTCCTAAAGCAGACTGATTTTTTTTTTTACACACATATCATATTGAGATTCACAACTCATCACTCCCACAAAAAATACCCCCAGGCTCCTTGTCTATTCAGGCAAGCACTTGGTAAATTCAGAAAACTGTTCAGATTAATTTCTGCCTTCCAAGTAGCTTTTCCTCATGCAAACTTTGAACAGGAATGTTAAATGTCCTTAAGCACATCCTACAAACTTTCTTAAAGAGGACTCTCTGGCTAAAGTCTTGCTTACTACTAATGAAAGTAATGCAATGATTAAAGATGCAGGCATGGATGCTCTGTCTATTGACAGCTTATTTGTATGTCAGGTCATCTGGGGAGTGTTTCTAAACATCAAGCACCTTCCTGACATTTCATCACTAACTTGTCTTACATTCTCTATAGGGCAGCAAAGATGGCTGGTGTAGGCTCCACGTAGAGGGCGAGACCTGAGACCCAGACACCCACTTCCTCACACTCCACTTCCCCACTCACTGCTCATGTCCATGAACCAAGACAGCAAGTCTTAGAAGAAAAGAACAAAGGAATGAGAAAGAGAATTTAGGGCCCCAGAGGAAGGGACCCCACAGACTGCTATTTGTCTGTGTGCACATGGACACTTTCTGGCTTTCAGGGTTAGTCAAGCACTCTCCCTTTTGTATTCTCACCCCATCTTCAAGGCAACTCGTTTAAGTAGATGCTGTTGGTCTCATTCTACCCTTATCGGAGAAGACATGAGCCGAAGGCTCCTCAGATCTGAAAACCATGTCTTCTGGACTCCAAGATCTTTTTCATACTTTGCAAATAGCACCTGACTCCTGTGTCTGTATTATGTTTCCTTAAAGAGGTTAGCATCTCTGGCAGTAAGCTGAAGACCATGGGGACCACTCCCTAGTCCTCTCACCTCATCCCCACCCAAGAGAGACCACACCTGCTCTCTATTGACCCAATCTCTTCCCATCTGGCCAAGGCTGTGGGGCCACTGACCTGACTAAGCATGTTTGTCTCCTTTCTGAAAGGAACTTCGAACCTTTGATCATTAAAGTTTATAATCTAAATTAGGAAAATTCTTTAGGTATACAAGGATCAAGATCATGATAACTGAATTGGGCTGGGCACACTTTTAATCCCAGCACTGTGGAAGCAGAGGAAGGCTGATCTCAAAGATCCAGGTCAGCCTGGTCTATATAGCAAGTTCCGGGTCAGTTGGGGCTACAGGGAGACCTTGTCTCAAAAGAACCAAAACCCAAATAAAAACAAAAACAAAAATGACCGAATACATACTAAATGGCTTTCAAGAGCCAAACTAGTAAATTAATTACTCCAGATTTTTAATTGTTTTTTTTTTCCTCAAAAAATGAGCTAGTCTTCATTAGCTGACCATTAACTGGCAGTTTCCAGAAAACAGTTAGCCCCACAAATTCCCTTGACATCTGTGTATCTTTAGGCTCCAGCAGTTAATGTCCACTAAGGAAAAGAGAATCTGGGATCCAAAGCTTGAAAAGATCTCCACCCCTCAGGAATTCCAGGGAGAAACACCCACAGAAAATTGAAGTTGAAAAAAAAGGAGATATCAAACAGGCCTTTGAAAAAGCACATGAAAGCTATGAGCCCTTTCCCCAAACTCAAGTCAAGATCTTAAATGGTAAAGTGGTGATTTAAAAAAAATTCAAAAAGGAGACATAAACCCAATATATTTTAGAAGTGGAATTTAAAAATTGTCAGTGTGATATGCAATGGCTTTTCATCTCCTGACTTTTATCCTTCCATTTTGGTGGCGCATAGCTAGAAAATCACAATAAAATAAGAAGTTGCTATGAATAATCACAAGACCTGAGGGCTCAAAAGTACTTTTGTATCAGTATGTTCAAATAAAATTCTCTCAATTCCAGTGAGAAAATACCAAATAGGAGATTTGGTCCCTCGTTGCAAAGACTGAGCACAAAGGGTCTGTTCTAGAAGGGGATGGGCACCACAAGTTCCCATCCTCATAGGTGCAGTGAAGACCAAGTTCAGATCCCACTGCTTGGGCTCCCAGTACAGGGTTGTAAAGCTGGACAGGATGTTAGGGATGACCTAGGTCAATGGCTTAGAGCCTTCACTGAACAGGGGAAAGTCACTTTTAGACACTGACTAGTTTACACAAGCACCCAATCAGTATATTACGAAGAACCATTAGTCCAGTTACCTAGTTCCTGGTCTACCCTGGCCACCACCAGGGTCCAATGGTCCAATAAGTACATTAATTAAAACTTCCATCACAGAATGCATCCTTTGCAATTTCACATTAATAATTTCTAATGTCATTCGCTTTTAATAGGATTCCTGTTCTAAGAACAAGGTATTTTAGAAATATGTTGATAAATGTAAGAAAACCTTTAAGAAAAACTTTAAAAGGCAATCAAACTTCTGCCTAGCCTAGATAAGGAGCCCTTTCTTTGGAAGAAGATTCTCTCCAACACTGCTTCATAGAGTTGCTTCTGGAAAACATCCTTATCACCTCAGGTAAAGAGAGAAAGAGCTCAGGGAAATACTTCAGCATCCTGAAAGCAAACAAAGCCCAGTAACCTGAACAAATTATTTTTTAATATAAAGCTCTAATCTCAGATAAAAAGTGAAATGAAATGAAATTTACAGTACCCATGTTCATCAAGCTGCCGAACCAACTCCTGGAAAGACAGCCACCCCGGCCCTTCAGCAACACCAGCCACCAAAGAAAGAGGAAGGGCAAAGGTCACAGCTGAGATCACAGTGAGGCACTTGGGTTAGTGAGCAGCAGAGGGGTGGAGCAGGGCGCAGGCACATGCAGACAGACAGCTAGGTGTCCACCGAGAACACCATCAGGGCAAAGGACATATAACAAAGACTCTTCTGCTCCAAACACTCCTGTAGACTTCTACAGCCAATGCACCATTTAGAGGACTGAAGATGGGCTACTTGTCATGAGCTGTTTATTCTAGAGTGGAGCTTACATTCTGGAGAAGGGAGAGAGCCAGAAACCGGATAAATAAATCAAATATACACCGTGCTGGATACAGGGCATGTTATGAAAAAAAGAAGGGTGAGGGTTATGTACTTCAACCCAATCCACACAGCACTGGAGCAAAAAGCTTAAGAAGTAGAAGAGCAATGACACAGAGACAGGAAGAGGAAAGAGAAAGACCAAGAAGCCTGAAGCAGAAAAGAGCCAGGTCTCTGGACAGTGAAGCATACTGGGAAGAGGGAGATGTAGAGTAGAACAGGAGGCCAACAAGGTATAGGTCACAGCCAGGCTCTGGCAAATGTGCGGTCCTTGATCTTAAGCAACTCCGTCCTTAGAGTGGGGTTCTCAGCAGTCACTAGCCATGTTATCCCAGAAACAGAAAACTTCAGGAGGCTCCATTTCCGTATTTGAAAGAAAGGAGCAAATGCAGAAAAAAAAGAAAAGGAACAATGCTAACCCCGTCCCCTTAATTATGGCTCTTCCATGCTAACCCCGTTCTGTTAATTATGGCTCTTCCATGCAATGAAGTGATTGCAAAAGTTAAACTTAGCCTGTAGCAAAACTGCACACGTCATTGATAGTTATACTTCAGTGCCACATATAAGGAACTAGGGTACAGAGTGGAAGATCTCATTCAAGAAAGCACAGGTAGTGTTAGAGTGAACATAAATCTCTGTTAACTCTCACAGTCTGTTTTGCCAAGCAGCTGAAGGTCAGTTCCATGGCTGTGACGAGCAGTGTGAGAGTTGGTGAGAGAGCTGGTGGTGGCAGCTGCTGTCCTCCTCTTGATAACAAAGGACAGAGTACAGGGTTCCCCCATCATCAGAGTCAGGGTGGCCCTTGTGGGGACCCACTAAACCCAGGGGGACAAGTCTGAAGCAGCTCTGCTTGTCTAGCTGTCACAAATCCTGATGTCTGGATTATTGAATCTAAGACACATTGGAAACTGAGGTCCAAGCTCAAAAAATCAACGTCTACAGGGAAGGAAGAAAGTAATCCGACATCAGAGTCTCTATAGCTACCACAGTACAATGGGACAGATTCCTGCCTCCCTGAGTAAAGGACAGAAAAATCAATTATGTTGGTTACCTCAAGTTTATGACACTGGACCTTGATCCCAATAAATGAAGATTCAGCTTAACTCATGAGAACAAGCCTCCAGCGTCTGGATGCCCGGTGACCTGGAATGTCCACACCTTTCCAACAGGCTTTGTACCCAAACTAAGGTCATCTGTGGGCTTCTCAGCTGGAGCCAGCTTAACCTGATGTTGACTGGGTCAGTGTTATAGTCATAGGGATGCACCTTCCTCTCAATGTGACAGCACATGGCAGCAAACATGCTAGTGGTGAGAACATGGCAGGGCCGTGCGTAAAGTGAAGTGGTCTTCATTTCTGGCTAAAAATGTTAATATTGGTAGGAAAAACATATGTAAAACACCTGGTCCACAATTTTCCCTCTCTACAAAAATAAAGGGGACCAATATTTACATGTCCTTGCTCCATCTGTGATCACATCTGATTTCCCTCAAGAATTCCCCAACCCGGATTACTGGGAAGCTCAAAAATTAGAATCCAGAGCCAAGAGAGAGTTTATGAACTGTGACTTTCATCTCACCACCAAGGAGAGTAAGGTCCAATCAGGGGACAGGAAACTTTTTATCTAAGCAGATGATTCCTGTAATAACTCAGAAGCCTTTTTTGATAACGAACTTGGTCAAGGGTGGTATGGCCTCAAAGGCACATGCTATATGCATGCTATAGGGAGCATACCAGGACACACACCAATGCACTCAGGATCAATTTAGTTGTTGTGATACCCAGAATCAGACCAAGGCTTTATTACATCTCTATCTCACACAGGCAACTGGAGGAAACACCCTGTGTGCTGAATGGAACACAGCCCCACTGCTCTGTGCACCTGTGCAGAGAAATGAAAGCCAGAACTAGCTCCTCGTTTGCTGAAGTGGCTGCTGGGAGCCATGCGGTATACAAACTCCAACACGGTGGCTTCCCACCTGTCTCTTTACTTGTTCACTATCTGAGGGTTCCAAAAGGTCGGTTCCACACTCAGCTGAACCAAGCTGTCCACTCTAACAAGGCCTGAGCTAGCAGAGTCGGACTCCGATGGCACCCACTCTCATTTAGGGCCCTGTATTTGCTTGGTAGTCCAGGGTGAGGCCTTCTGAAAAGATGGTTTTGTGCATCTCTGTTTGTCATTACTTGGAGCAGATGGGGTGCTAAAATTAAGAATGTGGTGCCCAGTTTTTAGACACTTGCTGTTTTTCTGGAAATGATACTCAGTGTAAGTATGGGGTAAAGCCAACTGAGAGCCATGCCTGACGGTGCAGTGGGGCAAGCGATGGAGGTCTGGAATGGTGTCAGTCACCTGTGGACAGCTCTGAATAGCCATAACTCCACTGTGCCTCACAGAGCTTCTGCGTTGCAACTGCTGATCCCCCACGCTTCCTCCACCCTACAGAATATTAGAAACGACACTTTATAACGGTGCAGGTATGATGACAAACATTCTCTAACCCTAAGAGTTTATTACGTCCTTCTGATTTTAAAGGAAAGTAAAACATTTTTTGTTCAGAGCCTAAAATTATTATGAAACTTCAGCATCACACCTGCTGTGCTAAAAGGGTAAGTCAACCCTTCTCTGAGCCAGCTTCCCTTAACTGAAAAATGGATGGATGGCACCTACTACTCCAGATGTCAAGAGCATCAGCAGTCTAATACACAAGTCTGCCACCACCTACCTGGTATCCAGCAATGCTCAATCAGTGGTTGTTAGGATATCATTATTTCAGGAATCAGAAATAAAATTGTCACTCTGTAGACATGTTCATATCCCTTTTCCCAATTCCTATGTCACTAGCTGATCTTCAATATGCAGGGACTTGGAGTTGGAGTGGGAGAAGAGGAAAGAGAGGCAAGGAGGGAGGGGTGGTCCATGAGTGACTAGCTCTGGAAACATTTCACAATCTAGTGGTTCCTGGAGTCTTGAACATCTATAATGAATATTAATATTTAAAAGCTTTGAAATGTTCATTATTAAAGAAACTTGTTTTTACTTTTACGGCCAGAAATTCCATAACTGGCTTAATCACTGCTTTTCTAGGCATAACCACAGAGACCCTATCCTATCTAAGGAACGCCCACACCACCTTCTTTCTGCTGTAGGGTCTTTGCAGCTCTCCTTCTTCTTATCAGTCTTCCATTCAAACATCACAGGACAGAATAGCCCCCCACTCTCCCTTCTACCAGATACTCCCACATTTGGACCTTGTTTGTTGTGCAGTCTGTCTTTGTCCACTGCTCCTCACTCCAGCTACCACAGTGAAAACAGCATCTTCTGAGGGCATCCCTCAGCAGAGTGTGCTGAACACACCTCAGGTGGGTGTGCTAAATAGGTAGGGAGTGGAATGTGTGAGCAGTGGGTAGAAAGCCTGACTATTATGTTATCTTTAGGAAATACCTTAAATCTCGTGGACTTCAGTTCTCCTATTTATGCAGAGGAACTTTAAAACTGCTTGTGATTTTAAGTAGAAATCATTAAGACAGCAATTATTAGCTATCTACTATGTGGGGAAGGGCTTTTTCTGGGGTTGTTTAGCATAATCATTCAAACAACACTGAGAGATTGACTACTCTCTCCATTTAAAGATAAGAAAATTATAGAAAGAAGGCTGAACTCCTTCTGAGCAGGTGATGGCACCTACTACCCAGTCCTAAGTGTGGTCTCCACATCCTCAGTCTACAAGGCAAAAGGAAATGCTATGCTAGTTTTGACTGTTGCAAAAGAAATATGACTTCAAAAGGAAGAGGAAAGGGACTAGGTGAGCTACTTTGCACATAATTCAGTTTACTGCAGATCTTCCATACCTGAGAAATGAGTGCTCCCTGAGTCAGTGGATTTAAAGCAGCCAAACCTTAGACCTTTACAAATGTCTTCTATTTTTTAATGAAATCTTTTGCATTTTATTTGCAGCCCTTGTTCTAAATCAGCCTACACTTGACAACCAGGCGCCATCCACCTTCCTGCTCACGTAAAGAGTTTATTTTCTCTTGGAGAGCAATTACCGGACAACCGCCAGGCTGCAGAAACTGTTTCTCCAGCAGCAGCATCTGTCTCGTTGGCAGCTCCTCGGGCAGTTTTATTGGCAGTACTAAAATGGCCAGAGGGTCAGTCAGAGCTCAGCTGCCCACAAACTCTCAGGCGGTCTTCAAGCTTCTGCCCAAACATTTCATGGACAAGAAAACAGGCCTAGACCCACCTTACAAGCTGAAGGTAGGCCAAACCCAACTCCAGCGCAATCAGAAACATTTAGATAGATCTTGATTCCTGTTGTGAGCCAAACATTCCTAGCATGCTCTTTGCTAAACAAACTGACTGTAACAGAAATCTACCCAGGGCGAGGTGATGTCCAGATAGTTAATATACACTGTGGTAGTCACCCTCCAAACTGGCATGCGGTGAAGTGATCTCCCCAGTTAACATCCAATGACAGAGCATGGCAAAAGTGATGAGCTGGTTCTCAACAAATTCACCTCATAAAGGCAAGATTAGGGATCTGGAGAGACTGACTTCAAGACTGACATATGACAGATAAAGACTAGAAACCCATGTAACAGTCATGTGATCAAAACAGCCTGTAGAAGTACCAACCTGAGAGAAACTGGTACCATGCAAAAGCTCTATAAAGGGTCCTGCACTCATCCGCAGTGCTAGTATGCCTTCCCTAACCTACCAGCCTAGTCCCATTCTCTAGAGTAGTCTTCCTTTCTTAATAAGCTGACTTTATCACTAACCATCTGTCCTTAGCACAACTCTTTGTCCTGGGACATAGGAGTCCAGAAATTCTGCTTGTTCCCCTGGTACTCTGACCCTGCGACCTCTTGTTTTCTCATCTGCTTATGCTCAAAGAAGCATCTTGTCAGATGCCATCTTGTCAGCTGTCTTATGGAGAAGTTCACATGGCAAGAAGATGAAGGAGGCCTCTAACTAAAGTCTTAAGAAGCACCGAGGCCCTCCTTACAGCACAGGGTGCTCCAGGAGCTAGAAACACAGCTGGTCTAGGTGAGTCTGTGAACTACACTAGCCATACATAGACAGTGTATAGACTGCAGCCCAGCGAGATGCCCTGAGCAAAGGGGTACACTATGCTGATCCCTGAGACCATGGTACAGTGCTGGTAATTTTGAGGAATTATGTTTTGAGTAATTTGATAAGTAGTAATAATTAGTGAATGTGTATTCAAAACAGAAAAAATTTTTGAGATAGGGTCTCACTATGTATGCCTGGCTAGCCTAGAGCTTGCTGTGGAGACCTTGGTCCCACAGAGTTCTGCCTACCTCTCTGCCTCCCAAGTGCTGGTACTAAGGATATCACTTTTCATAAATAGCCGTACCCTCAAATATATTCTTGTAATTATGTTAAATAGAATTGTCTTTTCAGGTCTGCTGAAATGTCACCTTCCTGGACCTATTCTACTAATCGTATTTAAAAATGGCAACTCAGTTCAATCCTAGTCCTGTATCATGTGTCATTCCTGAGTCAGTGGTATCTATACCACATGGGAGCTTATTGGAAATGAAACCTCAGAGACTATTCCAGATCTACTGAGTCACAATCTGTCCATTAGGAAAATCCCCAGGTGATTGGCAGGCACATTGTATGTTTGAGAAGTAACGTTCTAACATCCAATAAAATATCTTTAAAATTTTATTTTTCTGTATACTCTACCCCAATGAAAAGTGAGATGTAGGACTGGGAGATGGCTCATGGCTACAGTGTTTGCCACTCAAGTATGAGGACCAGACTTTGGACACCCAGTACCCACTTAAATGTCCAGTGGATATGGCAATTCACTTGTAAATCCAGGATTTGGAAGCCTCAGAACACACTAGCTACACCAGATGTAATGGCAAGCTCTGTGTTCAATTGAGAGGACTGGCTTCAATAGATAAGGTGGAGAAGGATTGAGGAGGACTCCAGATATCAACCTTGGGCTTCCATATGCATATGTACGTGTCTGCACATGCACCCACACATACGCATACACCCATATACATACGAATATGCATCTACACATATGAACACAAACATACACATTGGAGAAAGGGTAGAAATGTGAGATATGGAAGATAATGTTAACTCAGATTTCTACCATTTGAGGGTACTTTGTCTGCTTTTGTAAAGATAAACACAGAAGGAAGAAACAGGCAGGGACTATGCTTTCAGAAGTCTCAGCATCAAATCCCCTTTGACCTAAGCTCCTTTAAGTGGACTTTCTATCCCCTACTGCCAGGAGTATTTCTAAGCAGTTTGATCAGAGCTATCAACTCTTATTGTGTTCTTGCATTTTGTCTTGAGAAAAGGCCTGCTGCAATCTCTCTCCTAGCTGACACTCAAGTGTCCCAGCGAGGACTTTGGTTGAGACAAAATCATTTGCATACTCTTAGACCAATAAAATGTATCTAAGAGGGTAGAACTCAGTGGTAGCTCTAGGCAATCACACAGTTTAGACGATAAAGGCATCTTCGGAAGAGAAAAATGGGTTATTTTATGGTTATATTTCTGAAAGAAGAGTTGAGGGAACTGTGTCAGGTGTTTTGCCTTTTACAGCTTTCTGCGGTTGAAGTAGGGTTCTCCATTCAAATACCCCAAAGTCTCCAGAGCCACTGTTTACCTCCAAGAGCCTACGCAGCCAAGCAAGAACCAGATCAAGGCTGCTTCTTCTTGTGATCTTGGAATCCATTTGATTCCCAAAGGAGAGATAACGACATCACCTTTTCATGAATCTTAGCGTATTCCTCCCTTCTCCTTCGAGAAAATAATCGTGGATCACTTTAATTTGCTATGATAAATGCACTGCAATGTTTTCAACCTTTGATTTACTACTGAATTTGCAATAATAATAAAATAAAGTGAATGTTCACATGGTTCCCCAGCCTCTGAATTGGGACAGAGAACATGGGCTGAGGCTTGTGCTTGCTGTGCCATGTTTTGCTGTTGTGTATGTTTGACAGGCACACACACCACAGTTCTACCCCGCAGGGTGGCACAATTTGCCAAGATCATGTATAAAAACAGAGCTTACAGCTCCCACCTGCATGAAGCCTCATGTCCACTTGCTTTGCCTTTGTCCCATATCTCCCTCCTCAGACCCTCTAACAACTGTGAGCCAGGGGCCTCCATGTCATTAGCATCGGAGGTCCCCACCTGTCTCTCCATCTGGGAAACTCTCAGGGGCAGTGACAGATCTTATGGAATCACCTTGTCTTTTTAGAAGTGTTGCAAGGCCCCAGGGCTACTGCTAATTACTAGACCTGTTACTACTGTGTGTGCTGCTCCCCCTCCCTGGGAACAGCTTGCTTGGAAGTCAGGGGGGAGCTACTGAGATGAGCATCTTTATCCTGGCTGAACACATGGTCTGCCTCCCAAAAGAATGCATTGGTACCCTGCAGCTGAGGACTGGGGGAGGGCAGACTGGGGTCAGAGTCAGCAGCTGCGAACAAGAGCAATTGGCTGCCTCTTTCGTGACGGTTTTTCTGCTCGCATATTTGGAATGTGGGCACTTGCTCTGCATTAGTCACCGATGAATGGTGCCTGTATAGGGAAAGGCATCTTGAAGATCACTGAAGCCCTCCTCAATGTCTGCTCTTTCTCTTCTTCCCAGATACAGGTCCCTCCTGACTCAGGTAGTTTGTGTGGCCTCTCATACAGCATATAAACTCTTTCATTCACTGGTCACTGACTTAAGCAAAGCTGTTGTGCTTACACTGCCTTTTCTCCTTGCCCACCTCCCTTAGAGATGCTGAGAAAAGCCACATACTTGCTTTCTTGGCCTCCCTTCTGGCTGGAAGTGGCAATAAGATCCAGTTCTGGCAGAGAGAGAATAAGCAAGGGGGTGGGTAGGTGTTGTGCTATAGGAGTCCCTTCTGGGAAATATTTCTCCATCCTCTGTTTAAAACAAATAGTAAACAAACAAGGAATGTTCCATCTTGCCATCCTTGATGCATTAACTTCTTTCTGTCTTCTGGTATTTGGTCTGTGGCAGCAATTCTGGGATTAGGAGGCAGTTCATCTAAGGCTGACACAGAGCTGGGAAAGAACCTGAGCCTCTGATAACATCTTTGAACTGCTATCCTCATCTTGGGATCACCCACCTCTGCCTCTGTTGTATCCAATAATAAAATGGCTGTACCCTTAAGTCACTGCTTGGTTTTGTATCACTAACAATCTCATATTCCTCTGCAAGTTTCCTATTCACCTTAGTACTTCTTAATTTCTATAAAGTCTACAGAGCCATTAATGAAAACAGATCTTTTCATTATAAAAATGAATACCACCAAAGAACAATAGAGATGTCCTAAAAACCTCTCCTGGTGTATCTTGTCATTCATGAATCTCTTGCTTATAGAGACACCTGTCTATAGATTATGTTCAAATACTGTGATTATATATTATATAATCAACCCATGTATGGCATGTAATAAGGACATCAAGTTGCTTTCTCTGTACACAAGCACACACAGAGAGAGAGAGAGAGAGAGAGGCAGAGAGAATCATCATTATCAGAATGTGTTGAAAGTATACTGTGTTGAAGGCACTGCTCTGAGTATACCAGACATATGACCTCCTTTAATCTCAAATCACTATGACGTAGGTTTTGCTCTATCTTGACAATAAAAGAATACCAAAACTTGCAGAGACGGTAGGTTTCTGCACATCACAAGTCTCATAAATGGTGAAGTTTAAAATTAAGCCCAGTCCTTCCAATTTCTACTTTGTGCTGACTCTATTCAGTATTATATAATAAGCATCAAAGTAAAAAAGTGGATGAATACAGCCTTAAAACCACAATAAAACTGACTGGTATATTAGGCTAAAACATCTAATGGTTATCAGAGGTGCTGTGAGTTGAATCAAGTTGTGTAACTTGATTCGAATACAGTAGAAAAGCAAATGACCATAGCCAACTATTTCAAGTGTGGCACTTTAGGGTTCAGTTAGACTTAATGGATAATCTGTACAAAAATGCCAGCTAAGCACCTATCACATACCAGCCACTGGCTTAAGCATCTTATATAGAAGACACTATAGCAGCATTGTGATGAAAGCTTTCGTGAATTACTTTATTTATGATAAAACTATGTGGGGATGCTATGTCTCCGTCTCTAGACGATCAAGCTGAAGTACATACAGGAAATACATGGAGGACACACAGCTCCTCAGCAACCGTGCGGGTATCACACAGGAAGTGCGCTTACTTTCAGCAACTGCATCATGGCTCCGATTTCAGCCTCAATTTTGCATAGTTTTAATGAGGATAAAACATTTCCAGAAGTACTCACACTCCTCTGCACATAAAACCCTTATTCCAGGGCTGCAAAGACAGCTCAGAGGACAAGAACACTTGTTCTGCAAGCATGAGGGCCTGAGTTGGAAACCCAAAGCCACATAAAAAAGCCAGGCATGGCTGCAGGTTCCTGCAACCACAGAATGTGGAGGTGGAGTCAGGCTTATCTCAAGGCTCTCTCTTAGACAGCCTAGCAAACCTAGCTGCAACAGTGAACGTCCTGTTCAATGAGAGACCATGACTTAAGGCAATAAGGCAGGCAGCTATGGGGAGGGAACCCAGCATCCTGCTCTCACCTTTGCACGGGCAAGCAGGGGCACGTGAACACACACACAGACACAAACACACACACAAGAAAAACAGCAAGCCCCCCATCTTCCAATATGAAATAGCAGCTTATTCTTTCGTCCTCAGAGAGCAAGAGTCAGAGCTGTGTGTTCTGGGGATTTGAGTGTCCAAAGGACAGTCCCGGCCTCTGCAGTCACTACCTTGGGACTCTCATCAACACAGTAGCAAGCTTCTATGTTAGAGAACCCTAGGCACTGCTGTAAGCACATTATGCATGCAATCTTAGTTAACATCAAAACCTGTGAGACAGTGTTTCTATCTCCACTTTATGCAAAAGAGACCAAGGCTTACAGAGACTCAGTAACTCACTAAACGTGTCATATTCCTTGTTCCTCCAAAAACAGCTCACACCCTAGTCCTTAGCTGACAGGACTAAGGAGACAAAAATCTGCCTCTGCTACCCAGCCCCTCTCTCCCATCCCTTTGGGGTACCTTTTACATGTGGCTTATCAATAGGTCACATCAAATTCAGTATGTGAATATACTTGAAATCTACCATGGAGTTTCTGCGATGGACAGGTCCATTAAAAGCAGATGGAATAATTAAAAAGAAGCACATTTTGAGTCAGAAAACCAAGAGTTCAAATTTTAGCCCTGAACCCCTTTCATCTATACAAGGGAGTGAAAAAGCCTATCTTATTAGGGATTTAACAGGTGGAAGGCAGTAACAGACACAAACTTGCCTGATGTGGTACCTGGCAATTTCATCTACATGGAGTATATAGCCATCACATTTACTACTGTTATCATCAACGAAATTCTGCTCTTCTATCAAATGCAGGAATCTTTCCACAATACCCACAACAGATGGCTATCCAGGCTCTGCTAGAACATTTCCAAAGATAGAGAGCTCGTTCGCTCTCACCATCTCCCCAGGCAGCCGGTTCTATTATTGGACAGCTCTCCCTGGCACAAAGTCCTTCCTATACTGAGCCAAAGCCTGCCTCCATGAATGCTACTGGCCCCAGTACTGTCCGGTGGAGCAGCACAGCTCTGCCCCACTCTTTGCACACATTGGTCTCCATTCTGAAATCAGCAATTATGTCCTTGCTACACGCTCTCTGCGCCTGGTATTCGCATCCATATGCCCCACTTCCCAAGGTGTAATTTGTACATCGCCCATGACACTATGTCTTCAATGTGCGGTTCCCACGAGGGACACAGCAGTCCAGTACCCAGTCTTACTTTCATTAGTCCACTTGATAATCAGATTGTGATAAAGCAGTCGTATAAGCTGTGTTGTCTAGGGCTCAAAGTGAGGAGAATGTAGGTCCTCTTCTCCTATTAAATGAGATCAAGCTATGTCTTCTCTCTCATCCTATCCCTGCGCAGTATGGGCACAAACAGCCTCGTTTATCCCTTCAACTTTTACTTCAGCCAATTAAGAAATTTCTGAATCATGCTTCCGCCATTTATGTAACTCTGTTCTTCAAACTATTCACCATGTTTTTCTACGAATGTGTTTGCATGCCACCATCCAAATCAGCGTTCAAGGCATCCATGTTGGTTCGTGTCCATGTAGCGATTGATACGTTATTAAAGTCTCAAGATACAAGACTACAGAAATGTTTCAGAGGAAACATAAGCAAAAATGACAAGAGCACAAGTTGGGTGCCACGGCTGGAGCAGCACCAAGCACGTGGCCCCCAGGGCAGCTCAGTCAGCTCCGCACCAGCACTGTCTGAACAGCTGGAACTATTCCAGCAGCACCTCTGTGGGGGACGCAAGGGTCAGGAACATAAAAGCCCTCAGGTGTCTCCAAAGCACCATCAGCCTGGTGTTCCTCCGGCTTCACACACACGCTTTCGCATGCTGACCCTGCTGGCTGAGTGGCGTCACACTTGAGGCCTACCTCGCTTCCAGGCGCTACTAACGCTGCTGGGACACAGGCTAAGTAGGCAGGGCATGGGCTTTATCGCCTAATTCTCTAAATTTTCTCTGCAGTCTCATCTCCCTATACATTGCTACAGGAACCCTTTATCTTACCGACTGAAATAATAAATACAATGCTGGCTTATGATGGAGGTTCTCAGAGACAAGAGGAGGCTCTGACGAGATGGAGCAAGGAAGGCTGTCTCAAAACAGGTTATGATTTCATGGTGAACAGAAAAACTGTTCTAGACCTGGGAGACGAGTAAGCACAAAAGAGAAGATGAAGACAAAATCAAAACAGCACATTCGGAATGAATTCCAAATCTTCTGCAGATGTCACCCCTCACTGAACATTAGTCCCATGTAAATTGGTATTTTTCCCTTTCAAGCTGGATGTATAAGTCAGGCACTTAAACCACATCACCAGAACCAAACTCTGACCTCCCGAAGAGTAGAATCAGATTTAACCATGAAATAAAACCTTAGGACCTAGCAGCGTGCAGTTCACTGCAGATTTCACTGTATATATGCTCAGAGGATGATTAAGAACCACATTTTTTAAAGTAAATTTTTCAATTCCAACACTTTTTTTGAAGCACAGATAGGTAAAATGAGTTGCAGTTAGCTCCTAAGATGTTGAAAGCATATAAACTACTGAGGTTGGATAGACAATTGCGACTGAGAGTAATCAGAAATGAGGACCATCTGGAGAGCAGTGTCAGGCAGTGTAGACGTGAAGTTGATGGCCATTCGTATTTGCGAAATGGGTGGCGGCCTTCTCTGTAATTTCAGAGCAACACAGCCCCAGCCTGTTCCAGTGACTGGCAGGGAGGGGAGAAAGTTACACGTGTTTGGGGCAAATGAAACTGCAAAGGGGCAGAGGGAGAAAACTCAGCCTAATTCAATCAGACATTATAGTCAGACCTGGTTAATATGAAACAATTAATAAAATCATTTTTATGCAGATTAGAACATTTCAAATTAACAGGTCAATAACGTTCAGATGTTGTGAATATGGGCTCCACCCAAGCCAGGGCTCCACCCGAGCCAGGTGAACCCTTAAGTGAACCAATCTAAACTTTATTACAGAGGAGGACTCAGATTCTCCAGAATTCACACTCTACTCAATTTGAAGTTAATCGTTCACATTTTTCTCTTATCTACCAGATATCCTCATTTAAGACAGACCTGCTAGGCTTTCTCTTATGACAAAAGACAAGGAGGCTATGAATTATTCATTAGCAGCAAAGGTATCATTCTATCTGTTTATTTTCTAATTACGTGAAGTCAGATTAAAAAAAAAAAAGCAGTCAATAAAACCAAGAGCTTTTCCCCTATTGTATGGAATTAAAAGGAGACAGTGTTAATGTGGGTCTTGGAATCTACAAAGAAACATTCAATTAGCAGTATATATTGAAGAGAGGAACGCAAAGGAACAAACAGGACACACTGCAGAGCCCGCGTGTGGCTGCTCTGAGGGTCCTCCCCAGCTGGTCTCCCTGCCTTCCCTCCCTCCCCACCGTGAGCCACCTCCCTCCTCAGCAGCCCAGCACGCCTAGCACCTTCACTGTAGGAGCTGGCTTCCCTCCTAGGAATCCAGTCACATGTGTACAGCTGTGTTCGTTGCTGCTCCTATTTTCCTGAGATGGTTCTAGTGCCAGGGTGGAGGTCTTTGTCTTTTGTATATCCAGTGCCCTGTGCAGAGCAGGTGGTCAAAAGACTACGCCATTCCCAGAGGTCTCCCGTCATGGGCTACAGGATCCTGCCCAACTCAGTCTCTCCTTGCTTTTTCTCTGTTATTCCCAACAAAGTGCCTCTGACACCTGTGTTTCACTTCCAAGTTCCTCCCTAGCAAGCACGGGGCAGAAGGCAGACAGACAAGAGGAGGGTTCCACCTGGATACAACCTTCCTGAATTCCTGACAAATCAAACATTCTTCTGGTCTCTGACCCTGAGTCCATGCTGCTGTTGGAAGGTCAGGCTGCTCTATGAACATGTATCCTCCACAGACACAGAGCAGAAAACTTGACAGGGGTCAACCTTAAGCCTTGCTTCATTGAGCGACTCGGTTTTTACTTCGGAGCTTTGTTTTTCTACCTGAAAAAGGTGTAACATCCAACTTACCCCTAGGCTTAAGGTGAGGACTAAATGCACCATAAACTGCATTTTGCCCAAGGATAAACCATATATACTCTGGTGTTTGGGTAATAAATCAAGGGTACACTAGCTTAGTACCTTTGAGATATTTAAAACCAAGTTCCAGGGCCATGTTTAAAATAGGACTCTCCACCTAGGAGGACAAGTGAAATAGGTCTAAAAGCAGGTGTTCCTTGGCATTGGCTGGCTGTTGCTACCCACGATGGGTGTGGCATCCTGCAGGGTGACATTTCTCACAGCTGCCACCAAACTGGCAGCACATAGCACAGACACCCAGTTTTGGAAAAATGGGTGAGTTTACAGGTTTTCTGGGTCACATCAAGGAAATTATGGGTAAAATTCAAAACCAAGCTCTGAAGAAGAGAACGGCTCAGGCTGATCCTGTATCTAACATCTGGGCAAAGGCCAAGAAGTCACCAAGTTTCCCTCTAGCTGGCCAGATTCAATCAGTGGGTGAACAGCAACCTGAGGCAAGTCATCATTAGGAACTTCTGAAACTTCACATGGCCCCATAAAAGAATGCCACAAGGGTGAGACAGGGGCAAGAGGAGTCCTCCTGGGCCTGGGCGGCAGGTACGGGGTCCCCAGATCCTCAGACTAGCAGCTCCACCCATTCACACTGCATGTCATAGCGGTCAAGTGCTGCATTCATATAATATATTCAAATGTATACAAATTCAAATTCAAATTGTGTTCTTAGTTAAGTTTTTACAAATGTTCCGAAGATCCAGGCTGTGAGATATCAGGATGTAACAAAACAAATCACTGCAAAAAGCCGTGATTCGCTGCCAGTTCTTTCAACTGCTGGTCTACTAATCTCTCCCGATCATTGAGTTCTGAATCTAGGCATTCAACCAACCAGTGATCAAAAAACACAAAACATCAACAAAACACCAACTGGGTCTGCACTAAACATGTTCAGGCCTGCCTTTCTTGTTATTATCACCCAAATAATAGAGTATTACAACAACTATTTACATAGCACTTACATGGTTCAAGGCATAATTAAACCTATAGTTGATTTAACATATACAGGACAATATATTCGTGGTTCTTTGCAAATACTATACTACTTTTATAGAAGGGGGTTAGGTAACCAAGGATTTGGGTATCCATGTATACCCAGAACCAATCCCCTGAAGGTGCCAAAGGATGAGAATATCACCAGATTCCACACTGAATAGTCAAGACAGGATTCTTGTTCCCTACACAGTTTTAAAATTAATAGGAGCTGAATCTGGTGGTGCACACCTTTAGTCCCAGCACTCAGGAGGCAGAGGCAAGTAGATCTACCTCTTTGAGTTTGAGGTCAGCCTGTTCTACACAGTGATTCTCAGGCCAGCCAGAGCTACATAGTGAGATCGTGTCTCAAAAAACTAAAATAAAATAATGGTGACAAAACTTTAAAACTGACACCTCCCTGGAATAATGCCTACTATGAGGTGTGGGAGATGAAATATGTCCAAAAATTACTTTAAAAACTGAAGGCTGAAGGCTGGAGGTGTAGCTCATCTGGCAGAGTGCTTTTGCATGCATAAGACTCTAGGTTCAATCTTTGGCACTACAAAAACATAGAATTTTCATTTCCCTAATTATTAACGATGTTGACCCCAAGCAGACAAAAACCCAGCATGGCACTGGGAAAATGGGTGGCAGACCCCAACCTTTGCTTAAGAAATATTAGCAACTGATTACTGCTGGGTGAGGATGAGCTGGTCTTCCTAAAGCGAGGGACTCTGAGTAGACTGACTAGATCTCAGTAGATGAACCTGCACCGAGGTCACTTGAGGATACTAACTTGACACAACAGATCTTAACACAGATGAGAGAATGTATGGACTCCAGTTGTGGGGTTGGGGAGGAGGGTGCCAGTGGAGAAAGGGGGAGAAAGTGTACAAAGATGGTTAAGACTGATTGAGATGTTTTATATGAAACACACAATGATTCGATAAAAAGATACTTGAAAAAAATGAATCACTGGATAGATTCTAGTTATACAAATCTGAGAAGTTTTAAAAAGTGCTAAATTGCTGGCATAAAATGAAGGAAAAATATTCACATTCACAACAGTTCTAGAAACCAATTAAACCTACCAAATTGGGAAATTTCTGTCATCATACAGAAGGTAGGTAAGCCCACCTTTCTGTAACTTGTCCTCAACTGTCCAAACACAGCCAAAAACGATGGTCTCTAAGAGTGGCCAGAGTCAGCAAGGAGAGGAAGATTCTGCTTGAGAGATCTGGCTTAGCAGGCCAGTGAATTCCAAGATGCATGTGAACTGAGTCCTGTGGGAAGTGAATCTAGCAGCTGGCCTTCCATGCGGCTTTGAGAACAGCCCACTGGATGGGTTTGCTGCCATGGGTATTATGCCACAGTGCTACAGCTCTTGGTTACAATTGGGGGACTGACATGCTTCTACAGGTCTTTCACATTGCGGCTGATTTCTGAGGGGGGCCTCTCCCTTCCAAGGCCTGCCTTTCTGCCCTTTGCATATTGAAAACTGCTATTTTAATTGCAAAGCCTGGACTATCTGTCTCTTGAAACCTTTCTTCAGTGTCATTGGCAGTTCGACTTTTTGTTATGCTTCGATTTAGCTGGACTATTTGCGCATCACGTGCATTAATTCCAAAGAGTTTGTGATTTGTCTCTTTCCCAAAGAAAAGCACAAAAGCATCAATATATACACATACTTCTCCATTCACAAGTTGGTTCCCTTGCTCAAAGACATAACAGTGAAAGAAGGTTCATAGTGTTCACCGCTAAATCTTGTGAGTAGTGAAAAATCTACCACTAAATAATCTGGAAGAGGTCAATCAATAAAAATAACAAAAAAATAGATGGCATTACATTAGGTCAAAATATAATATATGATATTCATTAGCGTCTCAAGTCATACTGCTTGAGTTAAACCATGCCTCTCATGTACATTTCTGTGTTAATTCAAAAGGCTATAGCAGTCACCTAGGGAGTATCTTTAATGTTTTTGCACCCTCCTTGTACTGGTGTTTATGGAAGGGTCAATGGGGCGGTACAGACCATATTGAGGAAGGCAGTTGAGTGACAGCTGAAACCCTGAACTACAATCAAGTCATCTGTTCCATGTAAGCAACCTGAAGAGCTCCGCTCCAGCTAATCAGCCTGGCTGAGGAAGTACTGACAAGCTGCTGGAATGACCTGAGGAGGTGAAGGAAGGGAGTTCCTTGTTCTCAGTCAACAAGCGAAGGAGTAAATAGAGAAGTCCATCCCAGCTCTTGGGATTTGCACTGCACTTGGTTCTGAAGTGTTCTCCGATACTGTTTCATTTGACTGGGTAGAACGGTGCCTATGTGCACATTACTCAGGATCCTGGAAGCAGCAGAGAGTAGAAGACATTTGGGCTACCTGGTCAGTCCATCCACATCTGCATCCTTACTGTAAGGCTTATTTGCCAGATATCCCTGGGCAACTTGCAACTTGTCTTACCGAGTCTCAGTTTCCTCATCTACAAAAGGTAGAGTGTGACAATCAACCCACATTCAGTGAGACAATATCCACACAGCATCACATCGAGTTTGGAACCCGGCACAGAGACAGTTAACAAAAGTCAGCCTTTCTCCATGTTTCTGTCTGGCAGATAAGAAAATGCAGTGCCAATAAGATGCACTTCTTGGGAGCCAGGGGCAGTTCCTGGCTTAAGGGAGGCAGTCGGAGAATCCCACTTCTGGCTGGCTGGTCCTCACTGCACAACACTTTCCTGTCTGAGATGCTTATGGTTCCAATAAGTTGTGCATTGCCCCAGTGCCACTTTGTAGCCCCTGAGCATATGCTTTTTCCACTGCCAGGAACACCCTTCATTCTCTTCTCAACAAGCATGTCTAGACTCCTTGGAGCCATCTGAGGAGTGTCATCTCACCCTTACTCAGTCCCTTCCCCTTCCTTCCCTCCTCCAGGTCACCCCCACAGAGCCCAGATCACTCTCTCCCTCTGCTCCCAGTGCCCTTGCCCATCACAGGTCTTCTTTACTTTGTGCACTGTGGCTGATGACCATGTCTGACAGAGGATCCTATAGAAAGTGAAGGCTGCAGAGTACTCTGTTTGACTCCCTGTAGCCATAAATGCCAGAAAGAAATCCCTCGTGACAAGACCCACAGTGAGAGGAAGGCAGGAGCAACTCCCTTCAGCTCATGCCAGAGACTAGGACTGTCTGCTTTCATCCTCCTAACGGCCCAAGAACACGGCTCTACTGCTGTTGTGCGAATGAAAGAGGATCAGAATTTTCTCAGACCCCCAAGCCTCACACAACAGAAAGCACCTCAGCACCATGAGCATCAGCTCAGAACCACTGAGGGGATGGAAAACCTCATTTTACCATGTACAAACTGCGGAGGGGTACAACAGAAAGCACCTCAGCACCATGAGCATCAGCTCAGAACCACTGAGGGGATGGAAAACCTCATTTTACCATGTACAAACTGCGGAGGGGTACAAATACTATGGACTAACTCAACCAGAGCTCCACCTAACACCCTTTGCCTACTATGGAGACTAGAAAACAAAATACCAGAATCTAGCTGCCCGCTTCCCTAAGGTTGGCCTGTGCCCAGCTGCAGGCAAAGCAGGTAAGGATCCCCAAGAAAGGCTCTCTTCCTCAGAAGACAGTCTCACAAACTGAAGCCTTCTTCCCTCCCAACAATTGTTCTTTTGACTTTGCTTCTTCCTTCCTAACTCGGCAATAAGAGGAGAAAACTGGAGCTCCAGGGGCTACATTCATGCAGAACAAAAACGACCCATTCAAAACGAAGCAGCAGGATGTCAAAGGGACCCTGGGTTCTGAGCGACTTTCCTTAGCAGGTTTATGAGTACTCCCTTGTTCTCATGGAGACTTTTTGTTATGTAATAAGAATAAGCATTTTGCTTACTGGAGGCAATCACTAAGTTCTCTATCATTCACCACCAAACCAAGGCAATAATCATACATGTCCTTTATGTACTGAGAAGATTAACAATAATGTGTTTAAAGAGCATAGCTCAATATCTGACACAGGAAGAGCTTACTGCATATTCACTGTCCATTTTACTCAGTAAGAGTCTTGACACTCAGGACAGTGTTCAGCATCCTTTCCCCTGAAGGTCATTCCCCAAGGGCCAGTCTGTCACACAGACCACTCTACCAGACGAATTTCCCATGTTCTTCACAGTGTTAGATGAAAGCTTCTAGATTTATGTCATTTGGCTTTAAACAATCCCTGAAATACAACCAGAACAGAGATTGTTGTTCAGCCAAACCTGGGACAGCCAGAGCTAGAAAGGGGTGCTCAGGGCCATACATCTAGCTCTGTTCTACGTTTTCTAGGAGTTGAAATCAAGCCCAGTCCTGATGCCCTGCTTGGTCTGACCTCTTGCCATACCCTGTCCTAGATGACCTTCCTTCTTAATCCTTTTAGTTCTGGGGTTCTGTCTGTTTTGGACACACTGCCTTGTTCCTTGCATCACTCCCTGCCATCTTCTGGATCTGAATCCATCCGGCTTGCCCTGAGTCCCTGCCTTTGAGACCTGGGCTCTGCTCACCTCCCCACTGACCCTCACAGAGTAATGATCAGCCTCTTGAGTCTCCGATATGTTTGTTCACAGGCTCAGAAGCCTCCTTAGACAGAACCTTGTCTATTTTGTTTAAACTAAAGCTGGGAAGCAGAGGGGAGAAGTCAAACCCAGTGCAGGTCTGACCTGCCTCCCACCTGGAAAGATTCGTCATCAAATACGGTTTTGCCGATTGAAAAGAAAAGCAAGCTACTCGCTGTCTTGGGGCCTCAGCAGCAAGGCGGCTGTGCTCCCTTTCCTGGGCCTCTGTCTCCCTGGCATAGGGCCACAGGTGGAAGAGGGTAGCGAGCCACACACCTGGCCCACACGTGCCCAGTCCACGCATGTTTTCTCCTTTTCTTTGCTTCACATGTACTGAAAGGCACAGCGCAGTGCTAGAGGAAGCTTAAGCAACCAACCAATCAGCACAGATCAGAAGAAACAAGTGAAATTAAACTCTTGGGGATCAGCAAGTCCTGTCCCCCACAAAGCCACTGGAGCTCCCTACAGACTACGGTGAGCTGATTTATCCACAGATCACAGACAGCATTAGCATCTATCACACAATATTACTGTGAGGATTAAATAAATTAATAAGTATTAACTGCTTACAATAGTTCTGGCTCAGATTAAACCCACAGTAAATGCTTCCTATTATTGTATCTGCTTTTGTGGATTGACCTAAACAATCTGATACTTTCCACCATCAGCAAAAGTCTACTTCAAAACAGATGGAAATCTCTCACTGCCCTCTTTGTTGGTTTGACATCTCAGTTGGCAATGCGTTCTGTACTAGAAGAAAGAAGATCCGGAGCAGGGCTGAGGGGATGACGGGAAGCAAAGCCACGAACAAGGATTTGAGGGACAGAAGAAAAGAAAGACTTCCTTGGCCCTGGACACCAGTTCCCTCACAGTCCAGCAGCTAGGCCAGGTGGAAGCTGCCTCGGGGGGCCAAGACGGAGAGACAGTTCAGTCAAGGAACCTGCTAATGAGGAGGCCGTGCAGCCCTGAGCACAAGGGAAGCAGTTGGGACAATGTGGTCGCCTAAAGCAGCCTCCAGCTCGGCTCTCTTAAGACATGGGCAGCAAAGAGCACTGTGGAGTGCAGTGTGCCTCTGGTAACTTGCTCAGCATGCTCCAGGAGACTCACAACTCTGAGCCTTTGTCCACTTAAAAAATATTTTATTTATTACTTTAACTTTGTGTGTATGAATGCATTGCCTGCATGTGATCTCCAATGCCTGTGGAGATCAGAAGAGGGCATTGGACCCCCTGGAACTGGAGTTTCAGACAATTGTTAACCACCATGTGGGTGCTGGGAACCAATCCCAGGTCCTCTGCAAGAGCAGCTAGTGCTCTGAACCACTGAGTCATTTCTCCAGCTCAACCTTTGTCTACTTCTAAGTGAAGACATTATGCCTTCCATATCATAACCACTTAATATAGGATTATTACCATTAGTAATAATCACAACAGCAAATATACAGACACTACATGATAGGGTTTGGTAGAAATGCTTTTCATACAGATAGAAACTTGTTTAGTCCACACACAGCACTGGAGGGAGACCTATTAACAGTCAAGCTAACTAAACATAGATGCTGCCCTTCCCACCTGTGGCTAGTGTTTAAGCTGCACAGTAACCTGTACTCATAACAGTCCTGTGAAGCAGGTACCTCTGCTGTCCACACCACACAAAGATGGAACAGACAAGCAGTCCTGTTGAAGGTCATCGGACTAGTAAGAGCTGAGGGACAGGCTTTGATGGTGCTTCACAAAGGGTTAAACTTCACAGAAATCCTAAAAGATGTCAGGGGGTGGGGGAGGGGAATTCTGGATATTCTGTCCAAATAAGGAAACTGTGTCTCAGATACACCTCACCAGAAACTAGAAAGGAGTTCTATGGAGGTCTGTGCAGAAGCCAAGGAGGGAGTTCTTTTCCCTATTTCATCCAGGAATAAAATACACTAGAAAATATACCTCGGGACTTCTCTAAGCAAGGCTGAACATTTCTGAATGTGTAAAGTTAAGAATCAAGATCTCCTTGGCTTTTTTTCTGGAGACAAAAGAATCTGGCTTTCTGGGCCTAACAACTAAGAAGTAAAATAAAATAAAACTGCAATGTTTAAAAAAGAAACTTTATATGTCCTGATAATTAAAACAAACAAAATATATTTGACCCAAAATAGGATGTAGTTTGAAGAGAAATGGCTCTTCAATCATTAGGAAATGCTAACATGCCGACTGCCTGATTAAACACAATTTGTATTGTCAATAAAAAATGCAAATGACTATTTTACTGGCAAATACAGCAATAGACTTTGCTTGACACAAGGATTAAATTGCATTTCAAGAACAATTCAGGTCAAATTAGAAATGAGCACTTCCCTTCATTGTCTTAGGTTGTGGAGGACTGAATAGAAAATAACAACAACAACAAAAAATGCCTTTCCTGTGAGTCATTTCAGTGAAAATAAAATCCATGCCAGTTTTGTATAGTGGAGAATGATGTTTAAGCCCCAAATGCAATTTAGCACATAATTCCTTGAAATTTACATGGAGCACCCCTCCACACTCATCTGAATCAACTGATAAACTCCCTTTTATTTGTATTAAAGAAAATGGGGATAAAAAGGTTGAGGCTACGTGTTGTAGAGATAGTGTAAGCCTGGGCACCATTTTCAAACCTTGGAGTTAATCTGGCCCAGAGCTAAATCAAGTACATAGGAATGATGTTTGACTGTAAACGCTCCCTGGTTGCACACAGGAACAAGACTTGCATTTTTGAGACCTGCAGAAAAATATGGAATCGCAGATGTTGCTTTTGAGCATCTTTATTTCTGAAATTACAAATAATCATTGCTGGCAGCTGCAAGTGGAAAATCTAAAACAGCGAAGAAGTACCTCATCACTGCATGAGGATGGGATGCCAGCCTCCAGACGCAAGTAGCACGCGCACGGACTGCTGTGCATCTGTGCCAACACTCATGTGCCATGAGGCACAAGAGGCAGTGGCAAGACCAAGTTCCCAAATTTCCTCTCATTACTTTTTTCTCTGCATTTTTCAGGAGTTTATGCAAACTCTAATACCTTGTTATAGCTATTGTCCCTCTCATTATGGAAGTTTGAATGTATTCTCAGAGCTGTTGGTAAACAGGACTAATCTAAGAGGAAACTAAAGAGACTCTGATTACACGGGGTTAGTAAACAGAACCAGATGAAAGGGTTTGGTTTGCTTGAAATGGGTTGGTGTTTAGGCAGAATTTGGAGCCAGAAAAATATTGAAATGAAAAGTGCACTGGAAGTTGGTGTGATGAAATCTAAACAGACTAAAGGATATCCCGAGTGGCTTCTACATATGTTGGCACAGAGTTGGCTGCATGCTCACAGAGAATTCACACAGCAGCCCTAGTGGAGAGGCTGTGTCACCAGCCTTTTCCTCACTGGATCCCTGACCAGGCTCAGTAATGTACCAGCTACAGTTACAAGAGCTGGAGGAGGTAGAGCCGGTGAGTCTGGAACTCTTTGAGAGCAACCTCATTCTGCCACTCAGAAGTCTCCAGATTGTTACCATGAATTCCTGTCCTATTGCCTCCACCATCTGCTCAAGCCAGTCTGTGCTCATCACTTCTGCCTGGTAAGCGTGTTAGAGGATATACCTTCTCCAGTTTGCAATAAAGAAACATGCTAAGAAGTGGTACTGCCCTGCCCCTCACACGCCTGTGAGTAGAACTGGACTTGGAAAGGCAGCCTCTGAGGCTTCAGTCCCTCCCTCCCATGGCACTGGAAAACTGAGGTGTGTTACTTATTCCTGAATGAATGTGGTTCACCAGTCAGTGTCCTGGGTCTCAGGGTCTAACACTTAAATGTCTCTACCCAAGATAAAAATTTCTCTCATCCTGAATAGTAATGCCCTTCCCAACTCTTTTCAGACACTTGCAAAGTGTCATTTCCAAAGCAGTGCCAACACCCTTCCAGAGCAGAAGGCTTTCTGGGGACACCTGCCTGAGCTCTGTATCTCTCTTGTCCTTGTCCTGCTCTGGGTGCACCTGGCTCTCATCCTTCTTCAGAAACATTCCACAAATCCTAGCTTGCCTTTGTCAGTCCCTCTGCCACTGGTCCTTGTTCAAACATACTCCTAGGAAGGCCTTCTACAAGATACCTCCATTTGAAAGACAGGCCTCATCTCCTGTGCCCCCATTGGCTCCCTCGGTTGTGGTTTCTCCAGAGCACATTCTGATATACCCTGTGACTTTTGACTGTGTTACTTTTGTTGCCTTTCACACTAAAGCAGTGCCAAGCACATGAGTAGGAACTCAGATATATCTGTGCATATGCCAATGAAGAGTAGGTGAGGTGCATTCACATACCACCAGAGCTTCTGTAAGTATCTACACGGCCCCCCATCACCCACCAAAGCCTTCCTGACATGCTGGCTCCCATCTCCCCTCTCTATTTCGTGCCTTTCCTCCAGTTGCATTCCCTGTGTCCCATCCAGAAGCACAGTTTTATCAGGAAATCTTAAGTCTTATAGAATCACCAGGGACACATGGACCCCTTGCTTATTTTAGACGGTAGCTGTGGCAGCCAATAAGTAGAGGGAGGATGGCTAGATAGATTGCTAGGTAAGAGACAGATAGGTAGCTTGTTAAATAGACAAACACATACTCAAGCACTTGTCCTCTCTAAGCTCACATCTCTTGCACAGCTATTCTCAGCATCTCTTTGGTAGTCTGAACACGCGTATCTGGAAGTTACGTTTCTATTCAAAATTTGAAAATAATCTTGATCTCCCTCTCCTTTCTTCCCTTTATCCTTCCCTCCTCATAAGCAAACAGTCTCAGGGAAACACACACAACACACACACACACACACACACACACATAGAGAGAGAGAGAGAATGAGAGAGAGAGAGTCTTGTTCTATCTAATACCACAAGGTAAGTAAGCTGAAACTCCACCTAAGCCTTTAACTCTTCAGGAGTTCTTGTTCAGGATGTGATCACTAAAAACTACAGGGATTTTAAATTGTCTTTGCAATTCACAGTCTTGCGTACTAGTCATAGCTCTGCCCCTGACAAGCTCAAAGGCCTTGAAGGAGCCATTTGGGCTAGAATGAATGAGACAGTGTGTGGGCAAGAGCTTCATAGATGCTCAACATGCAGAAGCCATTTCACCTTGGTGTAGCCACTGGACTTTTCTAAAATGTGTTTTATCTACATAACCAACTTTTATTTCTTGAGACAGGACCTCAAATAGCCCAGGCTGGCCTCGAACACACTGTTTAGCAGAGAATGATCTTGAACTTCTAATCTATTTCCACCTTCCAAGTGCTGTGATTTCAGGGATATATCACTATTCCTTGTTTATGAGGTGCTGAAGATTCAACCCAAGGCCTTGTACATGTCAGGCAAGCACTCTACCCAACTAAGCTATGTCTTCAGACTTTTAAAATGTGTTTTTGGATTTTAAGACCTAATGATTTTCCAGATTTATTCATTTCAGTGCACCACAATTTCTATTTGCTTATTTTATGTTTATTTTATGTGTACGGGTGTTTTGCCTGCATGTATATAAGTGCACCCATGCTGTGTAATGCCTGTGTAGGTCAGAAGAGGGGGTTAGATACACTGGAATTGGAGCTACAGATGATTTTCAGTTGCCATGTGGGTGGTGGAAGTCGAATCCTGACCCTCTGCAAGCACAGCCAGTGCTCCTGACCACTGAGCCAGCTCTCCAGCCCCACAATTTCTAATGACAAAGTTCAAATAAACAAACATTCCTCACCTTACACACTTACTGCTTTGTTGTGATGAGAGTATTCAAAATCCTTTCTTCTTCCTATTTAGAATATAGAGTATATTATTGATAATCACAATCATCTCACTTATAATTCCTATCATAACTCTGTATTCAATGATCAAACTCTACCCCCAACCTTTCCCAGTTTCTATTCTATGAGATCCATTTTGTCTTTAGTTCTTCATATGTTTGAGATCATGCTGCATTTGTCTCACCATGCCTTGGCTTTTGTTCTCTTACTGTAATGCTGCATTTGTCTCACCATGCCTTGGCTTTTGTTCTCTTACTGTAACATCTTCCTGCCATTCCACGGCCTCCAATGGCTAGGGCTCTTCCTTGTTAGTGACTGAATGGTACTCCATTGTGTACATACGCTACATCTGCTCTATTGAGGCGTCCACTGAGAAGCAGGTTGATTACTTATCATGGTTTCTGTGAACAGTGTTCAGTGAACATGGGAGTCCAAGTGTCTCTTTGACAACTGGTATCACTTGGTAGTAGGGTTTACTTATGTTTTTCAAGCATCCATGCCTTTCTTTGTGAAAAGGTACAATGTATGATTTATTGCTGAATGTCTATCAGGTGAAGAGTGGGCATCAACAGCAACCTGACCGACACTAATCTCACTTACCATGTGTCCCTGACCAGCACAGCTCTGCCCACCTTCTTCTCAATGACTTAGGAAAAAATATGACATCTTTCTTTAAAGGCTGAATAGATGACTTTGAAGTCTTTGAGAAAACACTCCATTATATTCTTATTACTAAACTGATGTTCCTATGGTGACCTGCACGTAAGTACAGTGGGGATGAGGGGATGTGATAACATCCATGACTTCAGGACGACACTTTAATTGAATTGTATGTTTAAGTGACTAATAGTCTCATTTTACAGTCACCTTTTAATCAAAATCCAACAAGTATTTGCTGAACATAATAATGTGCACATGACCGTTTGCTATAAAAGTTGTTAAGGACTATAATTAGAAGTATGTATTGAATTAAAAAATTAAGATAGAATCCCTTATCACAGCCTTTACAATCCAGTTATAAAGACAGGACATGGGCACTCAAAAGTTACGCACTAACAAAAGGTATTAATGTTTAAGCAGTAGATGCTTATTGGAAGCAAGACTTAATTAGTTTCCAAGGCAATGCCAGAAAAGCAGAGCTCTGGAGAATTGTGAAGATGGTAGAGGCCTCCCAGAGTCCAGGATGGTTTACACTCATCCAGAGGATTCATCCCGTGACAGAAATTTCTGATGAACATCATTAAGGCCAGCTTGAAAGATGCCAAGGAAGAAAGCAAGGGGGACCTCTGCCCTTCATGGTGCCCAAAGGAGAAGGGGATTTACAAAGCAGACCCTCCAGCAGGCTTATTCTCATCCAAATCTCTTGAAAATGGGAAACCCCATTTTCAGATGATGGGAGCCCCTCTCCAGAAAGACAAAAGTGAAAACACACAGCACCAAACCCTGGAAATTTTGACAATAAACCAAAGCAATGAATCCTGGTACAGGGGCTCAGTCCCCTTGGCTACATTCAAAATCATGGACCAGTCATCAATTTGTCTGCATTGGAAAAGAAGCACCCTATATCTAATGAGAAGAAAGCCTGGAAAACCCATCCCGTTGCTTGGCTCAAAGGAACCTCTGCCTTGGTGTCATGGCCCTGTAAACTCTGTCTATCAGATACACTGTACTTGAATTGATCAAGCAGCCATCTGTATTGATCGGAGCAGTCACTGTGAAATCAGTCACTGTAACCATTTCTAGTCTAGGCGAGATACAATCTATACTTGCTTCAATTCCTTAGGAGGCTGGGGGCGATCCAAGGCGTACCTGGCCAGCCAGATTCAGTGTATGACAATCAGTAACGTTTACAAAGTATTAGACCTATGCAGGGCAGTGGGCTAGATACACAGTGTAGCATTTAGTCTTTATAACCAGCTATGCTAGGTGCATGCATGTCAAGGAAGCAGAGCCACGGTCCAGAGAGGAAGGTCCCACAGTAACGAACACTGAGGTGCAGGCTAGAAGGGCTCTAAGGCTTCAGGCCTATACTGAGTCCTACTCACTCCACTTCTAATAATCCTCTCAACTATGTGGATACTTGGCTAAAGAGCACAGGAAATGGAGGCTAGGAAGGTTGGGGGACTTCCCAAGTCATCAGCAAATCCCTTACCATTCCCAGGTGCTGTTTCAACAACAGTATTTGGTGGTGACTCTGTCCCACCACCTCACAGATGAAGACATGGAAATCTGTGTCCGTCAGTGTTTGCCTGAGGTTGCACCCTGGCCAGTGGCAAAGCGAGGATGTTACTGACAGTCTGATCCTAGACTAGGCACTCTTGATAAAGGCAGGATATCTCTCAGTGAGGAGCAGAGTCAGCAGCAGCCAGGGTTCCCAGAGCTCAAACCCCTGGTACAAAGAGCCCACCACAGGCTTCTTACACGTAGCAATGCAAGCCAGTAACACATGAAACAGTCAAGGTTTCTGATCTCTGCTCCATCGGCCTCCTTGCACCATTCACTGCAGTATGCAGGGAGCAGGTGAAAAGACTGAGTAGCACCCCCTGACTGAAAATCTCTGGTTTGGACAGGCTTTGGCTTTCCCTTCTGGAACTGCCCGGTTCTCTTTTAGATGGTACTCATTCACCTCATTTGCATACACAGCACCAGTCAGATCCACCTGAGTCTGCATAAAGAGGCTACCTCCCAGAAGCTCCTCACCTCTTCAGCTCTTTGTACACGCAAAGGAGGGAAAACTTCCTGTCTTCAAGACTTGCAGGGGACCAACCCACCAGGGCCTGGCAAAGCAGGCAAGTTGTTCCTGCCTCAGCCTGAGACAGGCTCCCACTTTCTCCCAGTGAACTTGTCCCAGCCTTGGAGGCCAGCGCCCTGCTCTAAAGACACGACTCCTACCTCTGGCAGGGAGTTCAGTACTACCCCAGGACACCTACCATCCGGGGACCCTGCTTTGCTCAGACTTGGCATTCTAAAGCCTGTCAAAAGCTGGAGTTTTAACTCTTGCACACCCGCAGCCACCAGGACTTTCAGACTTTCTACTTTCCTGTTCAAGTTTCTCACTTGAACCGCTTCTTCCGCATGGCAAATAAAGCCCCCCTCATGTGTTGCTTTGCTGTCTGTCTCTGACAACCCTGGAAGACAGGCAAGACAAGAAGCCAAGAATAACCAACAGTCTCTCGGTTAGGCTGCCCCATGTCCACCTCCCAGCCTGTTTTCCATTCCAGTTCCTCCTGCTTATTTTACTTGCTCTAAACCTTGGCTTTTGCGCTAAGCAAATCAATCACAGGATTTTTTTTTTTTTGATTCACCATGGATTGTTCATTTCTCTACCCCATGCCAATGAACCCCTGTACATTCAAGTTACTTAACATGGGCAAAGAAAGATTCCAGTTCTTCAAATTCTAGCCCACCTGAATGTGGGGTGTTATTGAAATGCCAGGGATTGGGGTACGTGTCTGTGTCAGGGCCCTGAGGGGGGAGGGGGAGAACCCCTCTCTTTGTCTTTTTTCTCAAGTCCTTTCCCTCTCTCTGTTAAAATTCTCTGAAAGCAAGAAGGCAAATCTTACCTGTCACGTCACCACAGCACCACAGTATTTGTTTTCTAAACAGCAGAGTACCGAAGGTTCTGGGAAAAGGTTATTGCTGAGGATTCCCCAGAAAGAAAGGTTTCCCCCATCCACACACATTCGATGGTAAACTGGATTTGGCGCATGCCACATGCAGGATGATCTAGACTATACCCTGCATGGTAACGACATCTACCAAACAGTGTTCAACACCAGCCAGTGTTCACTGATAGCATTCTCTACCTGGTGCCCAGAATGACACCAAGTTTAATAATAGTAATGGTAAGAGTGATTCTACGCATTTCTCTCTACATTCTAAACAGGATACCAAAGAAATGTTGCTATCCAAGTTTAACATTGTGAACAAATTACAGGAGCATGGGCCCTGGTTGCAAGATACATGCTTGGGATGGGGTACCTAAGTCACTGCTGGAGCCTTCATTTCATCATGTGTAAACAGGTCTAACACTGAAGTCATCACAAAGCCTTGTCCAGCCTACACAGAACACCTTGACTAAGTTCCTTCACAAAGCAGCACTAGTTAGGTGATATTTGCTGTTTATTATTGCTGTGTCAAAAGCCTGCCAAATTTGATATGCCCTCCCTGAGGGAGGGCCTCGGGCATTTCTTTTTATATCAGTGTTTCTGGCACATCTGCATCGTCTTAGAGCTCAGTCATCAAGATGACCAGCACTGTCATGATGATCCTCAGCACCAATGTATTTCAAGCCATCAGTCTTGCTCAGAGCTTTTCCAGAGAGAACTGGAAGAAGTGTTGCAGGACACCTGAGGAGCTGCCCTGTCCTATGGGCCAAGCAGGCTTGCACTGACCACTTGCTTGATTGGCTCAGAGCCTAGCAAGCAGCCTACCACTGGCTGATTGGTTTAGGATGACCAAATAACATTTGAACTCCATTGGTTTCATGTGCAAAATGAAAAGAGCCGTAACTACCTTAGCAAAAGCAGATGTGTGGTTAACTGTATAAAGAGAGCTGAAGTATGACATCAGGGTGAGTGACAGCCAGATGAAAGACCGCCACTGACTCCTCTCCAACCCCAGCATTACCAGTGAGTCTAGGTTCTAGCAACATCACCTGTTTTGGCCTGTTGTTGTAGCTATTTAGGGCTCTTCTGTTTGTGATATCTAATGCCTGATCATCTCCCTTGAAAACAATCTCTCATAACTACCAAAGGGGGAAAAAGATTTAATAAAAGAATTTTAATAACAGCAGTTTAATTTTAAGGCAAAAATAACTGTAATTACTTGCAGCCTTCATAACATTTAAAATCTGATTAAAATGTACCATCATTTATGAGCTTAGATGGTTATCATGTTTCATGGCCTGCAATTACTGCCAGTGTCTGTGTGTGGAAAAAGCCTTGGGTGGCTTCCTTCTCACATTGCATGGTACCTTGGCCCCGCTATAGAAAGAGCAACTTCAGTGTACTGCAGACGCAGGAGGAAGACAGGTGTTCAGCTGCTGAGTGGCCACTGTGTGTCAGGAACTGTGGGCATTGCAGAAACATGGCTAACGCTGATATCACCACTGTCATTTGAAACATGAACACCTGAGACTATGAGTACTGAGTGTCTGCCCTAGGTCACAGCTGGAAAATCCAAGTGGTGAGTCAGACTGAACTGCAAAGCTGCTTGGCTCCCAAGGCTTCCATTCTGCTCGGCCCCAAAATGGCAGAACCGGGCTGAGTCATGGTAAAAATCATAGCATCACAGGCACCAGCTCCATGGAGAATTTCTAATTTCACAGAAGGGACAGAAGAGAAGGCTGAGGAGAAGGTGGGGGAGGAGGAGAGGGGAGGAAGGAGAAGAGGAAGAAGACGGAGAAAGAAGAAAAGGAAGAGAAGGTAGAGAGAGAGGAGGGGGAAAGAGGAGGAGGGGAGGGAAGAGGAAGAAGAAAGAAGTGGAAGAAGAGGAGGAAGATATGGATGGAGAGGAAGAGAGAGAGGAGGACAGGGAGGAATCCACCTGCAGGTTACTGTTTCAGTTTTAGGATCATTTAACAGGTCAGAGTGTAAAGGCCATATACATGTTTTGCTTGAAGAATGTTTTCCAGATGTTATTTTTAAATTTTTAAAAATTATTTTTATATGTGTGTTTTGCCCACATATATGTAAGAGCACTATGTGCAAGTAGTACCTGAGGAGGCCAGAAGAGGGCATCAGATCCCCTGGAACTGGAATTAAAGATGGTTGTTAGGGGCCATGTGGGCACTGGGAATGGAACACAGATCCTCTGCAAGAACAGCCAGTGCTCTTAACTACTGGGCTACCTCTCCAGTCGCTGCACAGATAGTTTGATGTGCATATAAGCAGTATTTTCAAACAGTCATCCTTTCAACAAACACTTGATGATTCAGTATTTATCCATTCAAGGTGAATCCCTGGCCACCTTGGGTGAGACTGAGCCCTAGTCCTCTGCTTTGTTCTTTCATTTATGTCCTTCTTTGTTATGATACTTGTACAGATGCAAACAGATCATTATTCAGTTTCCTTTAACTGATGTATTGTCATGTCAGTATACCAACAATGGAAGCTGTCATTTGCCAGGGATCTCTCCTCTGCTGTCACGGCTGCTTCCGAGCCCTGATCACTCTAGAGTTGCAGGAGGCATTCACTCTGAAACGTTTGTTCAGTGAAGAATGGATTAAAAGCTGGGATGAGAGTAGTGCAAACAAGCCAATTTTCTGACCCATATGTCAAGTTCTCAAGAGACAGACTTGATTTTTCTTTTCTTAGTGTATGTGAAGTTGCCATCTAGCCCTTCTGTTATTAAATCCATCATTTAACAGGTATTTACTGAAAGCTAGTAGCAGTCCTGACACTGTTTCAGGTGCCTAGAGGAAAATATGGAAACCCATGAGTCTTATACTCTACTCTGAGAAAGAAAGAATTAAAAATACAGTTTTTGTTATATGAGTTATTCATAAGACCTATGACATCATCAGAGTGAGGAGGGGGTGACTGGGGAGAGGGAGGTAGTGAGGAGCTAGCTGGAGCTAAGATGTAAGAATCCCCCTCCCTCACACAGGGAAGCTGAGCAAACAGAGCTTATACACAGCAGGAGAAATTTTGGGCTCTACTGGGCCAGGGCAACGTCCTGCACCTCTCCATAAAAGAGCTGTATTTCTCATCTTCAATACTCTGCTTTCTGACTTGCTGGCATGATGATGCTACCTGCCTTTCCCGCCTTGCAAAGCAGGCTTGCTGGAACCATAAAACCAACATTCTAGTCTCTTTCACCCACAAGATAAAGGGTTTACATGACATGATTGCTGTGGTCCCCTCCTGCTCTAATTCAACATTATTCTATTGCTACAAAAAAGAGACTTTTAAAGTCTAATTTTCTGCACAAGTGTTTGAGATAAGCGACAGCACAAATGGCACTTTTATCACCATCCAATGATCCACTTTGGTTCTGGAGTTCACAGCCCCTAGCATCAAAGCACTCTCAGCTTCATTTTTATTTCAGTGATTTCAAAATCTCACTGAAAATGTAAGTTGAATGGTAATTTCTTTCCTAGCGATATGTTGTTGTCAAAGCCATAATTTAAATGGCCATCCTACACTCTACTAGTTATCAGCACTAATGAAAGACTAAAATGGCATAGCTAATCCCAAGGCCTGTTCTAATTTGGCTTTAGGCATTTCAGGATTTTTAAACACTCACTAAATTTGCTTTCCCTGTCCTACAATTCAGGCTAAGCAACTGTTGCAAGGGAACTTCCCAAAAGATCATTCTCAGGCCTGTGGAATACTTGAAAATTATCTCTTTCCCATGAATTCACAGGCCAGAATCCTTCTCCGGCTCTGCAGTGACATCTTTCAGGACTTGTGTCTAATGCCTCACTGTGCCACCCAAGCAACAAGAAGCAGTTTGTCAATCTGGAATATATCTGGGAAGGATGCAGCAAGTGCACCAACACCACACAGTGGTGAGGATTTCCCTCCTAGGAGAGAAGAAGTGAGATAAAGATATGGATGGAAACTCATTAGACCCGTCTGTACTTTGTCCAAGGGTCACTCTGAGAGGACATAATTGTATGTGACTATAATACTGATTTTAATCTCTGAAGTACATTAATAATGTCTCCAGAACCAACCTCACCATCATATAACTTCAGAGAGAGAGAGGAAAGACAGACAGCCACAGAGAGACAAAAAGACAGAAACAGAAAGACAGAGACAGAGTATGAGACAGAGAGAGAGAGAGACAGAGAGGTTTTCCCCTGGGAAAAGACAGAAGGGCAGATCCTTTAACTCTATAGTGACGAGCAGCAGGGCACAGCTGTTTGCAACTGTGCGTGTTTCCTCCAATGGCCACAAGACGAAGAGCCTGGACTCCCTCTCATAGCCCATACTGTCTCACCAGCCTGCAGTGTCCTAAATCATCTGTCCTAAATTAAGTATTGGCCACGCGGCATACCCTATAATGTTAGACAGGTACCTAGTCATTTAACGTCATGTGACTTAAAAGGTTGACACATCTTTACACTTGTTTGCTCTCTGTTTTGTATTAGGACACAAAGTCTTTCAGGATGGTAAGGAACTAGCCTTCAGTTGGGTCCTACTGATTTTGGAGGGTGCAGCCAGGATGTGAAGGCAGGTCCATCTGAGGCTGTCACTATCCATGGACTTCCTTCTTGCCACCATCAGGCCCCAGGCAGAGGTAACTACCCTTTCATGGGTGTCAGAACTTGTAATAAGAAGCCATATGATAGTATACATTTGTTCTCGCAAATGCTTAGGGACATGGATGATGAAGAACTCTGGCAATGCCTTCCAGGCTCCTGTTATGGGAAGGTAGGAGCATTGTTGGTGTTTAGACCAACCTGGCAGAATGCTACTCAGAAAGAGAAGTGACAGTTATAAGTTCCTGACTGGCAAGCCAGTCAAAAGCATATTTCAGCCTCTGACTGACAATGAAAACTATGACCTCAGAAATGAAAGAGAAGTAAATTCCAAATTCCAGTGACTTCACACAATGACAAAACCCGTTTCCAATTTCCTCAGAGGAAAATGTTGGTCCCCTCACGTGCCAAACATTAGGATAAAGTGGATGTCCCTTAATAAGATTACAGAGAACACTGCTAATCAAAATGACTCAAAAGAATTCAGTAGAGGGTCACTGAGAGCCCTGTGCCAGTAGCAAGGTATTTGGAAAGGCCTCAGATAGTGCCCTGGCCTCAAAGAACTGGGGCACAGCCACAGACCTCTGTACACGGCAGTCCTACTTCTTGTCCATGAGCCTGCGGGCTGAACCCTAGGCTGGTCATTCATTATTGCTATTATTGCTACTATTCAAAAAACAGGAAGTGATAACTGTTGCCTGGACCCAGATCTTAAAGACTCCAGAAGCGTTGACACTGACTTCTTGCTCGGAAATAATTCCATCACAAGTACAATGGAGGCACAAATCTAAGAAGAGCCACTGAAGAGGAGAGATTTATATGGGGCAGAGAGGGACAGCAGGTTTTCCAACTTTTGAATCAGGTTTTGATGGACACATAGGAGTTCATCAAGCAAACAAAGGATGGGAGCTGAATGTTCAAATCAGGAAGAACTCAGGAGCCCAGAAGCAGAAAAAGCAATGGCTTACCGAGAAGTGATAGATAATTATGCAAAGCGATACAGAAGTAAGGACAAGTGAGATGCAGGAGTAGGCAAGGAACAGGCTGAAGACTAATATGTATGTGCGTGACAACATTACACACACTCATACATGTACATGTATGCTGAGGTATACACAAATAGATATCAGCAAACTTGAGTTTGGACACCTGCCTTGATCGACTGAAAACAAGCAGAACTCATCTAAGGCCATCATTGACTTTCATGGGCCCATTCAGCTACAAACAGACCAAGATGCAGACACTGAGCTTTGCTAAAACTCCATGTTCAGCAGTCACTTCTCTCTTCTCAGTGATAACCACTCAGCTCCTTAGCATGTGCACCTGGCATTTATTTCTAGGAGGACTTGCTGCAGTCAGAAATGCAATTAGGCAAGGCAGAGAAAGAGTAGAAAATGTATACCATGAGCAACTACAAGCCCTTTAGAGGCAAAGCAAACTTACATTTGAACCAAGAAAGTACTGCTTCCAAATCAAGGGAAGCCTGTTATGTGGCAGGCTGATCTGCCCACAGGCCTGAGATAATGGAAACATCTACAAATTAATTGCAGGGATTATGACTGAGACCCGACTCTGCTGCTGAGTCACTGCGTGAAGCTAAGCCTCAGTTTATCATCTAGAAATGGGGACAACAGTATACCTCATGTCATATTTGTATTGATGATTAAATCAGAAAATGCACACAAAACTTCTTAACACAGTAGACGAAAAACAATGCTTATTATGGCCACTTGAAAATTCGTGAATACGATCTGAAACTATATTTTTGTTCATGTTTTAAAAATGTAGGAAGAGCTCAGGCTTGAATCAAAAACTTAGCTCAAAGCCTGTGTTTTATTTTAATTTTATTTATTATTTTTATTTTATGTGTATGAGTATATTGTATGCATGTGCACCCCTGTCATGCAATGCCCACGGAGGTCAGAAAAAGGCATTGGATCTCGTGGAACTGGAGTTATAGATAGCTGTTAACCGCGATGTGGGTGCTGGGAATTGAACTGGGTCCTCTGGCAGTCAGTGCTCTTAATCACTCAGCCATCTCTTCAGCTCCAAAGCCTGTATTTTTTTATTAGTAGTATTAGTATTATCACTAATACTAATAACAGCTGCTCTAGCAATTGAATACATACTTTATTTAAAATTTTGTTTACTTTTTGCATATGAGTATATTGCCTGCATGTTGTATAAGTGCACCCCTGTTGTGCAATGCCCATGGAGCTTAGAAAGAGTGTCCGATTTCCTGGAACTGGATTTAAGGACAGTTGTTGCTCACCATGTGGGTGCCAAAAATTGAACCCAAGTTCTCTGAAGGAGCATCCAGTGCTCTTAACTGCTGATAGGTAGTTTTCACATATGAACTTAGAGGGTATTTTGGATCAGACTGACATTTAAATCATTTTATTCTGAGTAAAGTTGACTGGTCACCATAGTATGGGTTGGCCTCAAATCCATAGGTGGCCTGATCAACAAGGCCAGTCTCCCCAGACATACAGGACAATTTAGCCACCTGCCTGTGGATTCATCTGCACGATGGGCTCTCCCTGGGTCCACAGCCTGCTAGCCTCCACAGCGGTTGCTGCACATGCCAGATGTCATTACAGTGTGTGAGACAATGCTTCATACCAAGTCCCTTCAATGCTTACACCACTTGTACGCCCATGCCTCACCAACTCCATCTACTCAGCAAACAGTTCCTGGATGCACCGCACAGATCACACACTAGGTAACCTGGATAGGGGTGAGAAGGCATTTTGTCTGTCCTTGAGGTAGATATGGCTGTTTCACCCTCCTCTGCCTACGGTTATCCAGCTCTTAGTCCTTTATCCATCTCCTTTCTAGATCACAAAATCCTTGGCTCTATGACAAGACTTTAGACACAGTCAAATACAAAACTTCCAGCAGGCAGTGCAGTAAATGCCCACCGATGCTGACAGAACACATATTAGTTATGGTCGACAAAGCTGCTTTTCAACACTACCACATGCAAAGCCTTGCACTAGAGGCCCAACATTCACATTCATCTCATTATGTCCCAGTTTGAACACTCAGGGAGCTATCTGCCTGTTCTGTGCCTGTAGTCCCACAGGGTAATTCACATATAGCCAGTCTGGGGCCAAGGGTGGTTGCTTCCCACTACTTCCTGCCTCTGTTCTTGCCTCTCCTTACCCCAAACTGCATAACAGATGAGACCCACAGGGAAGGAGGAGTCCAGAGTTCCAGGGCCTTCAGCTAACCCTCACCCCCACACACCTTCTTAGCCTACACAGAGAGAGGTATGCAAATGAAGGCAGCCGATGTTATCTATAAACGCCTCGAAGCTTCTTTCCTTTCACTTAAAAATGCTCTAGTAATTGTTTTCACCACACTTAATCATAAAAATGAATGACTTCAAATTTTTGAAAGAAATTCTCCCTCAAAAGCTGTCAACTTTGTGCCACAAATTCATTTATTATGAGACCACATGATGCCTCCGAGTACAGCATTTTATTTAAACATGACATTTTTCACTCTGTTTTGATTCCATATCTGAAAATCGCTTCTATCAATCTTTCATTGCAGCCAAACATAACTATTTTTGCTCACTGGAACATTAAATACAGCCTCAGTGTCCTGGAATCAAATTAAAAAATAAAAATAAAGTAGTATCTGGCTGACATTCAGAGTTATCATATTCCTAGAGAGCAAAGATTTGAAAACTGCCTTGAACCTGCTTCTAGGATGAAAATTAATCAATCCTAATAATTTTGGACCTTGAGTTGGTTTTGTTTTTGAGGTTCACTCTGGAGACTGTTCACCATTCTGAGTTTGAAAAGGGACATCTTCAGAGAAATCACCAGACACTGTCAGGCGCTGATGGTGATCAATACTGTTCTGCCTCATGCTCGCTACATGCTTACATTCCCCATAATGTATCATTCTCTTTCTAAACAGTAGCAGCAAACAAACAAATTCAATACTGTGCTTCGTTCTTTCATTCGTGACACAGACCCTGAGAATTAGAAGAGAGGAAGATTTCCCAGGTTCTGAGGAGGAAGGGAAGGTTCTCCAATCCATCATGCTTTGCCTACTAATGATGGCACTACCATGACCAGAGAAGCAGCAGCCATGAACATTGCCTGTCAAGGGTGGTAGGATTGTGATTAGAATTCTTAATCAGGGCTTCCATCACGAGGGTGGCAAGGGGCTAGGAGGCACAAAGAGAGAAATCTTCACAGGCGTATTTTTCCACCAGTCTTTTCTTCTCCATAACTAGCAAGATCCTTTTCCACGAAAAGTACAGTGTCTTGTTGACTCAAAGCAGGAAGTCCTAGGAGGCCTAGTAGAGCAAGGCAAGCACACACTGGGCTTAGACAATGGTGTGTCCTCAGCAGGTGTCAAATTAAATGTCTCTGAAGTACAGTTCTCTTCTCATCATCTCAGACTGAGCCTCCAGTTTCCTCCTCTCGCCTCTCCTCCTGTTTCCCTTTGTCTTTGTCTCTGTTCTTCCTCCCTAGCTTCCTTCTTCTTCTTAAATCTTTTTCCTTCCTGGCTTGCTTATCTCCCTTTCTTTGCATCCTTCTTTCTTAGCTACCTGTCTTACTTTCCTTCTTTTCACATTTACTAGACCTTTAGAGAAAAATTATTTCCTGATCACGAAGTTCACAGTCTACTGGGAGATGGACATCCACACACAGACAACTCTAATATTGTGGGATATAAAACACTAATGTTACAGGAATACAGGGGAACTGGGAGCAGGGTGAGTGTGGATGCATTAAAACAGCTTCCTGATGAGGTGGGAGTATGCTGTCCCAAAGGAAAAGGCATACACAAAAGGATGTGGGTTTTCCAGAAAACAGGCAGTTCAGTGCAGCCAAGGCACAGTTGAAAATGACAGAAAATGAGTCTGGAGAGGGAAAGAAGTCTCTGTTAAGAGATGCTTGAAATGTAAGGACTTTATGAGGGCAACAGAGGGATAATAATAGGCTTTAAGCAGAAGTGGAAATGTTGACTTGGTTTTTAATTAAACCTCAATACACACACACACACACACACACACACACACACACGTCTCTCTGAATACACTAGTTAAAACTACAGTCTAACTCATCAGTCCCTCCTTTCAGAATGTCATGCTTCCCCATCGCACTTACCATATCCACTATAGGACTTACTCACTGTTCACTGTCAGCCCCCACTGAAAGATGAATGCTAGGAGAATGGGGATCTAACTTTGTTCACTGTTCTCTCCCCTGTTCCCAGCACAGTGTTTAGCACAGAGCAGCTACTCAATGGATATTGTTATCTGAACATGGTCTTCAAAGACATCAATGACTTCACCCTTTTGCTAGGGAGAAAAGCCTTTGCCTTGAAGGGTCATATCACTCAGACGTGTTCAGTCTCGGTTGCTGATGTGTAGAATGCAGGGAAAATGCTTACTTTAAACGCAGTTAAAATGAATGTCGTGTAAAGAGTTCAAGATGGAAACTAGCCTACAGTAAGTCTTGTTGATATTTCATTAATTTCCCTTCCCTGGAAGTCTTTGAACAAGGACTGGACCATGACCATCCCGCACATGTTAGGGGCATGGTAAATGGCTTCTCACTCATGAAGCTTGATCATCAATCAGTCCAGTAAATTCTTTCATTAGTTTTGAATAATCTCCCGAAGATTTTTCCAAATCCTGCAATCAACTCAGTTGAAAGAGAAGTCTTAGAAACTTGTAACTTTTAGACAATATGGTTTTATAGGAACAAAATTCAGTTATAGCCAAAAGAAGTGTCCAAGGTTACATATCCATGCTTACTGGGAGGACTGATGACACTGTCCAGACATTATTCTGTGGCTACAAGAGTGCTTATCATTGAGCTTTGAAATCGTGGCTACCTCCCTCTATAAACCACATGCAGCTTAAAAGAAGACCACTGCTAAGGAAAGAGTACCATGTACTGGGAAGGAGCCTGGATACTGTGCCCAAACTCTGGGTTTTAATCCCAACACTGCCATGACACAGCCAAGTAACCTTAAGAGAGTTATGCACTGCCCTGTGTCTTAACTATATAGTGGAGAAAGTAATGCTACCTTACAGAGCCACTGAGTGGGTTAACTGAGCTAACCTCATGAAGCATTAGCACCTAGCAAGTTCTAAAAATACTGTATTTCATCCTCAGTATATCCTAGGACAAAACAAGAGCCCAAGCAGTACTATTATTGACAGCCTAACAAAGACACATTCTATTTCCTTTTATTTAGGAAAGAGGCTTCAACCCAACTCAATCTCATTCTCTACTTCAAGACATGTTAAATAATACTGATAACTCAAAATGCTCTACTCCTCTGGTTTGTATAATTTGCGGAATCACCTTTAACTATACAATCTCAATTTCTTCACTTGTGAAGCTCTTTACCCCAGGTGCCTTGATAAGGTCATGTCTGATCCAGTGCTTTAGAAACCTGAAAGCTCTACAGAATATTAGACAGTATCACAAACAGAAAAGCCCCAGTCACTTAGCAAAACAGAGGGTTAAAAATAACTGCACATCAAACTGCTCTGTCTTCTTACATTTGTGCAAAATTAAAATGACTCTTTGTAGAATCCAATTTGGATAAGCCCATGTCAATACTATGAATACAGGCCATCACTAATGACAAGACTGATAGCTCGGGAGGACGAGTCATTTCATGTTCACTGTGCATCATGTTTAATTCGCCAAAAGGAGTTTGTGTGTATAATTAATGTGCTTTTCTTCCTGCTTTCATTTAGAAACATGTAAAAGGTCTCTAGGGAATTCTGTAAGTTAGAAACAATTAATAAAATAAAACCACTTAATTAAAGAGAATAATTGGAGTCTATTTTACAGCAGAGAATGGAGGGATAAAAATCACTTTGGAAACACATTGTACAAAAATTGCTGAGTTTTAAAAGAAAGAACAGTCGGCAGACAGAACACATGTAAGTCACGACGGTGGACTGATTTCCCAGGTCTTTTGTTCTAGAATGATTTAAACTTTACTGACTTGATGCGTACACCACAGGCATGGGTACTGACCCTACAATAACAAGTCTCCTCGGGGAGGAAAACCTTGATTGCTCATTATTTCCATGTGCATTTATCGCACTTTTTATTTATACTTATCATGTTGGGACCCATAGGGAAAAAGCTGTCACCTTTCCCTGCCTTCTAGAAACTGAGTCTAGTTAAGAGTAGAGGGAGTACCCTTGATGTAGAGGGAGAAGAGTATGAGAGGAGAGAGGATTCATGAAGCATAGAGGGAGGGCTCCCAGCACAGCCCAAGAGAAGTAAATGATGCTTTCAGACGTCCTGAGTTTTCAGTGTGTGGGGGGGTGGGTGGGTGATGAGCATTTGACAGCGCTGAATGAGAAAAGAATTCAGTTACAGATGTAACAGCATACATGAATGCACATACTGCTTTGGTAAATTACATAAAGCTCAGCATGTCCCAAGAAAAGAGTACATGTTTAGAGTAGAAAGAGATAAAGCTGGATACCAGATGGGGAAAGTGTGGACATGGAATCAGATAACTACTCCAAATCACATAATTATATGTATGTGACATCTCCAGGCTTCGCTTTCCAATTGAATAAAAATGGGCTTCCAGGAACACGCAGATGGTAGTGTACTATACTATGGTTATCTGTGTCCTTCCCAGTAAGACGATTATGCAGCCTTGCCCTATGTCATGTGACTAACAGCACTCTGAGCTGATGGAGTATATTCTCTTCTCCACAGTCAGGCTTGACCACTGGCCACGTGATCTGCTTTGGCCAACAGAATATGAGTGGCCAGGACAGAATATGAGCGGTCAGACAGAAGTTATGAATACACTTGTGTCACGGAGTTTAGCCTTTTGCGTTTCTGCTCAGCTATAGTTCGAGCCACATGGTTTAGATGGAGCTGTTCTCAGCGTCTGGATACCAAGCTCTTGGAATGGAGCTGAATAGAGATGTAGCCACCCCCACAGAGCAAATGAAATTCTGCGGTGGCTTCTTGTTGCTACTGTACAGTTAGTTACATGGCCATATAGGCCAAGGGTGAAGATACGCATAACAACAATAACAAAATCTCTAAGAAGATCCTATGTGCAGAGTATACTAAAGAACAGTATCGTGTATAAAGATACTCTATCCAGGTAGATAATCTATGTTTCAGTCTGTACCTTAAACTATCTAGGAAGAGGCAAAAGTTTTAGAGTTAAGCAATCTCAGTAGTCTTGTTGAAGCACAAGGTAATTTATTCCTTACTATATACCTGCCATCAGATTTACCTGGACATATTTCTGCCTGCTTTTTATACTAATCTTAGGCAAGTCTTCAAACTCTTCGTACCCGTTTTCTCACCATTAAACAGATGAAGTGACACATTATTATTATTATCGTTATTATTATTATTTAAAACCACAATACTAATCAGTGAGCGAATTCCCATGGTATTCTTAAAGTTGATCTTAACAAACATAATAAATGGCAGCCATGCTAGAACTTATGACCCCTATTATTTTAAAAAATATCTTATTGTTATTATTTTTGTTTTATGTGTGTGAGTGTACTGCCTGCATGTGTGTAAGTGCACCAGTGCCATGCAATGCCCGCAGAGGTCAGAAGAAGGTATCAGATCCTTTAGAACTGGAGTTACAGATAGTTGTTAGCCACCATGTGGGTGCTGGGAATCAAGCTTGGATCCCCTGCAAGAGAAGCCAGTATTCTTAACTGCTGAGCCATCTCTCCAGCCCTGTATTCTCCTATTATTAATAACTATAAAGAAGCTTCCATTTACTCAAGAGAGTTGGAACTATATCTTCTAAATGATACTAGCTTATGAAATATCACTTTTAAGTGTTCTATACTGATCAACCCACTACCACCACTTCATAGGTTGAAATGTAAGCACCCGTGTGGTGTGATCAGGAGGTGAGACCTTTGGGTGTGACTAGGTCATGAAATTGTTCTTTAATATACTCTATACATAGCTGAGCCCTAGTGGTAGGTATTTCTAAAAGAGGTGTCTCTAGCTGTCTTGTCCCTTCTACCATACACGGAAACAATCCAAAAACAGTGTGTATGGACCAGGTCCTCACCAGACACCAAATCATCCAGTCAGCACCTTGATCTTAGATTTCTCATCTTCTAAAACAGTGAAAAATTACTTCTCTTCTTTATGTTACCTGGGGTATGTATATTGTTATAGCAGCTTCAGTAGGATAATATACTCAACTAAAATATACTCTTGCATGTACTCATACAAGCACATACAGGTACTGACACACATACATACTACAATACAAATTCCTTCCTCCTTTAGGATTAGAGCATCTATTATAGTCTCTGAATGAATAATAACCAAAGTTGTGAACAACTCCTTTGAACTCTTGCAATAAGATGATAAAGGGCTTGGTGGTGTGCACCGTTAATCCCAGCCCTTGGAAACCAAGGCAGGTAGTTGTCTGTGAGATGGAGAGCAGCCTTGTCCATAAAGGGAGTACCATGCTGGCTGGGACTATGGACACCTTGTCATATAATCACTCACAAGTTAGTTTACTGGTTTATAAGTTTTTATTCTTTGACAGTTTTATACATTTACCGAAGAAATTTCAGTCACCTTCATCTCTCCCTACCCTCTCTCACCCTTCTGCCCCTCTTCTTCGATACCCTCTCCCCTCCTCCAGTCTCTCTCCTACTTTCTATTTCTTTTATTTCTTCTCTCTCTCTCCCTCTCTCTCTCTCTTCCTCTACACCCCCGTGTGTGTGTACGTGTGTGTATGTTTGTGTGTGTGTGTGTGTATGTGTGTGTGTTCCACTGAATTTAATTATAGTCATTTGCATAAACATGGATTAGTGATAAGTGGTTATTTACTGGACCTGGGAAACATATCAGTGATTAAACCACTGGACAAAGTGGCATCTCTTCCCCACTAACCATTAACTGTCAACATATCCTCAGGCATGGGTGGGGTCTCATTTGTCTTCCCACAACCAAGATGAAATGTTGGTGGACCCAGTCTTATGCAGGAAACAATGGCTGCAGTGAGTTCATGAGTACAACAGCCAGGGACTCAGGATCCTCCCTGTGTCCTCCTCTGTGGGTCCTCAGCTCATAGATGGTAAGTGGTCATATGGGAGAAGGCCAGAAAGAGACCCATGGGAGAATGGAGATACACACCAGAGAAGAGAACTCACTGCAGAGTTGGAGGGAGAGAGACCTGCACAGATCTCTCCTAAAATAAATATCCAAGTCCCTGGGCAACAGGGACTAGGTGGACCAGCTGTGCTCAATTTCTTTACTGAAAAATGACTTAGTAATAGTTCTTACTTCATGGCGGTGTTATGGAAACTAAATGTGATGCTACAAGAAGGGTCACAGAGATACAGACACAGAGCCTGATACTGTAAGTTCCTGATGATGATGCTGACTACTATTCCTGTTTCAGGATGTAAGACACTGAGACCCCCAAAGGCACAGAACTTCCCCATGTCAGTGATGAAATACTGAGCTTCTTTATGAAGAAAGCTCAGTGAGTGGAAGGCTGGAATCAACAAACCAGGACATGCAGAAATAAGAACTGTTAAAATCAGCTGATATTTGTTTGTGGCTCAGCTGTTCCACCGCACCAGCTGCTCAGAACTTTCAGACGTGTCCTAGCTCGGCACAGAATCACCACATCCTACATTCATTCCATGAGTTTCAAATCTAATTTCAGCCTCTGAGAGTGTTTTTAAGGCACCTAAAATTGAACATCCATTCCTATTTATAGAAAAAGGACATTTCCTACAAAAGTGCCTGGTAAGGATTCATTCATCCTCTTCCCTCAGTAGTTTTCCCCTTGGCCATGTGGGGTCTATTTTGATTTCTTCTGTGGTTAAGACATATCTCTGAGGCTCTAGCTGTGAGGGATGAGAGATTATGGACAGGTTCATTTCCTGGGTTGTACTGGGCCACCATTAATGGAACATGGTACAACTTTGGAGATGGGAATAAAACCCCATCATCATTTTCAATTGCCAACCACAAATCTGGGAAATACAGGACAACCATCCCAATTAAAAATTCAAGAATTATAAAAACAATAGCATGAAAAACTGAAATTAAAAGGCAAAAATTAGACTTTGTCTAGCCACAGAGATGAGTTAAGAGGCACAAGACCTGAGTTCCTGGCCCACACTTACATTTTCCATTTGTGAAACCTTAGGAAACACACTCCTGAATTCAGACACAGCTATCTACATGTAAAACATAGCATATCTGCCTACATAATCCAAAAGGACTTATCAACTCAAGATACTGAGGGACAAAAGAATATTTATGGCAACATTTCATGATAGTAAAATTTTACTGAAAAACAGCCAAATATCTGCCATTATGAGATTAGAAAATAAGGGGTACTTCTAGAGTAGACTACTATGTATAAACGAAAATTAATGATGTACATCTACATCCACTAAAGAAATCCTGAAAATACGAGACTCAAGGTCTCAGGAAGGTGAGATGTGCAACAAATTGTTCACATACATAGGGAACAATATCAAAGAATTTTTTTCACACAAAATTCAGTCTAGACGTTACGTGGAGGGGAGGGGACATTAGCAGGAACGGGCTCCAGTGCAGCTTTTAGGACTCATGACATCTGTTTTTTAGCCTGAAGAAAGTGCATCTGGCCTTTTATTTTACTAGTCACTAAACTGTGCGCATATGTTATCACAGGTTTCTCTGCACATATTTCTTATTTTAAAAACGGGTTATACAGCCCATTGGACCTCCATGTCACAGGTCCCAACATCTGCAGACTCGGTTGAATATAAATGGAAAAGGCCCAAAAAAAGGAAGGCTGCAGCGTCACAGAACATGGACAGGCATGTTACTGTGCGCATAGGAAAGATCTACATAGTGCTGACACTGGACTGGGAATTAGTAATCCACAGATGATTCAAAGTATGCAGGGAAAGTGCATGGGCTCTATGTAAACAGTACACCATTTTATAAAAGTGATGAGGATATGGAGATTTTTGTGAGTCAGTTCTTAGAACCAGTGTCCTGCCAATATCTAGGTTTTTAGATAAATGACCAACTGCATCCACCCACATACATGCCTCTGAAGCACACCCAGCTTGGGCAAGTCAGGTGATAAGATCTTCAGTTTTCAGATGGGAGAAGACAGCTGTGAGAAGGCCAGTCAAGTGGAAAGGCTCCACTCCAGGCAAGGCTTCTCTGAATGCAAAACCTGTGCCCCACCTAGTCCACCAGGCTCTTAGACAGCTCAAGCCCCTGGCCACAGAGAAAGACAAAGTCTCAGAAATCTGTTGTGTCTTTTTCAAGGTTGCCCTGAAACTTGCAAGAGCAGATGTAGACAGCCTAACTCTGGAGCCTCCAAATCCTTCCATTGCTGCAAATGGCAAGAAAGTTCATAAACCAGAAAATATTTGAGCCTTTGTACCTCAGACCCTTTCAACCTGTTCTGCATGAAGACAGGACCTTTTTTCCTAGCTGGGCATCAGAGGAAAGGTGGGCAGTGGGAAAGATCATGCAAATTAGTGGTCTGAATATGACTGTCGTTGCAGGACCAGCTTCTGCCAATGACAGTGGATTCAAATGTGTTCATTCCTTCCTCCCCGTCAGATCAAAACAGCAGAATGGCACTGTTCCAGTTTCGGATACCCAGGAATCTTCCGATTTAAACATTTTTATTGTGTTTCCTTTTTGAGTTTGTTTCCCACGTCCGGAAATTTCAACCCACAAGCATGCTACAGAAGTGTTCCCTTCCATTTTATCCTCCTTACTCTCAATTAGGTAGTAAAATACAACCCACCTACGTGAGCGAGATGAGTAAAAGAGAGTAATAGCTATGTGCATTTTTCACTTCCCACATAACAATCTGTAAGTTCCCTAGAGCTAACCACACAGTTCTTCCCCCAGGATACAGGGTTTGTGTCTGTACATCCATCACTGAATGTCAGAGCCAAAAGGGACATGGGAATGCATGCACCCCTTCAGCTTGCCCGGTGTTTGATTCACGCCAGTGGCATAATGAATGCTTGAAAAGTAAATTATAACAGCTAATAATTATGGTAGGTAATATATATCAATAATGTCATATGTCAGATAATATTCTTTTTCTTTGCATATGTGGTATGTGCACACATATTATATTTGTATGTGTATGTGTGGCTGCATATTCCTGTACCCAGATGTACAGGCACATGTGTGTGTAGGTGAGCATGTACTCATGTGTGCAAGTGCCTGTAGAGGCCTGAGGTTGATGATAGGTGTTTTCCTCCATCACAACTGAACCCAGAGAGCTTGCCAATATGGTTAGTCTAATTATTCAGCTTGCTCTAGGGATCTTCTGTCTCTGTTTCTTATGCACTGGAATTAAGGATGCACTGCCGTGCCTAGTTGGCATTTATGTGGGTGCTGGGGATCTGAACTATTCTCATCCTTGCATAGCAAATACTTTACCCACTGAGCCATCTTTCCAGCCCCAGCTGTCAGATAATATTCTAAGCACTATACCTACATAAATTAACTCATTGTGCTTACAATAACCTCAAATGGCTGACATTATTATCCTTACCTTAAAGACAAGGAAAGTGAAACTTAAAGTGATTAGGAAACTGCTCATGTTCGACAGGAAGCAAGTGACTAAGAGAACTAGAACGCAGGTGCCCGCTACAGATTCTGTTTTCAACAGCCAAACTGTTCTTAGCATCTCTTAGCAAAGAAGATACTGATAAAGTCCAAGAATATAAATGATGATATCCAGATTATACAAAACACACTTTTTGGAAAAAGCAAGAAACTGAAGCTAGGTTTCCAATCAGAGCTTGGACCTGACTTGTTTGGGCATCTGAGCAGCAAGCACATTTTTTCACAGACCCACTGTGTGGTGGATGTTAGTGTTGTTTCCACTGTCTCCTCTGTAAAATAAAGACACATCATTGGAGCCAGAGAGATGTCTCAGGAAGTAAGAGCACTGGTTGCTTTTGCAGAGAACTCAGGTTCAATTCCCAGCACCCACACAGCAGCTAACAACCATCCGTAACTCCAATTCCAGGGGATCTGACACCCTCTTCTGACCTTCGTGTGCATTGCAGGACACGATGCACTTACATACATGGGGACAATATACACATAAAATTTTAAATATAATAAATAAAAAATTTCAAAATTATATACAGCAGCAGAGTTGAGTGAGAAAATAATCAAGAAAAGAGCAAATTCTCCTTAAATGATAGCTACCAAAAGAGACCATGAAGTCCAAGTCCAGTCATCAGGTCACAGGAAGAGAGATAAGCTCATTAGAGAAGTTGTCTCATTTCTCTTCCCATAACACACTGAGACAAAGATCACACATCAAGTTGTGGGAGGCTTGTGAAAGACTGAAAGGATGTAGCTTAGGAATCCAGGAAGGTCATCATTACGTCTGTGTCATCATCATCCCAGAAGGTTCCCCCAAGTAGTAACCCAAATCACAGGCGGGCTGATAGAGCCTAGTGTTACATGTCTGGACACAGGTGGGAGATACAGTCAGGGCTGCAGTCTGCCTCTTCACCCTGCTGGTCGTATCCAGGCAACCTATGCAGGCCTCGGTTCCTCTCCTCTGCTCTGGATTCTGGGCCTGGATTCATTACTATTGCCAGCACACAGGAAGAGTTTTCTTTATGGGAATGAGATCCCAAACAACCATGGGAAGCTGGACAGGCAGAACTCATTCCTCCTCAGGGGTCGATTGGTCCAAAGTACCAAAATGATAGAATTTCAAGGACCTATCTAACAGAAGAAATTAGAACCATGAAAATGATTTTTCATCTACAGACCCAAGTGCCTGTACTCTTAATAAACAAGTTCCTTTCCCATACTTTATCAGACAAGAAATACGGGTGCTGTGTGTATATGCCCCTTCTATATACCCATCAGCAGGGTGATTAGTCTTATACAGAGTATACTGCCTGCCATTCGGTCAGTTCATTAATCTTCAACAGTCTTCCATGCTTTCACTCTGGATTTGGAATTGAGATGAAACCAGGGTACTCTGCTCAGAATGTCTAGGAAGCCATTGTCCCTAGAGCATGGAATCCCTGTTAACAGCCAGACTTAACTTTAATGAAGCCTTTGACCAAAAAGTACCCCTGCCGGTCCTGAAAGTGAGGTGACCACAGTCTCCCCCCCACCTTTCCCGTGTGAGGACAAGAGCATCAAGGAACTGAACCGAGACTCCTCCAGCTGAGAAGCCATGGTGCCTGTCCTGGCATGGCTTCTCTTAGGCTAACTCTCTTGTCAGATCCTTCTCCATCTCAGTTCCTTCACTTTTGTGATGAACAGTATTGAACCTGTAATAGCCATCACACTCCAGTCCCCCCTGCACTCAGGACCCTTCATTAACACCCCTTCCCCAAGGCCTCATGATACTCTCTCTTGCCTCTACCCTACTCACTGCCAGCTCCTCTCGTTCCCCAGCCTCCTCCGAAACTGAAGCTGAGGGCCGGCTCATGCCTGAGGACTGCTGGGTCTGGCTACCAACACAGACCAGTTGCTTAGGAAATATTCACTAATGATGACTGAGAGGTTGTAACAAGACGGCACGAAATACAGTAAGAAAGATGAATGTGTCTATAAAAGGCTGACTGAACAGAGAACTTTCAGTCAAGTTGCAGTTTTGCCAAATATTGTCTTTAAAAAATAATAACATCACAATTCTTTTTTTTTTTTTTTGGACTAAGTCTCTCATAAAGCAAAAGTTATATTGACTATCTCAGGTCAAGTTACCAGTCTATGAAAAACATTATCTGTCCATGTAAATCTGATGCCAAAATTTATTGAGATGAAGGAAAGAAAAAAAAAAACAGAGGGAGAAAAAGAAACAGCAAAAAGACAGAGACAAGAAAAAGTCTGTGACCTTGGACAAGTCATTTCCTTCTCTATAAACGGAGAAGCGTGACCCAGCTCATTTCTGCATTTCTGATTTTTAACTAAAGTGCCTTTTAGTTCTACTTTCCTCATCCCTCTTTGAGTCTTGACCTAGAAATCCACTGTACCTTGTAAATGTTTTTTGCAGTCATTTTAAAATTCACACCATTGTCACGACCAAAGCCTGGAGAACAAATTTAAATCTAAAGTTCAGAAAGTGATTTCAAATACTTTCCAATAACACTAAACTTTTGTTGCTGCTTCAGCATAAATCTCGGGAATGGCTGCCGTCCTCTGACTTCTTTACAAGTTTAAGTGCGGGCTTTCATAACACACTCTTCCTGTAAGCTCCGGCAGAGCTGCTGGGGAGCTCAGGGAAACACCCCACACCGTTATGAAGATCCAGAGTGCAAGGCGAAGTTATTCATCCCTACTGAGTCAGAAGGGTCTTGGCTCACCAGGGCGGCCTCAGACAGCCCGACAGGCCCTACTGGACCTGGGTAGCAGAGGCATCGCACCAGGGTTTTGGAGAGAGCAAAACAAGCATTGCAAGGCAGCCTTTATGGAAAGCCCCATATCCAACTCTACAAACAGCTGCAACTGCCACAAAACACATGGCTGGCAGCATACGGCCACGGTGTACTGTCCATTTATCACGTTAATGTGTACCTTATGTGCCAGCTAGCCAAATAATATCCACCGGATGTCTTCTACGTGCCGATTGTTGAGAAACTGGGATAGTAAAGAATAATGAATAACCAGACAGGTGTGGTGGAGCACACCTTTAATCCCAGCCCTTGGGAGGCAGAGGCAGGCAGATCTCTGTGAGATCAAGGCCAGCCTGGTCTACACAGTGAGTTCCAGGCTGGCTGGGGCTACGGGAGATTCTGTCTTAAAAATAACAATGAATATCTGATAAGTTTTAATTCACACATATGCATGTGTGAACCCACATATACACAGAACATGTATTTATAGGAACACCTAGTGAGTGGCTACTAGTTTCTTTTATTCAACCAACCCAAATTTACTGCCCGCAGAACTCAAGTTCAGAAGGAAGGTCAGTTCTGTGCTGAGGCTAGCATCTGCCCCTTGGTTGATACTCTTACGTTCACTACATTTGGCATTTAGAATACTGAGGGGCTTTGATCAACCAGGGGCTATTTTATACCCCAAGAGTTAATGTTTGAGGATAGTTTTGATTGTCACAGTGGTAGAGGAGGAGCTATGAGAACTGTAGGCCAGAGGCCAAGGATTCTGACAAAGACTGACATGGCCAAAAATGTCAACAGTACAGAGCGTGAAAAAGCCAGGTATGCTTGACCATTCTAATAAGGTCAGGGGCAAACTCTGCACCCAATGGTATTCCTAAAATTAGAAAATAGAGGAAAGAGGTCTTTGGCCTAATTGTTAAAAGAATCAAAGAAAGACTATCCACCTGAATTTGCATGGAAATAATAAACATCCATGGGAATGCATTAATGTCTACTTTCCCTGGAAGGAAATTCGAGAACAATTACAAATTATGACAGTGTCTTTATACATGCCATAAAATGGTATGTTTAGTACCTCCCAATTCAGAAGAGCGAGAACCATGTCCAAGTCTGCCTTTGGTCATTCTACCTTGTGGGGCCACTATTTAAAATTTGGTGTCTCCCAGTTACAAAAAGAACTTACCTCCAGAAATACGTGTGGGCCCTGAGGCCTAATTCAAGGTTTGAGGAAGGCCATAACTCAGGCATCAGACAATCAATACTCCAATTTGGAATTCAGCACTTTGGAAGCAGGATGTTCAGAAACACGCATAAAAGATCTGCTTATGAGTGAGGCCCAAATCATATTTATAATATAATCACCTAATAAAAGCAGGAATGACCTCCAGTTGACTTTACACAGCTTTGGCTCATGAGTTCCATAAAAGGGTTTTAATAGACCCTGCCTTCAAGAAAATATATCTAAACCCCTGGTTTTTCTATCAAGACTAAAAAGCTCTCAAAAAATATCATTTCTCTGTCAAAGTGCCTACATGCACAGTATGTACAGTAGATTATCTTCTTGTAACACACGATTGTCCTCAAGAACTCTTCCTGCTCATACATATGACCTTTAAGATGAATGTATGATACAGTCCTTGCAATATCCTCTTTACAAGCAAAAAACAGCCCCTGCCCATTCTATAAATGCCTGAAAGAGGTAGTGAAAAGGACTGATGGGCACACTCCACTGCTGCCCTGTTTGCTCCATTTCTTTTCCTACTCAGACCAGCTCTCATCACCCCTCAATAATGCTCAGGAATAATTAAGCTTTAATAAGACATAACCAGATTTATGAGCAGAGTGAACAGCTAAAAGTAAAGAAAGTTTCCTGAAGAGAGAAAAGTAATGTGTGGGATGTGTGTGTGTGTGTGTGTGTGTGTGTGTGTGTGGTGTGTGTGTGTGTGTGTGTGTGTGTGTGTGGTGTGGTATTCAGCAGAAGCAGCTCTGGTAGACTCACTTAACCACCCACTCCCAAAGCCTACTCTGCAAAGGTTTATGCTTAGTGAGAAATAAAAGGAATAATGCACAATTACAACTACAAAGCAGGGTGCACAACATAAAGACCTCAACTGTGTGCACTCATCTTCCGCCCAAATTGCCTACGATCTTCTTCTATTATCTACGATCTACTGTTTCCACATCTGAAAATTACTTCCCAAATCTATTAGCAGAAGTGGATGAAAAGGAATCAGCAGTCACAATTCCAATCCATGTGGAATAAATCAGAGCGGGTGAGTCCCCTGTCAGCAGCACAGGCAGAAACGTATCTCAAGAACATAATCGCTAGGTTCTTATAAAATTCAAGTTCATTTTTTCCCATTACAAATTATGCATCTGTGGCACCATTCTGAAACACATATCTGAAGATACTTAAACGATTATTAAAGAATTGGATATGATTTTTCCAGCTTTATTTCCGACCACTCCAGAAAGCACATCCCAAAGGAGATAAAGAACACACTTTCTTTCAGACCAGTAAAATTCCTGATTACAAGAGTGCTGTATCTGGAGAGATGCTTTTGCTGGGACCTGAGTTGGTGGATACAAGCTTGCTAAGGCTGCCTGTGACAAATTCACATAAACAAACGGAAAGAATCTTATGCTTTAACAGTAAACACTGGTTGAATAAATGAACAAATGGATTATTTTATGATGGATGATAAGCCTAAATGCTTTGGCAGTAAGGCAAACAAGAGAAGGACACACAAAGAGTCTCAAGAAGGGATAAGCATTGTTGTCAGAAGCCATTCTAAGATAGATCACCTAACAGCATGGAGTTTTGTAATTTCAACGCTTTACTCAGTCATAAATCAAGGACTTGTAAGACTTTATGATTTTTTTTTTAAGTTTCTACTTTAGAAAAGTATTCTTTATTTTAGCCTGGAAACCAAGTGTTTGTGAAAGTGAATGATCTTTCAAATTACTACCATTCTATTAATATTTCACATAAAAAGAAGTTTTTCCCAGAATAAATAGCCTTACAAATTATGCTAAATAAATTCAGAGTTGCAAGATTTAGAAATAAAAATAGTGTCAATGTTGGAAGCCAGGCATGGTGGTACTCACCTTTAATCCCAGCACTTAGGAGGCAGAAGCAGGTGGATCTCTACAAGATGAAGGCCAGCCTGGTCTACAAAGTGAGTTCCAGGCCAGCTGGAGCTACAGGGAGACCCTGTCTCAAAAAAAGAAAAAAGAAAAGAAAAGTTGAAATTGTGGTAAGCATTAGCAGTTTTCCCTCATCACCAACCCATGACCATCCTTCATTATGTCTGCTTTTCTTCACTGACAGGACAACCTGGAGATGCCTGGGGGCACCCAAATGCTGGCTAGACATTAAAGTTATTCAGAGATCCTGTATGAAATACTGAGATCACAGGGAGAGGGAGCAGTGTAACAAACCAGTTTGCCACCTGCCTGGACCCCAGTGTTTTTTTAAAGACAATTTAGATACGGCCAGGTAGTATTTCCAGCATTTGTTGGAAATGTAGTTGAAATTCACCCTTTAGAGGGAAAGTTGAGAGTCTCTGGCAAAATGTTCTCAAAGTTCATCACTACATCTGTCATGGCTGATCCTGCCTGTCACTCTGGCCAGAACTCAAGATTTTGGCCAGTTTGAGGCTGAAACACTCTGCCTGCTCCTGGCTGGGGTCCAGAACAGCACAAGCAGCAATTTGGGGGGACAAAAGGACTTTCACTACCTAGTTTCCTTACCTACCTCTCACAAGCGTTAGCATTCCATTTTCACACTGCTTCCTCCAGGACAGCAAAGTGTCCTTTACACTTGGTGACAAAGGATCCTTGGTGTTGTAAAGCAGCAGGATCTCACTGAACCCTACAGGACAAAATACTCAGAGGCCATGTAAGAAGTGGCAGAAAGTTCGGAAGAGCAGAAAAGGGGCTTGAACCCACCTCTGCTGACAGTGATCCTGCTTCAAACCACGTTTGTTTCCTGACCACCATGCCACCCAAAAATCATTCGATGCTTGCTGTTCCCAGTGCTGCTCTAAGTCTCTTACACAGATGAACAGATCCAAGCCTAATGACTCCCGTGATTAGTCAGACAAGGAGACACGGCACAGGAAGCTATATAAATGCCAGTGTCACAAAGCTAATGCATGCTAGACACAGCATTTGTACCCAGCAGGCTGGATGAAAAGCCCAAACTCTAAGCCACTCAACCCATTCTCTCCTCCGTCACCACACCATACCACACTGCGAGACCAGGGCATGGTGACCACTACGACTCTCCATCACGGCATGCATCACGGCAGCGTTTGCTTCCTATGGTGACTGAAACCCCCGAATGACAGCCACGTCTTCGTTTCCTTGGAAATAAAGGAGCTGTTCAACTATGAACACACGCCTTCAGCAACTGTTTTGTGCACTGTTTCCTGTGATCTTCCGTGGACAAAAGATGAATCAAGCATGGACCCCCTCTCTGAGAGCCATGCATGGGCAGAGTTAGCTGATAGTTCATGCTGTAAACAATTCACAGTAATTCCAAGAGCCCAGTTTCCACTTATTGCTGGCAGGCTCCCTTGTCTTCCACACACAGCTAACCAATCTGATACTTTTCTTAGTCTTTCCACCAAGGTAACTGTTCTGTCATACTAACTCTAAAGCACTGCAGTTTTTAGATAGGCAGCCCATGGTTGAAACCTGCTATGGGTTGAATGTGAAATCTCTCCCACAGGTTCATGTGTTTGAGATACACAGTGAGGTTAGGTCTACTGAAGGAAGTCAGTCACTGGAAGGCAGGGCTTGGGGATTTTTCAGTCCTATCTTTTCTCTGCTTACTAACCCCACATGTAAACACCCAGACGGATCACTCTCCTGCCTCCACGCCTGCCTTCTCCACCATAATGAGCTGTGTCCCTTTGAACTGTAAACTGAAATAAATGCGTCCTCCCCTGAAGTTGCTGCCTGTCAGCAGAGGAAAAGTAACTGACACAAACTCTACTCCAGCTGTTGGTTTCTCTAATCTGTCTGTGTATTTACACTGATCTTCTTGAGGGGCAGATGTTTTTGGGTATTCAGTCTAGTCCTGGTTTTCCAGGCTGCTGGAAGCTCAATGTGAGGCTGCCATGATCCATCCTTTGTTTGACCACATTGTTTACCACTAAAAGATTTAACAGTGTGAGAATGTAAGCTTCTGTGAATGCAGGGATATCCAGTCCCATTACTCACTGATGTATCTTCACTGCTTAGATTACTCCCTGGCAAAGACTGGGTACTCAATAAATACTTGTCAAAGGAATAGAGGGCATCTATTTGCTGACACATTTACTTCTAGCTACTTGTGAGCTCCTATGAACAGGGGTGGCTTTGTACTATCTCTAGTACCTAGCAAAGTGGCCAGGACAGTAAATGTTTCATGATTGAGTGGATAAATGAATGAAAAGATAGAAAACCACTGGAAGACAAAGTAATCAAAATGCAGAGCCTACTGGGAAATTAGCATTTTCAACTAGTTTTAATAATGGAAGAAACTGAGCTTAATGGCTCTTTTCTACAAATTTCCCTCGATGCATGTGTGCACACATGCACACGCCATACAGACATACACTCTCACCCCATGAATTATGTTTAGTCCATTCAGAAGATTTAAATTTGATTAGATCTAATAGATTCAAAAGTCAGGAAACTGATAAGCAGTTTGGAGGCATAAAGAACTCTTTTTCAAAGGTGATTTATGATAAACCTACCCCAGACTTACCTAGGATCTTGTTTAAGAATAAGGAATTTTAGCCCCACTCCAGGTCTACACAATTAGACTCTTTAGAGAGAAATTGGGAGTTCTGGACACCTTCCACATGCTTTTTATGAACATAAAAATGTGAAATGTCATCATATTCGCATGGGCTTTGACTCCAGTTGCTGGAGCCAAGGGTATAGTTAGAAATCAGAGAAACAGAAGGGCCACGTAGGCAGGATAAGGGTCTTCCCATTCCTACTGCTGGCAGATTCAAAATGTAAGGCATTTCAGTTTGCTACATGTAACTAAGCATCTTTATCAGCCAGGGTCCCAGCAAAACACAAATGGAATCTAGAGATGGCTATCCTTAGAAGAGCTGCGGGAAAGCACCGTTAGCAGAGCTGGTGTAGACTCAGGGAAGCTGTGGGAAGCCCTGTAATAGCGCACAGCCAAGCGACCTCACAGAACTACCACTCCCGAGGCTGGACGGGCAGAAGAAGGAATAGTTCTTGGAACCTATAGAAAGAAGCTGGGTAGAAAGGGCCATTCTGCAGGACTGCAAGCTCTGGTGGGGAAAACAAATTGGCCAGTATTGAACTTACGTTGTAAAACATAGAGGAAAGAAAACCTCTCCAAGTTCACCCATGCAAATGCTCCCATCCCCATTAAAAGAACCAGAAGTGAGAGGGCAAGACTGGGGACGATGTCATCAAATGTGACAGCTTGATGTCCGAGCGAAAGGCAAGATGAGGGTAAGTACAAAATTCCAGATCTCTACAGGTAATTCAGTACTGGTACTCCAGACTTCTCACTGCTCATGCACTACTCTCCAACTAATTAACAAGAATATTATCGTTAGTCCCCAAATCAATTTACCCATATCAGTAAAAATTGCTAAGGTTATCTATGAATTGAGTACAAAGAAGTCATCCACTCTGCCTACTTTGATACCTGTGTCTTCCACCATCATGGGAGACATGGGCATTAAGTGTCTATGTGAACTTCCAAAGCTCTGTCAAACATGAGCTACATAACTCATTGGTAGGTCAGTACAGAGAAGCAAGTCTGTACATTAAGATGGAGTAACAGTTTTCACACTCAGATGATCTATGCCCCAATCAAAGGCAATCGACCACACATGCTTTCATGTGAATTCTATGACTTTCAGCAGTGAGTCAGGGAGAAGGAGTCCCCAGAACTGGCAACTTTTGACACAGAAGCTCAAGAAGCTTGAGTGACTTAGAGGTGGCTACAGGCAAATGGTTAACAGCCTTTGTCATGAACCCAAAAGGGAAGCCCCAAAAGGGCTCCCTAACCAGCCACTCTTCCAAGCACTTCCTGCCTCCCTTAAGCAGCCTCTCTTCTACGGTAAATGAACTGTAATGAAGTAAAGAGAGGGTTGAAACAAATGTCAAAAGACCCAGCTCCCAGGGGCTGCATCCCATGTCCACTGAGCTGCAAAGCTGGGGGTGGGGCCAACTGAAGCTCCCTAAACTGCATTGCTACATGGTCCTAGAGTGCTTCTTTAAGGTTGTCTCAGGGTCTGACATGAGAGACCCTGGGGTAGAAAGAGAGGTGCCGACAGAATCTCTCAAGTCTTCTCCTGATTTTATAGTGAGATGAAGCTTCCCACTACTTTTAAACAAACAAAAAATTACTCTGAACTAGATGCTCTGTTTGATTCCTAAAAAGGTAACAATAAAATTCCATGCTGTCGAGTCCATCCAGTTCTGTTTGGACTTGTGAAGCTGTACCTCTCGTGGCAATTGACAAGAGAAATAAGGACATTTCAAGACAAGCACAAACTAAAACAATTAATAATCACTAAGCCAGCACTGCCAAAGATACTTAAAGGAACACTATACACAAAAGAAAAGAAAGTCCAAATCACAAGAACACAACCAGAAATAAATTTCATGAGAAGTACGGCTAAACAAAGCGAGCTAGAAGGAATCCAGTAAGTGCAACACAGGAAACCAGAATACCCCTGATACAAACAGGAATACAATAAAGAAAACAACAGCAATTCAATCAACCAGAAAACAACCAACAATATTTCAGAAAACAGTAAACATCTCTCAATAACAACAACAACAAAAATGGACTCAACTCATCAATAGAGACAGACTGTCTGACTGGATTATAAAACTAGATTCAACCTTCTGTGGTCTCAAAGAAACACACCTCACTCGTAAAGACACTCGTAGAATGAGAGCCAAGGGATAAAAACAATCAGGCAAATGGGAATCAAAAGCAAACTAGTGTAACTATTCTGATATATGATGGAACAGACTTCAAAATTAGTCTTCATAAAAGGCAATGAGGCCACTATATATTAACAGACGAATTTATTAAGAAGATGTATCAACTGTAAATATCTATGTATGAAACATTTCATAAAACAAGCACTAATAGATACAGAAGGTAAGACAGGTCAAGAGACTACAAAAATGGGTGATTTCAATACCCCATTCTCATCTTTGTATACATCAGTCAAACTGAAAATCAATAAAGAAACCTCAGAGTGAAATTACATAACAGGTCAAATGGACTTAACAGATATCTACAGAATATTCCTACCAGGGGCTGAAGAGATGACTCAGAGGTTAAGAACACAGACTGCTCTTGCAGAAGACCTGGGTTTGAGTCTCAACACCATCATGATGACCAACAACCATCTGTAACACCAGTTCTAACTCCAGTTGACACCCTCTTCTGATTTCCATGGGCACTGCACAATATGGGTACACTTACATACAGTTCAGTACAGATGCCAATTAAAAATATCTTCAGTTCACAGTTGGTTGAATTCAAGAGGATGGGACCCATAGACATAAAGGGTCAAACTTAATAATAATGATAATAAAAATATGTCTATTGCTCTTGCTATGATCATTGTATATCAACACTTGGACTCTAAAGGCAGAGTGGTAGAAGGCTACCTGCCCTAAAATATTAGATCAAATGGGGAGACAAGACGAATGGAGTCAAACACCCCGATGGACAAGCTGCAGCAGGATGTAAAGATCTAGGTCTAAAACGAATCAAGAAAATATCATTAAGGAGGCAGGCTTTGATTTTCAATGTGCAAGATGAAGAGGAGACCACTAAACATACCAGGATAGTCCCAGCACAGAGGCTGTGTTAAGTTTCCTCTATACCCTCCCCTAGCATACGTACAGCAGCCCCTCAACCCGCTTTTGATTACATGTGAAATGCGAGAGTCCCCAACACCACCTCCAGACTTCTGTTTCACCTCTCTCCTAAAATATTTTCAATATTACCGTCTCCGTAAGAGGGAAGTGAAATTCCCTCCTGTAATCTCGTGGTAGAGAAATACATCATCCTCATTCCTGAAGGGATGCTTCTATGAGACAGACTAATCACCTGCAAAATTGCCAGGAGGGGCTGGCTCTACAAAGAGAACGGCACTCAATGCATCTGCACATGGTTGGTTTTATAACTCAAGAAAGACGCTTGCTTTTACAATTCAAAGTTAGAAGACAACCTAAAACAGCAATAGTGGTACGTGTCAAACGAGAGGGAAACATAAATACAGGAGCCTTGGGTAGTCCAGGATTCCCGCTCCTACTGGTGGAGGTAGCATAGACATTTGGAGTCCAGAACATAATGTGTAAGGCTCTTGAGTATCTTTATGCAGATAATGTTGCCCTGAACATATTGATAAAGCATTGGTGTCTACAGAGTAAGTATCCCTTTGTGTTGCTGCCTCATGCGGATTGCTTTCAGTGTTTTCCTTCTTTTTATATGGACGGCCTCTATGCTGTTCAGAGCTGGGAAGCATCCCCATCGCATTCTAGGAAACTTTCAAGGAAAACTACAAAGAGCAAAGAAGCCCCAGCTCTGCCATTATGCAGAGGCTCCAAATCTACTGAAATACATCTGTGGTGCCTGTACACTACGCTCTCTAAGACTATGGAGTCCCAGCTCAGCAGCCCATGTCATCTCTTACTGGTAACCACTGGCCAATGGTCTGAAAGTTAATTCAGAACGATGACATGAAGTTAAGCTTAAAGCTTACTGCTTCTCCAGATCCAGCAACAGGCTTGGTACCAGGGTAAGGCCTCCAACTCTGGCTTGCAAATCCAAAAGCAGAAGACAGATGTGGATACTTCCTTGTGGTCATAATGAAGAAGCTTCTGAGTATCTCGTATGTTTATATCAGCTCGGATTATTTGCTCTCTACAGATTCTTAATTATGTCTCTAAGTTACACAAGACATAATATTCTACTCTCCCTTTTCCTCAGTTGTGATTATACATTTAAAAATGGTTAACATGATAAATTTTATAATTGATGCATGTTATTAAAATTGAAACCTAAAAATTAAAAATAATGTCAGATCACTGCTGCTATATATGTGATGTGGATAAATGTTATAAATGTAAGTGCATCTCCATGACATGCTCTGAGGGGAAACAGTGAGTTACACAGAAACATGCATCGTAACACATCTGTAATGATGAGGGTTGCCTATAATGAAGCACCCACCCCGTGTCAAATGGAGCCATGGAACACAGCTTCTTGGAGGTGTCAAGACAAGACTATATAACCCCCATGAACAAAATGAAAAGTTGTGAATTCATTATTACTTATCAATACAAGTTGCAAATCAACATAAACATAGCATTACTATGAAATGTAGTTTCACAGTATACTATGAAACAAAAGAATTTTTCACATAAAATTGTTCCTTAATAGGCTAAAGAGATGGCTCAGTAGGTAAAAATGCTCAGGACACAAATGTGAGGACCCGAGTTTGAATCACCAGAATCCATGTAAAAGTTGGACACAGTACAAGTACTTGTAACCCCAGTGCTCTTATAGGAAGATGAAGGGCAGAGACAGGAGAATCCTTGGAAATCTGCATGCAGGCCAGCTAGCCCCATGTACATCCCAGGAAAACAACAAAACAGACTCTGATCCAAACAAACACAGGAATCATCTCCCAAGGTTGCCCTCTGACCTCCAAACATGCATGCTTACATTCACACGTGTGGATGTGCATGTGCACACACATACATATTGTAAACACACAAAAATGTAAAAACAAACAAATAAACAAAAACCTGTTCCTTGAATTAGCTCCAGAATCTCAGAGAAATTCAAGGTCTTGGGCCTGGGTTAGCCTCTGCATAAGAAGATGCAAGGCAGAAGCTAGCTCCACATAATCTCTGTGCAGGATCCATGAATGAGCCACTCATGTTTTGGATCATATGTCACACATTCATCCATCAAACCGTTACTTAGCAACTACCAACATATTAACCATGGCCAGGCCTTGGTGCTAGAGAAAGGTAGAACCCAGCCCCCATCTCCCAGAGATAAGGCCGCACTGAGGAGTCAGAAAAGGAACCTGTAATTGCATTTCAAATGTACAGAGTCGAAAGGCAAGAGACAGTGTGACACACTTGGCAGAAAAAGAATAAATACTACAGAAAGGGTAGAACATGGGCTTCAAGACAGTGCACTCAACAGCGAAGGAGCTAAAAAAACGTACTTACTTAGAACTGAAAGCAATTTAAGTCTAGCCAGATGGTGGTGCTTCCCATTAAAGATGTCCCCAAGTGGCGAGGTGCCATGGAGACTGCCCAATGGTGCTTCCCTTCACCGTGGGTGTCTTTCTGCTTACAACAAAATGGATGGTTCATTGATCACTTTCCTTGGGAGGTATTTAAATGTGTCCTTAGCCATGTCTTGAAAGAGACGCAGCCCAGTGAGGAACAGTGATGGTTACACAGTTAGCAATAGCACCGCTTTCACTGAGCAGTGTTACGCTGTAGCTGTGAGGTCCAGATGCCTGGCTGAGCCACCCAGTGTCTGTTTCTGCAGGATAACAGGAGGAGCAAAGCGAGAGGCCCTCACACCTTTTGTGCGGTTGTAAGGCTAATGGAGGTTATGTATTTGAGGTGCTTAGCACATAGAAAGCCATTGTTAAAGGTATGGATGGTATCTACCCATTTGCTCATTCCTTTAGCAGACACTTACTAGGCACTACTGGACACTCCGGGTATTTAAATGTGAGTAGGATGGAGATTTTAGCCCTCAAAGAACTTCCAGGCTGGTGAGCAGATATTACAAATTACATAACAGGACAAAATAAGTCAGCCTCCTTCTCTCTCATTCTAATATGAAAGAAGGGACCTGTCTGTTCAACTCCACAAAAGGGATGGGACAGAATCTCATTAATGTAACCAAAGGACATTTGTGGAAAACTGGTGGCAAAGCAATCAGAGACTGGGGAACAGTTACGGCTCATATAATGGAGCCTGTTTGGACTAGATAGGGCCTAGAAGACCTATGGAAAAATCCTTCACTTTGCAGATGCATAAAGTGAGACACAGCTAATCTACAGACTCGCCTGATTTCCCTCTATTACACTGGGCCCTTGCTCCTAAAACAGCCCATGCATATCTTTCTCCTCCTCACACATAGCATCTCATTTCTCATTATTTGTATTTTTAAATATTTTTCACAGTGTATAAACATATTTTTAATATATACTCCCTCCCCCCTCTTGCAGTAGAACACATCCCCTGCATCAGTGAGTCAAAGGGAGAAGGCATTAAAAGATGGCTACCAGTGTAACCTCTTTTCATCATTTAAAACCTGAAGCCCAGGTAGCAGGAAGCTCTAGAGTGATTCTGTTTCACCATCCTTCAGGAGCATGCTTGTGGGCTGCCTTCTGATCGCATCAGCTCTTTTCTTCCAGGATCCCCATCAAACTTCTGATCACCTTGCTTGGTGGTGAGGCGACACAGGGAGCTGATTCATAGAACTCATGGCAGAGGAACTGGCAACCTCAGTCAACCCCTATTTCTTCTCATCTCCACCACAAGATTGAAAGTGAGGCTGGGGATCTATTTAGGCAGGGTTTGAACTCAGCTTCTGTACTTACTAGGTAAGGGACAGTAAGCAAACCACTAACCCTCAAGCCTGTTTCCTCATGGGGAAGGTGTGATGGGCCTCTCTTCACCACGCGCGGACTAAGAAGATATATGACCAGAGGCGGCACAGGACTGGGTCGGGGAAGGCAACAGCCATGAGAAGGGAAGAGGAGGAAGGTGACGAGGGGAAGGAGCGTTTAGGAGACGGAGAAGAGAGAAGAGGAGAGAGGAGAGAGGAAGAGAGGGAGAGGGGGTAGAGGAACGAGAAACATGAGGAAAGAAAGGAAGGGAAGGAGGAGGAGGAGGAGGAAGAAGTAGAGGAGGAGGGGGAGGTTGTTAGAGTTATCAGTGGTTGTAATAGTACCAAAATTTTAATTTCTCCAAAACAGCCAGACAGAAGAAATCCTTACGGATCTGTCTCCGAATTCTGAAAGTCATCCTTTTGCCTCTAGTGATAAAGCACATTAGTGCCAAATCACACTTAGCGAGTACGCATATACACATGTGTACACACACCCCAGCCCTCTGCTGCTCATCAGAGTTATATGGCGAGCCTGTGAGACGTGCAGGCTAAAAGCAGAGTGCCAGTCACTCCCCTATGAAGTTAGGCTCCTCCCAGCAGCACATGCAGAAAAGGAAGCATATTTGAAACTGGAAATCTCTGACTTATACCCATGGTCTATTTTTCCAGTCTTCTTCCACAACTTAAAACAACTCTTGAATTAAAGTTCCAAACATGGACTTCATCTCCAGGTCATTTTCTCCCAAACTGTCTTCTTCTTTGGGCAGGTAAGCCCTTCCTCCTTGCCCACATCTTCCCTGACACATTTCTCCTACTGGACATGTACACTGCAAATGTGATTTTTCCCCCCTCTAAATAAATAAACATCAAGATTGTACATCTTTTACCAAGATTTCCTTTTATTTCAGGCATCTTGCTAAGTAAGACCTCTGTCCTTAGATGATTCTTCCCCGGTGGACCAACTGGGCAGTCTACTCATCCAGAACATTCCATCATCTTAAACAGCTTTGTTTCTGGCCCTAAAATTATAGCCGACTTCTCCTGTCCAAGAGCTGTAGAGGCCGGCATTTTATGCTCTGTGCACTTCCTGTTCTGTGTGGGCTGCTCTGTCCCATACTGATGTGATCACATCAAAGTCCTTCAGGCCCCATTGAACACACTCATCTCTCTCACCTCTGGGGATGGTTTGCCAGCTCTGTCCAAGCCCTGTGTCCTCTCCTCTCTCATGTTTCCCTCCATCTTCTGCGACTCAAGCTCCACCTCCATAGGCCTGTGGCCTTTCTGGACATCCGACTGTCCCTCCTCTCCGCCCACTGAGGCAGAGATCTAACGGGGAGGTCAGCGTCCATTCCCACAGCCCCTCCCGTTTTCTTCTTTGATCTTCTTTACGTTACACTTTCCTTCCCCAACACCCCAATTTCTTATCTTCCCAGGATTCTACTCCCTCTCACAAATGTCTCTTGCTTGTGCTGAAACCTCAGCTCATTGGAGGACATGGCAGGAGCTCTGTACTACTGCTTCTTCCCCTCGTCCTGGGAAGCTGCTCCAGTTGGACCCGCCTCCTTCTTTTACATTAGTCTTTGAAAGAAGTTTCAAAGATATTCTCTTTTAAACCACAGGAAAACCACTCTTCCCGCCTTAACTCCCCTGCTAGTGCAAACCAGAAGCAAAACGGGTTCCTGTTTTACACACCCCGAGTCACAGAGGGCTCTGCTGTTCCTGTTGGCACTATCTTGGCTCTGATCCTAATTATTTCTCTTCTACTCCCCTAAACCCACATTTCTGACTTATTCTCTGTCAATTTCCATCTGCCCTTCACACCCTCTACTCTAGACTGATTCCAAAAAGCAAATTTAATCAACTAATTCCCCTGCTTGCTGAGCTCCACTGGCTCCCCATTAGTTTGAGCAGAAAGCCAACAGGCTCCAATATGGCGTTTCATGATCTGGCCCTGCCTGCCACTGTGGGTCCGTTCTGCTGCTCAGCCTCACCCAAGCTCACTGCAAAGAACAGGAACAAGATTGCTTTGCCTCATCTAGGTGCAACTAAGAGAAACAAACAATGGTGGTTCACAAATGCATCCAGTATGATTTTGTCTCTGCTGGGAATGTCCATAGTCCTTTATCCATATGTCTTTCCGGCTCTACTCAACAAAACAGGTGCTGGACAGATGGAGGAAGGAAAGAAGGAACAAGCAGCTTCATAGAGTAATGGGATTTTTTATTAAAAAATCCCTACCAATATCTACTATTATTTCTTCCCCAACTGAAAGGGACTTGGCAGGCAACCACCCTATGCTGCCTTTCACGCTGACCATGCCTATGTTCAGATGCCTCAGCACAGACAAGCATGCTAGCAGAAATAAAAATAGCAACTATTATATGATATCCCAGCAAACCTCTGAGTTCTTGACTCATTTACTTGTCAACATATGTCAAAATAACACCAACATGATCATTTGCTCAAAGGCATCTAATTGAAGGTTACAGTACAAATCCATGTCATCTGGTCCCAAACAATGCTCTTAATCTCACCAGTACTGGAATATCTGAAGTATCAAATACATATCAAACTTTTAAAACATATCCTTGATTGTCATATTACAGACAATGAAGGTTTGGGTCCTGCGTGGCCCTCTGAAGTTACCCACAATATTCTTCTAGAAGCTCATGATGGAACAAAGAATGTAGAGTTTGATTCAGGAGACCTGATGGGATTCAAGTTCTCCTATGTTACTCATTAGCTGTGTGGCCTTAGGCAAATCATTTAACTTGGACCTCAATTTCTCATTGTAATGGAGATATTAACACATGCCCTCAGAGGGATGCTCTGAAGTGCAGATGAGATAATACCTCTGAGAATATTCTGCAAAAGTATCATTTCAAATCTAGCAGTTCTCTTCTGACACCAAAAATAATCATGATGGTTCTCCTAATCGGAAAGATTACCTGGAGTTCCATAACTCACAGGAACTACATGCAAACGTGCGCCTGAATTTATCCACTGGCATCAATAATCATACCCCTGGAAGGTAACCTTTCTAGATGTTAACTCATATTCATTATTATGTTCCCGTTCCCTCTCCTTTCAAATCTTCCCTTGAAGAGAATTTGCACAGATGACTTTAGCTCCCCCCAAGGAGGAGACAAGGAGAAATAAAGGAGAAAGAAAAAGAAAGAGAAACAATGTGCATATCTTCATGTCTTGTTTCGACCTATTGTGATCTTCCTAGATTCTGTCTCATTTTTGCTATTCTCCCAATTTCCTGTTCACAAATGCTGGCCATAGTTACCATGGTACCAGTTGATATTTCAGAGGAAATATGCTTCTAGACGAGCCAAACTCCTAGCTGCCGTCGTTGAGCTGTCGCTACCATTCCATCGCTAATTCCCTCTGTCAGCTCATGAGGCACAAAAGCAGTTCACTAAAGACAGTTCTAACCTCTGGACCCACATGATGTGTTCTGTGATCATTTAAGACATTCCGCCTTGTTCCCTGTGGCCAGGCCTTTTCTACAGCTGAACAGGAGAACTTGAATTGACCTTTGCCATGGTCACCCTGGGACAGAGCTGAGATTGGAACCCAATTCCCCTGCCCACATACAAAACTCATTAAGTCAAAATACACGCCACCTAAATCCAGGTTTGTGGCCCAAGAATGCTCACTCCTTTGCAAGGACAGTACCTAAAATCAGTGTACTACACTTGACACTGGGTCACTCAAGAAATTCAGACTAAGAGGCAGGAGGACTACAAAATACACTCAGAGAGAGACGGCAAAGAGGAATTTGGTATTCCATGAGCTTTGTCTTCACAAGCATGTGACACCACAGTCTATCATACAGAAAATGAACAGGAGGAGCACTTGAGTCAGGGCTCTGTAGTACCTCTTGGTTCATGAATGCATGCTAAAATATGTATTAATACATAACGCCATGTACATTTAAGGTGCAACCCCTAAGAGCATGAATCCCCTATTATGTTTGGTTTATTCCATACTAATACTAAGTACCTACTATGTGCAAATATGTGTTCTGGGAAGCAAAGAAGACTGTGAAACAATACATGAACCCAGAGATCTATCTTTTATTTCTTTTGATCTTTTTGAGACAAGGTCTCCCTGTAGCCCCAGCTAACCTAGAACTCATTACATAGACAAGGATGGCCTTGAACTCACAGAGATCCACCTATCTCTGCTTCCTGAGTGCTGGCACTAAAGGCTTGTGCCACCAAGCCCAGTTCCAGAGATTTATGTTAATGAGATCAGACAAAAACAATTTTATATAAGTTACTTCTGAAGCATTCATGAATCTGTGAATTCTATACATTCAAGACAAAAGATTGTATGTGTACATATATATACCCACACATACACACAGGGATATACTTTCATGTTGCTGCAAAGTTGCAATCTTTAGTTATATTTATTTATTTTGTGTGTGCATACCATGGCACACCCGTAGATGTCAGAAGACACGTTCAGGAGTCAGCTCTCTCCTTCTATGTGTGTCCCAGGGATCGAACTCATATCATCAAGCTTGGCAACAAGTACTCTGACCCCCTGGCCAGACCACCTCACTAGCTCAAAGATGCATGAAACAACAGAACTGGCTTTGCACTGGGAGCAACCCTAATCTCAGTTCCTATCATTCATGCATTCTCCTAGATAAACTCAGTTTGGATCAGGATTCACTAATTTCTTCTTTTGCTTTATTTTTTATTCTATGTGTATGTGTGTATTGTGTGCATATATGCAACTGCACCCATGTCATGCAGTGCCCTCAGAGGACAGAAGAGGGTGTTGGATCCCCTAGCACTAGAGTTACAGATAGTTTTCAGTCACCATATGGGTGCTGGGATTTGAATCCAGGTCTTCTGCAAGAGCAGCCAGTGCTCTTGGCCGCTGAGCCATCTCTCCACTCCATTTTTCTAGATGTTCTTTGATAAACCAGAGTAGACCCTTGCAAGTACATTTTAAGGCTATTTTCACACAACAGAAGTCCACGCTGACTTCCTAGTTATTTAACAAAGTATGTAGTAAAGACCCCCCACTTGTGTGGTTATTGTAAATTTACTTCCTCTCCTATCTCTGATGTCAGAACCTACTTGCTGAACAATTGCTAGACAGACATCAAGTACTGTGCTAGTTGCTGAGTGAGACAATGCTTCTGGCTAGCTAAGAAGCTCATCCTCTTAGGCAAGAAAGTTAAGCCAATAAATTATATTTCAGCAAATTCAGTTTAATAAGAAGAAAGGAGAAATTACATCTTTCAGAGGAGTGTGAGAAAACTGAAGCGGATGTAGTTTTGTGGAATCTGGCAGATGAGTTAAACGTGTTCAGGGGATGGGGATGTGGTTTTGTGGAATCTGGCAGATGAGGTAAGCGTGTTCAGGGGATGGGAGAGTGAACATGCAGTCACCGAGATGCAGAGCAGCTCGCACTCTGATTTGAGAAAAGGCGGGCACATCTAGGAATAGCCAGAATGTCCATGGAGTTTCTACAGGACTGCACGTGGAACCAAGCAGAAGGGACAGTGGCTGCAAAGCCACAAGGCATGATGGAAGGGCGGACTGTGCTGTCTGTTAACCTACAATGTGTTTACTCACATTCCCCTGGGAGACAGTACCATGTTTAGAGAAAAGTTCAGTCCTGGTGTCAGAGGGCCTAGGTCCCACATTCAGGATTGAACACTCCTCAAAGACTGACCTTTTTTCCCCCTCTATCTTTCTATTTTTAATTGACAAGTGAAACTTTGGTATCTTCCTGATGTGCACCATGTGCTGGCTGATGTACACCCGGGTGGACATCACTCAGGTCATTTCTTCACAGTAGGTTCCTGAGCAAATTAGCTTCTTAGCCCTGTTTTTTTGATGGAAAGGGGGACATTGACAGGAATCCCTAACTCACAGGGTTGTTGTGACAGCTGAGGACCATTTGGAATAATGCCTGATTATTGTTTATTAGCAACAATGGTTTGTCTACTGAAGTCATTATTGCTGACAATTCGTAAAAAGAATGTCTGATTTTCTCAAAGTTCTACTTTGGCATTGGGGTCTGACTCAGGTAAGCATTTCAGAAACTGTCAAGAACCAGTGATTAAGATGGCGATCACAGAAATAGGCGATCCATGAGAATTCCGCAACCTGGCCACAGAAGACTTGAGCTCTATTTGTTTCTTTAAGTTTTATTGGAACACACACACTTACATAGGGTCTGCAGTTACTTTTGAGCTATAAGAGCAGAGCTGAGATACAAAAGAGAAAAAATGAGCAAAAATATTTACTCTCTAGTCTTTTCAGAAAACTAAACATTTCCTGACACCTGAGCCTGATGGTTGAGAGGCAGAAAGTGAAATTAGTAAGGCCTGTGTATCTAGAATCCGGAATCATGGGAAAGAATTTTCCCATTAACCTCTCCTGTGTTGGTCACTGCCTTAAACTAGGAGTCCTGGGTATAGCTTCACATGGTGACTTTGAGTGGGTTTACCTGTCAACCTTTATCACTTTTCATGAGATGAATGAAGAAAGTTGAGACCATTACCCCAGATCCTACGAGATTACTGAAGCTAACACTGGTTGTGCTTTTATTCAAAGCAATCTTTTTCCTAACACAGGAGGAATTACATTCCCCTTCTTCTATTAGACCAATGTCAGACCCAATGGGCATTGTGCTGCAAAGACGCAGCTGAAGGCGGAGAGCTTCGAAAACTGCTTGCCTTCCACTGGAAACACACCTTCATTAGCCTCTAGTCTCCAAGCATAAAAACAGCCTTTGTGGTTGTCTGCAACACCAGCGATCTCCATCACTGTTTACTGAACCTTAAACCTTGACAAAATACGTTACTTTCAGGTCCTGAACTAGCTGTGGATTTAGTCATTCCTTAAGGAACTATAAAAGTGACTGCACTCTAGATGCACAATGTTCCTTTTGTTAGGTGAGAATTAGGGGTTAGTACAGAAGGAAGGTGTTTCAATGCACCGTTTCCGTGGATGGCTCTGGAAAATAGAAGTTTGACCATGCCTTTTGAGCAATGTGTTATACAATGGTTTCTGTGAACACTGTTTTAATGAGTGCTTTATAAGACCAGAGAGGGTCCCAGTTCCACAAAAGCTCAAGAAACCAAATTAGAATCCTTTTTCTGTCAGGACTCCTTTAGAATGCTTAACCTGTGCATGGCTCATCCAGGGCACACCAAACATTTGATCAGAGAAAACATTTCTGGGTCTGTTTTTCCCTGGAATGTAGTTCAGTAACTATTTAGATTGTAAAAACATTTGTTGACAAATGCAATCACTCTTATTAAGTATCTACTTATTGTAAATGTTATGGGGGTGGTCTTTAGGGAGTTGCCATTCTGCCCACAAAGGACCAAATGATCATTAATGCATATGTTAAATCTATATTATCTCTTTTGCCCAGGGAGACAAGTTACACAGTGACCAAGATTTGCAACACTCAGCCTTACATGCTCCTTCTGAGGTACCAAGCTGAATGTCAGGCATCCTAACGCAGGAATGAATGCCTTTGAGACAGGCGCTGATCTGTTATGACATCCCATTTAATCTTCAGAACAATTCAGCTTGTGATTTGTTATTTGAAACTGGGACCAAAAGGGAATCTTCCCAAGTACAAAATCACCAGCACAGAACCCATGTCTGTCTGGTTCAGCCCCAACAGGGCTGCTGGTGACAGAAATGATCAGCACATATGCCGGCCACTGCTCTACCACTGCAGAGCTGGACTTTCGATTTTTATTCATCTGAATGCAGACAGCTCAGATGTTCCACAATTACCACGTGGAGAGTCTAACTCATCTAACTCTGTAGTGCTCTTTTTTAAATGCAGAGTTCAGTCTATCTGACTTCTGTGGAATAGCGAGTTTTCACCTTTCCATCGTCAGCCTCCACTATTGTGCTGACCACAGAAATGCACGCCAACCCTGAGGTTCAGACTATGAGTTTGGAAATCACACCATCTCGTTCAAACATTGAGTGTGCCATGCCATGGGTACATGACCACAATCCTGTGCTTAAACCTCTCTGCACCAAGAATGGTACCTGCCCACGCAGGGTGCTCTCACCTGCTAACACAGAGCCTGACCATGGCACCGAAACCAAGTCAAGACTGTGTTCCTGCAGCGATGTAGACAAGACGTTGTCCACACAAAGCCGATGGGTTTTGAATACACAGAACGATGGCAATGTCTCCATTATGAGTGTATTTTTCTTATAAGGAAGGGTAGCTTGAAATAATGTGATTAAACATGTTTCAGGACAGAGAAGTAATGGCAATACTTATTTTATATTAGCGAATTACATTATTCCCTAGGACCAAAAACAACCATTTATTTATTCAGTAGAAATCATTAAATGTTGCACTTAGAAGGATCCTTAGAAATGACTTCATCTGATCCTCAATCCAACTCAGAGATCCTCTCCAGTACCCTGTTTTCTGAACGTTCTTCAGTTTGTAAACTTGGGAAAGAGCCTGTTAGAGAAAACATTGTGTACCTAGACAATTCCTTGAGCCCAAGCCTCTCTCTGTTCTCCACGGCCTCTCTCCTCTGTTCGCCACAGCTCTGGTGGTGCTCAGAAGCCATCTCATCCCCACTTCACGTTTCCACACGGCAGTTTTCCAGTATTTGAAGCCAGTGATCACGTTCCCCACCACCACCTCCACACGCTCATACTTGACAATAAATATTTCCAACACCAACATTCCAATCATTCGTTTTCTCCTTCTTTGAGTCTCAAAACCTTTTTATCTTCTTGACCTTCCACACCCTCTGGCCATACTGTAGTCTGGTCAGCTTCTGTTCTACTAACACTTACGTCGTAAGTCACCTGTGGAAGTCTGTGAGGAAAGAAGATGAAGCAATGGACTTCACACGATGTTCACAGCATCACTCTCAGGTAAGGGAACAGCTGTGTCTGTGAACAGCTGAACTGTCTCTGTGTTTCAGAGGGCAGAGACGGGAACCCATAGCCAGCTTCTTTACGAACCAGACTCCTCTCAATATACCCCAAGAGCAATCAAACATCTCCTATAGTCTATTGCAAATGTGCATCAACTTAAATCAGTGAGCCTCTCCCTCATCAGAAAGGCTGGATACCTCTACTTTTTAATAATAACAATTCTAGGATATTTGTATTTTTATGGATTTTTGGCAGCCTTTACAAAGACATCTGAAACAGTTGTCTAAAATTTTAAATAATTTTATCACAGATGAACAGTGGAAAAAATGTACTTAAATCTATAATTTCTTTTTTAGAATTGATTGTTTTTATTGAATCTCTGTGTACTTCATATAGGGCATGTAATCCAATCTTAATCACTTTATACCCACTTTCTCACTGGTACCCTCCCACAGCCCTCTCCCCCAGAATTCACACACTCTGTCTTTTGTGTTGAGACCTACTGTGTCAAGTTAGTGTTCCTGGACCATCCTCAGTGCAAGATCATCCACTGAGGTCTAGTCAGCCTATCCAGAGTCCCTCACTTCAAGTTTAACTTTTCCTCACCCAACAGTAATCAGTCGCCAATACTTCTTCAGCTAAGATTGCCGTCTGCTGCCCTGTTCCCCAGTTTCATGCTGGGTTTTTATCTGCTTGAGTTTGCATGGGTCTTGAGCATGCTGACACCTGTGCTACAGGCTAATATGAGCAGGGTCCCAGGAGCCTGTAGGATTCTATTACCCTGTGGCCATACACTTCCTCCCTGGTTCTTACAATCTTTCCACCCCCTCTTCTGCAATGGTCCCTGAGCCCTGGATGAGTGAAGCTTAATATAGGAGTCCCGCCCTGGGTCCCATACTCTTCAGACTCTTAATCTCCACTCTTTGGCCATTTGTGACCTTTTGTGTTCTTGGCCCTCTGTTGCATGAGGAGCTTCATTAATTAGAGTTGAGAGATGCCTTAATGTCCTCGTTACCCCTTGTTTTATGTTGCATGAGCCTTAGGTGTAGAGGTTACATGCAGACAATTCACAGACAATGTCTGTGTGTGACCAGTTGTGATGACCAGTCTACTACTCTGCAGTAGTAGACTCAGTCTGGTAAAAAAAGAAGCTTCTTTGATGAGCAGTGACTGGGATACTTGACTATAAAGATAAGGATACATGATGTGTACTTAGCAAGAAGTTACATGAGTCTAGGGATGTGACAACCTTGGGGATCTCTCTAAGATCTATGACTTCTTCAGTCATGTGCATTTGCCTATGATTAAGTACCACACATAGTTTCCTCCCATTGAGTGGACTTTAAGTAAAATTAGGTAGCTACTGGTTGGCTCCCGAGACAGAAGGGCCACTACTGCCCCAGTGTCATACGCTATCCCTACATTCTATTTTGCTATTAGTATCATTGATTTGCTAAGTGCAGAGCTCTTTATGATTCCCTTTAAAATTCTTCCTTGGTTGCCTCTTCCTTGGTCACCTTGGTAACAATCAGTCTTTAGTCTGTTCTTCAACTATCTTGCAGCAAAACCTGCCACTATCACCCTCCATACCTTGACAAAGAATGCCAGAAAGGAGGTGGACATTGTCCCCTCTCTTCCCATGTCACAGACTTAGCATCCAAAATGGCTCCCACATGCCTCAGTTTACTGGAGAGTCTAGACAGAATGGCATTCACTCCCTGTACGCATTCGCTCATAGAGCGAGTTAACCCTTGACTTCGCGCTTTGAGCAAGGCCCACAGACAGGGAGAGGATTCTAAAGTGCAAGAGACATGGTCACCATGCTTGGGATACAAAAAGGCTTAAGCAGGTGGCCTGCATGTCATGAATAACTGTGATGTGGGGCCTATGTTGGTACTAATTCTGGGGCCTAATGCAGGATGATCAAGAGGATCCTGAGTAGGCAGGGCAGTGGGCCACTGTGCCGACAGGTAAGGGGGAGCTCTGCAGGCAGTGACACCCAAAGGAAACGTAATGGAAACTAGCAGGAAGGTGGATCTGTAAGTGATTCCAGTGACATGACTACTGTTTGTTTGTTGTGTGATGTTTGTCTTCCTTCTGGGAGCTTTGTTGAAATGTGCTTTATATTTGCTGTCCCTTCACAAACCTTAGCTTCCACCTTTCGATTTGGGCACTAATAATAAAATTTCTTTCCTTTCTATCTTAAAATAAGAAGCAGAAATGTCTCATGCTAACAAACCAGGGCGAACTCTTTGGGCCTCTGTCTTGTAGCTCAGAACTCGTGTGTTCCCAGACAAATGCTCGTTCCTCTCTAGAAGGCTGGAGTTGGACGCTGCAGCTCAGGACCAGCCTACACTGAGGCTTCGAAGTGCAGCCTGGTTTTGTCCCATTCCTCGCAGGGTGCCCAATTACATTCCATTTCCTGTGTGGGCTCCTTCCTTTGAACACCGGCTTGAAGGACTGGTTGGGTTTGAATGTGTGCTCTTCTGAATCTGAGGCCTTCCTTGGGAGAAATGCTGCCTTGACTCCTGGCTGGGCTTTTGTTTGTAAATGGGCTTTCCACAGAGTTTCCTTCCAATTCAGTCTCTAGTTGAAGCTTGAAATGATTAAAGATATTTGCAGGAGCCAGAGCTGAGAAACTTTTTTTCTTCTTTTCTGTTGGAGGTTACCTACACATTATCACTCCTAACACACAGAGCCAAAGGCAAGCCAATTAAGAGTAAGTGGTTTTTAGTGGGGTCTTCCTCCTTCGGGGAGCTGCTGAGAGATTTGCAGACAGGGACTGTATCTTACTGTGCTTTGTTTTCTCACCACTGCACAACATCAAGTAACAAGTACTTAATATTAACAAATACTGAATATCAAGATAACATGCTAGATGCATGACATAGTTTTCTAATCTCAAAATGCACTCTAATTTTAATACTAATTCAAACCTGTGTTTCCAGATTTGTTTTCTCTTTAAAGAAATTAGAAGATTACTTGTGTAATATGCATATGTTTCAGAAGGTAGACCAAGTCAGAGAATCCCATGAGTCTGTAGGTCACATATGCACCAAATGTCTCTTACCAGTTCCCTAGTCTAGCTCAGTTGTCACTAAGAACCAGCATCCTATCTGTATATCCTAGAAAGTTAAAAGTAAAAACTCACCTTTGACAGATAAGAAAAACAAGGCAGGGAGGAAAGAAAACTGACTTGCCCAAGGTCATATAACTAGTAAACTTTATAGCTTTGATTGGATTTATTGGAATTTCATGGACACTGAACATTTATAGTCAAGGTAGAAAAATAATACACATTAGCCTGAGCCATAATAGACCTAATGGTATCAAATGGCTCCACCATTCCTGCCTTGTATCTAAGATCCAACAAGTCAAAGACATTGGGAGCCAGAGCCAAACTGTACATGCTACTGCTCTAAATGGACAGTTCTGGATTTTAAGAGCCTGCCCTACCTTCCAAAGCTCAGAGCACTTGCTGACTGTAAGGCTGCTTGAGCCTAATGTCCACTGAATTAAAATAGTGGGCATTTTCCAATAGATTAGGGGACAAGAATGTCCTTGGAATCCTGTCATAGCACTAGTGTTTGACAGTTCCAAAGGTTTATCCATGAGGGCATTCTTTTCTAACTCAAGCTACTAGAGACCTGCAACACCATCACTGGGAGTTTGCACATCTATAAAAAAGGCACAATGCCTCAATTTACTGTTCACGGGCCAAATAAATGGCTCATCTATTAAGAGCACTTGCTATTCTTTCAGAGGACCAAAACTTAGTTCCTATCACCCATGTCAGGTGGCTTACAACTGCCTATAACCCCAGCTTCAGGATACTTGACCTCTTCTGTGCACCTGCACTCATGTGCATACACACACACACACACGCACACACACACAATAAAACAAATCTTTTAAAAATTTATTTTTATTTTACATATATGAGTGTATTGCATGTATGTAGGTGCACCCATGTTATGTAATGCCCACAAAGGTGAGAAGAGGATGCCAGATCCTCTGGAACTGGACTTATGGGCAGATGTTAACCACTATGTGGGTGCTGAAAATTAAACCCAGGTCCTCTGAAAGAGCAGTCAGTGCTCGTAACTGCTAAGCCATGTCTCCAGCCCCATAAAACAAGAAAAAAGAAAACACAGAATGACAGGCTCTATCTTACAGTCAGCCCTACTGAAACATTCCCAACATGCCTGGTACATAGTAGCCAGTGGACTCCCAGCCGTGAATACAGGCTAGAATTCTTGTCCTATAACATGGCACACCTGCACATGCTATTTATTGTCTGAAGCAAAATGATTCAAATCCTTCATGCCAGTAGAATTCTTTTTATTTAAACAAACCAATAGGAGTGCTTTCCATTGTCTCTGCTTCATAGCAGCACCTCAGTGTTCTATGGAGACTTCCCAAGTACAGACTGAATTATCTGAGGTGGCCTAAGCTGTTTGAGATGCTTCTCATCTCACGAATCCTCTGCATTACCATTTAGTAATGCTGAGGAAAGACAAACAATCACAGCTCTGGGCATCTAGACACATTGCACAACTCACCAACAGTGCAATCATGAAATGGGATTTATTCAGTCTCGGTCTCTGACACCGATGCAACTCAAACCTAATTTTCTAGAGGACAGCACAGTCCTCATTGACTTGGGCGAATACATGCATACAGTCTCACTCTACAGACTAACTCTCCCTGGGCCCACCCCAAAACAATCTCCAAGCGTCAAAACCCAGTGGGCATGATGGAAGCTCTCTTTGCTTTTTCACAAGCACCACACTGACCTAAGCACCAGAGAGGCCACATTTTGATGTGAAGGGACATAACACAGCACGATCCAACCATAAAGTGCTGAGTAATCAGAAAGGCATAAAAGTGTTCCGTTACGTGCATAAAATGACTTACCTCTCCACTCAACTGCAAAATTTTGGTATTTCATCTACAGTAAAATGAACTCTCCCAGAGAAACTACTGAATCTACATCATAGAGTATAAATACCTAAGCAATTTCACCATGCCTACATAAGAGATCCCTTTCTGATACGCTTGTATTCGGTTTTGCTTTATCTTTCCCTGTATCATTTTTTAAATGTAGCTCATATTTGTGGTTACCAAATATTTACTCAGCATCCAACTCAAAATTCATTTCAAATATGGAATACGGGAAAACACATGCTAAAGTTACCTGTCCAGGAGGAGCACCTGGCCAAACGGGAGTGGCATGAATCAGGGGGTGTCCGTTCCACTGTGGTGTGCCAATTGTTAAGGGCAGGTCAGAGGACTCCGAGAAGGCGTCTGAGAGAGCACGCATGCACACAGCACTACACTAACCAGAAGGTATCAGGCATAACTGCTGATGTCTAACAAATCATCACAGTGTGAATAAAACCACAGAGCCTTCGGTGGACAGGCATCGTGGAGATCACCATTCGAAAGCCTCTTGCTCAGCTGAGAGTGTGTGTGTACAGTGTGTAGGGTCCGAGAGCTGAGATAAAGTGTTGCCAGTCACGCAGATCTTCCAGCTGACTAGAGAACAAAAGTCCTATGCTTTGCCAGGCGCAGGACCCCGCACATAGCACAGCCAGGCTCCATTTCCTCTTGTTGTTATGCTTTGTTTTTTTTAACCTGGAACTCACTACATAGACCAGGCTGGCCTCAAACTCCCTGAGATCCTCCTGACTTTGCCCCCTAGCACTGAGATTAAAGGAATGAACCACTATACCTGTTTGTTTGTTTGTTTTTTGGTTTTGCAGTTGTTGTTGCTCTTTGGGGATTTTTGTTGTTTGTTTTTAGTACTTGATTTCTTCTATCTGTATACAGGTAACTCAGTCCAGCCTAGGTGACTCAGCAGAAGTGACTACAGAGATTTTCTAAGACTGCCCTCCCTTCTCCAGGTTTTAAATACAGAGGGTCTGTCTATGATTCTAGGTAAAAGAAACAATACTGAAAACCAAGCTCTGTTCACCATATACTATACTGTGTTCATATACTATGCGATGTTGACTAGATCATTCCAAGTTGATTGTATATGAGCATTCTTAACATAATGAAAATGAAGAAAATAAAACTGAAAAAGACAAGATAGTAGATGTGCTTTATCCTCATATGTGTAAAGTGTTTTGTCTACGTGTAAATAAGCACACCATGTGCATGCTACGCCAGGAGGCCAGAAGAGGACACCAAATTTCCTGGAACCGGAGTTGAAGATGGTTGTCAGCCACCATGTAAGTGCTGGAAACCCCGGTCCTTTGCAAGAGCAGTCAGTGCTCTTAACCACTGATCCATCTCTCTAGGCTTCAAGATAGTCGATGTTAGAACAACAACAACAAAAAATGAGCTTATTTTACAAGGTCAAACTCATCTTTTAGCTGAGAAATATTAATGTGCCAGTTAGTTTCATACTGAAAAGTTTAGAGGGAAATTGAGCATAAACAGTGATATGAGATGTCAATATCTCTTACAAGACTGTGCAGAAACAGGAAAGAGAAGCTGTTTTGGTGACCATAATTTATTTCAAAAATGCTCGATCAGAAAATTGGAATAGTAATAAAATACTTTCTGCATGGGCTTTGTTGATTAAATAAATAGATTCATGCTTTTATGACGATCTGATACGCTATAGTCACGTTTAAGGGCATGTGTCCCTTTTTGTAATTACTAATAGATATGGTTTAATTAAACCCATAATCCCAAGGCATTACTGCAATGCACTGGCTGGGCACTGAAGTGCCTACTCTTCACCTGAGTCTGAGATTATCTGGTGTCTGGCATGCAAATCCCATCAGCTTTGATTCACACACTTCCAAGAAGGGTCTTAGACAATATCTTTTGCCTCATTCATAAAGAAAAATAATCACAACAGTTGCATCAACTTACATTGTTAACCTTCTGATGAATGCTTACTTCCTCCCTAGAGAAAAGGAATTAGCTTGTGAATATGCAGCCATAAACACAGAGCAAGACCAAGTCGAACTAAACACCCCAACCTCTGATACCCGCAACACACTTCTAAAGCCCTTCCTCTAAGTGATACGAGTCTGCTATATGAATTTACAGGACGGAAACCCCTCTTCACCTTGTTGCACCCCCTTCCCTGCCCAACGAACTGGCTTTCTTAAGAAAATAATAGGGAGAACCAACAATGCTTCAAAGACACAAGTCAGATTATTAAAACTATTTTCTGTCTGTTACAGTGCAACGCACAGTGTCAACTGTGTATAACATACCTGCGTCTCTGTCAAGCATGATCTACCTTGGTTTTCTTTTAGAGACTAATCCTGTCTTCTAAATTTTAGTCTATGCAGTTTGGGCGGTTGACCTCACCCTCTGGCTCCAGAGTTTGGATGCCAGAGATCCAGTCTTGAATAGTGAGCATTACGTCTACCTTCTCAATCTTGACCATGTATCTAGTTCAGGAATGAGATCGCATGACCACTGAGATGTGACCTTCTGCCACTCTGTCAGGCCTACTGGGAGACAAGCCCTTTCTTGCCACAAGTGGTTCCAAAGCTAATGATATGAAAGCTTAGATTCCTGTACTACCTAGATAGAGGCTACTGACAGAACCAACACAGAGAAGGTAAAGGTGACATGAAAGCTGAGCAGAGGGATCTGTGTCACTAGCCACCCTTGCAGCTGGACCACATCTAGATTAGGCTACTTAAGTAAAGAATTCCTTTCTAGACTCATGACAGACTGAGCTAGATTCCTGCCATTACTAACATCAAGGGCTCGCCTACAGTCAATGTTGTATTCAGAATTCTACTTGACTATAGTAGCATTCTCCACCAACCATCCACCAAAATTAAAAGACCATTGAAAAACAAAATGCAGTACCATCAGACTATACTGGAACCAAAAGACCAGAAGAGAACAGTTAAGTATTTTATGATGTGTCTATATGAAAAACATGTGCCAGAAGAGTACAAGTTCTATTATTCAATATGGCAGCCACTGGCATCATCAGTAATTTTAACTAAAATTAAATAGGGGTAATTTTTAAAACAAACTCTAATTTGTCAGTCACACCAGCTGCATTTCTAGTGCCCAGTAGCCACATGTGGCTTGTGGGTGCCATACTGGACATCATAGATCCAAACATGTCCTTTGGTACCTAAAGTTCGGTACAGAACGGAGTGTACTCTGCCTACTTCATATCTGCTAATTTCAGAAAATCAAGCTGCTGCCAAACACTAATGAACGAAGACGTTAAACAGTCTCAAGATATTCACCAAAGCACTGTCTTTAATAAAAGCCAACGACCAACAATTTACAGCTACAGTAAGGGACTAAATTATGATATAGGCATATATGCAAGTATTCTATGCCTGCAGAAAGGACATAAACAGAATGCTTTGCAAAGAGATCTGAGAACAATGCTTTTTAAAACAAATATAAGAATGCATTGACAGGTTTGATGTCACAAAGTAAAAAGTGTATAGCACAGAAAAAAATCATCATAATACTTAGGTTTTCTAGTGTTTTCTATGTGGCAAGTAATATGCTAAATGCTTAAATGCATTATGTGGTTTAATAATCAAAACAGTAGAATTTAGGGCAAGGTAATCCTTTCCCCCTTCTCTCTGTTCTAAGCTCTCCAAAAGCAAACACAGCAGTAACAAAAATTGTAGATGGTCACTCTACCAGCTGTATGAGGCATATGCAGGAGGACAGAGCCAGTTCAGCACGGATATGCCAGGCTGCCTATCACTGGGGCGAGGATGAGGCAGATCCTGATCACTGTGATGGGGAAGACAGAAAACTGTACCACCATGTCTCTAAACTCCAGAGACTCCTCTACTCCACTGATCAACAGAGTGATAATCCTGAGAAACATGAGAACTGTCCCAGGAAAGGTGATCAGAACAGCAACTAAGTGGACACAAATGCTCTCAGATGAAGACCACAGGATGCTAGCAGAAAGGCGATCAAGCGCTGGCAAGATGAACTATCCAGCCACAAAGGTAAGTACACACACGCATGGTCTCCTCAGAACTCCGGACAATGAAATCTGCTCATGAAAGCTGAGCCACCCAGAACACATACTATGCCTGGCAGGATAGGCATTGATTTGAGAAGACATCCCATGCTGAGGTCTGGGAAACTTCCCAGAGAGCTGACTCCTGCACAGGAATTCATCCCGGGATGGAAGACACAGGGAAGCTCGTGAGTACAAAATTCTGGTCCAACCTGTCTGAGCTCCAAAGCACACTGCACAAGGTTCATTCTGCTCAAAGCTTTTGAAAACTCATAGACATAAGCAGCTCTTCTCTTACCAGCTACACTGCCTCCAAAAGACAATTCAGGGGGCAAGGACCTGACACCTATCCTCAAGAGCAAGGACCTCACACCTATCCTGGTAAGAAAGGAATAGTGACTGATTGCATTCTGCTCTTATTTCACTTTCTTAATCTTCTCTTTATATCGCTGTTTGTTTTGTTTTAGTTTTTATACTGCTTCATAATGCTTAATGCTTGTTTTGTTTTCCTGCACCTATCCTTGCCTTCAACCTGCACACTTCCTTCTCATCCTGTTTTTCCTTCTTTTCTTTTCCCCACTCCCTGTCTTTTGACTTCATAATTACAAATTTTTGCTTTATTAATATTTTTGTCCATCTACGTTTGCCTATTTGTCTGCTTGATTGCTTTTGAGAAAAGGTACCTCTTTCTGTATCCCAGGCTAGCCTGGAATTCTTTATGTCTCCCAGGCTGGTTTCAAACTATCAATGATCTTCCTGTCTGCCTCCCAAGTGCTGCGATTATAGGTATGAGACACCATGACCAGCTAGCTTTAATAATCTTTAAATTCCACTGAACAGAATCCTCACTCCTTTGTTTTCTAATCTTATTGAGGATGTAACTGAAATCCACATTGCTCTTCATTTTAGTACTGGGTCTGGTGTCAAATCACTATTCCTATCACTGTTATTTCTTTCTATCCTCTAAAGAGTACCTAAGAGGACAGGCCCAAGGAAAGAATACCAAGAAGAGCCACATAAAATTAAACAAAAGTGTGGGGAAAAAAAACCCAAAAGACATAAGCAAACCAAGGTGGTACTTCCCAAAAGTCCATAGCTCCTAGATAACAAGCTACTTGATAAGGAAAACAGGAAATGCCAGGGGAGAATCTCAAAATCTCACCTTTCAAAATGTTCCGCAAGGTCAAAGTGGATTCAAACAAGCAGATAAAAAGAAGGAAGGACATTAAATCTGAACCTAAGAAAATCAGCAATGTATATGGGAACATTAGCAAAACAGATGAGAACTCAACAAGGAGGGGGGCCCTCAGGAAATTATAATTCTGGAAAAAAAGCAAATAAAAGTGTCAACAGAGAAGAGGAAGCAGAACGAAGAATATTGGAGTTACCTACTGTACCAGCTTAGGGACTGTTACATTTATCCGCAATACATTTTTAAGAAGTATGATGATAACCATGAAAAATAAGAATGAGTGGGAGGCCCAAGAATCCTAGGGAAGTAGAGAGAGCTGAGATTAAAAACTAAAGGCAGAGAAAAAACATTCAGCAAAAGTATAGCAAAAGATTACCCAAGTCTCTAGAAAGGGACTGACAGACAAGTATGAGAGGCAAGAAGACTCTAGCACATCTCCATTTAAATGCTAAAACTACATGGAACTACTGAGATCATCAAGGGAAAAGAAAAGTCAACTTACTTACAAAGGCAAACTCTTCAGAAATAGCACCTGACCTTCAGAAGAAACCTCGAAAGCTAGGAGAGCCTGGAATGAGTTATTTTAAGCCTTGAATGCAATGAGAAGCTAAACATGGTTACCAGATCCAACAAAGATATCTTTTAAGATTGATGGAGAAATAAAGACTTCCCAGTGTAAGCAAAACTAAAGCAATGGATGACCACAAGCCAGCATTTCAGAACATACAGAAAGTCTGCAGAAGAGGAATAAAGATGGCAAAACACAAGAGCACAAGGAAGAACACATCTCACAGGAGGAACAAATCAATAAAGGAGAAGCAGGAAGGACTCAAATGCCCAACTCCAGAAAACAGTAAGTCCCCAGGCCGAATAAAGGATAAACAGCAAACAACGCCTGAACCAGATAGAACAACTCATAAGTTTACAGGAACTCTCACATATCTCTTAATGATCACATTACAAGACACAGACTAGCTGACTGAATAAGATAAACATAAGATCCAACCATTTGCTGCCTGCAAGAGATACAGCTTACTGGCAAAGACTCACACAGACAAGAAGTCAAAAGATGAATTCTATATACAAAACAAATGGAAACAGAAAGCAGGAAGGAACAGTTATTCTTATGTCTGAAAAAGCATACTTCAAACGAAAGGTACTCAAGAGAGATAAAGCTACTATGTATTACTAAAAGATAAACTCCCTCAAGTAGTAATAATTAGGGCTGGGCATGGTGGCATACTCCTTTAAAGGCAGAGGTAGGCAGATCTCTGTGAGATCAAGGCTAGCGTGATCTACATAGCAAGTTCCAGACCAACTGAGATACAAAGAGACCCTGTCTAAAAATAAATAAATAAATAAATAAATAAATAAATAAATAAACCCAACAAAAGCAACGATTATAAATACTTATGGTCCAAATGTTGGTGTGCCAAATCTCAGCACACAAACACTACTAGACAGAAAGCAGACAGATTCAGATAGTGAGTGACTTTATAACCCCATTTCATGGATGAACAAATCATCCAAATAAAAAAGCAACAAAACAACCTCAGAATTCAATTGTATTGTATATCAAATGGACTTAACAGACATATACAGAATATTCCACCCAGCAGCTGCTGGGTCACATTCTGTTCAGCAGTCCATGAGACTTTCTCCAAGATAGGCTACAAGCTGGCTCATCAATCCAGTCTTAACAAATGCAGTAGAAATGAAATGATTTGGTCTATGTTATTAGATAAAACTAGAATGTAGTACCAGTAGGAACTGCACAAACACATGGAACTGTACAATATATTCCTGAGTGACCAATGATTAAAGAAATCAGGGAGAAAATTTACAATACTCTAAAGTTAATTGAACATGAAAACACAACTTCTCAGAACTTTCAGGATACAGTTAAAGGCGCTTCTAAAAGGGAAGTTTATAGCTTTAAGTGCCTATATAAAATTAAAATCAGAGAACTCTAATTACACATTCCAAGGTCTTAGAAACACACAAAGTCCCAAAATTAGTAAACAAAAATAAATAATAAAGTTTTAAGCAGAAGTTGATGAAGTAGAGAGTAAGAGGATAATATAAAGAATCAATAAATGATGAGCTTTGAAAAGATAAACTCTCAGCTAAACTAACCAAAGAGAAGAGCAAAGTAATAAAATTAAAAATGAGATGGGGAGAAATGACATTTAGGTCATCAATAGAGAATACTTTTAAGCCTATAATCCAATGATTTTGAAAATCTAAAGGAAATAAATAAATTTCTAGATTGAATATCACTTACCCAAAATCAAACCAAAATATGAGATTGAAAGTCTTTCAACTAAAAATCAGCCCAGAACCAGGCAAACTCACTACTGAATTCTACCAAACCTTTAAAGATAAACTAAGCACAAATTAGATAAATCAATTAACAAATAAAATCCATCCGTCAACCAAAGAGCCATTCAATTAACCAATCAGTCAATCAAATCAATTCATCAAATCAATAAATTGACCAATCATTGAACTAATCTAAAAGACATGCTTCAGACTACCCTGTTCCTTGTATTCCATCAACCAATGTCACTCCCAAAATCCTAGATAGGACCAGCGTTGGATCACATACCCCTCCCTCCCTTTGGACAGTGTCTCCTACCAGAAGAGGAAGAGGAGCACTTAGAGAGGAGAGCTAAGCACAATCGAGCATGCTGCATTCAGATCATTTAGAACAAGGTCATAATAGGCACTCTCCAGTGCTGTGTCACATAATAAATCCTAGCTCCTCCGACGTTTTATTTAGGTATAACTAGTAACTGGTAATTCTGTATGGTAGAGTGGCATGCTGGCTTTTGTTAAATGGGTTTCTTCTTCTTTGGGGAGGGGTCTTTTATGAGTTTCTTTTAGTACTTCAAGTACTATTTTAAAGAAACGAAAAGAAAAAAAAATAATCCTTTAAAATACGCCCCCCCCGCAAGAATAGTTAAATAGCAACTTTATTTCCCTTTTACAGATGAGGAAATAAGACTTGACACAATGAAGTAAGCAAAGGACCAAGACTCAAGCCTGTGGAGGTGCTGGTCTGGCACTGCAGCCCCTCCTCTTAATCTCTATACACTGGCTATCTCTCCATAGCCAGAGTGTATATGACCTTTGCTCCTTTGAGCTCTCCATATTTAATTAACAGGAGACTATTTTATCTTTAAAGTTCTGAGAGAGAAAGACATTCAACTTGACTTTAGCCAGGACACAGTTAATACAGGCTGCAGTGCACTGGGATCCCTGCTTAAAATGGGTTAATTATGAGCACTGGGTGCCTTCATATTCTGCCAGAGCTTCTCCTCAAATCTAATTTCTCAAGGTATATTGCTAGACGCTAATGAAAACCCAAGGAGACACACGCATTCAGGAGATGTATAGTCAATGAATTTTCTGTTGTTTTTATACTGAACAACTTTTTTATATCCTAACGTTTTTATGCTGGCTCTGAAAAAGATAAATAAATATTTATGACATTCACTCAATTCCACAGTAACTACTAAGTTGCTCATGTTTTCACTCTGGATTGAAATGTGCATATTTCAGTGGCTGGGTATCTCAGTTCTCAATGAGAAAGCCAGGAAACACTGTCATTACAGACCCTAGGACTACTCGTTTGATACACTGCAAGAATATAGCTTTCGAGCAGAACATAAGGGACTTAATTACGGTAGCTGCAGCTTAGATGGATACAGACTTCACAGCTGTCTAGCCAACAGCAAAGAACATGCCACAATCACTGTGGACACAGGTTCTGCTGAAGCTTTTACCATGTATCAGAAATGTTTGATCACAAAGACAAACAAGGTGATTGAAGAAATAAAAACAAATGAGGACCAATCTCCACTTATCAACTATCTTGCAGAAATTCCAGTCTCTGACAAGAAATGGCCCAGTTTACCCCTTGGCATACTGATTGAATTTCCACTTGGGGGAGATTTAGTCCCAAGACACTAATTATAAAGCGGAGGCCAGAATTCACCAGTGGGTGCTGCATAAGCTGCAAACTGTCCATAAGTCAGTTGTCTTTAATCATTAACATATTTTTTGTTTGCTTTTTTTAAGAAAACGGATTTAGTAATAAATTTTCCAACACAGGGATTTTACTATACACACACACACACACACACACACACACACACACACACACACACTTTCTAGATTTTCTTAAAATGTCCAAGGAATTGCCTGTCTCAGTTTAGCATTTCCTTACTATAGCCACTGGTTGGGGGACCAGGTCCCCAAATAGTAGCTCTTACTCAGGAAGGTCCTTATGGGCACCTGAGTTTGTAGTTCTTCCATCAGGAGGTATTTTAAGACCATTAACATATACCACAGCTGAAACACACCGCTTCATGACACAGAAACAAAGCTACTGTGTTTCCCCTCAGCCTGCTCCTTCACTTCAAGCCATGGGAGAATTGAGAAAGGCAATTAGGTCACCATCTATAGTCACAATTACACCTCTAAGACTCATGAACCCAGGGCTGAATGTGTTGTCTCTGCAGAGCCTTCAGCCTCACCCTCTCCAGCTCCTGCACCCCACCTCCTTATACACTCTACTGAATCACCCAGCAGTCCCCATACATAATGGTGCACACCACTGCCATATTATGGCTCTTTGACTTCTTTAGTAGATTATATGCACTCAGAACGCAACTCAGGTTTCTGTCCCCCCCCCCCCACGCATTCTATCATCCTCCATCCCAGCACCAAAGACTCCCTCTCAAAATACATGGCTTAGACACTGACCTTCCATACTCAATCAAAAATCTATCCCTGTCTTTTTGGTTACACTTAGCCACTAACTTCTTTATTTGTATTTCCTTGATTATTTCTAGATCTTGTGGAAGAAAGCTTGTATCTCTCATTTGGTCATATCATGGAGCCCACCATTATTGTAGGACCCAGCAACAGTTCAATAAATACTGAGCAACTGGACGAAATAATCAAAGCACAGTCATTTCAATAAGTCTTCACTTCTTATAACAGCTAATGAAGCAGCCATGACCCCACAGCACCGTTACCATCACTACCACCATCACCTTCATCACTGCCACCTGTCCCACATCTCCATGTGACCTATCCTACTAGAGACACAATATACACGGCTCAGAAATTGGCGTGACACACATGACTGTCTATAGACACAGCTGAAGTGCAGTGCAGGCCTCCACAATGATTCATTATGTTTCCACCATGCCTTCACATCCTCACAACTTAAAGATAAAGTGAAACAACCGCTTGTTTAGAACCCAGTCATCACCATCTCAGAACCTGCTATACACTCAGAAGACAGCTAGCTGAACAATATGTGCAGAATTCAATTCTAGCAGTGACATGCTTGATATCTTTACCTACGGAGCATATCTCATATCTCCTTCCTCTGGAGTTTTCTGTAAGTTATGGATTAATAAACTTTCCCTAAGAATATGGCTTTATTAGTCTTGCAAAATATTCAGGAAAAGAAAATCTTTTCTTATTCCTATCTAAAGTAAATTACAGTCCACAAAGTCCCATGAGCACTGACAACATATAAAGTTGCTCTCTGCAGCAAATTGTATTTGGGGTGGTAGTTTCCTCTCTCCAGTCACATTTGGAATACACAAAACATCAAGCTGCCTCCTAACTCACAAAGACAAGGGCTACGAAGGTCACAATGAACCATGACCTAGTTTCAGAGGAAGAAAGAAATTAACATAGGCCGGCATTAATTCATGACCCTCCCCTTAAAAACATTTCACTGAGTTCTCTTTGAATGCGGAAGCATGTCCTTTATGAGGGAAGAGCTGTATGGCTGTGTACAACTGATTTTGATTGTTTGAGGGTGGAGGGGGAAGGTCAGAAGAACTATTGGTGGCACTGAGGATCCAGACACAATTGCAACTGTGCTGCATGGATTATGTGTTTTGATTAAAACAACAACTCAGGGATGGGGATGTAGTTCAGTTGATAGAATATCTGCCTAGCATGCATGTGAAGCTCTAGGTTGATCCCCATAAAGTCAGGCCTGGTTGTGCAGTCTGTAATCCCAGCAATTGGGAAGTAAAGGCCGAAGGATCCAAAGTTCAGGGTCATCCCCAGCCCGGGTTACATGAGACCCTACCTCAGACAAACAAAAACCCATATAATAACCATTGTTGACTGAGGCTCGGGAAGTTCAGTGTTTTCCTGTAGCCACAGAGCTAGCTATCAGCCTATTAAACTGACCATTTATAGATCAAAGCAGTAAAGTCCACCCTGTCTGTGGGTAGGACTGTTCTGAAGATGAAATAAGAAAGACATCTGAGTATATGTATGTGTGTATGTGTATTATGTATGCATGTGTATGTGTGTATATGTACATGTGTGTGTCTAAGTGTGTGATGTATGCGTGTGAATGTGAAATCCTAGATAGATGTCAGATTCCTGCGGCTAGAATGGGGATTTACCTCGTCACCTGTTCTTTCCTTTATTCCATCCAACGCTTAAATGTCTGTATGTCTTCAAAGAATTGGACCTAAAACTATTTCTTCACTGCCAAAGTGAAGTGGTTTGACCTACTTGAGAAACCCACTGGGGAGTTTACTACATGTGTACCAGGACTCCTTCTTAAGCACTCTCCTCATCTGCAGAATGGGTAAGCTATTCTACCAGACCACAGAGGCCCATCCAACTTTGACACTGCAACCACTGCAGTACTACTGCATGCCATTGACCCACAACTCCATTCTTCCTCTGTTATGTGGAGACACAGGTTTAAAACTCTTATTCAAATTCTCTATCAGATTTCGTGTTGGATTTTAGAAAAACTGTACTATACCCTTTATCTTATATTTGTAATATCTTTAAACAGGATTGAGGTAACACTCTATAATCAAATTCATTACTGCTCCCAGAACAAAATGCATAATCATTACCACAGAGAGGAATGAGAAACAGTTCACAAGTCAACTTGTCCCCAGTAGGGCAGAGTCAGCCTAATACTTGCCACTAAAAGTTACAAAAAAGTCTGTCTTTAGATTTTTTTCTTTCAGACTCTGGAATTTCAAAGGGCTCGTGCGGCCTACAGTAGCCATCATTCTCACGGAGGGGGCCAGCACTCAAAGAGCTCCGCTCGTGTAGTGAATGCAGAATATCCCCGTAACTCCAAGTATTTGGACATTTTCTGCCCAGTTGGTGGCAGTGTTTTGGGAGGTCTTCGAGGGTGTGACCTTGCTGGAAAAAGTGCATCACTGCGGGAGGACAGAGAGAGTTCTTAAGCCTTACTGGATGTCCAGTTGCCTTCTGTGCCTGCTTGAAGATGTGAGCACTCTTCTTTCTGCTCCAACCACCTCTTGCCACGAGGCTTCCCTGCCATGGACTCTGATTCCTCTGGAACCCTAAGCTCAAATAAACTCTTCCTTTTACAAGCTCCCTTGATCATAGTGTTTTGTCACAGCAACGGAAAAGTAACTAAGACACCTGGCAAGGCAGTATCCTGGGAGCAGTCACTGCCAATTCTGACAGGAAAACAGAGAGCATGTGTGGAAAGACAGGGGAAAGGAGGAACAAGGAGCAATTCGACCTGTGCTTCATTCGACTGCTTTCCTGCGACTCTGCAACACTAAGTATCTCTGCAGGAGACCGAGAGCCACAGGCCACACAAGGACATTCTGATTGACCTACAGCACATAGTTTGTGTAAGTGCTCTGTGATATTACAACACAATTGACTGTCAACACTTGTCAGCCTGTTTAGTTAGGTGACACACGACTGTAGCTCCCTAATACAGCAACAAGCCGTGTGCTTGTTTTATCTTGTATCCATTTCTAGTGCTTTTCCTTCTCTGTTGGGTATTGCAGGAAGTCTGTCTCAACTGCATTTCTCAGGCTCCACTGCAGACTGGGTAAATCGGGAGAGGCCCGCACATTCCCTCTGTTTTTCTCTTTCGGTTTCAAGGGGGCATTCCAAGAAGTGGCTGTGTCCTCCAGGGCTCCAGCCCATGCCGGGGTGGCTGCCGCCCCAGCTGGCTCTTCGCTGGTTTTTCTTCCTCCTTTCATCCGATGCAGCTGCTCCTGTGCTGTCACTGCTTCTTCAGAGCCCCACCTGCAGCCTCAGCGAGCCGGGTGGACTCCCTGCTCTTGGTCACATTGCCTTTTTCTTCTCCATAACACTTTCAGTCCTTCCAGCACCTTTATAATGAGTTTCCTGTATTAAATCTTTCCTGTTAAGCTGCCTGGTGTCGATATCTTGACTAGACTGTCGCTAAGAGTGAATGTTATTAAAATTACTAAATTCTGCTTGGGAGTCATGGTAGTAGCTGTGAGGAAGACCGTTGCTATTCGGAGTGTATTCAAGGCTTGCACAGAGAGTTACTCTCACCCCTAACACACACGATGCTTGGCAGACTGTGAATTTAAACTGGCTATAAATCTTCCACTAAACCAACAATCGCATATGTAAAATACTTCAGCGACTTTGGGATTTGACAAGAAACTAGTAAGTCTCCTCTTAACAGACCCCTAAACAGACAGGGCATAAAGCACACCCCTTAAGTCATACCAAAACACAGCACAAGCCTTTGGGTGGAGAAGCCTTTGGTATCTGTTGCTGATGTCATACAGTTCCTCTGTCGTGATACAACGTGGCAGAGGAGCAGCATGGTGCAGAGGGCGAAAGTGCCTTCTCTGAACGCCTGAGGACGTGATTCAACCCCCAGGACCCATGTAAAGAGCCGGTGGATGTGCTCTTAAGAGGTGGAAACAGGGAATCACCCAAAAGCGCGAGACCGACTGGTCTAGAACATGCCGCCCAGCAGAGGAGGGAGATTCCGCCTCAGCGCCGTGGCAGAGACCCAGCTCCTGAAACATGTCCCCTCACCGCCCACACATTAACAACAACTTCTAAATAAATTAAATGTGGTGGAAGGACAGAGGGAAGAGCAGACAGGAGAGGAATGGGAAGGGAAGAAATCTAAGAGAAGGGAAGGAGATAAAACATGACCAAAGGAAATGCCTCAAGAAAGCCTTTATTTGGTTTTCATAGACTTCAAATAGTTTCCTGCAGAGAGGTTGCTAACTCTAACAGAACTTTGCTAGACTTTAAACACTGCAAGAATTTACGGCTAACTTCTGGAAGTCCAGCAAAGGAGCACGAAGGACGGTGTTCTTCAGGAATTCTGATCTTCAAAGGAGTCTAGATTAACTGATCTGGGACAGACAGAAGTCACCATGAAGTGGGCTGTGAAGAGTTCAATGATCAAGAGGCCTGAAAGACATACTCATACTTAGGGCAGGCCACAGAAGGTGCCAAGGAGAGATTGAGCCCAAGTTGTATGACCCTTCATTTTCACAGAAGGCAATGCTAGCTCAGTCCCTCTTCCCCTGAGGCATGCTGAGGATTTATGGCAACTCAAACAAATCAAGTCTCCATTCTCCACCGAGACATGTGTATCAGTCAGTGTGCACCGGATGCTCTCTGGCCTCACTCATGTGAACCCACAGATAACAAATAGAAAATATATAGAGTTGCTGGGTTAACCAAGTGGCTGGCTTTTTTTTTTCCTTAACCTTGTTTTATATGTGACAGACCCTTTTATATCAACCTGAACTTATACTGTACAAACTATTTTTCACAAAGAAACGTGCTGATAATAAGATGTGCAGAAAGAGCAGGGAGAGGAGAAAGGTCTGAAGTTTTAAAAGCATTAGATGTCGTAAGAGGTTGCTTTTAGAAAGAAATGAATCGCTGGCCTAAAATCAAACAGTTATTCGAAAAGGGGAAACAAGTGGGAATAGATTCCTAACAGAGAGCAGAGTGGGAATAAGAGAGGAAGGGTCACCGGGCAGAGCATGGAGACTACGCTCAGCTCTCCCATTACCTTCTTCATAGATAAGATGTAGCAATTCCCACCCATAACCATGGCTCCCAGCAGAATTTCACTACATTATCAGTGTTCTGTACTTGAAAATCTTACCTCAACAGGCCAGGGTGTCAAGAACTCTGGTTCTGGACAGATGCACAGCGATCTGGGCCTCTATTCTACCTCAGCCTGATGACTGGACACCTGTTTTCAACTCCCTAGACTAGCAGTTCCTCATTTGACAGTGGACTGATTCAACTATTTGAGAAGCTTGAAAAGTCAAGCTAGAGTTGGGGCTACATATCAGAACCCACCTTCAAGCAGGTCACTGTGGTCATCCTGAAGTGCCACATAGCAACAGATCCAGACTCTGGTTCTCAAACCCTAGCTCCTGACACTCAAGCCAGGCAGAGCACCTGCATGGTTTAGGTCTGAAGTATTCTCTGACTGAAGGTTTGATTCCCTTAATGCGACAATGTTCAAAGGTGGGACCTTGAGAGATGACTAGAGAGTGAAGGTGTTGTTATCCTAATCAAGGAATCCACCAAGGAAGAGTTCATGGTTGAGAGAGCTATTAGGAAAAGAGTTCTATTTGGAGGAAGTGGGCCACTGGGAGTGTCATTGTCATCTTGAATGAATTTGGAATCACCTAGCAGACAGCTCTGGGTGTACCCGTAAAGGCATTTCCAGAGAGGCTTAAACTAAGGAGGAAAACCCATTCGGAAAGTGGGCAGAACCATGCCATGGACTGAGGTCTAGACTGCAGAATTCACCTGTCCCTGCTTTCTGACCACAGATGCAGTAGGACCAGCTGCCTCCTGCAACTGCCAGCCTGACTTCCCCACATCACGGACCGTACCTTCCACACAAACCCTCCCTTCTTTCCACTGTTTCGATCAGTTATTGTGTCACAGCAACAGGAAAAGTCACTAATACAGGGCATTTGATGGATCTACCTTGTGCCCAGCCTCCCTCTTGCTCCCACTCTCCTCTTCTTTTTATTCTGTTTTCTGGCTGGGAGACAGTGAGCAGCTCTGCTCTACCCCATGCTACCTGTCATGGTGTTCTGCCTCAAAACAGGCCTAGCAACAACATAGCATTGGAACCATGGATTGAAACCTAAGAAACCATGAGCCAAAACAACCATTTTCTCATAAGTTGATTTCTTTTGGGTCATGATGACAGAAGGCTGACAAACACAACACTTCACCAAGGGAATAGTATCTACCCTTACACAGCACTTAACCAAGGGAATAGTATCTACCCTTACACATACCCTCGTAATCCAGGGGAAGCCAGAGATCTTTTCAGAACTCCCAAAGTGACCAAAGTACCTGGCTGAAATGTCAGTTTATCACCCACTCAGCCTGTCATCACTCTGATTCCCACTGGACCACTGGGACCAACAATGTTCTCTTAAGGCCCTGGTGCTACAAGTCTACAGATGAGGGCAGGAAGTCATAGCCTTTAACACTAAGGCTGTTTTAGAGAACACATACAAATATATGAAAACACATGGCACACAGTAAAGCCTCAGAAAACACTTGTGTTTATCTTTTCCTGAATCACCACTTGAAAACAGTGCAAGATGGAAAACTAATACATAACTAGAAAATGCAATTCATTTTTTTAAAAAAATATATTTTTTATTTTATATGTATGAGGGGATCAGAAGGCATCAGATTTCCCTGGAACTGTAGTTATGGGCAGTTGTTAGCTGCTTTGTAGGTGCTGGGAATCAAACCTAGGTCCTCTGCAAGAGCAGTCAGTGCTCTTAACAGCTGAGCCATCTCTCCAGCCCCGAAAAAATGTAATTTTTTAAAGTTTTATTTATTTTTACTTTATGAGTTTGCACATTTTGCCTGCATTTACATAAGTGTACCACATGTATATAATGCCTATGCAGCCAGTGCTCTTAACCACTGAGCCATGTCTCCAGCCCCTGGAAAACATACAGATAGCATTTACAATAGCAACTAATAAAACATAAAATGCATGAGAATAAATCTAACAGAAAAGTGCAGACTCTTGTGGAGAAAACTATAAACTGTTTTGAAAGACATTAAAGAACTAAATGAATGGAGTTATTGTATTTATTTATAGAGACTCAATATCATAATGATGTCATTCTCCTTAAATCAGTCCATAAATTCGATGTTATGTCAATCAAATCACCAGAACATTTTCTGAAATAATAAGGGATTATTATAAAATATACATGGACGATAAGGTAAAGCTAAGACTTCTGGAAGACATTAGTGGGAAATTTTTCTTGCCAAATAAGGCTTATTATAAAGCTATAATAATAAAGTTTTGTTTGGGGAAAAAATGGTCAATGAAGGACCTAGAAACTAATTCTAGGGCATTTGTTCAAACACACCACATAGGTAACAGAGCCTATTAGTTCAGAAAGAAAAAATAAGACAAAACAATGAAGGAGAATATCTTTATGACATCAGGGTTTTTTTTTTTAAGTCTTTTTTTAAACAAGACATAAAAAGTGCCAACCATGAAAGATTGATAAATTCAGCTACATTAAAATTAGGAAGTTAGATAGCAGAAGGGCGGCGAGAATCCAACTTCCATGTGGTCTATAAATCTATTCAACTTCCCAGAGGAATAAATTACAGCAACCTTTTTTCGCATTTACTGGGACTATGTTCTAACAATACACACCAGAACTTGGATTTGGCATCCAGTTGGCCCATCTTTGACTTCATCCACAACTGATTACTGGAACTTCCGGTTTTAACTTAAGTATATTTGAAAGAAGACGGTCTGTGTTTCTTATTTCTTATTTCTGTGAGCAGGCATACCACACTGCTAAAAATGCTGTGTCCTACAAGTCAAGAGCAACAGCACCATGTCACTGGCACAGTGCAGAGCCACCACTCAGCAGCCACCAAGGAGTAACTTTACACAGTGTCTTCTCTCCCTTAGTTCTTGTGTTCTTTCTGTTGCATTCGCGAGCATTCCCATCACAAAGTTCATTCTCATTCTGTATCTGCTGGAATGTAACTCCAACCCCACAAACTCTATGAGAACTCTGTACCACCAAAAGTAAAGACAGGAACCCCCCAGGCATGGATCATCAGCATGATCAACTTTCAACCCCACTGAGAAGCTGATCTGTGACCTTCCTGATAGCTGTGGTTTGGTTGCAAAAGCTACCCAATGGGCATGGAAATCTTTCATTTTCCCTACCCGACATTTTGCTGTTCACTCTGAGTGCTGATATGCATCCAGTAGCATATGGATGTAGGCTAGGACAATTAAACAAAGAAAGTCACTCAAAGATGGCATATACGTTACATGATATGAATTTTTTCAAGAGGATTCCCCTCTCATATGATGAACAGAGGCTACTGCAGATATTTCTTGAGGAATTGTAGCTAACTGCAACACTGCTACTGACAGTTATTTCTTGAGGAATTCAGAGATAAGAACCTCATAAACCCTCAAAGTATTTAGTGTCAGAACACACAACAATTGTGACTGAAAGTATTTATAATTTGCCTGCAATGGAAGGAGCTGGTCCTACTGGCACAAATATTTTATGGGGTAGGTTGGGCAAAAAGCTTCTGTTAGGCTGCAGAGTGCTTCTTCCTGAGAGAACACCTACATTAAACTTCTGCCTCCCAAGCTCAGGGATCATTGTGGAAGAGGGGGCAGAGAGATCGTAAGAATCAGAGGTTTTCCAGACCGCTGGTCAATTACTCATATGAATTCACAGCAATGGTGACAGCATGCACAAGTCCCATGTAAGCTCAAGCCAGACAAAACCCCAGTATAGACATGAGAAAATGCGTAAGAGCCCCCAACCAACCTAAGGAAATGAGGGCAACTGATGGCTGCTGGGAGGTGGAAGGCAGTCTCTTTCAAGGATGGGACCCTTGGTAGGTTAACCAGGCTCTAGTAGATGGACCCACACTGAAGGACATTTGGGGACACACACACACACACACACACACACACACACACACACATATATAATAGAGAAGACTCAATATGGGGAAGTGCATGGGGAGGGATCCAAATATCATCACATTTTATTACCTGAAAACTTCAAAATAAAAATTAACAATCAGAAAATAAATCGAAGGCAAAAAAGAAGCTCTTGTTTGATCACAAAATATTTCAACACTGTCTATGGGGGTCAATTAATTTAAGCTTTTTACCTCGATTAACTTAATGAGCCACATGAGACTATACACATTTAATTCAATTCCATTCTGAAGAAATTTATCAAGCAACAACTACATTCTAGATACTAGGGTTAAAAGCAGAAGCCATAATTCTTCCTCCTAAACAATTCTTTTTAAAAATATATTTATTTATCATTTTTATTTTATGTGTATGAATGTACTGCCTGCATGAATATAAGTTCACTCGTGTTGTACAATGCCCATGGAGGTCAGAAGAAGGCGTTGGATTCCCCTGGAACTGTAGTTACAGATCATTGTTAGCCACCACGTGGGTGCTGAGAGCTGAACCTGGGTCCTCTGAAAGAGCAGCCCATGCTCTTAACTGCTAAGCCATCTCTCCAGGCTCCTCTCCTAAACAATTCTTAAATGCATTTTGTTTCAGGATGATTATTGAACAAAATGATATCTCTATTATCTAAGTACTGACTACCTAGACACTGAATGGGAATTCAAAGGAGTTGTTTAGGTTTTTTCTTCTGAAAATCACATATGAAGGATCATATGGAATGATGAACCTCAAGTACAGGATAGCCACTGCATTTGGCGTGAGAAAGGTCCCTATGATCAGGGAGAGTGACTAAGGGGCTGCTTTTGTGTTTGCTTAGCTGTATTTCATCAGCTGAGTGGTAGCTACCAGGATTTTTTTTTTTTTTTACTGTAATGTTATTTTAAGTTTCTGCAGGTTTTTAGTCTATCCTATTGCTGTTGTTTGAGTGAGAAATGATCCCCACTGACTTACACATTGGGCTCCCACCTGAAAGCATTGTTTGGGAAGGTTATAGAACCTTTTCCTAGGTCAAGCCTTGCTGGGGAAGTGTTCACTGGGGACAGATCCCGAGGCTCTGTAGCCTGACCACCAGTTCTTGTTCATGCTCTGAATGCAGATGTCATGGGAGCAGCCAGTCTCCTATCCCTGTCACCAGGCCTTCCCACCCTCTGCCATGTCCTCCACACCGACTGACTATCCATCCAGAACTGTAAGCTCAAATTATCCCTTAAGTTGCCTTTGTAAGTGTGTTCTTATCAGAGCAAGAAGAAAGTAACTAATTCACTTATATTTCAAATCACACATTAAAACATTCATGTCAAAATCTTTTAAAATCTTAAGTTCTTCCCTACATCCATTTTCCATCTACCTGGTAAATAACTGAAAGGTTCTGCTTGAAATCTGAGGTTTCTGGTGTTACCATTTGGGTTTAAGCATCCGCCACAGGCCTGCATGCTACAGGGTGGATTGCGAGCCCAGGATGTTGTTGGGAGCTAGGGAGCCAGGAGATGGGGCCTAATGGAAAGGAGTTAGGTCACTGAGGATGTGTCCCTGGAGACATTGGAACCCTGCTCCTTCCCTTCCCTCTACCTGCTTCCCATCCACCAGGAGATGAGCATCTCTGTTCCACCACATGGACCTCACAATGCCCTGCCTCATCAGAGACAAAACCAAACAAAAAAGCATGGACTAAAATCTCTGAAAGCAAGCATCACCTAAAATAAGACTGTCTTTCTAATAGATTATCTCAGGTATTCTGTTTAACCACCAACATCTGCCTAATGCATATAATAAAAGGTTAGAATATTCTCAGTGAGTTAAACAGTTTTCTTTACTATAGGAAACTTCTGAACCTTTACCAAATCAGTAAATGCCACAACTTACAAAGAGTAGGATATGTAACTCAGTGACTTCCAAAAGCTATTGAGCATGAACTTGTTTTTATTCTTCCTCGGAAATACTCAAAATGATCTTGGGGATCATTAATGTTCCACTGAACTCAGTTTTGAAAATGCTCCAATGTAAACCCATTTCAACCACAAGGTCTACATTATGAACATACCCAACTGTGCCCTTCTCCAAATCAAATAAACCTTCATGCTGATGTGTGGTTCTTTCAGTCTGGACTCACACCGCAGCCTGAACCTTCACATCCTGGTACTAGTCACAGTCTTGGCACAGAACTGGACATGGTTGGTGTTCAGTCAACAGGAATGATGCTTATGCACACAACCAGAATTTTCTTCCTTGATTGCCAAAAACAAAAACAAACAAAACTAGAGTACTCATACGTTTTCTGTTGATAATAAAATAATAATATAGACTAGATAAGTTTCAATGTAAAGAGGTTTAATTTGTCTCATGGTTCTGCAAGTACAGGTCTTAGGGTTGAATCTGGAGACTGTCTTCTTGCTGTTAGCCCCCAGGTGACACAAGACATTGCATAATATGGGAAAAGGGGTGAGGACTTGCCTCTTCTGGTATCTCTTCCTCTTACAAAGCCACTAGGATTCAATCACAGAGTCTCCACTGGCATGATCTGGATCCTAATCACCTCCCATAGGCACTACCATTAAATACTGTATTTGGATATAAGTTCCTAACCTCTCAAAATAGCAGCCAAATGTCAACCCAGGGAGCCTTGGAGGACACTCAGACCACAACACTCCAATGTAGCTTGGTGACTGGTCAGTCTTCGATTTCAACTGTGACACTGACAAGACCGCAAACAACCGGACAGGAAGACTCACTGAGACAATGATGGACAGAGAAGCCAGGAGCGGCAGAGAGTCAGGGAGGAAGAGCAGGACTAAAGTGATAGATAGTAAGCCCCACACACCAGGAGACTGAGCAGAGAGAACGAAGAGGAAAGAGGACGAAGCCTGGAGCCAATGCAGTGAAGGGTGCAGCAAGCCTCGGGAAGACAGCAGTACTGCTGGACTCCGGACCAGCGACAGCTGTCTGAGTGCACCCAGCCTTCATCCTTATCCCCATCCAGAGTGGCCCTCCTTCACCACCACAAACTTTATCATTTTACTTGTAAGCTCCTCTACTCAGCAGAATTTTATTTCTGTTTTCTTTGCTCTTTATGAGAATCCCCCACTGGCATTGTAGATTGGTTATATGTCAGGTTCAAATAAAATAAAATAATAATAATAAAAGCAAGCTGGCAATTTCTTTCCAATAGAATATGCTGCATATTTCATGAAATAGAAGCCAGAGGAGTTTTATGATTCTTCAACCAAAACCTTCCCATATCAGAGGACTAAATGGGAGAACAATACAAAGAGAATAACACAGAAATGACAGTGAACGTTCACTCTCCAACCTCGGGGAATGTGCGGGTGATTAATCGGCACAATGGGTTTCCCTGCTTGGCTTTCTGTTTTCATGAGTTTGCAACCTGATGTGTATTTCATAGATGGAACACGGTGCTAGTGCTCAGGGATGTGAATGTGTGTTTCCTACTCACGCGTGCTTCTCGGTACAGAATGTCTGGCTGGCTCCTGCTCCTAGCCTGACAGCGCCTTCCCTGCCAAGTTTTATTTATATTTTCAAGTCACTTCCCTATCTTGGAATAGAAGGCAATCTGGCTTAGTAGAAGGAGCACTAGATGAAGAGTCCATGGACTCTGGGCTACAGAAACGTCTCTCACTGCAAAATCCCATATTTCCTTGAGCCTGACTTTCCCCCAAATCTGTGAATTGGGCAAATTGAGTAATCTAAGTTGAGAATTTAATTAATTTAGTCATTTTATTTTTCTCAAAATAAATACAGAAGAGGACAATGGCATGACTATTTCAAGATGATGTTCACTTCCACACCTGCTTTTCACACCATGGAAATGTTTAATGCATTTCCAGTAAAACAGAACAAAAGAAAATGTTCATCTGAAATCCTGAAACAAATTTCTAACTTCTAGTTAGAAAAACTGGCACAAAAAGAAAGAGAATGCTTTTATTCCCAAGAGGAAGGCTTTGTATCCCATCTGAAGGGCTATATTAACATTTCAGTAATATTAAATATTTCATGCTGGGCACTGTTCTAAGTATTTGGTGTTGGTTCTTCACAACAATCTTATGCGAAAGATACTACTATGTTATTACAAACAAAAATAAAGCAGAGGGGCTGGAGAGATGGCTCAGCAGTTAAGAGCACCGGCTACTCTTGCAAACAACCTGGACTTGATTCCCAAAACTTGCATGGCAGCTAACAACCATTTGTAACTCCAGTTCTAGAGGAATTCGACACCTGCTTCTGACCTCCATGGGCACTGCATGACAATACATTCATACACAAAATGTAAAAGTAACAAATAATATATTTTTTTAAAAAAATAAAGCCTGGGCCACATGATTTCAGAGCAGAGGGAACTGAAGTCTGTGGCCAGTTACCACCATGATCCCACTCTTAGTCTGAGCATTTGTTCACCACATCAGTCACTGACTAGAGCAATAACACAGCTTCTGCACAACTAATTAATTGCCTAATCAATTATTTGATGATTAATGACCTAATTAATATTTCCACAGAGTAGATGGTGACCCAATACCACCCAGCACCTGCTAGAAGCTCTCTTGAAGTAACAAGTGTCCAATGCCACCATCAGACCAATGCTTTACTAGTAGCAAAGCAATGTCCATGCGTAATGATAGCATATAAAATGGGGAAATCTGGAGCTTGCTTTTATAGAAAGCCTTACTGTTTCCTTATGCCCCTATTAAAAGTCTCTAACTCTGGAAGCAGCCGGCTTCTCTTCCCTCCTCCCAAGCCCCCAGGAGCAGCACTGTCTGTGTTGGGGGTAGACTGTGAAACTGGAAGGGTTAGGTTTACATTCTGTTCCTATCCCCTATTTGCTAGGGAATCTCAGGTCTTCTTGGGCTTAGTTCCCCATCTGTCCAAGAAGAATGAGACCATAAGGCTCTACTTCCCAGGATGCTGTACTTTTTACCCCTCCAGGGTAGTTATTTAATATGTGTTTATTTGTGTATATGTATACGTGCCTGACTGTATGTATGTGTACCACATGCATGCAGAAACCTGCAGAGTTCAGTCAGAAGAGGGCACAGGATCCCCTGAAACTGGAGTTACAAGTGACTGTGAGCTACCATGTGGATGCTGAGAACCAAACCCACCCTGGTCCTCTGCAAGAACAGCAAGCACTTTTGACCACTGACCCATCTCCCCAGTAGCCCCTCAGTGTCTTAAGGAGGAACTATGGTAGTATGTGGCAAGTGCTTAGAGGAGTATGCGGCCCTTACCAAGGACTTCAAAACTAAGGATTATTTTTGTTAATATGAGGGATGATTTACCAAACATCACCAACACAGAAAGCAGTTGATTTGATCTTGATCTTCTAGTCTCAAAAGATCTCCCATTTCTCTACCTGATGTCCATGCTCTTGCTGAGATTCACCACTCTCCTGAAACCCTACTGCATCAAAGGATTCAATGTGAGCATTTTCCTCTTAAAATTTCTCAGAGACCCACAAGGTAGGTCTCTCTGTGTTGCGAATGATGAAATTCAGGTTGTGAGTAGTTACCTGATTTATTTTTAATTGCTTAAGTAGTGAACATCCTTTGTCAGGAGTAACTAGTGAGCATGGAGAGATTTAGTGAGTCCTAAATAACATTTAAAGTTTCTGACAATACCCTTTAATGTGTTCTGTCTTTTAAAGTGCTGTCTAAAAGACATAAAGCATGATTCCTTTGCTTTGTTGGCTTTATTAGTTTGAGAAGAAGGATTAAATCCCAGCCAGGAAAAAAAAATGTTTGACTTGAGTGAATTATCAAAATGAAATGCTGCCTCAAATAAATTCTTCATCTGCCTGCAGGGTGGCTCCAAGCCTCAGGAACCCACTAATGCAATTTGTAGATGGGTACACAATCGTGTACCAAGCCAAACACCCACCCGTTTAAGAAAAATGACTTTGGAGGGCAAAGGAGACTGAAGCAGCGGCTTCTCTGTGGCTCTGGGAGGAGAAAACGAACAGTAAGCCATGATAGAATCTCTCCCCTGCAGCTTCATACAATGGTGTTTCTTGCAAATGAGACATACTGTGAAACAGCTTGTGAGATGAGCTTCATCAACAATAAGTAATTTTTATTCAGATTTTATTGTTGAATACAATGAACATGATTAAATGTTTCAGATAAGTCTATTCAGACCTTAAGCAAACTACCAAAAAAAATAATAATAACCCCGCCCCCTACTAAAAATCATCTTCTAAATCCGCTTTCACGAAGAGATTTAATTGCCAAGTTCATGAGTAGAAGCATCCCCAATTGAGAGCCACGAGGTTCCCAGGAAGACAGTAACAACACATTTGCACTTCCAACCTTGGCCTCCTCTCTCATCGCTGCAGATCCTGCTGGCGTTGCCAAATAGTTACAAAGTCAGTCCTTTCAAATCACCACATTTTGAACTTCCTAAACCTTTACGAGGGCCTCTGTGTATGGAAAAGAACAATAGCGCTTCAAAAGCCGTTTCTGAGAGTTCTCCAATACTCCATTTGAATGCTAGGGTTTCAATCAAGGACAGCAGCAGACAATTTGATTGCTTAGAAGTTGACTTTTATACAGCTTTGATTAGGTCGCCCTTCTCAATGGGAAATCAAGAGAATCTTTGATCCCTTTTTCGGTCTCTAGAAGAGTCACCAAGCCTGGAGAGTACAGGGAGGGGAAGGTACGGATAAGGGTCTGTACTTCAACTAACCTCTCCCCCCACTTCTTCTTTATCCGCCTGCGCAACTCAGGGTTCTATCCAGAACTGCTCATCTTAGAGATAATAAAAAACAATAGGTACTAATTCAAGGGGTGGGGACCGTTTACAATTTTATGAATTTCGCAAAGACCCATAATTGGCACATAAATGTACAAACGTGAACCGGATAATCACGGGGTTCTGAAAGTAAACCACCTTTAATTTATATGATTACTTGAAAACATGGGAAGTGTTAGCGGAACCCCCACAAGGCCGTTATTCAAAACCATCAACATTGTGAAAGTGCGTCTAATAAATGGGCCAGCGAGGGGAGGAGAGCCAGAGGTGGAAAGGCAGGAGTGGTGGCGAGGATGCTATCCGCGGGAGGCTGGCGGGGGAGGCCTCGCTGGGGCAACCACCTCCGGGCAGAAAATGGTTTCGCTCTCTCTGTCTCTCTCTCTCTCTCTCTCTCTCTCTTTCTGGCACCGACCCACGCGGGCACGCACCCGGCCTCGGAGACAAACGCCCGAGGGCGCAGATGCCCGCGCCGCGGCGCCCTCCACGCCGCCACCCAGCGCCCGGCGGCGGCCCAGCGCCCGGCTCCCCGCCCCCATCCCATGCCTTCACTCTCCCAGGCCAGGCGGAAGTACCCGGCAGACCCCCAACAATGAAGACTTGTGTGATGCAGTTGGGGGTTGGGGATAGTTTACAGCAAGTGAAACCGTGCGCAGGGTCTTCAAGAAGGCCACGCAGCAGTGGGTGGCACTGGTTTGCCACGGAGGCCCCCACCGGGTCCACCAGCAGACGGGTAAATAAGTAAGTAAGTAAGTAAATAAATAAATAAGAAAGAAAAACAGAAAAAGAAAAAAAAAGCCTTAAAAATTGCGGTGAAGACCCTCCCTCCCACCAAGGGTCACAATCGTATTCCGTGGGACGCAGCCGGCGAAGGCAGCGACCTGCTGAGCTTGGAAACGGACTTTGTAGACTCACCCAGTACCTCCCGGCACCACGTCCGCCCTCACCCCCGTGGCACACAGGGCTCCCTGGCTCCGAGTTCTCCCGGCGGCCGAGACCCTGTCTTACGGCTCCTTTAGGAGACCGAGGAAGGGGAGTCAAAGTTTCCCCGGCAAGAAAAGCCCGAGCTTGCGCGCGAGTCCGAGCACGGGGCGCAGCGCTGTGGGAAAAGGCGGGCTGCGAGGGAGTGGCGGGCGACCTCGGGCTCGGGGACCGCAGAGGGAAGGGCGAGCGGCAGGGTGCGCGGGACGAGGAACCGGGGAGAGCTCGGCGCCCCCGGGACGCGACAGCCCGCGCAGAAGGCGTCCGCGAGAAGAGTTGGCGCGACTCGGACGGGTCCGGTTTACCCGGAGCTCGCGGCGGGACCGCAGCGGGCCAGGACGGGGGGCCAGAAGGCGGCTCGCCGCGCGGGAAGACGCCTGGCTGCGGGCGACGAGCGAGGCTCACGCGAAGGCTGCAGCCCGGCCCCACAGAGGGCGCAGGGTCCGGCGGACACGTCAGAAGAGGACCGCGCGGGCTCCGAAGTAGGGGACCCGGAGGGGCAGGGTGCCGGAGGACGGAAAGCTGCTGCCGGCGCCGGCCCGTGGCCCCCGGCCAAACGGGGAACGCGCCGAGAGCGGCCCCCGCGCCCGGGCTCGCGGGTCCCGGCCGAGCCAGCCGGGCTTGCGGAGCCGGGTCCCCGCGGGCCACCTGCGCGCTCCCCCGGGGCCGCCGCGCGCGCCCGCCGCGCCTCTCACCTCGGCTCCCGGGGCATCCTCCTCGCGGCCGCCGCAGCCCTGGACGCGGCTCCCCATGCCCGGCGGGCGGCGGCCTCAGACGCGCTCTGCAGCCCGGGGAAGCCCGGCCGAGCGCCGCGCTGGGTCCATCCTCCCCGGGAAGCCGCGGGCGCGCGTCAGAGCGGGGGAGGGACCCGGCCGGCGGTGCGCAGACCCGCCCCTCCCGCCGCCCGCGCCCCGCCCGCCCGCCCGCCCCGCGCTCGGCGTCCGCCGCGAGCCCGCCGCGCCGCTCACCCGCAGCCCCCGGGCCGCCGCCGCGCTCCCGCCCGGCCTCGCGGCTCCGCTCCCGCCGGGCGCTCTCCGCACCGCCCGAGCGCGCTCCGACAGCTCAGCCGAGTCGCGGCGGCGGCGGCGGGGAGGGGAAGAGCGGCGCGCGGGGGCGCCGCGCCTCGCAGTCGCTCCTCCGGAGCCCGCGCCGGCTCCGCGTCCCGGAGGGAGAGCCGGGCGCCCGCCCTGCGGCTCGGCGGAGCCGCGGGTCACACGGAGGTCTCCGGGAGCCGCCCCGCCGCCCGCCTTCGCCCGTCTTTGGGTCTCCTTTCAGCCCGGCCTCGACAACCACACACACCCGACGTAGAGGGGGAAAGCCGGAGCCTGTTGCCCCCGCGCCCTTGACGGAAGAGGGCGCTCTGTCCCAGCGACCCAGGCCGGCTTCGCTTCGCCCGGGGTTTTCAGGTTTCAGAAGGGAGGCTGGTGATCAGTGCCTAGGACTGCGCCTGTCACAATTTCATCAGCCCTAGGCAGCGACCTGTGTGCTTTGGAGGGCGTGCAGGCCTCGGTTTAACGCGATTTCCCTAGGCAGTTCTTAGAAAGCTGAGAGTAGATACATCATCATTAGAACCTGTACTGTGCAGAAGGCTCCTGGAACTTCAAGTCCAACCTTACAAAGACCTTAGAAACAACAAACGACACACACTCACACACACACAAGGGTGGGACTGAAATTCCTCCACTCAGAAATTGGATTCAACTTCCATCGATGTCCTCTCCACCGTTTTATGAGTCTCCAGCACTAGGTGGAAGTGGGTGAGGAGGAAGTCATGCGCTGCCCCTTGGAGCCCGGTGCCCAAGAGCAGAGGGGGAGGCAGGCAATAGTTCCTTTAAAAGTTAACTCATTCTTTTCAGGGGCCACACTCTTGTCCTCCAGCTGTGTCATAATAAAGTCAATGTGGTGGGCTTGTTTTGGGGGGTTATTTTTTTTCCTGGTAGTTTCTGTTACTCACCCATGAAAATTTAATGAAGCATTTGGGGTTATTACCAGAGTCAATGGGCTAAAAATATTTAGCCTAATGCACTCCTTGTGGAGCCAATGGGTTTGTGGCTGGTGTGCGCAAAGTCATCCCAAGACCCTCCCTTTCTCCACAAAATTCACGAGCCATTACACTTATTCCGTAATAACAGCTTCTGTACAAATGGAGGCCCAGCAAACTTGGCTGTCAGGAATCTCCTGAAAACATAGCAATTTACATAGAGACAAGAAAAATTTGTGAGGTCATTGGCAGGATGCAATCTTGGGAGAACAGTTGATCAGAGGAAACTTCCCACAAGGGACTTTCCAAGGCTTCTCTATACCTCTGGGGGGGTTGCTAATCCAAAGGTGGGGAAATGCCACTGAGTCTCCCCAACTATTATAAAGTTCTAGAATGTGGGACGAGTTGCCACCAGGTTCTATTCTACACCCTGTGAGAAGTTCAGACTAGTTCAGTTATGACACATACACACACACCCCCACAAAAAAAATCAGTCTACAGTGACAGCCACCGGAGTCGGAATGCAAGACAGAAATCAGACAAGTCATGGCAAAAGTTTGGGAGAGAAAAGAAAGACGTTAGTCACTTCTGCAGGCTGGCAAATGTCAAACATCAGGTGATCCAGCATAAGTCCCAGTGTTCCTGAACTCTGCCAAAAAGAAAATAAATTCTAAAGTTCTCCCTGCTTTAAGGACAGCTTTGAAACTTCCACTCACGGTTTGCATGTATTTTAGGTGTGCGTATCTGAGGTGTGGCCTTTACCTGCCTCCTGCTGGTTTCAGTTGTCATTGTATCTACAGATTCAAAGGGAATCAGGACACTGAATTAGTCAAGTTATGCACTGTAAGAGGAGGTAAAACTCTATCTCTATTGAGTGTTGGACAAAATCCACCATGGAAACTGGGCAAATTCCCATGAAATCCAACAGGGGCAACAAACCACAGCTGTTCCTAATCAGAAGACAGAAGAAAGCACAGTGTATAGACCCATGGCTCACAAGCTGTGCGGCACAGCTCTAAGGCCCTTCAGGGTTAAACTGAGCCAAGTCTTAAAGGAATATTTTGTTACCTCACTAAACATCAAGAAATACCTCATTCAAGAGTTTTGCTGTTGTTCTTGCAAAAGCACTGGTGCAATTTGTACTGTGTGGCATGAAGAAAATAGCAATAAATGATCTTTCATTGTCTACTGTGAGAAACAGCAGAGAAGCAGCAATGGCCAAGCTGTCTATATTTACTCTGTTGCAGTTTGGGGTATGTCTGATATAACCTCTGTAACCTTTACAGCCTGGTCTTTGAAATCTGATGGCTCTTCCTCCCTTCTGACCTGTGCATCCGTGTCCTCTCAGTACATCCGTGTTCTCAGCTCTCCAGTTGCATTGGAGAACACCCTCATGTGCGATAACCATGAGCCTTAAATGAGACAAAGGCTGACTGTGACTGAGTCCAAGGAGGTAGATATTGGTTCTCTTCCCAGAATAATTCCCAGACAGTTCATTTTAATTCAGCAAACACTAATGGGTCCATTCTGTGCATCAAGCTCTGTTGAGATCTCAGTCAAGTGAATGGAGACATGGGCCTGAATAATACACAGACCGGCAAAAAGGGGGGAACTACTGAATTTCATTTAAACCATGCCTGTCAAGTACACATGGGGCAGTTGATACAGTGGTGCTGGAATCTGGCCATGACTGAAAGCAAAACCAGTGGTCACATGTCCTAAGTCCTGAGAGTGATAACCACTCCCCCAAGGAAAATACAGTGTCACGTTCTGCATTTATTGAACTGTATTGTATCTGTATACTGCTTAAATTCTATTGTATATTGTGAACTGTATACTGTTTAAATAGTTTGTTCTTACAATTTTTCAAATATATGTCTCATTGGCTGGAGTGTAATGGTTTCTAAATATGAAATGATCTCTTCTTACAGCTTTATTGAGGTATACTTGGTATATCAATAGTGTATATATTTAAGGTGTACAATCTGATGTTCTGACACATATACACATACATATTATATATATATATATATACACATACACACACACACTGTGAAATGACTACCACAGTCAAAGCTAGTTAACATATTCATCACCTCACATAGTCATTGTGAGGTGTACGTCAGATATACTCCCTGCAAATTCCAAGTGTATAGGACATTATTTAAAAAACTCATCATATGGCACCTTAAACCTCCAGAACTCGCTCATCTCGTAACTAAAGATTCACACCCTTTGGCACCAATCCTCCCATTGTTTTTACCCTATAGCTCCTGGACACCACCATTCCACTTTCTGATTTTATGACTTTAGCTATATTTAGACTCTATTGGTGATATCATGCTGTCTTTCTGTGTCTGTCTTATTCCATGTAGTATAATGTAGTTGAGTCTTGAGCATATTGTCACAAATGGAAGGGTTTCCTTCTTTTTAAAAATGTATCTAGTTTTATTTTTTGTGTACAAGTGTTTTGTACACAAACAAAACATGCATGCAATGCTTTCAGAGGAGAGAAAGGGGCATTGGATCACCTGAAAGTGGAGTTCCTGACTGTTAACCACCATTGGGTGCTAGGCACTGAACAAGAGCAGCAAGTACCCACTGAGCCATCCCTCCAGCCCCAATTTCCTTCTTTTTAAAGACTTGATAATATTTCATTTTAGAAACTAAACACACACACACACACACACACACACACACACACACACACATTTTCTTTAACTGTATCTCTGTCAACACAGACTGTATGTAGGTTGTATTGTGAACGATGCTATAATGAACAAGGTAGTTCAGGTATCTCCTTGATTTTAGCAGTTCGTTTCCTGGAGGTATATACCTAGAAATGAGATTGGTCAAGCATACTGCTTTTCAGGAGCCTCCGTACTGTTTTCTAAAATGGGTTTATTGCTGACATCCCAAGACCAGTCCACACGGAGGAGTTCTCCCTTTTCTACATCCTTACCATTCAGTGTTATAACTTGAATTTTGTTATTAGCCAGTCCGGCAGGTATGAGGTTCTGTCTCATTGTGTTTTGACTGGGGTTCTGCTGGGCTGGTATGTCTTCTTGGGGTGGGTGTATATATCTCCCCAGGTCCTTTGCCATTTTGTGACCTACCTGTTTACCCTGTGCAGTTGCGTGGTGTGAGCTCCTTGTGTTTCGGGCACTAAACCCTTCTCAGATTGCTCCCATGCAGCCTCTTCTTTCTATCGACACTTCCCGGGCTCTGTGGAAGCTTTCCAGTCTGATGCAGCCCACTCGCTTGTTACTTTATCTTTTGTTGCTTATGCTTTTGGTGTCAGATCAAAAACAAAAATCATTGACAAGACCAAACATCAAGGAGATTTATCCCAGAGTTTTGGTCTAGAGTTTTAAATGGGTCAAGTCTTATATTCAAGTTTTTAATATATATCAGTTTTTTATAAGCAGAAGAGAAGAGGTCATTCTTTGGTAAAAGAATATTTAGTCATCCTAATGCCAGTGATTGTAAACATCATCTTTTCCCATATGTAATCTCTGTGTCTTTATCTACGATAAGTAGGAAGGATATGTGTTTGTTTCTAGACTACTTCCATTTTTTCCTGTTGGTCTAAATTATCAGTGTTGATGAAAGTACCACACTGTTTTGATTACCATGTCTCTATACTATGCTTTGAAATCAGGTAGCATGGTTTTTCAGGTTTGCTCCTAAGACTGTCTTAGCTAGTCAGTTTCTCTTATGGCTCCATATGGGTTTTAGGATTTTTTTAAGCAAAAAAAATCCATGAAAAATATTATCAGAATTTTAATAGGAATTGCACTGAATCTGTAGGTGGTTTTGAATAAAATAGTCACAATAATATCATTTCAATTTTCCACTCAGGATGTGTTTCCATTTGTGTCTTCTTTCATTTCTCTAATCATTGTCTTATGATTTCAGAGTAGAGATTATTCATGCTGGATTAAACTCATTCTTGAGCATTTTCTTCCTTTTTTATTCTTTTGTAAATTGAATCATTTGCTTCACTTTGGAAGTTTCCATTTGTTAATCGGTCAGTAACAATTACATGTTTCTATACATATAAAGTTCTCAAATTAATATAAGTTAAGTCATGTTTAGAAAAAACACTTCTGCTAAGCTTATGAGAGGCATCAAAAGATACTGGTATAGAATGGAGCAAATTTCAGAGCTTAATACAAAAGATGTATTAAGCCTTCAGTATTCTTTTTATAGAAGTTAAATTCTGTACTTTGAGCAGAAAAGATATCCTTTGTATAAAAACAATGCTTACTCTGTATAAGGTATAATGTTAGATATCAGCAGACAGGACAGCAAATCTTGCCCTCAAATATACCATGAAATTGCACTGAGATTATCAGTCTGATAATTTTGAGTGCAGGGTGCTAAGAGAGCGTGGACAGGGCACCGAACCAGGGAAGGAGGCTGTGGAGCCTTCGTGAAACAAAAGGGTGGTTTTGAAGCATATTACAATCTCGGTGACTGAAGCAAGGAAAGGTATTTCAGAACAGAGGTTCAGTCAGGTTGGGAGGGGAAGAGAAGGGAGACTCCACAGAGTCCTGTGTGGGGCATCTGCTCTTGACTCTGGAGATGCATACATAAGCCACTTACACAGAGGTCTGCTTACCGCACTCAAGATTTGGAATTGGGTGGGAAGGAAAAGGATTCAGGAAAGAAAGAGAGAGAGAAAAAGAGAGAGAGAGAGAGAGAGAAAGAAGGGAGAGGGGAGGGAGGAAGGGAGGGAGGGAGGGAAGAAACTCTGCAATCCTTTTCTTAAGTCCATTTTGGATACTTCTCTTGTTTGCTGTAGACACAAGTAAAATATCCAATTGCTACTTTTCTTCTGAGGTCAAAATGACAATGTAAAAGTACTTCCATGTGGTTTCACAAACTGGTTACGGCCTTCCTTCATAACCCTGGCTTTGCTTGGTTCAGGAGGAAGGTGGTTTGGCTGTGTTACTCAGCTTGACTCCGGTTTACTGCAGCTGTGAATAGCATCCCTTTTATTTCCAGGGAGGAAGCAGAAGAGCAGACTGAAACCACAATCATGCCACCAGTCTGCAGCTAAATGCACCGTCGAAGAAAGTGGAGAGTTTAAGTGACTGTCAAAGGGCTCTTGGGCTCTAGTAGAAACCCCCAATTTCTTCACTCATAAAGTGGAGCTTAAGGTGATACTAGTGCTTAGAGGAAAAATGGAGTAGATGAAAAGATAACAGAAAATGACTGTGGTTCTGATGCCCATGGAGTTTGGGATGTAGAGAAGAATCTGCACAGCATAAACCCAGCAAGCAGTGTGTGTGGCTCATATGTAAGGACTGAAGGTTTGGGTATTTGCCTCTCAGACATCACTCTTCCTTCTGAAACAACACCTAGATTTTCCTGATGAATCATTCTCCCACCCAGTCATTGTTTTTCCAGAGGACTTTCCTCCAGCCCAGGGACAGGCAGGTGACTTGGTGAAATACAACTCTTGGACAAACCAAGTTGGAGTGATTACATGGATACTCTGTGTGCTCTGGGTAGGGCATGGGATGATGCTTTCTCCTTCTTTTTGAACACAAAACTGGGAGGAAATTAAACCTACAGATACAAGGACCTGCTCCCTTAGAAACGTCTCAAGAGTGTGAAGGCAAAAGAAAATAAAAAGGATAAAGAGGTGTGAAAACGGTATTTATAAGGGCAGTGTTAGTGGTATAGGATAGCCCTGTAAGGACAGTCGCCATCTTCCCCCGTCTTCTGAGTAAATACATTGCCTCTTTTGTTGGACATTTTTTCACTTTCAACAAAAATAATTCCACATAGTAACAAGATCTTATATTCTGAACTTCCTATGTGTTATTCAATTTCATAATTAGAACACTCCAGACAAAATGTTAATTACAGTAGTCCAAAGTACAGTACTTAAGAGTAGATTAAACATAAACCACACAAGGTTTGTTCACCCAAACTTACACAGCCTGGATAAACGACAATCAAAGAGGACCTAACGAAGTGGAGAAGAATGCCATGTAAAAGTTTCAGAATATTCAATATTGATAAAAATGTCAGTGCCTCCCAAATTGAAACGTATATTTAAGACAGTTACAATAAAAATTCTAGCACATTTTTTTCAAGGAATTGACAGTTTTAAAATGTATACGGAAATATATAAAGGGACTTAAAGAAGCCAGAACAATGTCAAGGAAAAGGAACAGAGGTAAGGGATCATCCTTCCCTGATTGTATGATTTTTCTAAGTGGTAGTTATCAAGACAGTATGAAAAGGCAGTAAATATAAATGAATTAATCAATAAAACAGAACAAGAACCCAGAACTGACAAACACACACTCAATCACTTGCTATTTTCTTTTTCCTCCCAAAGACATCATTCCTCTAAAATACATTACCAGAACAGCTGGCAAAACCACCTGCACAACCAAAAGCTGTACCCCACTTTGAACCATATACAAAGCAAACAGGTCTAGTTAAAATGGTAAAAATTCTAGGTATGTCAGACATAGTGATATGTGCCTATAATTTAATCACTTAAGAGGTTGAGGCACGATGATCATGAGTTTGCTGCCAGTCTGGGACACATAGCAAACGTGGATTGAAAGCAAAGCATCATAGGAGAGAGCCGAGACAGCTTCATGGTTTAGAAGTGTGCTCCACATTTTAGAGGGGATGCAAAAATCAAGGAGCATAAAATGATGAATTTGACTTAAAAATTAAAACTACTGATCAGCAGACATTATTAAGAAAATTAAATGGTAAGCCAGCAGCCTGGAAAATATATTCACAATACATATATCTGACAAAGGATGTAAATCTAGAAAACACAGAATATTACTTATTAATGATAAAAAAATCCCAACCCAATTAAAATCTCCAGTAGTCCAGTAGTGGTATGACTGTCTTGGGAGTTGTCTCCGGCTGTGTGATTGGACTTAAGGCCTGCTGGAAAGGACTGAATTCATGCGTGGTTTTATAAACTTATCGAGCAACCCGTGGCTGGAGAGATCATAGATCTTAGAGGAGAACCTACCTCTGCCATTTTCCTAACTCAATAGAGTCCATAAGTGTATTCTAAAATCTTATCCTTGCTCATAAATAACTGCAGTTCTCACCCCTCAACAAAGAAGCTTTACTATGTGTGTATGTGTGTTATACCTGTAAGTGCACTCACGTTGTACAGTGCCCATGGAGGACAGAAGAGGGCATCAGGTTCCCTGGAACTGGAGTTATGGATGCTTGTTAGCTGCCATGTGGGTGCTGGGAATCTAACCTCACTCTTCTGCAAGAGCAGACAATGCTCTTAACCACTGAGCCATCCCTCCTACCCCAAGAAGCTTCTTTTTGCAGCAGACAGAAGCTACCAAAGGGAGCCACAGTGGATCAAAATACAGAGAATAAGTTACCGTTTGAGGAGTCCCCAGCCTCAGTTAGTACATTTGTAACACAACGCTTATACTTAAGACTTTAAGAGCATCAGGGAGAAGGCAGAAAGCTTTTAAGAGTCAGAAGACCAAGATACCTGTTACAAAATAGTGTCTTCCAGACATAACAGAGATACTGTACCCAGGAAATCTCAACAATATAGTTGCCTAAAGAAGACCTGTATAATGACCATGCTAGTTCACTTGATAGTGTGGACAGGGGGAAGTTCACAGGGCCTGATCTCTAAATGGAGATCTAGTGGCAGTCAGTGGCTACTGAGGGGAGGAAAATCAGTTCCCTCCAGGCACAAACCCCCCAGCAGGTTATCCAGTATCAGGGGATCATTCCTAAACACGTGCATGTACAAGCAACACTAAATGTATTCAATAGGCAAGTTGAAGTAGAGAGAAGGAGGGGTGGAAATGATATAAATATGGTGTATTCATGTATGAAATTAGCAAAAAAAATAGCATTTTTTAATGGACATAAGATCTGAATAAAAGAAAACACATGAGTAAACACATAAAAAGGCACACACATCACTAATTAGGAGAAATGTACAAAGAAAACTAGTGAGACATTAATTCACCCTCACCAGAATGGCTACAGTTTAAAAAGCCAGATGATACTGGGGCTGAAGGGACAGCTCAGTGGTTAGAACATGTGTTGTTCCTGCCATGGAGCCAAGTTGGGTTCCCAGAACCACAATGAGTGACTCACAAATGCCTGTAACTCCAGCTCTAATGAATCCAGTGCCCTCTTCTGGCTTCCATAGTCACCTACACTCATGTGCATATGCACACACACATATAAATAAAAAAATCAATCTTTAATAGAAAGGTCAGATGATATCAAATAACTTTTGTGAGATTGTAGAGTACTCATCCATACTTGTCAAAGTATAAAATGATTTTATCCTTGAAAAACTACCCTGACCTTTCTTATCAAGTTACACCAATACCTATTTTATGAGCACTTGAATATTTATATATTTATTTCTCCTATGTATTTACCCAAGAGTAATGAAACATGTACACACACATATTTGTGCATTTACTGCAGCTTTATTCATAATTGGTAAAACTGGAAACAATCCAAAAGTTTATGTACAATAGAATAGCTAAATAAATCATAAAATATTCATGCAATGAAATATTACTAAGCAAGAAATAAAGTACACTACTGACATGTGTAGCAATGAAGTTGAATCTTAAAACCATACTGAGTGCAAGGAGAGAAGCAGGCCCAAGGAGGGCATTGTTATGATTCCATCTATGAAAATCAAGAACAGGCAAAGCAAATCCACAACGAGGAAAATTAGAAGACCAGCTGCCTCAGTGGAGGAGCATTGCCATGAAAGGGGCACAAGGAATTTCTGGGATAATGGAATGCTGTTCATATTTTAACACAGTGTTTTTACACTTTGTCAAAACCAATCCACCCTTTCTTAAGGTTTGGGCATCTTAATATATCTTTCTTACCTTAATTTTAACATCATTAAGAACAACAGGTACAGAAAAAAAAATGGAGCTGCCAATCAGATCTTACAACTGTTGTGTGCACTAGTTTATTATGGCACAACCCAGACATTTATGCTAAAAATGCAAGTCCTGAAGAAAAATACTTTGTTCTGAATGTAAAAAGAAAAGTTCGGTAATGCATGGTGCAGTGGGTGCATAAAACATGACCACTAAATTACATTAATACATGAATGCTCAGATCAAAATAGAGCCACCCTCCATAGCATGGAAGCACTGTCTGGTGACAAAGCAGATGTCATCAAAAGGCAACTCCTGGCACAGGAGTTCATCAGATATAGATTAAATGATGGCTTGGCAGGAATTCTATAGAGAAGTTCAAGTTCAGAAGGTAAAAGCCAACAGGGAAAGCGGTGTTGAGCAATAAGACCTTAGGCTCTCCTCCGGACCCGAAGAGTCACCTACTCTTTGGAGAGTTCTTATCCATAAGCTCTGAAACTGTAGTCAAACTTCAAACAGCTGTCAGCTCCCCTTCCCCCAGCCTTCCCAGACAACGAGGAAGCCACAGTCTCATACTGGAAGATATAGGCTGCACCGTTCAATGTGCATGAAAACCTCACAGGAAAAAGTTACCATTCTTTCCTAGAAACATACTGATGCAAATCACACTTTATAAAATATTTTTTTAAATAAAAAAGAATGTAATTGCTCATTGAATTGTAATATGAATGCAAATTAACTTGCTGTAATTATACTGTGCAATTTTCTACTTTAAAAACTTAGAAAATGGAAGAGACCTGATAAGTAATTTGAACTGTAATTCTTCATTGTGTTCCTTCATTATGCAGTGGTTACCATAAGCAGTTCGCTCTGTTTTAATGTAAAATGTTTTTAGTTTCTATCTTTACATTGACAGGACTCAAATGAGACCATTCAATATCGACAGATAGCTATCCTCCTTTCCCACAAGTGCATTGCAGAATAATCAAGATGAAATTAATACGGCACAAGGGAATGTGTGAAGGATGCTTAATACACTTTCACTGGGGAACCTTTATCACATCCTTATGCCTTATATGTTTAAAACAGTCAGGGAGTTCCAAGCAAACAGGAGTCCTGTTGTGAGCACTCATCGCTTAATGGGAAGGCAGGAAGAGAAGGTAAAGAGAAAGGGTTCTAGTCCTAGCTCTATTACTAATTAATCGTGTAACCTTCCCCATTCTGATTTCTTTTCCCACGCCTTTGAATCAAAAAGTTGGGCTAGGCGATTTTCAGCTTCCGTTTCAGTCCTCACCAGGGCTCTGTAAGTCACCCTCCTTTTTGCATTGTTTAAGCCACATGAGTGACAGAAAATGAATTTCTTATTTAGAATTAATGACCCTCTGAATGAACCACGATCCCTCTACTTGAGTCATTCATTGCAAAACATGCCTAACACAAAGACCATCTGTGACGACTCAAATGTTAAAAAAATAATAATCATTAATTTTTATGCTAATAGTAATTTGCATGTGTGGTTCCCTCAGTGTAGACCCTGTTAGCTGGAGGACATTGATACAGAAAGCTGAGGTTCTCATTAAACACACAAGGTACTGAAAGAGAAATGTATCAGACTTGGAATCAGAAGACTTTGGTTTTCCTGTGGCTAATAAGTAATGGCCTCCGCTACCTCCTTCACTGTGCCAAGAGTTGGACACATAATGAACAGAAATGTATTTGTCACCTACGTGTGCAAAGGTATCATTTAATCCTCTCAACAACCTTGTGAAGAAGCTTCTGTTACGTCTAGTTCCCATGGGAGAAAACAGAAGAGAAGGTAAACTCGTTTGGGGTCACATTCTATGACACAGTGTCCTGTCTCTCCAGATAGAAACATCCTTCATCTTCTGAACTTCAATGATTGTTTGCTTTGTTTTGTTTTTATTATGACATCTATGATCTTCTTAGAGAAAAGAAACTGTTTCGTGTTTGTGCAGCTACTAGTGCTATGAGCCCATTTCCTTGGCTGTGAAATGAACTGAAAGAACTGTTTCTACAAGGGACACACATCTGTTCTCCCTTCACTTGTCATTACCCTACTCCTGTGCCCCGATTCCCTCCCACCTAAGAATCTCAGTTCCTGTTTGAAGAAGTATGTGATACCCTAGGCTGACCCTACGCTTGTCTCTGAGTCAGAGCATACCTCTCAGGCTCAGTCAGTCAATATATTCCATCTTATTGGACAAGATTCATGAGAAGTTAATTTTGTCTATCCAGAATAAATCTCAGGAAAGGGGACCAAAATGCCCAATTTTTCCTTTTCTCATTATATATTTTTATTTTTTTAATCTTATTGTCTGCATGTACGTAAGTATACCTGTGTCATGCAATGATTTCAGAGGTCAGAAGAGGGTATCAGGTCCTCTAGAACTGGAGTTACAGATGGTTGTTAGCCACCATGTAGATGCTAGGAATCAATCCTGGGTCCTCTGAAAGAGCAGCCAGTGCTCTTAAGCACCGAGCCATGTCCACAGCCCTTCTTCCTGTTGTCTTTCAGTGCTGAAGACCAAATCCAGGGTCTTAGGCATGCTACTCAAGTGTTCTACCACTGAGTCACAAATTCAAGCCAGCAAGAATGTGAGTAGAATGCAGCTCAAGAAACATCAGTTTAGGATCCAAAGGGAAGAGCTCAAAGTAGAGATGGAATCTCATCCCTGTGGAACCACTGAGCCATGGCCTAGAGGCAGCATCACCTTAGCAATGCATAGTTCTTCATCATTTAAACCTGCATTAGGTGCAGTTTTTGTCTTACTGTCTACCAAAACCATGCCATGAACTTGGTAAAGAAGTTTGAAAGATATAATGAAGTTGTGAGTGAGAACTTGGCAAAGGTTTCTTCACAAGCATCAGTCTCCATCATGGAGGTGTTCCCAATGGTAGTGGTCATGGACGTGAAGAGGAAAAGATGCTGGCATTTGATGGTGGTCGGAAGGTGCGTACAGCGAATCAGAAGTAGAGGAAAGACTCTGCGTCTCCACTTTCTCTCCCAGCAGTTGACTCATACAGCCCTGATGAAACCCCGCCAGACCACGGGGCCCTTCCTCGACCACCTTGACTTATTCGCCTCGCGCGTTTTGCTAAGGCTGCCTATGCCTCCAGGATGATCTTTTCCAGTCCTCATTTGTTGCAGTCCTTCTCGACGCACAGCCAAGTTTAAATGAAGCTTCTTTTGGTCATTCTGTTTTCTTTCCTTTCTATGTTGTGCTTGCTTATAATCTTGATCCCTGACATGTGTTGGAGCCATGTATCTACATGGGTAGCTCCCTGCTGGGACTGTGATCTCTGAGTAGATGCTAAGCTCCTTATAAATGAAGAGAAAAAGGACTGTACACAACATCTGCCACAGCACTGGTGTCCAGAGCCATATAGTTAACATGACCGTTAGTCTCCAATCAAAAGCATGTGAGGACTACTTCATAAAGACATGGAATCTCCTTCCACAGGGCTGCCTTGCCACAGTCTAACCAAGCTTGTGAAGAAACACAGGAAATGCATGACAGAGCGAAGAGGAAAGGAGGGAACACAGGTGACGAGGAGGAGTGTGATGTAGGAGGTGTTCTTAAAAGATGTGAAAGCAAAGTTCGTCCTGGTTCTTGCCTGGCTTATATGACTTAGGTCGCTAAGATAGAGTCAGAGGAACCTCTTAAATATTGCTTTTCACCGAATAGTCTTAAGTTGTTGGAAGCACAGAATCCCTCCTTTATGTATCCTGGTCAGCCCTGTGGTTGTCTGTTTGTACTTCTAGATTAGATCAGGAGTGCCTGTGGAGCATAGCATTTGAAGCTACAGCCTCATTTCTAATCTTAGTTCTGACACGATGGGATGTGAACTTGGGAGAGTTCTGTGACTCTCAGCTGTACTTATTGGAGGTAATAATGAGGACAATGACACCTGTAAAGTGAAGATTATAACAGTTCATTTCAGAGGCCATCTGAACTGGTAAATGAAATAACATTTCAAAAATTTGTTGTTTTATTTAGCATATGGCAACTTTAGAAGTCTGTGTCTGCTAGTTTACAACCTCGCAGTTGTAGTCATTCCTTTGGGCAGGAATCTGTCTTTTGATTCTCTCAGTTCTCTCTAGAGAAGTGACCAGTGGGTATCATAATAAGCTCCCATATTTCAGCATAAAGGCACAAAGACTGTGGCAGTACTGCCACTAACCCTGGCACTCACACTCCGTGCTACGTATGCGTTAAGACATCTGTATCCATTTTAGACTTAAATGAGATTCTCTTTCCTGCAAACAGCAACCTATTGCTGATCCTCAGATTCCCAGTGTTTCCGTCCATTGACTTGGGTGGTATGTCACAGTAGAGCAGACTCAAGTCTATAAAAATGCTACTCTCATGCTCGTGCACTCTTGTGTCTTTCTAATTGAGAGAGAAAGGACAGAGATACAGCTGGCATGCCCAGAAGTGCTAATGACTCTCAGCATTACCAGTGGAACAGAGCTGCTCTCCTGAGAGACAACTATCACAACTGTATCTAGGGAAACTGCTATTTCAGGTGATTGGGTAATACCAAAAGGTTTTACACATTTGAAGAATGGAACCAAACATTTGTAGTCGAAACATCATTGTGAGGGTAGAAAAAGTGAGTAGTGTGTTGGTTCCCCCTAAATGCAGGGGTGCCTTCTGTTCTCCCCACTGCCTGCTGCAGCACACCCAGGAACCACGACAGAAGAAGAGCATGAAATCTTGCACACTTATTTAAAACCATGTTCAGCCAAGTATCGTGAGTATACAATGTTGCTTCTAGTAAAGAGTTAATTTATGCTGTCAAATACTGAAAGAGGACAGCTAGCTGGAAATTGGGGACCTTCCATGTCTGAGTTTAACGAATCATTTATGCAGCATCAGGACATATGTTTCTTCTATGGTTCCTGGTTATGTGGACTTATCTGGAATGATCCCATCCCATCTGAATGAGTTTGAAGGAAAAAGACCCAGCCCTCAAGAATGACTGAGATACTACTGTGATCAAAAGTCCGTAAACAGGCCCATTAAAAGGAGACGCTGTGAGGGGCACAAGTGTCTGTGTCTGTCTTCTTTGGGTCCTTCCTGCTCCTAGAACACACCAGGCGTTTTCATATCTCTGGATGTTCCCTCTAAGCTCCTCCAGCTGAATGAAATTCCTCTGTCCATTTTACCTGCTGTGATGGTTACTCCTGTTAACTTGAGAGGGTTTGGAATCACCTAGGAGACACACCTCTGGGCATGTCTGTGAGGATGTCTCTAGAGAGTCTAACCTGAGAAGGAGGATCCATCCTGAATGTGGGTAGCACCATCCTGTGGACTGGTGTCCAGAACTAAATAGAAAGAAGGCAGTGAGCACCAGCATTCACCTGTCTCTGCTTCCTGACTGAGGACGCAATGTTGCTTCACACTGCACCATTAGGAAATATGCCCTCAAACCATGACCTCAAAGAAAGTCTTCTCCACTAAGTTACTTTTGTCAGATATTTTGTTACACAAATAAAAAAAAATAATTAACACAACTACCTAACTTTCTTGAAGTCTAACCCAAATGTAGCTTTCTGAGGGTTCTACTGCCCCTGCTCCTAACTGTTTACCTCATCATCAGTATTATTTCCTCACACTATTTGTGTAATGTCTGCCCTTCCAAGAAAATGGAAGTCCTTCCCGAATCGTCCTTCTGCCTCATTTCTCTAAAGTCTGTTCCTTTCCAAGCCAGGCCAGTTTTGTCTCCAACATGTCACTCAAGTCTATGAGCCTCCATCATCTCCCTGTTTTCACCCTGGGCAAACCTTGGCCATCTGCTACCTTGTCTTTTCTTTCCCACTTCTCTGCAACACAGGTTCCAAATATTACCCACCGTAGCATTTTAAAGACAAAACCCAGATACTGATGAAGGTGTATTTAAAATGCATTTAAGATTCCTCTTTGTAAGTAGGTTTCTAGCATTTTGATAAAGACTTTGGGGTCCTCCATGATCTAACTCAGAATCAACACACTTTACCTTCTCCTGCTCCATATGTACTCTCAAGCCTCAATAACCAGTTCTCTAAGTTCCCATCACAGGCTTTGTAAGTACTGTTCTATTGCTTGACATCGTCTCACCACCTCTCCAGTAGCTTCTTCAAAGTCCCAAACCACACGTATGCATCGATGATGGTTTAAATGTCACTTGTGCAGAGTTCTCACCTACCTCCTTTCTTTAATGAGATCTCGTGGTTATAATCTTTTAAAGCATCTTATAATTTCCCTTCATGGACCTAGTTATAATTAATATCCATGTACTTATAACTATGTATAAGCTATAATTGTATTTTATAATCACTTAAACATCAATTTTCCCCAGTAGACTTGAAGATCAATAAGGACAAAGGAATGTTTGGGGTTGCTTATTATTTTTTGTTTGTTTAGTCACTATTGTTGATTTAATAATGGTGACATAAAAATGTAAGTCCTATCCTAACTCCTAGAGTCTGGGACTACTACCTTTACTAGAAGACTCTGCCAATCTAATTAAGTTACCATGCTGAAATGAGGATGTAATCTTGGGTTTATGGATGGGCCCTTAATCCAATTACACATGTCCTTAAAACACGAACACACAGAAGAGACCCATGGACTGAAAGGGGGCAAAGTGACTACAAGTGTAGACACTGCAGTGATGTGGACACAAGGTAAGGAACAGCTGTGACCACTAGAGGCCAGAGGATGTGAGAAATGGGCAAAGGAGCACAACTGGCCAGCATCTGCAGGAATCCAAGGGAATAAATATTTCTTGTTTCAGTGACCAAACATATGGTGGCTTGTTGCAGCAACTCAAGGACACTAGTGTATTCTATCCTCTACACAGTTGGAATACTGGCCAGTATCTAGACGTCAGTGAATGAAGATATGAGCATTCAAAAACAGTAGTCACATACCAGACACTATATATCAGAACTTGCCACAGAGAAGAACCAGGAAGTGCTCAATTGAATTGGAAAGGAATTGAATATTTTCAAGGTTACGTATATGCAAAGGAAACTTAAAGATTAAGCTAGACAACTTTGTTATTTTTTAAATGAGGATAGTAGACTTGAGAAAGGTTATCTGGCTGACCCGAGTCACCCAGCAAGCTCAGGCAGAGAAAAGTTGCATTTATTTATACAATTTCCATATCTGTATATACTATGGTATCTTTCCTAAATACAACCACATCATTCTAATTAAAACTATTTAAAAACCATTTGGTAGGTTGCTGCTATCTATTTCCAAAGACATCAGCATTCATTCTTAAACTAGTAAGTATGTATAGGTTTGCACTAAAAATGAAAGAAATATTGAAGGCAATCTCATGAACTGTAAGATAAAAAATTGTATCCACTCACATCCCAAGGAATCCAAGAAGGGATATTGGTGTGCTTGATGTTAGGCAGATATTTACTAACATATTTTACTTGATTTAATTATGATTTGATTTCTGGCATTCATACATTATAGTAGTTTATCAGGCATTATCCTCTTTATTTAAAAATTTACCTAAAATATATTAAAATGCTTAGAATAAGCAATTCACTTCGAAAGGAAGTTCTTCCCTACCTTGTTTCTGACTTGGGATAAATCCTTTGAAGTGCCTCCTAACAACTGCTGTTTAAGTTTAATCCATAGTATATGGCTGATTACAAAATGCAGCCTCTATTTCTATTGGCACAAAAGGAATGCCTATGAGAGTGAGTAAGTTCTGGAGATCAGACTATCTGTATTTATTTCACATGAAATCTTATGTTACTCACTTTCCTTTGAAGCCAATAAAGCATGATTTTTAAAAGAATGAATTCTAGTGTACATCTTTGTGTTATTGTGTTCCCTACACACACCTTCAGTCCAAATGCATTAGTCTGTGCCTATAAAATACCTGTCTGTAAAATGATTGGGAAGATGATTCTGTGGGTAAAGTGCTTGTCATGCTAGTGTAAGGTGCTGATTTCCAGTTTTCAGAGTTTCACCTCCCTTGAGAACATCTTGTTGTTTCTTTTCCCTGTCAACATCGTAGGCCATAAAACTATGTTTAGATGTATTTATTTTTATCTTATGTGTAGGGGTGTTTTGCCTTTGTGTGTGTAAGTACACTGTGCACATGCCCACAGACTCCAGAAGAGGACATCAGATTCCCTGGAACTGGAGTTGTGGAGGTTGTTAGTCTCCTTGTGAGTGCTGGGAACTGAACCCAGGTCTTCTGCAAGGATGGCAAGTGCTCTTAGCCACTGTGCCATCTCTCCAGCCCCAACATCCTGTTTCTTAATGAGCTTCCCTCCAAGGTGGATGGTTTTATCTAGGGAGACATCACTACACAGTTTGAGCCAATGCCCAAAGCTGCCCTCTGGCCTCCACATCTGTGGCACGGCACATACGTACCTTCACTCTCACACACAAAAGCTCGTGCACACATGTCACACACATATATCATATACCCACTTATAAACTGCATGGTTTTTTTCCAGAACTTGGCATATTATTTTCTTTAGAGATTAAATCTAGAGAATCCAGTTGTGGCTAGAGGAATCCAGAAGGCCTTTTAGCCAAGTCCCCCACTGCAGATGCAGTCTAAGCTTGTCCACTGTCCCCTGAAGTATTCATGTGACTGGAGCCTTCAAAAATCTCCCTTAGAATCCAGTGCTCTGAACAGCTATGTCTAGCTCCATTTACAAAATCCATGTTTTATCACTCTTGTATTAATGTATCCTAAGGTTTTCCTATGTGTGTTGCACAGGAAAGATGCACTGTTCTGTGCACTGTTAGCAGAAGAATATGGTTCTGTTAAAAAAAAAATTACTCAGAATAATGGCAAAGAAAAGATCAACAAGTAGTTTTGCAAAACAGTGCTTTGAGTATTACAGCAGAGCTAGCTGTGAAGAACTTCAAATTTCCTTCCTCAGAGCGAGGTATTTAAGCGGGAGGGACCAATCTGCAAGATTTCAGGAGAAGGATCCTGGAATCCTCTGAGAAAAGGTCATTCTGAAGCCACCGACCCACTGGATTGCTTTGCTATGGATAGTGCCTTTCCAACTTAATCCTTTCTGGTGACACCAGGCCCCATCTTAAAATTCTCAAAGGACTTCCAAGGAAAGAAACCCTTGTGAAGGTTTATCACTGGGCAACCGCCTGCCCACTGGCCACACAGAACCACTTCCCTTCGGGGCGCACACTTTCACTGATACTGCCTAAGTTCGTCCCTTACATTTTATGGGAAGACTGGCTCCTTCAGTGGGCTTTATTTTCAAAGAGTTCATTAAGGAGCAGATTTCCAGAGTAAAATAGTGTATGATAGTCAGGTGACATGAAATCTAAAGCTGATTAGACCAGGCCCTTATTCAAAATCATTTCATGGCTATCCAGGGCTTGCAGGTATAAAACTGAGAATTGTAATCTGTGGTCTGGCCTTCCTGAGGAAGCCTTTGCCCAGGCTGTCAGAGTCTCTTATCAAGAGCCCCCAAACAGCCAGTCGGGCAGAACTCTTTTAAGTAGTGTCCTGAGGAGCCAGGAAGGGCTCTTCTTGCAGGAGTGATTAGATCTGATTAACATTTTAGGAAATTTGCTCCAAGCTCCTGAATGAGACAGTGATGGCCGGAAGAGTCATACAGAATGTGCTTCCTCAAAACCCTCAGCAATGAGGCAGACCATCAGCTCTCAAAGAAAAATGACAGGAGACAAGCAAAACCTAGTAAGCACAACTATGAATCTGTGCCACAGTATTCATAGAACCTCTTCCTAAAGCTAAAATGGTCCAGAATTCCCATTGCTTTGACATCAGTAAAAATGTTGAAATGAAGCTTTGTAGCAAGAAAGACAGACCAGAGATATTCCGTGAAGCTAACTGGAAGTCTTTGCAAATCCTAAATTTCCCAACAAATTGCTAGTAGTATAAACAGCACACTGTGTGCCGCAGCCACTGTGGATAGGCTGACGGGGGGCACATTTGCATCATTGTGCTTAATTTTGGTTTGACTATGAAATGGCCCCCACCAGTCTGCATACAGAAGCTAGGTCCCCAGATGGTGATGCTGTTTGGGGCTATGGGAATTCTAGGAGGTAAAGCCTACCCAGAGAAAGTAGGCTGCCCAGGCTGTGCCTCAAAGGGTATTCTGTCCCTTCTCTGCCTGCCTCTGCTTTCTGACGGCCACAAAGTAACAGCTTTGCCCTTCCACACACTCCATGCTCTGCCTCACCATGACCCCAATCCACAGAGCCAGTTCACTACCAATTGAGACCTCTGAAACTACGAGCCAAACAACTCTTCTGCACGTTAAGCTGTGTATTGTGAGACATCCTGTCACAGTGATGAGAAACTAGCACGTTAATGATTGTGTTTTCTGCATGCATTGAGAAGATATGCCTTTAATTTGGATGTTGATCTTTCTTTTTGGAAAAAATGAGAAATGAGCTAGCTAGACATCAACACAAGCTGCTTATGAAGCAATACACTAGTTGTCATGAAAAAGCCCCTCCAGCAACTCAAACAGTTAGTGTCAAAATAATCCAACTTTTAACTAATAACACTTGAATAAGGAATTATTATATAACACATGTAATCACTAGATTTGTCCTTTCTGATAGATTTATTATTCGGTAAGTATTTATTGAGCAACTATTCTGTGAAGCAACAAAGAACAAATGGTTGAGGGAGACATTGTTCCTGCCTTCATGCCCGTCTGACTTGAGGCTTCACTGCATGAATTAAAGCCAAAAACTGAATTCAGACTCCAGTCCTCTTGATGTTACAATCAATGCCTTAACCATCTTCTCAGCTCTCACATCCTTCTCACTCTGCACATGTTGACAAGATTTTCATTTGGCCCACCTTGCTACTTTGTGCTCTCAAGCCAACCATCTCACACACACACACACACACACTCAGAGTGATTATACTACCATTTCTCTCAGGTTCAAATATGTTTTATTCATGTGAGTGCTTGTGGTGCACACATATGTGTATATGCATGTTCACGTGTGGAGGTGCATGTGTGTGCGGAAAGATGAATATGCTTGTATGTGTACATGTGTGTAAAGGCTCTAATTTGCCAGGAGTCCTCCTCCGTCGATCTTCCTCCTCATTCTTTGAGTGGGGTTTCTCCATCCACCCCGAGCTTGCTGATTCAGACAATAATCTTGCTCATCATCTTGCTCTGGGGATCCTGTCTACTTTCCACTGCATCTTCTTCACTCTCCAGATGCTGGCTAGTTCTTCATCTTCCCAACTCTGACCTTCAGCTTTCAGTTCCCTAGTCTTAGTTTTGTGTATATTATGAACTTCTGACCTGGATTTTATTCCTTCTAAGAAACAACAGTTTCAACTTGTCTTGAATAAACATTTTGCTCCAACTCTATTGGGTCCTGTAGTTATCACCCACTGAGAGTCAAGAGAAAAGGGACCATTGTTACCGCCCACTATGTTCTAACACACTGGCCACTGTCAGCCCACTATAACAACTCCACATTGCAAAGGAGGATTTTGTAAATGTAATAAATATGTTTAAGCCCATCACACAAATGGCTTGTTCTGCAATATCAGAAAATGCACACTACATTAAAATATGAGAACAAGAAACTGTAATTCATATTGCATATCAGCTCAAGTATCTGTATTCTGCTTTAGGACTTTAGTCTCTTTATGATTTTGTTAATTGAGTGGCTCAGTGATAATGGATTTTTTAGGAGACTTGGAGAACACATTACCAATCTTACCAGTGGTTGGAAAATACTTATTAAATGTCATTTATTGTATCTTTAAATCCAGTTTATGAACACACAAAGTATTTGATGGGAATTACTTACTACATCTGTTAGGCTGGTTTTTTCAATCCTAAAATTATTTAGAGAATTAAATATATGACAGACTCTGAATGTGGCAAAATAACAGCATATCTCCCTTAGTATCAGAGACTACATTGCTTTAAATTCACATTAAAGTGCAAATGACCAACAAGGGCATTATTTTATAAATAAAACTTTTGTTGTATTGTAATATCCACCAAAGTGAGGCCTGTTAAGACTCAGGAAGTAAACATAGGCTTAGGATGTTCCTAAATTTTACAAGATTCACAAGGCTCCCTCCTTAAGGTTAGATAGGTAGTAGCAATCACAGGGAGAGGAGATTCTCCTGCAAGTCATGCAAGGAATTTCAGAGATGTAGCTTTCGTCAGTGCTCGGCCATGCTAAGGGGGTGATGCAGCTGCCTTTGGGTCATTCACACTTCTGTAAGCGACCACTCACCCATACTTCTGTTAAGTAAGCCTAAAACCTCACTGGTTCACAGAGCTAGACTTGGGTGGAATAGTTTCTTTGATCTGTTTTTGGTGACCTATTTTGGGTGAATTTGTCCACATTTCCTCAGGAAAAGTCCCATAACCACTTTCCATAAATGAGAAGCCCCGGGGCTACACTTAATCCTGAATTAAGGGAATCAGTACAAAGAAACCTGGTGTTATGAAGGGAGAAATTGCCTAACGGATAAAAGGAATGGATAAGGTAGCTTTCAAGGGCCCTTTGCTATCTATCTATCTATCTATCTATCTATCTATCTATCTATCTATCTATCATCTATCTATCTATCATCTATCCATCATCTATCTATCATCTATCTATCTATCATCTATTTATCATCTGTCTATTTATCTATCATCTGTCTATCTATCTATCTATCATCTATCTATCGTCTATCATCTATCTATCATCTGTCTGTCTGTCTATCTATCTGTCTGTCTGTCTATCTATCTATTATCTATCTATCTATCTTCTATCTATCTATCATCTCTCTATCTATCTTCTATCATCTACCATCTATCTATCTTTCTGTCTATCATCTATCTCAAGGTTTTGGGTTTTCTTTTGGACATTTTAGCTCATATTACTTCATTGTGTATTTAGGAATAAAGCACACCTTTTTTTAAGAGACCTACTTTCTTTTAAAAAGGGTAGCATCTTCTCCCCTTGAACCTCACAGATAACGAAGGCATAATTATAATTATATATGACAGGTATATATATTGATCAAAGGCTATAAGATGTAAGGTGTTAGGGCAGAAAGGGCCACTGATACATTGACGTGGAGGGTACCTCAATGGAACTTCAAACCACAGATAAAATGAGGTAATCTGGGCAACTGATTGAAAATTAATTATAAACATATGCATCTTTTTTGGTCCAATTGCAAATGATCTCATACTTTTCAGGTAATGAACTTCAACTTACTGAAAATTATGTTTTTAGATTAAAATGAACAGTTGATTCCTTTATATTTTTCAAGACTATTACAGTCTCAGAACTAATCTCACATTTTGGACTTAATGTGGTTCAGCAGCATTGGCTTTGTCTGCTGTCTACTCATCCCACAGTCATCATGTGTGATACACGCTTTCTTTAGATATGATAAGACTTGTTATTTACCTTTTTAGCTATGTGCATATGTGTCTTCACGTGTTTGTGCATGAGTGAAGTGCCTCTGGAGACCAGAAGAGGCACTGGATTCCCTGAAGCAGGAATTACAGGGCAATAATGATGACCACCATGGGTGCCGGTGAGCAAACTTGGGTTCTCTGCAAAGTCAGCACAGCTCTTAACCACAGAGCTGTCTGTTCAGCCCACAGGGCATCTTAAACTGTCCTATTTCCTGAAGAAGAGGTGTATCTTATTACACACTAGCCAGGAATTCATTGCAGGCTGTGAAAGTCAGGTGGACTAGCTAACTCCTTCCTGCCACCATGCCTGCCATCTGCCTGTGGGCCAAATGATGTTAGATCCCAGTCTCCAGAGGGGCCACCAGCTTCCCGACATGCCCCTGCCCACATTCCCCCTTCTTCTGTAACTGCACTCCTGACCTTTGTCTGCAGCTTGTCTTCCTTGCTGAGAGGTTAATTTACTGAGGTTCGAGGAAGTTAAGCTTCTGCCCAAAGACAACTGGAAAAAGGTGAAAATCTAAGATTTAAACTTAGGTTTCTAAGGCACTAAAGCCTGTATTTGTTCTTCCAACTACATCCTGCTGGTTTACAGAGCATCTGACTTTCCACAGTAAGACTCCTTTTTAGTGTGAAAGACCTAGGTTACAGTATTCTATTTTTAAAAATTACCTATGTTAAAAGATGTTTTGTGATGTGTAGGACAAAGCGAGCTATTTAAATTGAAATCATTCCCTAGTATCCAAGATCTCTAAATCTCATGCACATTAAGTTTGAATTAACACTAACAAGGGTCTAACAGCTTTGATGCTGTGTTCTTAGATAATTAAATTCTTAGAAAATCATTCCACATTTGAGGGAGAAGCGAAGGACACAGAGAGTTCAGTCTTAATTCAAAGTCACTTACACCTGCTGTTTCCAGACCTTCACGGCAACAGCGGGAGGATTTGATATTAAGAATGAGGTTTCTTTCTTTTGTCAGGGGGAGGGGAAACTTTTGGTGGGGGGAGGGAGTGCACCATTAGCCTCTGGTGAAATTCTGGAAGATCCAGTTCACCATGCATCCAGACGCTGAAGTCCGTCCCTGCAATTTCCTTCACAGCCACACCCTGCCTTCTATACACAAAGGGCTTCAGAGTTTACATGGAGCCCTCTTGGTTTGTGTGCTTGCAACCCGAGAGCCACCTGCAGAAATTGGAAAGGTAGTCTATTTTCCCAGAACATTAAACAAAAAGAGATTGGCTAGCTGTTACCAGGTCTTGTGAGGCGGTACTCACTTGGAATTAAACATCCTAAGCAATACTTAACTCCTAAACTTGGAGTCCTAAAATAAATCTTGACCTGTCTTAGAGTGAACACACATGGGACCTTGACTCACAATAACAAACCTCACAAAGGATTGACAAATACACTGGAATTCCAATTCAAGATTTAGAACGAGAACAGAACTTTTGGTTGGTGATAATGGTTGACTTAGTAGAACCAGGGCATTCTATTCTAGGATAGCCAAATTCGCCAGATGTTCGCTTTTCAAACCAGGTCTCAATGAACTGAGATAGCTTAGCTCACTTGCTCATAGGTAGAGAAAACACTAGAATACTTTATTTCTGTTCCTGGCACAGAATTGCTACCAGAATTTAAGCACAGCAGGCGGGGGGTGGGTAGGCCCGGAGCTGACTTGACACTCCTCCCTCTTTTTACTGTTTTGGGGGACCATGGACACTTACCTGTGTCTGGTTCTGTTGTCTTGCTCTGAGGGTCTCACTCCCCCGAGCTTGGCTCCCCTCACTCTGGGTATTGCTTACGGGCATCATAGATGCTTACCAACATTTCTGGTTCTGCTGTCCCACTCAGCTGCCTCACTCTCTTGGACGTCTTTGTTCATCTCTAGCTCTGTTGCTGGTATGGGGCATCTGATTATTTTAAGGTAACTTTACATAGCTCTGATTCTCGCCTATATGTGCAAGTTTAAAATTAGATCCTTAGACCACCTTAGCTGTGCCTGCTAGCCACGGGTGGTGCTTACAGCCTTGTTTACCTACATGGCTTTTCCCATGCTTGGAGTAGTGATTATTATCTCCATTGTTCAGGTGGAAAACTGGAGACTCCAAGAATTTCTATCTCTGTATCAAGGATATATACTTATAAGCCTTGACTGCAGACATGAATCCAGATGGAGGGCTTCAGGCCCTGTATTGCCCAGGATTGACAATAACCCTAATATTCACTCAACCTCTGCTGTATGCCAGACATTATTCTCAATATCACAAACATATGGACTTTTTGGCTCATCACAGCAACTCATCACAATCATTCCCATTTTATAGACAAGGAAATTATGTTACAGAGCAAAGAACTTATCGGTCAAGGTCACACAAAGAGAGAAAGCAGCAGAAATTAAACTCAAGATCCTCTCGTTCAGCCTGTGCCCACGTCTTCTGAGGTAGAAGGAAGAGGACACACTGGCGGGCTCTTCAGGAACGCGAGGAGAGTGTTGACTTGGTCAGATGTCCTGTCTCATCTTAAAACTCAGGCTAAATTTCCACATTGTGGCTTCAACGTGGTTTATGGAAGGATTTCTAACAACACTAAGTCACCTTGACTATTCCCATTCACTGTCTAACCAGCTTTTAGTCATTGTGACAAAATGCCTGAGATAAATAACTTAAAAGGAGGAAAGATTGGTTTTGACTCTTGGTTTCAGGGACTTCCATCCATGGTTAGCTGACTCTATTTCTGGGGCCCAAAGCAAGGGAAGGGACTGGAGACAGGCGTGCCTACAAGGCATTCCTTCAGTGATGTAGTTCTTCAACCAGGCCCCTCCTCCTGAGAGCTGCTGCAACTGTGAGCTCATCGATGGGGTAAGCCATTCAGAAGGAGAGAGACTGGGATCCAATCATCTCTCAGTAGTGCCACCAGTTAGGGACCACGCCTTTGACATATAAGTCTTTGGGAAAATTCCAAACCACATTGTTCATAACAACACAGTTGAAGTATCTGAGGTGAGGGATGGTGATTTGGGGGACCATGGCATAGTGGGAGAAAGAGGACATCCAATCACAAAACCTAAGGATTCCACAGAGGAGAAAAGGAATGCCTAATCTCAGCAATCCTCCCATCTGTCTCCTGTGGTGTTGGGGTTCAGTCAGAGTGGGACAGTCTCAACAGCACTCCTCAGAGTCCTGGAGAGGTCAGAACTTACCTTGGCCTCTCTGGTTCCCATGTTCCTCTAGCATGAATTGACTACTCGGAAGAACAGATATTTCTTCGAAGTTATGACTTTCTACCTACACTGACTCCCTCCTCCCAGAAGACTTTCCTTTCCTAAATGGAAAAACTTGAAGTTTATAATTGAACCAAACTTTGAAATGCCAAGACAGTCTGACAGCAAACAGAGTGCCCAACATTACAAGAGTTTTCGGCACATGTATTTTAGAAGTGACATTTCTGTGTAGACCTGTTCAATTACTCCTGGCCACATGATCTTGCCCAAAGTCCAGGGTAATAAAACCAGTTCCTGTTGATATAAGAAACAGGAGTAGCTCCTTCCCTGTTGTGGAAAGAATTAAGTCTCTGGAGAGAAGAAGGAGAAGAGGGTCAGGCCAGAGTATGTTTTGGCTTCTCTCATGGACCATACACACTCATGATTCCCAGACTCTTCCCAAGAAGTCTGCAAGTCATTCTATTGTGCCTAAAGCTGAGGAAACTGAGGGTTAGGAAAGTTCAATAATGCATGCACTTTAAATGCTGGAGGTCAATCTTCAGGGCAACATCTCCTCTACTATTCCAGCAGTCACAGCCCTCTCTCAAATTAGCAGATTTGACATGTTCATGCCCCTGTGCAAACAGCTACAACTTCTGAAAAGGTTGGGAAGGTCATATTTACGCAGCCACCATTTTCAGCCAGTCCTTTCTCTCTAAGACTCTTACTGTCCTACCTGGTATAACCAGTGCAGCTTTATGGAGAAGACACAAATAGAGGTCATAGTCAGACTGTTATGTGTAGCACTGTGTCTTCAGTGCCTGGTCTATAGTAGGAACTTGACAAACGGGAGAGGGAGGGAAAAGGCGATGGAAGGGAAGGGAAAAGGGAGGGAGAAAGGAAGGAAGTACAGTAGAAAGAAGAGAGGCTAACGCAGAGATGGAGCAAGACAAGAAATAAAGATGGAGAAAGGCAGGGAGGGAAGGAAGAAGCAGAGAAAGAGAAAGAGAAAGGGGGGAAGTGAAGAACCAAATAGTGTAGAAGCAAATTGGAATGTAGGAGTGGATTCCACTGGAAGAGGGGGAGGAAAAGAAGAGAAACGGGGGGAGGGGTGGGGGGACAGAGGGACCGGACATGAACCATCAAGAATCATATTGGTCTTCGAGATGAAAGCTGGGTCTATGACTATTTATCATCAATTACAGAGTGTTCTTTTAAGGAATAAGAAAGAGTTCTGGTTATTTTTCCATTCCTAATTAGCATTCAGTTCAATCATAAGCAAGGAGATTTAGCCATATCAATCATTTCTGCGTCGATGCTTGAGAGAACCTGCTGAAATTCTTTGAAGACTCAAGCTCCTGGCCCATAAGCCATAAAAACAAAATGCATTTGGAACTGGGGAGATGGCTTAGTTAGTAGAATGCTTGTCACACAAGTGTGAGGCCTTGAGTGTGGATCTTTAATGCCCACATAAGAAGCCAGGTGTGGCAGCATGCACCTGTAATCCCAGAGCTGGCAAACAGAGACAAGAGGTTCCCCGGGGCTCACTGGCAGCCAGTTTAGATTAATTTATGAACTCCAGGTACAATAAGAGACCCTACCTCAAAAAAAGGGGGAGAGCAATCGAGGAAGACTCCTTCTATTGGTCTTTGGCCTCTACACACATGCACACATGCGTGTGTGCACACACGCATCTGTTCTGGTTAGCTCATGAATCAACCATGAGTTTGTGTTTTAGAGCTGGAAACGCCTCACACCACGTCACTGAAACTTTCCTTGCAGTGTCTTATCAGAAAACGTAGTGCAGGTGATTAGGCTTGCTAATCTGTATGGTCACAGACTGCAAAGAACCCCTTGAACCACAACTCCAACTTTGTAATCTAATTTTTTGAATCCTCAAATATGGTCTTAATAAAAATGTAACCCCAAAAAAGGATAATGACAGAAATCAATTTTCTCATTTAATCAGCTTCTTTGTTAATTCAACCATAAATTATGTGCTAGAGGAGTGTAATCACATTGTATACAAATCTTGCATAATTTGCATTAATTACAACCTAAGATGCAAGTGCATTATGTAGCATTGTATGTATTTTTCGTTTATCTCATAAAAATGTTATAGCTGCTTATGGTAGACATGACTTCTTTATTTTTCCATCTGCATAAAAGAAGAAAAACAAAATCCTACTGATTAGTTTTAAGAATGGTGTCTTTCTGAGGATAATCTCTTTAACGTACTGTGTCCTAGATCCTTCTGGAAGCAGATCCTCTCAGACTCCCACACTTGTATTCAGTTTATTTCATCTTTTTGTTAACCTGTCACTTGCTGTCAACCCGAAGGTGCTCAAAGTGGGGTTGGTTCTGGCCAGTCGTCTGTTCTTTCAACTCTCAGTGGATTGAGAGTGACTCGAGCTTCTGTTCTTTGTATCATATAGTTCCTGAGCCAAGTCCCAACCATTGTGGGAGTGGAGTTATGAGAAGGATGAGTTAAGTCTCCAGAAACCAAGATGACAAGTGGCTGAAAAGGATAAGTAGCCATCGGCGTCTAAGTCACTTTTATGTCTACAGATTCAGAACATGATCTTCCCTTCATTCTTTCAGTCAGCAGATTCTTAGTGGGTAGTATGCAGTAGAAATTAAACTGACCCATGGGGATTATAATAATACATAAACAAAATTTGACTTTAAGGGTACATCTGGTAAAAGATATGCACTACAATAAAATTCAATTTGTGTTGCAAGTGTTTTTTATAAAGATATGTGAAAAGAACAGAAGTTGGTTTAAAAAAAGAGAGAGAAAATATTTCCCTGAACAGGGAGAAGATAATCAAGGGGGGAAAGGAGACAAATTGAGACTAAAATTATCACAGTTGTGAGGTAAAAAGCCAAAGGAACTTCAAGCAGAAAGAAAAGCATGTTCCCAGCTGAGGACCATGCTAAGCATGGGACTTTTCATACATTAAGTAGTTCCATCTGGCATGTCAGACATCTCGAGGGTTAACAGCAAAGAAGACGACAGCCCATGGTGAGGCCAGCATTTCCATCAGAAGTGTGCTTGCTATGCATAGCTAATCTTCATACTCAGGAGACCTCAATATTTATTATCCTGCATTTACAGGTGAGCAAACCGAAGCACCCATGGCTGTCCAAGGTCACACACCTGGGAATTAACAGCATCAAAATCTAAACAGGTAGAGATCAAGTCTAGTCTTCATCAATTAGGAAAGTTAAGACTTTTCCTTAGGCAATGAGGAAGAGCCTGGAAGGATTGAATATGATGATGAAAGCAGACTTTGCAAAGATCCCCCAAGACAAAACGGATTGGAAAAGGATATCTGGAGATAAAACAAAGAAAATCAAATGTTTACTGTCCTAGCTACTTTCTAGTGCCATAATAAAAACACTGGCCAAAACACCAACTCAGGGAATAAAAGGTTTATGTGGCTACTTAGCACATAGCTCACATTCCACCATCAAGAGTAGGAACCTGGAGCACAGACCACGGAGGGACACTGCTAACTGACTTGCTCCTCTGGCCCATGCTCAACCTGCTTTCTTATACAACACAGGGCCACCTGCCCAGGGGTGGTGCCCCCACTCAACAGTCAAGAAAATGCTCCACAGACATGGCCACAGGTCAATCCAATAGAGAGAATTCCTCAGTAGAAGTTCCCTCCACCCTGGTGTGTCAAGTTGACAACCGAAGCTGTCCAGCACATTTACTTTGCTTGTTATTTGAACTATCTGGGCTTAAACTTAAATTATTTTTTTAATTAAAAAATCTATTCAGTATATGATTATTAACCCAGGTGAGGAACAGCAGAGCTACTGTGGTCATCATGGTTTAACCAGCACAGGGAAGCCAAGGTGATGCAACCAACTAACTTGGAAGTAGAAAGTACGACCCTGGCATACTCAACCATGTTCTATCATGTATGATCCTGTTGAGTATGGGATGAAAAAGAAAGAGTCTCTCCTCGTTTTCAATGGGACTCAGGGGTCATAGAACCTACAGAACTGTAAGCTGATTCTGTATGAGCCTTCTCAGGTCAGGAATTTCTTTTAGAGCAGCACTGTCCTACACTGACCCATTCTCCATCTGAACCCATGCTCACAAAATTACTAGCATTTATTGAAGGTCTTGATTATCTACTGTGGCTAAGATACCATATTTGATGCCATGGATACAATGCGCAAAATACAGTAGAATATCTACAAGTTTACAATATAATATGAGAACTTCTTTCCCTGAAATATCCACCTGGTTTCATAGATTCTCTGTCCCTGTCTTCATTCTTATTCTAGGAACCTACAGAATCAGCTTATTTGTGGTCGATTTCAAACTTGAAGATCACCTCTCAGGGATTTATTCATTTTTCTCTTTTCTAAGTTAAATATTCAGTTTCTTTAACATTTTCTCACATAAGATAATCAAAACTTCTGATAGCTACTCAATTCTCAATGAAGAAGTCACTGATAATTACAGAAAACACACAGCATCTCTCTCTCACTATTAACATACACTAAGACTGACAGAAATCAAGCCCATCATCTTCAGAAAGATTGCAGATGTTCTTGGCTTATTTGTATTTGATCTACAGGAATGAACCCCATATTAGAATAGAAGGCATACATTTAATATAAAAAATGCTTGATGTGTATTTGTGAATATACTGAATATTAAAACAAATCTATTCATAAATGTTAACAATCTTAAGTTTATGGTTTAAAATAGTATTGGAAGAAATGTTGTTCTCAGTCTTCTAATAAAAACAGGGATGGGAGTAGAAAGATTGTTAGAGCCAGAGGTACAAGATACCTGATGCCAGTTAATACATTCTACACATGATAGGGAAGCTACACTAGTGAAATATCTTCAGTATGATGGTTTAACAAGATCTGTGTAATTACTTGACATACCAAGTTGGATAGGAAAAATTGACTGGGTTCCACCTCAAGAAGAACTACAGGGCAGTCAAAGTTCCCTGAAAGATTATCTAATCCCAAATTGGCAACCCTAAACACATGTACATCGAACACCAATAAATGTATGTATGAATATGTGACAATAATAATAATCAGAATAATCAAGGAAGAGGACAAAAAGTTACGAGGGAGCGGAGGACATGGGAGGAGATGGAATTAATGTACATACAATACTCATATATGAAATTCTCAAAAAATAAAAATAAATTAAAAAGTAGAAAATTCAAAACCTTGAAAAAAACATACCAATAACCAATATCAAGATAGCAACAATGGGGCTAGAGAGAAAACTCAGTCAGCACTGACTGACTGGCTGTTCCTGCAGAGAACCAGGGTTCAGTTCCCAGCACCCACAACCATCCATAACTCCAGTTTCAGGGCATTTGATGTGCTCTTCTGGCCACTACAGGTAAAACACTCATACACAGGAAAATATAAATAAGTAAATAAGAGAGCATTACCCACTCACTATTTGGCAACTATTAGACCCTGTAAAAATGAATTTATGTTCCAACAGTCCAATGCACTGCTGGACTGAGAAAGATACTTCTATAGTCCTCCAGATCTCTGCTGTGATTCTACAATGTCGGGTCTGCTTGACCTTAACCACTGTGCAGACATCCCTCCCCTAACACGGTTCTGTGTTTGAAAGTGGGCCTAGAGTGCCATTCCTCTCTGCCCACACCAGAATTGTCCATTTATATCCAATTCCAGAATTAAAAAGGTAAATGAAAAAATGGAATCAGAAAGAAAGAAAAATGTTAATGGAAGGTCACTGAATTCTCAAAGGATACATTATTTCTGCAAGTCAGATTTTAAAACAGATGATGGAGGAGAGAGCAGCAGTGATTGCTGAGGTCTGTGGTTCACATGCTCCTCTGGGGAGAGGTTGCGGACCCTATCCAGATTTAGCACTCAGCAGAGACCTGGAATAGAGCTCTGCATGCTCCTGACACTCAGCTGCAGATCTTTCCCTGGAGTTTGGGCAGTGCAGCGGTAAACAGAGGCTAGGGTCAAGGGCTGTCCACTAAGCCTGGCTAGGTCCTCTCCTCTCCTCTCCGAAAGGCTGAACACAGAGGGAGGCGCAGCACATGGCAGCGAGAAGGTGCTGTAGAGTGTGAGAGGGGCTAGGAGACTTCTGAAAACGCTTCCCTGCGAGAGTCAGGAAGGAATAATCTTGGACATCTACTTTGCATGCAAAAAGTACTGACCTCCATGAAACTGGAGCCAGAGGAGAGGGAAAGATGGATGCAACCTGAGCAGTGATGGGAAACAGAAGTCTACAATGGCAGATGCAGAGAGCAAAACTGATACCAGGAAGATGGGTTCATAATGGAGAGAAACAACTTGAAAAGTCCCCAAGAAAACAAGGTAAAAGGAAAGCAATAAGTGAGAATACTGAGAAAGCAGATGAGAGCGTTGGAGATTCAACAAAGCCTAATTAAAGGATTGCAGGAACCAGTGACAACTGCTTGAAGCAGGAGAAATATTCCAAGGTCTAACTGAAAAAAAAAAACCACAGAAGTGTGAGGAGAGAAAAGTGAAATGAGAACAGGCAGCATTGTACAATGTGGGGATTAGTTAGCAATATACTGGAGAAATTTACATACTGAGCAGATAGTGAGTTGGAATAACTGACACATAATGTGTTTATAAGCCTTTTAACGAGTAAGAAAAGTATGACATAAAATTCAATAACCTAAAAGGCTAAGTATAATCAATATTTACAGAGTGAGAATGACCTTTGATTCCAACAAAACCCCCAATCAATGAGTACAAGGCCAGAAAAAGACAAAAATCTAAGGAACAAAATTTAAATATGTTTTACTTTGAAATTTTTTTAATTACTAAATATTTTTATGAAAAGCATTATTTTGACAGCTAGCTGTGAACCCTGTTAACTACAGTACTGACTGGATGAAAAGACTGATCCGTCCATGGGTACGGTAGTAGTTCGAATGGTATGAGGGTGACCAATTGCTTCCTAATTGGATTCAAGGCCTGTTATACAAGAGGAAATCTATGCCCGGTACTGAAAATCTGGCTACGAACTCGTGTGGGAGCTCGCTGCTTCGTACTGTTACTTCACTAAATGGACGTGCTATCAAATTGCTCTAAATTTGTATCTTCATGCCTAATCCTCATCAGAGAAGTTTCTTTGTGAAATGGATAGTGGTTAACACAGAAATTGAAACCTGGTCAAAGTGTAAAAGAGTGTCAGGGGAGAGCTCGGCCACAGTGGCACATCTATATTATCTCTGCACCCAAGGCTCAAGGACCACCTCAGAAGAGCGGGAGGAGAACTGTGAGAACCAGAGATCGGGACTGTTGAGTATGTATTTCCAGATCACCCTACAAAGTATATGAAGTTGCTAGACTCTTAATGTTCTCTCACAGAGACAGCAAGCCAAAGAAAAAAACATCCTGGATTTCTGGGCTATGGAATTGGGAGGAGTTTAGAGATCAACCATGCTGCGAAACTCTCACTCTCCAGAGGAGGAAGCAGAGATGGGAATCATCATGAACTCTAGGACCCCAAACAAATGACTACACATACAATAGAGATCAACCCTCGATCTTCCTGTGGCCAAGCCAAGGCTATTTTCAAGGGTCCACGCCAGTGTGCCCTCTCCTCTCCTGTTCCTCTTCCCAAAGCTGGAGTTAGAGAGATGCGCATTGTCCTTAAATCAGTAGAGAAATTAGAATTTCCTTCTTTTTTGATCAAATCATGGCTCTGCTATCATTCAATGTTAGTGTATTGCTCAATTTTCGGGCTTTCAGTTTTCAAATCTGCAAGTCAGGGACCCCAAGACTATCAATACTAAGTCTACCTTGAAGGGCAGCTATAGGATGACACACTGCATTTGCCAGATCACCAGCATCTCCTCGACAACTTTGTAAGGGTTGGTAAAAGACACTCACCCAGGAAAAGGGTATGTTTGCTGAGCAGATGCTAACTTTTTGAACTAAGAAAAGGTGTTCCTTCTTTCAGGGGACACGACCTCTGAAGGACACATGGTCTGGCAAGGATGACAGACTGACTGGCTATCAACCCTCATTTTCCCTTTGTTTGGAAGTAGTTGTGTGCTTCGAAAGACCAGCACATCCACGGTAAGGCCCAACCTCACGGTTTCACTCATTTTGGGAGTGGACATAAAAGGTCATTTATCCCAAAGGTCCTATCCCCACAAAAGGGAAGGCAGAAAGCACTTCTTGGCAAGCAAGAGTTAAACAGGGGGCCAAATCCCACTGCTCTAAGGACTGTCAAGGCCAAATGTGAGCTCTGACCTTCATTAATTCAAGCTCTGTACTTTTGCTACGGGACTGTTGTTTGCCAGAAGCATCTGCTGTTGTTAATTTGGCCTGTTCGGGTAACAACGCTCCCAGTGACCATCTAAACCACATTTGATGCACCTGTGAACAATTCATTATATTAATATAACAGCAGGGAAGAGCAGCAACACTAATAAATAGGCTTTAGCTGCCAGGACTCCTTGTCACAGCTAGAGAGGTCCCTTGCACAGGACTGAGTGTTCCTCAGTCCTGTGGCCACATTTGGGAAGGGCCTTCATATACCAGGCCTGTCTGTTTTCCACTGCAGACTGCCCCATCTTGCTGGAAGGAAGCACATCCTTGTCTTGTTTCAGCACGGCAGAACTTTTGCCTGCTCTGACGTGAAGCACTTGTTCTCAGGTAGAGGAGGAGCACAGGCATTGGTATGGGGGCTTTGCTCGGGCAGGTGACTCTCCTCATGGCCACACCTCCGTTTATCAAGGCAGATCTGAACTACAGTCACACACAGAACCACTGGTCAATGTCTTCATTTTGTTGACTCACAGCACTTCTGCCCCACTTAATGCTGAGTAGAATATTCCCCTCTCCACCCCTTTAAAAAATAGAAACCTACGCGGGGCGATATTCTGCTTGAGTGCCTTTTCAAACACCTACGTGGTTTTTCTTCTTTTCCTTTGCATATCAACCTGCTTGACTTCAAACTAAAATATGCAATTGTGGGGCTGGAGAAACAGCTGCTCTTGTAGAAGCCCTGAGCTCAAATCCGAGAACCCACATGGCAGCTAACAGCCACCTGTAACTCCAGTTTCAGGGGATCCAACACCCTCTTCTGTCCTCTACTGGCATTGCATGACACGTGTGTACTTACATACGTACAAACAATACACTCATAAAATAAATAAACAAATAAAATTTAAAATATGTAATGCTAAAAATTAAAATCTGTCCACAGAATAGATGTTCCGAACAGTACATGTGCACCTTCAGCCTATCCCCAGCACGGGACCCCATCTTCTCCAGCCTCCCCTCCCTCCAGATCCTGTTTTGAACTTCATTTTCCACTTGGAAAAGGAACGTGTTTGCAGCTCTTGGAAGGTGTCCTGTTGTGTCCTTTCCTGTGTGTTTACCTGGAACTGCTCAGTTCACTTTGTTACATTCTGCTCATCCTTTCCTATTTTGCTGAAGCTGCGCTAATTATCCCTCCCCCAGTGATACCTCCATTACTGAGTCCATTCTCCATCATAATTACCTGTTATGTTTCTATATCTCCCTCCACATGAACTCCACAAATGCAGGTTCTAAACTTATAGTGTTTATATATTTAGAGGATGAATCGAACCATGCAGAGTGAGAGGGGAAAGGAAATAAAGTATAAGGCCTGAAGCATTGTCTTGAAGACTGTACACACAAAGAGCATTGCACCAAACTCAGAACACCGTGTCAAACATTGGCTGTGTAAGTTTAAAGAATTCACTCCACCTCTCTGGGTTTTAATTTTTTTTTTTTAATGCATAAAGAAATTTGAGTAAACCAGTGGTTTTCAACGATGTTTTTTCAAGGTCCAGAGATTCTGATAGGTTGAAGATACCCATAGGGAATGGATAAAATGAAACTCCAGTACCTCCTTTCTTCAGCTTCAGCTGCATTTGAGCATCAAGTTCTACCAATTTAACTATTGATCCAAGGAAATAGATTGGTTACTGAAAACCTCCTCATACCTTGTGTATATTACCTCATTTCCTCTCTAGAACAGCTCTGTGAGAAGGTGGTCCTGTTCCTGTTCTCTTCTCAAATGAAGAGGCTGAAGAAGAGTAGAGTGACCTAACATGCACATGGGCAGTTCAGAAGAGACACAGCTAAGACTTGAAAGAAGAGAGCTTCCAGGCCTAACATTTGCTGGATTGTTCATTTAGCTAAGGATCTAGATGCAAATAAAATGATAGTGTAAGAACCACTAACCCACGGTGCAAACAGGGAGGATGTGGGGAGGAGCATGAGCAGATGCAGTCCATTGCTCTGGTCCGACACACTTAGCATTCCCTGGAGGAGTTCAGACTCAAGTAGAAGCAGCAAAGGAGAGTGGGATCTAGGTAAGCGGAAGTGTGGAGGATGGTCATTGGGTGTTAGAGAAGAGGAGTGAAATATAATATCATATGTCAAATGAAGATGTTTGGCAAACCCAAAAGCAGCAGGGGATTCATATCTTAACTTTAAAGACCACTCATCCTCTGGTGTACGGAATTCAGGATTTGAATAACAATAGCACCACTTAATCAAGTGTGGTACCCTGGACAGCGCCCCTGCCTGCACTGACCTTCAGCTCGTCTTCAGGACAGGATTAAAGATAGTTGATTATATATAATACACTGTAGTTTAGACTAAGAGCAAAGGTCTCAGGATTATTGCTCTGTTCAGGCACATTCAAAATGCTTTTAAAATACTCATATTGTAAAAAGTATAAACATATAATTATTTAACTAATAATGCAATAAAGATGTATTTTGGGGGTCTTAGGCTTTTACTATCATGTAGCACAGTTTAACTGCACGTGTTGCCTCCAGGGTAAGCAGAGAAGAAATCGTTGCCCAAAATGTGTTATCTGAGGCAAGACAGAAAATACCTAGGATGAGTGTGCTTTTATTACCAAGTCACCAGCAGCGTGGGACAGCAGTTTCCTCTTGTCCAGTGAACAATAAGTACCCTAGAGACCATTAAAGAGCTTCTCTCTGATGCTTTGCACAAAGTTCAGTGGGGTTTTTTTGTAGTTAATATTTTTATTTTCTTCATTCAGTCAGGACACATTTATTGAGGAATTACTTTGTGTTGTGTGGACTCAGAAACAAATACGCTGTAGCACTTGTTTGCAGAGATCTGGTAATTGTGTGTCAGACACAGACCTATGAATGACAAGTGTTTCCTACATGTCTACATGGGAAAGCTTCTTCAGTACAATGCAGGCTGCATTCTAGCTGGGAAGAAAGCCTGAGGCACAAAACTGGGAGAGAACAGAAAAGCTACATTACAGTCCTTACGAATCGTTTCTACATCGGTAAGTACAGAAACACCAGCTGACTTTTAGAAGGACTTACTAAGCAACACTGAACTTAAGGTTTTCTAGGAACTATCCCTTCTCTTGATGCTGTAATTTGGGTTTTTATCATCATTCCCATTTTAGAGGAGAGAAAACCGAGACTTTTAAGAAGTCAAGCCACTTCCCTGAGGTTATTTGCCAGGCTCTCTTGTAACTGTGACCCCTTATGCATGCTGAGCTCTCTGCTTAGAGCAGGCATCTAGTTTTCACCTCCTGGCCCATTGCCTGGACACCCCTAACTCCTATGCTTCCCTCAGTTTTCTTTTAGAAACTCAAAATTGCAGTCTTTATCTTTGTCCCTTACGCTACCTGTCCCAGAACTTGTACTCTGCAGTCTTGACTTGTCATCATGCCCTGGAATTGCTTGTAAAGTCTTCCACTTCCTCTCTTCTACCAAACATAATCTTTATGACAGTCTTCTGCCTTGTTTCATTCATTAGTTAATATGTTTTAGGAGGCCAGCAAAAGGCTTGGCACATGGAACATTTCAATAAACACTTCTCAAACAAAAGAAGAGCAGGAAAATATATTCAACACGCCCAAACAGCCAGAAATTCAAAAGATCTCCAAGCACTTATTGTGAATTTTTTCCTGGGGTCTTATCATACTGTTTCCACAGATGGGAAAAGGGCAGTCAATTGGTGAATCACACCAGTTATCACAGGCAAGTTGACATTTGTTGTACTGCAGGGAATTTCTCTTAGCACAATATTTCCTGGGAGGAGCTGGTAAATATTGAGACAAGATACACATCAAGTTTTTTTTTTTTTTTTGGTGAACCACTGTACAATAATCAATTCCAGAGATAACAAAGGCGTTTGTTAACAGCTCCATCTCCTTTTTCAAAGCTCAGTTCTCAGTCTGGCAATGTTACAAAGCTCAAGAAAAGAAGTGTTGTTAGCAGATGCCAACCACTTGTCAGAGGAAAAATCCGAAAGGCACTGTGTAATACCTTAGCTTCTTTACATACAGATAGGCTTTCTGTCCTCCAGTTCATCAAAATTCCTCGAGGAGCAGCTGTAGAAATGGGAAGGGAGGGCTATATAAGCAGATTAAATAGGAAAAATTCAACGCAGCAGAAAAATCTACTTGTCTGATTCTCTGGCTTTTGGGTTATATTTCCAAAAGTGGGAGTTTGAGGGTCGGGGCATGGGTTTCTCCCAGAGCACTCTGCACATGAGTGTGTTGTTATTCTTGGTCTATTTTGGCTAGACACTAAATTTAAGTACTTTGTTTTGTTTACTTATACCTTTGCCTCCCTGGGGAGCTGGGAGAGAGCACCCAGTGTTTACCTTCCGAGAGAATGAATGTTGGGAGGGAAGCCAGGCAGCCCCACCTGGAAGAGAGCAGGAAATTGCTCTTGGATGTATTTCTGTAGGATTTCTGTGGCATGCCTTTGGAATATGCCTGCACAAAGAGGTTAATATAATTCAAACACCTTTCAAATATCAGAAGGGGGGACAAGTTTTTATTTTTTTCTTAAATGAAAATGTTTTTATTTTATGGCAAATCTATGGTTTGATGAAACCTCATTGCTTCCATATCCTACTGAGTACATAGCAGAAACTTAATACCTATGTAGGCAGGCAGGATGGATGCATGGGTGGACAGGTGCATGCATGGATGTATGGGTGGATGGTGGAACTTACCCGTTCTCTTTATCACTAGTGAACTAGAAGGTTGTAAGACGCTGACTAAGAAGCAAGATCATCATTTGTCCCTGTCCTGACATCCTGATTGTTTTGTCAACATTCAGAACCATCATCAGGAGCACTGGACTGTATGGACAACTCCATTCCATGAATCCCAGCCATATTAAGTCAGAAGAAATCAACTTTATCTTATCTGCTCAGACTCAACTCTGTCAGAGAGTACAGACTGGTGTTTATGATTTCTGTAGCATATCAAAAAACAGGATTCATTTTCTCAAGGTAGGCTCACTGAAGTATGTCTTCTCCAGGTTGATACATTCAAATTACAGTTTGTCATTAGATATGAGACTCTGGAAAAGGATCTAAATCTCATGTGTTCATCTGTAACGTGAGGACAGCCTGCTTAGGAACCAGAGCTTGAGGAGGACCGTAGTATCTAATATAGCTGTGGCCAAAGCAACATGTGTACACACAAGAAATTTCAATTGCTACATAACAAATTACTATAAAGTTACCAAATTAAAGCAATGCTCATGGATTCTTTCTAAATAGATCTCACTGGGTTTTCTGCCTAGCATCTCACAAGGACAAAGTTGGCTGGGCTGGGCTAGTCTCTTTTCTGTAGGCTCTGGGAAAGAATTTACTTTCAAACTCCTTTCAATAATTGGCAGAATTCAACTTCATACCACTGTAAGACTGAGGTCCAGTTTCTTTGCTGATGTCAGCTAGGGATTGTTTAAGACCATTGACACCCCCTCTCACATGACACTTCCCTGTCTAAGCCAGCAACACTGTACATGGACTACTTCTCGTCCTTGAAATTTCCTTGACTTATTTTTCAGGCACAAGTCAAAGAAATTACTTTTTAATATATACCAATTCTTACCCCAGAAAATCTCTGTTTTCTACATAATGGAATGCATTCAGAGGGGCAAGGGACAACATAGATCAGGACAAGGGCCATTCTTACACCTCCACTTCCACAGCATATCAGACTCACTTTGAAACTTCTTAAAATGATAATACTCCTAGGGTCGGAGAGATGACTCAGCAGTTAAGAGCACTGGCTGCCCTTGCAGAGGACCCAGGTTCAGTTCCCATCAGCCACATGACAGCTAACAACTGTATGTAACTCCAGTTCCAGGGGACCTGAAGCTCTCTTTTGACATCTGTGGGCATTGCATGCACAGATGCATTTACATATATGTACATAAAACACTCATATATAACATAAAAATAGATACATAAACAAAACTTTTTAAAATGATGATATTCCTGTTTGTACTCTAAGGCCTTTAAATTGGCAAGTCTAGGAGTGGGATCTCGAATGCACATATTAAAATATTTCCTTGTATATTTGAATGTGTAATCAGTCTATTATTCTAATTGGAAATGAACAATTTAATGCATTCAACGAGCCTTGTGCAGTGCCTGATATAAACAGAAGCTCAATGAGTGTACTTTTTCTGTCTTTCATTCCTTTGGCACCTTGCTACTCATGGCTGCCAATATCATCACTACTCAGCCACCACCCTTTAGGTTGTACCTGAAATCTGTAATGCTTGGTAAGCATGTCTCAGGAAGCTTTCCCAGGATGGAGCCATCCCATCAACCCTAAAATGCAATTGAAACTTTCCATTTCCACATAGACACTCCTACACAAATATGCAAGTTCTATTAGATTCAATCCAGTGGAACCACAGCCATGTAGTCACATTTGTGGGATATTCAGCACCATAATAGGTCATATCTGGGAAAAGAAAAAGAGCTGTAGGTAAAAATATGGGTTATTAGGTGTTCTTACTATCCCCAGACAGATAACATAGAGATTGATGTTAGATGTCACATTTAGAGAACTTTAAGAATATTTCTCAGTAAGCAGAAGAACAAGAGCTGACCTTGAATGACATGGGTAGATGTTCCTTAAAACTTCCTAAAAGCATTGCCTCATGCAGGCACTCCTTCATTCAGGAAATGTTTATTGGGCTTCAACATATACAGGACCTTGCAGGAGACCCTGTTTCTGAGCTCCTGGGAACGGTGAGGTCTGGATCTCTCTTTCAGCTTGTGTTTTTATTGTGATATTCAGCATTATATCTTTTCAAACATTTTATTTTGTTTTTGATAATTTCATACATGAGTATTATATTTGCATTATTTCCACCCACCAGTTCCCCCTCAACTCCTGCCGTATCTCTCTCCCATTCCCTCTCAATTTCTTTTCCTCTTCTTTGGTTATTATTGTTATACATGCATGTGTGCACGCACCCACACACGTGTGCACACACACACACACACACACACACTGAACCCATTTAGTGGTGCTCATGTGTACCTGTGTTCAGGCTACCCACTTGTGATTAGATAACCTCTCAGGGAGCTAGTACCTGAAGGGGAATGAGTTTCTTCTCTGTCCCTCTGCATCCATTGAGGGTCCCATGAAAGGGTGTTTTCTGCTCAGAGACTAAGCTGTATTTGTATTGGTATTTGCTTCAATATTATGAGCTCAGCCTGAGTAGATGGATGATTGCAAGAAGGAGAAGAGGCTTTGTAGTGGAGCACACAGAGATATAAGTATGTGGAAGGAAGAATGAGAATTGCAACTTTGAAGAACTGCAGCATGACTGGATACTCGAGTTCCTTCTGGAACAGTTAAGCAAGGTTCGGTGGAGCCACAGAAAATTGGAATTTGGGAGATGCAAATGTAATTTCTAACTAATTTAGAAGGGTACATTTTAAGCTAATGAGTGAAGTTACTACAGGGTTCTGTGACAAGTGGATAAGGCTTGACAGGATTTGGTTGTCTTTGGTAACTTCTAAAGATTGTTCTTATAGGTCTGGTGGCTCCGTAAAGAAGGGATTGGTATGAGAAAGGTAGAGGCACAAAGACAACCTATGGGCATGTGCACACGTGTGTGTCTGATGTGTGTATTAAGGGGTTGTAAGGAGAGCAGTACCACAGCCATCCAAGAAATAAAGCCAGAGCAGATGCTCAATATGGAAACGTTCCCATTTCCAACAAGCCAGAGCATTTAAAAACAGATTGAAAAGCCAACTCCATTCCAACAGAGCTCCAAGAAAACCTCCTTGAGCGCTGAGGTACAGTTGCTCCACTCATCCGTTTGCCCATGCATGCATTCATTCCACAATTTTGTTTTATCTGACAAATACAAGCTCAGCTGAACACTGGACTAAGCGAGGTCTAGGGTGGCAGAGATGAATATAATAAGGTCCCCTGCTCCTGCTGTGGTGGTGGTGGGGGGGGACTTCCTCCAAATTAAACTTATTCACTCTGTTAGAGGATTAACGATGTCAGCGATAAGATGAAATTGCTCAAAACTGAAGATGAAAAATTCCCTCTGTGCGTTCTTCAAGCTTTCATTAAAAGTCAGATATTTTCTGGCTCAGCAATGTGGTAAAACGGGAGGCAGACAGATAAACCCGGGGCTGAATCCATCTCTCGATAGCTCTGCTAGCTTGTGTCTGTTGCACTTGTAAATGGGCACGAGTCCTACATTGTAGAATTTTAGTGAAATTTAAGGAAGCAATTAACACTTGAAAAACATGTAGGACAGTGAAACTGTACCCAAGAACAGAGTGTACCGGGCCCTGTGGCTGGCTGGCTGGCTTTGGGTCAGGTTTGTTCAGCAACTAGAGAGAAAACAGAAAGATGCTGGGGCGAATCCTCTCATTCTCCTCTGTTTTCTCCCTCCTTTGCCTCGGTATACTCAGCAGGTCACTCCCTGTGAGAGGCCAGGCGCTACCTCCAGCCCCAGCTCCACCTAGAGCATGCACTGGGTGCCTCTCTTTGCTATTTTCGTCAGGCGGCTAGGCATCCACTGCACACCTGACGTGACTGGCAGTCATTGCTGGCTCTGTAATTCCGCTCAGATCTATGTTTATGGTCTCTTGGTTCATCTCATCATTTAAGGTTGAATTATTGTTCCTACCGGTACCTTTGACTCCATTTACCAAGATGCCAGAATTTTCAAAATGTCTACCATACAGAGGGAAATTCTCTGGTCCAGTAATTTTGGGAACTGCTGTATATGTGATCTCCCTCTTGGAGATTCCCAATATATATTAACATATTAAAGGTTCAGAGAAGCCTGAAATGAAGAAATGTGTTTAATTTTATTTAACATCGTTTTCTGTACTCATTTGACCATGAAACTATTATTTCATGTAACACCTATTAACATCCCACACTTGAGGAAATGCTGAACTAGGCAAAACTAATAAGATAATTTGTCACATTTATAGCAGTTTGAGGGCAAAAGAACACTGAACTTAGACTTAGGATTGTTACTTCTCTTCCCCAACGTGTCACTAATTCACGGCAGACCTTGAGGAGGCAACTCAGCCCACCGGAAATCAGTCTCCATGAAGAGCTGGAGAGATATCCGGTTCGCTCCTTTGCGTCTGACTGCAGTGCTCGCGCACAATACTCCCATCAACACTAGCGGTCTTGGCAGCGTGGGCCCCGGCACCTCATGAGTGTTTTGCTTTGTTTCTTTTGCAACTGCAGCTTTTCACCCCCAGGATTTTTACTTCTTCACAGTTTCTATTTCAGTCAAGGCTCCAGAATTTCAGAAGCACTTCTTGTGTTGAACCTCACAGAAATATTTGTAAAGCAAAATCCCACCATTTTCAAATGGTTCTTTCATCTATACCACGTTATGGTTTTCTTACAGTTAAGTAATGGTTTTGAATGTATCTCTAATTCTAAGACTTTATGGTGGGTTTAATGTATTATTATGCTTTTAGTTATGTATCATGGAAGGGACCGTGCCCCAAGAAAGTCAGCAAAAGAAAGAAAAGAAAAAAGTCTTCTGGGCAGTGAGCCAGAAGTCTCCATTCTCAGAAGGCTAATTCAGAATATCGAAGTCTAAATATATTAAAACCTTAATAATTGCTCAAGTGATATAAAAAGCCAAGGCTATTGAATAACCATCAAATGTTGTCCTAAACATGAGGAAAAGCAGCCAAAAGAGCAACGTCTGTAGCCATCAGAGCAACATCACAGACATTTAACTGCCCAGATGATACAATTCCGTACATAAAGCACAGCCCAGATATTCTTCCCAGCAAGGCACATTGTAGCTCACAGGAAATGGAATTGAATACAGATTTCAATTCTCGGAGTTTTAGATAAAAATGTAAATGAGGAGCAAGACAATAATTAAACAAATCATTCACAGGAATTTTTATGGCCTACTTAAAAAACATCCGCACAATTCAAGACACAGCAAGAAATTCTGAGTCCTCAAAATAATTGATCTGCAACAAGGCAAACACTCATTTAGTCACCACGCTGGAGTCGAGTCAAAGGAGCGGGTGGTCAGCATCCAATTCTGACCTTTTCCTACTTCATTTTGTTTTCAGAAATTTGGAGAGAAAATGATGACCCAAATTTTAAGCGGAGATCAACAAGATAACCTGATATTACCCACTAATGTAATCCATCACCCAACCTCAGAAACACCAGTAATCACAAAAACTAAAATAACTCTGAACAAGCCCAGTCCTTTCCAAATGGGAACTGGAGAGGGAGACGCTTTGTGAAATGAAGGCTTCCTATGTATTCAATTAAAACTAGTCTCAACCAAAAATGACAGTAAAAATTCCTTAATGTGCAAGTCTAAATGTCTAGTGTAGTTCATTATTGTGTAATATTTGGACTTAGAATTGTGATGCACATGTGACCACTGAAACTGTCACACACCTATATTATATATCACTTTGGGCAGAACTAAAATGACTTTAGATGAGTTTAATGTAAGTGTATGCAGTTTTCAAAGTTAATGTGTGACAAATGTGACAAGATTGAAAAGGACTTAGAAATCTGAGTGGTGTAGAAGAAGTGGGATTGTAGAGAGTAGGAAAAGATGGAAGCATTCCAGACCAGTGGATGCAGGAGACTGCTGGCTACATCACGTCATTCAGCAAATAAGGAAAGAAGGCCCAAGGATCAGCCTTGTCCTCATGCCACAAAGGGGAGGTGGGGGAGGTGGCCTAGGAATGGGGTTCTGAGCAGGTTCTTTTCCTGCACCATTTTGTTGGTCTCCCCCAGGTTCAGGCCTTTTGGTTTTAGAAATGGTGAAGTTTAAGAGAAAGAACATTTGCCATCTTCACGTCTCATACCCACAGAGGGTCATTCCAGGGAAAGAGAAGCCATGTTTTCACCCACTTCACTTAACTGGGGACATGTTTTTACTTAGAAATGGTACTCTGCTTTCATTTTGCTTAGTAGGTCCCACACCTTTAAACTTAGGGTGCGCAATGGAATTGCATCCTGTGACAAAACATATAATAAGCTCGCCTTCCTTGCTGTTGTGGCTGTGGGTTTTAAAGTCAGAGCCATCTCCATGTAATGAAGGCGGAGCCGTCTGCTTTACCACTTCACGTGGCTCTGAAGTCCTTGACCTCTTGGGGAAACTCGTAGTCCTCTCCGCTGTGATACGTTTGGCCTTTGAACATGGTTTTAGCTTACACAGTTATGCTCTTAGTGAAGGCACTGTTAATTAGAAGACTGTGGTCAGGGAGACCTGAGTCCCAGTCCCACTCTACTAAAAGTGACTTTGGGCTACGCAAACTCTGTGACAGGCGCAATACTCAAGGTGAGCAGTATGCTGCTGCTGCCTGGGCTCATGCATCCATCTCCTAGCTGTCCTGAGTGCGCCTGCGCTCTTCACTGTGGACTCCCATCCTCCATCCAGAGGGCCTTCCACTGCTGGGTTCTCTTGACAAGCTTAGAGACCACATCCTTGCCTAGTGCAGCCACCTGGTCTGCACCTTCCTCATTCTCCACACTCTAGTTTCGTAAGAATCCCTTTCTTAGATTAAGTTCCCACAGGCTCAGTTGCAAGCAGAGTTGTGACGATTAAATGATGACTGTACATTGCCTGGTACCCGAGAAACATTTCCAAAAGGTAGTTTTTTCACTAATCACACATCTGAAACCTTCAGCACAAGGCTTGGCACCTACAGCTGCTTAAAAAATCAAAACAATCTCCCTTCATCATTCATACAGTAAATCTGAGTACTCTGAATACATCTCTGTCTCCTCATCCATTCTATGAACATCTCAGCCACTACCCATTTCTGAATATTGTCTTTAACCACAATACAATAAAATGACCATCACAATTCCTAATGACCAAGTGTCCATAACGCCAAAAGGAAAACATAGCTTTTGTTGTCAAGAAATTGAAATACGTTATGGGATTTATCATCAGTATAATAGAATAATGTATATCACTAGATTTCAGGAATTATTTAGAAAATAAACTATTGAATTGTTTATATATTTATAGTTTTGTACATAACCACGTTAATAACATACTGATATATTTAAAATAGTTGATGGCCTTTATTCTTCTTTAAAATACTGGAGCAATAATAATATTGAGTATATAACCTGAAGAATTGAAATCATTGGTAAAGTTGTGCTTTTTAAATGCATTTCACTACATTTGTTAATTTATTTTATGCATGGGACGCTTGCCTGGGCCAAAGGCCAACTTATGGGAGCTTGTCCTCTCACTCCATTGTGTAAACCTGAGGACTGAACTCAGGTATGAGGCTTGGCAGCAAGGGTGGCCGTTACCCACTGAGCCAGCTCATTGTGAGTTTTAAACATATAACTCACCATGAAGCAGGTGTCAAGACCACTCCTGGAACATAATGGAGGGGAAGCAGGTAGGTGCCTCACACATGATGATTCAGGTGTCACGGCTCATCCAGGGCTTTTGCTGTTAAAATGAGGGCTGTTTCTGGGTTGTTCCATTTTCGCAGCCATGAAAACAAGTCCATGTTCTGCATCTTATTGCCCAGCCCCATTTATGTCTGCTAATAGACCAATTTTATTTAATTCAGAAAGAGGAAATCATAGTGAGTTAATTTGATGAATATGGATTCAATTTTTTGTTCCATTAGGAAATATGAACTTGCATTTCCCATAATTTGTTACAGAAAGCCTTACAAGCTCAGGCTGCAGGCTGCAGTGTGAAGGAGTCCACTTTTAGCTTCAAGGCTCTAGTAGACTAGACAGGAGAGATCATCCTATTATGAGAGGTAAGAGTGTGGAATTTTTGTTTCCAAAAAAAATTGAGTTGAACAAAAGAAGAGAATTCTTCTTAAGAAGAGGATATTCAAAAATATTATCTTTCATTAGCTTTAATTAGATTAGAAGTATGTGGAGGTACCAGACAAGAGATATTATGACATAAATATGTGTTCAAACCGTGTGAGTACTATGAAAGAATATAAAGTTGGGAATAGGAGGTGTTAAATTCTAAGAGAATTGAAGCATAATTGATGTTTTAGTTAATGTTTAGTAACAAAGATAAAGAATAAGGCAAGAGGACCTGGATCTGAGTCCCAGACCCAGAGAACACAGTGAAGTCAAAAATGGTAAGTTCTACCTCCCCACCAGCCTGTTCTGGGGCTTGTGAGGTCATACATGGAAGTGCTTAGCACAGTATCTTCCCAGGTCAATGGACACATGGAGAGTGATGAATGCTTTGCAATGAACATTCAGATGTATAGATATTTTCCCTGGACAAGAAAATCAAAGCAAGGAGAGGCAGGTCAATTACCTTGCCTAAGATTGTACATCTAAAAAAGTTGGTGTTCATTATCAACCTGTCCTTTCTATTTATAGGGACCCACACCAGGCTCTGTGCAAAGTTCTTTGTGCGTTTTTTCTAATGGTAGCTCCATGAAATGAGAAAGCAGTGGCTTGGAAAAGTTCTTCAAAGTGTTCAAGGGCAAGCCACCTTATTCAAAGTACAGCAGATTCTTGCTAGGGAGACCAGTCTAGAGCTAGAGCTGAATGGCTGCTGAGTCCAGACCCTTTCCTGATAGATGATATTGGCCCAAACCACATTCCAATTGCTTAATTAGTTACTGGGCTCCAATATAGACTGTGAGCTTCCAGAGGGGAGAGACAGTGCCTTGTTAGCTCCCATGTTCCAGCACAAGTCACAGGGTTTGACTGACTGAAAGAACGAACAAATGGGCCAAATAAAATAGTACCTAAGCAAGAAATAACCTTGGTTCTCAGCAATGCCTATAAACAGTGTGACCATGAATGAAAAATACATACTTAATATTTGTATGTTTCAGTTATGCCTGTCTATAAAATTGCTTGTACATCCATGAAGTTTTCTTTGACTTTACATGGCCTTCAGTTAACGTGATTATTTTATTAAACTACATTCAAATTTTTATTGTACTAGAAAGAGGCCAAAGGAAGCATGGCTAAGCTTCTTGGACAAATCTGTTCACCTGAAATAGTGATAATCCTCTCCTTGCACCGTCTCTTTGGAGGTCACGTGAATAAAAACTACTGTGTGCCAAGTCTTCCAGTGTGGGGAGCATTCATGTGCATGACCCCACATGACAGCAGAAGCTAAGGAGAGGACCTGGGTCTGGTCCTCACGGGTGTGCAGGAGACAAGTCTGTAACCACTGTGACAGAAGTGTGGTTGTGAAGACTGTCAGGGGAGCACAGAAGGCAAAAGCTCTGGGTCCGGCCTGCAGGTGTGAAAGACAAAATGGACAGTTCAGAGGCTAAGAGCTTAGGCTTTGCACTCAGAAGCCATCGGTTCAGATCCCAGGCTGACTATTTATCATCCATATGACTTTAGGCAATTTACTTCATGTTTCTGTCGATATCATGTGAATAACAATAGTTCCTAACTCAGAAGTTTATTGTGGAAATGACCTATATAGTCTAAAGAAATGTTATCTCAAGATTTTACTGAAGAGTAATGTATTGAACAGAGTTAGAAATTGTCATAAAGGCAAAGGAAAGTGTTGTGCGTATTACAGGTGAATTGAGCAGTGTGCAGTGCAGATGGTCATGTAAGATTTCTGGTACTTTGATTCTATGACCCACTGTAAAATTATATTTTACATTAAAGTTCACTACACACACACACACACATACACACATGCATACGCACACTCACACACGCATACGCGTGCACACACACACGCATACACTCCAAATCCCAAATTTAATAAACAGTATGATGTGCAATGTATTTGAGTCTATTATTCTGTTCTATTCTACCCTGTTGTTTCTTTCCATTATTCTATTCCATTCTGATTTTTAAAAATGCTTACTGAAATTCAAGCTCTGAAGTTTGAAAAGTGCTGACTGTAGGACAGAGAGAGTTACTGTTTCACTCAGCTGAGGTCCTGGGCATAAAAATCCTTAGTACCTGATATTCTGTGTGTTGTTCTTGGTGCTGGACCTAGCACAGATGGGAGTGATTCCAGGCAAGGGTGAAAAGTAAGCCAGGGCCTGCTTCCTGAAGACTCTCATAAACCATGGTCCAGAGGCTGGGCTCCTCCCTGTACATGGTGAGGAGCCACTGCATCATTCGGACTCTTTGGTCCTCAGGGTCAGGACTCGGTCTGCTGCCAATATGCAGGATGGCTCAACAGAAGCCAGAACTTGAGGGATATAAAGTCTTCTGCTTTGCTGAAAGCTTTGAGTAACTGCTAGATTCTATTACGATAAACTTTACAGTAAATTACACACCCCATCCTAAAATGCAGTGCCTTTTCCAGAATGTTGGACTCTATCTGATTTACAGTTACACAAAAATTTGGCTGGGAGTACAGAAATCTCAGGTCTCAGGGCTGCAAGGCTGCATGAGTGGATTTTCCTTCTAACTGGAGTGCATTCAGCAGTTACAATATTAGAAAGGCTTGTCATGATGTATTTTATTTTTAACAAGTGATTTGAAAATATTATGCACCCAATCTGAACCCTAACCCATGGGAAATGATTTTCCATAAATAGGAATATAATGCATTTGCTGTAATGGTATGAAATTTAGATGGCCATCAAAGAACTCTTTGTTAATAAAACTCTTCAGCTGGTATTTGGTTGCAGGGACTATTTGCAAGCATATCTTTTTTCCTTTTTGCATATTGGAGTTTAGTGGCTAAACACACTGAGAGTTAATGAGCACCTTTTCTATTCAAATGATTTTATACATGCTATGATAGATGTTCTCATAGGCAACCTGCACTTTACTAATACGATAGACTAATGGGATTCTCATTCAGAAGTTAGTGCTTTAAAATAGCAAAAGCATCTCTTTTGTTCATGAATCCTCTTGGCAGAAGGTACTCAATGGGAACATCACCTCTTTGCAGTGCTTGATACCAGTCAGGAAGCTTGGAACTGACGGCTGGCCTCACCTGAGACTATCGTCTTCACATTTGTGTCAGGTGATCCTAAGAAAGAAAACTCTCACAACTGGGTCCGATGCCTGAAGCACATGTCTTCTAACATTTTGTGACTTTTCCTATGATCTTTCCAGTGTGGTGGCTTTAGAATAACCCAACTCAACAGAGGTCAGCTCATGGTTCCCAGGGCATGTGTTCTAAGAGAGAGGGACACATCACCTCGTTGAGGGCATCATCTCATGTCTTTTCCATCATAATCTGCTATTTTTAAATGGATACCCAGTATAAGAAGGAGTAAGATAGACTCCTACCTCAGATGGAATGATGGTGATGCCACCTTTCTAAAAAGATTATGTGGATTTTTTTCCTTTTGGGTCATGTTTGAAGAATACTGTCTCCCTAGTCCAAATCCTCCTGGAACTCATATGTAGACCAGGCTGGCCTTGATCTTATAGAGATCCACCTGCCTCTGCCTCCCAAGGACTGGCATTAAAGGCATGCACCACCATGCCGGGCATACTATTATTATTTTTACCAACTGACTAAAGATTTTGATATTATTGAATAATTGGAATTAGAATGAATCAGTTCTTACAAGAAACCCTCTTGATAGGCCTCCTAGCAGTCATTCTAAGAAACCATAAGCTGGGCTCAAAGAATTTGTGACTGATTCCTGCCTTCTTCTCAGAGCCATTGTCTTCTTTTCACAGAGCTTTGACTTGCAGGTTTTCTAGTATTGCTTTGTCCATTTCAACACAAGACAGTAAACCAGGATAAAATGTTGGAGAACCAGGAACCCATACGGGACAAATGGGAACATCTCAGTTCCATCATGCACATGAGTCTAGGCTCTACACAGATTGGTGGCTACCTAATGTTGCAGTTGAAGAACTTGAAATGTTTCAATTAAATCTCCTAGGTCCAAGTTGAATTCTTATTCATGAAATCATAATGTCTGGGAATAGGTGCCAAAAATCAGTTTTTGTTTTAAATACCTAGGTGCAAATGTAAGGCTAAACTAGATGGCTTTGATCTAGATTCTTTCTGATCTCTCCTCCATTTTGAGTTTCCTCTAGTGTCCGTCTATCTGTGTGTCTTTTTGTCTCTCTGAGCTTTGTCTCAGACTTCTTGCCTTGAGGATTTCCCTAAAATAAAATTCATCTCTCCAAGCCCCCAGACTCCACGGTGTCATAAGAATCATCCCATAGGCTCTTTACAGCTCAAACATTTAGTTTTCTTTACCATAATGTAGTGGTGAGGAGGAGGAGGATGCCCAAGCTGCCATGCTATCAAAGGGATTCAAAGAGATAATGTAGGAGATACTCAATAAGCTTGTTGGAATATTTGTTGAGTGAATAAAAGAAACTAAACCATTTTGAACATTTCTTTCATGACCAAAGAAATTAAGTCAACATGAATCTGACTTCAGGTATTAAACACAGATTAAATATTCATTTTTAGGATACATTTGTTTTAAATTTTATACATGGGCTCATGAATAACAGTATAAAGAATCTATTATTTGAAATATTAATATAAATATCTATGCACAGGGGGAAATAATTGGGAAATTTTATCTTCTGTGACAAAGTGGAAAAAGAACCATTTAAAAATATCACTTTCTTCCCCTCAGATATAGTGTGGAGGTGAGGCCCAAGAAATCCAAGTTCACATGAAAGAGCCATGATAAAAAATGCAGGTGCTGTGAAACATTTATAAGGGCCGAGCATACGGCAGCATGTAGGCCTGAATGCGAAATGACATTTTGGCATAAAACAGATCTCCCACAGGCAGATTTGAAATTTCCAGAAAAGTCTTAAAATGACATCTTTCAAAATGAACAATCATCAAATATGCCCAAGTCATTACCTCAAAGTACTTTGCTAATGAGACAGGCTGAAGAAATAGCCTAAAAATAATTGACCCCGGTTTTACAGCTGAAAGTAAGGGAAAAAAAGTCCAAAATAAAAATGCTATTACAGGGTACAAACCTAGAATTAGGCATTGGCAACTGTTTAGCATATTAAGTACAAACATTAGGACATGTCTCACTCAGCACAGAAAAATTGCCAATAGCTTTTTATTCACGAGTTTCCAATTGCTTTACAAATGACTTGTTGTCAAAGTCTCTCCTGTAAATCTTATTCTACTTGTACAATGCTGTGATTTAAAAATGACATCTACCCCAATATCTAATGAGATGTTTGCACTAATCCCTCATTAGATCTTTGTACAATCCTATGAATTAAACAAGGCAGGTTTTTGGGTGTGTGTCCCCATTTTGTAGATAAAGACATTGAGGTCTGGAAAGGTTAATAACGTGCTGGCGCTCACAGTCCCTCCACTTTACCACACTATCTTAAACAAAACACAACGGAGAAGACACTGATGCAAGTGTAGGCAGAAAGGAAACCAAGATAGGAAAAATAAATTAATGTCTATTTGAACACATAATACACATAATAGGCGAGATACTGCACACAATATAGAGAATTGCTTATGGATGCTGAACCTTAAAAATGAAATGTAAGTTGAATACACTCAATCATTTCAATTTTTTAAAATGTCTAGGAAAAAGACACAAAGGAAATATGCCTAAATGTGTGTGTGTGTGTGTGTGTGTGTGTGTGTGTGTATAGATGTTCCCATTTGTCCCGTATGGGTTCCTGGTAATATATATATATATATATATATATATATATATATATATGTATGTATATATATATTACTATTCTCTCTAGCATTCTGTCATAACCATGCACTACTTTGGTAATTGATGAGAGTAAGTAGCTTATTAATTCACTTCTTCTATTGAGCATCTCCTGTATGATGTATGTTGTTCAGACATTGAGGTTGGACAGTACAGAAATAGGGGACATCATTGCATAATAAGTAGGCTTACTTCTGAGAGGTGAGATAGAAAACGAGTAGACAATCTATCAATAGATCCATACACAGACTATTTCAGGTGGCCTTAAGTACAAAGGTCTAGAGGTGCAGTGATATACATCCCAAGGTGCCCGTAGATATAAGGTAAACAAACTTTAATGTAAGCCTGAAAGTTGGGAAAGAACACAATATGTGACCTCAGAATAAGCATCTACAGGCAGGAAACATCAAGGGCTGGAGCTCAAGGTGGGAGAGGGCATCAAGCAATTGAAACCCAGTCTACAGTCAGTGTCACAGGTAGAAGGAGTGGCAGCTGTCAGGGAATCAGCATGTTGGACCTTGTGTGTGAAAGTCACATAGCTTTTGTTTAAATATGATAGGCAGCAGTGGAATGTTTGAACGTGTGTCTCAGGCAGGAGCAGCATAACTTGTTCGCTTTATGTGTTGTAAGCCCCCCTAGGCTGCTCTGTAGGAAGGAGTCTGGAGCAAGGAAGAGAAGAATCAAGGAGCTGAGTGGAGGCTGAGGACAGTGAACCACATGGTGCTGTTCAAGTAGAAAGTAGTCACAGTATGGTAGTGTCACGGAGGTATATGTCAGCTAGAGGTTAGGAAGAATGGTTTTGTTGAGGGTCTTGAGATGAGTTAAGGTGATTTGACAGTGACTAGGTTAGGAGGACTGGGGATGAACATGTTTGGAAGAATTCCTAAGAGTTCTGTTTAGAACAGGTTAACTTCTGAATAGAGATGGGGTCACAGCTGGGGATATACTGGGGAGTCACAGTCATACAGACGATGCTGAAAGCTGAGATGGGCAAAGCTCATTCATGGAGAAGAAGGTGGGGAAAGAAGGGCAAGAAGCGGTCGTTTAATTCTATAATCCATTCAAGAATTTGGAAGAGAGGAGATTATATCAGTTCTAGAGTCGATCGCATCTAAGTCTAGATGGTAAGAGTAGAAAAAACGTCTGGAAAAAATGTTCCACATTTTCTGGGAGATCACAAGAAGAGACTGAGCAAAGGGATAGTGACCAATGGTCAGTCCTGTCACCATGGGCTACAGTTTCTGTCACCTTGAGCACATCAGTGGTTGAAGGTAACCTGACTTTGTCGCCTGTAATATATGGATAACCACATGCAGATTCAAAACCTACAGATGTAGCTAAGAGCCCCTGAGCACCCCTGTACTCGCTATGATTCTTCCTGTGCCACATTTTTGTCCCTTACGGGCTGCCTGAAAGTCTGGCTCTATTCCCCAGCAGTTAAGTCTATGGGGATGCAGAAGATACTGCTTGCTCCTTGGATCCTAAGTGTTGGAGTAAGAGGCCTGGGGACAGTGTGGATCAGCGGTTAGGAGCTTGTTCTTTGAAATAAAATCTCTATATTTTTACTAGCAGTGTGATGCTGTGTTACATTATTTTCTCTGATTGTGGCACCCCTGTTCTTCTTCCCTTTCTCTCCCAGTTTTCTGAAAGTTAAAACGGGCCTTGACACCTGGGATAACTGAATATAATAATGTTTGCAATAAAGCACTTAGTATCTGACAACATGAAATAAATCATTGATATTTGTGCTTCTGTTTTCCACGATCCATTGTCCAATTCTCTATGGCCAGTTCTGAGCATGATATAATGAAAACCGTCAAACTAAGAGACTTCAGTTCAGATCTTCACACCTCTGCTTATCAACTAATTTTGCTGAAACGTGTGACTTTAAGCATCAGAGCCTTCTTTTCCTCCTCTGGGAAAAGGGGATATTAATGCTCAACCTAATGTGCTGTTAGTGTAACTAGAGCCTCAGTCCTGATGCCGCACCTGTGCAGGGTGTGCACTGAGCAAGCCCTGCTTGCTGCCCTCACCATGGCCGTTGTCCTCATCTCAGTTCTATTTGTGACAAAATATACTGACAAAAGCAACTTAGGAGAGAAAGGGTTTATTGTGGCTCATAGTTCCAAGTTACTGTCCATCACTGTGGGGAAGTCAGGGGAAGGAACTTGAAGCAGATAATCACATCCAAAGCTAAGAGCCGAGAGAATGACACATGCTTGCTAGTGCTCAGCCGGTTCCCTCCTTTCCATCCAGTCCAGGGCTCACGCAGAAATGGTGCCTCCCACATTCAAGGTGGCTAGTCCCACTTCAATTACCCCAAGTACGAAACATAATCCAGACAATCCCTCACTGAGACTCCCCTCCCAGGAGACTCTAGATTGTGTCACGAGACAACTAAAAGAAACCATTGCAGCTATGTAACAGAAGCCTCCTGAAATCTAAACTCCTGAGCACCTATAGATGCTTTGATTACTCTTCACAGAGTGATTTACAGATGTCCAGACATAAGGTTGTCTTTCCCTGAGACTTGATGTGCCTTTCCCAACAGCTTTTAACAGTGGCTGTGACCACTGTCTACTCTTAGATCAGGCCCTGGCTCACACATCGTGAAGTCTTCCCTGGTTAATTGTTCTTTGTCTACTCTTTTGTTCTCCAAACCCTCCATTCATAGGAGTAAACTCAGATTTACAAAACACATGTATTAGGATTAATTGTTTGTAGCACCAGAGGATCTTTTACAATCACTTTAAATTGTGCATTCCCAAAGCATAGTAAAACCATACGCAATTTACAAACATTTGATTAATGCTCAGGGGCTCTGGGACCTCACTATTGCCCAAATTGAAGCCCAGCTTGGGTTTGGTCTATTTGAGTGCACATCTGTTAGACTTGCTTCACTGGTCTTCAGAGTTAGCTTTCCTCCTCTTGGATTTAATATGAAGTTCCCAAAGGAAAGGATTATGACTCTTTATTGTTGTTTTTCTGAAACAGGGTCTTGGTATGCGGTCATGACTGGCCTGGAATTTGCTACATAGGCCAGGCTGGCATCAAATGGGCACCAATCCTCCTACCTCTGCTTCCCGAGTGCTGGAATTACAGGCATTCGCCACCACACCTGGCGAGACCTCGACTTTAATTGCTGTTACCTTCAGGGAGGAGATACACCAGAGGGCTGTTCTGGGTAAGATTTGGAGACAGCAGAGTGGCAATCTGATTTTTGACAGGCACACAGAGTGGCATACTCATACCGAGTGTAATGTCATAATTATGTTTGTGTGATGGAAAGTGAACTTTGTAGAATCAGAGTCAATTAGACATAAAAAGAGACCCTAAGAGGATTTTGCTCACAAAAGCAAGGGGCCATGGAACTAGAGATGGAGATGATGGTTTTGGAGGTCATTCTCCTTTTCTTCTCGGGTTGCTGCCCTGATCAAGGGAAGGTGGTATACGTCCACAAGATGGTTCAGGGCTGAGTATCGGGTGCAAAAATGAAGGCTGATACCAGAGAATGTCTTCCCCCCTCAGTGGGTGGCCTTGGAGGGGAAGAGTCCAGAGCCTGGGATGATAAATCTTCATGAGATAGTGTCGGACAGAAACATAAGACAGTCTGAGTCCTAGTCATCCAAGGAAAGAGAGAAACGAGACGACAGAGACTTCCGTACCTTGGAGCTCCGTAAAAGGGAGGGACAAGTGACTAGGACAGGGACCTGGGGGCGAGCAGCCAGAAGGCTCCAAGAAGTCAAGGAATCTTCCACAGGAGGAACATAGGTGAGCAAGCCAGATGGTGGCCCAGGTCTAGGCTAGACTAGACCTTAAGGGATGTAGTGGTAGACACAGAACTTGGAGGCAAAAGACCGTACATAGATGGACACAGGGGATGTTCTCCTTCCTCCCTGCGCTGGGGAGGTATCACTGGAAGCTCACAGTGCATACTCACTAGCATTCTCCACCTTTGTGTGGCCTTCCCTCACAGTGTGAAGCAACTTTGATGTGGCTCTAATTTGAATATTCAATAAACCTCTGGTCCTTGAGTGCTGCTGTGTACTGCCAGCAGGGGACACAGGTCATTAAAGCCTGACTACTTCCAGTCCTTCTCTTGTGCTGTGCTCACTCTGCTCTGGCTCCCAACCTTCCCTCTGTCTTGGGAAGAGGCTCTGGCCTCTGTCTCTGACACTCTGCTCCCGGCTACTCATGGAAAGGTTGTTTTCTCTCCCATCCAATCCTAGCTTCTCTATCTTCTGGGTCAGCAGTGCTAACAGCCTGCTGTTTGCCTTTCTCCTCCACTTCTTCATTATCCAAATACACACACAAACACACACACACACACACACACACACACACACACACACTCATCTCTCTGTAGATGCTTCCTTGTCATTCAGCAGTATTCAACATTCCGCTTGATCAAGTATACACAGACATAGCCTTTTAACAGCACAATAACATACTATAATATTCCACACCAATATTGTATTGTGAAATGCTATACTGTAGTTAACCTTGCCATAGTGATGAGCATTGAGGTGGTTTCCTTTCTTTGGCCATTATAATTAATATTATAATAAGCATCCTATACATATGTACTCACAAGATGAATACTTTATTGTTATTGAATATATCTAGTTATCCCAATGAGTCTTTTCATATGTAAATACAATTAGATGGACTTGAAATGAAATCACAGAGTCAAAACACATGCACATTAAAAATTGTTATAGTCACACTGAATTACATGAGAATGAAATTTACAGCTGTGGGATTATTTGCTACTCACTAGGTGATGACTTTGTGAAAGGTTATTTAGGTTTAAACCTTCCATTTCCTCATCCACAAAGCAGAATGTATTGATAGTGAAGGGTAGAAGTGATAAATACATGCCTCCTGGCATAAGCCAGAGTCTTACTAAGTTGCCTCTCTTTTATTATTCTATTCTTATGTATGTAAAGCCAGATCCTAAATGTAGAGTTAGCAGACAAAGTAAAACCAAAGGCCAGTAAATGAAAGATCCACTTGAAGCATTTCCAGGCCCTGGTCCTCCAAACCCACCATTACTGAAACAAAGTCAGAGTCCGCCACTCTCTGCTCTTCCGTCATCGCTCATTCTACTTCTAGATTATTATCTGGAAACGGCTACAGGCCTTCCTGGTGGGCACAGGCTATTTACACAAAGGTTAGACTACAAAATAAACATCTAAGGCCAGGCCCTTAACACAGGATGGGAAACAAAGCTGGCTGGGGAAGAAATCATGTCTCTTTGATCTCAGCTGGTGACTGATCTTTGATGATGAAGTATCCACCTGGAGTTTTCAAACTATCTCCTTACAAAGAGGGGCGCTAGTCCTATCTCTGGAGTGAGGGATAAGAAAGATGGCTCTGGAAAACCATCCTGAACCACCCTGCCTCCATTTCTCCCACCATGCCAGAAAATTCTCCACTGCAAATGACCACAGTTTGGTCTGGGCTGCAGTTACACATGTCTATACTTAGCCTTCATCCCTTATGTCTGATTGCTGTAGTGCTGAAGTGTCTGGCTCTGGGACTATCATGCCTAGCACGGGCTTAGAACTTGCTGAATGGAACAGAACTGTGCAGTTGTGCTCTTTTGACTGGAAAATTGATTAGACACTGTAACGAGACAAGTTTCCATTACTCAGAATACTTTCCTCATAAGTTGCCTCTCTTTTATTATTCTGTTCTTTCCAAGCCCTGGAAGTACAGTTAGATTGAAGGTATGAGTCATAAACCATTAGTGTGGGAGACATTTCAAAGAGCACCTTCCCCCCTAGCGTGTTATGAATGCTTGTGTCCTATCCACAAAGTTGATGCATTGAAATCTAATTGCCAATAAGATGGAATGCGGAGGTGGGACCTTCATCTGGGAAGCGATTGGGTTATAAAGTCCTTTTGAAGGGAATTAGTGTTCTTACACAGAAGTCCCAGAGCTGCCTCTCCACCATGTGAGGACGCAAAGAAAAGGCACTGTCTATGAGCCAGCAAGCACATCTAGACTAGACACTGAAGCTGCTGGCATCCGGACCACGGGCTTCCCAGTCATTGGAACTGTGAGCATACCTTTCTGTTCCTTATTTAGTTCCTGTTTAATTGGTGGCACTTTGTTATGGTAGCAGCCTAAACACATTAAGACATAACACCCTTATTTATTAATTTACTCATCTCCCCAGTGAATATTGCTTTATTGTTAAGAGGGAATTGGGCTCTAAGCAAGTCCAATTCAAGGTTGCCTAGTGGAAGTTCAGATCAGCACTTGAGCTTTCTAACAAGACCAGTTACTTACTTCATCATTTACTATCTTGCATCAATAATTATAAATTGTTGATCACCTCCATATACCATCCTTTTCTATGTGGCATTTTCCATATAAGAAGCATTGGCTTCTTAAACATTTCACTTCTCTAGGATTTTCATGAAATTAGAAAATAAAATTAACCCATAAAATATGATGTGGTTGTTTCCTCCTAAGCCCTTGTGTTATGTAGCAGAATGCTGTTCAGTCTTATCTTCCAGAGTAGTGAGTGCATCAGTAATAAGTGGAGATGTCACTAAGTTTCTGATAGAAAATGCTACTCATTTAACAAAAAGTCAAACTCTACTACTTCTGCTGTGCGGATGGCGTCTGAACGATGAATCATGGGTTTCGCACCAAGGCCAGGGCGTCGGACATTATTTGCCTCCTACTCTCCCTCGCTATCTGAAAACTGACACCACGTCCAAGGTGGAAAGTTGATTGATAGAACAGAAGCTTGCAGCTCTTGGGGTAGTTGCTGTGGTTGATTTTTATTCAGTTTATGTTGAGTCAAAATACGGGGGGAAGACTTTCAGAGTGGAGAGTGGTTCAGTCTGCATATGCTCACTATACTGACTGCAATTTCTTACCACAAGCAGGAAAGGTTTGCGTCACACCGAGGACAAAGGTAGAGGCTCTGGATCCAGATGGCTGGGTTCGCTGCGCTCTGCAGGAGGAAGGCAGCTGAGTGGCAGAGCATTTCTTTCACAGACACAAGGCTGTCTTCCATCCCCAGCACTACCTTCCTCTCAAAACCAAAAAATGGTTGTGAGTTCAGTTTCTGAGAGTGTTGCTTTATATCTATGTGGATTTGTGACTCAGTTCAGCTCATTCACTGCTTGAGTTAAATAGGGATAACAAAATCTTCCTCAAGGAGCTGTCAGGGAACAACATGTCAGGAAAGTATGTATACTCGTCCAGTGCAGTAGTCATCACATCACAGGAAGAAATTAAGTGAAGTAGGATGGAGATGAAATGGATCCAATAAATATTAAGCGCAGAGCCAAGAATAGCTACTGAGGAGCATTTGCACTGTACCAGTGGCTCAAGAGGAGCCAGGCTGCCTGAGTGTGAGCTTATGTACACAGCACAAGAGTCACAACCAGGAGGAGGAGGAGAAGGAGGAGAGAGAGAGAGAGAGAGAGAGAGAGAGAGAGAGAGAGAGAGAGAGAGAAACAGGAGGTATCATTTCCCAAGTGGTATCAGGTGCTTTGTCTGGGCTCTCTGAAAGAGGAAACAGAGCTGTTCACAGATTAGATTGGTCAAGGTCAAGGGAGGGTCATATACTGTATTTTCAAAGCTAAATGAAAGCTGGTAGGCAGAGAGGAGGGTGACATTGTCCTGGAAGAGGCATGGGAACAGCAAAGGCAAAGAGGCTGGAATGTGACTAAGGTATTCTGTCCCTGGAGTGAACGCTGGAAACGGTGAAAGGGGAAGGAGAAGATGCAGATGCATTTACACCCATTTGAGGAAGGCTCCGGAAGCTAAGGGATCTGTGCTTCCTCTAGATGACAGGAAGAGGCCACATTCAATGGATTGTTAGGAGGAACACTGAGAATGCAGAACAGCAGCAAAACCCCAAAGACAGTGGAGGCATGGGCCCTGCGGAGCGTGCTGGGTGAGCCTGGACGCAGAGGGCTTTGGGAGCAGATCCAGTGTCACTGAGTCATCCACAAATGACTCAGCTACTCTAAGTTGCATTCAACCTTCTAAAAAAAGGGAGCTTGTGGGATTTATATAATGCCCAGAAACACAAATGGCTTGATTGTAAAGGAATGTCTCCGCAACTCTGGAAGAGGCTTGTTGACTATTGAGAAGGTACTGTCATGGTGGAAATGCTCTGCATCTGAGAGCAGCTGCCTGTGGTACGAACCACCACACTTCTGTTGTCACCGTCCACACCAGAACTGCGACTAGCACCTGAGGTGCGGCTGCTGTGATAGACGTTAGTGATGGGTTTTATGTCATTTCAGTGGGTTCGATTTCAGTCACCACCATACTTGATGGTCGAGTTCCAGAGCATGTGGTAGTGGGAAGAGAAAAGATTTTCTAAGTGAAGACCCATGTTTTAAACCTGTCTCTGAACCTGTGTTGTAGGCCACTTTAACTCTCTGTGTACACCGCCATGGGAGCTGGATACCTTTAATGCTGGGCTTCAGTCAGGGGACTTCCTGCTTCTCCTTGACTGGACCATGAGCTCTCAAGCTCTTGTGTGTTTGCACTTTGGCATGGGATGAAGAGCCATTTTTGTTCTTCAACTTTGCTTGGCGAAGTCAAGCTGGTCTTTATTCAGGCATTTGTCATATACAGAGACGTTCCTAGTTTCCCCTGCTCATCCTGGAGCTGGGTTTCTAAATTCCACTGCATAGTCCTGTATTGACCCATGGTAGCACTGGAGCTTGGTGGACCGCTGGTACATGTGGTCACTCACTAAAGGCTGGGATTTGAAACTTTTTCGATTGCAGTAAAATATATAACACAAATACATAATTTTAAGATGTTTAAGATTATAGTTGAGCCAGGCGTAGTGACACACCTTTAATTTCAGCACTTGCAAGTTCTAGGCCAACTGGGACTACAGGGAGACCTGGTCTCAAAAAGACCTAAATAAATAAATAAATAAATAAATAGCTTACAGTTGAGTTGAGTAGAAGTATCTTTATACTGCTTGCAGCCAGTACCAACATCCATCCCAGAATGCTGTCATCTTTCAAGCTGAAAGTCTGCACCCAGCACCACCTTGGCATCCATCCTCCCCTGGGCACATCACATGAACCTTTAACCCTGGGAATCTAACCACTCTAGGAACATATCCAAGGAAAATTAAAGATTGTCTTTTTGTGATTGACTGATTTCATGAGAATAATGTCCTTAAAGTTCATCCATGTTAAGCATGTATAGGATGCTCTTTTTTTATGGACAGTAAAATGCGTATGTCATTGTGTATATATGTATTTATGTCTTCTTGCTTATGCACTCATCCAACCAGGGACTTATATCTTGCTTCCACATTTTAGCTATTGTGAGTAAGACCACTGTAAACCTGAGGTATGGATTTCATACCGCATCTCTCTGCACTCCCAAGCACTCATCCTGGACATGCATGGCGTATCAGGGGAGGAAGCAGATGAGAGGAAGCAGAAGGCGGGTGCTGTCAAACCCTGATTGACGGTGCCTTCACACTGAGGGGCCACCACACTGTAAAAGGTGACATCCACGTTCACCTTAGAAGGAAGATCAATTAGTTAGTGGGTGTTTTCCTTGGCAGCAAACTACCTGGCCTAGAAATTAGAAGTTGTATGTGTATTTCTGCTGTTTGACTTACTGCTCCCCAAAACTGAACTTCCATTTTACCATTTTAACCTGGGACAATAGCTTATTCTCCCCAGATATGTGTGTGTGTGTGTGTGTGTGTGTGCACACACATATGTGTGTGTGTGAGAGAGAAAGAGCACATGGTACATGTGTCTATGTCTAGTGTAAGATTAAATATCAGTATACTCTCTGAACACTAAAGAACTATATAAACTATAGAGATTTCAATTATTTTGCAGAACTTTTCTGTCTTCAATGTTTCAATTATAATAAGTCAATTAAAATCCATAATGGAAAAAGAGACTAGAGACTAGAGACATTAGGAGAATTTTCTTTTAAATTCCATTTCCAAACCTAGAGGCAAAGACTGTCAAACTGTTAGATTTTTTTTTTTTTTTTTACATTCTAATCACTTTCTGATTCTATTGAAGTTCTGGGTATTCTATTTGGGCTTGACATAGTCAGTGAAAATATTAAGCTTTTATAATACCAAAAAGCACTAACACACAACTGCAGTAATATTTCAGCCATGGGCGACATTTAAAGAATCCCCAGCTACATAATCACATTAACATTTCATGCGCCCAACTTCAGCTAAAAGATGTTTTTCTCTCTTTCGCATCTCCTTGCTGACGGGAAAATGCCAGTGGAGCTGGAGAATCCCATCTGCACTCGTGATGGGCCCCCGTAGAAGAGGGAGTCCTTCAGACCCTTCCCCATGCGGGCTGCTCCTTGAGGTAAACACAGCCTGTACATGTGGGCAAACATCTTTTATCATTTTACACCCTTTATAGGTCAGCCAGCTTGAGTGGAGACACAGGAGAATTCCTGGAGAAATTCATTACTGCCACTCACTCTGGTTTTCTGTCTCAATATAATTAAGCCTGGCTAATTGTCTATCATGATTAAAATCATGCCAATAACAACCTTGTTCTTGAGCCTGGCTATGCTCCAAACTTGTTAATCGCTCTTGTTTTAGAGTAGGTCATTCTGTACCTCACTTCAGCTGTGAAATTCCTTATAAATAACATGCTTAGATAAGATCATCCTTGTGTTACCAGGAGCCATCACCATGTATGAGATAAGCTGTGCTTAATAAATGGGACAACAACAACAGCAAAATTCACTGTTTAAGTCATTTTCAACAAGCCAGGACACTGAGCTGAATTTAACATGGTAACATGGTAACAATGCATAGAAAGAAAGAAAAAGTAAAAAGAAAGAAGGCAGAAAAAAGGAAGAAAGAGAAAAAAGGGAGGCAAAAGAGGAAGAAAAATGGAGAAATGAAGGAGAAAGAGGAAGAGGAGGAGCAGGAGGAGGAGCAAAAGGAAGAGGAGGAGGAGGAACAGGAGGAGGAGGAGGAAGAGGAGCAGGAGGAGGAGGAGGAGAAGGAGGAGGAGGAAGAGGAGGAGGAAGGAAAATGTCAGTTCAAATTATCAATGACATAGAAATAGCAAGGTATGAGCTCATAAAACTGATTTTAGCTCGTACAAAATAAAGTGAGCCCAGAGATTAACATGAATTAATGCAGCTTCTAAAAATACAAGAATTTCTTAGATTGATTGAAATTCAACATCTCCCCTCAGCTTAAGAGGCTTCAGTTACAAGGTGTACTATTCATTTATGTACCACAAGTGAAAAAGGAAGATGCCTCCAATTAAAAGTTATGACAATACTTTGTCACTTTCGTTTTATACCCAGTGAGGAACCTCTCTGATGCATTTGTATCCGGAATTACACCGCCCCTCTTTAACTATTTCTGAGAAGAAATAACTTCTCATTTTAAAGCAGAGTCAGAATGCAATCTCTTTGAAGGTCTTTTGGCTGCTGTCAGTCAATGTGAGTGGATGCATGAGTAGCAGCCTAACTCGGCCAAGTCAGGGTGTGAGCTGCTCTGGCCAAGTATGTGAGCAGAAGTAACAAAGCTGGACTTTGGTGATCAGTCACTGAAGGTCAGCCGTTTTGGGATGTATTCTCACTTTCCAGACTTTAAAATGTGGAATAAATGTGCAAGTTGGAGTTTAGAAAATGTGGCACAGGAGATGAAAATATTGTTTTCCTTAGTTCTGGTGAATCCACAGCTTAAACCTGAATCTGGGTTCAGAGCAATATTTCCCATGCAAAGCCCTTCCTGACTTATTACCACTTCCCGGTGTCCACCGAATGCTGCATGTGGCTTTACTTGCATCAAATGTCACAGGCAAATGTCATTATTTCTCACATGTCCACTTTGAAGCCATGTCCTCCTTGAGAACTTAAAAGAATCTTATTTCTGTCACATTAGAAATGAGGGTAGAACCAATGCATAATGGTATACAAGAGAGAAGAGAATGCATGTAAAGAAGGAATAGATTATTGTACTGTGATCAATGCACATTCTATTTTTTCTTAATAGAAGTCTGAAAAGGAAGTCATTAGGATAGAGATGATGATCAAGTAGTCCTATTAACTAAAATAAAAATATTGCGTCTTTTTTATATAAATCTCTTTTATACCACAGTCTTCTGCATTGGGGTTTCGGACAGCAGTTCACCTGCCTACTCCTCTGCACATGTATTATTGACAGACCTTGCATTGCAACAATGAACTTCTGATTCTGTGGTCAACTCAGACTGGACACCAAACCAATTTGCCATTTGACTATTTGAGGGGACTGTAGCTGTTCCTCTGTCATTCTCAAGACATGAATCTGTGTCCTGGGTTAGGTGTGAGGACGGGCTTGCACATGTAAAGAATATAAAACAGCAAGTGGGATTCTGGAAATTCTTAGTACCTTCTAGTTGAATGTTTATAAAGCACATTGTACTTTACAGCGAACCTTCTTAGCTGTTCTGTCTTTTGACTGGCACATGCATCCTGAGAGGAAACTTTTGTTCCTAGTTCCCAAATTCTGAAGTGAATTTAGGTATATACTCATTGAAGACCTTTCACATCTTATCACATACTTTACAAATGAGTTTTTGATCTGGAAAAACATTAGAGAACATGAGTCTCAAACTCTCTTTTGTCAACATAAGGAACTGAGGACAGAAAGAAAAAAGTGCTTTGTGTTTGGCATTACTGAGGTGCCAGAGGCAGAGCCCAGAGAACTGGACTCTGAAAAGAGACACTTGTTCCTCTGGATTCACACAGTATGGTCCAGCTCTGTATAGTCAGTATGTATGGTCAGTATGGACCACTCTGATTCCTCACATGGTCCTTCCTGATCTGCACTGGCCTGCCGTCCGGCCTCCTCTTCTACTGGACGACTGTCCTGACATTCCACATGACTCTGAGCTCTCACACATGCCAGGCTCGTCTTCCTACATGCCGGATTTGGCTCTGCTCAGGGAACCCATCTCTTTATTCTTCCCGTGGCTGCTTTGTTTCTTGATTCAGGTCTCTGTTCCATTGTCACCACAGAAAGATCTCCTGTCTTTAAAATACCATTTCGATCACAAATGAAAGTGCCTCTGCCTACCACCACTGTCTACAATTCTCGAGATTCTCCCTTTCTCTAAAGAAATTATTACTTGTTAATAGTGTATGTTCATTTGTTTTGTTTAGTAAGCACTGGGAAGGGCACTAGGAAAATAACAGTGAGCCAAAGAACATTCCCCTCCACCTCAGTGGAGTGTCTAGTCTAATGACAGATGCAGGCATTGATTAAACAGCCATAAAAATACATGGTGCCAGTCAGGTGTGGTGGCGCATGTCAAGCCACACTTGGGAGGCAGAAACAGGAGGATCTCTGTGGGATCAAGGCCAGCCTGTTCTACATAGAAAGTTCCAGGCCAACTCAGGCTATAGGAAAACCCAGTCTCACAAAACAGCAGGAAAAAAAAAAAAAAAAAAAAAAAAAAAGAAAAGAAAAAATGGTCACATACTCTGATGTGAATTAGCTTGAGATTTTGGGAACTTTCTCTTTAAAACAGACATTCTGTGTATACTCTAATGGCCAAGAAGTCACACTATTCAACACCCAGTTTAAAGAGGCCCAGAAGAGCAGGCAAAATGGGCGGAAACCAGGAGAATCAAGCCCCCTCTTTGGGGGAGGAAGGAGGGTTAGTCACTGAGACAGAGGGGTGAGCAACACCAAATATGCAGGGTTGTCAAAAGGGTTGCTAAGGCCAGATTTATGGCACCAAGACTCCTTGGTGACGTCACTGAGGAGTCATCTAATAGAATGATACAAGAAGAAACCAGATTGTAAGGGGCCAAGGGGCCAAGGTGTGATATGCGGACAGGGATAGCCTCTGCAAAGGAACAGAGAGCACCCGCCTCTAATGTAATAGGAGAGAGCAAGGTGCGAGATGAAATGCAGTTGGGTTTGCATCCTCAGTGGGAGGAGGTAAGGGAGTTCTCGTTTCACGGATTTATTTCACATATAAAAGAGAAGGCAGAATCATCTGCTCAGTCAGAGGTGAGTAAATGGCTGGGGAGGAAATAGAGGTTGAAAAGAATGAAGAAAGCTGAAATATTTATTATAAGGAGTGCTACACCGAGTTAAACAGATGAGTGGGAAGCCAGTGCTTTCAAGGCTGATAGTGACTCTAGTCTACTCACTGGGGTGACCCTTCTGTTGCCTGCACAGCCATGAGCATCAGGTCAAAGATGGATTGAGCTTACCTGGGACTGATGGCTTCCCAGAGGCTTGGGATAAAGCATGGGGACACAGATGTGTTACTACATAAGGTTTGCCATCTGATTCTAGTCGAAGACACAGGCAACAGGTCTATGAAGAATGTATTCCTCCGGAGGTGGAGTGGTACATACCTACCAGAGGCAGGAGGACTACCAGTATGATGTCAGCCCAGCCTACATAGTGAGACCCTATCTCAAAATACAAACAAAAACAGAAAGTGAATCAAACACTCCTTATTATGCACATTGTTTGGGCAGAAGAAACTTTTTCTTTTCCTCACTTTGTAATTCTAAGTATTCATTATTTATTTCCAGCCTTTTCCAGGTAAAATACTAAATGCTAGCCATGGATCAATTTGGTCCCTGTGCATTCTCTGTACATTACTACAAGCTACACTGAAGGAAGGGATCATAACTAATTCATACCTACATCGCCAATGCCTAGATTGGTGTTTTTTTTCCTCATTGGTGATGCCTAATAAACGGTAAACACACGAATTGTATAAATTGGTGCACCACAGAATACTTAAACCAGGCAATTACAGTAAAGTATTTATCTGTTCCATCTCTACTAATAATCGCTACCATCCTTGACACATACTTATAGTTTGTGTCTCAAAATAGAACAGTGAGCTGAACATTAGACTAAGTTCTGAATCAAACAGCCATTTTTTTTTGTTTTAGTTTTCTTTGCTAAGAAGACACTATTTCTCTCCCTTACAGAGAAACAAGAGGGGAAAAAAGAAGGAACCAGACTAGATGGCTTTAAAATTCTTCATTAGCATCTACACTGAATAAATTTCAACGACAGGAGCCTTAATGCAGCTTTTGCTGTATCTGATGCACAGAAAACGAAGCCTGCCAATCTTACAACATGTCTGGAGATGAAGAAGGTCAACATATCAGAAAATAAAATCAGTAGCAGAGATTTCAAAGAAATTCATCCCAAGAGTTCTTCTCAATGAATACAGGGCAAGATTGAAGAATTCAATTACATGAAAAAGAAGCCTATTTTTTTCAATGCCGTGTCCAGCTATTAGGTTTTTTTTTGTCATTGCTAACATGAAGGCATATTGTTAGCCATCAGGAAATCTCAACAAATGCATACATTCAAATCACAAGGGATTTGTTTGGTAGATGGGTCTGAAAGCTGGCCTGTCTTCAGGTCCTCACCCAAAGTTTCACTTATGCTGAATTCTTAGTCAGACAGGAAAATCTAACTCATTGCTACTGAGTGCCTGATTCCTTCAGGAAAAAATTCTGCATTTAATTCCATTATTTTTAAGTGAGAAAATTAAATGTCCTGTCTCATAGAAAGTAGAGATGGTGAGGGACTATCTAGGTGCATTCTAGGAAACAAGACCTTTTGAATTCACAGCCCTGGGATGCATTCCATCCTTTTGCCTGGACAAATTAAATTCTTTATTTTAAAAATAGGGTCTTTCTCTGTAGCCCCAGTTGACCTGGAACTCACTGGAATGGCCTCAAGCTCATAGAGATTCTCTTACTTATGCTTCCTGAGTGCTGGAATTAAAAGATGTGCATCCCCATGCCTGGCCAATTAAATTCTTTCAAGAAAAGTTTTTTACATGTATTTATTTGTTGTATGTGTGCATGCTCATGCATGTGCACACTGACACCATCTTACATGTGTGGAAGTTAGAAGACATCATGTAGGAGTTGGTTCTCATCTTCTACTGTATGAGTTCCAACTTAGGTTGTCAGGCTTGGAGGCAAGTACCTTTACTTATTGAGCCATTGTGCTGATCATGGCAATTAAATTCTATTTCTTAAAGGTTTATTTTAATTATTTTTAAATGTGTTTGTGTCTGCATGTGTGCGTGTGCATGTATGAATGTAGGTATCTACCCAGACTCGAAATCAGATCTCCCTGGTGCTGGAGTTACAGGCTGTTGTGAGTACTGGAAACTGAATCTGGGTCCTTTGGAAAAGCAGTCTTAACAGCTGGGCCATCATTCTCTTCCCTGACAAATTAAATTCTATGGGTTCATTCAAGAATGTAATGTTTTAGACTCTGAAACAAAATTTAATTTATAAAATATTCATTGCAAAGGTGGACATGGTGATACATGCCTTTCATCCTAGCACTCGGGTGACAGAGGCAGGACGATTTCTGTGAGACTGAAGCCAGCCTGATCTACATAGAGTTTCACCTGGGACATCAGGGAGACCCTGTCTCAAAACAACAAAACAAAAATAAACCACGAAAAAGTTCATTTAAAGGATGGGCGGTATAGCTCAGGGGTAGAGCTCTTGTCCGGCCTTTGCAAGGCCCTGGCGGAGTCCACGTCTCAGAATCACACAAAAGAGGTTCACTGAAGCGTACTGGAGCAGGCTGGAGAGTCCGCCCTCTCATAAGACTGACAGCTACAGAGCCCGTACATCTTAGCGGTGTGCCCATTCCTAACGTGGCTTTGACATTGCTATCCACAGGTCAAAACTATTTGTCACTTGCTCTTTTGAATTTTATTTTATTAATTTATTATTGTGTGGAAGTGTGTGTGTGTGTCTCTGAGCTCTTTCTCTGTGTGTGTGTGTGTGTGTGTGTGTGTGTGTGTGTGTGTGTGTATGCACTTACCTGCCATAGTGCATGTGTGGAGGTCAGAGGACAACTTTTATGAGTCAGTTCTCTCCTTCTACCAGGTAGGTCCCAGTGGTAGAATGCACGTAGTCACTCTTGGCATCAGCTGCCTTACACTCTCAGGCATCTTGACAGCCCCCTTCCTCGTTTGTGGACAGATACTGCAGTTTGGTTTTGCCAAAAGAACATGACAAAAGTTATGTTTGATCGGGTGTAGATCTAAGACCTCAAAATATGTTCCCAAGACTACTGGGATGCCATCCTAAGACCACCACAGAGGAGTCAGCCTAGCTCGCTGGAGGATGGAAAGTGTCATGAAGGCATCCTCATAGTCAACACCAGTTGGCAGACATGAGAACGAATGTAGCCACCATAACTTCAACCTCGATGACTCTCTACTCAAAAGCAAGTTCTTGAATTAGCCCTGGTTCGAACAGCAGATTCCTCTAAGCACTTCTCAGAAGCTTGAGACATGATAAATATGGCTTTAAGTCATGTAGCTTTGGAGGATGATGCACTCAAAGGATTAGACAGAGACCAGGCTGTAGAATATACGATCAACCAAAGGCTGGAAAACAACTGGAGTAGCGGAATGGCTAAGGTGGTGCTACCATTCCACAACAGGACATAAAGCGTGTATTACAAATCAGATTTGAAGAGAGGTTTTGGCATCATAATTTTCAGTGAGAGCAGTATGAATTTTTTTTAATAATATTTTTATTGTGTCTTTGAAATTTCATATACTGTTTTGGTCGTATTCAACTCCATCCCCACCTCCTCTCCAGTCCCTCACTTACAGTTCTCTATTTTAAAAAAATGTTTTATTTATTATTATTTATTAGTTTACATGTATGAGTGTATACACTCATCCCATGCAATGCCCATGGAGTCCAGAAGAGGGCATTTGATCTGCTGAAACTGTAGTTACAGACGGTTGTTAGCCACCATGTGGGTACTGGGATTCGAACCTGGGTTCTATGCAAGAGCAGCCAGTGCTTTTACATGCTGAGCCACCTCTCCAGCCCACAGTTCTCTATTTTTTTTAAAGCCCATTGAATATAATTTGTGTTGACCAATCCTGGGTGTGGGTATACCCTGGAAGCATAGTCAAGCTTTTAGGAATCAGACGTTTAAAGACAACTGACTCCTCTCCCAGCAGCTGTCAATGGCCAACAGTGTCTCAGGGAAAGGTGGGACTTTGTGTCTAATTTCTCTCTGCATTAGGATTTTGCCTGACTTGAGCTTGCACAGGTCTTGTGCATGTTGTCACAACCACTATGAGTTCATATGTGCAACTGCCCTGCTGTGTCCAGATTGTTTTGTAATAGTCATCCACCACCTCTGGCTCTCACTCTTCCTGTTTCCATAGCAGGCTCCGAGCCTTGGAGAGAAGCGTGTGACAGAGATGCCCCTTTAGGACTGAGCATTATTTGGTCTCCTATTCTCTGCATATTGACCTGTTGGGCTGTCTCTGCTAACTGCCATCTGTTGCAAAAAGAGGCTTCTCTGATGCCAGCTGAGAAATGCACTAAAACTCTGAGTCACCAGGAGCTGGATTAATACTTCGGCCATTTAGCAGAACAGTAGCAGTTTCTCCCCTCTGTGATCTGTCCGGTCACGGGTTCATGGCCCTGAAAATGGTTCCAGGTATGGGTTCAGTCTTGTGACTCTGGCTTAAATCCAGTCAGTGAGTTATCCCTCCATAAAATCATGCCACTAGTGAACCGGGGGGCACATCTTGCCAGGGCAATCGTAGTGTAGCTCACAGGGTTCACAGTTGAATAAGACTTTTCTTTTTCAATAGCATGCATAGCTCCTTCGACCACTGTGAACATTAGTCAGCAGGAATGAAGTTTGGAGGCCAGTACCAGCTTGATTTCTCCATGATCTATGACTCAAGTATGTTTTGTCTTCAGCAATAGGGTCTTACTGTCAGGTTCTAGAGGGTAACCAAGAGCAATGGCAATAGCACATAAGGTTTGAGGACCTATGGGAACCCTCTAGCCACAACTCCAAAAGAGGGAGCTCTTTTATTTATGTCAGGCTTCTTATCTGTTAGCTTGTGGTATCTGGTCGGGACATTGTCTTCCTATTATAGGATAATTCCACTAAACTCTTTTAATGTATGTGTATGTATGTAGTTTATGAAGTTTTTTCAAAGACCTCCAGGGTTAGTCATTCCTCTGCATACTCCCTCTTTTACCTAATCATTTAACCTCTTCCATTATTTTCTTTCTCCCCTTTATATCATTTCATTCTATCTCCCTTCCAACGAAAGCTCTCCCACTCCACCCCTTACTAGTTTCCTGACCCCTATGAGTATTTCGTATGAAACATGCCAGTTCAAAGCTGGCATCCACATATGAAAGAGGACATATCACCTTTGTCTTTCTGGGTCAGGGTTACCTCACTCAAGATGATTATTTCTAGCTCATCCATTTACTGAAGATTTCATAGTTTCATTTTTCTTAAGGGCTGGATAATATTCCATTATGTAAGTGTACCACATTTTTATTATCCACGCAATGGTTGGTGGACATCTAGGTTGTCTCCATTCACGGCTATTGTGAAAAGAGCAGCACTCAACATGGATGAACAAGCATCTCTGAAGTAGGACACAGAGTCCTTTGGGTTTGTGGCCAAGAGTGGTATGTCTGGATTACGTGGTAGATCTACTTACAGCTTTTTGAGGAAACGTCACACGGCTTTCCACAGTGGCTGGAACAGTTAGCACTCCCACCGTCAGTGGATAAGTGGTCTGCTTTCTCCACATCCTCCCCAGTCTTTGTTATCTGTTTTTTGATCTTTAGCCATTCTGACTGTGATAAGATGAAATATCAAAGTAGTTTTAATTTGCATTTCTCAGCCATTTGCATTTCATCTTTTGAGAACTTGATTTAGTTCCTTGCCCCAAATTTTATTTGCTTAATTTTTGAAACCGGATCTCACTATAACTCCAGTTCATCTGGGACTCTATGTGGAAGAGGCTGGCCTTAATTTCACAGAGATCCTCTGCATTCCTAGTACTGGGATTAAAGGTATGAGCTACCATGCCTGGTTGCTTTGTGTGTGTGTGTGTATATATATATATATATATATATATATATATATATATATATAATTTTTATTAATTATTTTTTTCTGTGTATGAGTGTAATGTGTGTAACTGCATCCATGTCATGCAATGCCTACAGAGGTCAGAAGAAGGCATCAGACCCCCATGGAACTGGAGTTACCAATGATTGTTAGCTGCAACCTTCTTACCAGGGTCCTCTGCAAGAGCAGTCAGTGCTCTTAAATGCTGAACCATTTTTCCAGCCCCAGATTTTTTAAAATATATACTTTTTGAGTTCTTTGTGTATTCTGGATACTACTCCTCTGTTAGATATAGCTGTAAATAGCTTTTTGACTAGCTGGTAAGTATGTTTTCCCGCTCTGTAGGCCATCTCTTCACTAGTATGATGACATCCCATCCTTTGCTGTACTTTTTAATGTCACGAGATTCCATCTGTTAATTGTTGATCAAATGCCTACACTATTAGGGTCCTTAACGGAAAGTACTTTCTTGTGCCTATAAGTTCCAGTGTATTCTTTAGTTTCTCCTCTATCAGATTCAGGAAATCAGTCTTATGTTGAGATCTTTCATCTATTTTGAGTTGAGGTTTTTTTTTCAGGTGAGAGATAGATAATCTAGATTCGTTTTTCTACACGTAACTATCTAGCTTGACCAGCACCACAGTTGAAGATGCTGTCCTTTCTCCAGTGAGTATTTTTGGCCCCTTGGTAAAATAAATCAGGTGATCCTATGTCATGAAATTAAATCTGGGTCCTCTACTCTACTCCACTGATTACGGAGTCAGCTGTATGCCAGCTCTGTGACTACAGCTTTATAGTATAATTTGAGTTCAGGGGTGATGATACCTCCAGGTTTTCTTTTATTGTTCAGGCCTGTCTGAGCTAACCTGAGATTTGTGTTTCCATATGAAACACATGAAATAGATTCTCATTAAGCAGCCAAGAAAATAGCAAAATAAAGGCTATGTATGGTGAAAGCAGTTGTATCTTTTTCACTGTTTTGTCTTTAGTTTGTTCTTTGTATCTTGACCTCTTCCTTCTACCCAGAACAACTGTAAATGATTCTTGTGACATTGAGAGGCAACTTTGTGCCTATCTTTGTACCATTTTGACTAATTACCTAACACCACAGCTCTTCTTTCTCCACAGTACTAGTGGAGATGACATAGGCCAAAAATAGTAGATTGCCACCATGGTAAGAGAGTCATTTGTAAAATCTGAATCTGTGTGAAAGAGTTAAAGCACATTCAATGGAGAATATGCTTCTGGTTAAATAAATAGAGGATTTTCTCCATCATACTCCTACATCTCTTTATGTTTGTTTATGTGTTTCTCCAACTAGAATGTTACATGTATGGGGTGAGAACTGTGTTCACCTGATCCCTATTTTCTCATCATATCTAATACATGTGATGACACTTGAAAAAAAAAGGATGAGAAGAAGGAAGGCAACTGAACAAGGACTAGTTTTATATCTCCCCTAGTTCTGCTAATACACACTGCAAACAGACTGGAGACAGCCCGGCTTTGAAGTCTGTTCTGAGAGCCCTTTACTTTGTGGTGACTTTTTTCTCTTTCTGTGTTTAAGTGTCTAGCTGAAAAGAAGGAATGCCAAAATGTACCCTTAAAAGTTAACTGAGAAAGTTAGAGTAAAACTCAGAGCTGTTTGAAAGCGGTGATAGCAGGTGGCGCATCCATCTGTGGAAGGTGCACCGACTCTTGTCCTTAGAATCTCAGGAAGCTATCACTTTTCTGATTTTGTAAATAAGGAAATGAAGACTCATAGAGATGCTAGCTCAGCTAAGGAAAGGAAGCAGAATTTTGTTGGTGCTCTCAACCCCAAATCCCATATTCACTGTACTGTCATAATCATTTCTATTCATTACTCTTGCATACGAATGATGCCTCAGTCATATATAAATGTGCTTCTTCTATCTGTAAACTCAGTTTCTCAAGACTCACCTCATAGGATGATTGTGACCTTCCCCCAGAGCATTCTCCTTGACTCTTTTCTTTTTTATTGCCTGGGATTCAGACTATGCTCTCTGGTGAGATTTCAGAAATATAAGAGCTTCACTTTTTTTCATTGTCCGCAGTCTGACAGTTTAACGCATGCTGATTTCTCATTTGCGAAGCCGCTATTTTGATAAAACCCCTCTGATGGTTGTTGTTACCTCTTAACTTTCCCTCTTTTTGTTGTTTTTGGTTTTGTGAGACTGGGCAGGCCTTGAACCTATGGTTCTCTATCTGGCAATTCTCACTGCTTAAAACATCTTAGTGTGTTTATTCAAGGTCTTTCTTCTTCCCGGCCTGCTGTCCACACATTTGACTCATAATTCCTTTTCTCCTATGAGGATTCAGCTTGTGTTGAGAGATGCATTAATCTATCGGTATAATAATAAGTCATTAGGAGTCATTTTAATACTATATTCTCAGTAAAGAACCTCCCTTATGCAGCAAATGGTGATTAATACAGAGAACCAATGTGCAGAGAATAAGGGACTGCAGACTGCTCATCCATGAATTGGACACCTAGCTCACATTTTTGCTTCCAAAAAGCACAGGGATGTTTGTTGAAGAGGGGCAGAAGGACTGTAAGAACCAGAGGTGGTGGATGGCCACAAGGAAACAGTTTTCCAGACAGCTAGGAAGTCATTCATATGAACTCACAGCTTGATTTCTCCTTGTTTGTTCTACAGCTCATGTATGTAGTGTCATCAGCAATAGGGTTTTACAATCAAGTTCTGTTGGGTAACCAAGAGCAACAACAATGGCCTGTGTTGTTTGAGGGTCTATGGGACTCCTACTCAATGGCTTCAAAGGAGGGAGTCCATTTCTGTGATTGACCACTCTGGCTTTGCTAGCCTGTGGTATCTAGGAGTAGTAACATCTCCTGCTAAAAAGTAACTCTTTTTAAAATTTTATTTATTATTTTTATTTTATTTTATGCACACTCCTGCTGTGTAGTGCCCACAGAGGTCAGAAGAGGGTGTCAAATCCCTGGGAACATGGAGGTTGTTAGCCATCATGTGAGTGCTGGGACCCAAACCCAGGTCCTCTGCAAGAGTAGCCTGTGCTCTTAACTGCTGACTCATCTCTTTCAAAAGGCCTGTAGTTTTAATTATCTCTCTCCTTACTCCATCTTCTGTCCTGCTCTTCCCTTCCCTTTTCCATCTGTCCTATCTATCAGTCCTCTTTCCTGTTTATATCACTACATCTATTTCCCCTCCAATGCGCTTCTTGTTAGTTTCCTGACATCTAAATTTTTAGTGTTTCTATTCTGTAACCTTAAAGAGACAAGAGGGATGTTAGAAAATGATCCATTTCATTAAAACAAACCAGAATTCTTTGAAGAAATGATTAATTTGAGGTCTGGCAAAGGCATTCCACAAGATAAATCTTAGTCCTCTTATAATATCAGAAAATGGGGCAATGCTTTAACACACACACACACACACACACACACACACACACACACGCACACACACACAGAGAGACAGACACAGCATGCAAAAGGAGCCCAGAGGCCAACAGAAAGAGGATCTAATGATGAGCATCACAATATTCTCAGAACAAAACTAATGAAATAATCATAGACGATAATGCAAAGTATAAAAAGTCATCTCTGCACCCGTACTGACACAATAAGAGATCAACTGCTGCTCACCCGTGCAGAGGAATTTCTTATAATGTATGTAAATACTTTGCCTTTGAAGAGACGTGTAAACCTTACAGTTATTGATCCTAGGCTGGGTACAACAACTTCCCTCCAAAGTACACAGTGTGGAAGGTGGGGGTAGCTTGGCTTTACAGTGAAGAATGCCGACATGTGTCTCAGCACTCCACAGGATCAACATCATCAGTGCTAGGTCAAGAAAACAGCGCTTCAGCTTTGTAGCCTTCCTCCCTAAACCCGTGTTCCCACACAGTCATGACAAAAGCATCCAGAGAATTCCAGTTGAAGGCTATTCTGCAAAACACGAAACCGGCAAGGTCACCAAAAAGAAAAAGGAAGACGTAAAAACTGTCACAAGCAGTATGAACATGAAGAGCTGTGATGATTAAATGTGCTGAAGTGTCCTAGATGAGATTCTGGGACAGAGAAAGGAGACTAGCTAAAAGCCAGAGCCAAGCATGGGCTTTAGCGTACTGGTTCATGGTGACTGGCGGATACCCTGGGGTTAAATATCTGCATTAGGAAATCTGGGCATGAGCTACACGGGACCTCCACCGCCTTTGTTATTTTGGGTTAGTATGAAACTATTCTAAAATTTAAAAGTTTATTTTATCCATTATATGCCAGGCACCCTGTGGAGTATTCTTCACTCATTAGCTAATTTAATTCTCACAACAACAAATGAGTACAACGAGTCTCAAAGAAATTAAGAGATTTGCCTAAAGTCACATAGCTGATATATCTCAGAAGCAGTATTCAAACCCGAGAGAACTTTCTGTCACATCTGAGACCATGTGATGACACATGCTCTAGCTTCTGGGTAAGAAGGAGTCTCCGAGGAGGCCAGGGAGAGGAGGTGGGGGTTGGAGGGGTCCTACTGGAAGGGGCAAGTTAGGGGTGGAAGTGCCTAGTCTACTGCAGATATTCACATGCTTTTGGTTTTGTCTATAATTATTTAGATTTCTTAACGGACTCACATCCTGATTTTGATGCTTTGACTTTGAAATGACCAGTTTTCTTAAGCAATGTCCTCTCCCACCAAGAAATAAGCTGTAGAACATTTCACTTTCTGTTCTGCTTTTGTTGAGGAGAGGCCTTTCAGTGCAGGTCAGCTTCAGGTTTGGATACTTTGGCTTCAAAGAAGTCTTTCTTCATGTGCCAGAGTCCCTTTGGAGCCCCATATGGCTGTTGAGATGGTTTGATTGTGCATTGCACTGTTAAATAAAAGATGGAGGAGGCGAGAGAGAGCTGCTCTTGTAGAAGACCCAGGTTCAGTTCCCAGAACCCACATGACGACTGACAACTTCCTGTAACTCCAGTGCCCTCTTCCTGCGTACCTCTGTGGGCATTGCACACATAGCGGTAGACTCACACACATACAAACACACACACACAGTGGTACACTCACACATACAAGCACACACACACAGCAGTACACTCACACACATACAAGCACACACACACAGCGGTACACTCACACACATACAAGCACACACACACAGCGGTACACTCACACACATACAAGCACACACACAGCGGTACACTCACGCATACAAGCACACACACACAGCGGTACACTCACACACATACAAGCACACACACATAGCGGTACACTCACACATACAAGCACATACACACAGCGGTACACTCACACATATACAAGCACACACACAGAGCGGTACACTCACACACATACAAGCACACACACACAGCGGTACACTCACACATACAAGCACACACATATAGCGGTACACTCACACATACAAGCGCACACACACAGCGGTACACTTACACACATACAAGCACACACACACAGCGGTACACTCACACACATACAAGCACACACACAGCGGTACACTCACACACATACAAACACACACACAGCGGTACACTCACACATACAAGCACACACACACAGCGGTACACTCACACATACAAGCACACACACACAGCGGTACACTCACACATACAAGCACACACACACAGCGGTACACTCACACATACAAGCACACACACACAGTTGTACACTCACACATACAAGCACACACACATAGCGGTACACTCACACACATACAAACACACACACAGAGCGGTACACTCACACACATACAAGCACACACACACAGCGGTACACTCACACATACAAGCACACACACACAGCGGTACACTCACACACATACAAGCACACACACACAGCGGTACACTCACACACATACAAGCACACACACATAGCGGTACACTCACACACATACAAGCACACACACATAGCGGTACACTCACACATACAAGCACACACACATAGCGGTACACTCACACACATACAAGCACACACACATAGCGGTACACTCACACACATACAAGCACACACACATAGCGGTACACTTACACACATACAAGCACACACACACATAAAATGAGAATAAACAGTTCAAAACATTTAAAAGAAATAAAAGAACGAACAAGGGAGCATCAGCTGGGAAAAGGACAGTGACATCCAACTTCACCGAGACCCTGCATGGAAGCACTGCTCAGGTACTGTGCACGAGCGAGCAGAAACACTATACGCGCCAGAGGGGGTGGACGACCACAAGGAAGCAGAGTCTTCTAGTCAGCGGGGCAGCTACTCATATGAACTCACAGTCATGGTGACAGCATGCACAAGACCCGTACAAGCTCGAACCAGACAAAATCCCAGCGGACGTGGGGAAGTAAGAAATCCCAGCCCAACCTAGAACCTTTTGGCAATTGATGGCTGTTGGGAGGACAAGAGACAGTGCCTTACAGGGCTGGAACTCTTGGTGGGCCCGGTGGATGGCCCCACACTGAAGGACGTTTGGAAACACAAAATCAAACTCTATAGGACATATATATATATATATATATATATATATATATATATGACATATATGTATATATGTGAAATTACATTGAGCTGGGTAGGAGCAATGGGAGGTGTGGAGAAGGTTAGGGGATCTAAACACCATCAAACTGTATTATGTGAAAATTGCAAAAATTCAATAAAAAATTAAAAATTAAAGTAATTGGAAATGGAATTTTGGAAGGATAATAATTCAGTTTACCAATCAGTTCTGCTGATTCTTCCCCAGTAGACATCTCCCATCTTATCATTAAAGGTTTATGTCCTTCTCAAGTTTTCTGTATGTTTGGTATGAGCTTTGTTATATATAGAGAAGTGAATAAACCCAGTCCCCACACACCATGAAATCCAAAATTAGAGTTCCAGAATATGTCCAGTGAATCAGCATCATGCACGCTTGGGGTGTGTGTGTGTGTGTGTGTGTGTGTGTGTGTGTGCGTGTGTGTGTGTGTATCAGAGAGAAAAAGTGGGAGAGAACAGATAGAATAGAAGCAGGACTAATCAAGTCACCAATAGTCACATGGTCTTGTCTTTGGCCACAGGAAGTACAACCTCCTGCACCTGTCTATTTTCCATCAGTGACGTAATGATTAGTTGTTGTCAAATTTACACAAACCAGAGACACCTGGGAAGAAACCTCAATTCAGAAATCTCCTCCATCAGACTGACCCGTGGCCACATCTGTGAGGCCTTTTCTAAAGTACTAATTGATGGAGGAGGCCCCAGCCCACTGTGGAACATATCATCCCTGGTCAGGTGGGTTTGGGCTGTGTATCAAACACTGCCAAGTCTGCCAGAAGAAAGCAAGCCAGTAAGCAGCATTCCTGTACAGTCTCTGTCTCAGCGCCTGCCTGGAACTTTTACCCTGGCATCCCACAGTGATGGACTATAACATGCAAGCTGAACCCTTTCCTACTCAAGTTATTTTTTAAAAATTTATTACTTTTATTTTTTATGTGTATGAGTGTATTGCTTGCATGTGTGCAAGTGTACCTATGTTGTAAAATGCCCATGGAGGTCAGAAGAAGGCAACAGTATTGGGTTCCCCTGGAACTGAAGTATGAATACTTCTCAGCTGCCATGTGGGTGCAGGGAGTAGACCCGGGTCCTCTGCAAAGCAGCCAGTGCTCTTAACCACTGAGCCATCTATCTCTCCAGCACCTCCTCAAGTTACTTTTGGTCACAGCGTTAATCATAGTAACAAGAAGCTGACCTCCCCAGAGTTCTTCTGTTTCGGCAGCTGCTCAGCTGGCCTATACCAGGAGCCACAGTCCCCACGTAGCCATCCCTGTCCTTCCAGTGGCTCTAAGTTGCTCTCAGTCGCTCTGATGTCTTCTTGGCTGCCGAGGTGGGAAGCTTCAGCATCATACTGGACTCATCCCCGTACAGCATCCTGTCTTTCCCTTCTGTCTCCAGTTCCCGCAGGCTCTACACCCCTCCCTCGTCTTCTTTCCTATTGCTTCTGCCTTGGTCAAGTCCCCAGGATTTCTCACCTAGGTGTTTTCAGTGATCTCCTCATGACCCCCCTCCCATCTAGACTCTCCCTTCTGTCATCCATCTTCCACTGGTTTAATTTCCCTAAAGTACAGCTCTAATCTTACAACCTCATTGCTGAAAAACTTAAATTTCTCCCTATTGCCTCTAGGATATACACCAAAGCCCTTAGCCTGGCATTCAAGGCCCTTTGCCATCTGGCCCTAAATATGTTTCCAAACTTCCTCCCTATTAACACATTCTATGAATTCGCTACACCAGCCACCTTGGTCAGCTCATCGCTGCAGGAATGTGCTTCTGCTCAAGCAGTTTGTCCTGCTTTCAGAGACATGTCCACCCTTCTGCTGCCATTAAAAACCTTCTCACCAAGGTGGTCCTGGTAAGCTAACTTCACCCAGCTGTGCTATCTATTCTGTTCACTTTGTCATGTATTGTCACCATTTTTCCATGTTCTGTTTCTACCCCTATTACCTTATTTGGAGATCTCTCAAGGACAGAAATGGGCAGATATGCTCAGGAGACTGGCTCTCTCAGTCTTCATTAGGAGATGAGTGTGTGGGGATCTGGGTTATGAGTGGAATTTGACTGTCTTCATCAGGTACTTAGTACCATCTTTCTCCCTGGCATGTGGGGTTCCTCACCACGCTAGGCTTCCTCCTGGTTCTAAGGCTGAGCTTCTCTGGTAAATGGGACCTCACACTTAGAGTGATGCTCATTGCTGATTTCTCACATATGCACAGAAATCCACATTCTGGTGGCAATCAGTACAAGGGAGGTGTTCACATCCTTCACTGTCTGCATTCCCTCTGAAGACACCCTCACTGCCTCCCGTGTGTTCCCTCCATGAAGTTCACAGCAATGAATATATACCACACAGACCCAGTGGTGTAAGAAGCATCTGAAGAAGCGATTAACATGTGATTCCTGTATCAAAGCTCAGAGAGTGGAAAGCAGCATGTGCAGATCATGTTCTATGATATACATTTTAAATCAGCTCTGTTGCAGACTCAGAATAGATTGAGTTTTATTTTGGTCTTTTTGAGACCTGAAGCCCCAGCTGGCCTAGAAGTTGCTGGGCTTGAACTCACAAGGCTTCACCTGCCTTTGCCTCCAGAGTGCTGGATTAAAGGCGTGGGCCACCACACCTGGTGCCAAGGATCACACACTTTGAGAGCCTCTATTTGTAATCAGGTCCTTCCTCACTACTGTTCTCACAGCCTTCACGACACTGCAGTGACTCCTGTTTCTGAAACCTCCTTTGGACCTTACAGTGCACATGCCTGGGCTTCAGCCCTGTCATTGCACCAATGAGCTTTCTCCTCTGTCCATCTCTTAATCTTGTTCCTGTGCAGAACTGAGTCCTCATGAGGGTAGATATATCTAAATATTTCTCTTGCTATTATATCTTAGGCACCTACGTTAATGCCTAAGATTAAAGATACTAAAGATGCTTGTTGAATGAAGGACTAGATATGACCAGAGAGAATTTACATGTTGCTGCTTCCTTGAAGTAACGGTTGATAACTACCAAGAGAAACAACTTGATGTGTGCAACCTTAGCTCCTTCACTTTGGCACTGATGCCATGGCTTGACAAGCAGTTTCTATTGATACAGATAAGTAGTTCTACTGGATATATAGACTCTACAGCTCTTATAATATAAAATCATCTAAGGACAATATTAAAATAAATAGACATGGCTGCCATCCATGAAAACCTTATTTGCAGCAATATCAAGCTGGCAGCAGACTAGACTGGGCTCACAGGCTGAGGTTTGATGACATGTTTTCTGTCCGTTTGCATATGAAATTCATCTCTCTGACTAGACTGACAAATTATAAATTCCTTGAGAGGGTGTTAAACTCTTATCAGAGTATAAATATGTATATTAATATTTATATATGTGGTTATATATGTATGTAGACATATAAAACACATGTGGGTATGTCCAGTGTACAGACAAACAAAATACACACACAGACATACATGCATACACACACTGAATGACTCTGAGCAGACAATGGAGACTCTGAACCTCACTTTTCTCATTGCTACAAACCACATCACAGGATGCACCAGATGAATTGCCCAACTTACAGCCTAGATCTACAATATGTGCTCTCTAAGTCTTAGCTTCCTGAGGACAGCTCTGCCACTCCAGATCTTCCACATATGTTGTCAAAGGTCTCAGTGACACTCCAAGATGACTGAGAAGGATGTGGTTGGATAGAAACTATTCTAGATCTGGAGTCAGAAAGTGTCCTAGTCCCCATCTGTGCCATTCAGTTCCTCAGGAGGCCGACCCCTCCTTCTGAGGAGAACTCTCTGGATGGCACTTCACTCTTCACGCCTCCCACTTCCGGTGCTTCCATCCTCGCCCTAGTAGCTGATGCCCTCACTTCGGACTCCACAGGAATGGACATAGAGCAATCTGTTACTTTTTCATACCAATTCCACAAACTTTTTTCAGCTGTCTGTCCCTGTGTCCCCCGCCCCCCCTCCGCTTCCACGGACACCGTGTCCCTACCCTCCAAAGGCAAACCGTAATACTCGCCCTCTGAATCCTTTCTCACTTGCCAAGGATTTTCATCCTTCCCACATACTTTCTTACATGTCTTCAGCCATCCTCTAACCACACATGCTCTAATACCTTCTATTTAAAAGCAAAACAAACAGAACCCTCTCCTGACGCCCACATCCACCACTGGTTATCACTCCAGATCTGCAGCTCTTTCACGTTGTCCCCTTGTTTTCACTGACTTGCTTTTATTATCCATTTTTTTTTCTCAGAAAGCAGAAGTAAAGAAGACACAAATGTAAAGAGATGGACATCCATACACCTACCTCTGTAATTCACAATGGTAAATTTTCTATTTTACCTTCACGTTTTTAAATTTAAAGCCCTGCAGACAACACTTGCCATTCCTCCTCCTGTTCGCGGTTTGAATGCACCCCACGCTGGCTTCTATCCGCACCATTCCAAAACAACCTGTCCTCTCCATGTGGCTCAGTCCTGGAGATGTGCCTGCCTCATTTCCCGTCCCTGCAGAATTCCAAAGCCAGCCATGCCCCCTTCTTAAATGTTCTTGTCTTTTGCCCCATTCAGTTCTTTATAGCTCAATCATACATCCTTCAGAGTCCTCTCATGACCACTTTACCTAAACTAGAACCACTTCCAGGAGTGCTTAATTGTTCTAAACCACCCCACCATAGACGTAGTAACAATAACATCTCATCCTTTATTACACTTTCTGTGTGTGTATATTTTTGGAGTTTTTGGCAAGGCTTCTCCTGAGAAATAGGCTAAGTTTGCAGAGTCTCAGACTTCATGATTTCCACACCAAAGACAATACCAAGGTCACTGCCAAAGAAGACAGACATTATGTAATTAGGAAAGTCAGTGCCAGCAATGACTCCAGAAGCTGCCTCAGACTGAAGCACGCCGGAGTTTGCTCATGTCTCTGCTCACACAGACAAAAGGCCCACATCTTGGAAACTGTTTTGCTCTGTTTGTTTGTAAAAGCTCAAGTCATTCCTCACTCGGCAGCCAGTGGCACAGTCTGGCTGGAAGCATCGCCCAGACCCCAGCCTTTGCTGTGGACTATTGAAAGCAAACGAGAAGGTAAATGAGATGGCTGATGAGGCTCTGAGGGGCTCAGTGCTGGGGCGGTCATCAGGAGACTGTGGAGCCTGCAGGCTTCTGCCTGCTGGGGTGTGACCCATTTCTGTATGGAGCAAAAGGAGACTCTCTGGGAACACCTGCAAGGCCAACATGGGCCAGGGCTGTGCCTGCCAGCTCCATCAGGTGTAGTCTCCTTGGCTATTGGCAGCAAAACTGCTGTTGCCATCTTACACAGGAGAAAACTGAAGATCACATGCTACATAATTGTCCCAATGACACCACCAAGCTCAGTGACTGAGCTCAGATTTAAATGCTGGTTTGCTAATTTCAGAGTTCTCCGTTTCGTTTTGTTCTGTTTTCACTCACATTGCTCACAGTGGCTTTCTACTTGCCACAGCCCTCTCCTTGCTCTTCCTGGGCTGTGGAGCCCATGACCTGGGCTACTTCCTTTGCCTGACCAGATCTTTCCTTGGGCTTTGTAGGACTCTTCCTTCCCCCTTCAGGTCCCGATGCAACGTCAGTGAGGCCACCCCAGAATCTTGACCTTGCCTCCGCCACATCCACCCTCTTCGCTTTCTTGGTTTTCCTCCCTCAAATGTATTACCATCCGAGCCAAGATAGATCTACATTGCTTTTTAAAAGAAAGTATTGTTTATTTTCACTTAATAAATAAATTTGTGTATATTCATGTACTCACCATGATGCTTTGAAATATGTATATATTGTGGAATGGCTAAATTGAGCTAATTAAAGCATGTATTGTCTCACATGTTATTTGTGGTAAGAACAATTACTCTCAGCCTTTTAAACTATTTTAGTTATTTTTATTTTATATGCATGTATGTATTGTCTGCCTGTATGCAAATACACCTGTGTCATGCAATACCCAAGGAGGACAGAAGAGGGCATCAGATTCCCTGGAATTGGAGTTGCAGATGTTGTTAGCTGTGCTATGGGTGCCGAGATTCAAACCCAGGTCTTCTGCAAGAACAGCCAATTCTCTTAGCTGTGGAACCATGTCTCCAGTCCCACTCTCAGCCTTTTAAGCAGGCAATGATTGCGTCTTTGAGCTTATCTCTCCTATTTAGTTGATAGTGTCTGATGGCCTACATCTCAATGGTCTCCCTCTCCCGTTGACCACCACTGTACCCTCAGCCTTCAAAAGACTGGACTTGTAACTCCACATACAGTTCAGATCATGTGACAGTCATAGTTCTGTGTTTGGCTTGTTTCACTTAACATGATGTCCATGTTCACTCATGTTCCAAATGACAGGATTGCATTTTTAAAGGCTAAGTAGAGTTTCATTGTTTATATGTACCATCCTTTATTCATGTGTTCACTGATGGAAACTTCATTGGTTCCATGTTGCAGCTATTGTGAATAGAACTATAGTGAACATGCGGATTCAATCATTTCTTCTGTGTAATGATTTGTTGGGGAAATCCCTACTAGTGGTACTCCTGGTCACTGGAGGGTTCTCTACACTATTTTCTGTGTAATGATTTGTTGGGGAAATCCCTACTAGTGGTACTCCTGGGTCACTGGAGGGTTCTCTACACTACTTCCATAATAGCTTTTCTACTTCATGCTTCCAGTATCAGTGTGAAGCTGTTCCCTGTCCTCACGTCCTGTCCTCAGGTCCTCCCCAACACTCACGTTTTGACGGCAGGCATCCTAACAGATGTGATTTCTTACTGTGGTTCCAGTTTGCATTTTTCTGATGATTAATGACTTTTTATGTCACTTTAAAATGTTCTTTAAATTTTATTCTGTATTATGATCTTCTCTACCCCATTTCCTTGCTCCAGTTCCCTTCAGGCCCCGCAACATGTCCCCCTTCTAACTACATGTCATCTTATTTTTTAACTTTTGAGACAGAGTCTCACTAACCTCAAACTCACTTTATAGACCAGGCTGGTCTTGAACTCACAGATATCCATCTGTGCCTGCCTCTGAAGCGCTGGAATTAAAGGCCACATGGGAATCAGCAACTTTGTTGCTTATGCGTGTCTAGAGTCTTAAACAGTATGTATCACATAGCTACTATTCAATAAATGTCCATCATATAAATCGATAATTTCAGCATTCAAACATAATGGTCAGAATCAGGTCAACATCAGAGTTAAGATCATGCCTCAGAGAGGAAGTGACTGAGATATCAAAGATGCTGTGACAGAGCTAGCAATACTGCACACTGCAGAGAAGGGTTTGCTGGAGCCAGACCTCTTGAGTTCAGATGCTCTGTTGTTACCTCTATGCCTCAGTCAGAGGTTAGATGTCTAACCTCTCTGTGCTTTTGTTTTTACACTTGCAATAAAAAAGTCGCGATGAAAGCGTTTTTCTCGTGGAGCTAGTCTAAGGATTGAACGTATACACATAACTAGTCATATATGGAAGATGAGATAATAAGCGATCAATGATTATTAGGTTCTGCTATCATTACCTAGTAACTATCGGTTACCTTGTAGCCTAATGATGCTTCCCAGGGAAGGCCTAAAAACAAAATATAAACAGCTCCCTTCAGGTACCTAAACACCCACTCATCCATACGAGAATACTCTGGTGGAGGAAAAGAGGAAAAGAAAGGAAAGCCAAGCCAAGCAAAGAGAAAACCAGTGCCAAAGCTCAATGCTGACTTCTCAGCCCTGGCTTAAATATCAAGCCCTCAGCACTGACTAAGTGGTGGCTTAGGATGTCCCTGGAATATTAAACAGGTAAGAAATGACAGCACAGTGAGACTGACATCACCACCCTCCTTCTCTTCTTCTATCTTTGGAACCAGAAATATGGTTGGTGTTCAAACTCCAGAACAATGTATAAAATGTAGCAGTAGTCATCCTCTTTGTGAGTGTGTGTGTGCGTGTGTGTGCATGTGCGTGTGTGTGCATGTGCGTGTGTGTGTTTGTAAGAGCACTCGAGAGAGATATTACCTCTGTAGCCTAGCCCAGGCTGGTCTGGAACTCACAATCCTCTTCTTCACTCCACTTCTGAGTGCTGGAATTATATGCAATTTTCATGTTCTTTTTGAAGGCCAAGATAGCTAGCTGCTTAGTCCACTGGCTGTTGGGAAGTTCTTCCCTTGAGTTACCATGCCAGAGAGACATAAGTGAAAGAGATGGCTGTTACAATTCATTGCTCCTTTACTTCTTGCTTCAGCAGATAATTGCAGGTCAGCTTTCTTGTGACAGAATTTGGGCTAAGGATGTGGTACACGGAAGCGACCAGAAGGACATGGTGTTTTCTGTGGAGCTTGGTATATCTTCTTGCTAACTAGAATGCCAACTAGCCTGGTTTCCTTACAATAGTTTTTTTTAACCAGAAATCTATCTTTTCATCCACCCTTACTTCTCCTCTAATCAGCCAATCTTCCATCAAGGGTTTACTGAGCACAACATGCCATATGTTATGAGTTGTTCTGGGGATTAGAGTTGAACGTATTAAATATTTCACTGAACTCACTGGGTAAAAGTACTGACTCCTGCTGCAAGTTGTCCTCTGACTTCCACATGTACATGATGGCATGTGTACATATATTAAAATGAATAAATTAACATGATAAACTGTGCACACACATAAAATGAATAAATATAATAAAAATATATTTCACTGATGTGGAGTTTGTCTTATTCCACCAAGGATCTAAAGCAGAAAGACTCCACAGAAAGGAATACATGCTTTGAAAGGCTGTAATTCACACTGTGTGGGGCTGAGGGCTGGTGCGGCATGTAAGAGAGAATTGTGTTTGCGGTGAAGGGGGCCTTCACAGAAAGAATGGAAGACAGACATGAGGACTACTGAGGACGGCCTCTCTTCAAATATGAATGATGGTATCCTTGAGCCAGAGGATGATTTTAAGGCTTAGGAATCTCAAGAGGAGGAGGGTGGGGCATTCCACTCTGGGAGAGGATGGAAAAGAGGGTTACTTAGAAGACTCAACTTAGGCATGAGATGTGGAAAAGAGGGTTACTTAGAAGACTCAACATAGGCATGAGATGTGGGGGCGTGTCTTAAGGATATCACCTCACAAGTATAGATGTGATGTGCGTATTCACATCCCACAAATCAGCTGCCATTTCAACTTCTCTAACTCCAGTGTCTCTGCAATGGTCCTTTAGTCACTAATGACAGCTACTGTTTACACAATGACACGCATATTACTCTAATCTTGTCCTCTGAGTGCTGGAAAACTTGTAAGGGCTGACTGCCAATTTTCTGCAGAATGAAGTTCACACTCCTCACCAGAGTTCACACTGCTCACAAAGCCCCTTTGCACTGGCTCTCCTGCTCCTCTGCGTCTCACTTACCAAGCTCCAGCCCAGACAGTTTGCTCTGCTGTGAAGGCTGACTTCCTCTCCCTCATCTCTGACTTGCTCCACAACACATCCCGAACGGCCCTCAGTATGCTAATGAAGTTCTAGCCTCACCTCAGGCCCGGGCTCACCTTTACTCACGCGGTTTCTCCATTCCGGAATGATGGCTGGCATCCCTACGCAGCGGCATGCTATCACGCCAGCAAGGTGAATGCAGAATGGTCTTGTTCCGGGAATCCTGAGCCAATGGCCGCGGGGGCGGCAGAGGGAAGGAAGCCAGTGTGGTAAGTTTTTTCTCTGAGTCCTCCAACCAGTCAAAATTGATCTTTGCCTCCATAGACCCTCACGCAGGGTCGGCATCCAGCAGGTGACTGGAGCTTTTGCCCGTTTGTACTCACCGTATGTACTTGTGTCTATCACTGTGCTTAGCTTTTTGCGTTCACCTCTCTTTTGCTCCTCCCGCCTGTTTCTCTGCACAGAGCAAAGGGGTCGGCTTACCTGTGTCTGTTTACTGCTCTTCACCGTGACTTCCACACAGCAGGACTCATCAGTGTTTGTTGAGTATCAGGAAATTGAAATGCGGGAAAGAGAAGGTGAAAGGTGGGAGAAAGGAGCAGCCAGCAGGCCGCCATGGCCTCATTAATTTCAGTTTGAGTGTTTTAGGCCCTACTGTTTCCTCCAGGTTACTAAAGCAAATTTATCTGAGCAAATAAGCTTTCATATTTGCATTTCTTTGAACCCTAATTTGACATGCAAATAAGCCACTAACTAGACCAGGCTTCAATCGTGGTGTTTAAACAGAAATCCCCACAGCTCTTCCCAGACCTTGATAGAAGGAAACTAGCCTTAGCCAGCAATAGTAACAATGACAGTCAGTGCAGCTAAGGAGACACCATGTTCATCTCAGAAATTCCTGCCCCATTTTTTCAAGGCCTGTTTCCCTCAAGCACAGATTCTGTGAGCTGGAAACAACTTAAAAGCTTTCAATTTGACCCTTGGCAAATTCTCCCAGGCCCTCAGCTAGAAACACCCTTTGCTCATGAGTGGTGTCTGGCTTCTGTCACCACATCCACAATGACAGAGAGCTCTGTTCTTCTCAAATTTGCTCATCCAGAGCAGTAGAACTTCCACTCCTTGTAATCTGATATTCAGTGGAGCCAAACCCAACTTCACTGTCATCTCTAAAATACAGCTTCAGACACTGAAGTGTAGAAAGTCAAACCTTCCCTTTGCCAAACATAAGAGCAGCTTCTTCTTCCCCTTCCCTGCCCTCCTCCTTCTCCCCCTGTTTCTCCTCCTCTTCCTCCTCCTCTTCCTCCTCCTTCTTTGCCAGTTGCAGATAGTCCACTGTCTCATAACATTCTCTTATACTTTGGGTCAGTGCTTTACCTGACTTTCCAAGCTCATTTTGATCTCCAGCTTTTGCCACTCCCTGTTGAATGGGTACTTTTCTACCTTATCATCAGGGCTCCACTTAAACCTTACCCCTTCAGAGAAGACTTCATGATCTTAGTAGATAAAGCAGAAGCACCCAGCAATACTTCCTTCCTCGCAGACTTCACACAATCATTACCTCATCATTTAGCATGTTAAAAAGGGACTTGCCACTCTCTGGAATTGTCTGGAATAATCAAATGCTTGGCTCCGTTCCCCCCACCCCCCATATTTGATTGCTGATAGCTTTTTAAATCTTATGCATCGAGTTTTGACTCCGATCTAGAAAAGCTGATAAAGATGTCCCCAGTGTGCCTTTCCTTGGCAACTGGGAGAGATGCACACTTCATAATATCCCATCCGCACAAGGGAACTCTACCTGCATTCCTACCACCACGTAACTGCCCCACACTCTCTGAGCCAGCCTACCTGCTTTCTCCAGAAAGCTTCAGGATATGAATGGTACTCCTTTTTATGATCTGATAGGTAGAGGCTTTAAAGGTGTGAATCAACCTTTGGGTAGAAACCTATTCTGTTTCTGAAAGGTGACCCCAGCAATCTGATACCTTTTTAAATTCAGTGGCTATTTCCTATGGCATCTTTCTTGCTCAGTGAAATGTAGGCTCTGATTTTTCACTATCTCTGCATAAAGAAGTGATGCTCAGTCCCTACAGTAGTTCTTGTTACAGTAGCCAGGAAGTGTGACTGCTTCTAGTCAGCACATGAGGGACGACTGTTCTGGGTGCTTTCTTTGCTTCAATCCCCTGACACCCTACACTGACTTTATAATCACATAGCTCCAATTTATAGATGAGGAAGTGAAGGCACAGGGAGGGAGAGTGTTTGCTTAAAGTCACAGGGCACATGTCAAGGTTGAGATCAAGGTGCAGGTCGGGTCCGGATGCTCCTGAGCTCACTGCTCTGCCCTGGCTGTGCAGTCACTGCTGTGAGTGGGGGACTCCAGCCACCTCATCCAGTTCTTCCACTCCCTTCCAGCAAGTGCCTTCAGCCTCATCTGCTGTGATCTAAGAGGGATGGGAGACTTCCCTACAAGTGGCAAGTCACCCCACATCAAAGCCCCCAGAGGGCTTTGAAATCATGACATCTGAAACACAAGCCAACGGACACCTGTGTGAAGACACAAGTTATCTCTAGCAGGTTTGTTTAATAGCTAATAGTGAGAATCTGGGAAAATTGCCTGAATCCTACCTCTTTCTGCACATTAATAAGAAATAAGGATCCTTATAATTAACACTTAGCTGTTCAAAGAATAAAATCCCCCAGCACCTCTATTGATGTAAGGGAATTGGCTTTTTCATAAAAAAATGTAATTTTTATTGTAAAAGTAATATATGCTAACTATAGCACACTGGGAAAAGAGAGAAAACTGAAAATGCTATAAATAACTCATATTCTTGTCATCCGCTGTAACTCTCTGAAACAGAGGTTGTTACTAAGATGGACTGAGTTGAAGGATCAGTTCTCGCACAATTTTAGGTGAACTTCTGGTTCTTCCTTGTGGGTGACTTGAACCTTGACCTTGTTGAGTTTTTGTCCTTTGCATGAGATGAACCACCCGTTAAGTGGCTCATGCAAATCACAAAACAAACACCCATGCAAGCACTCAGTCCAGAGTCCAGAGCACTCAGCCCAAAGCCAGAGCACAGCAGTTCCAGTAAGCACTCACTTCCTGTTCTATTTCCTTACCTACAACTCTGAGAACTGTACCTCCTTTAGTGAGTGCAGATGATGAATATTTCTTCTCTTTTATTCTAAACATGCTCACTAATAATCTTGCAATTTGAGTTCTGAGATACTTCCAGAACTGCTTGAGAAGAAATTAATTCCTGGACTGGAAGGTGTAAGATGTTTATTCTTTAGGTTCATATCAGTAACTTATTCTAGAAAAATCAGAGGGCTTTGTCTTCTCATGTATTATTCTTAAGTTTTATTACTATGTTAGGAAAAATAAACCAAAATCCATTTATAGAGTTAATAAGGAAAAATAATGATTTGTGGCTGGAGATACGATGTAGCAGTTAAAAGCACTGGCTGCCCTTGCAGAGGACCCAGGTTAGACTCCCAGCACCCACATGGTGGCTATCTGTATGTAACTCCAGTTTCAGGGGGTCTGGCACCCTTTTCAGATGTCTGAGGCATTGCACGACACAGGTGTACTTGCATCCACGCAGCACCACACTCATACACATAAAAATAAATCAAATATTCCTAAAAAGAGAAAAGAACAAGAATATGGATATTATTTGGGAAAATGTGTCAGTTGGAAGCAGACAATATGTTCCCTTGATCGACTTGGTTTTCTTTATTTCTATTTATTTCTATGAGGACACAAAACCAAAGTAACTATATTGTCTTTAAATAAGGAGTTAGCAAGAGAGGAGAACTTCTTTTTTTCAAATTCTTTCATGGTGGAAATATGTTCAGAAAAGGATGCCAGGCAGCCTGGAGAGATACGAAGGGCACCCCGCAGCAGGCTTTGAGCTGAGAGGTTTCTGTTCAACATTCCCATGCATTTATATAGTCTACTTTGATCATATTCACCCTCTTTATTACTCTTGTCTCCCTGATCCTTCCTGTGTCCCTTCTCTTTGAGCTGAGTTCTGATATACACACAGAGTACTTAGCAGGGGAAGAGAGAGGAGAGAAGAGCAGGGAGAAGAGACCCTGGGAAGGTACATACACATAAAACATGATGCTGTCTTCAAGAAGCTAGAAGAAGTGGCAGTCATGTAGTAGATTCGAATGAATAATGGTTGCTAACATCCACTGAGTACTATGTGCAATAAAATGCCTTAAGCAGGAAATTCATTACACAAATATACAGAGACTCAGGAACTAAGAGCAGGAAGAGAGCAAGAAATGAACCAGAATGAGGCAACCCGGACCACAATCAGGATGTCTTTCCAGCTCATAGTATATCCAGGTGAGTTTGTATACTCCTCAGAACATGTGTGAGAGAGTAAGACTTCAGTATTCTCTCAATTTCAGGTTCTCAAAATGTCTAGGGAGGGAATTAACTGGTGCACCTGGAGTGAGTCAGCAGGAATGCTGGAAATAAGGTCAATTTTAGGAACAAGGCTGAGCTGCCTGTGACCCTGCTCATAGGTATCTTACAATCTCACAAAACAAGAGCCATTGCCCCAAGAGGACAAGCAGACAACCCTATTGGCCTAGTTTAAGTAGACAAACGGTGATTAATCTTGAGAGAATGACAGAGGTGCAGTCATGAAGTGTTGTCTGGTAAGCTAAACCATTCTTACGCTTTCAGCTTTGAGCAGGTTTTGAAGGATCTGGAGTAGGGAATGACAGGAAAATCCAATTTTCCTTTCAGAAAATTATCTGTCAGAGAGGCTTCCAAGTAAACTTAATGGACCACATATGGGTACATTTATCTTCATTCCCTCCCCAAACACAAGCCCAAAGTGATAGACATAGTATATCTAAAGAAACTCTAGAAGAGGAGGAAGGAACTGGAAGGAACATGATCAAAGTTCTAGAAGATGAATCAGAAGTGGGCTAACCAGGAAGAAGCTGAAACCAGATCACTTCTCAATGGGATGTCAATGTGAATAGAGTCCACTTAGGTGAGGGAGTCCTTTAAAGAGCTGGAATTTGAAGACATTGGATCCCAAGAAAGGAAAGGATGAGGCTACAGATTAAAGATGTTAGTCTAAGATTGCATATTGAGCAGTAAGCCAGCCAGAGCCCATCACTCCCTGTGCAGTAGGTGAGAAGCATGCACTTTTGTAACTGACCAGCTGCCTGTTTGCACATGTCCCGTGGAAGCTCTCTGTGCAGAGATATGAGGCACAGTGAGGAACAGAGGGAAAAACAAAATTAAATGAAATTTAGATCCAAAAATTAGAGCCCATCTCTTACTTCGACGCCTGTCTTATCAAAGCCCTTCAGACTAAATGCTCGGCTCTTCTTAAACCAGAGAACAACAAATCTTTCACGGAGAGTTAAATTCATTCCAGAGAAACAGTAATGGGTGTGTGTCAGTCCACGAGACGACAGAGAACGGGTATGCCTCTAAGTAGAAAAATTGTCTCACAAGACTAAGTTTGTTTGTTCATAACTTTTTCTTCTCATCTACCTACTTTCCAACCAGTTTCCAACTTCATTATAATCATATATGAACACACAGAAAATGAGTATTAATGGAAACCTCCAACAAAATATTCTCAGTCCATAACACAGAGAAAACACAGAGAAAGTAAAAGTGATCTAATATAAAGAATTCTCAGTACTATGTAGGGAAGAAGACAGAAAAAAATGAGGGGGCAGAATTTCCTACAAAATTATTTCCCAAGAATTAAAGACATGAGTTTCTAAATTACACGTGTTTACTGAGTATCCAATATACAAATGTGGGCAATAGGGAGAAAAATCTTACCACAAAGCATGTGACTGTGAAATTTTAGACTAAGAGGAATAAGATTTGAACCCTAAAAACTTACAGAAAGCTAATCAGTCAGACAAAAACTGTTCTCACGCAAAAGATACAGAAAGAACATGGCATTAGATGGCATTAGCCATACCAGCTGTCAGGAATCAATGGGAACTATTTAGAGAAAATGATTTTCAGTCTGAATGCCTGTATCCAGCCAACTGGCCAATCAAGCATTAAACTAGAGTAAAGGTATTTCCAAACATTCTGGGATTACTCAGAAACTTTGATTCTTTATACATAATCTAAGAGGCAAGTGTAGATGCTTCTGTAAAATTAAGGCAGTGAAACAAGAAATATATATGTGTACACATATATATTTCTTCAAGGAAACAGAAAGTTCTACACAGAAGATTGCTATTGGGAAATTCCAGAGCCCAGAGCCATGCACCAAACCTGATTCTGATTCATCTAATCCTGACTAGAACAAAGAGTGGGAAGCTTTAGGAATGAAAAATACTAGAGCTGAAGGGAAGTTAGAAACAGTGTGTCATTATTAGAAAAATTACTGATAAGTCCTGGAGAGATCTGTTGAAAGATTTTGGGGGCTGGGGCGGGGATAAGACATAGAAAGCCAAGCAGATAGAAAAAAGGAACATCAATATTAATTCTAGGAAAAAAATCTGTAGTAGAAATGAAAGCTATTCGTGATACACAAAGATCTTAGAATAAACATTTATAACAAGGTAGCAAAGTAAAAACTAATTGTTGATAACTCAAGGTAAGTTTGTGAGAGTATAGGAAAGAAGTAGAATGTGTATGATGGAGAAGTCTAAGCTTTCAACACTAAAACAATCCTCAAGCATGTTCAAGCAAGTAATAATGACAGAGCTTCCCATCTTATATTGTATTGCATTATATCACATGAAAATCTATGCTAGAAAACAAAACAAATAGCTAAAAGAATGAAATTTTGTTCCATTCGAAGAAAGAGACGGGCGTTAGAGAATATTTCATATAGTTGACTTTAATATCATACACATGAGATTTACTGATTAAATTTATGTGTGTGTGTGTGTGTGTGTGTGTGTCTGAATGAGGGCATGCCAGTACCATGGTGCATGTGTGGAAGTCAAAGGGCAACCTGGGACATTGTTCCTTGCCTTCTGCATTGTTTAAGATCGGGTCCCTGTCGTTCTGCTGTATGTGCTAGCTTAGCTGGAATGTGAGCTTCCAGGGATGAAGCAAGCACTTTTACTGATCAAGTCCTCATCCAAGCCCCCTAAAGTAAAAAAAAAAAAAAAAAAAAACCATATATATATATGTATATGGAACTAAATTTGGGGATAGGGAATATCTCATATAGTCGATTGGTAGTTGATTATTTAAAATTGTAGACATGAGATTTTTTTATTACAATTTTAAAATAACATTTTTTATAAGAAAAGTCATCATTCTGGCCTTACCTGGTGGGGCAGAGACCAATAGTACCTAAAGAACTGGGAAAGATCATCTCAGATATTTATTTCATACAGTTATGGAATACTTAAAATACTAAAGACTTTTGAAATGTTTGAGAAGACTGGATTTTCCAATAGAAAACCAGGGCCTGATCTCTCCAGAGGCCATCCAACAAAGTCTATGAATCTCCAGATTTATTTTGATTTGTTTTCACACCAAATTAGGCAGGGTTGTATCAGGAGAACTTTCAGAAATTTCTAAAGTACCGTATCTGAGGTGAGGTTAAATAAATTATAATCGCTAATTAGGGTGACCAAATGTTGAGTATTTAATGCACGCGTCACTTCCAAGCCATCATCTTTACAAGCAGGATTCTGTTTAGCACCTGTGCTGGTCAGTTTTCACTGTCAATTTGATACAACCTGGAGTCACCTGGGAAGAGGGAACCTCAATTTAAAAATTTCCTCACTCAGAATGGACTGTGGGCATGTCCATGGGGCATTGTCTTGACTGCTAATTGCTGTGGGAGACACCGTCCCACCGTGGGAGGCACTATCCCTATGCAGATGGTCTTAGGCTGTGTAAGAAAGCTGGCTGAACACAAGTCATCGAACAAGCCAGAAAAGAGCCTTCCCCTGAGGTTTCTGCTTCACTTCTGGCTGGAGACCCTGCCCTGACGTCCCTCAGTGATGGCAGTGGCCTGGAAGTGTCAGCCAGATAAACCCTTTCCTCCAGTAAGCTGCTTTTGGTCAAAGTGTTTTATCACAGAAACAGAAAAGTGAGCTAGATCCACAGTGTTTTCTAGATAGGAAACTTGAACATAAATTTTGTATCTCCTATATCCCTAGTCAGGACTTTTCCCACTAAGCCAGAGAATTTAATTCTTAGTAGAAGCCCAAGTCTGCCTTGTTTATGCTTCTTCTCTATGCTCCTGTCATACAGACGTGATATGACTGTCCAAGGCATCCCTTTTGCAGACCAGCTCTTCAGTCAGCTGTTGGATTTTCTGCTCAAATTTTGTTCCTCCTTGATTTCCCTTTGAGTTTTTGGTCAAAGTAGTCCAAGAGATTCCCCAAATAATACAGACTATTGCCACAGATCTTGATTGCCTCCCAGAAACTGAAGGTAGGACCTTATTGCTGAAGACAGGACATTCCTTGGACACAAGATTTGAAGGAATTGAGCTGGAACCAACCTGGAAGCTTCCTCCATAAAGATTAGCAATCCTGGTATCAGAAGGCCTATACAAGCCAAGGAAGAAAGTCAATCATTTGTTCTTCCCATCTGTGAGTCCTAATGAACACAGAAATGACTAACCCAGCAAACTGTTGCTATTGGTGCAGTAGTGGCACTCATTTCTGGGGGAGAAGGTAATCAACATCTGCCTAATGGGATGTGGCCCATTCAAAGGGAGGGAACTCATGTGTGGTACTGCAAACATAGCCAAATACACATGGCTGGAGAAGTCATAGATCCTAGAGAAAAAATTATTTTTTGTCACATCCTTAGATCCACATAATTTCTTTCTGTGCTCTAAATATGTATCCTTATATTTATACAACTAAATACTTAAATACCTTATATATATCTAGACAACTATACTTCTCACTTTTCATCAAAAAATTCCTCTTTGCAACAGAGATAAAGATGTTCACAATTGATCAAATGCAGAGAATAAGTATTTGTGAGATGCCCATCCCAAAGTGACACATCTATAGTGCAACCCCTGTACCTAAGGTACAAGGGGCATACAACAAAAAATCAAAATATCAAGATGTGCAAAGAAGTAGAATTTGACTCATAGTCAAAAGAAAAATCAAGCAGAGAAAATTGGCATGCAGATGACACAGAAGTGAGAATTTTAAAATAAAACTTAAAGTGCCTATAATAAATATTTTAAATTTACATAAAAAGTTGGACAAGATGAGTGTAAAGATGGGATATTTCAAGAGGGAGTTGAAAACTATAAAAAGAAGAAAATATGAATCCTAAAACTGAAGAAAATATTATTAAGAATTTAAAAATTAATGTTTAAGGCTCACTTTAGGATGATTGTAATAGAAGAATCATTGATCTTTAAACATGCCAAAAGAAATTTGAAATTAAAATAAAATTATTTGGAAAAAGATTAAGTGAGCCTAAGTGACTAGAGGAACAAATTAGTCAGTCACTCTTATATAATTTCAGAGTCAGAATGAGAGGAGAGAGAGAATAGGGCAGAAAAATTATTAAAAGAATTATCATCTAGCACATCTAACATTTGATTTTAAAGAAGGTATGGCTCGCAAGTAAGAGCACTTGCTGTTCTTCCAGAGGGCCCAGGTTCGACTCCCAGTACCCATATGGTGGTTCTGTCACCCTCTTCCAGGCTTCACAAGCCCTGCATACACAGAAATCAAAACACTTGTACAAATAATAAATCATCAAAAACTAATGGACAGCACTCCCATAAAGCATAACTGAGCAATATTACAAGACTGGCAGCAGACCACTCATGGGAATCAGGAAGGCAAAAGGCAAAGTCAAGCATAAAATGCTTAGAGACTAATTAAACAAAAGACTGTCGGTCTAAAAATCCTTTATTTCAGTGACTTTCAAAGATCAAGGCAAAATAAATATCTTTTTATAAACATAAAGATAATTTTTGTCAGCAGAATTACACTGTGAACTGAGTATCCTTTACCTTTATCTGCAATGTTTGGGACAAAAACGTTTCAGATTTTTTAGGGTTTTCAAATTTAGAATTGTTGCATGGACTTTTACCAGTTGAATATCCCTAATCTGAAGATTTAAAATCCTTACAGTCCAAACCTTCTGTTAGCTGATTTTGTGCTGAAAAAAAAGTGAATTTGGGGGGTATTTCAAACTTTGAAATTCAGATTAGAGACTCTGCACCTGTATAAGAAATTGTCAAGGAAGTTCTTCAGGCTGAGGAAAATGACACCAGTTTGCACACACATATTTCTTTAAAGGGCTCTTGATACCTTAGGGAAAAAGCAATGTGTATATCACGAATTTCTTATCTTATACAGAAATAAAATATACAACAACAGAGCACACAGAGAGAGGAGGCAACAAAACTACCTGGCTATAGAGTTCCGACACCCTTCATCAAGCTGAATAAGTATCATTATATTACCAGGAAGGAGCATATGATACAGCAAGGTGCACAAGTACTTTATATAGCAAGCTCTAAAAATTAACAAGGCACAGACAAAACAAAGAGATAAAATGAAATACTGAAAGAGTATTTGGGTAACCTAAAGAAAAGTTAGAAGTAATAGAAGAAGAGCATAGAGCAGACGGCCTAATAAAGAAAAAGTACCAAGAGAAGAGACTTAAATCCACAGCTACCTTAATTATATTAATTGTAACTAGCAAAGATTTCACATTGTACATAAATAACAGGCATCACCTGAAAAGCACAGATTGTCTGACTGAATAATGAGGAAGGGCCAAGCATATCTCATTAAAAATGTACTATAATACAAAGACATAGATAAATTCAAGGTAAAAGAGTGAAAGAAGGCTATTCTAAAATTAAGAACCTTGTTATGAATATATTGACATCTGATAATTTTTCTGTCAATATTGTCAGAAATAAAGAGATCTTTAATAATGATAACTTCATTATAAAGGACATTTCATTTGGAAAGTAAAACAGTTTTAAACATGTGCTGAAGAGCGAGCACAAACACAGTGACTCTGGAGCCCAGGTTTCTGCTCCCATGTAAAAATCACACTGTCAAATAAAGCACTGTAACCTGAATTTATGATTTTACTCCTCTTGTGTCCTTGTTCATTAGCTGAGAGATAGATCTATTTATATAGACAAATGTTTGTTAATTTCTAACTCCATTTCCTCTATCTTTTCCCAAGAAGCAGGCACAGCATTATTTACACATTCCATTGTTTCTTAGGTGTATGCATGCACAGGGCACCTACTTTATGATGTAGCTAGTGTCGGTTGCTGAGGAGGCAGTGAACATTCACAGCATTCACAGACTAGTAGAGACTGTAGTAAGAATCTGTTCTATTATTCTTTCACATGCATGCAATAATTGGAGGACACATTGGGGTGTTTTGGTGCAAGTTTTAGGAAAGCGTCACTATAATAAACCAAGAATATTAGTGAGTATTAAAACTGATCTTCCTAACTCTCACTATGCGATATTTGCTATGTGATCTCTGAGTATCAGCTTTTAAACACACTGAGGGAAGGGACTGGGAGCATGTGTTCTTCTTTCTCTGGCCTCGCTGTTATATGTCAACTGTGGCATATATAGAAGAACTGTCTCTCTCTGATTTCCCTGCTGTGTATCATCATGTTGGGCTCATGCACCAATACAGATTTGATGGACAGAACACACACCATCTGCACATTTAAGGAAAAGGATTTGTGTAAATTTAGTTTCTAATGGAACCCAGTAGGATCTTGTATTCCTTAATACAAGACATAATGCAATGGTGTGAAATTAAATATGGAATTTGTAGAGAATCATTCAGTTAACCAATTCTATGCTTAAAACCCGGTCCACAAGTGACTGGAAAGGGATAGAACCATTACATAGAGAAACAGGCATTTATATCCCAAGGAGAAAGAGAAAAAAATAATTTTACTTCTTCATTCAATCTCCTGATTTCTATCCAATGAATACTTTCTTGGCAAACAATGAGACCCAGAATGTTCATTAAGAGAGAGCCTGGCAGCTTGTGCTGAATTCTTTTCAAATGTTTAGTGTGCTGAAATCCAATTAAATGATACAGGGAAGGCATTAAAAACTCCAAAGAATACTGCAGAGAAAGCTTTGGTAAGAGGAAACAGCTATGTCAGAGACCTGGGGTCCAGGTTCAAGCCCTGGATCTTCTGGGCTCCTGATCCCCAGAGGACGTTTCAGTAGCCTTTGTCTTTATCATCATGCTCACACCATGAAAATGCCAGAATAGCTGGCCAGTATTATCAAGGCAACCCCTTCAAAGCCAGTAGGCTCATGATGAGAGACAGGACTTGAAATCAAGGTTATTTATAGTCTGGCACATAAAGTAGTGGACTATGCAGAAAAATGTTCTAGGCCCAAAGCATGAGGTCTTCAGGGAGCTGCTGTAGGATGGCATGAACAAGTCCAGGGAGAAAATATAAAGTGAGTGTTAAATGAAGAATTAACAGGGAAGAACAGGTAAAATGGAGTGAAGCATCTGGCTCTCCGAGCAAATACAGCCCCAGTTACTGACTTTGCTTATTTTTATGCTGTAAATAATCTCAACTCAGCTGACTCCAGGCAACCAGCAACATGATGCTGCCAAATGTGGAGTTGGGAAGAGAACATGTCCTATGGCTCCGGGAGAGGTGAACGACGCACGCGACAGAGAGGAGTCAGATGGCAAGAAGGCAGTGCACTCTGAGTATTCATCACCTTTCTTTCCATTGTAATTTATGCAAATGTAGCTTCCTGGTGCTGGAGAGATGGCTCAGCTGTTAAGAATGCATATTACTCTTATGGAGGGCCTGAGTTCCTAGGACCCACCTCTGTTGACTCACAATCATCTGTATCTCCAGTTTTAGATGATCCAGTGCCTTCATCTGTACTCCACAGACACTGTACACACTTACTCATAGTGAATAACAAAAATAAAATATAAAAAGTATAGTTTCACACAATTTATATGTTAGTGATTGCTATTCAGCAACAGACTTGCAAAATTCTTAATAATTTTGCAGTCTAATGGTCTTTTAGATATAAGCCACCTAGTTAAACCTGAACATCAGTGAGGGTTCATGAAATGTTTTCTTTAACCAGCTAGGATTGTTTCTGTAGGTTCAGAAATGAGGCTGGGGGAGGGAGCCCTGACAGGGGTTTGAGGGTGGAGATGAAAATGGCAAGATTATTTCTCTACCATCTTACTATGAAACACACTTCTTCAAAAGAGCCCAGGAGACAGTGGACGGTGTTTGCAACCAATCCTGTCCTTCTAGGATCTGACCCTAAGTTGCATCAGATGCCCTTTCTCTGTGCTCTGTGTTGTTGGCTGTATCTTGATCAGACATCTTTCATACTGCACTCCATTTTGCCCCCCCCATTTAAAATTTTTCCCATTAGTTAAGAAGCCACTTGAGGGCAGACCCTGCAGGAATCTTATCTCTGTCACATGACTAACATGAAGCATTTAGATAATTTTGCAGTGCATGAATCACTTCCACAACTTGCTTCTATCTGGTGTCTGATATTCATCGACAGGAAATTTTCTATTTACTCCATTTGTTGCACGTGATAAGAGTATCAGTGTGAGAGCCATCTAGACTTTGGAGCAAAGAGCTCTGTATTGAAATTCAAGCATCCTGATGCTGGACCTTGGGCAGCTCAATGTCAAAGAGCTCCATTTAAAGAGAGATTAACAATGTCCAGTTCATAGAATTGTGAGGGGAAAATAAGACAGAGAGATATTTTTTTGGTAAAATTATTAGATATCTCTGGTTCTTGGTTTCCTTTTTTTGTCAAATGAGGCTTACGGCAGACATCGCTTCGGGATTTTGAAGGTTAAGTGAGTTAATAGAAAGATGGGCCATACTCAAGTTCTCATGAGATGTTAAATGCCATTGCATGCTTTGTCTGCACCATCTTTTCTTGCCCTTATGATTCTAGACCAGAGAGAAGCAAGTTGTGGAAGTGATTCATGTACTGTGAAATTCAGGTTAGCCACATGACAGAGATAAGGTTCCTACAGGCTCTGCCTTCAAGTGGCTTCTAAAATAATGAGAAAGATTTTTTAAAAATCAAAATGGAGTGGACAAAGAAAGGTACCAGAAGTATGTGACTATATATTATGTGAGATGGTGTTTCTCCATAATCCCAGCTACTGGGGAGGCTGAGATAGAGGCTCCTGAGTTCAAGACCAGCCTGAGCAACAAAGTGAAACTCTGCCCTAAATAATTGAAAAGATAATTCACAACATGTGTTTGAATACACACATGTACAAATACACACACATATGACATAAAAATTAGACTCAGTCAAAACAATCATATAACCCCTTAAGTCTTTCAGCATCCTGGCAACCAATGTAAACAGTAATGCATGTAAGATGACTAAGTAGAAAACCCTGCCTCGCTTTCCTTAAAAAGGAAAGACTAGGAATCCCTGTTGATCTGAGGGATGGGCTTTTAGAGACCAGAGAGAGAGAAAAATGGGTCCTTGTCCTTAAAAAGCACCAGAGAAAACACACAGATGTAAAACGAAGGTCCTTGGGATCTCTTAAAGAAACCTGAAAGGATTTGAGGAATGCCACCATGGGAGCCAATGTTGCTGTGAAGCTGAGGAACACCACCCTGTCTGCTCTGGCTGCAAAACAGAAGCAGCATAAAAACGACGCTGTCCTTCCTTCTGTCCCAGATGCGGCCTCACTTCTTTATACTGTGTGATCTATTATTTTGAGAAGGAAAAGAAGATCGAAGGGCTTTTTCTGTCCTTTTGGTTGAACCATTTATTCTGCAGTAATGCCGAGATTTGGGTAACATAATGGTGCAGAAGTGCTCTGAAATGAAATTATAGGACTGGAGTTTCTCAGAAGAAGTGGGTCCACACTGAAAATTACTTGCTGCCCTTTGCAATGGTGGCGGTTAAATAACTCAACAAGAGGTCCCTCAGAGAAAGTCAATACACACCAAGTAGCAAAAATGTGGATGCAATTTGTGGGGAAAGTGGATTTGATTCAGTTCTGTGTTGGATGCCAGGGTAGAGTTACTCTCAAAGTGGATTAAAGCAGATGGCAGCCCCCAAATCCAAGTGCTGGTCTGGTCCCTTCCTGGACCTGCAGACCCCATCTCCCCAGGGCTTCAAACAAGTTGACTTGCCAGCTCGGTCCTGCTCCACGTTTTTACACGTCAGGGCCAGTCCTTCCCTGAAGGGGTGTCTGCATGGCTTCTGTCCCACCTGACACTGAACATCAAACTTCCTGGCTCACAGGGAAGGTACCAGTGTCCATGCTGCCTTGAATCTTGGGGATCCCTTTGTGTTTCACCCTACATCCCCTCTCTCAGAACAGGATCTTGTTGAGCTCCTCGTTCCAGTATCCTGATGGAGATGCTACGTGAATAGTCTGTGAAAGGCTCTGCGTGCCCTTGCTGTCTGACTAATGACATGTGCTGCTGGAAGTGGCCTTTGAAGCATGTCACTGATACTCGACATTGGCTGTATGTTGTGTTTAGGGAACACTGTGGCTTCCATAGGCTTTTCAGACTCGAGCTTTTCCCTGAGCTACAAGTTCACCTAATACGCACTGTCTCTGTTCATGCCTTGCAGTGTGCTAAGACACCGTCACTGTGTATTAACTGTGCTAGCTGCCTGGAAAGCTGGTCCCCAAGCTGTCATCAGAGTTTAGCTTAAGGACAAACCCTCAGCCATGCCTTCCTGAACGAGCGTTCAGAAGCACCTCTCCTCCCTCAGTTCTGTCACTGTGCCAGTTTTCTGACTTCAAGCAGTAAAAAAGTAGTTACTTATTTGTCTTTCCCACAATAATATAAATCACAGGAGGACAGGGAACTTATTCATAGCTATATTTCTAGTTATTGGCACTGTATCTGGGTCATGACATGTAGAAAGTATTTGGAGAATGAATGATTTAGTGAAGGAAAGAATAGCCTAGACCCTAGGTGGGTGCACCTGATGGCCTTCAGTGACCATTTATGGAATTTGTTGCCAGTTCGTTTGTTTTGCATTTCTCTTTTGAGATAGGATCTTGCGATGTAGCCCATGCTAGCCTAGAACTTGCTATCTAGCCCAAGATGACCTTGAACTCCCAATTTTCTGCCTTGCTTTCTGGGTACTGCAATCATGGGCACAAACCACCATGACAGACTGGAATCTATGATTATAATAGAACTGTATATTAGATGCTTCTGGGTGTTAATGACAGTGCTTAGCCGTACGTTTTGTTATCTACAGCAAAAAGTTCCCAAGCTTTTGGGGTTCAGTGAAACCTTTTCATTAAAGTACCAGTGATTAAAAATAGGTCTGCTTGGCATGGCGTAGGAATGTGATGGTACAAGCTAAAGTGTTTTCACAAGCAGAATTCTGGGCACCGTTGCTTGGAAACCTGTGGCTCATTGGTGGCTTCCTCCACTCTTGTCTTCTAGACTGGGCTTCCCTTTGCAAACATCAAACCCAGTTCCATAGACGCTGAGCTCTTACTTTCTGCTCCTACTATGTTTCAGTATTGCAATTAGTTTTTCCATGTTCCATTGCATCACAAACTACACCACCATGACCCAGGATTGGAACAGTTGGTTTCTGAATTTGATGGCAAGCCAATGACAAATCCCTCCACCAATCCATTACAAATTTTGCCAGTCATCTAGTGCCAAGAAAGCAGGACAGATTTCGGAAAAAAAGATTTTAACAGATGGGATCATTCGAATCAGTCTTATTATTGTCTTAAAAATGCATCTAATGCACCCACAGTGAGGCTTTGAAGGACCCTGACAAAAGCTGAAGTTGAAATTAAAACTGAAAAAGCATATGCTCACCAGATTCTCAGTGTCAGCAAAGTCTTCCCTAATTACTGCTCTGGTTCCCAACAAAAAGAGGCCCACGTAGTCAACCTGCCCTGAGGCAGTGCCTCAATAAACCCATAAACCTAATATGTCCAGGAGGCCTTGGAGCTTCTGAAGCAAAAATTGAGTGAGTTTGAAGTCTTTCCTAATTGTTCTTAAAACTTGGTTGGTAATAGGTTCACAAAGCCAAAGATAAACAAACAATCAAACAGACAATTAGAGATCCTCAAAAAGAGGAACCAACTGACACAATCGTGACCTCGGCCTTCTGAGACTGACCCGGCTCCTGGCCCCTCCTCTCCTCTCCTGCTAGCCTATCACATGGCCCTGTGCTTCTGTGCCTCTCTTTATGTGGTTGCCGTTATTTCAAAGGTAGACATAGGAATGAAATTCTGAAGTAGCAATCTGGAGTGTGGGGAGATAGCGCAGTCTGTAAAATGCTTTCCACATAAGAATGAGGATCTGACTTTGAATCCTTAGCATCCAAGTAGAGTCCAAGCACAGGGTTGTATGTGTGAGCTGGCGACCTCACCTCCACTTCCCTGGTCAGCCAGGCTGGCCCAAGCAGTGAATGCCTGGTTCTTATCCCCAAACCTCGAGAGTGATAAAGGAAGAAGGAAAACACCAAACCTCGATCTCTGACTTCCACATGCGTAAACACGTGTGAGCACACCCACACATGCTCATGCACATACGTGTACACCAAACACATCAAAATAAGTAAATAAACAGATACATAAATACAACACTTCAGCCATGTCAGGCTTCTTCCTTGTCACCAGATCCCTTGTTTCTATGGAGGGGTAGGATAAAGGGATCTCACTCTGCCTTGTGGAGTTCTGCGTATGGGCAATGGCTTCCTTCTGGCTCCATTTCTTCCACTGGCTTTTATTCTGTTTGTTCTCTGACCTCAGGTGCCTTTGTTCTGAGCAGCTGGAACCCAGCTTCCTGCCTCCCTAGAGATCTCTCCCAGCAACCAGAAGAGCCCTTGGAGTCTGCCACCACTCTACTTCTCCCCCTGTCCTCGGCAGGTTGAAGACATGTAAGCTGAATAAAAGAAAGTACTGAAGACAAAAACTTGAGCTGCATCTGTCCTCTGCTAGTCCATCGTGTCCTGTTATTCAGCACATGACAGCAGTGTGCTCAGAACCCAGAGCCCTGAGCCAGGTGTCAGAAGATCGGTGTTTTACGCCCATGCTGCCAGTGACTGACTATCTTGGGAGTCAGACAACTCTGTTTTCTGTTATTATAACAAAATATCACAGATTTTGAAGATTATAACCAATAGAAGTTGACTTGGCTTACAGTCTCGAAGCCTGGGCAATCCAAGATGAATGAGCTGCATTTGGTAACAGCCCTGGTGCTGCATCTCGGCATGGTGGAAGGGTGAGCACGTGTGCACGAGGCATGGTGGAAGGGTGAGCACGTGTGCACGAGGCATGGTGGAAGGGTGAGCACGTGTGCACGAGGCATGGTGGAAGGGTGAGCACGTGTGCACGAGGCATGGTGGAAGGGTGAGCACGTGTGCACGAGGCATGGTGGAAGGGTGAGCACGTGTGCACGAGGCATGGTGGAAGGGTGAGCACGTGTGCACGAGGCATGGTGGAAGGGTGAGCACGTGTGCACGAGGCATGGTGGAAGGGTGAGCACGTGTGCACGAGGCATGGTGGAAGGGTGAGCACGTGTGCACGAGGCAAAGAATGTAGGCCGAACTCATTTTAAAAAGTCAGGAGCTTGCTTCTCTGATAAGTAAGCCCAATCCCAGGATAACTGAATTGTTTCATTCATGAGGACAGAGTTCTCATGACCCAGTCACTTGTCAAAGATCCCACCTGTTAACACGACCATGATGTTGTATTACATTTTAACGTTTTAACATGAGCTTTAGAAGGAGACAGCAAACCACAGCAGCCGAGCCTCCCCCTTTTCTGATTCGCTTCATTCTTCTATAGCAGCAGCAAGGCAGACCTACACACGGTAAAGGATTTTCACTCCCTGTGACTACAGGATTCTTTGGGGCCCACTCACTCTCTGACTCCCAAGTCACAGAGAATTGGAGAATCCGCTATCGGCAGGCGATACATTGTGTTCTCAGGACATACTAGGGAACCAAGAGCAAATAACCTCTGCCATGATGTGCTTCAAACCTGCAGCTCAGCATTGTAATTGTGATGTCTGCCTTCTTCCGAGACCTGCCTAACCTCCATGGATGCTAGTGTGCCAGACCTCAGCTAAGCTGTTCACAGGTGTCAGAGGACCATGCCTGCTGTCTGGGAGAGAGAGAGATGTAGCAGCTCAGCTTATACAGACCAAGGGTCTAATTAACGATCAGCACGCTGATCTCTTTTCAAATGTTCGAGAATGAATACTCTGTGACCCCAGTCTTGCGTTGTATGATTCGTTGACTAGGGAAAACAAGCAAATGAGCTAAAAAACCTGAAGAGCTTTAAAATCTAAGGCAGAAAGAGGGTGTTTTCTGAATTTGGCTTGGGGGATGCAGTTGTAATAATGAAAGAACTAGCTGATTCAAGCACTTATTTTATAAGACTATTTCCCACTACCATTTAAAGCCAACGCAATAATAATAATATATGATTTCAAATTATTTTGAATCACTGCATATGTAACTGACAAGGACAGGAGAAAAGTGGGCATTTTTTGAGAGCTAAGAAATTACCTTTCTTCTCTAAATTCTCTGAGAAAGCAGAGGACAGAATGTTGAACTGAATGTTTTTGATTGAAATAGAAACCTTTGAGCTACTTTGCAAAATTACTTTTTTTCTGCCAAAAGGGGGGAAATCTTCTGAATGAATGAGCGGGTAATTGAAAACATGATGGGATTACAGAAGACAGCAAAAATAAATGTAATTAAAAAAGGCCAAAGATCATCTATGAGTTGTACATAAATAATGAAGCCACGTGAGATAAGTCATGAGGAGAAAGCCTCTCTTCGTGACAAACATGGGCACAGTGACAAGGTGCCCAGAGCTTTCCGTGACAGCGGGGGCAGGCTACAGGAGGCTCAGGAGCCCAATCAGCTTCCTAGCATGGAGCCTCAGTCCTAAGATTTAGTCCCTTAATAAACCAATGATACATTTTGGTGGTTGTGACAGTGTGAAAGGGGGTCTTGACAGAAATAAGTCCAATGGTTTTCCTTTGGGGTTTTGTGGTAGTGGTTACTGTTTTCTTTTTGACAGGGTCTCTCTAGCTCCAGCCTGCCTGGACATCACTGTGTGGACCAAGCTGACCTCACATTCACAGAGGTCCACCTGCCTCTGCCTCCCGAGGGCTGGGATTAAAGGCACATGCCCCCACTGTGCAGGTTTTAGGAATGGATTGAGATTACTGAATGCCTATTGTGTGCCAAGCTCTAGCTTAGGGACTGTCTTTTGAAATTGTGGTCCTGCTCCGTCTAATACCTACAGGCAGATTTTATGTTTTCCTCTGTGTATAGAGACACTGAGGCGTGGATAGATCGACACAAATCTTGCCATAGAGCCAGTATAACGAGATAGGCTTTTGTGAGATATTTTTTCAGTTCTGTGAGGACTCTCCCCTAATAGGGCTAAATGTGATCCCAGGTTCTCTAGGACACTAAAGTCTCGTTAGCAGGTCCTTACAGCACTATAGTCTTCGTTATGAGAAATCACTAATTTTGGGCTAGATTTGGTGGTACGTGCCTTTAATCTTATCACTTGGGAGACAGACGCAGGTGAATCTCAGTGAGTTGGGGGCCAGCCTGTTCTAAATTAGTGGTTCAAGTCATCTACAGCAACAGCAACATAGTGAGATACTGTCTCAAAAAGAAGAAGGAAACTGCTAATTTTCTGGCTCAAAGAAGTTGTTCAACTTCTTAGAAGTTGTTGAACAACTTTCCTAAAGTAAGCCAACTCTTAAGGTGCAGCAAGGACAGGAGCCATGTAGTAGTACACAGGTCACGGACACATGGAGAACACATGGAGTTGGAACAGAGGACCCCAGAAAAGAAAAGTTTAAGCACAAGCACAGATGAGTGGGGCCTTCTGGCATGTTTGTGCAGGTTCCCATTTTGTTGTCAGTTAACTGAGATCCGACGAGACGTCCTGTCAGGTGGTAAAGTGTGAGTGAATAGGATAAATTCTTAGAAAATATGTGATAAATGTTGGTTCCTTTCTGTCCTGGGGTCACTCAGTAGATGCCAGAGCCTCAGCTTCAGTTCAGATTGTTTTCAGAAGGCAGCCTTTGGGTGGCTTGCTGTGGACTGTGGATGGGGGTGGCTTATTCTGAGGCTATCCAGGAGAGCCTGTCCATAGGCCAACTGGGGGCTCTGCCCCCAGGACACTTACGATCTGCAGATGTTGGAGGAAGAGAACTCCTGGTGAGGGTGAGGGTTGGAAGTGTGGCTGGGTACAATGGGACAGCGCAGAGCAAGCAGAGAGAACAGCATGCACAGAGACCAGGAGGCCAGAGAGTTCCAGAGAGCTGGATGGAGGAAGGGGATGAGTTGAGACTCAGAAGTAATAGGGACAAGGACAGGGTTCCCTATGCAGGACAATCTCCAGTTTCCACTGTAAGCAGTAATTCTCAACATCTTTGCTGGGGTAGGCGGCCTCCAGGAGGGCAAGAGGAGACCTGCCTCTCTGTGTTCTCTCTCTCTCCTAACCTCCAGCCTCCAGGAGGGTCTGTGTGATAGGAAGAAGTGGCAGAAGATGGTGTGCTGATTCTGTATTAGGTTGTAAAGCTCCCTGGCTCTCTCTGTCTATGCCTGCCTCTGCCTCTGTCCCTGTCATACCAATTGTTTGGCAAAACTGACATGTGCTGAACAATCCCAGGGAGAGACTCATGGGAGCAACCCTGGGACTGAGCTTAGAAGCAGCTCTTCCTGCCAGGCCAAGTTCAAATAAGCAGAGCCCAGCTGATGTGTGAGCTGAGGACCCTGAGCCAGGAACACCCATTGAAGCTGTTCCCAGACTCCTGGCCATCAGGCACTGTGGGGCATAACACAATAGTTAAATTCTGGGATTTGCCACACAGCAGGGAATGCCTAAGATACTGCCAGGAGAGGACTGCGCAGCCAAATTTTGTTCACAAGTGGGCCTGACCACAAGTCGACACTTTTCCTGTCCCATGCTGTTTCCCTTGTTGGTAGATCGGAGGATAACATACCCATACCAAATTTTACTACTTCCCCTCTAAGTTTCTTGTTACAAAAATGATAGGACTTTATAATAGAGCATATAAAATAAGTGTACTAAGAGTCGATAATATGTCATAGAGTTAGAAATGAACAACTCCTAAAAACACTGAAGGAGTGTTGGAATGTGGGACCTTGGGAAGGTTTCACAGGACAGGTGAATTTGGAGCTCAGTGACGCAGGAACAGGGATGAGGTAGGTGGAATCGGATGTCCGTCTAGAGGAATCTTAGCAGCAAAGATACAGTAGAAGAAAGTGTTGAACATTCTGGGTTTAGTATAGCACTTTGCTGTTTCTTACAATAGTGGGAAGGACAGACACAGGCCCAGTGTGACCAGAAGAATCTGAGCATGGCGTGGAAACCCATGTTTCCATCTGATCAGTCACTAAGGTTGTTTCATGGCTGGTCACTGGCCTTCAAACACATGAGTGATTCAACATTTTGTTCCTGACATTCTATCATTTTCGTAATAGGACAGTAGGGTCATTTCTCAGTCACCACTTTGCACACATCATTTCATTTAACTTTCACAATTTGTTAATTCCCCACTCCACAGATAAGATTAAAGGTTAACAGAAGGTAAGTCATTTATGGAAAGTTTCCTGACTGGAGATGACTGGGTGGGGTTCAGTCCAGGCTTGCTCAGTGGCCTACCCAAGGCCCTGTACTTGCTGGTACATGGATTGTCCCTCTGTGCAATTGTAGGTCCTAATTAGTCTCCCATTGTTCCCACAAGGCATAGCTCTGATTTGGCCATGTCTCTCCTCAAAGCTCTCAGTAATTTTATCTGAATGAAATTCAAATCAGCCCCCACAACTCACAGGCCTGTGTAATCTGGACCCTGGAGACTTATCAGACCCTGTCTCTTGCTCTTTGCACCTTCCTTGAGCTGCTATGGTCTGGATAATATCCTCCCAGGTGTCCACATACCTCTGTCTCTTCCTTCAGAAGGCCTCTCTGACTATCTAGTAGAACTCAGGTCAGTCTGCATCTAGATTCTGAAAACCCTCTTCTTTATTCCACCATCCACTTGATAGTATAAGCTTCCATTCTTTACTGATTTATAACCTGTGGCTCCATATAAGCAAGCTTTATCTGTGTTATTCTGTATTATTCAAAGCTATTTAGAGTGATCAGTTTGTCCAAGGACTCTACACTGGAAGGCTCATTTACCAAGCTGTTGGTCAGTCATCAAGGCTGGACTCAAGTTCTGGGCTGAAGACCCTGTTCATTGAATAATCCAGCTTTTCAGATTACCACGTATGATCTCATCAGTCAAGAGATATGTATGTAGTCACTGCCTCTGAAACCTTCCTCAAGACCTCGGAGCAAAATCCACAGCTTTCCTCCTTCAGTGTTCTCCCCATGTTATTAATACCTTTATTTTACTAACATTTTCATTCTGGCCATTTTCCAGGACTCTATATTGCCGAAAGAGAGGAGTTATATATCTGAGTCCCTAAAACTTTATGAACAATGAATGTCCAATAAATATTTGCAAAAATATTTGTGGATGTGTAGGTGAGGACCCTGGAATAAAGCTTTCACAATAAAGTCGTCTTTGTCCACTAATGGAATGACTAACCAGTGGGGAGACACGTAACTGAACTGTTTAGGAAACTTCATCAGGGACAGACAAGGCTGGGAACTGGGCAGAAGGGTGTGTGTGCACGAGTGCCCATTGGTGCATGTGTGGTGAGTGTGTGTGGCGGCGGGGGGGACATGAAGGTAGGTACAGGAGACGGGAGGAGGGTAACAAGCTTAAGAAGAAGAAGAAACACAGATGACACAAGGATTCACGGAACAAATTTAAAAAATTGAGTAGTTTGAGTCCTAGAGTTGACAATTAAGCACGTTTACTGAAATGTTATTTATGACTGCACAAACAAAAATACCTAAAAGAAGATATCTGTTGACCTCAAATGAGGTTTGTTATACATTTAAATGCTTTCTTAAAAAGTTTCCTTTTTATAGATTTCCTTTGTGTTTTGCCTGCATATGTAAGTTGTACCACGTGTGCCTGGTGCCTGTGGAGGCTGCAAGAAGGCACTGAATTCCCTGAGACTGGAGTTAAGGACGGTTGTTGGCTGCCAGCTGGGTGCTGGAAACCAAACCCAGGTCTTCTGGAAAACAGTAAGTGCTCTCAACCTCTGAGCATCTCTCCAGCCCCATCATTGCACATTTTAAATAGAAAACGCAGGAGATAAAATGCCAGGTATTATGGCATGAACTTTGCAGATAAGCTCATTGTTCTATGTCCTAATTAGAAATCCCAGCCACAGTGCTTGTTCCCCATGTGATCCTAGACTGAGCACTCAGTGTTTGGGATTTCATTCCCCACCTATCAAGTGAGGCTATTTAGTGTCCTCTTATCGTGCGTGCTAAGTGATTTGATATATGCTCAGATGCTGCACAGGGCTGTGTGACCATCACTGTATGGAGGTATTTAGAGAAATCATGTGTCTGTGTATATATGTTTGTGTAGCAAGGTGAGTAAATGGATGCCAATAGTGATAGAATTATGGACAATTTCAATGTTTTCCCTCCTTCTTGCCTACCAGGAGGCTCTCATTTCTCCAGTGAAAACAAAAGGAAAGCAAGAGAAGGAGGTGAGTGAGTACCAGGACTTGGAGCACAAGGCTAGGACGAAGGAGCCAGGGCTGAGAGCAGGGAGGGGCAAGAGCGGCAAAGCAGGAGTGGGTACCAGACCCCTGTGCCCAGACCAGTGCTGCTTCTCTGCTCTGAGCGGAGGGGTTGGCCGTGTCCAGCAGGCGTGGACAGTGGCTGCCCAACTGCAGTAGAGCTCTGAAACATTAATATGGTAGGTTTTTGGTTCTGAGGACTCTTTGCAAGGGCTCAGCGGTATCTTTTATATTCTGGGTTCAAATTCCTTTGTTTCTTATTTTCAGAATACCTGTAAACAGGAGCTTCTTTTTTTCTTTGAATCTCTTCAGAAATAGCACTAAATTTGAGATATTTTATCCTTCTACAGGCAAGTGTTTCAAAGCTCTAGCTTGGCATAATTTAGCAATTTCATTAACAGGATACAATGTCAGTCACAGAACTGATTCTTTGCCAAGACAGATCCTGAGTCTTCTGAGCAAAGTTGACAGCTGATGTTACCAAAGCAAAAAGATCTCACTTCATTCAGGCCTGCTCAGAACTATGGAGATGGAACTGACTGGAAGTATTGTGAATATATTTTTTAACAATATTTATATATGAATATACATATATATATTTCATGCAGAAGTTAAGTATACCATAATATTTGGGTTTATATTCTACAATAGAAAAAAACATGAAAAGTTGCTAAAATCTAAATGAAGTGCTAGTTATACAAGGTATTGTCTGTATAAGGTATTGACTGTATAAGGTATTGACTGCATAAGGTATTGACTGTATGGGAAACAGGTTCAGGGTATATAGAGTATTTCTATATTATTAGGAGAATATATCTGTGAATCTAAAATGAACCAAAGTTGTAACAGTTTGTTTAAAGCCACCTGGAAAGATGCACCGTGATAGTAATATTATCTTATCAGTTCTATTTGTTAATACTCTTTTACCTGTGTGTTGTTTGTGTGTACATGTGTCACAATCCACCTGGGGAAGTCAGAGGACAGCCTTAGGTGGCATTTCTTGCCTTCTACCTTGTTTGAGACAGGGTCTCTTTTTGTTGTCACCACTGTGTATGCCAGACTGGCTGTCCCATGAGCTTCCAGGAATGGAGCTGGTTCTGTCTCCCGTCTCACCATAAAAGCATGGGATTACAGATGCAGATCACCATGTGCAGCTTTATGTAGGTTTGGGGATGCAAACTGCAGCTTTCACGCTCACTCAGCAAGCACTTCATCCACTGAGCCCTCTCCCCATCCTGTACTATTATCTTATTTGCTGAGGTCCCATCATGTGCTCAGTGACTTCCAGGTGCGGTCTCAGTAGACGCTGGGATGAGTAACTATTCACCAGTCTACTATCCCTCGCATGGTTCTCCCTCCCCGTGTTCCGTCAGTGCCTCTGCCCAAACCACGTTAAATCCCTAGCAACTCATCTTCCAGACTCCAGCATCTGTATACCATGATATCGAGGGCCTAGACCTTCACCTCCGGAAGGACCTAGGAGCTTCCAAGCCCTGATGTGCTCAGAAATCAGTTTGGACAGGAGCTTCAGATCCAATGGGTCCAGGGTCCCCTCAGAGGTCAGATGCTGGCTACAGTGATCTTTTAAAGGCAACGTGGGTGTGAGATTCAGGCTTCTACAGTCTGGAGGTCACTGCAGTGCTATAGTAGCAAGGAAGACCCCTTAAGAGAAAACTTCTGGTGGAGAGAATAAAATATCTGCATGGGTGAAGACCCATTATCCCAGCTTTCCTGGGTTAATTACCTGGCCACAGGACCACCCCCGGGGTTTACCTAAAGTCATGCTAAAGGGATAGGCAGAATCCGTAGTACAGTGTGTTCATGAGGTGGTGAAATTTTCCTGCACAGAATCCCTGCCACTTGATACAGGACTTACGGACTTATGCTTGTGGACTGGGCCTCGGATATGTAGACTTCCCTGAGTCTTCCAGTTTTTTAATTTTCTCTCCTTTTCTTTTTTCTATCTCTTTTCTAACTATGTTTTCTTTAATTTTCTGGCTGTCCTAGTTTGCCTTCAATCGCTCTGACAAAACACTGACCAATACCAACTTGGAGAGGAAAGGATTCGTTTTGCTTACATCTCCCGGGTGACACAGCTGTCAGTACACAGCTTACATCGACACAGTTCAAGGGGGGAACTCAGGGCAGGAACCTAGGAGCAGAAGCTGGAGCACACAGCCTGCTTTCTTATACAATAGACAACAACTTGCTTGGGGCTGGCACTGCCCACAATGGGCTGGACCCTCCCACAGCACTCAACAATCAAGAAAATAGCCCATAGACATGGCCACAGATCAGTCCAATGGAGGCAATTTCCCATCTGAGGCTCCCTCAATCCAGGTGTGTCAAAGCTATCCAGCACACTGGCGTACCACGACATTTTGGGTATTTTTTACTAAAGTGTTTCTTCCCATCATGTGGGAGCTAGCCTACCGTGGGTGTGACTTCCACACCAGCTTTAAAACATCATCTGATTTTCTCTTTCTCTCCTCCAGTCTCCTCTCAGGGTAGCTGCTGAGACTATAGCTTGCCTATCCTAAGGAGTTTTCTTTAAACTCTAATGAAATTATACTCTTGACTCTGGAGCTCACTGTGTAGAATATTATCAGATGCCTAAGAATGTCTCTATTTCCACCAGATACTCACAGTTACTTATAAATATCTGTATCTGTCTCTCTGCATCACAAGACTATGAGCCTATAGGGGATGTGTCAGTGTTTAACATTACTTAATATTATACAGATATATCAGTGTATAATATTAATTTGTAGTTGTTATATTCTAGATTCTGTGACAAGTGATATAAAAAACATCATCTGTCCCTTACCTTGGAGTGGTAGCACATGTCTGTAATTTTAGCACTTGGGAGGCTAAGGCAGCTGTATTGTGAGTTCAAGGCAAGTCTGGCATGGCCTGTTTGTAAAAAATTCCAACTTCTTGAAACCAAAAGCTATTATTTTTACACCTTTATATGAGTCAAGAATTTGAAACTGTTAGTTTAGGCTAGTTACTCCAGATCACACATTCAACAGCTGAGGTTTAAGTTTAAATCCTGTATCAGAGTTAAAGTTCTAAACCACTATACCAATAAACTGCTTTGTGCTAGTCTTTTCAGATCTTACTGCACTGACAACAGAAATTTCTGCACAGTGAATCTCTTCAAGGAAAATCTAGGCTTTTAGTTATATAATTTTTCTAGTTTGATTTCTGTTGCTGTGATAAAACACTGACTAAAATCAACCTAGGGAATAAAAGAATTTATTTCATCTTACAACTCCTGGGCCACAATCTATCACTGAGGGAAGTCAGGGAAATAATGTAAGGCAGATACCTCGAGGCCAGGGCCGTAGAGGAATGCTGCTTCCTGGCCTAGTCTCTGACTTGCTCAACTGCATATATGTTGGTATAGTTGGACCCACCTGCCTAGGGATGGTGCAGCCGCAGTGGACTGAGCCCTTCACACCAATTATCATGCAAGACAGTCTCTCACAGACATGGACACAGACCAATCTGATTGAGGAAATTCTTTCTTTGAGGTTTCCTCTTCCCAGGTTAGCTTGTATCAAGTTGACAATAAAATATAACTAGGACAGAAATCTAATACCTCCCCAGAAAAGGAAAAGTTACAGGCAGATCCATCTTTGGGGCTTTCCTCCTTTCACTAGAATAATTGACAATCACTGCCTTATATTGTGAAGGCTTTTTCTGCTGAACAGAATAGTACAATCTCTTTTTTTGTACCTTAGCAGCTTTGGTTGTTTTCAAATAATGTTTGAGCCTGGAATAGGTTGTGGCCCACAAGGATGGAGTTGGACCTGGTGGACTGAAGCAACTTTGGACTTCATATATGGAGAGACTCTGGCATTTCTTCTTTGAAGCTGTAGCAGGTATAGCAACAGACACATTTGCTATATTCTGGGCTCTGTTTTCAGTATCTTGTGTACAGTAAGTTATTTAATTCTTACAGCAATCTAATGAAATAGGTGCTATAATAATGCCAATTTTATGATAGAGAAATGGAGGCACAGAAAGCCTAAATAACAAATATGAATGGTGTTAACTCCATATCCCAAACTCTTAGTATCATATGTTTTCTTCAAAAGAAATGGATTACTTGTGGCCACTGACATTCTCTGACTAGAATAGAAGAGGAAAGTCGAGAACATTGCTGCACTGAAGAGATTTCTTCTCTTCGACCACCGTGTTTGAAAAGATTGCCCTTCTAAGATGCTGGAAGAAACCCTCTTTCATTGTCTATATCTGTGAACTTCTCCAGTGTAGAAACTATGTCTTCACTTTTCCCCTTTAGTGCTTTTCTTGATGTCTGACACATTGTAGGCCTTCAATAAAACTGTGTTGAACTCCTAGGTGCCAACTACGGGGGTCTGTGAAGACAGGAAGAGTGGCTCTTACTCTGGAACTCCTGTCAGAGGCACTTTGCTGCTTTGCTTAGATGATGACATCACCCACTGTTGTTCCCAGTCCTGAAGGTCAGATGGCAAGGCTCCTGGCAAGCTTCCCTAGTCAGCCCTTAGGCAGGCACTTTGGGTATCAAGGACAGTCTTTAAGTCTGATAAATCAAATACAGTGACCCAAGCACAGGCAGTCAATTGAATCCCTTTTACTAGCTGAAGATGTTAATACATCTTTTGGAGGGGAGACATTGGATTGTGCAGCAGGAAAAATAATAGACCTTTTTCAGATCAGCATGAATGAGAACAAGACCAAGTCTTCAAAACTGTGATTAGCTTCGGATAACTTTAACTTAAAGAACAAAGAATGAATTTAATGAAGCAGAATTTGAACAGAAATGAGATTTACAAGGGATGTTTTAAGTACCAATTAAAAAAAAAAAACAAATAGAGTTCTGCAGAGAGTAGTGGGTAGGAAGATTATTCTTTACTCCAAGAAAGACCTTGGAGGGGAAAGTTTTCAGGTTAGACAAGATTGACACCTAAGAGTTGTCTCTATGATACACAGAAATACGTTCTGGAGACAGCTACATACAGAGCCCTCAAGACCTGTTGTGTATTCCAGGATCCTTAACTAGCGGCAAGATTTGTCCATCTCAGTTTGTTCTTCTGTAAAATGAGTATACTAATACCTTCCTCAAGGGCATTTGAGAGAATCTGAGATAATGTATAGAATACGTGTGGTCCTGAGCAGACTGACAATAAGCAGGAACTGCTGGCATTATGCACTGTCCACAGAGCTGATGTCGGGAAGGGGTCTCCTGCTCTCCTGAGGCAAGCCCACTAGAGCTGGGATGCAATCAGTGGGACCCCTGAATAATGGGTATTGGATTAGTTGATTGCTCATATACAAGGTCTTTTGATTCTATGCTGCTAAATTACTGTTTCAGTTGTATCTCCCAAGGACCTTCCATGTACATCTCTTCCCCTCCACTAAGCATTTATGCCTCCAGGTATTTTGACAAATCAATTATCCATGTACTTTCCTCAGTCACCAATAATCCATAAGGCAGTACTACCACAGTCGGTTTGTCTTATTGGTCTGCATCCGTCTATCTGCTTATCGTGTTTCTGTTATCTAACTGTCCATCCACCCTCCATCTATCCATCTCACCTATCTACTTTTTTCTCTAGCTTTTCTCTACAGCCGTTTCCACCTCTCCTGCTCACATCTGTGTTATAAATCTCCTGATTGAATCATTCTGGGAGCTTACCACTCACTGCCGTTGTTGTTAGCCTAGTACTCTGTTAGGAAGCCTTTAACTTAGGATGTTGTCTTTGTCATCTTTGTATACTTCAAATGGCCTAAAATGGTGCAGAAGAAGTGAAGCACATTCATAAAGAACTATACTTGTGAACTTTACATAATTAGTTGCTAGAATCTGTAAGACTCTCCTGTAAGAGAGCAGTAATAATGTCTTTTTCCTACTGAGGAATCTGAATCTCTTAGGGGTTAATAATCTTATGCAAAATCATGTAAATTGGCAAAGTCAGGCGTGCTTGTCCTTGGATCACTCATTTTACACTGGGCCATGCTCCTTCCTTTGGCCCTAGGAAGAACAGGTGGGTGTTAACTTACATGTACTGCACTGCCTTGCCAGGGCACCGTGGGCAATGGGCAGAGGCATGCCATCTGTTTGTTATTCCATCGCTACTGCTCAGTGTATGGATTGTTTCTCCTATTTCATCTTCACCCCATGAAATAGATGTCTGTCAGCACGGTCTGGAAAGGGGTAAAGCCAGGGTCCCAGCCTCTTCCCTGGTAGAGTCCTACCCTTCTGTGACGACTGCTCTGTGCACAGAGCAGGCACCCTACAAAGTAATAAGTGAGTCAACAGTTACACGGAGCACAAGGAGGCTGAGTCCAGAACTTACCCATTTATATAGACTGAAGCCTTCTACAACTCACATAGTGAGAATTAGCAAGCAGAATTAGGCAACCTAACAAGTCTCTTAAGCTCATAGTGCTAGGACACGGGGCCAAGAGAGAAAAAGACAGACCTGAGAGCCTTTCCCTAACCGCAGGAGCATTATTCTCTATGCCTGCTCCTTAAAAGCCTCCATTCCTAAATTCGCTACCTCACCGGAGCTTAGCCTGCAACCTCTGTGGAGTGGGCCAGAAAGGCTGTGAATCCCCTAAGAGCTGGGAAGAAGCACAGTCTTTTTGATGGATTCATTTATAGGCCAAAATGGCAGAGAAGAGATTGGAAAGACCTCTTTCCTGCAACCTGAAACAAGTGCTCCTAAATTATTAACCAGGAGAACAAACACCAAAGTCCTGTCCTGAGACACAGCTCAGACTCACAGTGACTTCCCTAACAGAGAAGCATTATTCACACCTTTAAGTGACAATGCACAGAGGAGACATGGGAAGCTGAGAGGACTCCCGAGTGAGGGAAGATCACTGCAGCCCTAGCACATTGTGATGTGATCTGTCTTAATGAGCTCTGAACACTCATTATTTCCTGCAGATTCTTCTGACGTTCCCGCCACCCATTTTCTAGTCTAAAAGATTCCAGGTCAAAGGCTGACTTAACACAATCAGTGGGGGCCGGAGAGATGGCTCTGTGGTTAGGGTCACTGTTGCAGAGGACCAGGTTCAGTTCTGCATCCACACAGCAGCTAACAATTATTCAGTTCAGGGGAATCCTACACCTGTTCACAACCCTGGCTAGATCTGGCTCAAGGGCCCACCACAGGAAAGCAGACTTGGAAGGGAGTGGCTAGAGAGGCTAACAAGAAGGCATTGTGACAGGATAGTGACTGAAAAGAGAGAGTCGGAGTCAGAGAGAACTGAATGAGGCAGATGCTCAGGGGAGGTTTAATTTTTAGTTTGTTTAGGACAAGAGAGAACCAAGTAGGGTCATATGCTGTGAGGAAATAACCATCAAAGGAGAGAGTGAAGGTGAAATATCCGAGAGCAGACTATTTGAGACTGTAAACTCCAAGGGAGCAACTGAAGAAGGACTGGAGTGTGACTGGGCTTGAGCAGAGCAGGTAGAACTCCCATCTAGTAAGTCATCTCAGAAGGTCAGAGATGTGTCACTGTAAGATTTTATTACGTGTCTGAGTGTTTTGTCTGTATGTAGGTAAGCACACCATGTGTTTACAAAATGCCCATGGATGTCAGAAGAGGGTGTTTGATCCACCTGAAACTGGAGTTACAGGCAGTTGTTAGTCTCTGTGGGTGTGCTGGGAACTAAACTTGGGCCGTCTGCAAGAGCAACCAGTGTTCTTAATCGCTGAGCCATCTCTCCAGTCTGAGAGTTGTTTATACCAAGAACCAGACAGACAGGAAGCCCAGTGCTCTCAGACACTGAGTAGCCTTATAAGCCGAGAGACATTTAGATTTCCCGAGCATCACAATTCTCATCTGTAAAGTAAGCCATTACCCTGAAGGTTAGTGTGAAGATTCCTCCGGGTCAGAAATTATCAGTACTTATCACAGTCCTGGCGCATACTAAGTGCTCATAAGCCAACTGGTTTATGTTTTTCTTGCTGTTTGTATTACCATTACCATTAAGTCTAAGTTGAATATTCTTTGGTGGCTTCCTACTTAGCAAACAATCTTCATTGCTTTAGTGCAAATGTGTTTTAACTTCCAAACAAATTTCACAGAGACATTTTGGGGGGACAGATCATTTCTTTGAATAAGGACTGCTTTGTGTAACACACACTTGAATTTGGAAAAGCTGTTTTTAATTTTTACCTGTAGATATTCTAGCTGATTCAGTTGTGTGAACTGGGTTTTTAATAAAACACAGCCCTACAAAGATTTGCCTGTTCTTTTGGAATTTATTTTAAAGCTGATTTTGAAAGCTTCTAGAAAATCTTTTCAAAATGGGAAACAGTAGAAGGTGAGAACCCCACACTGAGATTATTTGTCAAGGCGGAGAGTTTTGTAGGAAGGCTCTCACCCCAACTGGCAGAGCGGCAGCAGGATGGCTGGGTCAGGGAGATCCAGATTACATTTATGTAAAGTCCTGGTGTGGGTCCCTGCAATCTTGAGCATCCTTTTAATTTGTTTTCCCTTTGTTTCTTCCACTCTTTTTGTGTAGCTTTAACCTTTTTTTTTTTTTCCCCTTTGGAGAGAAACAAAAGCAAAATAATTCTGCGGTTTTGGAAAATAAACAGTATAAACATCTTAATGGTCTCTGAATTATTCTCTGGAGTCTACACA